>CAWUFW010000010.1:0-2400000 GCA_963921515.1 Calotriton arnoldi
GTATGTCTTATTTGCACTGCAGTATTTGGCTCCCCCAATTTATGTTGCAATGGGACACATACACTACTTTGCCACTGATGTGTTTGTTGTTCTGTGACCAGGAATCATCCATGCAGTTTGGCAGTTGCACCTCTTTCTTTGTCAACACTTACCTTTTGGTCACTGTGATGATGGGGGTTTGGACCCCATTGTCACAATGTTCAAAGTGTGCTTCAGCTATGGACCCCACACTTACCTTTTGGTCACTGTGATGATGGGGGTTTGGACACCATTGCCACAAAGTTCAAAGTGTGCTTCAGCTATGGACCCCACACTTACATTTTGGTCACTGTGATGATGGGGGTTTGGACCCCATTGCCACAATGTTCAAAGTGTGCTTCAGCTATGGACCCTACACTTACATTTTGGTCACTGTGATGATGGGGTTTGGACCCCATTGCCACAATGTTCAAAGTGTGCTTCAGCTATGGACCCCACACTTACCTTTTGGTCACTGTGATGATGGGGGTTTGGACCCCATTGCCACAATGTTCAAAGTGTGCTTCAGCTATGGACCCCACACTTACATTTTGGTCACTGTGATGATGGGGGTTTGGACCCCATTGCCACAATGTTCAAAGTGTGCTTCAGCTATGGACCCCACACTTACATTTTGGTCACTGTGATGATGGGGGTTTGGACACCATTGCCACAATGGTCATGGCCTGCTTGCATTGTGGGTGCCACACACATATATGTGTGGCACATGTGCTAGGGGTCACATTGTATGTTCAAAGTCATGTTCGGTGTTGTAGGCATTTGACACAGTATACACACGCTTGTCATGGTGTTGGGGGGATGTCTTCTTCTTGCATTCCCTAGGTTGTGGTGTGCTGGTTGTGTCATGCATTGTCCATCCTATGAGTGGGGGTGGTAGTAGTGGTCGGCATCCAGCCCCCCCTGGGTGAGGGTGGTAGTAGTGGTAGGCATCCAGCCCCCCTGGGTAAGGGTGGTAGTAGTGGTAGGCATCCAGCCCCCCCTGGGTGAGGGTGGTAGTAGTGGTAGGCATCCAGCCCACCCTGGCTAAGGGTGGTGGTAGGCATCCAGCCCCACCTGGGTGAGGGTGGTAGTAGTGGTAGGCATCCAGCCCCCCCTGGGTGAGTGTGGTAGTAGTGGTAGGGCATCCAGCCCCCCTGGGTATGGGTGGTGGTAGGCATCCAGCCCCCTGGGTGAGGGTGGTGGTGAGGCATCCAGCCCCCTGGGTGAGGGTGGTAGCAGTGGTAGGCATCCAGCCCCCCTGGGTGAGGGTGGTAGTAGTGGTAGGCATCCAGCCCCCCTGGGTGAGGGTGGTAGTAGTGGTAGGCATCCAGCCCCCTGGCTAAGGGTGGTGGTAGGCATCCAGCCCCCCTGGGTGAGGGTGGTAGTAGTGGTAGGCATCCAGCCCCCTGGGTGAGGGTGGTAGTAGTGGTAGGCATCCAGCCCCCTGGCTAAGGGTGGTGGTGAGGCATCCAGCCCCCTGGGTGAGGGTGGTAGTAGTGGTAGGCATCCAGCCCCCTGGGTGAGGGTGGTAGTAGTGGTAGGCATCCAGCCCCCTGGCTAAGGGTGGTAGTAGTGGTAGGCATCCAGCCCCTGGCTAAGGGTGGTAGTAGTGGTAGGCATCCAGCCCCCTGGCTAAGGGTGGTGGTAGTGGTAGGCATCCAGCACACCCTGGCTAAGGGTGGTGGTAGGCATCCAGCCCCCTGGGTGAGGGTGGTAGTAGTGGTAGGCATCCAGCCCCCTGGGTGAGGGTGGTAGTAGTGGTAGGCATCCAGCCCCCCTGGGTGAGGGTGGTAGTAGTGGTAGGCATCCAGCCCCCTGGCTAAGGGTGGTGGTAGGCATCCAGCCCCCCTGGGTGAGGGTGGTAGTAGTGGTAGGCATCCAGCCCCCTGGGTGAGGGTGGTAGTAGTGGTAGGCATCCAGCCCCCTGGCTAAGGGTGGTGGTGAGGCATCCAGCCCCCCTGGGTGAGGGTGGTAGTAGTGGTAGGCATCCAGCCCCCTGGGTGAGGGTGGTAGTAGTGGTAGAGCATCCAGCCCCCTGGCTAAGGGTGGTAGTAGTGGTAGGCATCCAGCCCCCTGGCTAAGGGTGGTAGTAGTGGTAGGCATCCAGCCCCCCTGGCTAAGGGTGGTAGTAGTGGTAGGCATCCAGCACACCTGGCTAAGGGTGGTGGTAGAGCCTCCAGCCCCCTGGGTGAGGGTGGTAGTAGTGGTAGGCATCCAGCCCCCTGGGTGAGGGTGGTAGTAGTGGTAGGCATCCAGCCCACCCTGGCTAAGGGTGGTGGTAGGCATCCAGCCCCCTGGGTGAGGGTGGTAGTAGTGGTAGGCATCCAGCCCCCCTGGGTGAGGGTGGTAGTAGTGGTAGGCATCCTGCCCCCTGGGTAGGGGTGGTGGTGCGCATTCAGGCCCCTGTGTGCATATGTGGCATTGGTGATGGGCATCCCGCCCCTATGGTGCTGCTGTTGCTGGTGTAAGTATATTCTGCATCCCTCTGTGTGTGTGTGATGTGTCGTGTATCGTGTTGTATGTGTTTTGTGGTTGGTGTCTGGCTTACCTTCTGCGCCGTACGCGTCCGTGCCTGTTCCGGTAGTAAATGTAGAATATTGGTATGATCGGGACGAAGGGATTCATGGTTGGTTCGTGTCGTTCGTCCTTCTCGTTGCTTCGCGTCGTCCTCGTCGCTTCGCGTCGTCCTCGTCGCTTCGCCTCGTCCTCGTCGCTGGCGTGTTCGTCTCGGAGCCGTGGATCGTGTTGTGGAGCGAATCGGAGCTTATGTGCGCCTCTCCCGGATGCTTTGACGTGCCGTGCGTAGCGACGGGTTCGGCGCGTATGGAAAGCGCATCGTACTCGTTCGGCTGGACGGAGCTGCATATTTCCTTCCGTGCGACTCGATTCGGCGTTTCCGGATTCGCCTCGGTCGGGGAACAGGACCTGGTTTGGGTGAGTACGGCTCGGCCGGATTCTTTGCTGTTGTGCGCATCGTACTTACTGCGTTCGGTGTGCTGTACGGATCGGTCGGGAAACAGGCTTCGCATGGCTTTTTCCCGACCGAATGCTATTGGGTGCGCCTCCGACTGAGATCGGAATCGGCCCCATAGTGTTGAAAATGTTCTAACCCGAGATACATGTAAAAACTTCCTGCTGGATTACACAATATTGTTCTTCAGTGGGGGTTAATGAGGGGGAAACAAACTCAACAACTCATTCATTACAGTCATTGTTCACCTGTGTCAACACAGTACCAATGCCCTTACCACTTACATCCACTGTAGCAATATTTTCTACACTAGGGTCAAACCCTTGTAAGGAGAGGGCACTACAAATGTTATCCTTTACCTCCTTAGATACATCTTGACACTCCTTCGACAATTCAAATTTGGTTTTGCCTTTAAAAGTTGTCTTATGTGGTAAGTTTTGCTTCAGAAGTTATTGACAAATGTGGGGTAAAATTCGGATTTCAGATTTTTCCCTCTCCACTCACTTCATAACCTAAATATGTCACATTCTTTTTGCAAATTTACACTTACTATATTCTGCAGTAAGCCACTTTAGCTCTTAAAATTCCTAACAAACATGAAAGTTTAGGATCAAGTTCTTTCTTCTTCCCCGTTACCAGAATATCATCTTGGAAGAACATTACATTTTTAACCCCTTTGAATAATTTGAAAACTAATCTTTGAAACATTGTTGCTGCAGAAGCAAGGCCAAATGGCACTCCAATAAATTGGAAACAACAAAAACGGGTGTTGAATGCTGTAAGACTTCTGCTATCTGGGTGTCAAATCAATAGAGGTAAACTCTTCTATTCCCTTAGTCAAAGACAAAATGCCATGAATTTTGAGTAGGGGAAACTGATCAACCAGAATGTTTTTGTTAAGTTCCCTTAAATGTACACATCACCCGAGCCTCCTATTGGCAAGACGTGCTACAAGTAGTGGTGCATCCCCGTCGGAGGATTCAACTGGTTCTCTGACACCGGCAGGCTGCAATTTATCCAATTCTTTAGAAACTTCGGGGCATATTAGCAAGACCGGCGATAAAATTATCGCCGTTTTAGCGGCAGGAAACTGCCGCTAAAACGGCGATAATGGGCTTGCTAATATGCGTTATAGAATCCCAATAGAAGCCCAGGTTAGATGTGCAGGACATCTAACCTGGGCTTCTATTGAATTCCATAACGCATATTAGCAAGCCCATTATCGCCGTTTTAGCGGCAGTTTCTTGCCGCTAAAACGGCGATAATTTTATCGCCGGTCTTGCTAATATGCCCCTTCATCTCTAATGGTGATAGAAATGTTTCTCGCTTTGTGGACACACGCTACTACATCTTTTCTTAAAACAATCCTATGCTGGAAACCCTTCCAATCATACCAGAAAAAAACATCAGGGTATGATTTTAAAATTAGTATTTCTACTTTGCTATTATCTTGAAGGAGAAGTTCTGGACTATTAGGGTCTAAAATCATATAAAAATCTCCTTGATCCCACCACCCTAATATGGACAGACTTCTTTTTGAAATATGTTTACATTCAGCCTGCCTGCTTTTCAACTTCATCAGCCATTTCCTGAAACCAATAATGTTTATCGCTTCTCCTGTGAAGCTTTTTAGTGAGATGCCTATGGATCTAAAACCTCCCCTAACTTGGCTATAAATTTGTCAGGCCAAATCTCCTTATTAACAATAGTTTAAGAAGACCCAGAGTCAGGAACAATCATCATACTTACACCCCATATGGATAATTCACATTATTATATTTTTTTATTAAGATGAATACCTAGTACATCTTGGTCTGTGTCAACACTCAAGACAAATCTGTCTCATTTTCTGTATCACTGGATTCAGAGTCAGTTTACTCGTCTGATAGTTTTATGGCACTGTCTTTTTTTTTCCGCCACACATTAAAAAACGGACCTATTAAACCACAGCCAGAACATCCTTGATTGTGTGTAGGCCACTTCTTGTCATTGGCAAAATAACCTGCAAATCCACACATATATCAGTTTTTAGTAGTAGTGTTAGAATCATTTTTTTCTTGTACCAAGATTTCTTGTAACCAGAAGACTTCTTTGTAGTGTCTTGTTCAATTTGGGTGGATTTTTTATCTGCTTTGACCTATGTGAATGTCTTTAGTTTCATTCCTATTGTCTTCTGAATTATTATTTTTCCCTTCAGAAAGTACGGCTTTAACACATCTCTCGGTTCCAACCTTTTCAAAATGTCAGTTACCTCTTGCAAAGGAGACTCACCCTTAGCTCAGAGACTATCCTGAATACTTGAATTTAAAGCATGCATCATATTTTGGTCATGTTTTTCAAGGAAGATGCTTAGGGCCTTATTACGACTACGGCGGTCCAAACAACCACCGTAGTCCCGGTGGCAGTCCATGGACCGACAGACTAGAGGTCCACCCGCCCGATTACGACTTGGGTGGTTGGACCGCTAGAGGACCACCGCAACAGCTGGGGATCCATGATCCTGCAGTGGTTGTGCAGCTGTCTGAGGCTGCAATATGCTGGCGGTGCCGCAGCGGCACCCCCAAGCATATTACGAGTTTCCTCACCGCCACAGTTTTCATGGCAGTGAGCCTGCCATGAAAAGTGTGGCGGTGAGGAAACTAAAGGGGCCCTTCTTGGGCCCCCTGTTGCCTCAGGGCCTGGGGGTGCATGCAGGGGGGTACATGCTGTGCCCCCTGTCAGTATGCACCCCCTGTTGTGCATGGCATGGACTGCACAGTCCATGCCGTGCAGGAACATGCTTTGGCGCTGTCATTGCAGTGCCTTTCTAAGGCTCAGATATGAGCCTCTGAAAGGCACCACAGTGGGACCGCCAAAGCACTGCCCACCAGACCACAAATTAACTTGTAATCTGGCGGGTAGTGTGCGGACGAGTTTGGCGGTGTGGCAGCGGGGCACTGGCGTGGTGGCCCACTGCCACACCGCCAAACTCGTAATCAGGCCCATAGTCTTCAATTGTCTCATCCTTACGCTGAAAGAATTTGTACCTGTCAACCCCCACACACATGACGGCACAAAGTACAAATTGAAATTTATGACGCATTTGAATGGCACGTAGAAAAGAAACAAAAGACTTGCGATTTGTTTTAGTAGAGATAAGTCTCTTGTTTTGATAAGATACAAAATTGATTTCGAATCTCCCAGTTTGGTAATTAATCCTCTGAATTCCCGCAGTACAGGTGTGGTCTTTTGTGGTGAATCCTCAATTTTCTTTGCTGAATCCTCGATCTTAAGAAAAGGGTTTGAATCCCATCCTCATTGCAAAAATTGTAGAAAAGGCATTGGAAGCAAATGAATTTGAAGTTGATTTAGAGTGGCAATAAAAACCCAGGCACAGCATAAGGGAGCTACATGCAAAAACTTCTCCAGTCTCCAACAAATCATTCAGAATTCCCAGTCCATGGAATTCCACATTACCTCACTACACTCTTTACATAAGCACAGTGCTGTGTTCTTGACAGGACAAACGGAAAGAATTACCCATGAGACACAAATTCTTGTAAACCTTATGACACATGAGTGCTGGTACCAGAGCGTATTTAACTTTAATGTGACTGGTGACACCATGGATCCATGTGCAGCTTTGTGGAAGACATTTAATTATTGTTACAAAGTATTAACTTATAAATGGACCAGGCCCAGCCCATCACCATTAGGAACAAGTTACACCTCCGCTCTACCTGAATCCGGCAGCTTATTTATTGCCTGGGGCAGTAATGCACAGCAAGGCACTTGCTGCTTTTTTAGGTCTCGCCTACGCAGCGCGCATGCGCTACATAGGCAAAAAGACCTTTTGCAATCGATTCGGCTTTTCAGCCAAAAACGTGCACGCGTTCCATTGCCTTCAATGGCAACGCGTGCACGTTCAGTCATTCACTGCGGGAGCGAGCAGCTGGCGCCATATGGTAGCAATTATCGCTCCTGGCTCCGCTCGCTCCCGCAAGGGAATCGCACTCCCCCCACCCCTCCCACTTCTTTAACCCCGAGTACTGTTTCACTTTTCGCGGCCGCGGCGCGGGGCCGCACTTGGGTTTCAGTGCTTGTTGTCAATGCCATGGAGCCAGCCATTGGCACACCGACTTCGGGTAAAAGGACTTTACTGGGGCACCACCATCGATGGCACTACCCATGCAGTGTTGGTGTATGCTGATAACTTTCTGCTGTACCTCTGGGATGCTGCAGCGGACATTGAGTCGATGTCCATGATTTTCTGGGATTTCAAGAAGGCAGCGGGCCTACGAGTAAGTTGGGGGAAGTCAGCTGTCTTCCCACTGAAACGGGACACGCCGTCCGGGCTATACACTTGGGCTGTGTGCTGCTGACATGGGCGACAGCAGCAGTCCATTACCTAGGCATCACACTGTACCGTTCACAATCGGACTTATTTGAAGGCAACTTGTAGCCGGCTTTTGAAGGCACCTTAAACCGGGCCTTTACGTCCCTCAAATCTCAAACGCGATTCTAGCAGCGACTACCTCTCACTCACAGTGGCAAAATCGTTCTCTCAAAGATTATCGTTCTTCCACACCTATTATATTATTTTGTGAATGTGCCGGTATATCCCCCCCAGGCAATTTTTCAGAGAACTGGATCTGATGCTGGGAGACCTACTCTGGGACAGGAAGCGACAGCTGGTAGCACTCAACAAGCTCCAGTGGCCGGTAGGCCAGGGCGAGACTAGGTGCTCCATCCTGTGAGTCCTATTACCTTGCGGTGCAGCTTCAGTGGGTATTCAGATGGTTAGCAGGAAAGAATTTATACGAGACCAGTACCGGGAACGGCCCTCTCCCCCTTTACATTCTTCACCAACTATTAGACCCCACAGCTAAAATATATTGCTCCTGGTCCTTACACGTCTGGGTGGCCAAGAAATGCCTCGCCAAGATCTTTCAACTGACAAAACACATGAAACCCTATTGCCCTACCATTCCTCTTCAAGGGCTACCGTGACTCCCCTGTACTCTTCACATCCGACCAGTTGTCCACATGGCATAAGTGCTCCCAGGAGACCATGGGCAGCCTCTTCCAAAGCGACCACCTGCTTACATTTGACCAAGTGCGTCAGCACTATGGCATCCGCCCAGGCCAGTTCCTCCTACATGGGCAACTACTGTCAACGATCCGGAGTCTGTGGCACAAAGTAGACGAGGAGTCCTCCACTCACGCCGTTATACATGCTCTGCACACCAAGGGGACAGTGCGTCACCAGGTAACATGGCTCTACAAAGCCATCAGAGAACACACTGGAACCTCACTGAAACATTTGGGAGGAGGATCTGACGCGCCCCCTACACAACACTGAATGGACTCTGACCCTAGAATCCCCCAAAACATTTCCAGCAATGCGCAATTCAAAAACATATGGTGCTTCAACAGGGCATATCTCACACCCTCACGGTTAAACTGTACCTTCCACAAAGCCCACATAACGTGCCCCAAATGTCAGGCCCAAACAGTTGACCTCCAGCACATGTTATAGTCATACCCTAATATCAGCAACTAATGTCACACTACACACGACACCCTAGTCACCATTACAGAGCTTACAATGCTGAATTCCTGGGAAGCAACAACCCTGGGAATCTTTAACAAGCATTTGCAATGCAATAGGTCTCGCATTTATGCGAGTTTGAGCTATTGACATGACAATGCCTTTTATTTATGTTTTAAAAACAAAAACAAAAATAAAAGGCATTGTCATTTGCAATGTCAATAGCTCAAACTCGCGTAAATGCGAGACCTATTGCATTGCAAATGCTTGTTTTAGAACTACCGTAGAGCTGCCTACAGGCCTGGACTGCCAGTTTACTCCACCGGGCATTTTCCCGGTGGGCTTGAGGCTTTGGAGGCTGTTCTTTTTGTGCAGGGGCCGGTGCTGGCACCCCTGTTACTTTCTCTAGCTCCCCCAAGTAATTACAGCAGAAGACACAGTGGGTGCTTTAGACGAGAGAGAGGAAATAAAAAAGGAGAGAAAGAATTGAGAGAAGAGGAAGGGAGTTGGGCTAGTTTGAATATGTTTGCCAGGGCTGCTTTTGGTTCCCAGCCAGGCCCTGGCTGCCTGCAGCACCTCGCCATGCTGCTAGGAGCTAGTAATGCGTGACCAACACATTTTAATGCAGTGATGTGGATATCAGCACTAAAATCTAACCCCTGATCGTGGTACTTGGCAGGTCTGCCCTGACAGAACAGTCTCCATTTTTTTCTTCGTCAGAAATTGGTCATTCAGTTGAGTAATAATAGATATTTTGGTGTCTGGAGATGATTGAGTATGATGTGGGCGCTATAAGAATGGCTGATGTAGAGGTGGGTGAGCCACTGAAAGTTCCAGGCAGGCTGAGCCTGGCCCTGGATCTGTACCCAGGATGTGGCGTTACAGTCAGAACTGCTGCCTTTGGACTGGGGTACCTGGTTCATATCTTGGCGTCCACTCAACATCACTTAATCTCCCTGAGCCTAAAAAAAATGAGAGTGACCTTGTGCAATGTATCTTGTGCTCATGTATAGCGCTTCAGACCTTCAGGTCAAGGTTGCGATATTTTAAACTGCTGAAAAATGCACAAAGTGGTAAAACCGACAATACAGGCTCCCACTGAAAAAAGGGGTGGATGCGGAAAACCTTGCATCCTGTGGCGGGCACCCCATGGTGCCTGCCACACTGTGCATGGTTGGAAGGAGGGGACCCATAGGTACCCCCACAAGCCCCAACCGGAGGCCTCTGGGTGAATGGGGGCCTGCTACGGGCCCCCGAAGTTGGTTTCTGTCAGCCGATCCGTGTCGGACTGACTGAGTCGGAACGGCTGTCTGAATCCGACATCGTAATCGGTCGGTCGGAAACACGGCCCGTAGAGCTCTACGATTTGGCTCCGACTGACTCGGATTCTCCGAATGCCGGTCGGAACCGATTAAGAATGACTGACCGACTACCTTGTATCGTAATCGATCGGTCGGAAATGGTTCCGAGTCCGTCGGAAACTTGGCTTACGACACGGGTTTGGTCAAACCGAATGCCATTCAGAGCCTTTCCGACCGACAATGTAATTAGGCCCTTAGTGTCTGATTTGTACAAAGCGAAACCAGCAAACCTGGAGAAATTGTGGCTTCCCTGCTAAAATTGTGTGATCTTAGACAAATACTTTAATAAATAAAAACAATCAGGGACTGTTAGAACTGGGGGTCTCTAGTTGGCAATGGTTTGCACCTTTGTCCAAATAGGGACCCTTGCTTCTAGTCAGGATAAGGGGGATACACTCCTAAAATAACCCCTGCTCACCCCCTGGTAGCTTGGCACGAGCAGACAGGCTTATCTCAGAGGCAGTGTGTAAAGCATTTGTGAACACATACAGTAATACAGTGAAAACACTACAGATGGACACCACAGGTTGTTATGTAAAAATAAGTAATCTTTATATAGACTTATCACAAGACCCAATAGCAAAAATCCACAATACTGTACTCAAAAATAGACTTTAAAAGGTTATCAAATAGTTCAGTTCTCTCAAGTTGTAAATGCGACACTTTACTCTCAATGTACCTTGAATGCGTAACGCAAAGAAAACAAAGGGTCGCAGGGAAGGTGATGCGTCGGTTCCTTACACTCAGGGAGTGGATGCGTCGGTTCCTTACTGCTGCGCAGGAGTTGATGCTCGCTTCCTTACTGTGTGGGGAGGTGATGCGTCGGTTTCTTACTGCTTTCCGGTGCGATGCGACAAGATGGCACCTCGATGCGATACTCTTCTCCGGTACGATGCGACAAAATGGCGTCTTGGTTGCGATGCGACAACTTTGGTGTGATGCGTGCACGCCCGGCGGCCGTGCGGCGACTCAATGATCTTTGGAGCCGCGACAGGCCCTGCGGCAGCGCTTCTCCGGTGATGCGGCGATGACCTCTGTGGCAGCGTCCCGCTTCTCCGGTGATGCGCCGCGTTTGGCGATGCGAGGATGACAGCGACAGCGGCGTCTCGCTTCCTTGGCGATGCGATGACCGCGGCTGCGGCGGCGACTACGCTTCTCGTTGTTGCGTCGCGCTTCCAGCTCCCAGCGACACGCAGTCTCTCAGAAGGCCCAGCACAACAGCTGGCACTTCAATTCCCAGCAAGGGAATGCAGGGGGGAGCTGGTTGGTGAAGTCTTGTATCCCTGAGACTTCAGGCAGGAGGCAAGCACTAGTTCAAGCCCTTGGAGATTCTCTTCTTCAAGATGACAAAGCACAGTAAAGTCTTTTCTCCCTGTCCTTGGCAGAAAGCAACCACTGCAGGCCAACCCCAATCAGCAAAAACAGCACAGGGGCAGTACTCCTCCTTCAGCTTCTCTGGTTCTTCTCCTTGGCAGCAGGTTTCTTGATTTCCCAGAAGTGATCTAATTTCCTAGGGGTCTGGGTCCCTTTTTACACCTGTTTCTCTTTGTTCTCTGAAGGCAGAGAGGCCTCTGCCTAGTCCAAACTCAGTTCTGGTCAGTCCTGGAGCACTTTGTTTTCTGACTCCTTCTTTCCTTTGAGAGTGAGGGCAGAGCCATCAGGCGCCCGGCAGGAGGTGGAGCCAGCATTGTGGAAGGCAGGCACAGCCCTATTCAGACCCAGGTGCAACTCCTCCCTCCACTCTGGATGCAGGTCTTTCTATTCAGCCCTGTGCTGACTCACCCTGTCTCCTGTAGCCACCCCCAGCCCCTGTCACTCAATCTCCAGACAAGGAATACACAACCTAGCAGAGGCAGGCTTGGAAGTTTAGGCAAGAAAATACCCACTTTCTAAAAGTGGTATTTTCAAACACAGAATGTTAAAACCAACTTCACTAAAAGATGTATTTTATCATTCTAGAGTTCAGGCATCACTAAATTCGTTTTTCTACCATGTTCCCTGGGTCAGTTAGGATTATAAGGTGTAATAATCAAACTGCCCATTCTGGCCTATGGAGAACAGGTAGCCTTGCACTAGTGAAAAACGAAAATGGCTGTAATTCACTATTGGGACATGCCACACACACCAGGGCATGTCCTACCTTATCACCACAATGCACCCTGCCCTTGGGCCTACCTTAGGGGTGTCTGATATGAAGATAAGGGAAGGTTTGAGGACTGGCAAGTGGGTGCACTTGCCAAAGTCGACATGGCAGTCACAGACTGCACACAGGCTCTGCAATGGCAGGCCTGAGACACACTTACAAGCTGCTTCTGTGGGTGGCACAACCAGTGCTGCAAGCCCACCAGGAGCATTGGATTTACAAGCCCTGGGCACACGCAGTGCATGTACTAGGGACTGACAAGTAAACCAATCATCCAATCATGGAGTCATTAATCCATAACACAATTTACAGTAGGGAGCACTTGCACTGTGGCACTGAACAGCAGTGGCACAGTGCCCAAAGCATCTAAAACCAGCAAAACATAAGAGGCAACAGCAAAAACATGGAAGGGAGACCCACGCCAGTGGTGCCAAGTCTAACACGTGTCCCCTCCAGCTGAAATGTGGGGAGAACTACCCTTCCTCCTGGGAGTTCTCATCACTAAGGCGGAAAAATCTGGACAGACCATCAGCATTGGCGTGTTCTGTACCAGGGCGGTGTTCCACCGTGAAGTCCATCCCCTGTAGGGAAATGGACCACCTCAACAGTTTTGGGTTCTCACCCCTCATCTGCATTAACCATCTGAGGGGCCTGTGGTCTGTCTGAACCCGGAAGTGAGTCCCAAACAGGTATGGTCTCAACTTCTTCAGTGCCCAGACCACAGCAAATGCCTCACGTTCAATCGCACTCCACCTCTGTTCCCGTGGGAGTAACCTCCTACTAATAAAGGCTACAGGTTGGTCTAGGCCCTCCTCATTCATCTGTGAAAGCACAGCCCCAACACCATGCTCTGAAGCATCTGTCTGCACAATGAATTCCCTTGAGAAGTTGGGCGCCTGAAGCACGGGCGCCGTGCACATGGCAGATTTCAGGGCATCAAAAGCCTTTTGGCAGGCATCAGTCCAGTTCACTTTCCTGGGCTGCTTCCTGGAAGTCAGCTCAGTCAAGGGTGCAACAATGTTGCCATACCCCTTGACAAACCTCCTGTAATACCCGGTGAGTCCTAAGAAGGCTCTCACCTCTGTCTGGAGTTTTGGGGGTTCCCAAGCCAGGATGGTATCTATCTTGGGTTGTAGGGCGCACCTGGCTGCTCCCAGCCTGGTGTCCCAAGTACACCACAGGAACCCTGCCCGATCTGGCACTTACTCGCCTTGATCGGTGAGGCCTGCTCCTCCCGCAGTGCCTTCAACACTTCCCAGAGGTGGTGCAGATGTTCCTCCCAAGTGGCGCTGAACACTGCAATGTCATCCAGGTAGGCGGCACTGAAATCCTCCAGCCCAGCCAACACCTGGTTGACCAGCCTCTGAAAGGTGGCAGGGGCATTCTTCATCCCAAAGGGCATCACCAGGAATTGGTAGTGCCCATCTGGTGTGGAGAATGCTGACCTCTCTTTGGCCTCATCAGTTAAGGCAATCTGCCAGTATCCAGGCGTTAGATCAAGCGTGCTGAGGTACCGGGCAGCCCCTAACAGATCAATGAGCTCATCAGCTCTGGGGATGGGGTGCGCGTCAGTCCTGGTGACTGAATTGAGTCCTCGGTAGTCCACACAGAACCGGAGTTCAGGTGTGGCACCCAGGCGCGGCAGCCTTTGGGACCAAGACCACTGGGCTGGCCCAAGGGCTGTTAGAGGACTCAATCACCCCTAAGGCAAACATCTTGGAGACCTCCTCCTTGATGCATGCTCTCATCCTGTCAGTCACTCTGTAAGTTTTGTGCTTCACAGGAGGACTGTCCCCAGTGTCCACATCATGGATGCACCATTCAGTGATACTGGGAGTCAGGGAGAACAGATCAGAAAACTGCCCCAACAGTTGGCGACAGTCATTCTGCTGCTCAGGGGTCAGGGTGGGAGAGAGTTCACACCATTCACTGACCCATCTTGCTCTTTTGCATACAGGAGGTCAGGAAGAGGTTCAGTCTCCTCTTCCATCCCAGCATCTGTTGCTAAGAGCATGCCCACTTCAGACCTCTCAAAGTGGGGCTTCAGGCGGTTCACATGCAGGACCCGCAAGGGAGTTCCTGGGAGACTGCAAGTCCACCAAGTAGGTGACATCACTCTTGCGCTCCACCACCTCAAATGGTCCGGTCCACTTATCCTGGAGCGCACAGGGCTCCACTGGGCCATGACCCAAACCTTTTGTCCAGGCTGAAACTCGATCAGAGTGGCATTCTGATCATGCCAACGTTTCATCTCTTCCTGGCTGGCTTCCAGATTCGCCTCAGCGTGTTGTCTGAAACGCCGAGTCTGGTTCCTGAAGGCCAGCATGTAACTAAATACATCCTGGGGAGTTTCCTGGGAGCTTCCTCCCAGCCTTCCTTGACCAGACTCAGAGGTCCTCTTACAGGATGGCCGTACAGCAGTTCAAAGGACTGAACTCTAAGGACTTCTGGGGCACCTCTCTGTAAGCAAAGAGCAGGCATAGCAGAGGACGTCCCTTCGCCTCATGGGTTCTTCAAGACCCATAATCATGCCTTTCAGGGTCCGGTTGAATCTCTCAACCAGCCCATTACCTTAGGGGTGGTAAGGAGTGGTGAACTTATAGGTTACACCACACTCCTGCCACAGGGACTTCATATACTTGGAAATGAAGTTGGTACCACGGTCGGACACCACCTCCTTGGGGAACCCCACACGGGAGAAAATCCCCATCAGTGCACGTCCCACCACGGGGGCCGTCACTGTCCGAAGAGGATGGCTTCCGGGTGCCGGGTGGCATGGTCCACCAAGACCAGGATGAACCTGTTGCCCATGGCTGTCTTGGGATCAGAGGCCCCACAATGTCAATGCCCACCCTCTCAAAGGGGTGCTGACAACAGGGAAAGGTTGGAGAGGAGCCTTGTGCTTCCTCCCACTCTTACCACTTGCCTGGCAAGTCTGACAGGTCCTGCAATGAGTATCTGAACTCTTGCGCATTTGGGGCCAATGAAAGTGGGTGACAAGCCTTTGAAAGGTCTTGTCTTGCCCCAAATGTCCTGCTCAATCAATCAATCAATCAATCAATCAAGCATTTGTATAGCGCGCTACTCACCCGGAGGGTCTCAAGGCGCTTGGGGGAGGGGGGTCCGCTACTGTTCGAACAGCCAGGTCTTGAGTTGCTTCCTGAAGGAGAGGTGGTCTTGGGTAAGGCGGAGGTGGATGGGTAGGGAGTTCCACGTCTTGGCAGCCAGGTAGGAGAAGGATCTTCCTCCCGTTGTGGCTCTTCGGATGCGGGGGACGGCGGCGGGCGTGGTTGGTCGATCGTAGCTGGCGGGTGGGAGTGTAGAAGGTCAGACGGACGTTGAGGTATCTGGGGCCTTGGTTGTGGAGAGCTTTGTGTGCGTGGGTGAGGAGTCGGAGCGTGATTCTCTTGCTGACGGGGAGCCAGTGCAGGTCTCTCAGGTGTCCGGCGATGTGGCTGTGTCGGGGGATGTCCAGGATGAGTCGAGCTGAGGCGTTCTGGATGCGTTGGAGTCTTTTTGAAGTTTGGCTGTGGTTCCGGCGTAGAGGAGTTGCCGTAGTCCAGTCGGCTGGTGACGAGGGCCTGGGGGACCGTCTTCCTGGTTTCGGTGGGGATCCACCGGAAGAACTTGCGCAGCATGCGTAGGATGTTGAAGCAAGACGAGAGACGAGCGTTGATTTGTCGGGTCATTGAGAGGGAGGAGTCCAGGATGAAGCCCAGGTTGCGTGCGTGGTCCGTTGGTTTGGGTGCGTTGCCCAGGGCAGGGGGCCACCAGGAGTCGTCCCAGGCGGAGGGTGATGATCCTAGGATGAGGACTTCCGTTTTATCTGAGTTCAGTTTCAGGCGGCTGTTCCTCATCCACTCGGCTACGTCCTTCATCCCTTCATGTAGGTTGGTTCTGGCGGTTGTGGGGTCGTTGGTGAGGAGAGGATCAGCTGGGTGTCGTCGGCGTAGGAGATGATGTTGAGATTGTGTTGGCGTGCGATGGCTGCGAGGGGCTCATGTAGGCGTTGAAGAGGGTGGGGCTGAGTGATGATCCTTGTGGTCGCCGCAGATGACTTCGGTGGCCTCGGAACTGAGCGGGGGGAGGCGGACTCTCTGGGTTCTTCCGGCGAGGAAGGAGATGATCCACTCCAGTGCCTTCTCTTGGATAAAGGCACATCATGAGCCAGACCCAGTAGGAAGGCTCTGAAGCGCTGGGGTACCTCCAGCACACGGGCTGACCCAGGCTCAGCAACCTTAGGCTCACTATACAGGAGACCATTCTCCCAGTAGATCCAGTGTGATCCAGACTGATCACCTGCTGCCTGGCTTGCAGCCTGTTGCCGCAAGCCCTCAAGAGAAGGAGCACTTCTTCTGCTCCTCGCAGAACTCTTCCCTGGAGGGGCCTCCTTCCTGCTGCCAATGGGTCAGCTCAGGCAGGTCCCCCAGTTCAGCCACTTGTTCCCCTGTAGGTTCCAGGGCATCCCACTCAAGGTCTGCCTCCTCCTGGACCGTGGGAACTTCGGAGCCCGGTTTCCGTGCCCCCGCCTCCTCTCTTTAAGGCAGGCACCTGGGCCTTTCTTCCAGGCTCCAGGTCCTCTTGAGATACCCTTACCGGCTGCCATTGACCGAGTGGTCACACACGCCCACTCTGGCAGACCCAACATCTCCAAATGAGACCTCCGCTCACCTTCGCCCAAGGGGAGCTCTCCAAATCATTGCCTAGCAGACAGTCAACAGGCATGGCTGGCCTCACAGCTACTTGAAGGATACCTGAGACCCCCCACTCAAAGTGAACCTGGGCCACCTTGCAGTGGCTCTCTGAGTTGTCAGCGGCAACTACAGGGTAGAATACGTTGGGGACCACCTGCTCCTCATACACCAGCCGACAACTGACAGCTGTCACACTGGCCCGGTGTCTCTGAGAGCCTCCACCCTATGGCCATTGATGGTCACCCACTGCCTGTATTTTTAGTGTTATCAGGCAGCTGGGTCCCTAGGGACCATCTCACTGTCTCCTAAAGAGACCAGGGACATCTCTGCGGGACCCCACCCACCTTGGGCACCCAACTCCTCCCCCAGGGCTACACTAGCCATCTGCCGGGAGGTGGTGCACCAGTGGGTGCAGTGGTCACGTGTTGGGAGCACTTGGGACTTCCTACAAAGTGACCCACCTGACCATAACTAAAACATGCTTTGGGCCCCTTCTGAACAGACTTATCTGTTGGGACCCATGGTCTTTTCTCAGTGGGAGGCTGGGAACCCTTACCTTGGTTCCCTTGGGGTTTACTTTGGGGCCCTTTTTGGAACTCCTTCTGTTTACCCTTGTCCCCCACTCTTCTGCTGGGGACCCTGCCCACCTTTGGCGGGAGTCTCCCACAAGACCCTTGTGGACCCGGGTACTGACCCAGCGGTCCGCCTCCTCAGCAAGCTTCCTAGGATTAGTCAGCTTACTGTCAACAAGGTGCTGGCGTAGCTCTGGAAAACAACTACTGGACAAGTGCTCCCATGCAATTAAATCATAGAACCCCTGCAAGTCATTTACTTTGCTACCCTTCACCCATCCATCCAATGCTCTGCAAAAATAAGACACATACTCCACCCAGGTACTAGACTCCAGCTTTTTGCAGTTCCTAAACTTCTGCCTATAAAGCTCTGGAGTTAACCCATACCTTGCCACTAAAGCTTCCTTCAGGTGGGCATAGGACATCTGATCCTCTGTGGGCAAGGCTAGCAAGGTTTCCCTTCCCTCACCTGTAAAGCGGCCCCACAACCCCGCTCCCCAATCCTTCTCAGGGACCCGGTGTGATGTCATAGCGATCTCATATGCTTTAAACCATTGCCCAATGTCCTCCCCCTTCATGAAATCCTTAATAACCTCCTTGGGGATGTATACTCTACTTTCTACAGGCACTGGAGGTGTGCTGCCACCAGAGGAGTGATCTCTAGGCTCCTAGCCTTTAGCTCTAGCTCCCTCACCACTCTCTCATGCTCTAAAAGCATCTTCTTTTCTTCCATGGCCAACCTCTTACTTTCCAACTCCAATTTCTTGTGCTCAAGGCTATCATGGCTTCCCTGTTTCAGTTTGGCCATTTCCATTTCATGCATCCTGCTTTTGTCCCTGTCCTCCAGCTCCTCTGGAGACAGGCCCTTTGAGAAACACTGCTGCCCTCCCTGGAAGGCACTCTCCTCCCGGGTAAGCCTAATGGCCCCTCAAGCTGCTCATCTAAATTCTCTGCCTCCTCCACAGGCTCCTCGGGCTGCCCACTGGCATTCCGTGCTTCCAACCAGGCCCTCAGCGCCTTTTGAAGCTCCTCCTTCCTGGTGAGGCCTCTCATAGAGATTTTAAACTTTTTACAAACAGCTTTGAGTTCTGGCACAGTGTAGGTATCAACCCTATCTTCTTCAAATTCAATATCTGCAGGTGCAATGGATCCTTTTTGCTCATTGTGAAAATTGGCAGTTCTCAACAAAAATAAAGGTTCCAAGGAAAAAAGTCCTTTCAAAATGTATGTGGTCGCGTATTGGTCTGCACTCACTAGTAGTGTACACCAATCACTGTATATGAATCACAAATGCAAGTCCAAATCCTCACCGCTGATCACCAATGTTAGAACTGGGGGTCTCTAGTTGGCAATAGTTTGCACCTTTGTCCAAATAGGGACCCTTGCTTCTAGTCAGGATAAGGGGGATACACTCCTAAAATAATCCCTGCTCACCCCCTGGTAGCTTGGCACGAGCAGACAGGCTTATCTCAGAGGCAGTGTGTAAAGCATTTGTGAACACATACAGTAATACAGTGAAAACACTACAGATGGACACCACACAGGTTGTTATGTAAAAATAAGTAATCTTTATATAGACTTATCACAAGACCCAATAGCAAAAATCCACAATACTGTACTCAAAAATAGACTTTAAAAGGTTATCAAATAGTTCAGTTCTCTCAAGTTGTAAATGCGACACTTTACTCTCAATGTACCTTGAATGCGTAACGCAAAGAAAACAAAAGGGTCGCAGGGAAGGTGATGCGTTGGTTCCTTACACTCAGGGGAGTGGATGCGTCGGTTCCTTACTGCTGCGCAGGGGAGTTGATGCTCGCTTCCTTACTGTGTGGGGAGGTGATGCGTCGGTTTCTTACTGCTTTCCGGTGCGATGCGACAAGATGGCACCTCGATGCGATACTCTTCTCCGGTACGATGCGACAAAATGGCGTCTTGGTTGCGATGCGACAACTTTGGTGTGATGCGTGCACGCCCGACGGCCGTGCGGCGACTCGATGATCTTTGGAGCCGCGACAGGCCCTGCGACGCGCTTCTCCGGTGATGCGACGATGACCTCTGTGGCAGCGTCCCGCTTCTCCGGTGATGCGCCGCGCTTCGGCGATGTGAGGATGACAGCGGCGTCTCGCTTCCTTGGCGATGCGATGACCGCGGCTGCGGCGCCGACACGCTTCTCGTTGTTGCGTCGCGCTTCCAGCTCCCAGCTACACGCAGTCTCTCAGAAGGCCCAGCACAACAGCAGGCACTTCAATTCCCAGCAAGGGAATGCAGGGGGGAGCTGGTTGGTGAAGTCTTGCATCCCTGAGACTTCAGGCAGGAGGCAAGCTCTAGTTCAAGCCCTTGGAGATTCTCTTCTTCAAGATGACAAAGCACAGCAAAGTCTTTTCTCCTGTCCTTGGCAGAAAGCAACCACTGCAGGCCAACCCCAATCAGCAAAACAGCACAGGGGCAGTACTCCTCCTTCAGCTTCTCCGGTTCTTCTCCTTGGCAACAGGTTTCTTGATTTCCCAGAAGTGATCTAATTTCCTAGGGGTCTGGGTCCCCTTTTTATACACCTTTTCTCTTTGTTCTCTGAAGGCAGAGAGGCCTCTGCCTAGTTCAAAACCAGTTCTGGTCAGTCCTGGAGCACTTTGTTTTTCTGACTCCTTCTTTCCTTTGAGAGTGAGGGGCAGAGCCATCAGACGCCCGGCATTAGGTGGAGCCAGCATTGAGGAAGGCAGGCACAGCCCTATTAAGACCCAGGTGCAACTCCTCCCTCCACTCTGGATGCAGATCTTTCTATTCAGCCCTGTGCTGACTCACCCTGTCTCCTGTAGCCACCCCCAGCCCCTGTCACTCAATCTCCAGACAAGGAATACACAACCTAGCAGAGGCAGGCTTGGAAGTTTAGGCAACAAAATACCCACTTTCTAAAAGTGGTATTTTCAAACACAGAATGTTAAAACCAACTTCACTAAAAGATGTATTTTATCATTCTGAGTTCAGGCATACTAAATTCGTTTTTCTACTATGTTCCCTGGGTCAGTTAGGATTATAAGGTGTAATAATCAAACTGCCCATTCTGGCCTATGGAGAACAGGTAGCCTTGCACTAATGAAAAACGAAAATGGCTGTAATTCACTATTAGGACATGCCACACACACCAGGGCATGTCCTACCTTATACTTACAATGCACCCTGCCCTTGGGCCTACCTTAGGGGTGTCTGATATGAAGATAAGGGAAGGTTTAGGGACTGGCAAGTGGGTGCACTTGCCAAGTCGACATGGCAGTCACAGACTGCACACAGGCTCTGCAATGGCAGGCCTGAGACACACTTTACAAGCTGCTTCTGTGGGTGGCACAACCAGTGCTGCAAGCCCACCAGCAGCATTGGATTTACAAGCCCTGGGCACACGCAGTGCACTGTACTAGGGACTGACAAGTAAACCAATCATCCAATCATGGAGTCACTAATCCATAACACAATTTACAGTGAGGAGCACTTGCACTGTGGCACTGAACAGCAGTGGCACAGTGCCCAAAAGCATCTAAAACCAGCAAAACATAAGAGGCAACAGCAAAAAAATGGAAGGAGACCCACGCCAATGGTGCCAAGTCTAACAGGGACCCATGGTTTTTTTGAGCCAAGTCGCAAAAGGTGTTGACTTAAATGGATAACGTTATATCTCTCAGACTCAGGAAACAGCCTTTTGTTAGAACAAAAGCCCTCAACCACATATGCTTCATCATAGGGTATCTCCTCACACATGTGTTGTTGTGCTTATAGTGAACGCTCTAAAGACACGGCAAAAGAGTGATAAAACTAGTGGGAGTGCTGTGTACATGCACTTACCCTCACTAGTTGGGTTAAAAGCCTCAATTTGAGTCCTTCTGACAAGGATAAGTTGGGCTGGGACAGAGAAAACGTGCTGCTTATGGTCAATATCAGCAAAAACACTGTCTTTAGTGTGTCTGTACAGTATTTGTTATTATTGTATAATGCAAATAAAACCATATCAAACATGGAGTCTGGAAAAACATCAAGAGAAAAGGATCCACATTCATGCTGCTATATTCTGGGTGCATTTATAGTCATGAAGATAGTATGATCCACCCTGAAATTCTTTTATTGAACTTAGTCCGTCACATTGGTGCAAATATAACTCAGGGATGCAGTACTAATATAGTAAATCTGGGGGTAGTCATAGGTGCTATATTGGTCTGTTGTCTCAGGGCGTATTATTATTAATGGATCATTATCGTTAGGACAATATTACATCTCTACAAATTAAAAAGTATTTTTTGCTATTCAAAATGTCAAAGGCAAAGCACGAAGTAGGCGTGCTTTGGCCATGTGTGTATTCAAATGTAGTCACCAAGTACTGTAACAGTTGTGTACGCAAGTGAAGGTAGGCCAGTGGGTACCGAAAAAAACAAGCATTGGCAAAGTCAATAGGTTTTGCTTAAGCGACATCTATTGGCTTTGTCAATGTATTTCTTTTACGTGTTGTTCAACGTGGCTGACGGTAGAAAAAACCTCTATAAAGCGGTCATTGCTGGCTGCATCATAGCGCCTTTTACATTGGGTGCTAAATAGGAATAGCAGGACAGTAAGATCACAATGGAGGAAATGTGTGAGTCTGTGGCCTGAGAGGAAACATAGTTCCTTGATGTGTAATGAGGGCCTCAGAATCCCAGGGAATGTACAAGCTAATGGGCTGGAGTGATTAAGCCATTCTGAAAGTGAGTCTAGCATTCTAATTTACACATGGCAGGTAAATGAATGAATGATTAGATATAGTGAATGTGATCTATTAATCATGGAATGCTGTTGGTTTCATAGGCAGCCTTGAAGAGTCCTTGTTGTGTATGATACAGAATGCACATTACCATTAGAACTTTAGAATGTCCTAGGTGCTGGCGCATATGCACGAGGATGTAAACCATTGTATGATGGATGGTGTGTTGATTGAATGAAACGCCTCGGTAAATTTTGCAATGATTGGCCGATAAACAAGAAGTAATCTGACCTTGTGTAATGTCACTGGTGCTCCTGTAAAATCGCTCCATTACCTTGGGTCGAATTGGCGCTATATAAGATGGAAAAAAAGAGCACAGACAGCGGGAGAGGGCAAGCAATTCGAGGTGGGTTGCAGGGGTGGGGAGACCGTCCTAGGTTCTGAAGCCAATACGCAAGAATGTAAACCATTGTATGATGGATGGTGAATGCTGATTGAATGAAATGCCTCAGTAAATTTTGCATTGATTGGCCTACAAGCAAGAAGTAATGTGGTCTTGTGTAATGTAACAGGTGCTCCTGTAAAAGCGCTCCAATACCTTTGGGTCGAGTTGACGCTATATAGGACAGTAAAAATTCAAAAAAAGAGCACGGCCAGAGGGTGGAGGGCAAGGAATTAGAGGGAGGGAGTCCGTACTAGGCACTGAAACCAATGCGCGAGGAGGTAAACAAGTATAAAGCACTGTTGATTGAATGAAACGCCTTGGTAAATTTTGCATTGATTGGAATATAAATGAGAAGTAATTTGGCCTTGTGTAATGAACTGTTGCTCCTGTAAAAGTGCTCCAATACTTTCGGGTTGTGGTATTAATACTGTAACTGTCCCTTTAGAATTCCTATGCCTGTAAGGATCACTCAGTTCATTTTTGGATGAGATTCCTTCTGTGGAATATAGTATTTGAGACCAAACCCAAAACCATCTCCCGTGAGGAAACTTTAACCGCACAACCGCATCTATCAATGCAGAGTGAAGGACCCAGTCAATTAAGGGTGTCCAATGTAGGTGCATGGGAGCCAGGCCCATGCCAGATATTCAGGATAAACACCTATTAAGTAAATACATTCCCATTATATCACTGGTATGTCCATTTATTTTGTGTGGGTTCCCTGGAATCCTGGCATGTTGGACATCCTCCTCTGGTAGGCTTTAGGCTAAGCTTTGCATACAGCAGTATCCCGGGCCCTGGAGCAGTGTAGAACAAGCATTTGCAATGCAATAGGTCTCGCATTACTGATAGTTTGAGGTATTGGTGTTGCAAATAATAATGCAACGCCAATAGTTCATACTTTCAGCAATGCGAGACCTAGTGCATTGCAAATGATTGCATAGTGAGCCAGGAACCAGCATTGTATGTCTCAGTGCAGTACCACAAGCTGCTCCTAGAGCTCCCTAGTGAGCAAGGCACCAGCACTGCATGTCTAGTTGCAGTACCGCAAGCTGTTCCTAGAGGTCCCTAGTGAGCAAGGCACCAGCACTGCATGTCTAAGTGCAGCACCGCAAGCTGCTCCTAGAGGTCCCTAGTGAGCATCATAAACTTTGAAGATATGGTAAATCCACCCTACCCATAATGCATTGCACGATTACATTCAAATAGCTCTGTCCATATATACAATTAGTAGCTTTGAAATGTGACAAAAGAATTATATTAATTCCGGATTAGGTTCGGTTGAACTCTATGTGGAGCTGATGAAGGGAAATGTATAGAAGGTCTAATATAAATGTGAGATGTGGTAGGTGCAGTACCGCAAGCTGCTCCTAGAGGTCCCTAGTAAGCAAGGCACCAGCACTGCCAGTACCGCAAGCTGTTCCTAGAGGTCCCTAGTAAGCAAGGCACCAACACTGCCAGTACCGCAAGCTGCTCCTAGAGGTCCCTAGTGAGCATCACAAACTTTTGGTCACATATGGTACTCCCATAATGCATTGCAGGCAAGACAGTACCAGGAGTACATTCAAATAGATATGTCCATATATACAATTAATTGCTTTGAAATGTCACAAAACAATTATTATATTAATTCCGGATTAGGTTGTACTCTATGTGGAGCTGATGAAGGGAAATTTATAGAAGGTCTCATATAAATGTGAGATGTGTAGGTGCAGTACCGCAAGCTGCGCCTAGAGGTCCCTAGTGAGCATGATAAACTTTGAAGATATGGTAAATCCACTCTACCCATAATGCATTGCATGCAAGACAGTACCACAGTACATTCAATATATACAATTAGTAGCTTTGAAATGTGACAAAAGAATTATTATATTAATACTGGATTAGGTTGTACTCTATGTGGAGCTGATGAAGGGAAATTTATTAAAGGTCTAATATAGATGTGTAGGTGCAGTACCGCAAGCTGCGCCTAGATGTCCCGAGTGAGCATCCAACTTTTGGTCACATATGGTACTCCCCAAATGCATTGCATGCAAGACAGTACCACAAGTACATTCAAATAGCTATGTCCATATATCCAAGTAATAGCTATGAAATGTGAGAAAACAATTATTATATTAATTCCGATTAGGTTGTACTCTATGTGGAGCTGTTGAAGGGAAATGCATAGGTCTACGTGTAGGTGCAGTACCGCAAGCTGCGCCTAGATGTCCCTAGTGAGAATGATACATTTTAAAGATATGGTAAATCCACCCTACCCATAATGCCTTGCATGCAAGGCAGTACCACAGTACATTCAATATATACAATTAGTAGCTTTGCAATGTGACAAAAGAATTATTATATTAATTTCGGATTAGGTTGTACTTTATGTGGAGCTGATGAAGGGAAATTTATAGAAGGTCTAATATAGATGTGTAGGTGCAGTACTGCAAGCTGCGCCTAGAGGTCCCTAGTGAGCATCAAACTTTTGGTCACATATGGTACTCCCTAATGCATTGCATGCAAGACAGTACCACAAGTACATTCAAATAGCTATGTCCATATATACAATTAATAGCTTTGAAATGTGAGAAAACAATTATTATATTAATTCTGATTAAGTTGTACTCTATGTGGAGCTGATGAAGGGAAATTTATAGAAGGTCTAATATAAATGTGAGATATGTAGGTGGGTACCGCAAGCTGCGCATAGATGACCCTAGTGAGCAACATAAACTTTGAAGATATGGTAAATCCACCCTACCCATAATGCATTGCATGGAAGACAGTACCACAGTACATTCAATATATACAATTAGTAGCTTTGAAATGTGACAAAAGAATTATTATATTATTTCCGGATTAGGTTGTAGTCTATGTGGAGCTGATGAAGGGAAATTTATAGGAGGTCTAACATAGATGTGTAGGTGCAGTACCGCAAGCTGCGCCTAGATGTCCCGAGTGAGCATCCAACTTTTGGTCACATATGGTACTCCCCTTATGCATTGCATGCAAGACAGTACCACAAGTACATTCAAATAGCTATGTCCATATATACAATTAATAACTATGAAATGTGACAAAACAATTATTATATTAACCCTTTTGGTGCTTGCGTCGGCCAATGGCCGACGCAAGCACTACCTCCCTGGTGCTGCGCACGTCCATTGGACGTCACCAGGGAGGGCCCTAATTAATCGTCCGGTGCATCGCACCGGAGATTCCTTTCTATTTCATTTTCCCTGGGGGAGACGCGGAAGGCTTTCCGCGTCTTCCCCCGCCCCCCCTCCCGCCCATCTGTGACGTCAGCGCGCTGCGAGGCGCTCTGACGTCACTGATTTCCCCACCGGAGCCGAGGACAGCAGCAGGTAGGGCCGCGCTCGACTCCGATGGGGAAATCTGGCCGGAAACGGCCTCCCCATCTTTCAGGGAGGCCTCGGTTGAAAGGGGAGAGTCTCCCCTTTCAAACGAGGCCTTCCTGAAAGGGTTTCCTGGCCGTGGATTGCGGCAGCGCTGCGATCCACGGCCAGGAAACCCCACTAGACACCAGGGATGTCTTTGGGGGGGTCGGCCCTCGTGGTAATGGGTCGCCCCCCCCCCCGGGGGCATATTTAATAAATTAAATACCTGGCTTTTCCTGGGGGGCGCGATCGCCCCCCAAAACTGTTAAAAAATTAAGTTTGAAACATTTTTTTTTTTTTAAATGGCGGCGATATTGGCAGGGGGTCGGTCCTTCTGCTCAGTGGCCGACCGCCTGTGGGGGCAATGTTTTTTAATAAAAAACCATGTGCTTTCTGTGGGGTCACAATCGGCTCCCAGGGGAGCCATAGGCATGCACATAACAAAGTGCATATAATGTAAATAGGTCAGTGGGTTACTGCTTCTGTGCCCTTTTGTTTTTCGTGGTTTTCTTGTTGAATTCCTAATATAGAACATTGGGCTACAAACTGTCATACTAATGCTGCATGTAAACTTCAATGTATATGTTAGAGCTTTATGTTTTTTGCCCAGTCTTTCATCATCCTAATCTTGTGAAAAGGGTTCATTTGGCTAGAAAATAATTCTTATTATGAAAGAGAACCCCTAACAATGATGGTACGTTTTAAATTCTGGATTTGTGCTTTCCCAGAATAAGGACTCACACTATATTGCCTGCCAGTATAGATGACATGTTACTCCTACACTACACCTTGTCCTGTCTGATGTAGCATTTCCTATAAACTGATGTAAGATTGTCTCTGTGCAATGTGTGTGTGTGTGGTGTAAAGTGCTCTGACACCGTACACTAGTGTGAGTGTTGCTATGAAACTAAATGAATCTGAGAGACAGTGGTTATTGAGACTTGAGGGGCACTGTAAAATGGTGCTAGTGAGGGAATCCGTGACAGAGGTGGTCATTGGTGGGGCACCAGCAGACATTGTCGCATAGGGTGCCACCAGCGCTAATGCCGGCCCTGGAGTGAATGATATATATATATATATATATATATATATATATGTATGTATATATATATATATATAGATACATGTACTCTTTGACTGCTGGCCATTAATTAAAACAACTTTTGATACCTGCTTTCTCGACTGGAGGGCTTCCTTTGTGCTATAATACGGCATGATTTTCATTTGGAATAGTTAAGCGGTGACGTCGCTAGGAAGCCCTGGCCCACCTGGAAGGGCGCCTTTTGTCGTCATGATGCATATGGATATATATATATATTTCTCCAACACCTTCCATGCATAAATTGCCTCCTCCTTAACGAGAGTTGCTTCGTTGCTTTCGGACCCCACGGAAGCGGGTCCCTTCACATTATTTTCCAAATCCTCACAATCGCTTGAAGGAAAACGAAGCCTTGTGCGGTTTTTAAAAAGAGTTTATTCCCAATCAGCCACTTGTCAAACGCGTTTCGAGTGCGCTGCACCCTTGTTCACTGACATAGAGATTTGATTCTCGTGACCTTTTAACTGTGTTGCACACGTGATTAGCTAAAACTACAAATTCAGTGCATGTGAAAAAAGACTTGTAGTTTTTTCATTCAATGTAGTATATCATTGACAATATGATTTAAAACGCCTATGATAGTTAAATATCAATATTGCGCATGTCATCTCATTTTAAATTGTATAAAATATATACAGTTATAATTTACACGTTAATAATTAATAAATTGCATATTGCACTTTCCGTTTCTTTTGGAATGAATTAAGCCCCAGTGGGCTATGTCTTATGGCAATTTATCTAACCCAAGTGGGTATTTGTCAATCACAATACAAAAAACATTATAAATAACATATTAAAAAAATACAAGTCCCAAAATCTGTGTTATATATATATATATATATTCAGAAACACAAAGGATGCCGCACTCCAGAGATTGGTTTCAGAGTTGCTTTATTTTCACCACGACTGGTGGTAGTGGCGGTGAAAATAAAGCAACTCTGAAACCTGTCTCTGGAGTGCGGCATCCTTTGTGTTTCTGAATTTAAATATCGGGTAAGGATTCTACCTGTTGCTGCCTGCACCAGGTATTGAGCACGCTGACATTGGGAATTAATTGTATATATATATATAAATATTTATTTACAGAGATATTTATCAGTGCTGAAATTATGAGACTGTGAAAGAACTATAATGAGTCTCTTTGAAGTTACCTGAAAGACAGTAAAGTGTGGTACTGCTGCAGAGTGCTAGATAGAGATATCTGACTTTTGTGTAGTGGCAGTTTTGACGCCATAAAGGGTATGCTGAAACGAACAGATCTGTATTATGTAGACAGCTAAGTGGATTAGTAAAGCCACGCAGTAGAAACACTTTGAAACAGATTAAATGTATGTGAGAGAGGGGCTATGGAGAGATGAGGGGCACGTTTGCAAGGATGGTAGTGGGCGCATCAAAGGAGGTCATAGTGTGCAATTGTAAAGCACACGTTCACCCGTAGGCATCTTGACGCCAAAATGATGGTCGCACTGGCTTCCACCGGCGCTAAAAGACTGCGATGATGAGTATGTGGCAAAGTAAAGTAATACTGTGTCTTTTTTCTCTCTTTCTTAGTCTTTTTGGAGAGCGTTCGGATTTCGCAAAGGTAAGGTGACTTCATCATTATTGACTGTTAAACACTTCATTCACGCACACACCCACCTACACTTTAAAACAAACAACCTATCTGCCTTCTACGTAGGATAGTGTTTTAAAAGGATAGTTTGAGGCACTAGCAGAGATGGCCTATCGTTGGATGAATGCTGCCCAGGCCCTAAATCTGGTTCTGGAGTCCAGCTCTGAGGCAGGATCAGAGACTGAGACAGCAGATACTGAGACAGCATCTGAGGGAGAGGACAATGGAGCCGAATCTGGGAGTGATTTTTCAGTCGGCGCAGTTCCATCCGATGACTCATCGTCCAGCGATTCTGAAGGAGACGATGTCAGTCGTGCTGTCCCTTTGCCAGCACAGTCTGTGCAGCAGGACACCAGTAACAGGTTAGAGCAACCCAGAGTGCAGGCACGTGCGGCCGCAAGCACAGACGGAGTGCTGTCTTGGCAGCCTCCCAATTTAGTTCAGCCCCAAATTCCGCCTTTCACTGGTGACGCTGGATGTAAAGTCGATACGGCGAATTTCTTGCCAATTGACTACTTCCATCTCTTTTTGAATGTTGACTTCCTTGACGAAATTGTGCAGCAAACAAATTTGCGTGCCGAACAATTTCTGAGGGAGCAAGGAGGCACTCTTGGGCCTCATTCTAGGGCGCGCAAGTGGACTCCCACTTCTTTAGGGGAGTTGAAGATATTTTTGGGCCTCACACTTAAAATGGGTATAGTGCATAAACCAACCTTGCTATCCTACTGGTCCACTCGCACGGTTTGGTTAACCCCCATCTTCGCACCATACATGAGCAGAGATCGTTTTTTGCTATTGCAGCGCATGCTGCATTTCAATGACAATTCTGCTGCATTGTCCCGGGACCATCCAGACCATGACAGGTTGTTCAAAATTCGGCCTGTCGTGGAACATTTGTCTGCCAGGTTTCCAGAGGTTTATACTCCTGGAAAGAATATAGCCATTGATGAGTCCTTGATCTTGTATAAAGGGCGGCTGCTGTTTAGGCAGTACATTCCGAGCAAACGCGCTCGCTATGGCATCAAGCTGTACATGCTGTGTGAGAGCTCGACTGGTTATGTGTACAGCTTGAGAGTGTATACAGGGAAGGACACAAGTCTTAACCCTGTAGGTTGCCCTCCCAACCTAGGGGTCACAGGAAAGATTGTATGGGAGCTTGTCCAGCCACTTCTTCACAAAGGTTATAACCTTTATGTGGACAATTTCTATACAGGAGTAGAGCTGTTTAGTGAGCTCTACAAAGCTGGCACCGTGGCTTGCGGTACAATTCATTGTCGCCGCAAAGGATTCCCGCAGGAGCTTGTTTGCAAGAAGCTCCAGAAATCCCAGAGCACTGCGTTGCGTTCCAAAGAACTGCTCGCAGTCAAGTTCTCAGATAGGCGTGACGTGTACGTGCTCACTACTATTCATGCTGAGAGCACTTCCCCTAACACGGTTTGGGGTCAGATGGCCGAAGTCCACAAGCCCACCTGTATACTTGATTACAACAAGTACATGGGCGGAGTGGACAAGAACGACCAGGTTCTTCAGCCATACAATGCGAGTCGTAAAACTCGCACTTGGTATAAGAAACTGTTTACGCACCTGATCCAGATGGCAACATACAATGCGTATGTTGTTAATCGTGAGACCACCACAGGAAGACTCATGTCTTTCCTTGACTTTCAGTTGTCTGTGATTGAAAGTCTCACTGCTACAGAAGCAGCAGCCTCCACTTCATGTGTTCTGGAGGACGTGGCAAGGCTGCAGGAGTGACACTTTGCTGATAAAATTCCTGCAACACCCAAAAGGAGCGACCATGTCGTCGTTGTAAAGTGTGCTCGATGCAGGGAAAGAGGCAGGAGACTCGTGTTTACTGTCCCCAGTGCCCAAGTAAGCCTGCCTTCTGTTTTCCTACTTGCTTTATGTTGTATCACACTAAAGCAAAATACTGGGAAATTGACTGAGGTGGAGCTGCCAATGGGTAAACCTTTCAATTGGTGTGAATGGATACCTACTGTCTGTGGGCCACTCCTTCACTACGCAAGCACCTGCAGAATATTTCTTCCTCTACTTCAGGAAATCATGGACTTCTCAACACCTTTATCTGCTTTCAGAATGTGGCAGTTGTTCTGTTCGCCAATTGACAAGTGCATTATAGTCCCCACACTGCACATACTGGTGGACAGAACATAGTCCACGCTGTCATGGAGTACCCGTGTTTCACATTCAACCGTTCTTCGTAGTTTATGATGTTCTCTTTAGGAAGCTTTTGAAAATTTCCAGCATGTTTGCCTTAGTTTCAAAGGTAGATATGCTTGCTCAGCTCGAGAAATGTTTTTGCGGCATACTCGGGCACCCCCCAACTTACATCCACAAACTGGAAGGAGTTGGATAGAGCATTGTGAGAGCATTGATAGCACGTGACAGAAATGTTCACTCAAGCTTCAAGTAGCTAGAGATGGAAGGCATTAGTATAGGGTCTCTTAACAATTGGACAGGATTAGTCAGGACTCTGAGGACAGATACACAAACGGGTTAGAACAGCTAACGGTAGGTGCGCTTTCCGAGGAATTTTGCAAAGGTAGAAGGCAGATAGTAAAGGTAGTATAGATACACGTCCAGACTTTATCTTCACCCATGGATTCAAATCCATTGCTGCCACACTCACACTGAATTTACTGTAGTACTTATGGGTCAATGCTGCTTGCCATGTTCATCCTCCGTTAGAACTTAGTAGATGGTCAGTTTGCTGTATGATAAGTGCATTATAGTCACTGCACATAACGGTGGATTGGACATATGCTACGTTGTCACGGACTACCCGTGTTTCACATTCATCCGTTCATAGTTTATGATGTTATCTTTTGAAAATTTCCAGCATGTTTGCCTTAGTTTCAAAGGTAGATATGCTTGCTCAGCTCGAGAAATGTTTTTGCGGCATACTCGGGCACCCCCAACTTGCATCCACAAACTGGAAGGAGTTGGATTTAGCATAGTGAGTGCACTAAAGGTGCATGAAAGACATGTCTTCCTGAGCCTCATGTGGCTGTCATGGAAGCCATTAGTATAGGTTCACTGGACATGCGTTCGGTAACGTTCAGGAAGAAGGAGGTGGAGATTTGACAGGTGGTAAAACATAGTCAAACTCATTATGTCTTGTGGCATATGAAGGTGATGGGCCCTTGCATGGCGGCGGTATGTTTGTGTGAGTGCAAGTGATCTGGTTGTTTGGGCCCGTGGCTGGCGGTATGGAAGTCTTGTGTGTGGTGTGTGAATGGCGTGTGAATGGACCATAAAGTGGTTGGTGCCGTGAAGTGGCTTTATGGCTCCCCTTCAGAAGGCTTGGCTTCAATATTTATATACTTTGATAAGTATTTGTGCTTTGAAGCCAGCGTTTCTGGAGGTGCTAAAACCAACCAGTGTAAGTGGTGGATTAGCTTTATCAAATTAGTGTTAGATTTATATTTGTGGCGGTTTAATGGCCTTTTGTAAGATTTTTTTTTTGTCAAAATGGGGAGCAGGAGACTTTCTGCCCTAGCTCAGTCGTCACCTAGGCAAACCTTCACATTTTTGAGTAGTAGACAAAGGGGGAAGTACAAGGGTGAATGACTTGCGAGGCTCTCACTGCTTTTTTTTTACCCAACATGCCCTGGTAACTTCATATTTAGTTGAAAAAACCTCTTTTTCCACACATTTTTGTGTGGCAAAGTTGTGGGATCACTGGGCTGACACGAATTTCCTACCACCTAGCATTCCCCCAGGTCTCCCGATAAAAATGGTGCCTCACTCGTGTGGGAGGCCCAAGTACCCGCGACAGGCAAGGGCCCAAAACTTATTGAGGAGACATCAAAATTGCCTATCACAAAACAACCTGGTTTTGCGAGGGGGTCACCTGGGTTTTTGGCCCCGTGCTCGGCGGCCAGCTAGGAAAACCTACCAAACCCACACATTTCTGAAAAGTAGACACCCGGGGGGTTCCAAGGAGGTATGGCTTGCGTGGATCCCCCAACGTTTTCTTACCCAGAATCCCCTGCAAACCTCAAATTTAGCTGAAAAAATCACTTTTTTCACACATTTCTGGTGTGGGAAAGTTGTGGCATCACCGGGCTGACACGAATTTCCTACCACCCAGCGTTCTCCCAGGTCTCCCGATAAAAATGGTGCCTCACTCGTGTGGGAGGCCCAAGTACCCGCGACAGGCAAGGGCCCAAAACGTATTGAGGCGACATCAAAGTTGCCTATCACAAAACAACCTGGTTTTGCAATGGGGTCACCTGGGTTTTTGGCCCCGTGCTCGGCGGCCAGCTACGGAAACCTACCAAACCCACACATTTCTGAAAAGTAGACACCCGGGAGATTCCAGGGAGGTATGGCTTGCGTGGTTGCCCGAACGTTTTCTTACCCAGAATCCCCTGCAAACCTCAAATTTAGCTGAAAAAATCACTTTTTCCACACATTTTTGTGTGGGAAAGTTGTGGCATCACTGGGCTGACACAAATTTCCTACCACCCAGCGTTCCCCGGGTCTCCCGATAAAAATGGTGCCTCACTCGTGTGGGAGGCCCAAGTACCCGCGACAGGCAAGGGCCCAAAACGTATTAAGGCGACATCAAAGTTGCCTATCACAAAATGTTTTGGGCCCTTGCCTGTCGCGGGTACTTGGGCCTCCCACTGCAGTGGGGCACCATTTTTATCGGGAGACCCGGAGAATGCTGGGTGGTAGGAAATTTGTGTCAGCCCAGTGATGCTACAACTTTCCACACAAAAATGTGTGGAAAAAGTGATTTTTCAGCTAAATTTCAGGTTTGCAGGGGATTCTAGGTAAGAAAACGTTGGGAGATCCACGCAAGCCATACCTTCCTGGAATCCTGCGGTGTCTACTTTTCAGAGATGTTTGGGTTTGGTAGGTTTCGTAGGTGGCCGCCGAGCCCAGGCCAAAAGACATGGGACCCCCTTGCAAAACCAGGTTGTTTTGTGATAGGCAACTTTGATGTTGCCTCAATACGTTTTGGGCCCTTGCCTGTCAGGGTACATGGGCCTCCGACCCGAGTGAGGCACCATTTTTATAGGAGACCCGGGGAACGCTGGGTGGTAGGAAATTTGTGTCAGCCCGGTGATGCCACAACTTTCCCACACACAAATGTGTGAAAAAGTGATTTTTTCAGCAAAATTTCAGGTTTGCAGGGGATTCTGGGTAAGAAAATGTTGGGGGATCCACGTAAGCCATACCTTCCTGGAATCCCCGGGTGTCTAGTTTTCAGAAATGTGTGGGTTTGGTAGGTTTCCCTAGGTGGCCGCCGAGCCCAGGCCAAAAGTCATGGGACCCCCTTGCAAAACCAGGTTGTTTTGTGATAGGCAATTTTGATGTTGCCTCAATACGTTTTGGGCCCTTGCCTGTCGCGGTACTTGGGCCTCCCACACGAGTGAGGCACCATTTTATCGGGAGACCCGGGGATCGCTGGGTGGTAGGAAATTTGTGTCAGCCCGGTGATGCCACAACTTTCCCACACAAAAATGTGTGGAAAAAGTGATTTTTTCAGCTAAATTTGAGGTTTGCAGGGGATTCTGGGTAAGAAAACGTTCGGGCATCCATGCAAGCCATACCTACCTGGAATCTCCCGGGTGTCTACTTTTCAGAAATGTGTGGGTTTGGTAGGTTTCCCTAGCTGGCCGCCGAGCACGGGGCCAAAAACCCAGGTGACCCCTTTGCAAAACCAGGTTGTTTTGTGATAGGCAACTTTGATGTCGCCTCAATACGTTTTGGGCCCTTGCCTGTCGCGGGTACTTGGGCCTCCCACCCGAGTGAGGCACCATTTTTATCGGGAGACCCGGGGGAACGCTGGGTGGTAGGAAATTTATGTCAGCCCGGTGATGCCATAACTTTCCCACACACAAATGTGTGAAAAAAGTGTTTTTTTAAGCTAAATTTCAGGTTTGCAGGGGATTCTGGGTAAGAAAACGTTGGGGGATCCACGCAAGCCATACCTTCCTGGAATCCCCCGGGTGTCTACTTTTCAGAAATGTGTGGGTTTGGTAGGTTTCCCAAGGTGGCCACCGAGCCCCGGGCCAAAAAGTCATGGGACCCCCCCTTGCAAAACCAGGTTGTTTTGTGATAGGCAATTTTGATGTTGCCTTAATACGTTTTGGGCCCTTGCCTGTCGCGGGTACTTGGGCCTCCCACACGAGTGAGGCACCATTTTTATCGGGAGACCCGGGGGAACGCTGGGTGGTAGGAAATTTGTGTCAGCCCGGTGAAGCCACAACTTTCCCACACAAAAATATGTGGAAAAAGTGATTTTTTTCAGCTAAATTAGAGGTTTGCAGGGGATTCTGGGTAAGAAAACGTTCGGGCATCCACGCAAGTCATACCTCCCTGGAATCTCCCGGGTGTCTACTTTTCAGAAATGTGTGGGTTTGGTAGGTTTCCCTAGCTGGCCGCCGAGCACGGGGCCAAAAACCCAGGTGACCCCCTTGCAAAACCAGGTTGTTTTGTGATAGTAAACTTTGATGTCGCCTCAATACGTTTTGGGCCCTTGCCTTTCGCGGGTACTTGGGCCTCCCACACGAGTGAGGCACCATTTTTATCGGGAGACCCGGGGGAACGCTGGGTGGTAGGAAATTTGTGTCAGCCCGGTGATGCCACAACTTTCCCACACAAAAATGTGTGGAAAAAGTGATTTTTTTCAGCTAAATTTGAGGTTTGCAGGGGATTCTGGGTAAGAAAACGTTCGGGCATCCACGCAAGCCATACCTCCCTGGAATCTCCCGGGTGTCTACTTTTCAGAAATGTGAGGGTTTGGTAGGTTTCCCTAGCTGGCCGCTGAGCACGGGTTCAAAAACCCAGGTGACCCCCTTGCAAAACCAGGTTGTTTTGTGATAGGCAACTTTGATGTCGCCTCGATACGTTTTGGGCCCTTGCCTGTCGCGGGTACTTGGGCCTCCCACACGAGTGAGGCACCATTTTTATCGGGAGACCCGGGGGAACGCTGGGTGGTAGGAAATTTGTGTCAGCCCGGTGATGCCACAACTTTCCCACACAAAAATGTGTGGAAAAAGTGATTTATTCAGCTAAATTTGAGGTTTGCAGGGGATTCTGGGTAAGAAAACGTTCGGGCATCCATGCAAGCCATACCTCCCTGGAATCTCCCGGGTGTTTACTTTTCAGAAATGTGTGGGTTTGGTAGGTTTCCCTAGCTGGCCGCCGAGCACGGGGCCAAAACCCAGGTGACCCCCTTGCAAAACCAGGTTGTTTTGTGATAGGCAACTTTGATGTCGCCTCAATACGTTTTGGGCCCTTGCCTGTCGCGGGTACTTGGGCCTCCCACCCGAGTGAGGCACCATTGTTATCGGGAGACCCGGGGGAACGCTGGGTGGTAGGAAATTTGTGTCAGCCCGGTGATGCCATAACTTTCCCACACACAAATGTGGGAAAAAAGTGTTTTTTTAGCTAAATTTCAGGTTTGAAGGGGATTCTGGGTAAGAAAACGTTGGGGGATCTACGCAAGCCATACCTTCCTGGAATCCCCCGGGTGTCTACTTTTCAGAAATGTGTGGGTTTGGTAGGTTTCCCTAGGTGGCCGCCGAGCCCCGGGCCAAAAAGTCATGGGACCCCCCTTGCAAAACCAGGTCGTTTTGTGATAGGCAATTTTGATGTCGCCTCACTACGTTTTGGGCCCTTGCCTGTCGCGGGTACTTGGGCCTCCCACACGAGTGATGCACCATTTTTATCGGGAGACCCGGGGGAACGCTGGGTGGTAGGAAATTTGTGTCAGCCCAGTGATGCCACAACTTTCCCACACAAAAATATGTGAAAAAAGTGATTTTTTTCAGCTAAATTTGAGGTTTGCAGGGGATTCTGGGTAAGGAAACGTTGGGGGATCCACGCAAGCCATACCTCCCTGGAATCCCCCGGATGTCTAGTTTTCAGAAATGTGTGGGTTTGGTAGGTTTCCTTAGGTGCCAGCAGAACTAGGGTTCAAAAACTACAGCTAGGCACTTTGCCAAAAAAGGGTCATTTTTCACTGCGAAATTGAGGTGTGTCCACGTTGTGTTTTGCGCCGTTTCCTGTCGCGGGCACTAGGCCGACCCACACAAGTGAGGTACCATTTTTCTCGGAAGACTTTGGGGAACGCGGGGTGGGTGGAAATTTGTGGACCCACGCAGATTCCAGAACTTTCCACCACAGAAATGTGGGGAAAATGTGGTTTTTTGACAATTTGTTAGGTTTGCAAGGGATTCTGGGTAACAGAACCTGGTGGGAGGCAGTCAAGTCACCCCATCCTGGATTCCCCTGGGTGTCTAGTTTTCAAAAATGTATAGGTTTGCTAGGTTTCCCTAGGTGCCGGCAGAGCTATGGTTCAAAAACTACAGCTAGGCACTTTGCCAAAAAAGGGTCATTTTTCGCTGCAAAATTGAGGTGTGTCCACGTTGCGTTTTGCGCTGTTTCCTGTCGCGGGCACTAGGCCGACCCACACAAGTGAGGTACCATTTTTCTCGGAAGACTTTGGGGCACGCGGGGTGGGTGGAAATTCATGCATCCACGCAGATTCCAGAACTTTCCACCACAGAAATGTGAGGAAAATGTGTTTTTTTTGACAATTGTTTAGGTTTGCAAGGGATTCTGGGTAACAGAACCTGGTGGGAGGCAGACAAGTCACCCCATCCTGGATTCCCCTGGGTGTCTAGTTTTCAAAAATGTATAGGTTTGCTAGGTTTCCCTAGGTGCCGGCAGAGCTATGGTTCAAAAACTACAGCTAGGCACTTTGCCAAAAAAGGGTCATTTTTCACTGTGAAATTGGGGTGTGTCCACGTTGCGTTTTGCGCAGTTTCTGTCGCGGGCACTAGGCTGACTCACACAAGTGAGTTATCATTTTTATCGGGAGACTTTGGGGAACGCGGGGTGGGTGGAAATTTGTGGATCCACGCAGATTCCAGAACTTTCCACCACAGAAATGTGGGGAAAATGTGTTTTTTTGGACAATTTGTTAGGTTTGCAAGGGATTCTGGGTAACAGAACCTGGTGGGAGGCAGTCAAGTCACCCCATCCTGGATTCCCCTGGATGTCTAGTTTTCAAAAATGTATAGGTTTGCTAGGTTTCCCTAGGTGCCGGCAGAGCTATGGTTAAAAAACTACAGCTAGGCACTTTGCCAAAAAAGGGTCATTTTTCACTGCGAAATTGAGGTGTGTCCACGTTGTGTTTTGCGCCGTTTCCTGTCGCGGGCACTAGGCCGACCCACACAAGTGAGGTATCATTTTTCTCGGAAGACTTTGGGGAACGCGGGGTGGGTGGAAATTAGTGGATCCACGCAGATTCCAGAACTTGTCCCAAAAAAATTTGTTTTTTTGGACAATGTTTTTGGTTTGCAAGGGATTCTGGGTAACAGAACCTGGTGGGAGGCAGTCAAGTCACCCCATGCTGGATTCCCCTGCGTGTCTAGTTTTCAAAAATGTATAGGTTTGCTAGGTTTCCCTAGGTGCCGGCAGAGCTATAGTTCAAAAACTACAGCTAGGCACTTTGCCAAAAAAGGGTCATTTTTCACTGCGAAATTGAGGTGTGTCCACGTTGCGTTTTGCGCCGGTTCCTGTCGCGGGCACTAGGCCGACCCACACAAGTAAGGTATCATTTTTCTCGGAAGACTTTGGGGAACGCGGGGTGTGTGGAAATTTGTGGATCCACGCAGATTCCAGAACTTTCCACCACAGAAATGTGGGGAAAATGTGTTTTTTTGACAATGTTTTAGGTTTGCAAGGGATTCTGGGTAACAGAACCTGGTGGGAGGCAGTCAAGTTACCCCATCCTGGATTCCCCTGGGTGTCTAGTTTTTAAAAATGTATAGGTTTGCTAGGTTTCCCTAGGAGCCGGCAGAGCTAGGGTTAAAAAACTACAGCTAGGCACTTTGCCAAAAAAGGGTCATTTTTCACTGTGAAATTGGGGTGTGTCCACGTTGCGTTTTGCGCCGTTTCCTGTCGCGGGCACTAGGCCTACCCACGCAAGTGAGGTACCATTTTTATCGGGAGACTTAGGGTAATTCAGATTTGTAAGCAACTGTTATTACCTATTGACTTTCGATGCATTTCTGCCTTCCAAATGAAAGACATTGTGTAAAAAAGAAGTCATTTTAAAAAATGACCGATAATTCTCATGCTAGTATGAGTATTCCCAATTTCGGAAATGTTCAAATATCTACTGTTTCTAAACTCTATATTTTGTTCCCATTTCAGAAATACATAGGTGTCTTTCATACCGATTTTTCCATGTACACATTTTTCCAGAATAATTGCTATATACCCGGTACATAATAAAAAACCATTGCAAGTTGCTGCTCAGTTTTTGGCTCTGGGTTCGTCGGGTTCTTGGTGAACCTACAAGTCCTATATATCCCCACAACCAGTAAGGTCCAGCTGATGTAACGGTATATTGCTTTCAAAGAGCTGTCATAATTAGAAGAAGTTACAGGTGAAAACGTTGACACAAAAGGCTGTTTTTTCAACTAATTTTCAATTTTTCCTATATTTAACTGTTAGTTTTTATAAAGAAACCTTGATGGATCTACACAAATGACCCCTTGCTGAATTCAGAATTTTGTCTACTTTTCTAAAATGTATAACTTTCCAGGATCCATTATTGCTTTCATACCCATTTCTACCATTAACTGGAAGGAGGTTGAAAGCACAAAAAATAGCAAAAATAGGCTAAGTCCCAGAAAAATGCCAAAACTGTGTAAAAAATGTTGGTTTTCTGACAAAAGTCTGTCATTCCCTAAAAGCTGGGAAAATGGTGATTTCAGCCCCATAAACCCTTTTTTGATACCATTTGCAGGGAAAAACCCAGACGCTTTCATTTGCAGCCCTTTTTTCCCATTTTCCCCCAAAAAAACAAAATTTAGCTGTATTTTGGCTAATTTCTGGGACCCCTCCAGGGGAATCCACAAACCCTGGGTACCTTTAGAATCCCCATGATGTTGGAAGAAAAGGACGCAAATTTGGCGTGGATACCTTATGTGGTCAAAAAGTTACAGGGGCCTAAGTGCGAACTACCCCAAATAGCCAAAAAAGGGCTCAGCACTGGGGGGGAAAAGGCCCAGCAGTTAAGGGGTTAATTCTGATTAAATTGTACTCTATGTGGAGCTGATGAAGGGAAATTTATAGAAGGTCTAATATAAATGTGAGATGTGTGGGTGCAGTACCAGCAAGCTGCGCCTAGATGTCCCTAGTGAGCATCATAAACTTTGAAGATATGGTAAATCCACCCTACCCATAATGCATTGCATGGAAGACAGTACCACAGTACATTCAATATATACAATAAAGTAGCTTTGAAATGTGACAAAAGAATTATTATATTAATTCCGGATTAGGTTGTACTCTATGTGGAGCTGATGAAGGGAAATTTATAGAAGGTCTAACATAGATGTGTAGGTGCAGTACCGCAAGCTGCGCCTAGATGTCCCTAGTGAGCATTAAACTTTTGGTCACATATGGTACTCCCCTAATGCATTGCATGCAATACAGTACCACAAGTACATTCAAATAACTATGTCCATATATACAATTAATAGCTATGAAATGTGACAAAACAATTAGTATATTAATTCTGATTAAGTTGTACTCTATGTGGAGCTGATGAAGGGAAATTTATAGAAGGACTAATATAAATGTGAGATGTGCTAGCAAGTAAAGTAATCACTGCTAACCTTGTTTAGGACCAAGTGAATGTCCTGTCTGAAGGCCTTTAAGAAAATAAGTGCCTTAAGGTTGTAATTAAAACTTAGGGCGTAACAACACATGTAATAGGGGGTGTCCTCATGGGAGATTACAAAAAGAGACAGGGAGTTACTAAGGAGGGACTACAAAGCCTAATAAGAAAACAAGTTACTTACCTGTAACTTTAGTTCTCCAGTATTGGAAACTTACATAGATTCACATGCTCGTGACTCCCAGTATGTAAAAATAGCAATGCAAAGCTATAACAAAGTAGAAACCAGGCCTAGGCCCATTCCAGTTTTGTAACATATCCACCTCTTTTTGTAAAAGAGACCAAATAAAATCAACCACCAATCAGGTCAGCCTCACCCTCTAGAACCCTCCTGAGAGAACCTGAGACCTTCAGATTTTTGTAGCCGTAGTGCCATAGGATAACCATACAGATGCAGAAGGTCGAGCTTTTCCAGGGGAGGAGGGTGGGTCGCATGTGAATCTATGAAAGTTTCCAATACTGGAGAACTAAAGTTACAGGTAAGTAACTTGTTTTCTTACTCCAGTATTGGAACTTTCATAGATTCACATGCTTGAATCAGAGTAGCTAGCAGTCATGAGCACATTTTTTGTTCTTATTATCTTGAACAATCGTAAATAATGCACAGAAAAGATTAGAGAAAGGAAAAACATTTCCTCAATTTAGACGTTTTAAAATATCAAGGCTATATTAAGCCTAATCCAACAGAAAATTCAAAGAAATAGTAAGAAAAACAAAAGGCATCATCAAAGCTTATATGCAGATAAAATATATAGCCAGAAACAATACATTTATCAAAGTATGTGCGAGGATCTTAGGAAAGAAAAGGAAGGAGGGATTAGAAGGAAAGCTCACTGCTACTGAAACAGGTTCCTCAGGACTGCTTGGCCCACTGCAGTGTCACTGCGTGTCAAAGAATCCAAGCAGTAATGTCTGGTAAAGGTATGGATACTCTTCCATGTGGCTGCTCTGCAGATGTCCCAGATAGGTACCCCAGCAACGAGGGCCATAGAGGAAGAGACTGCCCTCGTGGAGTGAGCACGGACTTTCCCCTGTATGGGTTTTCCAGCTAATTGATGACAATACTGGATAGAGCTGGAAATCCAATGTGCAATTCCTTGTTTAGAATGGGGAAAACCCTTACGAGGAGCACTGTAAGCCACAAAGAACTGAGGTGATTTTCTAAAGTGTTTAGTTCTTTGGAGATAGAATTTTAAGCAACGCTGAATGCCTAGTGAATGAAGCGATCTCTCAGCCGGAGTTGTAGGTTTAGGGAAAAAAGTCTTAGGAACCACAGGTTCGTTTAAGTGAAAATCCGAGGGCACCTTAGGGATGAACTTAGGGTTAGTACGGAGTACTACTGTGTCATGCTTGAATTGAAGGAAAGGCTCCTGGATAGTGAGTGCCTGCAATTCGCTAACCCTTCTAGCCGATGTAAGTGCCAGAAGAAGAGCCACCTTCCACGATAGGAATTTTAAGTCTGCCTTATGGATAGGCTTGAAGGGATGTTTCATAAGCTGAGCCAAGACCACGTTAAGGTGCCACAGTGGTGGAGGAGGCTTAATCGGGGGGAAGACTCGAAAAAGCCCCTTCATAAATAGTTTAATTATTCTTGCTGACCAAAGAGAAGGGCCTGAAGATGTTCTCCTGAAACGAGAGATGGCCGCGAGGTGAACCTTAACTGACGCATGAGCCAGGCCCGCTTTTGCCAGAGAAAGGATGTAAGGAAGGATTTCATGAGCCGAAGAAGAGAAAGGATGAACTCCTGATTCTTGGCACCAGTGACAAAATCTCTTCCACTTCATGTGGTATGTTTTGTTTGTACTCTGAGCACGAGCTTGGGAAAGGATGTCTCTACATTCTGCGGACAGCTTCAGGTCGAGAAACTCTCTGTGCTCAGGAGCCATGCTGATAATTGCAGGGATTTGGGATCCGGATGCAGTACTTGGCCCTGGGACATCGTCAGCAATGATGGGATAGGATCCAAGGGAATCGGTTGCTCCACTGACAGAAGAAGAAGCTCCGTGTACCAGTACTGGCGAGGCCAGGACGGCGCTATGAGAATCATTTTGCAGGGTTCCGCCTTTAACTTCCTGAGAAGCCTCGGGAGAAGAGGAATGGGGGGGAAAGCGTAGATAAAGGCGCCTGACCATGCCATTGAAAATGCATTCCCCCAGGATCCCGGATGGTGATGCCAGCTTGCGAAGTACCGGCATTTCCTGTTTTCCGGTGTCACAAACAGATCTATGGACGGTCTGCCCCATAGTCGGAAGATGTCGTCCAGTGTCCTCTGATCCAGCTCCCACTCGTGGCAGACTGACTTTAGCCTGCTTAGCATATCTGCCATCTCGTTGAGAGTTCCTGGAAGATGCTCCGCTTTCAGTGAAACCCCATGTAGGATCGCCCATTCCCAGATATCTTGAGCTCCCACAGACAGCAGACGGGATCTCGTGCCGCCCTGTTTGTTGACATAATCCATGGCCGTGGTATTGTCTGTTCTTATCAGTACCGATGAATTTTTTATTCTTGGGAGAAACGCCTGTAGGGCTAGGCGAATTGCTCTGAGTTCTAGCAGATTGATGTGCAAAAGACGATGATGCTGTTGCCATCAACCACTTATCTGGAGGTCCTGTAAGACCGCTCCCCAACCCTTCAGGGATGCATCTGTTGTAATTATCTGAGGAGCTGGGGAGACCAAGAAGGAGAGACCCTGGGAAATGTTCTCCTTGTGAATCCACCATGAAGCGGCTTCTCTTATTGGTGTAGTGACCGTGATCATGTCCTCGAAAGATCCCTGCGCCTGATGCCACTGTAAGTCCAGTTGCTCCTGGAGAGGACGCATTCGTAGTGTGCAGTGGGGTATCAGAGTAATGCAGGACGAAATGGATCCCAGAAGGGACTTGTAGAAGCGAACTGAAAGTGACCTTCTTTTTAGAAGTAGACGGGCCATTGACATCAGTTTCGTTTGCCTTTCGAGGGACGGAAATGCCTTGTTTAGGGATGTGTCCCACATGGCTCCCAGAAAAATGACGTTCTTGGACGGACACAAATTTGACTTTTCCCTGTTGAGGGTAAGACCTAGACTCTTGAACAGCTTTGTACAGGCTGTCACCGAATTCCTGGCTGAGGTTTTGGAGGGGGCTTTTAGCAACCAGTCGTCTCGGTAGGGGAACACCTGGTGCTGTTGTCTTCTGAGGAAAGCCGCTACCGGAGCCAGAATTTTCATAAACATTCTTGGTGCCGATCTGAGGCCGAAAGGGAGGACTTTGAATTGAAAGTGGGTCTTGGCTACTGTAAAGCGAAGGAACTTCCTGTGCGATGGATGAATGGGGACGTGAAAATATGCGTCCTCTAGGTCCAAAGTGGCCATGAAATCTCCCGAATTTAGAAGTCGAAGTATATCCTGTAAGGAGATCATTCGGAACGACTGCTTTATGAGATAGGTATTGAGCTCCCTCAGATCTAGGATAGGGCGCCACTTTTCGACAGTCTTGCGAACCAGAGAGAACCGAGAGTAGAATCCCTTTCCTCTTTGGGATAAAGGAACCAGTTCTATTGCCCCTTTCTGCAACATTTGTTGGACTTCTAGGCGCAGGAGACAGAGATGTTTTGTTAATTGGGTGCGAGGAGGCGTGTTTGGAGGAGGATGAACAAACTCCAGCGTATGGCCAAATTGAACTATGCTGAGCACCAAACGACCTGAGATTATTTGTTGCCAATTTTGGAAGTAGAGAGAAATCCTGCCCCCTACAGGTGTTTGATGAGGGGAAGGAACAGTAGTCAGAGCCTGCAAGCCGCTATTAACGTCTTGAAGAATCCTTTCCTTGATGTCCTGCTCTGCCTCTGGGGGCCGATTTAGAATAGGTCGCTGACTGACCTTGTCGCTGATTGTACTGCGGACGGTAAGACTACGTGGCAGGTGTATAAGAGGAGTATCTATATTGCTGGTACCCTCCTCTGTATGAAGAAAGCCCTCTACCCCTTGCTCTTTGAAAAGGAACTATGCGGTATTGATGCATCCCCAGCGACTTCGCCGTGTCTGCGTCCTTTTTTATGTCTTGGTGAGCGTCATCCACATATTTTCCGAAGAGCGCTTCTCCATCGAATGGAAGGTCTAATATCTTGTTCTGGACTTCTGGTCTAAACGAGGTTGCTCGAAGCCAACCCTGGCAACGTAGGACAGCTGCTCCCGCCAGGGAACGAAAAGCAGTTGTAGCAATATCCATTGCACAATCAATGACCTCAGAGGAGGTCCTCTCTCCTTCCAGGAGGATCTTTTTTGCTTCGGTTTTACTGTCTTCAGGTAGTTGGTCGAGGTAAGGAGATAGATCACACCACATCTGGCGGTCGTATCGGCCCAGAATCACTAAAGCGTTAGCTGCTTTGAGCAGGAGGCCTAACATAGAGGAGAATCTCTTGCCCGTATTGTCCAGACTTCTGCCTTCTTTGTCCTGAGGTGTAGTTAGAGGAGCTGCCGGATTTTTTGACTTGCACTGCGCTGCCTGTGATATGACTGAGTCTGGTTTCGGCTGACTCACTAGGCAAGCCGGGCTATCCTCTGGGGCTTTATATTACTTTTCCAATCGAGGAAGCACCGGGACCCCCGTGGCTGGGGTCTTCATGACTTTAAGACCCTCTTCCCATACGTGATTTACAATGGGAATGGTGTAAGAAACTGGCTCTATATATACTGCACCAAAGTGAGGTACAGTGTGTATAGAGTCCAAGGGTCTCCAGAGGTTTGGCAGAGGTTAAAGTTAGATAGAACCTTACTCTCTAAAGTGGTAGCTTGGTCGAGCAGTAAGGCAGTATCAGAGGACAGTGTAAAGCTTTTGATGTACACACTCAGTCAGCAAATGAACCCACACACTCAAGAACTGAACTCTAGGCCAATTGTTTTGTATAAAAAAATATACTGTTGTTTTATTTCTAGAACCAAGCAAGCCTGGCACAGGTAAGCATAAAAATACTTTTCAGTAGTAAATTACTTGTATGAACACAGTTCAAAATTGCAGTGTAACTTGTACTGGTTTTGGTTACAGTTTTAAGTAAGCAGTTTGCAACACATTGCAGGTATAGTACATTCAATTGAATGGGCTTTTTAAGTAAAATGCAGTTAGTTACTTTTCAGATTACTTTTGCTAACACAGGACTGGATCCTAGATTCAGCCCTGGGACATTTCCTGAAAACAGGTGAGTAAATGCGTTTTGGTTAAAGGTACGATTTTTAAAGAATATTATTGTATTTCAAAAGTTGACACTTAGAAACTTTTTCACCTAGGGCCACCAATGTTATCCTATGGAAGGAAATTCAATTCGCAGGTAAGTTACTTTAACGTTACTTTTGTAATCCAGTGCTGGACTCCTAGATTCAGCACTGGGACATTTACTTAAAACAGGTAAGTAATTACGTTTTTGTAGTTTATACGATTTTTAAAGAATATTATTGTATTTCAAAAGTTGACAGAAACTTTTTTCACATAGAATCACCAACGTTATCCTATGGGAGGAAATTCACTTAGCAGGTAAGTTAGGTTATCGATACTTTTTCTTACTCAGTGCTGGATCCTGGATTCAGCACTGGGACATTTCCTGAAAACAGTTGAGAAAATGCGTTTTTGTTATTCGGCTGATTTTTAAGGAATATTTGTAGTTTTCAAAAGTTGACACTTAGAAACTTTTTGGGAGAAAAAGTGTCAATGTTATCCTATGAGGAAAAATGAGTTATCGGTTTTGAGGTAAGTAATCGGTCTTTTGAGTTAGGGTTCTGGGGTTAGACTCAGGGGTCTCCCAGGGTCAGTGATGCACTGTTGTTGCACCCTCAGCGGCACTAGGGCGGCCGGGTGCAGAGTGTTGAGGCCCAATGTTATCCTATGGAGGATAGGGGGACTCCGGTTGGTGGCTGCTGGAAAGCAGGCCACGGGGTTGTGGGAGCAAAGCTCCTAGGGTTAAGCTCAGGGCACGTTGGGGACCAAGTTAGCACCAAAGGGGCACCCTCAGCGGCACTAGGGCGGCCGGGTGCAGGGTGCTGTTTTGAGGTCGGGTGCCCTGTTGATTTCAATGGAGATTCTCCGGGACAAAGAAACACTGCAGGCTCGGGGACGAGGATCTCCCAGGAGCTACCACCACTTCGAGGGGTAAGTTGGGATGTAGAGGGTTGGTTAGGCACCATTGGTTTGGGCACACAAGGCCGTGGGGCGTCGGGTGCAGGGGTGCCTTGGGACGTCGGATTTTCTTACCCGCTCTGGTCGCGGTAGGGGGGGTCCTCTGGATTGAGGCTGCAGGCGTCGTCAGGAGGCTTGAGGCAGGTCAGGGGTCGCCGGATCTCGGGTCAGGATCACCGGGGGACCTCCTCTGGGTATTTGCCCACTCGAGCTCGGGCCGGTATCGGCGGGTGCAGAGTGTGCAGGATTCGCGGTTCCTGGCTGGCACCAGAAGCTGCAGTTCAAACACGTCCGGTGTTCACGGGAGAAACAGCTTGGAAAGTGAAGGCAGGCAGGTCCTCCGGGGTTTTTGAGGTTGCTGGCCGCTGGACACGCCGGGGTTTTGCAGGAGCAGGTTCGAGGGGAGACAGGCCTGTAGGGCTGGGGCCAAGTCAGTGGGCGTCGTCCTCTTGTTAGCTCTGCACGGCTTCTCGTCCTTCTTCTTCTTCTTCCTTTTCTTGTTGTTGCTGGATCTAGGGAAGGAAGGTTCAGGGTGCCCCTAAATACTAAATTTAGGGGCGTTACAGGTAGGTAAAGGGCAGGGACCAATGGGTCCCTTCCCTGGGGTGGGTACACCCCCTATTCTGCCACTCTCCAGTGGGAGGGGGGCAGGAGCCTGTCCCTGGTTGGCTGGGTCCCCCCATCCTCAAGATGGCGGGGACTCGAGGTTGTGCTTCACCTCGTCTCCCCCACCTTAGGAGTGGAGTTGGCAGAGGTGGGCACACCTCTCTTCCTCACTTTGTTTTTCCCGCCGGGTCTCCCGCCCAAAGTGGGGGGTAGAACCAGTGGGGACCAGTTGCTGAGTACAGCAAGTGGTCTGGAGAGGCTCACAAAGGCGGTATGCCTTTGAAGCTTCTCCTTCGTGAACCCTGCCCATCCTGGGGGAGGAGGCTTGGCACCTCGTCCCAGGATGTGCATTGTTTCAGGCCCCCGAGAGCGGCAAGCTCTCGACCCAGGGGTCCAGAAACATGTCTGGTGGTGGCAGCCTCGGCAGCCACTCAGTCAGGTCACTGGGAGTTGGTCGAGTTTCAGGGGGCATCTCTAAGATGCCCTCTGTCGTGCATTTACATTAAATCCCACACTGGCATCAGTGTGGGTTTAATGTGCTGAGAAGTTTGATACCAAACTTCTCAGTCTTCAGTGCAGCCATTATGGTGCTGTGGAGTTCGTGATGACAAGCTCCCAGCACCATATACTCTTAATGGCAGCACTGCACTTACAGTGCCCAGGAATGGACCTGGGTACTGTAGGAGTACAGGGCTCATGCACCTGTACCCTCACCACTGGCATAGGGCACCCAGCTAGAGGGGTGACTGATGGATGCCAGGGCAGTGGTTTGTGGGCATGGCACACAGGGGTGTGTGCCATGTCGACTCTTCACTTTGTTCTGCACCAAGATACGCAGCCTGCAAAGGCAGTGTGTGTGTGTCAGGGTACTGGGCCTCCTAGGGTGGCACAATAAGTGCTGCAGCCCTTGGGGACCTTCTCTGGTCACAGTGCCCTGGGTACCTGTGGTACCATTTACCAGGGGCCTACCTGTGGCCAGAGATGCCAATTGGGTTTAGGCTTCAATGCAGTTTTAGGGAAGGAACACAGACCCTGGGTACCTGATTGGCAGGTGCCCAGGGCACACTCAGTCAAAGCACATCAGCAATTCAGCAAAAAGTGGGGGCATACCATGCAAGAAAGAGGGCACTTTCTCACAAATGGTTCTTACAGTTTTCTTATAGGGTTCCTTAAAGTCATACAAGAAACAGTCTGTCTGCACCGAAGACATAGGCAGATCAAACCTCTTGGCCGCCTTTCCAGCAGACTGTGGAAACCACCTATGTACCCAGGCGGAGAATCCACAGGAACCGGTGCGGGTCTGGGAGATCCGTGTCCCCTTGGTCATCATCCGAGGTATCTTGCTGGATAAAAGGAGTAGATGGTGGAGGATCCTCTATTAATTGCAGTGGTGGTGGTGGCACCCGGGGGGTGGAAGGCACCAAGGTTGGTGCAGTTGGAACTGAGCCCTGTTCCGGGGCCGAAGATGGTGTTGGAAATCTCTGTTTGTAGTCTGACAGCATAAATTGCAAGTCCGAAATCAACGAGGACGGCATACAGACCATCTCCTCTTGATATCCTCCATGGTAGTCCTGGGGAGGATCATAGTCCTGTTCCCCTTCAGATCCCTCTTCAGAATCCTCCACCTGGCACTTAACGTGCAGTTCCGAAGGGCTATGGGCATATCCGAAAGGACCGTCATCTCCGAGTCCTCCTCTTCCAGGAGGTGAGAGGGTAGTAGAGGGGTCACCTTGCTAGGTGAAGTGACTTCAGGAGTCACATGGCGCTTTCTGTCTTTTTCTGCAGAATTTTTTACTCCCGTTGACGTGTCGTCGACGATGAAGATATTGCCATCGACAGCGCCGTCGTCGATACCGTCGTCGTTACCGTCGTCGTCGATGCTGCCGTGGTCGTCGCCGCTGTCGTCGTCGTTGCCGTTCTTGTCGCCTCCGTCTTCGTCGACATTGTCGTCATTGCTGTCGACGTCGACAGCTTCGTCGTCACTGCCGTCATCGCCTCTGTCGTCGATGGAGCTGGAACTGCCTTCGTCGACACCGTCAAAGCTCTCGGAGACGATCCCGTCGTCGGAACAGGTGAAAATTGAAGAGAGTGGCCCTTGTCACTCCGCGTCGACGATGTCGATGACGGTTTCTTCGTCGATGGTGTCGTCGACTGCTTCGTCGACGGTGGTAACTTTTTTTCCTGTTGTTCATCAAGAGGAACAGATGAGGGTTTCTTGAACACTTTTCTTCCCTCAGGAGGGGATGGAGGAGGAACAGAGCTCGACTTCCTCACTCCACTTTCTCCTGCTTTAAGTCCTTTCCTCTCCTTTTCACCTCGGTGAGGAGATTTAGTTGAACTGAGCCTGTCAGACCCATGGAAGGTCTTTTTAGTGGCTTTTTGAGGGCGCTCCTCAGAAAAAGTAGGGTCAGACCTTCTTCTTTTTTCAGATCTTCTGGAGGACGAAGCAGATGAGGCCTCATCACTGTCGTCACTAGAGACTGGATCCCTTCTGGTTTTAAGCTTCTGGAGCCAGGTAAGGAGACGTCCCTCACGATCCCTCAAGGTTTTAGTAGAAAAGGTATGACATACCTTGCAGTCCTTGGCCTTGTGGTCCGATACAAGCAGTATATACAATCTTTGTGAGGGTCATCCACATAAAGCCTCTTTTTAGAGCAGGTGGCACAGGCTCTAAAAAGGCCTTTTTTCTCCTTGTCTGCCATGATAAATAGAGAACAGACCAAGATTGTAGAGTAATCAATCTGGAAATATACAGCTGAAAAGTTCTCTCAAAAGTAGTAGGATAAGGAATAACTGAGCGAGGCTCAGTGGAGACTCCCTAGCACAACGTGCGGTAGAAAATCTGAAGGTCTGAGGTTCTCTCAGGAGGGTTCTAGAGGGTGAGGCTGATCTGATTGGTTGTTTTTATTTGGTCTCTTTTACAAAAAGAGGTGGATATGTTACAAAACTGAAATGGGCCTAGGCCTGGTTTCTAGTTTGTAATAGCTTTGCATTGCTATTTTTATATACCGGGGACTCCCATCTCGACGACGGGGAATGATTCAAGCATGTGAATCTATGAAAGTTCCAATTCTGGAGTAACCAATGAAAAGCCACCATTTACAAAGGACAGGGACAGGAGCCAATTAAAAAGATGGGCGGGAAGTAGGCGGAGCTTTATTCACATATCCTGAATACAGCATGTCTCGAAGAGACAGCGCAAGTGCTGCCTAGGCAAGACCTAAAAAATGAAAGTACCCCTTTCCTGCAAGACCTGGAGAAGAGTCCTGTAAGCGTTGATGAACTAAGTGAGAAAAAACCGCGCCTTTCCTAAATTCTTTTTAAAGTGTTTATTTCTGTAATGAAAGTAGAAATAGATTTACTAAGGAATCTGTAATTTTTTTTTTGCAGTTTTATATAGTGTGAAAACTCATCTTGAAGGTATTGGAGCACATTTTATGAGCACCAGTTGCATTATACAGTCACCTTTCACTGTTTATAGGGATGGGAGAGATTAAGTGATTTGCCCAGAATCACGGGATGTTGAGCTGATGCCGAGACTCGAAGCTGGTTCCCCAGTTCCACAGTCAGCCGCTCTGGCTCATTCGCCACATCCTCCTTGCACGGTTCTCTAGCTGAGGAGGGCAGGTGTGGGATTTAGCTGTACAAATGGGGGTGTGGCTCTGAAGCCACCGAGTCTCTTGATTAGTGAGGTTTGTGTACAGGTTGCGTAGGTGCCTGCTGATAGAAGAGTCTGCAGCCTCTGCTTACGACACAAGGATGTGTGAGGGTTTCTAATAATGGTACAAAAAGGGCGAAAGCGCACTCAGCCAACAACGGCGGAAGCCGGGTGAGTGGGTGCTTTATGCAACTTCATGCATCATCTGTCAGATGCTTCTAAGCGTTTCGTAGGAAAGGATTCTGACGTTGAAATGGAAGGGGGTGGGGGTGATTTGAAAACGCAACGGAGAGCGCAAGGGAGTGGGAGTTGAAAACACAATGGAGAGTGGGAGAGGGCGTGGGAGAAGAAGAGGGACTGCTGACACAAGCACTAGCAAAAAAAAGGAGTCTGCAGGAGCCTCTGGCTAGTGGAAGGACACTAGCCACAGGAAGCAGTACTTGGTCAAAGCTCCACGGTATGGATAAAGACTCAGAAGCCCAGGAGGAAGCTGAGGGCAGGAGGAGCAACTGACCAACAGGAAGCAAGGAAACGAGAGTGACGGGGAAAAAACCAATGGTAAGTAAAGGTAAGTAATAGGCGGGAAGCTTGTGTTAGGGTTTTTTTTATTTACAAGAGACTTTGCAAGGACAGTGCAAGCACTGTACAGGTGAAACGTACAAATGACAAGGTACAACCTGAAGGGAACATCAATGTTCAATCCCCTTACATGGATGTCCAGTCTAAAAATGCACCTTTGTTCTTTCATGAACAGAAATCCCTTGTGGAGGATGGTGCTTGTCAGTTATCAATCACAATCCATTTAATCATGTGTTATATCTAGGGTGACCAACTGTCCGTAAATTTCACGAACCCTCCGTAATTTAGACCTCACATCCATTGTCAGTGAGGATCCCTTTTACGGACGCCTTTTGCCCGTACTTTTGGGCCTTTCAGGGAGCAGAGCTGTTCCCCTGCTAGAGGCCTCAGCTCCCTGATGGGGCCGCCTTGCACTCCTCTGAGCACAATAGCAGCCCCACCCCGCCCATTGTCATTCTGTATGCTGGCTGTTTGTCACATACAGAATGACAATGTGTCAGTCTGGGCTGGTACAGCATGTGGTGGTCTAGGGCAGGGCATTCTGTCACATGGAAGTGCAAAAACGCCCATGCTGCTGCTGTGTGAGAATCCAGTTCATCAAAGGAAGGCGGTGAAAGAAGTTAAAAGGAAAGGATTATAGTTCTTTCAGAGTCTCATCATTTTAGAACTGATGCATTTTCAATATTATATTCAAGGAAGCCATGGTTGCTGCTTTTTTATTTTATGCAACTAACAACCATTGACAAAGCCAATAGTTCTGGCTTGTTGTAGGTGTAACCTTACTTGTTCTAGGTATCACGTTACTTGTTGTATTATATATCTGGATGCAATGACAGAAGCAACAAAAATACCAGTCGGGCGGCACATTATACTAAGCACAGATTTTTAGCTTAGGTGTTTTAAGCCACGCGTTTAATTACATCGAACACCCCCTTTGGAGAGACCCCCCAAGTTTTTTCGTTCCACTTAAAGTTCTGGAAACAACACCATGTCACAGTCGCCTCACGCCCTGGCACTGTGCATCATGCACCTTTCATGCCTTCCACTGTTTCAGATTACCTATGTGCAGGGGCATAGTGAACCCTCCACCACCCCTTGCTTTAGGAACTACAGCAAGGGTGGAGTTCTTGATGGGTCTCTTCTGTCTGCAACTCTGCAAAGGCTCAGCTCATAATTAATGTGAAAAGGTGAGTGAGTAAGTAAGTGAAGGGATGGGTGGATGGCTAGATGGATTAGTGAAAGGGTGAATGGATGAATGAAAGTATGGATATATCGTGAGAGAAAGGATGGATGGATGAGTTAGTGGAAGAATGGATGAGAGAAAAGGTAAATAGATGGATGTACGGGTGGAAGGGTAGATAGATGGGTAAAAGGATGGATGGATGAGTGAAAGGATGGATGGATGAGTGAAAGGGTGGATGATGGACGAGTGAATGGGTGGGTGGATGAGTGAAATGATGGATGGATTGATGAATTGATAAGTGAAAGGGTGAATGAATGGACGGATGAGTGAAAGGGTGGATGTAAGGCTGGATGAGTGAGTGAAAGGGCGGGTAGATGGACAAAAGGATGGATAGATGAGTGAAGTAGTGAAAGGGTGGATGGATGAGAGAAAGGATGGATGAGTGATAGGGTCAATTGATGGATTCATGAGTGGATGTGTAGATGGATGGGTGGGTGGGTGGATGGAAGGCTAAGTGAAAGGGGGATGGAGAGAGAAAGGGAGGATTGGTGGATGGATGACTGAACGGGTAAATGGGTGGATGAATGAGTGCCTCCCCACCAAGGCTCATGATAGCCCCTCCATCGGTAGGACAAATATCAACAATCAACCTAAAGCGTATAAGATGGTCGACCAACACTCTCCCTGAAATAGTCATTAAAGCAAAGGAGCTAACAACAAAACACTATCCCATGGAGGGCTCCCAGATAGCCCACTGGGAAACTTTTCAAAGAGATCTGCTAAAAAACATCCCTACAATAAACTACTCCACAAGACCACGGCAGACGCATCCTAAACGCATGGGGAAAAGAGCTTGGAATACAAGGAAAAAATTAAGAGCCCTAGTAAAATCAGTAAAGGCAACAGCCGTCTCTAAAAGTACCTGGGAGAAAATAAAATGCCTCAAAAAACAGTACAAAAAGGAAATTTAGGAGGACAGGAAAACGCAAACAGATAACTTTTGGTCTAAACTCCTTTTTAATGCTAACCAGTCGAATGCCAGAGCTTTCTGGGAACAGACGGCCTCACAAGACCATTAAAAATAATCAACGCTGCCTGTGTCACAGAGCAAGCCTGGATACACCACTTGACAAACACCTTTGGGAAAGTGGAATATAAAAGGGATGAAGTTACAAAAACCCCTAAATACCTACCAATAAGGGATGACAATATAACTATAGAACTAACACAGAGAAGGCCCAGCACCGATACTATCCACTCGATCTCAAATAGCTGAACCGGACAGACTAAACCACCACATATTATCAGAAAGACATCAGGAAAATCCCAGAATGTTAAGGAAGTTGTAAACCGTATAACTGAAAACTCTCCAACACAATACACAAAAGACGATGTTTACAAAGTAATAAGATCAGGCCGAATGGATGGTGCCCCAGGTCCAAACGGTATCCCCCAGGCGATTTTCAAATCAGACTCCGACTTCTGGGCCTCTCCGCTGTCTCGTTTATACAACGAGGTGAGTAGTTCAGGCATCTTTCCAGAAAGCTGGAGAGGCTCCATAATTAATCCTGTATACAAAGGAGGCAACTGGAAAGAACCAGTAAACTACAGAATAATCGCGCTAATAGACTCAGAAGCAAAATATTACGCCTCTCTAGTTCTCAGAGACCTGATACATTGGTCGGAAAACAACAACATAATTCCTATTAACCAGTCTGGATTTCGCAGGGGCTCGGGCACAATCACTAACATCCTAGCCCTAGGCTTAATGGCAGACAAGACCATACAACAGCGGAAGCGTCTATATGTATGTTTCATAGATTTCAAAGCGGCATTTGACCGAGTCAACAGAGGAATCCTATGGAACAAATTAAGGCAGTGGGGTCTCCCAGCCCCTATCCTCCGAGCCATAAAGCAGCTGTACACAAATACGTGGATGCAAGTTAAAGTAGCAGACGGCACTAGACTTACGAGGAAAATACAAACTGAAACTGGTCTGAAACAAGGCTGCGTTTTATCCCCTCGCCTGTTTAATCTGTTTATGGCCGATCTCTCCCCAAAGTTGGACCAGGCGAACTTGCATCCGCCACGTCTAGGCCCACTACGACCAACGCATCTATCCTATGCAGACGATATAGTTCTGCTAAGTCAAACAAAAGTAGGTCTCCAAAGAGGGATCAATTAACTGAATGACTTCGCAAAGGAAAACTTATTAGAAATAAACATAGCAAAAACAAAAGTCATGAGCATAAGTCACCGTTTGCAGGCACAACAACAATTTAAGCTAGGCAACATGAACCTGGAGGGAGTCACAAACTACAAATACCTTAGTCTACATTTAGACAACCGATTCAATTTTAAAACACATAACGATAATTTAATCAAGAAAGGAAATGGGTTGATATATGCTTTCTGCACCATAGCGAAGAGTTTAAGTGGTCCATCGTTTAAACCATTATTAGCTGTCATGAAAGCGAAACTCCTGCCGACCTTAGCCTATGCTAGTGAAGTCCAATATGGTAAAGAAGCAGCAATCCTTGAGAGAATGCAAATAAAGACATACAAAACAGTTTTTGGTCTACCGCGAAACTCTTCCCAAAGCACAGATCTGCCTAGAATTTGGACTACTGCAGCAACACCTAGCAAGAAGGTATGCGACAATAAGACTATGGTACAAAATCTGGTCAAACCGTCAGAACCCGCTTAATAGTGCCATCTGGAAAGCTCAGGAGAATGATCCTCGATCAGCCTATAACAAGTACCTGCAGCTATCAATAAAGTCAATGAAGGTGACAGATCTTTGGCAACTGAACTTACCTACACAACATTTCGACAAACACTGAATAAAGTAGAAAAAAGGCACTCGCTAATGGAAGATAAAACTACATTCAGTAAGCGCTCTCACGCGTGGATGGTACTGCAATCGTATTCGATTTTACAACCCGCAGCATACCTGAGTATAACATACTCCATACACTTAAAAAGGAAACTGCTAGCAATACGCCTTGGGTCATTACCGACTAATGCTGATCAACCAACCTGGAAATATAATGGACCGCCATCTTGCACTCTATGTGGTGCATCAAAGCAGGACTTTGTTAATTTAATCTGCATATGTCCTGTTTTAAAACCAAATCGGCTTTTATTGCTAAAAAAACCTTTTAACGCTAGGGGCATTCGTACCTGCAGATCTGCAATACTAAAGTGTCTTGATCCAAACGACACACAAATTAACTGCAACCTGGTAAAATTCTTACTTTTATACCAGAAATTAAACTGAACTAGTATCCCAACAAGCACAATAGCACTTTATCAAAAAAGAGGAAAAACCCTTGACACATTTGTTCAAATATTGTCTCGTCTGCCTGTAAAGGTATCTTTGCTGACCATCAGTTTTCAATATGTATATTATATTTGTGACAAATTGTCCCGATATGACTCTCTCAACTGTAAATATACTACTGGTGACCAATGTTTTTAACATGTATATTATATTTTTACAACATGTCTGGTTTTATCGAAATATTGTTATGGTTTTAATTAACTTAAACAATAAAGATTCATTCATTCATTTTCACTGCAAAAAAAAAGAGTGACTCGGTGGATGAATGAGTAAGTGAAAGGATGGCTGGATGGGTAAATGGTTGGATGGATGAGTGAATGGATGGGTGGAAGAGTGGATGGATGAGTGTATGGATGAATGGGGTGAAAGGGTGGATGGATGGATAATGGATGGATGAGTGAAAGGGTGGATGGAGGGATGGATGAGTGAAATGATGGATGGAATGATACATGTTGGATAGGTTTGTAAATGGTTAAATATGGACATGGATGAGCACACAGATGGAAGGATAGGATGAATGGTGAAAGACTGAATGATGGATGAAAGTAAGATTACACTTTGTAACCCCCATTATCTTAAGCAACATTTCCTATACATTGACTTTCACATTTATATGAGTCATTGTCTGTATATATGTGAGTGATGTAACACACTCTGACACCCTGCCCTACATAATTGGGATGAGTAGCACTATAAAAGAAATTAAATACACATGAGAGAGGGTCTATGTGAAGATGAGGGGCACCATTGGAGGGTGGTAGCATGGCCGGACAGGCTGGACCGGGCATCGGGCGTTTCCCTGAGAGGCTGGAAAAGGGGGGGGGCAGTTTTGTTACTGGGGGCTGGCACTGCAAAGTTCCTTGTATATCCAGTAGTTTTCAGGCAACAATAAAAGCGGCCTCGCTTATATTCAGGTGTGGTTCACCAGTGTCTGGTGACTAATGTACCTGCAGGAGCGAGATGGGAGTTTTAAATCATCAAAGGCAGCACAGAGGGTTAATATGCCTGCTGCAAAGAATGTGTACCATGCATATCAAAGAATAGTATTTTATGTGCAGATCTCAGTGGGTTACTACTTTTGTCACTGAGAATCTTTTGTTACTGTACAGTTCATAAGTTACATACTTAATCTAGCAGTGAGCTATGAACTACCATCAAAGAGCTGCATGCAAGCTGCATGGTACAGGTTACAAAGTTATGTTTTCTTCCCAGTCTTTCATTATCCTGATGTTGATAAAAAAAGGTTTGCTAGTGTAAGAATAAATTATTATAATTAAAGTTAACTCTAACCACTGTGTTAAGTTCTGAATCCTGACTTTGTGCTTCTTCAGACCAAGCACACTTCAAAAATGCCTACCAGTATAAGTGAGATGTGCAACCTACACCTTGTAGTGCCCTTTGCCTTATGTAACATGTTCTATACACGGATTTACAAACATATGATTCATTGTCTCTGTATTTGTGTGTGATGTAAAGTGCTCCGACATCTTATACGAGTATGAGACGGGCTATAAAACAAATTAAATACATGCGAGAGAGGGGCTGCAGAGAGATAAGAGGCACTATTGGTGGTAGTGAGGGAATCATTGAAGAGCCCCATCAAAGATTGTCATATGCTGGTGCACAGAAAAGTCATTATTTACTATGCTTTAGAAGCAAATACAATTGATATATAATGACAAATGTGTTGTAGAATGAACCATGTTTTCCCAAATTTTCTTGGGGTGCGAAAACAAAGGCTGTGAGCTGTAAGTTTGTTTGTAACACACAACAGCTTTTAAATATCTGTAAATAAACTGTGCAAATGTTTCAAAACATTCAGCAGTTAGGAAACGACAAATGGACCACTTGTTCGTAATTTAGAAGTGTGCTGGAAACAGAGTTTTAATAGGATCAAAACAATCAAGACACTTTACTTGGTGATGTTCAAATGATACATATTTTGTGGAAACCACATTTCCACACATTAGTATTTGTGCGCTATGTAGATTTATCAGTAAAACTGAATTAGCGCATTTTGCTTCCATTTCAATAGAAAATGTTCTGTATGTAAAAGTGCCTCCTTCTGCCCTACAATAATGCCTCAACAGCGTATACAGTTTCTAGTCTGTAGCACACTTCTGTGCATCAATGAGAATCTGCAGTTTAAAGCTCACAGAAATGAAATGGCCCAATCAGTATACTATTTCCAATATACAGCTAAAATAAGGAGGGCTGATATATGGCTAGCCAGGGCATGATATAGCAATGTCAACACCTATCTAACCGCTCTGACCCACAATAATACCATTAAACTCAGCAGTGTGCAGCCAATTATAGCCCATGCAGTCTGGTTAATAACTCCTTTTTCCTGCTTAATGCTCTTACCCTTATACAAGACCTCTCCGCTATGGTTCTTACCCATCACTCAGTACTATACCAGCCCCTATACCAGTCATCACCAGCTGAACAGAAATGGAATGCTTGAAGCGATTTGACACATAAAGCTGGTCACTCGGAGGACTGCACTCTAGTCCAGTACTGCAGGTCCCAATTTGCTGCATCCTATGTGTGCCGCTTCACATCACACAATGTCTATCCGAGCAGATCTTCCCGACCATTTCTCTCACCAAACATGCCTGCTCAGGACCATGAATTGTAAACAAAATATCAGACTGGATAACCAAGTGCAGTAACCATATACATAGATTATTATCATATGAAATACCACAAAAAGTCCTGCACAGTTGCTCAAACCTGCGCGCATACTGAAAAACTGTGAAGTGCACAATTGTCTCAACCTAATATAAACTTATTTTTACTTATTTTTACTTGTCCTTAAGTGGTTGTCTATTTACTTACTCATATACTATTGCACGGCCTCCTCTGATGCATCTGTAAAACTTACCTTTTGCCCTATGTTTTGTTCTGAATTTTGAACTCCTGTCCTGAATTTTTGTCCTGAATTTTGACCCTTTGTCCTGAATTTTTACACACGCCGTCCTGAATTTGCACCCATGCCAGTTGGTCACCAGTGTTGCCAGATTTTCATACCCGTCCCAAGCCCAATGCTGTCCAAGTTCAAGCCCAAATTCAGCCCAACGCAGACCGGTTTCAGCCCAAAAACCAGCCCAAAGTTGCCACCCTCAATTCATGCAAAATCAGCCTTCAGGAAATATTTTACGCCCAATCCTAATTTCTATTCAATATGCTTATAGTGGGAGGAGGTTCAATGGGCACCTATGCACCTCTGCAATCATGTCCCAATTCAATTAGTAACTACTGATTTTGAGGATCGGTCCCCATTAGGACCTGTTACTTTGTTCACCACAAATCCAAACTTGAACCTGGCATTGATGAACAACCTTTGCAAGAGCAGACTGTTACCCATTTTAGTGAAGTCGAAATGATGGAAAGTTGAAACTCTATGACATGTAGCTCCTCAAACAGGACATTTAATGCATTTCATGGATCTTGCAGGATTAACATCACGCAATGATGCACATATAAAGTAACAACCCTGGCATTAAAGCAATTTCAGAACAACTTGTTTGGCAAGCTGAGATTAGAGGCCCACTCCCTCCTGTTAAAATGTACAAAGGCCAAATAGGAGAGTCACTTATTCTTATTACTGCCTGCCCTCCACTTCAAAGTATTTCACCATGACCATCTACTGTGACACTAAAAGTTAAACAGAACCTACGTCATTGCCGTTGTGTTTCAGCAAAGGCTAGACTAAAGGCCCCAATCTTGGCAAGAAGCAGATGGGTTTGTGTGAGGTCCAAATTAAATCAACTGGAGCAGACAAGAAAAAGACTTCTTTCCAAAAACCTTAGGAAAAACCCTCCCCCAACATCTCAACACTAACGCTCCCTCAAGTCGGATGATACTGTCATCACTCCTCTTGTCCCAGTCAGTTCCATTCCCCTCCATCATTTGCACAGTTGGTCTCTCATATCACCATTGATCAGTGAAATCTCAATAGGCTGTGCAACTCCTTTAAACCTATCAGCCACTCATGGCTTTAAGCAGAGCAGCTCCTAAAACTGACTTTGCAATGGATCACTAATGGGGTCTATATTCAGCTTCTTAAATTTCAAGGCAAAAGCATGGATCAATTTCTCAATAATGCTCAAAGTGTGAACAAAAATATATACACCTATCTCAATAATGGCCATAAAATAAAACCCTAAGGTAATCTATCCCAGCAACGCAGTTCCTGTTTACAGTACAGAGCACTGCCTCAACGACGCAGATGTTTACAGTTCATCTTCATTACATCTTTCATTACATAAGAGTATTTTCTGTTTTTCGATTTATGAGCTAAATTGTTCCGAGACAGCAAATTAACTTCTATTCAAATAAGGTGTCCTGTACCGTTCATCTGACTAACAGAATTGAGTCTACACACATTTGTTTTAAAATAAGATTGAAGTAGAATATAAATAAGTCCCACAGGACCATGGTTGGAATATAATACAATTAACCTGCTTCTCGTGGGCATATAGGGTTCTCCTTGTTCTGATCACACGGAAACAGAATGGAGGCAGCTCTGGGGAGTATAGAGTTGCATACTGCTTATGGTGCATGTTTTACATGAGATCTCTCTCATTTAGTATATACGGAAGAATTCTACTAACTAAGCTCAGAGACACCCCTGCCTGCTACTGTACTGGGAGAAAGATAGGAAAAACAGAATGGGGTCAGCACTAGAGAGTAGTGTGTGTGCATGCTACTTATGGAGCATGTTCTACATGAGATCTCTCAAAGCAAGGGTACCATTTAGTGTGTATGGAATAATGCTACTGGCTAAGCTCTGAGATACTCCTGCCTGCTGCTGCCCTTGGCGAAAGAAGGTTCAAACAGAATGGGAGTATGCATCTACATAAGAGTGTAAAGATAGAGGTACCATCTGGTATGTATGGGATAATGCAATTGGCAAGGCTGAGAGACATCCCTAACTATTAGTGCCCTGAGACAAAGAAGATGGAAACAGAATGGGACATCATTGGGGAGTATTGTGTATGTGTGTACAGCATATGGTGCATGCCTCTACATGAGTTCTCTCACAGCAGAGGTACCATCTAGTATGTATGGAATCTCATACATTATTACATTATTGTGCTTTATGCATCATCATGCATTCATTGGAAATGTATGATATTTATATCCACATTTGGCTCACCATGCCTTACCTCTGATGCAATCTGTTGTGGCTCAGGGGTAGTCTGGCTACAAATCCGAAGGGGGTCTTTTTCCTTATCAGGATGTGCCTTGTCATGCTGCTTATACATTACACCCCCAGGGTTTTCAACCAATGAGATATTCGCTGATGTATAAGTGTTATCAGAAATACCGGCCTCAGCCCCAACATTCACCATTTTTTCTTGGACGCCGATAGCATTCTCCTTTCTCGATTTCGTAAACATTTGTGGGACTTTTTTTCTTGCATCCACTTGCTGTTCACCCCCCTGCATGGAGGTGCTCAAATCGCCAATTGTGCCCTCCAAAGACGTTTTTATGTTGATTCCACCCTTCATCGTGGTCTCTCTTCTACTCCCAACCTGAGGATCTCTGGTCTTGCCGCCACGAGCTGATTTTGGGGGCATGATGACACAGATTTACAATCGTACAGTTCCGTTTGGAAAAAGTCAGCACTTACACCTTTTAATTTGGTTTGTTGGCTTTTCGGAGGCGTTATCAAAGTTAATGCTCCTTTTGTTTTCCTAATGACCACCTGCGTGTATCACTGCATCCCTGCATCCCGTGTGATCCACCGCCCCTCCTCACAGCAGACCTCCACAGCACAGTGCGCTTACCGACAAAGTCTCTCCTGCGCACCGCCTCCAAGGACCCGAAAATGTCTTGGGGCGCAGCCCTCTCCTGTCTGTAACAGCCTCAAAGAGTTGTCCAACTCGGGCGCGGGCGCGCACCCCTGCTTCCCGCTGCCGTGGTTGACAGCCGATTCAGTATCGCGGGTATCGTGCGCCAAGGACGATTGCTGGACAATCTCTGGTTTTCCTTCCACGTAGGTGAGCGGTAAGTGAACGGTTAGGCGGGTTGGTATAGCACAGAGCAATCGCCGCCCCCGCCGCCGCTGCCGAATATCTTTACTTTGCAGCAACTATTACTTAGAGATTTTCAGCCATTTTTTGGTTTCCTTTTCAGAGCGCCCAGTTGAATGCCATGTCCCGGTATATCGCCGGTATATCGCCGAAGTATTCTGTAGTTGATAGTCTATGAAGAAGGAGAGTTCAGTGAGGAGCTCATCTCTCGCACGTCCGACTAGCGGTCGCCATCTTCACCTCCTCTCGCCATCTTCACCTCCTTGCATCAGAGGTAAGGCATGGTGAGCCAAATGTGGATATAAACGCACCTATATTGGATTCCTCTACGGACCACGATCAAAAAGAGGGAAGTGAAGCAAAGAACAGTAGAGAGATTAGCAGAGAGGGGGACTCAGGTGAGAATTTTTACTCACTTTCAGAACCCTCGGATTCATCAGAAGAGGAGCAAATTGGACACAATGAGATAGATGGTGGGTCAAGATCTGGATCACTGGAGGGGTCAGCAACCAGTTTGTGGAATGAATTGAATACCTCTAATGTGGACGAAAAAAATCTGGACACTACTATGGTGCATAAAGAACCGACAAACAAGGAGAAGATACCCCACCCGGGGCCAGTCAAAAGTTTGATGTGGGAGATCTCCCTGTCTCCTGAACCTCACTCTGAGCCCAGCTTCCCGGCACAGAAATTGAGGATTCCTCGTTGGGCAATATGGGTGCAATGGGTGGTCAGACAGAAGAAATATCTTTGGCTGCAATCTACCAATCTATAGTAGACCATAGGCTCGAAACCCGTACAGAGAATCTCAAGACACACACTGCCTGCCGGAAATTACAAAACACTGTCAGGAGAATAGCAAAAACCTGCAATGAATTTACTGAAAGAATGAATGAGGCGGAGGGGAGAATATCGACTCTAGAAGATGAAATGGCAGTACAAAAGACCACTTTGAAAGCCATGACTTCCCATAGAGATGACACTCAAATGAAATTAGTCGATTTGGAGAATCGATTACGCCGTAATAATCTTAGAGTATTAGGTATTCCAGAAGGTATCGAGGGTCCAGATGTCCGGAAATTTTTGATCGATCTTTTCTCTGAAGCCTTTCCGGACCTAACAATGTGGAACTGGTCTACCGAGATCCAAGAGCTCACAGGTTTCCGTTTAGACAGCCGATAGTTAAAAAGGTCAAACTGAGATCAGACCGAGGGCTATTTTGATTTGTTTAAACAATTTTCCAGCACGCCAAGCCCTATATGATTTAGCTCGACCGGACAGGAAGCGGCAAGGAAAAGGGGTTCAGTTTTTTGTAAGACCTGACTACTGTCATCACACTGTAGAAAAAAGATGGCAGCTACACCAACTTATAACTCCGTTTCAAAATAAGGGGGCACAGGCGTTTTTGCTAAACCCAGCCACATTAAAAATAATCAGCAACGGTCAGACACGATTTTCTATCTCAGAAATACAAGCGAAAGAATACCTAGATGCCATTTGAGCAACCAGGAAATGGGGTCACTAGAAACTAATGTACAGGATACTATATAGATAGACATATGGTTAGTGGAAAACAAGGGGGATATATATATATCCGGTTAACACTACTGTAACTTGAAGAAGGGGGGTCACAGAGGTCAAGTCTCTCTCCATCGTAAGGGCTATTTGCCCTTTTGCCTGGGTAGGGGATAAGGGGTGGGGGGATGGTTGGGTGGTTTTGGGGAGCACAGGGTTGGATGGGGGGGTAGCATTGGGTTAGGTGGTAGGTGGGGGTTTGGTTGGATGTTGGGGGTGGAGGATTTGGGGGTGGGCAAGCCAAGGGGGAGTTAAAGAGAGAGATAAACAGAAAAAAAGGAAATCAGAAACATCTGTTTTTAAGCAAAATATTAATTACGAGGTAGTAGTTCAGCAATGGTCAGATAAGAGGGAAAATATCGCAAAATATGAATAATTTCAGGCTTTGTTCATCGAATGTTGGCGGTTTAAATGATAGGAAAAAAGAGAAAGGGTATATGAGACACTTAGAACATTGAACCTAGATTTAATATGTTTACAAGAAACACACATTCCATGGGATAATAAAGATCTCTTAGAGATTAGAGGTTATTGCTTGGTGGCATGTTCTTTTCAGACCACCATGATCAGAGGGGTTGCTATATATACCAGACAACGGAATGGGTTGGTAGTGCGATCTGCAGCAGACAAGTGGGGGCGCTGGGCTATAGTAGAACTATCAACAGGGATGACAGTCGTGAATATCTATGGCTCTAATTTGGATGATGCGGACATCTGGAATGAATTGGAAATAGAACTAGCTAAGTGGCCACAACAAATGATAGTGTGTGGTGATTTTAATATACACATGGATGCGAATAATACCCAAAATCAGAACTATGTAGGCAGGAAACTGAAGGTTTATAGAGCAATTAGGGCATTTAAAGATAGTCATGGCTTGTGCGATGTATGGGCAGAAAAACAGCGAAGAGATCCCGGATTTACATATTTCTCCCATCCACATAAGAAATTTGTACGATTGGATTATTTTTTAGCTTCACACTTACTGATAGGTAATTTAGATATTATAAAACTGCCCCAATTATATTCCGATCATAATCCTCTGATCTTGGAGATAAGGGGGGCGATGGTTGTTAGGCAAAGGACTTCATGGTCATTTGATAAAAAGCTATTGATGGATGAGGAATTCTGCATATATATCAAGCAATGGGCTCAAGAATTTTTTGATTGTAATAGATATAGTGCCTCCCGCGAGGTGGTATGGGATACTTTTAAGGCTGCCTTGAGAGGTGAGATAATCGGGTTTGTAGCTCGTACCCGGAAACAATGTAAAGCACAATTTGATTTATTAATTAGTAAATTATCAGAACTTGAGGTAGAGCATGTTCAAATAATAAATAAAGGCGGCTCTGAGAGCCTATTGGGCGAACAAATGATCAAATTAGCTATCGCCAAATCGGAAATAAACGCGCATTTTCAGACTAAAGGGGCACAGATGTACCAAGCTAACCGGGGGGAAATATATGAGTATGGGGAGGCTTCTAGCTTTAAGAACAAGACAGAAAGTCGCCAGGAATAACATCTTAAAAATCAGGGATAGTAATAACCATCTAGTATCCGGTCCACAGAAAATTACTGAGGTATTTGAGGAATTTTATAGCAGACTGTATCAACCGGAGGAACGCTTGGGGGAACAGGGGGAAACAGGAGACGAGAGATCTATGTTACCAAGACTAGATACTGAAGTTGCTTTAGAATTAGAAGAAGAAATAACCATAGATGAAGTGCAGGTTGCACTGGGATCCCTATCTCTGGGGAAAGCCACAGGTCCCGATAAAATTCCGATAGAAGTTTATAAAATGTTATCATCTCAAATACTCCCCATTATGCAAGACCTATTCTTGAGTATACAATATAGAGGGATTCCACCCACATCATGGCAGGGTACGGATATGGTTGTCTTTCTTAAGAAAGGCAAGCCACCAGAAGCGCCATCCTCGTACCGCCCAATATCACTCATGAATGCGGATGCGAAAGTTTATTCTAAAATAATGGCCTCCCGGTTACAAAAGACTATCGTTACACTTATATCACTGTGGCAACATGGCTTTGTTCCTGGCAGGGGGACCACAGACCATACAAGACGGGTTATTTCAATCTTGGATATTGCAGAGGCTGAGGATAGAGAGTTGGCTGTGGTCCTCTTGGACGCGGAAAAAGCCTTTGATCGGGTGGCCTGGCGATATCTATGGGGGAATCTGGTGGACAGAGGATTTACTTCTGGAACTATAAGAGCTCTTCAGGCTATGTATTATAAGCCGTATGCTCAGGTTCAAGTTATGGGTCACACGTCTAGAAGGGTGGAGATCGCCAGAGGCACACGTCAAGGCTGCCCTTGTTCTCCTATTTTATTTGCATTTTATTTAGATCCCTTTATTACTCGCATATTGCATAATCAACTGATCAAACCGGTTGTAACGCATGGCCATGAGACAAAAATACTTGCATATGCAGATGATATTGCGATAATTACAACAGAACCTCGAGTGGCTATCAAAGAGGTTGAAAATATGGCAGAAAAATTTGGGGAGGAATCCGGCTATCTTTTAAATAAAACCAAAACACAAATTATATGCTCCTCCAAGTGTCGGCTGCAAGATCCTCGGGTAACCAAGATAGCCACGTATTTAGGGGTTAAAATAACAGCAGGAATCAATAGCCTCTGGGCTGTCAATATTGACCCTGTGTTGGAAATAATAAATAGTGAGCTTAGGCGTATGAATAATCTTCACCTTACAATAATTGGCAGAGTCAATGTAATTAAGATGAAGATATTCCCCAAGATTCTGTACTTAATACGCGCAATACCGCTGGAACTTGCCGCCACTAAAATACATAGAATTGAAGCTATGTTTTCCAAATTTATTTGGGGATATCAAAAGGTACGGCGGGCTTATAAATATCTGACGCTACCTAAAGAACGGGGTGGTTGGGGAGCTCCCAATATACAGCTATATTATTGGGCCACTGCCCTGCAGCAGTTTGGAATTCTTTATTTTTTTCAAACTGAAGGGACGGAGCAGCTGAGAATACCGAATGTATATATCAACTGGCTATGGGGGATGCTGCTGTGGGATTATTGCAGCGGCAAAGCGACCCAAATTATTATAAAAAATCTCGATATAAATGCATTGAGAGTGCGCTAAAAATCTGGAAGAAAGTGGAAAAAATCAGCCAAATTAGCAGGTATAATAAATATACTTCACTTTGGCACTCTGATTTCCTGACACTAGCATTTTATGATGGAATGGCCAAGAAGTGGGAGCAAGCGGGGATCGTATCTTTGACGGATCTATATTCTAACAAAGAGAGAAAGGCTTTTATAGAACTAGTTCGAGGGTTTGACATACATCAGAACTCATGCTTCAAATATCTGCAAATACAGAATCGAATAAAAGGGCTCCCTAAAGGGAGCATTGGAATGGAATCATTCCCCCTGTTAGAAATTATGAGAAACCCAGAAAATAAAATCAAGGACTTTTATCAAGCGTTACAAAAAAAGAAACCAGATGATATAGCCAAAATAGAATCAAAGTGGGCCAATAAGCTTGAGGATGGGGAGGTAGATATAGATATGGTTTTAGAGATTGGGATAAGGGTCTTTATGTCAGCTAATCATAAAGCTCAACAATATAAAACTGTATATAATCTCTACTACACGCCTGCCAAATTATTCGGGTGGGGAAAAAGACAGTCTGATAAATGCCCGAGATGCTTGTTGGGCCCAGCAGATAGTATACATATGTTTTATTCTTGTGAAAAGCGGGGTCTGTTTAAAGAAGGTATTGAAAAATTCTGGTTTCAGCTATTGAATAAAGAGCTAAAAATCACATCAACTTTGATGCTATTAGGGTATGACATAGGGTTGAACGTAGATCCAATGGAGAGGGATTTTGTGTTTCTAACAATGGCGATAGCTCGTTTATTGGTTGCCACTGTCTGGAAGGATAGTGAGCCACCTACATATCATCAATGGCTATACAGATTAATATTCATAGGCCGCCAGGAAATCTCTCTGTATAAATGCAAAGGTGTAAGAGCTATGAGGAAAGGCAGGAATATATGGGGACCCTTGATAGCCTGGATGGAAAGAAATGATAGACAAGGGATTGGATGAATATGAATATGTATAAATATAGTGAAAATGCAATCAGGATGTATAGCAAGAATGATGTATGAACATTTAAAATAATTGTCAATTGCTAATTGTGCTATTTTGGTCAATATGAAAGTATTAAATTTGACAAGTATATGTAAGAATGTTACAAGATATGTATAAGATGTCTGATTTCAAAAAAAAAAAAAAAAAAAGGAAATGTATGATATTTAACTTTCTCCAGTGCATTTTCAACACCCTACCCTTTGTCAGACACAGTCCCACCTTCTTTGCAAGTGCTGCCCCACCACGCTTAGTCTCTTCAACAAACATGGTGCCTCAAAAGCAGATTAGAATTAAAGGTGGTATAACATAGTGTGCCTAATAGGGAATCTTGTGTGAAACATACCTCATCAGCAACAAACATCTTATCTAACAGCCAGAATGCCCAAAGGCATGAATGTTTGCTTTACAAATGCAGATGTTACAGTCTGCATTTAAAAATGACTCCATTAATCACTGCTCCTAAAGCAAAACTTTCCACATTTTCAAAATCACACATACAGACATAATGAATCATACGTTTGTGAATTAGTGTATAGAAAATGTTACATAAGGTAAAGGAGACCAAAAGGTGTAAGATTCACGTCATCCACACTGGTAGGCACTTTTTTAGAGTGCTTGGTCTGGAGAAGGACAAACTCAGGATTCATAACACAGTGGTTAGGGTCGACTTTAATAAGAATTTATTTCTACCCAAGCAAACCTTTCTTAGCAACATCAGGATCGAAAGACTGGGAAAAAAAATAACTTTCTAACCTGTAACATGCAGTTCTTAGATGGCAGTTCATAGTTCACTGTTCTAGATTAGGAATGTAATTTATGAACTGCACAGTAACAACAGAATCTCTGTGACAAAAGCAGTAACCCACTGAGGTGTGCACATAAAATATTGTTCTTTGATATGCATGGCACAGGTCCTTTGCAGCAGGCAAATTACAGCCCTGCTAAGTACCACGCATCTGGGGTTGGACTAACGCATTTTAGTACTGATGTCCGTATCACTGCACTAAAATGTGTTAGTCATGCATACTATAGCTCCTGGGAGAATCACAACACATCGCTTCATATTATAACAAAAGCAGCCACTGCCAGCACCTGCTGCGCTACTGGTTGTCCAGCGCCACAATTAGGAGCTTATAACTGACTCCGCTCTGGCTATTAGGAAGCATTTTGTGACCTATAGTGTCAAAACTTCTTTAAAAACACACATATGTCTTCCGCCCTGCAGCTTAAATACATTTGCACCAGGCCCGGCCCTCCACCTGGTCATCTGGTGTCACTGCAGAACATAAACAATAGCCAGGATACGGCACTTCTGTACCATCAACAGAAAGCCTGCAATGATTATTCCAGCCAGTGGCTGAATTTTGATTTGTTTTCCTGCTACCATGCTCACCACACAAACAGCATTGTGTGATTCTCAAAGCGTGCTCCCTATGATTGTGCTTGTGGCAGGCAGCTGGCACTGGAACAGTGTGATGGGATTTTTCTGCTTTGCACAGACCGGATTCTGCCCCATGGACAGTTCGGCCTAAAAATAGCAAGCAACTCAGCCCTCACCTGCGTCTGGCCTTCGATCATGGAGGGGTCCCTGTAGATCATCCAGTGAGTGGTTGCCGGCGCAGTTTAAAGGTGACACTGCTAACTAGCACTTAGGAGCACCTAGTGTAACAGCAAGAGACAGTGACTAAGAAGGTCAAAGAGCAGCCTTGTCTGTCAGGCCTTGGGCCTGTAGTGTTATGTTTCATATAGGTACCCTAATATAGGCCTGGGTAATATCATACACCTTCACCTACATTATCTCCCTTATACTACACAGTAACGAGCCTTTAGGATTGAACCTTTACCTAGTTGTATTGTATTGTATTGTATTGTATTGCGTTTTTATATAGCGCTACTGTCACCCTACGGGTATCCAGGCGCTGTCACATAACAGAGGAATTCATCAATCTACAGAGTAGCACACCTTTAAGGAATGATGTTGGCATTCCTAGGGAAGAGCCATGTTTTCAGATTCCTTCTGAAACATAACAGAGTGTCGGCTTGTCTGATCTCTTGTGGGAGTTCATTCCACAAACGAGATGCCGCATTACTGAAAGCTCTTCCTCCCATCCTGGATGTTTTGAATCTGTTGGTATTAACTAAATAAGCACCAGAGGATCGAAGGGATCTGGTTGGTTTGTACCACGTAAATCTATCCTGCATAGGAAGTGGACCAAGGCCATGTACCGCTTTATATACTATACATAGGGATTTAAAACTCACTCTTTCCTTAACTGGCAGCCAGTGTAATTCAGTTAGAGCCAGCGTAGTGGCAGCCCTATGTTGTCTTCCTAACGCCAACTTGGCTGCCATAGACTGGACCCTCTGCAACCCCTGCAGAATATATTGTGGGGCTCCTAAGTATAGGGAGTTGCAGTAGTCCAGTCTGCATAAAATGGTGCTTCTTACTACCAAGGGTCTGGTTTCCACTGGCAGTAAGGGGAGAATCTTCCTCAATGCCTTTAGAAGGGCAAAGCAGACATTAGTTATTTTGTTGGCCTGTGATACCATCTGGAGGTTATCATCAATTAAGACACCTAAATTTCGAACCGTTTTAACTGTGGGAAGAGCTGCATCCCCAGGTGAAAACTTAATTTCCATTGGTATCTGGTGTGTCAGTTTGGCCCCACCACAGTATACCACTTCAGTTTTTCTTTATTAAATTGCAAGGAATTTTCCTTGAGCCAGCTAGAGGTTTGGCACATACATTCTTGGAAGATGTCCATAGTCACTGCATCTTTCCCTTCTATGGAGAAAACTAATTGAGTGTCATCAGCATAATTAACCAGGTCAATCCCAAATGTTTTTATTAGGGCAATCAGTGGGCACAGATAAATGTTGAAGAGGATGGGGCTAATTGCCGAACCCTGTGGCACCCCATGGCGAACCTGGGATTTGGGAGAGGCATATGGCATCATCGAAACCATCTGCTGTCTCTCTGTAAGATATGATTGTAGCCATTTCAATGCTCGGCCTTTCACCCCTATCCTCTCCAATCTTCCCAGCAGTACTGCATGGCTCACGGTATCGAAGGCGGCCGACATATCTAACAATACTAGTATCGAGATGTTCCCATTGTCGGCTCGCCTACGGAGGTTGTCCATTACCGTTGCCAGAGCTGTTTCTGTCCCATGACCTGGACGGAATCCAAATTGATCCCTATCTAGGAGGCTATTCTCCTCCAGACAGCATGACAAAGATTTGCTAACTAGTTTCTCCAAAACTTTTATAGGATATGGCAAAAGAGATATAGGCCTAAAGTTAACCGGATCCATAGGATCGGAAGATGGTTTCTTCAACAGAGGAGTTACCACTGCCTGCTTCCAAATTTCCGGGACCACTCCCTCCTCTAGGGATTGATTGCAAATCAAACGTAGCCGAGGAAAAAGCTCTTGCCCCCAAGACTTCCAGATCTTATGTGGGAGAGGGTCCAGGGGGATCCAGAGGAAACACTTTGTGCCATCCTATCAAAAAGCTCCATAGTAAATAGCGGAAAGCATTCCAAGGATGTATCTGCCCATGGTTCTCCTACAAATGAGTGAGGTAAAAAATCATTATCATTCATATTATCCTCAGACAGACCTCCAACAATTTTAGCAACCTTGTCTTCAAAGTGAGTGGCAATCTTGTCACATAATTGTTGTGAGGCCACCACTTTGTTGCTAATACAAATGGGATTAGAGAGATCTCTTACAATCTTAAAAGGGTTTTGGTACTATTTGAGGCATGTAAAATAGAATCAGCTATATAAAATGCCTTAGCCTCAGTAATGTTCTCCTTATAGCGTGCTTGCTCAACCCTCAGCACTAATTTGTCCACCTCGGAATATGACTTCCGCCATCTCCTCTCAGCCTTTCTGCACATCTTACGCTGAAGTTTAAGTTCCTCAGTGTACCAAGGGGCTGAGGGTTTACGCCTAACCTTCATTCTTTTTAAAGGGGCTTTTACGTCCAAGGCATCTGTAATATCCTTACATAGGGTTTGGTAGTTTCTGTCTACAGAGTAGTCGGGGGAAAAAGAAGTTTCTTTTGGCAAAAATGGAGCTGAGCTGTTTTTCGCTAGTTTTGCCCAGTCCCTGCCCATCCGAGAATCAGTTGAGCTGACACTTTTTTGCTCTATTCTAGGTAAAGATATTCTAAAGTGGACTAACGAGTGGTCAGTCCAACTCTGGGGTAAAATATTAAGAACCACTGTCTCAGCTTGATCAGCATATAGCAAATCCAATAGATGACCTTCTTGATGAGTTGGGCCTTGTACAAGCTGAGACAAATTAAAACTACCACAGATTTGATTAAGATCTCTTAGATGGTTCCCAAGTGTACCATTTTCCCATAGATTAAAATCCCCCAAAAATATTATTCTAGAATGGGTCAGACTTAATTCGGCTATAGTATCTAATAATTTTTGATATTGTGTGGCTGATCCCGGGGGTCTATAACATACCATGCCTGATAACAGTCTTCTCCCAGTCTCCTGTACTGAGAAGCCTAGCGTTTCAATCCCTGTAATCTCCTCAACCATGAGAGGGGCGAAGTTCCAAATTTCCTTATAAATGACCCCAATCCCCCTCCTCTTCCCGACGTCCTGGGTTTATGAAAAACTCTATATCCCTCTGGGCACGCAAGGCCCAGTTCAACCAGAGAATTATTACTAGTCCAGGTCTCTGTAAGAAATAATACATCAAGGTCCATATCTTCTAGAAGATTGAATATATCTTGATGATGTTTGACTAAGGATCTACAGTTAATCAAGCCGCTCTTCAGCTCTGTAGTTGCTTGAGATTGAGCTATAATGTGTGGCTTATCATACGTTTCCCCACCAATATTGAACAGTTGTGTACGGGAGTAAACAATCCTACCTGATCCTGAACAGTTAGCATGGCAGGCACTGTGCACGGCCGAGGCGCGGACGGGCGCAGACGGGCTTGCCTCTGGCGCGCCTCCGGCGCGCCATTGGCGCGCCCGCTGCGCGCGCGCGCTGCGCGCTTGCATTGGGCTTCCTATTATAGGCTGGTACATAGGAGCTTCAGCCACTAGAGCGCTAACCAAAATGGCGCTACCGGAAGTTTAGGAGCCTGAATCCGGGAAAACCAGCGGGGTGCGAGTGAATATTCTTTTTTAAAGTGCGGGTAAGAGCTAATTAGATGTGCGCTTTCACTATCAGTGCTAATACAGTCTAAAAGGTACATGATATTAACAACAGTAATGATAAAAGCCGTTAAAACCAGTTAAAAAAAGTTTCCCCCAAATTTGCAACAGATAGAGCAAGTATTTCCAGCTAAGGATACCGGTCAGCTTTCCCTCCGTAACGAGTGGGGAAATCAGCTGTTATGTTCGGCTGCGCGCTTGCATTGGGCTTCCTATTATAGGCTGGTACATAGGAGCTTCAGCCACTAGAGCGCTAACCAAAATGGCGCTACCGGAAGTTTAGGAGCCTGAATCCCGCGAAAACCAGCGGGGTGCGAGTGAATATTCTTTTTAAAGTGCGGGTAAGAGCTAATTAGATGTGCGCTTTCACTATCAGTGCTAATACAGTCTAAAAAGGTACATGATATTAACAACAGTAATGATAAAAGCCGTTAAAACCAGTTAAAAAAAGTTTCCCCCAAATTTGCCACAGATAGAGCAAGTATTTCCAGCTAAGGATACCGGTCAGCTTTCCCTCCGTAACGAGTGGGGAAATCAGCTGTTATGTTCGGCTGCGCGCTTGCATTGGGCTTCCTATTATAGGCTGGTACATAGGAGCTTCAGCCACTAGAGCGCTAACCAAAATGGCGCTACCGGAAGTTTAGGAGCCTGAATCCCGCGAAAACCAGCGGGGTGCGAGTGAATATTCTTTTTTAAAGTGCGGGTAAGAGCTAATTAGATGTGCGCTTTCACTATCAGTGCTAATACAGTCTAAAAAGGTACATGATATTAACAACAGTAATGATAAAAGCCGTTAAAACCAGTTAAAAAAAGTTTCCCCCAAATTTGCAACAGATAGAGCAAGTATTTCCAGCTAAGGGTACCGGTCAGCTTTCCCTCTGTAACGAGTGGGGAAATCAGCTGTTATGTTCGGCTGCGCGCTTGCATTGGGCTTCCTATTATAGGCTGGTACATAGGAGCTTCAGCCACTAGAGCGCTAACCAAAATGGCGCTACCGGAAGTTTAGGAGCCTGAATCCCGCGAAAACCAGCGGGGTGCGAGTGAATATTCTTTTTTAAAGTGCGGGTAAGAGCTCTGGGCTCAGAAGGAGGGTTTTCCCCTGAATAATAGCGTCCTATACCTTCATCAATAGGCTCACACAGTATGAATGAATATTCATAAGGGTTCTTGGCAACCAGGCAGGGGCTCCACCACCTGCATAATATCTACGTACAAGGTTCATCCCATACGTCATCCTCAAATCCAACAATGGCTAATACAAGAAACAAGGGACAAAGAAACCCTAGATACTTTTTGTATAAATACAGCACATCTTGCTAGGGTTGGTAGAGGGAACCGAGACTTCCAGGCCGACACACTGACCAGAGACGCTGAGGCTCCTGCATGCAGACGCTCCAGCTGACAGTGGTCTTACACATCCCTCGCGGGGTGTCCAACTCGAGACCAGGACGGGGTCCCATACTCTCACAATTCAGGTAATGGGGTTCGACTAAATCCTAGAGGGATTCTTGGCTTCACACCTACTCACATGAAAGGTACACTTAGGTACATCTAGATAGGCATCGTAGGAGTGCGCGCACTTTTATCATGCATTTTATATTGATGTATGCATTTATGATTATTGCAAAATGGTAGAACTGTACTATCCTTTTATATTCATTGTACTGCTAGTCATATATCTCTGCTACTGTCTAACGTTTGTTGCAGCACATCTATTTTACACTAGAAGAACTGTGCAATAAATTCTTATTGTAACACGCCCGACTGTTTCGTCTGTGTAACTCTCTGAGACCGAATAAGTAAGCACGAGTGACTGAGCGAAAAGTAGTACATTGTTTCCACGATCCTGGGGGATCAGGGTTGTCATGTTCTAAGGTTGCCAGAAACTATTCTCTCCCCGATAAGAGGAGATACTAGTGGCACTGTGAGCTAGCTAATGCAAACAGGTTAACATTTTCGGTGGGGGTGCTCAGAGTGAGTCTGCCACCAAACCCACTGTTCATGTTATCCGAACGCGCAGATTCTGTATAGGATATATATAGGAACTACACGACATGGCGCCGCCAACGTTGGTTGGGTACTTATTTAACAGTAGAATCTGAGTAGTTCAGTCGTGCTATTCTCAGAGACCCCTACTCACAAAACACCAGAGACGTCTGGAATGGGTGGGCACAAACTCCGCCACAGCTGAGTAGGCGAAAAATCCTATTTATTGGCTGTTGGTTAATCAAGCTTGAAGGACACAGTGTTCCTAAATTGTGCAAAACACCTTATCATAGTTTCCTTGGAAAATTAGTTTGTGTTCTATACACAATGACTACCCTGGTCTTAGACCCACTACAGCAAGCACTCCCCCTCACAGACGAGGATGAAGATGCAAACGCAATAAAGATTGCACTGAAATTCAGACATACAATCACCCTGAAACTATTAGAAAATGGTTTACAAGCTAGGGGTGGCCTAGTAGCTTTCGTGATTGAGGCACACGAATCAAACAAAACAGAGGTATTTTATTCGTGGGTTACATTCCCAGCAGCAGATGCGAGAACAGACATTTCACTACTATACAGAAGGAGATGCACCAGTGGAATATGGTCCGTTCGAGGACATAGAGGTTCCACTCACGTACCAGGAACACCTATACTGGTTTAAAGGCGCCTTACCCCACATAAGAAATAGAGTAAGATTAGGCCCGCTCGGAGGAGAGGGGGCAACCTGGCCGATATTAGCAGCCTACACACTACATCCTGACATTGAAACAATGCCACAGGCAGACTTACTCATACAACACAAAGATTTAATTAAAATCTACAGAAACTTGACGCAATTCGTCATGAGGACTTTCACAGTCCAACCAGCAACAGTTGCAACAAATGGAACTCAATCTCAGGGTACAGCAACTAAAATAACACCACAAACGTTACACGCGGTAATGGGCAAAATGCCCATGAAACTTGAACAAATGCCATTCTGGGTAGCTCAGAAAATAACTCAGCTCGAGGCAGTATTCCCGAATACTACCCCGTATGAAAAACACAGAATGCTAACAATCTGCTTGCCCATGGGGATAAACCACAAGTAGAAGATTGCACCACTTGGGGTACAGTCTTTGCTGCAATTTATACCAGGACTCATGGTATTCCTTCATTAGCAGTGATACTGGATGTATTAAGACAAATACAGAACGAGTACGGAGCAGAGCCTGCCCTGAACTTAGGGATGAAGTTACTAAATAACTATGACCAGGTATCAGCCATAATACTAGCTAATATTAAAGGGGAAGCAGCTTCAGTGGCAATCCGCCAACGCCTAAGGGAGTACAGTCCGTTGGATCAACAACACGAACTGCCCAAAATAATTGAAACTGCATGTGCAGAATTAGGCAGAGACAGTTTGGGTGGGAAAGCATTAAACCCCAACTGATGGGCAGTCCTGAAAAGGACATTTCCAAGCAGACACCTGCTTCTTCTAAAAAGAAGTGGGATAATAAAAAACAACAAAACTATAAGGGAACCAGATCTGAATCCCGAGGTAGATCTCCTCCACAGGAGCCCTCTGAAAAGAGGTATAATCTCAGGAATAGGGATAATATTAGGAAACGTGACAGGTATCAGGATACTGATACACATTCCTCTCGTTCCTTTCAGGGTTCATCGAAAAACCCAGCGAGGGAAGGACGGTCAGAAAGACAAGAAGAGCGTACAAAGTCCAGAGACAAACAGCACGCTCAAGACTACACTTCCAAAAAAGAAGAAAAGCCAAAATCAAAACCTCAGTTTAAAAAGAAGAAAGTTGCAGGCCTGAAGATCAGACATGCCCAGAATTCTGAGGACACAACTTCTGAACGGGGAATGGGCTCAGACGATGCTAGACAGTGCGGCAGAAGTAACAATAGCTCGCCAGAACCTGATGGAATTTCTGGTGACAGCGGACTTGAATGATTACATCACGGTGGAAACACCAGATACAAGGGTGAGCGTCCCACATAAGTTACACGAAATAACACTCCAAATGGAGGGGGACAAGACCAGGAAAGTTAAAGGTCTCTTTTGGAAAAACCTGTCATCTGGTTATGACATCCTATTTGCTGAACAAGATTGTCCGCCAGCATTTGTTATGGAGTGCCCTAGGGGAGAAAAGGTAATTTCTCCAGCATTCTCCGACCTCGTTCCCATTCATCTTAAACATGCATATGCACAGGAGTGGGCAGGTGCCCTAGCTCCAGCATTGTACAAAAATCATGTTGGATGGGATGAGGATTCAACCCACCACGTGATCCTGTTAAAAGTTTCACCAAATGCACAGAGACAATATCCAATAAAGCAAGAAGCTAAAAAACAGGTCAGGGAGATCTTAGATCAACTTGAATACCAAGGGGTGATTGAAACATGCACCTCACCAATGAACAACCCTTTGTTTTCAGTATCAAAACCGGACAACTCATATCGTCTAGTTTTAAATTACAGACATTTAAACACATGCACAAAGACATTCGCTGTCCAAAACGCACACAGTGCCGCATTAATGAATAACATTGTGCGGAAAAAATACAAAACTACACTTGATATCTCAAATGGATTTTTCTGCCAAAATATAGCGCCTGAAAGCAGGTATTTGACTGCATTCTCAGCGTTGGGGTCCCAGCGACAATTTTGTCGCCTCCCCCAGGGGTATAAGAACAGCCTGGGGGTATTTTCAGCAAGAGTAACTGAGTTACTCCAAAATTTTGATGAGGAAGCATTGTCCTATGTGGATGATATTTATCTGACGGACGATGACTTAAAAAGGCACTTGACCAGGGTGAGCACCATAATTATGGGATTCGCCTCTGAGGGCTACAAATTTAATTTAAAAAAATCAAAAATCGCCCACCTCAATGTCCTGTTTTTAGGATATGAGCTTTCAAGTGAAGGAAAAAGTCTGGCAGCTAACTTTTTAGAAAAGTGTGCGCTGCTCCAGCCTCCAAGATCATTGAAAAATCTACAATCGATACTGGGATTCCTAATTTTCGGCAGAACATACATTTTGGATTACGCGGAAAGAGTAAAACCTTTCTACGATTTAATAAAACCTGACTTTTCAGTTAGACAATGGACACAGGAACACACAAACATCCTACGTTCACCACAAGAAGACATGATAGCTTCAAAACACAGACGTACGCAACTTAGCGATCCGTGTAATAGCGGGTCAATGCGGGTACACTTATTTACCCTTCAATGAAGGCGAAACAGTACCAATCGCTTACAAATCACATCTGTACACAAATGCAGAAATGCGTTTCACTTCAACAGAGAAAATCCTGACAGCAGTTCAGACCGCTGTAGCAAGAAAAAGAGCCCTGGCTCAGGGAAAACGCATAATTGTCGTAACCCCGGAACCAGCTTTAGAGGCTGTTACAAAGGCTAGCATTACAAATGCAAAAGCCTTACATCCAAGATGGATACAATGGGCTAATTCGCTTACTGAAATGGATGTTGAATACAGATTTGATCCAAGTCTGAAAACACAAGCATTTCTGCAATACGAACAAGAATATCCTCTACTTAATGAAATCTTGCCTCTAGATCAGTATGAATATATCATTTACACTGACGGATCTGCTCAACTGGCCATAGGGAGTAAGCAACAATACAGCGCAGCATGTGCTATCGTTAAAGGTTGCATGCGGGATGGGAAGTTCCATCCAAGTTACACCAAAACGCAGTCTCTAGGAGACTGCACGGCTCAGTTGGCAGAGTTAAAAGCACTGATACTAGCACTGGTGAATACGGATCACGAATTCTCCACACTGAGAGTATGTTATTCTTTTTACTGTGTGCAATCATACATTGAATATTTACATCATTGGGAACAAAACGGATTCAAAGACGCAAAAGGTGGCACAATTAAGCATAAAATGCTATGGGAACAGGTAGTTGAGTTGAAAAACGAACTACCACAGGCTCACGTGATTCATACACTGAGTCATCAACGTGATGGTGTTCACGTTGAAGGGAATTCATTGGCTGATGAAGCCGCAAAGGGGGCTGTACGCATGGCTTCCGTAGCTGCGATCACTCGTTCAAAACGAGGATAGACGGTGAGATTATGGTTGCTGTCAATGCTTCGCGCAAAGGCAGCTCAGCAGTACCAAAGAAATTTCCACTCAAGTACTCCTACAAGTTAGATGCAAACAACATTCCATATGCTCAGATTCCTGCAGTGGGGGATAGAGTAATACCAAATATGGATCGTAGACAAGGGTTGATTATTGCAGCACACGAGGGTTTGGGCTCTGCACATACAGGCGTTACAGCGACTATTTCATTGTTGAAACAGTGCTATTGATGGCCAGGTCTAACAAAGCAAACTAAAGACTACGTCTTGAAATGTGACATCTGCCAGCAGATGAAAGGCTCCACCATAACACGCCCGGCACAGACACCGTTACTAAAATCAGACAAACCTCTCGCTTGTGTGTGTCTGGACCACTTACAATCCGATGGGGTGTACAAGTATATCATGGTTGCAGTGGATTCATGCTCAAGATTCCTATGGGTATGGCCTTAGCGCTCCGCTGACGCTCGAACTGTTATCAAAGATTTGCGAGTCTTTATAGGGACATTCTGACCGTGGCCTGGCGTTTAGCTCTCGGGCTTACAAAGAGGCCATGGAAAGTATGGGCGTAGCATTGTGGAAATTTTCTCCGTACCATCCTGAGGGAAATTTGGTTGTGGAAAGGAAAAACCGGGACCTAAAGCAATCTTTAACAGCTAGGGTATTAGGCAAGGGCGGTAGTTGGGTCAATCACATATATGGGGTACAACGAGCTCTCAATAACCAGTCAAGAAGTTCTCTAGGGGGTGTCACTCCATATGAGGTCCTATTTGGGACGAGAATGTGGGTACCTGGTCTTGATTGTGAAGGCACAGTGGTGGATGAGAAACCATTTCATATCCATGATCGTTTGGCTGTTTTACAGGATCTAAATGAATCCAGGACACAACAAAGTAACGTCCACCAGAAACAGACCGCCACTGGGGAAGTCAAGGCAATCACGGCAAGACCTGTCTGGATCCCAAAAATCGGGGATCTGGTCAGAGAGAAAATAGCGGACAAAAAAGAATTTGGACCATCATACAGAAAACCTGTACCTGTCCTAGCAACTCACGGAACAAGAACTGTACTTTTGCCGCCTCTTGCCGGGAAAAAGGAGAAAAGATTTGTCTCAATCGACTTAATCAAACCACACTATGTGGCCGATACTGAACAGTAGGCCTCGTGGACTCAACAGTAGCAGACGCCCTCCTCTAGCTACAATCCAAGAAGTTCAAACAGAAAGACTCATCACGTTTGAAGAGCCTCCTGTGCGGAATGAAGGACTATGCAACAATGCTATGGAACTCGTTCCCCTTGAACCCGAAGTTCAACTTCAAAATCAAACTCAAAATAACAAACAAGTTGCAATTAGACCAAATACGGACGTCTACGTCAACATGCCTCGACAAGAGCAAACTACTATTTCAACAAATCCCGATGCAATTCCTACAATTGATCGAACTGCTTCTGGCTACTTCATGAACTTTGATACGTTTTCCTTGGATCAATCAATCAATCAGGGGAATTATAAGCGCGCTACTCACCCGTGAGGGTCTCAAGGCGCTGGGGAGGGGGGGTCCGCAGGTCTGTTTAGCCGAAAAGCCAGGTCTTGAGAGTCTTCCTGAAGGTGTTCAGGGAGGGGGCGTGTCTGATGTCTGCCGGTAGCTCATTCCAGGTCTTGGCTGCAATGTGAGAGAAGGATCTTCCGCCTGCTCTGGCTCTGTAGATGCGGGGGGTTTCGGCCAGTGCGAGGTTGGAAGATCGGAGGTTTCTTTTGGGTACGTGGAAGTTGATTCTGTCGTTGAGGTATTTGGGTCCGTTGTTGTGTAGGCATTTGTAGGCGTGAGTGAGGATTTCGAAGGTGACTCTTTTCTCCACGGGGAGCCAGTGGAGTCTTCGTAGTTGTTGGCTGATGTGTTCGTTCCGGGGGATGCCGAGGACGAGTCTGGTGGCGGTGTTCTGTATAGTCTGGAGTTTGCCGAGTAGGGACTTGTTGATGCCGGCGTAGAGTGCGTTTCCATAGTCCAGTCTGCTGGTGATGAGTGCGTGGGTGACTGTCTTCCTTGACTCAGGGGGGATCCATTTGAAGGTCTTGCGAAGTATGCGGAGGGTGTTGAAGAAGCTGGATGTGACGGCGTTGACCTGTCGGTTCATGGTGAGTGATGAGTTGAGTATGATGCCGAGGTTCTTGGCATGGTCTGAGGGGGTAGGTGGGCTTCCGAGTGCGGTTGGCCACCAGGTGTTGTCCCATGCTGAAGGGTGGTTCCAAGGACGAGGACTTATGTCTTCTCTGCGTTAAGTTTCAGGCAACTGTTGGTCATCCAGACTGCGACGTCTTGCATTCCTTTCTGAAAGTTGAGTTTGGCGGTGGTGGGGTCTCGGTGAGGGAGAGGATGAGCTGGGTGTCGTCTGCGTAGGATACGATGTTGAGGCCGTGTTGTCAGACGATGGCTGCGAGGGGGGCCATGTAGATGTTGAAGAGGGTCGGGCTCAGTGATGACCCCTGTGGGACTCCGCAGGTGATTTCCGTGGGATCGGAGAGGAAGGGTGGTAGTCTGATTCTCTGGCTTCTGCCGGTGAGGAACGATTGGATCCAGTCCAGAGCTGTTCCTTGTATGCCGGCGTCGTGCAGTCTGGTGACTAGTGTGCGGTGAGAGACGATGTTGAAGGTCGCTGACAGGTCGAGTAGGATGAGGGCTGCGGAGTGGTCTTGGTCCAGGAGGGTGCAGATGTCGTCTGTGGCGGCGAGTAGGGCGGTCTCGGTGCTGTGGTTGCTTCAGAATCCGGATTGGGACGGGTCTTCGATGAATCGTGTCAGTTCCCTGTTGACCGTTTTCTCTGCAACTTTGGCTGCGAAGGGGAGGAGCAAGATGGGCCGATAGTTCTTGAGGTCGGTGGGGTCCGCTGTGGGCTTCTTGAGCAGGGGCCGGACTTCTGCGCGCTTCCAGTCGTCTGGGAAGGTGCCTGTTTTGAAGGTGGTGTTGATGGTGCCTTGCAGTTCGGGTGTGATGGCGGCCGTGGCTCTGTGGTAGATGTGAGGAGGGCAGGGGTCGGTGGGGGCCCCCGAGTGGATGCCTTTCATGGTTGAGGCGGTGTCTTCGGTCGTGATCGGTGTCCAGTTGCAGATAGTGGGTTGGCTGGTGTCCTTGGGGGGCGGGGGGCCAGCTGTGGCGTCTGGAGGATAGTCGACGAAGTTGTCGTAGAGGGTTTTGATCTTGAGGTGGAAGTAGGTTCCAAGCTTGTCGCAGAGGTCTTGGGACGGGGTGATGTCTGTGGCTTCGCTGCATGGGTTGGTGAATTCCTGAATGACACTGAAGAGTTCCCTGGAGTTGGTGGAGTTGGCGAGGATTTTATTGTGGATGAAGTTCCTCTTGGTGGTTCTGATTTGGTTGTGGTAGTCCGTCATGGCGTCCCTGTAGGTGGAGTAGTTTTCGGTTGTCTTGGTGTTTCTCCAGGCGTCTGCAGGTGCGCCTGGCTTCTTGGAGAGCGGTGGTGAACCAGGCGGCTTTCCTGGGGCGCTGTTTGTGGGGTTGCATAGCGGGGCGAGCTCGTCTGCGCAGTTGGAGATCCAAGTATGGGGTTCTCTGGCTGCGATGTTTGTGTCGGATGTCCAGGTGTGGTTGTCTCGGGTGAGGGTGGAGTTAAGTTGCTCGACGGTGATCTTGCTCCAGTTCCTTCGTGGTGGGCGTGGGGCTGGTTTAGGTGCCTTGGGTTTGTCAACGGTGAAGTGTACACAGTGGTGGTCGGTCCATGGCGGTTGCGTTGTGTGGCTGAAGTGGACGCTGTTTCCTGTAGCGAAGATGGGGTCGAGGGTGTGTCCTGCTCTATGGGTCGGTGTGGTGGCGAGTTGTATAAGTCCGATGTTGGCGAGGTTGTCACGAAGGATGGTGGAGTTGGGGTCGCTGGGGTTGTCGAGGTGGAAGTTCAGGTCTTCAATGAGTATGTAGTTCGTTGAGGTGATGGCGTGGGGTGCAATGTAGTCGGTGATGGTGGCGGCGAAGGGTGTCCGGGGGCCAAGGGGTCTGTAGACGAGGGTTCCTCGGAGTGTGGCATTGGGGGTGGTCTGGATCTGGAAGTGCAGGTGTTCAGTGGAGGGGAAGGTTTCGCTGGAGGTGGTGAGGCGGAGGGTGCTCTTGTGGGCGATGGCGAGGCCCCCTCCCGGGTGGTTTGGGCGGTCCTTCCTCTGGATCTTGTATCCGTCCGGGGTGGCGATGTTGATGTCGGGGGCGGAGGAGGCGTTGGTCCAAGTCTCCATGAAGAAGGCGATGTCGGGCGAGAGGGAGTCGAGTAGGTTCCAGATTTCCATGGCGTGCTTGTGTACGGAGCGTACGTTGAGGAGGATGCATGTTAGGGTGTCGCCGTTCCTGGCGTCGGTGGTGTTGGAGGCCGGGGTTGTGGTGATGGTCAGGCGGCAGTGGAGGCAGGAGAACTGGACGTGGGTCTTGTTCGGCGAGGCCTGTTGGCAGTCTCTGAGTCTTCCGGGGTTGAGTGCGAGGAGGGTGGTGGTGTCGTAGCGATGGATGGTCGGAGATCCAGGGTTCCTGGCGCTGGCCGCGGTCAGGTCACGGACGGGCGCAGACGGGCTTGCCTTAGGCGCGCCAGCGGCGCGCCAGCGGCGCGAACGCGTAGCGGCCCCCATTAAGTAGGGGAGGGACGTGCAGCTGGGAGGCGGGGGCGGGGTCAACGGGGCAGAGGCGGCGGCGGGAACGGCGGGAAAAAAGGCAACGAAGCAAGAACGGAAGGGCACAATTTACACTGAAAACGAATGACAACAAAATGGCACAAGCAAGAAAACGAATAACAGTAAATGGCACAAAGGCACAATGCAATACACGAATAACAGTAAATGGTACAAAGGCACAATGCAAGACACGAATAACAGTAATGCAGGACACGAGATTAGACAAGAGGGAACAGCACAATAGCGAGTATTAATCACTGAGATGGGCACGAGGCACAGCGGTCTCGAACTCTACCTGGGAGGAGATCGGGGATCTGCGGCGGAGCAGAGCACAGCGGAGCTGTTGGGGAGAGAGCAGGCCTCAGACCGAGGGTCAGAGGTCTTGCTCGCGCTCCCCCGCAGCAGCTGCCATTAAGTAGGGGAGGGGGGAGGGACGTGCAGCTGGGAGGCGGGGGTGGGGTCAACGGGGCAGAGGTGGCGGCGGGAAAAAAGGCAACGAAACAAGAACGGAAGGGCACAATTTACACTGAAAACAAATGACAACAAAATGGCACAAGCAAGAAAACGAATAACAGTAAATGGCACAAAGGCACAATGCAAGACACGAATAACAGTAAATGGCACAAAGGCACAATGCATAACAGTAATGCAGGACACGAGATTAGACAAGAGGGGACAGCACAATAGCGAGTATTAATCACCCATGGATCCAAGCGAACCAGAAACGACGCCAGCCCAAAAACCACGCAAGCAGCAAGTTAAAGACTTTCTGAACTTTCTCAAAAAGACTTACCTGGTATCGCCTTGGTTAGAACTCTGGGTAATTACTGGGATACTATTTTTTCTTTTCTGGCTAGGCTTAGTTATAACTTTTAGCATCCTTATTAATGGACGATACCTTCAACAAAGCTCCGCAGCCCAAAAAGTTCATTTAATTCTGAAGCCACATCAGTCCTCACATCGTGAACAAAGAGACTTGTCATCAGTGAACATTACAGCAGTTCCTATACCGGACGGTATAGTTTGGGACAAGGTTGATGTCAAAATATTCGGTCCTACTGAACTTTTAAAATTTTCTCATGTATTTAAAATTTCATTGAGTGATATCATTACCTCCAGTACATTTTCTGATGATTGGGACTCTGAAACTGTAACTAACATGTTGCCTGATTTAGAGAAAACTGCCGCATTTCCAAACAATGAAATGCTAGAACGTACTTCAGACTATGATACTTTGTACTGTTACCAACATTATGGTCATCATTTCTTACACAAATCTATAACACCTAGAAATGTTTTTGAGTACCACCAGTGGGAACATTGTCCTACACCACCGAAAGGTAGTTCGCATACATTTGCACAGAAGTTTTCATATTTTTCAGGGTTTAATACCACTGACCCGACCTCATATTATTACAAGGTTGCACCAACATCAGCGCTGAAAATTATGTTGACAAACACCAAACAGATATACTCTGATTCCTTTATCACCCAATTGTCTGAACAGGGTTTTGACCGATGGAAGGACACAATAGACTTAAAATCAGTCTGGGGTTCTAGGGACTGGCAAGTCCAGGGAACAGAAGCGTCATTTAGAGCATGCCTCATTCCACAGCAGATGATATTTCTAAATGACACTGTGCAACAGACATCCTGTCTTGGACTAGCCAAGAACAAGGGCCTGAACACACCTCAGTTTCCAACACCTTCACAGATGGAGGGGTGGCACAATTCAACTACACAGGGAGGGGCAACAGTAGATGACATTTTACAGTACAATAGATCAGACCCTAATTGTAAAGAATGGTTGGTTTGGCCCTTAGACACAAACAGATGTCAGACAAGATTCTGGGGTACCACCGAAGGGTTCAGTATCCATAGGCCAGACCCACGCTATGTACAAAGAGAACATCCGGGGGTAGTGACATCCTACAGTGTTGGGAAGTTGTGCCTTGATTGGCTAGAGACCTCAACACTCACAGAAGTGAAACAACACTTATCCTTACTAACACAAGACATGGATCTTAGGGATTTTTTGCAAGGTCCCAGGAAATCAAGTCAGAAACGTTTCATATATGCTGGCATTTATGCTGCCTACAATGAAATTTGGAAGATATTCCAACAAGAGGCCGCGGAGAGAATACGGGAAATAGACCGTATTAACTTAGAGAAGTCTCTAGCAGTGGTAGACAATGGGTTAACAACTTTGACCTCCAGGATATATTCCTTAGGCAACATTGTATCTTCTGCGATAGACATACTGGAACAAGATTTGGACATATTACAACACGGCCAATCTCAGTTACGTTCTGTTATGTTGTTAAGCTGGACGCTGCAATCTTTGCGTGCAGGCTATGTGCCTTGGCGTTTTATCAACAGTACGTCTCTGTTTTCTGAATACAATCTAACAGATAAACAGGTAGAAATGGCACAAAGGGGAGCAAAATATACAATGTTGCGTATTGAAAAGCTGGATAGATTACCATTCACAGTAGCGGAATCACCATCAACGGAATGGCTAATCCATGGCCACATAACTCTACCGGTCACTACTTTTCAGTTTTTTATTTATTTATTTCAAAATGTTTTATATAGCGCTGGCTGGACCCGAGGGTATCAGAGCGCTTTACATGGGTATTCATTGCAATATAGCAAAATTTACAATGAGGTAGAATTCAGAAACCAATACAAACATAAAGCAGCTAAAATATTACACAATCTAAATACACAAGTTGCAATGGGCTACAGCAAATCCTGAGAGATTAGGCTAGTGAGAGGGAAAGGATGGAAAAGAGGGAGGTAGGGTATAGGAATGGGGAGAGGCTAGGGAGGGGGGCAGGTTAAGGCAATATCATACCGCTATACATGGATAATTAATTGTGATGTAACAGACTTACAATGAGGTAGTACTCAAAACCCATCCAGACAGTAAAAACAACTCCAGTTTTACACAATCAAATTACATGTATTGCAATGGGCTACAGCAAGTCCTGAGAGATTAGCCTAGCGTGGGAGGGAAAGGATGGAGAAGAGGGGGGAAGGGTATGGGAATGGGGAGAGGCTGAGGAGGGGGGGAGGTTAAGGCAATACCAAGTGGGACAAAGCAGGTCCTATGGGAAAGGCTAGTGGGAGGAGTTAGTGGGTGAAGGAAGATGAGAGAGGGGGAGGAGAACAGTAGGAGGTCGGGGTGGGATGAGTGCCCAGGGGAGGGATTAAGGACCCCAGTATTTGTTGAGCAGGAGAAGTTTGAGGTCTTTTTTGAAGCTGACGTAAGAGGGGTTGCAACGAAGAACTTTAGGGAGGGAGTTCAAGATGTTAGGCGCATTCCAGGAAAAGGAGCGAGATTGTGTGGTTTTCTTGTTTAACAGAGGAGGGACAAGAGCGAGGGTGTTGGAGCTCCTCAATGATCTAGAGCAGCCAGCTTTGTGAAGTTTGTCTGAGAGGTACTTGTGGGAGCGTTGATGCAGGGCTTTGTGCGTAATGCAAGCTGTCTTGTAGGAAGTTCTTCCTTCAACGGGAAGCCACTTGAGGGCTTTAAGGGCAGGGGAGATGTGATCGAACCGTTTGAGGTCGGTAATGAGCCTAGCGGCCGGGTTCAGAACAGATTTGATTGGGGCTTGGTGGGCTTTAGGGGTTCCAGCGAGGATGGCGTTACCATAGTCGATTTTCGACAGGACCAGCGATTGGACGACTAACTTAAAGTCGTCTGCAGGAATGAAGGGTTTTATTATCTTGAGGTGATGGAGTGTGAAGAGAGCGCTTTTGGCCGAATTTTTTATGTGGGGGATAAGAGTAAGGTTTTGGTCAATGTTAAAACCGAGGGATTTAACTGAGTTTGATATAGTGAGAGAGCAGTTGAGTGCGGTAAGGTCAGAGATCCAGGATAGAATGGGGAGCGAGTTGTTCTTAGGGGAGAAAAGAATGATTTCGGTCTTTTTTGGGTTGAGTTTGAGGTGGTTGTAGTGGAACCAGGATTGGATCTTACTCAAGGCATCATTGAGGTGGAGAACATCCGAGCGGGATTGAATCTTATAGTACAGTTGGGTGTCATCGGCGTATAGGTGGTAATTGATTCCCGCTTGTTTAAGGATAAGGGTGAGGGGTTCCATGAAGAGATTAAATCGAGAGGGGGAGAGGATAGAGCCCTGTGGGACCCCTAGGGAGATGGGCAGAGGTTTGGAAAGGCAGTCACGGATTTTGATTTGCTGGGTTCTGTGTTGGAAAAAGGAGGTGAACCATTTGAGGACTGAACCGTTGAGGCCAAAATGATCTTTAAGTGTGCTAAGTAGAGTAGAGTGGTTAACAGTGTCGAAAGCAGGGGAGAGATCAAGGAGAATGAGATGGGAGGATTCGCCTTTGTCGAGGGCGTGATGGATGTCATCAATTATGTTTAGCATTGCCGTTTCTGTACTGCAGCCCTTTCTGAAGCCTGATTGGAAAGAGTCTAGAAGATTGAATGAATCAATGTGTCTATCTAGTTGGAGCAGGGCGCATTTTTCAAGGGCTTTTGAGAGAAGAGGAAGGTTAGAGATAGGACGAAGGTTATTTAGGTCATTAGGGTCACCAGCAGGATTTTTGAGGATGGGAGTGATTTGTCCCAATTGGAGGGAAGCAGGGACACAACCAGAGGTAAAGGAGGAGTTGATGATAGAGGTCCAATAGGGGGCAATGATATGTTTTAGATCTTGGACAAGGTTGGAAGGGAGAGGGTCTTTAGTGTGCGATGATGGTTTAAGTCTGGAGATGACGTTAAGGACATCAAGTTCAGTGACTGGTTGGAAGTCAAGCCAAGAAGCATTATTTTTTTGCTCAAGTAAGATGGGGCCGGGTTCAGGAATCGGGACGATAGGGGGGAACGATGAGGAGTCATGAGGAAGCGTAGAGAGTGAAGGAGAATTGGAGGAAATGTCCAGTGAGGGAAGTAGGTTAAGAGGGAGGGGAGTAAGGGCGAAGGATTGATCAATTTTGGAGATTTTTTCTGAGAAGTAGTTGGCAATTTCTTTGCATCTCTCGGTGGTGGCAATCGCCTTGGGGGGTGCAGAGGATGTTTGGTTTTTAACAATGTTGAAGAGTTCCCTAGGTCTGTTTTTGGCCCGGTCGAGTTGGGAGTGGAAGAAGGAAGTCTTAGCTTTGAGGATGTTTTTTTTATAGTTGGACCTAGCGGATCTGAGGAGAGAGAGATTAAAGGGGGAAGGGTTTTGCCTCCATATGTGTTCAGTCGATCTAAGTGTGCGTCTCTCATTGTTGAGATCAGGATTGAACCAGGATTTGGAGGAGGAGTTTTTCTGTCGTTTTAGTCTGGCTGGGGCAATTTGGTCAAGGACCTCAACGATGGATTTATTAAAGTGTTCGGTGAGGTCATTGGCATTTTGGGAGGGAGGAGAGAGTCGAAGTTGAGCTTTGACTTTGGTCTCAAGTTCGCCTGGGGGGATAAGATGAAGATTCCTGGTCAGTTTCATCTGATTGATGGTTTTGGGTGGAGGGGGTAGTACGGTGTTAGTGATCGTGAAAAGGATGAGGTGGTGGTCGGACTAGTCGATGGGAACGATGGAGGAAAGGGAGGCCAGCTCATTGCTAGTAATGATAGCGTCGAGAGTGGCTCCTTTCGAGTGAGTAGGAGAGTGGCATAGTTGTTTTAGGTCATTGATGTCAAGTAGATCGGTGAGGAGGTTAACCATAGGATCGTCCTTTTTGTTCCAATGAAGGTTAAAATTTCCGAGGAAGAGGTTTTTAGAGTTGGAAAGTGAGGATTGGGTAAGAAGGTCAGACAATTCTTCTACAAAAAAAAGAGGGTCGCCGGGAGGATGATAGATATTGTGTAGTCGAATTGGAGGGGAGCCCTGCACTTTAAGTTCCGGTCCGAGGTATTCAAAAGTAGAATGATCGGAGTTTGGCACAGGGGAGAGTTGGAGTTCGTTTTTAAAGATTATTGCTAGACCGCCTCCAATTTTGATAGGTCTATCTTTTCTGAGGATGGAGTAGCCAGGGGGAGAGAGCATATCAAGAATGGAAGAAGAGTGATCTTTAAGCCAAGTTTCAGTAAGAAAGGCAATGTCAATGGATTCACTAAGGATGGTTTCCGAAATTTCAGTCGCATGTTGGACAGCCGAGCGACAGTTACCCAGCATGCCAGTCAGGGGTATAGGGTTGGTTGTAATGGGGGGGGGGGCAGGAGTGGATAGTGGTAAATTACGGAGGAAGTCTTGGAGAAGCTGGGGAAGTTGGAATTCTGCTAGTCCCAAGGATCACGGGGATAGGTGCCTGTGGGATCAGAGGGTCAGTAGTCAAAGAGCAGGGGGGGTAAGGATTACAGAGGTCAGGGAGTTCAGAGGCGGGGAGGAGGTTTGAGGCGTGGAATGTTCTAGGTGTATCGTTACCGAGGGGGGTAGTATCCCATTGCTGGGGGAATGTGGTGTTGTTTTGTTCAGTACACCGGGCAATAGAATGATTGGGGGGGTTAAGTGAGGAGAGGGAGTTGACATCATTTCTGAGAGAGGTGAGTTCAAACGATAGGTTAGCAAGATGGAGTTCTATATTAAAAAGCGTCTGGGGAATAAGGGAGAAGGGGATGGAGGTTGGGAGTTCATGGGGACATGGAGGATGTTCTGCATTAGTCAAGACGAGAGGTCTGGGGTGAGGGAGGGGTGGGAGCCCAGGTGGGGGTGGAGAGGGAGATCCGATTGATGGCCGAAGGGAGGGAGGTGAGGTGGGACTGGGCAGTCACTGGAGACTGAAGAGAGTCAGGAGAAGGAAAGGGTGCTCGGGGAGAGTGAGGAGGGTTGGTATCCTGGTTAGGGAGGGGAAGGACAATTGGGGGAAGAAGTTAGAGTAAGTGATTGAGTCGTAGTGAGGTCAAATTGGGAGGGCTGGGAGGAAGAAGAAGATAGAAGGGAGGAACTGATGTGAGTTGTTGGAGCCTCAAGAGGAGGAGAGAGAGTTTGGGTGGTTGAGTAGGCCGTTGGTGAATCAGTAGGAGGGAGATTTGTTAAGGCGGGGGAGAGATTGAGAATCTGTGCTTGTGAGACTTCCCAGGTGATTTCAATGTCTGTATGAGGAGGGGTTAGAGTAGGTGAAAGAGGAGGTGTAGGGTCAGACTGTGATTGGGAGGCTGATGGGTCAGAGTAAGGTATCGAGAGTAGGTAGGATAAGGTGCTGAAATAGTGTTCAAAGATGGTGAGATGTTTTTCAGAGGCTTGAATGAGGATGTTTCCAGATTTGAAAATGGAGATGTCTATTTCACCAAGAAAAGTAGGGGAAGGGGTGGTAGATAGTTTCAAACCATATGGGATTTTGCATGACTTCATGATAGGGAGGTGGTGGAGGAAGGTGCTTTTCCATTTAGAGGGGCGCTTGGAATAGAAGATGTAGTTGGTTTTTACAATCGAGGTGAGACTTCGGTAGTTATCTACAAATAGCGTTTCTTGGTGACGAATTAGTAGTTTGTGTTTAAAGTTTTTCTTAGCATTTTTGGGGAGGTTGGGGGATAAAGGATGGTCCAAGAGTTTGGGCCGTGTCTAGTGATAGGTGCATCCAGTGTAGTGAGGGGGTGAGTGAGGGGGGGCATTGTTATTCCGTTTAAGGCCGGGAAAGAAAGTGACTAGGGTAAACCAAGGAGAGGTCTGTGCTAGGAAGAAGTCATAAATGGTGTGAGGGAGCATTAAACCTGTTAAAAAGACAAAACGATGGGGGGAGGTAACATAAAGATGCAGAGAGAATGGTAGATAAATAAACTACACGCCCGAACAGTTCCCTAGTGCACAATGAGACGGACGTGCAATGTGCTATAACGCATATTGTCTTGCTGTGGGTAATGTCAAATAGTAAATTTTAGATGATCACAAAGAGGCAGGACAGTTAACAGTGTATGTAGTGCAATAAGGATAAAAAGTCGTTAAACAGCTCAGCTAACAATAACAGGAGTATGCATCCAAAGTAAAAATGTAATACAATATGACGTCGTGATGAGGTAGGGCAATTAAGGAGCACGTGGAGCTTTAGGTTTAATAAACTACACATGTCATGATTTTCAAGCAAAGGAGGCGTATGAAAGCGTAAGTAAGCCCGACTTCAAGTCAGGAGCTGGCTCCAGCCCAGGGGACGAAAGGTATGCCAGGAGTTAGGACAGAGGTAGGGTATTTGTCGAGGGAGTACAGTGTAAAATCAGACGGAGAGGATCCTGGGGTGAGGTCAGGGTGAATAGCAGAATCAATTTAGCTAGCAACGCGACCTCTGATTCATTGGGGAATATCAAGACCCACGCGACCTGACTAACCCGGACTAAAAGACAGGAAGTTAGGTCGCGATTACTTGGAGGTAGAGCTTTAGAAGGGAATACATCTTTATATGGGATGTAGTTCAGGCAAACCTTTCGCGGTCTTAAAGGAAATAACTACCTCAAGATATGAGGACAAAAAGGGCCGACTAAGCCAGGCCCCTCCAACTGTGGAGAAATTAATATGATTCCAGTAGGTAATGAGCGCCAGGCGTTTAGTGCATGATCATGAGGCAACAAACAGATGCCAAGGGTGTTTGATCTCCTGGGAGGTACATGTGCCACGCTGAAATATTCCTATTGGCCAATAGTAATGACTTATCAGTAGCCAAAATAGCAAAAACAAATTAAACAAAATGGGTGTTCCTCCAAGTATACAACAAGGCTAGGGAAAAAACCACACCAACCAAGCAAGCCAAGGTATTAGCGGTATTGTAGCAGTATGCGACGTTCATCCGGAAGCCCCTAAGCCCAGATCTCACCTCATTAAACTGGACAGGAAACGGTATGGAGGCAGGAGGGAAACACCGGACCCAAGTATCGGATGATATTAGGTGGTTCCAGTAAACAAAGCACGAGTGTCATTGTCCATTAAAGGAGATCGCAATAGTCTAGTATGTGGGGATGAAGTAGGTAGTCCAAACCAAGATGGCCACCACAGATTGAGGATAGACCATTCCTCTTTCTATTTCCATAGTTAATGGTGTGAGGCTCAGAGCGATATGTGCGTTCCTCTTCTATTTCTATTATTCGTAGAGGCAGCACAAAATGGGTTCCAGCAACCGGGAGTTTCAAAATTCAAAATGGGTGCTCAGCACCTATGGAGACCCCACAGAAGCGATTAGAAGGGTACCACAGCGTGACAGTGTAACATCCAGCACTGCATCCCGCAGACGGGACGCAGCCTCCATCACCAGCTCACCGGGCATTGGAGTCAGCGGGCAGCTCACGTCGGGGAGCGGACCCCGGTCCTCACGGCAAGCCAGCAGGACGAGACAACCAGCACCAGAGCCCCGAACTTTCATGTGCGTCCTGCCGACGGCACGCAGCAGCCCACAGCAGGAGTTTCAATATTGCCTTGAGCAAAGGCAGGCAGGCAAATATGAGAAAATGGGTAAGGAATACATTAAGGAATTTTGGGTGTTACCATACAGATTTCGATGCCGGAGAGGGGATCGAGAAGTGTTTCTAAGCGGCACTGTTAGACCTGGCATCATTGGCGCGGGTCTCCCTTCCTCTCTTCGCTTCTGACCTTTTATGTTGGCTGGATTTAGATGCTCTGGGCGCTGTGCCACTGCCAATCAGTGACACAGCGCGAATGCTCCCTGTGTAAAGATAACTGTATGAATTGGGATAATCATAATTGGCTCGTTTGATTTACCTGTCAGTCCCTAGTATCAGTGCACTGTGTGTGCCCAGGGCTGGTAGACCAAACACTGCTGGTGGGCCGGCAGCGCTGATTTACGCTACCCACCGAAGCAGCTTTTAAAGTATGTCTGTGTAGCATGTTCTAATAGCGAGTTATCCTCCATTTCACTGTTTACTATTGCGAGGCCACCCGTTCTCATAGGCCAGAATGTGCAGGCTGAGTATTACATGCCTTAATCCTACCTGCCCCCAGGAACCTGATAGGAACGTCGAATTTGATATGTTTAAGCTCAGAACATTGAGATGCATCTTTTAGTAAGGATTATTAGCGTAGCCCGTGTTCGAAAATGCCTCTACTAGAAACGAGGTATTTTCTGGCCTGAAGCTTTCCTGTAGGCTTTTGCTAGCGTGTGTATTGGCCGTCTGGTTTTGGAGCAGCAGGGCCAGCTGGGTCAGACCTGGCTGGAGAGAGAGATCGGCATTTAAAGTATGGGGAGGGGTGACTCTTTGATCCGAGCAGGGCCGTGCCTGGCAAGGTGGATGATGGCTCCATCTCCCACTGGGCGTCTGATAGCAGACCCCCAGATTCTTAAAGGGCAGGATGTCGCCTCGTAAACCAAGTGCTCCCTGACCCCACCGAACTGGTTCTGGCTGGATGCAGTGATTTGTGACTGCAGAGAACAAAGACTTTTTAGGTATAAAACGCTGCGCTGAAACCTGTTTCAAGTGTGTTCCTTCTGGATGTCAAGACGAGACTCTGTCCGAGTGGACAGAGGAAAGGACTTTTGAAACTTTCACCAAGCTTGCTGAAGAAACTACCCGAGGGCCTGAATTGAGAGCGCCTCCTGCTGAAGTCTCAGGGACATTAGACTTCACCCCGTCAGCCGCCCGAATTCCCTTGCTAGGAATTCTACTTGCAGGTGAGGCCTCCGTCGAGTAATCCGGAACCTCTAGTCCTACTGTGAGGAACGCGGACTGGTAATCCTTGTGAACTCTGTGTGTGGCCGCCGCAGCTAAGAGAGAGCTGCCGCCGCTGAGTGCCCGCCTTAATTTGAATCTTCAGAACCTTCGCTGAAACTGTGTGGGCCGCCGCAGCTAGAGAGAGCTGCCGCCGCTGAGTGCCCGCCTTAATTTGAATCTTCAGAACCTTCGCTGAAACTGTGTGGGCTGCCGCAGCTAAGAGAGAGCTGCCGCCGCTGAGTGCCCGCCTTAATTTGAATCTTCGGAACCTTCGCTGAAACTGTGTGGGCCGCCGCAGCTAAGAGAGAGCTGCCGCCGCTGAGTGCCCGCCTTAAGTTGAATCTTCAGAACCTTCGCTGAAATCCTGTGGGCCGCCGCAGCTAAGAGAGCTGCCGCCGCTGGATGCCCGCACTTGTGTTAATTGTGCAATATCGTGGATTGTCCTTTGAGCCGCCGCAGCTAAGAGAGAGCTGCCGCCGCTGAGTGCTCGCACCCTTGCTAACTTTGCATCACCGAGATTTGTCCTGTGAGCCGCCACAGCCAAGAGAGAGCTGCTGCCGCTGAGTGCTCGCACCCTTGCTAACTTTGCATCACCGAGATTTGTCCTGTGAGCCGCCGCAGCCAAGAGAGGGCTGCCGCCGCTGAGTGCTCGCACCGTTGCTAACTTTGCATCACCGTGATTTGTCCTGTGAGCCGCCGCAGCTAAGAGAGGGCTGCCGCCGCTGAGTGCTCGCACTGTTGCTAAGTTTGCATCACCGTGATTTGTCCTGTGAGCCGCCGCAGCTAAGAGAGAGCTGCCGCCGCTGAGTGCTCGCACCCCTGCTAACTTTGCATCATCGTGATTTGTCCTGTGAGCCGCCGCAGCCAAGAGAGAGCTGCTGCCGCTGAGTGCCCACGTCTTTGTCAACCTTGCACCATCGTGAATCGTCCCGTGGGCCGCCGCAGCTAGGAGAGCGCTGCTGCCGCCGCGAACCCAGCACGGAGCTGCACGACGAGAGCCATCGCCACCACCAGACCGGGCCGCCGCAGCCGCGTGCTGCTGCCGCTGAGGGCCCGCCTGTCCCGGAGTGCCCGAATCGTTGCGAGTGCACTTTGCGGACCACTGCCATCGAGAACTGTGGTCGCTGGGAGTCCGCCTGTCACCGTCTCCGCTTCTTCGAGAAGCTACGTACTGTGTCCCCGTCCAACGGCAGGTATCTGGTGCGCAACGGGTCGCGTAGACCCAGGCCTTGAACTCAGTCAGTGCCACGTTCTGGTGAATACGTATTGCCCTTTTTAAGTCCCTACTGATTTACATGCATGGTGACTGGTTAAAACGCTTTTGAGAGTCTCGTACTAAACCTTAGATAAAGATGCTATTTTTTTCTATACCTACTTGAGTTGTGTACTTTTGTGGTGTCGTTACTGCCTTATTGTGCATGGTCATAAATGCTTCACACACTGCCTCTGAGATAGGCCTAACTGCTCGTGCTACGTTACCACAGGGTTGAGCAGGGGTTGTCAAAGGGGGTAGCCCATTTGCCCTGACTTAGGAAGAAGGGTCCCTATTTGGACAGTGGCGCCATGCCATTGCCAACTAGAGACCCCCATTTCTAACAGGCACAAACTGCAAGAACGCTTTAAGCGGGTCTCACATGTGCCAGGATATTTCACTGCACGGAGCTTGTAATGGTTCGGTAGCGAACTTGTCCTGCCACATGAAAGGGACTCCAGCGGCCATGATTACTCCGGTATTCAGGCTGCTCTCAAATGGGAGTTACTTGATGCTGAACGATCAAGGTTGCTGTGGGATGCTTCTGGGCATTGCCTATCTGGTCACTGTGAACTCCAGGGTTACTTGCTGTATGCAAGTATTGTTTCCCCCAGTAAATACAGTCAGGGAGGCGCCGTTATGGCCTTCGTTGAATGTTTCCTTTATACAGTTTGATACTTTGAGCAGACTGAAAGCCATGCTTTTACAGCAAACCGTACCCTTAACCTCCGCCCGAGAGATCTTTGATCTTCAAATCGCAAGGACCTCGACTGAGATACAGGCACTTATACGTACAAACTGCCCCTTTTCATTTCGCAGAAATGGTGGGTCGTATCTTTAGTATGTCTGATACGAGTGGTATTGTACACCTATTTAAGACCATAGGGTCAGGATTTCTAAGCACCTTTCATACAATCCTCTGAGTTATTCCAAATTTTATACACTCCGTATTGGGAAGCGTTTTTGGAGGTCTTCCGCTGATCCTGCTCTCAATAGCAGGTATCCTGATTGTCATTTTTCTGCTACGCAATGGACGGCCCAATCACCAACGAGATGGCAAAAGCACTCCTGGAGCCCAAGTACCGTGAGCATGGTACAACATCTGGGCACACCTCGCTTACGGGAACTGAGCGCCTCTTGGTTCCTATTGTTTAGACCAGTCTGGATGGACTGCATCTTACCTGTTCTTCGATGCCTGTTCTGCGGAGAAGAATGCAGTTGGATCTCTGTCTGACACTTGCAACGGACATGCCTACGGACTTGAATACCAGGCTGGAACCCGTGAGGTCCCATGCTCGACAATGTCCCCAGCGTTTTCCGATACTGATGGCTGCATTCCTCGAGAACCCGCAGGTGCCTTTCACTACAACTGGGTTGAGCATCAGCTCTTCCACTAGCACTCAGGTATCGACTACAGCACCAGCTGCCTCAGCACCAGCTATTGGCAGTTCTGAATATCATCTGTGCTCCATTGACGTACTCTGCGAGGTGTTACAGGGACCGTCCCCTGCAGCGGCAAGCAACGACGATGTTGCGTCTCCCAGCCAGGACACTTAGGGGCCGATTCCGATCTCGGCCGGTAGGGCTCCGAATCGGATTCGGCTTAACCGGATCCGATTCGGAGCCCTATTTCCCGACCGATTCGTACGCGCGTCCGGCCGAGCGAGTACGATGCGAAATTGCCGATCGACTCGTTCGGGCGTCCCAACCGCTCTGACCGACTTGTTCCCGGGTCGGACCGCACCGACCGACTCGCTCGGACACGACTCGCACCGCGCAATGGAGACGTTCCCCGGCCGGGTAAGTACGATGCGCGCCGCGAGCAGTCCGACCGACACGCGCCGTCCGGCTCGAAAGAGCAGTCGGAGCCGTACTTGGGGGTCCGTGTCGAACCCCCTGTACGCGTAGCCGCGCGAGTCGCACACAGGGGGACCCATGGGTCCCCCTACCTGTGCATGTATGGCGCGAGTCGCTTCGCCGCGTACCCGCTGTAGGGGCGCCCCTGTTCGCCTCGCACCCATTGAGTCAATGGGAGCCCGCGTACGCATTGTACGACCGGCTCCCATTGACTTCAATCGGAGTCCGACCGAATCGAGTCCGATAGCATACGGACGCATCGTACTCGTTCGGTCGGGCTGCACGGGTCCGATTCGGTCGGAAATCTCTCCGGGTCCGGCTTGGTCGGAGAGATTTCCGGCCCGAATCGGAATCGGCCCCTTAATCTATAATTGGCTCATCGTGTGCTGGGAAAGAATTCAGTTTTTCTTTTTCTCCAAAACTCAACTAAATTTGGAACCTTTCCTTTAAATTGACACTTTCGCTGGAGAAGCATGGCCTTTTGACGCTTGTAGTGGTTCGACTTATATAAACGAACTCAACTAGAACTTATTGCTTAAAGTGATATTTTCAATACTGACTTTCGAAAATAATTTTTCTCCCCCCGATTAGACTGTTTTTAAATGGTTTTAATGAAAAAATTTTATGAAGCTCACTGATAGTTTTATGCGCTGCTACATAGTAAAAAGAGTAGTAAAAGCTAGCATTTTTATCATTGTTGACTGTTCGGAAGAGGAGTGGGTGTTATGTTTCATATAGGTACCCTAATATAGGCCTGGGTAATATCATACACCTTCACCTACATTATCTCCCTTATACTACACAGTAACGAGCCTTTAGGATTGAACCTTTACCCAGTTCTAGCCCTGGGCTCAGAAGGAGGGTTTTCCCCTGAACAATAGCGTCCTATAACTTCATCAATAGGCTCACACAGTATGAATGAATATTCATAAGGGTTCTTGGAAACCAGGCAGGGGCTCCACCAGCTGCATAATATCTACGTACAAGGTTCATCCCATACGTCATCCTCAAATCCAACAATGGCTAATACAAGAAACAAGGGACAAAGAAACCCTAGATACTTTTTGTATAAATACAGCACATCTTGCTAGGGTTGGTAGAGGGAACCGAGACTTCCATGCCGACACACTGACCTGAGACGCTGAGGCTCCTGCATGCAGACGCTCCAGCTGACAATGGTCAAACACATCCCTCACGGGGTGTCCAACTCGAGACCAGGACGGGGTCCCATACTCTCACACTTCAGGTAAATGGGTTCGACTAAATCCTAGAGGGATTCTTGGCTTCACACCTACTCACATGCTAGGTACACTTAGGTACATCTAGATAGGCATCGTAGGAGTATGCACACTTTTATCATGCATTTTATATTCATGTATGCATTTATGACTATTGCAAAATGGTAGAACTGTACTATCCTTTTATATTCATTGTACTGCTAGTCATATATCTCTGCTACTGTCTAATGGTTGTTGCAGCACATCTATTTTACACTAGAAGAACAACTGTGCAATAAATTCTTATTGTAACACGCCCGACTGTTTCGTCTGTGTAACTATCTGAGACCGAATAAGTAAGCATGAGTGACTGAGCGAAAAGTAGTACATTGTTTCCACGATCCTGGGGGATCAGGGTTGTCATGTTCTAAGGTTGCCAGAAACTATTCTCTCCCCGATAAGAGGAGATACTAGTGGCACTGTGAGCTAGCTAATGCAAACAGGTTAACATTTTCGGTGGGGGTGCTCAGTCAGTCTGCCACCAAACCCACAGTTCATGTTATCTGAACGCGCAGATTCTGTATAGGATATATATAGGAACTACACGACAGTAGGTAACCTCAGCAATGTCTGCAGCCCGGTCCACCACACTGGGTTTGACCACGCGCTCTGCAGGCTTCCCCTGGCAGCACCTTCAGGATACTACAGGTGAGTCCAGCGCACCTGATCACTAGACTAACTTGAGTGCTGCATTTGGGGCAGTACCAGGCCGGATGAGGGGGAAGGGCAGGAAGTTAAAAACATAGCTGAAAGGACAAAATATGTTTATTCAGTCACTAGTTTTGGCTGTCTTCACCTTCAGGTAACAGCATATAAAATAAAGGAGCACTGTATGTTTAAGGATAAATCCAAGGTAAAGTAATTGGTAGGAAATGCATTCATTTGCATTATGAAATTTTATTGATTAATTCTGTCACTACAGAGGAGTGTAACCAGACAGTAAAGGAATAGATTCCTGGTTAGCAGGGGGTACGGAGTGGTGGTTAACGACTTCTGTATTTATAGTGCTACGAGGTCCCAGCCTATGACTTAAAGCACAATAAATATGTAACTCATTATTTTAACACAGTATAAAATGTTTTTGAAGTGTCACATTTTGCTGTGGAATGTCATTCATAAGTCACTGCAAAAATGGAAATGTCACATTAGCAATGCGAATACTTGGCAGCTATGATATTAACCCTCTGGGCTACCTTACACAAATGAAACCTGCCACTAGACGAAACTCCCATCTCTCTCCAGCAGGTAAATTAATCACCAGAGTTTACTTGACACTTTGTGTGTTGCCCAAAAACTGCTCAATATACAAGGAACTTTGTAGTACTTTTAACACATCTTTACTGCTACAAAACTGTGAAATAAAAGTTCCATTACTGAAAAGAAGAATATTTAGAAGTGCAGGCCCGTTTAAAACACTGCCCCTGTTACTGTGCCGGTTTATCCCCGTGTCCAAGGCCAGAGCCTGCAACCCACTCCCTCTACACATAACAGAGAAAGCACTTCTCTTCGGTGCTGTGTCCTCCTTTCCCTAACCTCACCCCCAGAGTGACGCGCATCTTATTCTTTTCAGAAGTGCCTCCAAAAACAGTTTACAAACTACAGAGAAAACTTACTTGTTGCTTCAATCTCCCAACGATCAGCACGCACCACCACAAGGAGAGTCGAGAGTCAATGTCTTACTCTCACACGACCTGCGCCCGAGGCCCAACCGACTCAGTCAGAGTGACAAGTGAAGCAAGTCACTCACTCATGGCCCGAGACTGGGAGTTGGTTCGGTTCCCGAACTTGCTGCTGGCCTGTTTAAATAGTCAGTCTCTGAAGGCATGCACATCACCACGTGCGTGATGCGCGCTAAATGACAGCACAGCTTTATTAGTCTGCCACGGGCGGGCTCTGGACGATAATGTTTGCAGGGCCGTCATTGGTAGCGATTTCGCACGCTACCAGATTGACGGCCCTGGCACCCAAACAGGAAGGTACCCTTTTTGCATCCTCAGATGGTGCGTGCAGTGCGCACACACTGGCCAATCAGGCTCAGTCATGCTGCGCGAGCACGCTTCGTGTCCATTCGCTGGCAGCCAATGGTGATATACTTTCGTGTTGATGCCGACATTGCTGAGGCGCCGCCCAGCTTATAAAAATGCGCACAACGTTCGAATAAACGCCCAAAAAGTAGGCGCCCGCAATTTGGGTTTTTTTGTGCGGGAAATAGCCCAATCTGGCAACACTGTTGGTCACCCTAGTTATATCCTTTCTCTATGTAATGACAACTGTCCTGCCGCTTGGTTCACTAATGGCGCTGTCGCCCGTGTGGGGACGGTGGCATAAATGGTTTTAAGTTCAAGTAACTATCACTTTTAATAAGTACTTCTCATTGCCGCGCTATAATGGGACGTATTAATGTCAAAGCTTTCACCTGTTAAATAAATACACTTTCAGGAATTTGGAATAGACATTATCATATTTTACGTGATGTTTGTTGTATGGTTAAAATAGCAACCATTTTCTGCCCGCGGCTCGTACACGGGCCCTAAGAGCCGTGCCAGGCCCTTGGCTCGTCTCTGGCTCGGCTCGTCCCACCACTAGGCCGGCTAACGTTATGAAGTGACTAGGCGGACGCTGGATATTTGCCTTACTTTCCAATAACATATTGCACTTGGCTCCGCGCCTCCTGAAGTACTGTGAACGCCCGCCCACCCGGCCCAATAACGAGCTCGGCTTTTTACCGAGTTCCTCTGAGACGCGATAAAGCGCAAGCAATAATTCCTGAATACACAAAATAGCTGCGCGGCTTCACTGACAGATTCCGAGAGCAAGCGACGCCCTCGCGCACTCAGATCGGAAGTACGGATCGGCTCGTTTCTCAATTTTGCAACCGCGTAATTGGCGACCACCATCGAGGAGGGATTAAGGGAAACGGGCGGAAGACAGCGCACGTGCATCATGAGCTCAAAGGGTCCCCCAAGAGACAAAGGGAGTGAGAATATAAGAGAAATGCGGTTTAGGGCAGGGAGGAGAGGCCAAAATATGGAAAATGCAATGCTGGGGAATGAACTAGAAGCAGCGGTGGATAAATGTAAAGCGGGAGACAGGTCAAGGATAGGAAGGCGACAGTGGATTAAATTGGAAGATGGATTGCGGGGAGAGGTGGGGGAGGGGAGGTGAAGGAGGAGATGGCCTCGTTTATTCTTCCACCGCATGATGGCCCCTGGCAGGAGTTTAGAGAGCTGGGTTATAAGCCGGAAGTAAAGGGATGGGTTAGCAAGGGATTTAGGTGGTTGCGCAGGGAGGGCCAGTGACGTAACGAAGATGATGACCCCCACCCCCAGGCGAATGTGGTAAGTCTACGTAACTCATATATATTCGCAGGCTTTAGATAGATTGCTTGCAGTAGCGGCCCGTGGTGGGAGTGCTGCCGGGCGGTGACGTGGGGAGGGGCCGGGTGGGGGGTAGTAAACTACGGAATACGGCCGAATAAAGGTAAGTAGACATATAAATAAATAAAACAAATTTCGTTGCGCGCGCTGCATCGCATTTGGCAATGCAGCGGGTGCAACGAAATTCGTTTTATTTATTCTATTCGGCCGTATTCCGTAGTTTACTACCCCCCACCCTGCCCCTCCCCTGCCCCACGTCACCGCCCGGCAGCACTCCCACCACGGCCCGCTACTGCCCCCTCCCCCGGCACTGCAGGGGCTGTTGCGACCTGAGATATCCCCCTGCTGAGGGCTTCCTCCTTGCCTTTCCCTCCACACCCAGTGGATTGTAGGAGGTCAGGGTCCGTGGGTTTTTGGTGTCATATAGTGGACTTACTTTAGGCCAGCTGGCTTAGGACAGGTAGGGGGGTCTTTGTGGTTAGGGCTGGCGAGCACAGGCCACGACGCTGCTATGATAATTGATATGGATGTTTAGGCGGGGCATTTTTAGGGGCAGGCAGTGGGAGTTGCCTAGGTTCCCGTAGGGACTGTAGAGAGCCTTCCCAGAACTGCCACAGAAACGAGTTAAGAGGCTCTGAAAGATTGAGGAAGGTGATGGTTCAATGAAAGGGATAGAGGTAAGTGAAGAGGAAGGGGGGGCTCTTACAAGTATGCCTAGGCGAGGTTTTATGACTTTTGTAAAAAGGAGATGTTTAAGGGTGGGAGGAGTTAGTTCACAATAATAGTATTTAGTGGGGGCGTGGCCAAGATGGCGGCCGAAGCGCACGCAGCTTGAAGAGCTCCGCAGACCCCCCGTCCGGAATCCGCTATTTCTCCTGCCCATCCCATTGTCTCCGCGCCCGCACTGATGCCCCAGGCTTTCGACACGGGACTCAGACCCCGCCGTGTTGGTGTCGCGGACTAATCCGGCCCGGACGCGTGCTGGTGGTATCTGTCCGGCCTGAACTGGGGGACGGACGCCGGCTGAGGGACCCGTCTCCCGCTGCTGCAGTGCTGTCGTCGGAGCTGGCTCCCCCGCAAGTCATGTCTAACACTGAGGGGGGCTGAGGAAGAGGACGACTTGATCGTGGCCCCGTGCCGGGGGCTGTTTCCTCCCTGCGGATCGGGCGCCGGAGGCACCGGGCTGTAGCACTGCCTGCAGGGACCGGCTGCGGAGAAGGCGTAGGTCCATGGACGGGCCGGGCGCACAGTGAAGAAGCCGCGCTTGGAACCCTGGGCCTGAACGGTGGGCACGAGACTCGACTTGGGTGCGGAGGACGCCCCTTTTGATTCTACTGCACTGGCCTAGAACAGGGTTGGATTGGGATCAAAAATCGGCCCGGGCACGCTAAAAAAAAGTAGCCCTCATTTGCATATTGCCTTTCCGCAAAACACTGCTTAGGCCAAGTTTTATGAAAAGAAAGGGGGGGCTCAGACAGAGGCATGTTTACTTAACTTTACTTAGATAAAAAAAAAAAAAGCATGGATTACTTCACACTGGTAAACACACCACTTAATACAAGTGAGACCACTTCTGCTCAGGCCCCCGCTCAATCTGCATACATTAATGGGCAGGCCCAGCGAGAGAAAGGGAGTGACACCTCTGCCCCTTGATAAAAGGGATGTAATGAACGCCCATCTGCCTCCAGTAAGGCCACTCAGGCTCCAACTGGGCCGCTGGCGGCATCCGAAAAGGACAGATACCGCCCAAATCAGCCCCCAGGTTTCCAAAAAAAGCAGCCCACAGCTGTAACTCGGATACCGGCCCCTCGGCCATTGCCCGAGTGCCCGCCTTACCAATCCGACCCTGGCCTGGAACTCTTGCAGACCACGAGGTACGGGGCACGGTTATGGAGCGGCCTTCCCATGGGGAGGGATCCCCAGACCCACTGAACATCTCTGCTGATGTGGCCGTGACGCAGGCAAGGCCTGCGTGTGCTGGTGTGAGGAACAGCCCAACGGAGGCACCCTGGTGCACACCTTGCACTTGGCCAAGTAGTTGCCAGGATCCCTCATTTGTGTATCCCTCATTTGTACCCGAGGGTGATCGTGACTGTAGAGGGGACTCTAACTGCTGAAGGTGGGGGCCCTTGTTTTCACACCAGGTGACTTGTGTGGCACACATAAGGAGCGTATAGTACTGGGAACCCGCTGGGGCCATTAACTGGCTGCTGCTGCCCCCGTCTTGCCTGGCCCCCTGGCTGGACTGCTCTCCCATACCCGTTGGACACTCTTTGGGCGCTCCTAGTTACCCATTGGTGCACTGAACTACAAAAGGGATTCATCTCATAATTACCTGCTGGTGTTCCGAGCGGATTGTGGGTGATACGAACTGCTCCTTGGTGGGTCATTGCAGGGGGCTATGCTAGGCTCTGATTTACTTACATGCGGTGGGCTCCCTTGACACAGGGCACACCTCTGCACCACAGAGTGGCGTTGGAATGGCGGTGACCCACACGCAGCACACCTATTATAAAAACCTTTGCCCCACGATCTGGGGTGCATCGCCATTGGCAAGGACAGAACGCAGAGGTGGGCACAACAAACAAAGATGGATCAATACACGGCCCAGGGGTGCGCACTGAGGACGGATCCCCCAAGTGAGTCCCCCCCGACCCCCCAGAGAGTGAGAAATCGAACTCGGACCCCTTAGGAGCTCTAATATTCGCAGCTATAGAGCCTTTAAGGGCAGCTGTGCAAGCCAATAAAGACGCAGTGTCCTTGGATGTCGGACTTATGCGAGTGGCCAAAAGGTCCCTTGCCACTGAACAGACTGTGACTGAATTGCAGGGTGAGGTCTCTGCCCTGAAGGCAGCCCTCACTGATTTGTCCGCTAAATCAGCGGCTCTGGACTGTAGAGCAGAGGACGCGAGGGCCGCTCCAGGAGATGTAATCTTTGTTTTGTTGGATTTCCGGAAGGAGCGGAGGGCGGGGCTCCGGAACTCTTTCTTGAAAAGTGGATCAAAACTGCACTCCCTGTGGCTGAATTGTCCTCTATCTTTGTGATTGAACATGCACCTTGTGCCCTTATGCAGACACCCCCGGTGGGAACCCCGCCTCGCACACTTATGGCAAAGGTCCTAAACTACAGGGATCGCGACTGTACCGCTCGTCGAGATGGTGACCCCACTTTTGATAACCACACCGTCCAAATTTTCCCTGATTACACTCGCATGGTGCAACAACAGAGATCGTCCTTTAAGGGAGTGAAACAGAAATGGAGAGCAATGAGCCTGCAGTATATAATTCTCTATCCCGCTAAACAGAAGGTTACCCATGAAGACCGTACCCTTTTTTTCCACCACCCCGGAGGCTGCGTGGGATTGGCTGAAGGTGCGGGCGAGGGGAGCTCCCTGGCCTAGTGGGGTATGGATGCACGAAACTCTGGTACAAGGCAGATACAGAAGGCTGGCGGACGTGGTAGGCAGTGCAGACGTGGCTCCCTTTTGACCCGAGTGGTGGTGCGCCATGATGGTTCACTGGATTTGGAGCGGCCAGACTCAGACAACGACTGCTTAATGTGGACCCATTGCTGCTGCAGGCTAAACGTGAGGCTGCGAGAGCCCTAGTGGAGGAAGTAACTGCCTCTAGCTCTGACACTAGTATGGGGGATGTGGTGAAGGAGACCCCTCAACCTGAGGACCTTTGAATAGATGAAGGAACAGTGGCTCGCATGTGTCATTAATTGCTGATGGGGGGGGGTTATACCCCTGACTCTGGTACTAGAGAGCCCAGACGGTTGATACATAGTGGAGCGTTGGTGACCGGAATTCCGGATTACATATGGTGCGAATGGGGTGGGCATTGGTGTGAAACGGTAGGGTGCCACTTCTTCCTTTCACTTCTTCTCATTGTTTCTTCCCCATTATCATCCTCCCCTCCTATTCTTCTTCTCTTCTTTCTATTTTTCTATTAGTTGCTTTGTTGTGTGACAGGGCATGTCAGGTATATGAATGAGTGCGTGCTTGCATGTGTGTAGTGGCTAAGGGTGGTAGGGTGTGACCGGGGCTCGACATAGTGTGGCTGACGCTGGCGCATCCTCTCAGCCTGGCACTGTGATTTTCAAAGACTGTTGTGTATGAGAGTGGGTCACCTGGTATAGTTAGTTGCCCACTGGTTGCCTGGGTGGTGACAGGTATTGATTGTGGTTCGATTTGGATACTGCACACTGTTCATCCTCTGCCATTGTTGGGTGCAAAGATATAGCAGATGTGTGCTGTTTGGAGTTGGGGTGAGGGTGGGATTTGAGGGAGTCGACGATGATTGGGAGGCACACATTTTTGTTGTTGTGTTTGCCCATAGGGTGAGGGATTTCATTTATTGTTATTGTGGTTTTTGGCGGCAGCAACGATGGCGGGGCAGCTGGCAGACAGAGTCAGCGTGGCTCCTGGTGCGGAGGGATGGGCCAGTTTAAATTTGTAACATGGAATGTGCAGGGGCTCAATTCTTTCGTGAAGTGATATAGGGTATAGACCTATCTCCGCAGACAGGGGGCACATGTGGCATTACTGCAAGAGACACACCTATCAGACCCCGAAACTCAAAAGCTACTCAAGAAATGGAAGGTGCAGATGTTCTCAGCCACTTCCTCCACCTATGCCCGGGGAGTGGTAATTTGGGTGGTCCCGCAGGTCCCGTTCCGAGTACATGGTTACACGGCAGATGTAGAGGGAAGGTATGTGGTGGTGCATGGTGCAGAGGACGGTGTGGAGATATGCCTACTAAATGTTTATGCCCCGAAAGTGATTGATGTGGGGTTTTATCTGGCATAGAAGTTACTGCTTCCATATGTAGGAGTGCCAATAATATGGGCAGGAGATTTTAATTGTGTGCTTGACGGGAACCTAGATAAGCACCCTCCGAGGCTACACACACTAAGCCTAACATGACGGCTGCTCTGTGGGAGGTAATGGATTGTTTGCGCTGTGTCGATTTTTGGCATGAAACACCCTGGAGTACAGGGATATACATGTTACATGCCTGCACAAGAAGTTTCTAGAAGACTTGGTCGCTTCTTGCTTTCAAGTGAGGCCCTGCGGCCGCCATGCAAACCTGCGCGTTGGGACGCTTCTTGTCGGACCATGCTCCTGTACTGTTGGAGTGGGGGGGGGGGTGAGTGGCAGTAGGCTGAGGGTCCCTTTGTGGCGTCTGCATTCCTAGGCCCTCAGAGACACCAACTTCCAGGAGGAATTTCGCGAGGCGGTTACCGGATATTTTGACATTAATTGGTCATCCAACACTGGTAGGGGATTGAGTGGGACGCGCTAAAGGTGGTGATACGAGGGGGAATGCCTGTCCAAAGTTGGGGGTACAAGGAGACAACTGGAAAGGGAGCTCACTGAGGCAGAGGTTGCGCTGGCCGGCTACAGGCCCAGCGTTGAGTCAAGGAAGTACGGGATAGACTGGATTGCCTCACCAGACGCGAATATCGCCAGCTGTTGCACACGGAGGGCGACAAGTCAGGCAGACTGCTGGCGTTATTGAAGCGGAAACGCCCACCCCGCTCATACTGAGACACCCAGATGGGACCGAGGCCATTACACAGACTGATGTTTACTCTTTACTGCAGGACTACTTAGCCGCGATCTACAGGGAGGACTCATGTATGGACCCGACTGAGATTGGGGGGGTTTCTGGATGACCTCCTGCTCCCCCACCTTACCGAGTCTCAGACGGGCAAACTTGGCAGGGGCTTCGATTCGAGGAGCTGCGAGAAGCTATACAGAACATGGCACTCTGTAAGACTCTGGGGCCCAATAGTCTCCCGGTGGAGTTCTTCCAGGTGTATGCTGACCTCCTTCTCCCCTGTTTGCTGGAGACCTTGCAGGAGGCCAAGTGATTGGGGGTTCTGATGCCATCCATGAGGTTGGCGCAGATGAATATATGGTGACTCTCACATGTGCTACATTCGGTGGTGGATCCGTGGTTTGGGCGGCAGTGGTTATACAAGAAAACAAAATTCTTAACATTCAAAATTAGTGCCGGGCAAAATTCTTCAGCATCATTTAAGTGGCCAGTTAGGAAAAACTGAACACAAAAGAGACTGTGGTCCTCAAGCTGGCCCCTTTCATACTATCTTTGACCTCACCCATCTCCCCATGTCATGTTTTGCTTGGGGAGGGAACCTTCTGCCTTGTGCCCCTATGGCACTCACCAAGGGACAGAAAAACAAATTTGGCAGGGGAGCAACACAGGCTGTTGTCCCTTCTATTCTCACCCATTGGACACATAGCCAACTGCAAATTGCCCACTGAGAGACCTGCAGGTCCCTGTGTATGAGCCCAAACTTCCACCCAGTAAGCCACACCCCATCCAATAAAATGGCGCAGTCGACATCAAATGACACCACTCATCAACAGGCATGGGAGAAATCCAGGGCTGTCACAACTCTTCTCAGACTCCAAATGGCTTAGATGGTTCATTTTTCACATGCTTCTTCCTTACAAACTCATGAGGTGAATATGAGGGATAATATGCAGTAGACCTTCAAATGTTTTCCTCATAATTTATCCATGTACGCACTGAAGTATAAAGGGCTGTCTTCAGCTTTCTGAATCCTAAAAAGCTTGCAGCTGATGTTCCTTTATGTTCGCAAAGCACCCCTATACTCAATCTTTTGCAGGGCGCCCAGTAGGCCGCAGCTGCTGGGACAGGGGTAGCCTCTATCGCTGCTACAGATAGGACTTGGATTGACTGTTTCTGTCCCAGGAACCAGGCATCGCATTTGGCTAGTTGCAGCTCATAAATTGAATGTGGGCTGTACCTTGTGGGAAAAGCAGACTATGCCAAGTAAGGCCACATTGTTGCTGGTGAGATTAGGAGGGTCACGCTGACGTCACTGTCCTTCTAGGTGACTTTTGTTTAGCATAGTCCCACACTGCTTCAGAGACATGGCTGTCCAGAGAAGAACATGTAAAGCTTTGCCGCCTTGAGAGCTGTGATGGTATACCGCTGTGATGCCTGTGTTTATAAAGCATCCTTTCAAAATGGTGACTACTTTGGTCATACGGCCCAACCCCATGGCAGCATAGCACATGCAACACCCATGTCACGACTCCCACGTCCTTCATCAAATCGCCCTATGCAGGCTTCCTTCCTGCCCTGCCCAAAACGGCAGGGAAATACAACGCTCCCCTTTTTGCCCCCCATCAAACAGATAAGGGCCACTCTGCAATCTTGCCACCCCCCTCTGCTGCAGTTAGATGATGAGGGACACCCATTGGCCGGAACATGTGCAATGCCAGCGTGGGAGGAACATGCAGAAGCAGCATACCCCCCATCTAGTACGGGAGCCCAACCAACCTAGACGCACAGATTCAAACACGACAAGTGTGGCATTTCCAGATATGCGAGTTCAGTCTACCAGTTATACAAAAATAAGAACTTCTCAATGCCGTTCTATAATATGCCTATGTTTCTTGTGTAATGTAAGTGGTGCTCATGTCCAGTGCTCCAATACCTTCAAGTCTAATTTGCGCTACATAAAACTGAAAAAAGACATACATGGTAAACTACAGTAGATGTTGTAACACCCAGGATAATGTGCTGCATAGCTAAAAACGTATAAGGTCCCAAAGGCGCGACAGATTGCATACCTAAACATGCAAGCTCTCATTAGTGCCACTATTAGGGGTGCCAATCATCAGCTCAACACCCTAAGGAAAGTCAAGCCATTCTTGCCTCCTGAGGACATCCAGACAGCTGTCCAATCCCTAGTTACCTCACGCTTGGAATATGGTTTGGTGACCCTTGCAGGCCTTCCTAAAGCGAGTCTGGCTCCGCTTAAACGCGGCGGCCAGACTCATCACAGGTTCTAGAAAACATGACCATATCACCCCGGACTTATTTCAGCTTAACTGGCTATCCATTGAAGCAAGGATTTGCTTCAAGATTGCTTGCCTGACACACAAAGCTATTCACTACAACACCCCTGTCTACCTAGCAAAAAAGGTTAAGTTATCTGGCTCGAGACGAAAATTAAGAAGCTCTAATACTCTACTTCTGAAAACACCCAAATTCAATAAGAAAAGAACCTACAACCGTGCCTTCTCGGGTCTTGCTCCTAGAATTTGGAATGCTCTTCCTCCTGAGATCTGATCCAACCCATCGACTACCTCTTTCAAAAAACATGTCCAGTGGCTAATACTGAACGACCATATACTGTAATAGCCCTGATGCCATCTTTAATCTACTTCCATCGCCAGCTTGACAATCTTTTTTCTGACCGCTCTAAATTTGTTATGTTTTCTCTTCACAGGTCCGTTTTGATGTATTACCTGCTGTAACTTTTTAGTTAATTTGTGTGTTCTATTTTGTACCGCACCCTTGTTTTAAAACTCTTGCCATGTACCCTCCTTTGTACAGCACTCTCATACCCTTTTCTGGGTCATGCTCACGCTTTATAAAACTCTTCAAATAAATAAATAAATTGCAAATGCTTGTTTAAGGCATGTTGACCTGTTCTTACAGCAGCCTTCTTCACACTGTGTCAGTGTCCATGTTGCACCTGCATCCTCCTACCCGACGGAGTGTAGGAAAATTGAACAATTCGACACACAAGACAGCAGGTGGGAAATGGGACAATGGGAAACTGTGACATGGGTGCAGGTGGTGAAAAACGGGAAGAATGGGATGAAAGGATAATGTGGCATGAGGGGCAGGAAACCCGGGGTGGGGAACACTGAAATGGGCCAGAAGTCACAGAGAACAGGGAAATAGGCAAAGGGGAAGATAAAGACAGACATCTGAAAAAGGACACTACTGTTACAACCACTACTACTTGTAGTGTTTACTGTTAGCCGAATGTCGGCAGGTTGAAAGGTAGGAATGTGATTGAGAAATATTCTACGAATGTCGTGGTTTGAGGACTTTGGTGAGGATGGTTGGTGGATGGGAGAGTCCGAGCTAACTGGGTGGATGTTAAGCTGTCTTTCTACTACATGAATGAATCTTCTGGAATCACCCTGTGTTGTGTGTGTATTTTCCACACAAATTGTCGACGAGCGGGAAGAAAGGCAGTGTTCACCTCCACTCTTTCTGGTGTTAGCCCAGCTGTGTTGCCCTTCTCAGTTGAAGTAACTGGCTGGAGTGACGTGCTGCCTGTCCTATCCTATCTAGGTGCATGGTGCTAGATCGGCTTTGAAGCTGAGCAGTAAGGAGGTAATTTGCCCTGGGTGCTTTGGTGCGCTTTTGGAGTATCACGCGCAATCAGGGCTAGTGGACACTAGCAGGCGAGCTGTGGCATGCTCAAGGACGCTGGACCTGCATGTGCGTGTCGTGCTTACTCACCTGAGCGGTAACACCTCCTGCATGTCGCATTGTGATTATCCTCAGCGCATCCTTACAGGACAGCCCGGCACAGTTAAAACACTTGCACGAGCGCACACATCGCGAGCCTGAGCACTCACCCAAAGCACGCTCAGTAGCAGTTCTGCACTCGTTGTAATTGATTACTCGCACAAGCGCGAGAAGGTGCAGTGCGAGCCCGAGCACTTGCCCAAAGTACGCACAGCAGCAGATCGGCGCCTGCTGTGCCCGGTGTGTTAAGGCGCAGCAAAGTGCAGTGTGAGGATCGCATTAAAGCTCAAAGAAGTAAAAGATTACCGGTTTGCTGGCACATATTTCCTCAAGAAAAATCTCAGTGAGACGCATCATAGTGCTGCTGAGTGCATTCAGGGAAAAGGAAAACTAATAAAGTGATACGTCAGTGAGATGTAGTGCTATTGGTCACATTAATATCAAGCGTTTCTATTGGTCTAAGCTTGTGTGTGACAACTAGACTGCATAATACATACTGAGTCTCAACAGTTTGGTCATTTTGAATTGGGAATTTTGTTTTACTTTTTTTGGTTTTGTTTTTGATTATTTGCTTAAATACTAGTTTTGAATGGTATAAAACATTGGCTAATATTGCAGCTCGACCTCATTTCCTGCAAGCTGCGGGGAACCAAAAATGGAATGGGAATTATGGTACCCCATGTTAGTTTCCTTTTCACAGAACAATTTTCATCCTCTAGAACCTCCACATAAGCTATCTTTGCTAAAGCATTGCTTAGGTGGAGTAGGTTTAAAGGAATTTAATTATCTTCCCCCTTTAGAGGGTGCGGGAGATAACAATGTTTTTGACCAGGCCATAAAAGAATGAGTATCCATTTTGGAAGAAAGATCAATACAGTAATGGAAAGGTTTACATTCAATTCACGTGCACAAAAGGAGGAGGAGTCAATTGAGGATAACGTATCCGTGCTACGAAGATTGGCAGGGTCCTGTGCGTTTGAAACAATAACTTATGAACAGGTGTGGAGGGACAAAATAAAGATGAAGACCAAAAGCAAGAAAATCCAGGAAAGACTATGGGCTGGTACATAGACCTCTTTAAGTGCGGTTAGAAATATTGCAAAGGGAATTGAACAGTCTGAAAAGTTTGTAAATGAGATCAGAAGCCAGAATGTAAAAATCCATGATATTAATTCTGAAGTTTCTATAGTGAAAAATCAAATGACTCCCAAAAACAAGAAGGATTCTGAACCTAAAGATTTTGGGGAAAAAATGGTATAAATTGTTTCAGGTGTGTGAGTTCGTTCCATGTTGGAATTTTAATGAGTGTCCAGCATGGGACAGCGTGTGTATCAACACAAAAAAGGGACACTTTGGAAGGGTGTGTAGATCATTTAAAAAAGTTAATTGCATTACATATGATGAGGAAAATGAGGGTGTTGCAGATTTTAGTTCCATTTTATGAGTGGGTGACACTATATGCAGAGGTTTTCCTAGATGCACGTTAACTGTTGATGGGAAACCGATAACGATGATAGTTGATTCTTGTGCCTGGTACAGTATTATTGGCAAAACATTGTTCAATGACATATGGTGTAACAAGAGGTTATCACCTGGCATTCAACCAGGGGGATATTATGGTCACAAAATTGACTTGCAAGGATACTTTTGGGCAGATCTAGAATTTGGAGGGAGGAGGAGAAGAGGCAAAGTGTATGAGGGAACCAAAGGCGCACGAAAAATCTCAAAGATATGCTAATACATACGAGACCTAAGCCACAGAAAGAGACATCACAACGGCAATTGTGGGACTTGCCGCCAGCTCAGGGCCATTTCCCTTGCGGGTCCTAAAACAGCTTTCTCAGACTCCTTCACATGGGAAGTACACGCTCACACGAACTGCAATACATCCAATTGTATCTATATGATTACCTGCCCATGTGACCTCAGGTATATAGGTATGACTACCAGACCTGTGAAAACGCGCATCACGGAACACCGCAGTAATTTCCGATGTCATAAACTTAACACGAAAATGTGTACACATTTTAACCAACTGCAGCATTCACCTGACTCCCTACGCTGGGTAATACTAGAGGCACATCCCAAGATTAGTAAGGGGGCCTTGTTTATGAAAGAACAGAGATGGGTTTACCGTCTGTCAACCGATACACAAGGGTTGAATGAGGAAATTCCTTAGAGTACACTTAATACTTGACACTTCCATAGGCCAGTAATGCAGAACCTCCATTCACTTTACAACATGCACATTAACGCCTTAGCATGTATGAGCATGGGTCAGATAACCCCTCAACCACGGAGATCACCATGACTCCTTATGACACCTTGTAGGTTCATCACATACCGAGTGGACTCCGTTATTATCATACAATAACCCATATGAATCATCTTGGAGTCCTGGTACATTATACCTAACCTCCTTAAATATGGCTTGGCTATCGGATTGCAACTTCCTTTTAATTAAACATGGGGCAACACAGCCCTGTGACACGCTATGTAGGTGCACGCGACCATAGTTATCGCCACTAGACTTAGTTGGAGCATAATAGCAACTCCACACCACCAGGTAGCCCTAACCCACTCCAATATGGCGGTTCCCTGGATCAGGATTTCACGTCATCCAAGATGGCTCGAGCGGTCTAGCGCGGACTGCGAGTCGATCAGGAGCTTCCCGCCAGTTCAGGCTGAGTCACTTCCAGTATTTAAACAGGTCTACAATCCTTCCCAGTACCTCCCGATCCCGGCAGAAGTGGGTAGGTCAGCGGGCCTGTTGCTGATTCAGCAAACGTGAGTACCTTGAGTCTGATAACGCTGTGCTTCTCGGGGTACACTTTACCCAGAGTCTTCGTAATTTTCCTTAATGTTGGGGTTTTCTTAGTCACTCCGCAACACGCAAGCTCAACTAACGTTAGTTTGGTTTTTATGATGCGCAGCTTACCGAAACGACAAGAGCTTTTTTACACCTAGCGGGGACTTATAATCAATGCAGTGGTTGTACCACAACACACAATCTTTGGTGCCCCCGCCACAGACGACATATTTCTAGACTATTGTAACCTGACATGTGGCACTTACACAAATATCTGTCCTGACAGGACACACACAAGTTTTAGCAAACAAGTTTTACACCCAGCTCATGTCTATTTGACCACCATATGATCTGGGTTACGGCGAGTCCGTTTTCACAACATATATTAACGGCTGCCTCTCGTTAACTGTTGCTAGTTTTAAACAACTCCTTCACTGCTCCATATACCAAATCACGTACCTACAACATCTTACGTGTTGTGCTCTAATCTCCTTTTCTTTTAACCTACAACCCACACAGTACATAGGGAAATTCCCTGGGTGATACCTGCCGGTTATTGATGAAGTAGAATGAGAAACCCGACTGGGGTGAGTTCATCATTTCTTTCTGCAACCATGGTGGTGTTCCACCATACGTGCCTGTGTAATTTTCACGATAAAAGGTCTGTGAGAGTCACCCACACGGCACTCACGTTGTGTATGTTTTTAGCCATCACTACTGTGTGCTGTGAGCTTATCACACAGGGAACACAAGAGTTTTGTTTATACTGAAGTTTGAGATCTTAATATTGTTTTTATTCCTTCACTAGGTTGGTCATGTTCTATCAGGTACTACACATAGTATTTGTTAGGTTGGTTTAAAGAGGTAAATTACTCCATATAACCACCCGTGTGTAGATAGATTTGATTTTATAAGGTCCTGACGAATCACCACCAGATTGATTGACTACTAGGCGAGAAACATGTTGACCACACAATAGAGCGCCCTACCTGAGACATAACCTCAGACATGCGCCTTTGTTTCTTTTAATCAGGTTGGGAGACCTATTGATTACAATTGTTTTTGTTGGTACTTCCAAACCTGTTTTAACTTCCTTCAGGTTACACACCTCCACTCACTCATCTACACTGTTTATGCCCCTCACCCCCACGGCACCAAATGGCAATTTGGAATAAAAGATCTCCGCCAAAGAGCCCCTCATAGGGAGCCCGTCAGGTATTGCAACGCCGACCTGACGAGGAGCAGCCCTATGATGAAGCATGACACCCAGCCGAGTGTGTGAGGGCCCTAAATTCCAAGAGGAGGAATCCCCGTCCTCCTGCATCTCATGACCTCGCAAAACCGGTTCCCCTAGTTTTCCCTTGTCTCGTAATTAGGAACAGCATACTTTCTGTATCTTTACTAAGTTTGGGCACGTATGCTGGACCTGTCCAAAAAGCCCAGAGTCCTCCTTTGTGATTGGTAACCAAAGGTGATACCATACTAGGTTGGCCTCATCAACAAGACAGGGGCGTAATATTAGATCCCAATGCATGTCCGCCAGTGTATGTAATTACATCTGATGGAAATGAGTATGTCTTTAATATACGGACATCGTTCCCAGGTCTTTTTCAAGAAAGTTTGGGGAAGTATGTCGATATTAAGCACAAGATCATACTGAATGAAGAAGCGATAACTGTGAGGCACAAAGTTAGGAATGTGGCGTTGGCATACTGTGATAAAGTTAAAGGCTTGATGAATTATCGAACCTATAGAGTCCTGCCCTTGGGTAGCTTCCATCGTTTTGTCTCTTAAGGGATCTGGTGATTTCCGTTTGTGCGTGGATTTGCAGTCTGAATAAAGAAATTTGGGTAGACAAACACCCTCTGCCAAATATCCATGAGTTAACATCAACACTGGCAGGTGCTACCGTTTTTTCCACGGTTGATATGGCAAGTGCCTCCCACCAAGTGGAACTGCATGAGAACTCCAAACATCTTACGGTGTTTGTGACACCGGAGGGTATGTTTCAGTACTTGTGAATGCCTTTCGGATTAGTAAGTGCAGCCTCCATGTTACAGCGTCTAATAAAGAATGTATTAAAAGGGATTGTGGGGGTGGGGGCATTTTGACTGTTGGGAAGACTCAGGAGGAACATGATAACATTTTACTGGTTGTGTTAAGAAAATTACAAGACAAAGTTCTAACATTCAAAGTGCAAATTTAGGCAAGATAAAGTTGAGTATTTGGGGCATGAAATTTCAAAGTAAGGTATCAAACCTAAACACAACCATTTGGAAAGCATTTTAAATGCACCTGTGCCTACCTCTAAAGACCAACTAATGTCTTTTTTTAGGGGTTAACAGAATTTTATGGGGCATTTGTGCAAGATTATGTAGCCAAAGTGTATCCTCTCAGGCAATTATTAAAGAAAATTTTTAAATATGATTAGGCCGTCAGCCAACAGGAGGCTTTTGAGCTAATAAAAAAAGAAATTGTTGGTGCGTCAATTTTAAAATCATATGTGGTTGGTAAAGAATGTAATGTATCGCTGGACGCCAGTAGTGTAGGTTTGGGAGCAGTGCTCATGCAGAAAGACAAACATGAAGAATGGTGGTTTTATATGCCTCCAGGACATTATGGAATTTTGAGTTCAATAATTCTACTATAGAGAAAGAATTGTTAGCCTGTACCTGGGCATCGTAGCATTTTCACCAATTCTTATGGGGGACGAAATTTATTCTGAGAATGGACCATAAACCGTTGATCAATATGTTGGCTGCGGGTGGTGGAAGAATGTGGACAGCTCTTTTAGCAAGATTGGCAACCAAGCTGCAAAAATATCAATGTGTTGTGGAATATGTTCCTGGTTGGGCTAATGTACACGCTGATTGTATATCTCGGTTTCTGACTATGGATGAGGTGAAGTTAAATGAGGAAGTGGAATGTGATGTGGCATACACCCTGGATGATGTTAATAGCTGGTGTGTAAATGAGAATGTAACAAAAATCATATCGGTGGAAAGATGGAATGAAGCAATGCACAGTGACTGTCTTGCGAGATGTTCAGACTTATTTGAGTAAAGGTTGATCAGAAGAAGGAAAGCTGAGTGGTGAGGTGGCATCATTTTTCAAAGTAAGGTAGGAATTAATGATTTCTGAGGGTATAGTCATTAGAGGTGATAAAATTGTTCCGTCATAGAAATTAAGGAAATCTATTTTCATCTTGGCTCGCAAAAGTCACATGTGAATGCCTGCCACAAAAAGGAGAATACGTGAATTTTACTGGTGGCCAGGAGTAGATAGTATGGTTGATAATTGGGTGAGAGGATGCAATCCATGTGCAAATAGCAACAAGTCAGCAAAAGCGTTGGCAGTTGATGTGAGTCCTATTGAATATTCTCAGGGGCCTTGGCGGAAGCTGGGAGTAGATATATTGGGACCCTTTGGGACGTTACCTTCCAAGGATGTGTTTGCCATTATGGTAGTGAATATTTCACCAAATGGCCGTGGCTGAAAATGGTGGAGAAGGTTATTGAATTTCTGAATGACATTTTCTTTCGTGAGGGGATACCTGAAGAACTTATATCAGATAATGGACCTCAATTTGTATGTAAAGAAATGGATATTTTTTTGAAGAGGTGTGGAGTTTTGCACAAAAGGTTATCAAATTATCACCCTCAGGCCAATGGTCAAGTAGAACACTTTAACTGGGTAGTTAAGGAATTGGTTCAATTGGCCATAAAAAGTGGTTTACCATGGAGGAAAGCTTTAAGGGCTACCTTATTGACATATAGGACGTCACCTAATTCAGTTACTGGGTTGTCCCCATTTGAAATGTTACGTGGTAGGTAGCCGTGGTCGAAGTTGATGACGTGGTGGTTGAAAGGCAAAAATACGTATGATGTTGAGATTGACTTGGTAAGATTAGGGCGCGTGTGGAGAGATATCAGATGAAGATGTGTGAAAGGGGTACGAAGGCATCATCTGTGGGGTCTAAGTTGATGGTTGGTAATTTAGTAAGGGTGAAACTGAGTGGTGTATCTGATAGGAAGGTGGCCAAATGGTCGGATCCAGTGGAAATTGTGGAAACCTTTTAGCAAAGCACTGAAAGTAGATGGTGGTAAAATATGGAATTTCAGAAGGAATTCTGTGTGCAAAGGGGTATCGACGAAAACACGTGGATTTGCGGATGGAGGCTCTTATTTTGGTGTGAAAGATCATTTTGACAATAATGATGGTGACAGGGAAATATTAGGAATGCAGACTAGGGCAGCTGAGTCTAATGATGAAGGTGAGGAAGTTGCGGGTCCCAGTGGTATGGGTTATAGTGCAAGAGTAATTAGAGATGGTGAACTTGGTGATGTATGTGGTGAGTCTGCAAGTTCAAGCGGTATGGTTTCTCGCACAAGCATAACAAATGATGGGTAAAGAACATTCCCATGAAGTTGAAAGATTTTGTTCAGTACTAATGCTATTTAATGCGTATTTATGATTGTGTTCTGCATTTTCTTTGTCCAATATGTTCTTTGTACTCTGCATTATTTTGACTACCTTTATGATGTCTTTATAATTAGTTTTGTATTAGAATTATTTAGTTTTGATTTTTCTTCATTTTGTATTATTAAAGGGGAAAGTGTGCAGTATTTACTGTTAGTAGAATGTCGGCTGGTTGGGAGGTAGGAATATGACGGAGATGGATTCTAGGAATTTGGGGGTGTGAGGATTCTGTTGGGGACGGGTGCTGGATGGCAGAGTCAGTGCCACCTTGGTGGATGTTGAGCTGTCTTTCTACCACATAAATACATCTTCTAGAATCACCTCGTGTTGTGTGTGTATGTCCCACGCTACTGCTATTATTACGATTATTACTACTATCACTACTTCTACACCACTACTATCACTATTAATACAACCATTACTACTGCCATTATTACTACTACTATTATCACTACTTATACTACAACAATACTACTACTAATACCACTACTACTACTACTATTAATACTACAAGCAGGCTTCATTGAGCAGGTCCCTTCCAGCTCTCCCTGATGAAAGTCACAGCTGACTGCTGTGAGGCCTCTCCTGCCTGAAGAAAGCCTCAGCAGACAGCCTCTGCAACCTCCGCCACCCAAGTACTGCTCTCTGCCAGCCCTCCAGGCTCCCAGGTTCCTGTGCACTTAGGCTCCAGGACCCTCGCCATTTTCCTGCCGTTCCCATGTTTTCCGCTATCCCCAGTACCCCTCTCAGGACCTACTTAATGAAGGCTGCAGGATGGCCACACAGCGGACGCACCGCTGGCGTGCCAAAGGAAAGCCCTTCTGCGCCCGTCCATGCCTGGACCGCGCCCAGTGCCAGGAACCCCGGCCCCCCGGACCTCCACAGGTACTCCGCCATCGATATCCGCACCCTAGACCCTGATCTCAACAACAACATCTGCATCCCATATCCGTGATTCCTGCCTTCACTGCCGCTTCACCTCCTCTCTAGGACTGACCACCTCCGCAGAATTCCGCACTTTGCCATCCATGCCGGCAGAGACCCTAACAGATCAACTTAGATGCATCTTGTTCAATGCCAGATCCCACTGCAAACATGCCACCGAAATCTGGGAAACCATATCCACCCTCAACCGACATAACCTTCATTACAGAGACCTGGCTCACCACAGCATCGGCCCTGGAAATCGCCACGGCAACACCCATTGGCTACAAGATTAAACACTGTGACCGCACCAACAAACACGGAGGCAGCATCGCCATCATACACAAGAAATGAATCACCTGCACCATCTCAGACAACGAGACCACTCAAACCATGGAACACATGAACTTCCAGCTCCACACCGACAATAACACCACCATCAAAAGCACCCTCGCGTACAGACCTCCAGGACCATGACCTGGACTCAGCGACGCCATCCCTGAAATCATCAACCCACGCGCCATCGACTCCGAACACTACGTCCTCCTAGGAGACCTCAACTTCAATGTAGACAATGCCACAACACCAACTCCACTGACCTCCTGGAAAGACTAGACAACATCGGCCTCAAGCAGCTAGTCACAGACCCCACACACAAAGCAGGACACACACTGGACCCCATCTTCACATCCAGCAACAGAATCAGAAACAGCCACACTTCGGAACTCAGCTGGTTGGACCACTCCATCGTACACATCGCCGGACTCGCCCGCCCCCTCCCCAACAGACACAGCACTCACTTCCACAGTTGGTCCAAGGTCACGTAGCAACAATGGACTGACGCCCTCCCCATCACACAGCCAAAAGACACCACCAACTTGGACCCGGCAGTACAAAACTTCAACGACTGGATCACCAACACTGCCGACCGAGTCGCCCCTACCAAACCTGCCAAAACGCACAGACCCTCCAAACAAACCAGCTAGTACAACCCGGAACTCAGCACGTCAAAACGCAGATGCAAACAACTAGAAAGAAGATGGTGATCTAGCAGGAACCACACTGACATAGCCACCTTTAAATCAGCCCTCAAAAACTAACATTGACAAATCAAAGCAACAAAAAAGGAATCCCTGACCCACCGGATCGACATTAGCGCCAACCAAGCTAAGAAATCTTCACCATCATCAGAGTTCACCTGCCCGTCAGCCACCAAAAACCCCATCCCATCTTCCCAGAAACTCTGCGACGCCCTCGCTGACCACTTCCACAACAAGATAGCAACCATCTATAAAAACTGTGATCCCCAACCCTCCGACTCCCCTCAGCCTCCGATCAACCACCACTGCCGACTACCAGCTCTCCGCTTGGAAACAGCTCAGCACACCGAACACAGCCACCCTCGTGAACTCCATCCACTCAAGGGCACCCATCGACCCATGCCCCCACGACTCTTCAACCTTGGAAGAGACAAGATCAGCCGCCAACTCACCACCATCCTTAACGCCTCATTAACCACTGTCACCTTTCCCGATGCCTGGAAACACGCCGTGGTCAGACCCCTCCTCAAGAAACCCTCGGCAGACCCCAACTAACTCCAGAACTACCAGCCCATCTCACTTCTCCCTTTTCCCGCCACCGTCCTGGAGAAAGTCATCAACCTCAAACTCACCAAACACCTGGAGAGTAATAACCTACTGGACCCTTCCCAATCAGGATTCTGAACAAACCACATCACTGAGACAGCCCTGACCACCGCAACTGACGACATCCGCACCCTACTCGATGGAGGAAAATCAGCCGCCCTGATCCTGCCTGACCTCTCTGTAAGCCTTCGACACGATCTCTCACCATACACTCATCGAACCCCTATGCCACATCGGTATAACAGACGACGCGCTCAGATGGATGGCATCCTTCCTTACAGGACGCACCCAGAGAGGCTCACTCCCTCCTTTCACATCGCAAGCCAAGCACAACATTTGCGTCGTCCCCCAAGGCTCATCCCTCAGCCCATCTCTCTTCTACATCTACATGACACCACTCGCAGAAATCATCAGATCGCATGACAACAACATCTATGCCAACGACACCCAGCTCATCCTATAGCTGTCAGCCGACCCCACCTCAACAAGGATAAACTTCCACAACTGTACGAAGAAAGTCTCAGCCTGGATGAAGGACAACTGCCTTAAGCTCAACCCAGACAATACGCAAGTCCTCATCTTCAGCAAACACCGCCCTCTGGAACGACTCCTGGTGGCCGTGGTAACTCGGACACACCCCGACGCCTAAAGACCACGCCTGCAACCTTGGCATCATCTTTGACAGCGAACTCTCCATGAAACATCAGGTTAACGCCGTCTCCTCAGCCTGCTTACACACATGCTGCAAAATCTTCAAGTGGCTCCCCATCAACACCAGGAAGACAGTAACGCAGGCCCTCATCACCAGCAGATTGGACTACAGCAACGCACTGTATGCAGGCAACACCACCAAACTCATATAAAGACTACAGACGATCCTGAATGCAGTGGCCAGACTTATCCTCAACCTTTGCAAGAGAACCCACATCACCCAGCACCTGAAAGTCCTCCACTGGCTCCCGGTCCAGAAGTGATGCCAGATTAAGCTCCTGACGCACGCCTACAAAATCCTCCATGACCAAAGACCCGCCTACATGAGTCACCGTCTGCACTTGCACAGATCCACCAGGAACGTCCGCTCCACACACCTCACCCTTGCACAGATCCCACGCGTTCACCACTGTCGCGCCGGAGGCCACTTCTTCTCCCATCTTGCCACCAAAGCCTGGAACACTCTACCCCTCCATCTCGGCACATTGCCCTCGCTGACCGACTTCAGGAAGGAGCTCAAGACCTGGTTTTTCAACTGAGACCTTCAGAAAGCGCCTGGATACTCTCTCGGGTGACAGGCTGCGCTTTATAAATATGACTTGATTGATTGATTGACTACTACAATCACTACTACTACTATTATTACTACTACTAATCATAATAATGATGATGACAGGACCTGCTCACCAGAGGGTTCTTCCCATGTTGCAAGACTTAGGGCATGGACACCCTTCCTTTTAATATTACTCAGTCAGAAGTGCCTCATCAGAATCAGTTAATCCTTTACACACATGAACATACTGAAATCCTCAAAAACCCAATTACTTTTCATAGTATGAACTGACTCATCTGCCAACAGGAGATCTCTGTGATCACTGTCAGCTGTCATCATACACGCTCTCCTCAGGGGCCACAACCTCAGCGGTCTCTTTACTATAAGGCTCGTACGGGGAGTGTCTCACCTTTTGCTTACACTGACCTCTTAGACGGCTGACACAGGGGTGCAAATGTGGTATGAAGAGAAGGAAGTTGGAAAAAGGAGGATGAGTAAAATGTAGCAAAGGTTACCAGAGACTGGAGTAAATACCACTGTCGGAATTGTTTCCTGGGTGGGGGAAGGGGATATCAGAGATTACTGGGCTCAAATTGTGGCATATGGAGTCTTTATACCTTTGTTGTCCCAGGACTGTCCCATGATGGGAATGATAAAGAAAGATCCAATAGAACCTTTTAGCACTTAACTCACAGGGTAGCAAAGCAGAGCAATCCAAGGCTTACTCGGGAAGGTGGGGATCAGAGACTCAGGATGGTGAAGATCAGAGACTCAGAAGAATGGGGTATCGGAGACTCAGGAAGGTGGAGATCAGAGACCTGGAGATCATAAACTCCAAAAAGTTGGGATTAGAGACTCAGGAAGGTGGGATCAGAGACTCAAGAAGGTGGGGATCAGAGACTCAAGAATATGGAGATCAGAGACTCAGAAAGGTGGGGGCCAGAAACGCAGAAAGGTGAGGATCAGAGACTCAGAAAGGTGGAGATCAGAGACTCAGAAAGGTGGAGATCAGAGACTCAGGAAGGTGGAGATCAGAGACTTAGGAAGATGAGGATTAGAGACTCAAGAAGGTGGAGATCAGAGGCTCAGGAAGGTGAGGATCAGAGACTGAGAAATGTGGGGATCAGAGACTCAAAAATGTGGGGATTAGAGACTGAGGAAGGTGGGGATCAGAGACTCAGGAATATGGAGATCAGAGACTCAGCAATATGGAGATCAAAGACTCAGGAATATGGAAATCAGAGATCAATCAATCAATCATTCAATCATTTGTATAGCGCGCTACTCACCCGGAGGGTCTCAAGGCGCTTGGGGGAGGGGGGTCCGCTACTGTTCGAACAGCCAGGTCTTGAGTTGCTTCCTGAAGGAGAGGTGGTCTTGGGTAAGGCGGAGGTGGATGCGTAGGGAGTTCCACGTCTTGGCAGCCAGGTAGGAGAAGGATCTTCCTCCCGTTGTGGCTCTTCGGATGCGGGGGACGGCGGCGAGGGCGTGGTTGGTCGATCGTAGCTGGCGGGTGGGAGTGTAGAAGGTCAGACGGTCGTTGAGGTATCTGGGGCCTTGGTTGTGGAGGGCTTTGTGTGCGTGGGTGAGGAGTCGGAACGTGATTCTCTTGCTGACGGGGAGCCAGTGCAGGTCTCTCAGGTGGCTGTGTCGGGGGATGTCCAGGATGAGTCGAGCTGCAGCGTTCTGGATGCGTTGGAGTCTTTTTTGAAGTTTGGCTGTGGTTCCGGCGTAGAGGGAGTTGCCGTAGTCCAGTCGGCTGGTGACGAGGGCCTGGGTGACCGTCTTCCTGGTTTCGGTGGGGATCCACCGGAAGATCTTGCGCAGCATGCGTAGGATGTTGAAGCAAGACGAGGAGACGGCGTTGACTTGTCGGGTCATTGAGAGGGAGGAGTCCAGGATGAAGCCCAGGTTGCGTGCGTGGTCCGTTGGTTTGGGTGCGTTGCCCAGGGCAGGGGGCCACCAGGAGTCGTCCCAGGCGGAGGGTGATGATCCTAGGATGAGGACTTCCGTCTTATCTGAGTTCAGTTTCAGGCGGCTGTTCCTCATCCACTCGGCTACGTCCTTCATCCCTTCATGTAGGTTGGTTCTGGCGGTTGTGGGGTCGTTGGTGAGGGAGAGGATCAGCTGGGTGTCGTCGGCGTAGGAGATGATGTTGAGGTTGTGTTGGCGTGCGATGGCTGCGAGGGGCTTATGTAGACGTTGAAGAGGGTGGGGCTGAGTGATGATCCTTGTGGTACGCCGCAGATGACTTCGGTGGCCTCGGAACTGAACGGGGGAGGCGGACTCTCTGGGTTCTTCCGGCGAGGAAGGAGATGATCCACTCCAGTGCCTTCTCTTGGATTCCGACGTTGTTCAGGCGTTGCACTAGGGTGCGGTGGCAGACTGTGTCGAACGCTGCGGAGAGGTCCAGGAGGATGAGGGCCGCTGTTTCCCCGTTGTCGAGCAGGGCTCGGATGTCGTCGGTGGCTGCGATGAGGGCGGTCTCGGTGCTGTGGTTGGCCCGGAAGCCGGACTGCGAGTGGTCGAGGGATCCATTCGTCTCGAGGAAGGCGGCCAGTTGTCTGTTGACGGTCTTCTCGATGACTTTGGCAGGAAAAGGAAGGAGCGAGATGGGGCGGTAGTTTTTGAGGTCGGTGGGGTCCGCTGACGGTTTCTTCAGTAGGGCGCTGAGTTCGGCGTGCTTCCAGCTCTCTGGGAAGGTGGCGGTGTCGAAGGAGGTGTTGATGATGTCCCGGAGGTGGGGTGCGATGACGGCGTCGGCCTTGTTGAAGACGTGGTGAGGGCAGGGGTCGGTAGGTGATCCGGAGTGGATGGAGTTCATCGTGCGGATAGTGTCTTCGGTGTTGATCGGGGTCCAGGCTCGGAGGGTGGAGGTGGGGGACGTTGGAACGGTCGTAGGGTACGTCGGCTGTGTGCTGAAACTGTTGTGTATGTCTGCGATCTTGCTGTGGAAGAACGAGGCGAGCGAGTTGCAGAGGTCTTGCGAGGGAGTGATGTCGTTGTTTCCGGCGCTGGGGTTCGAGAGCTCTTTGACGATGATGAAGAGTTCCTTGCTGTTGTGGGCGTTGTTGTCCAGTCGTTCCTTGAATGCGGTTTTCTTGGTGGTGTGGATCAGCTGGTGGTGTTTTCGGGTGGCGTGCTTGAGGGTGGTCATGTTGTCTGCAGTCGGGTCTCTGCGCCATGCTTTCTCGAGGGCCCGGCAGTTCTTCTTGGATTTCTTGAGTTCGTCGGTGAACCAGGATGCTTTCTTGTTGCCGTGTCTGACTGGGGGGTCTTCAATGGGGCGAGGTCGTCTGCGCAGTTGGTGATCCATCTTGTGAGGTTGCTGGCGGCTTGGTTGGGGTTCATTGAGCTGGCGGGAGGGTTCTGGCTCAGGGATGTGGTGAGTTGGTCGGTGGTGATCTTGTTCCAGCTTCTGCGCGGAAACTGTTGCGTGTGGTGGTGCGTGGTGGTCCTGCTGAAGCTGAAGTGGACGCAGCTGTGGTCTGTCCAGTGGAGTCCGGTGGTGTGGCTGAAGGAGATGTCCTTACTGGAGGAGAAGACGGGGTCAAGCGTGTGGCCAGCGTGGTGTGTGGGGGTGGTCACCAGTTGCTTGAGTCCGAGGTTGGCGAGGTTGTCCAGCAGGGTGGTGGTGTTGCGATCGTTGTTGTTCTCTAGGTGGAAGTTGAGGTCCCCAAGGAGGATGTAGTCAGCCGAGGGGAGGGCGTGCGGGCTGATGAGGTCGGCGATGTCTTCGCTGAATTGTGTGCGTGGTCCTGGGGGTCTGTAGATGAGGGTGCCTCTGAGGGTGGTCTTGGGGTCGGTGTGTATCTGGAAGTGCAGGTGTTCGCCTGCTGTGAAGGTGTCGTCGGAGTTGGTCGTGATGCGGATGGTGTTCTTGTGGACGATGGCGATGCCTCCTCCGGTCTGGTTGGCGCGGTCCCTTCGGGTGATCTTGTATCCGTCCGGGATGGCGATGGCGATGTCGGGCGCTGAGGAGGCGTTCATCCATGTTTCCGTGAGGAAAGCGACGTCTGGTGATGTGGAGTCGAGCAGGTTCCAGAGTTCCACGGCATGTCTGTGGATGGAGCGGGTGTTGAGCAGGATGCACTTCAGGTGGTTGCTGCTGGTGCTTGGCTTGGCGGGTGCGGTGCAGGTCCGGAGGCAGGAGAACTTGCAGGATTGGCAGGCGAAGGGTCCGTGGGTGCGACCTGGGGTGGCACGGTGGCAGCCGGGGATACGGCCGGTGTTGAGTGCGTTGAGGGTGGCGGTGTCGTAAGTCCGGTGGGTGTGTTGGCTGCTGCGGGGGCCAGGGGGTTTGGCGCTGGGCGCGGTCCAGGCGCGGACGGGCGCAGACGGGCTTGCCTTAGGCGCGCCTTCGGCCGCGCAGCGGCCGCCATTTATGGGGAGGTGGGAGGGAGGAGCAGCTGGGAGGCGGGAGGCAGGGGCAGCGAATGGGCAGTCAGGGGGGCGGGGCCGCAGGGGACGCAGCGGCGGGAATGGCGAGAGGCAGCGGGGGCACAAAAGGAAAATGGGGAGAGAAAACAGACAAAAATACAGGCACAACGCAAATGGGGCAGCGAGGGGCACAGAAAGGAAACTGGGGGAGAAAACAGACAAAAATACAGGCACAACGCAAATGGGGCAGCGAGGGGCACAGAAAGGAAAATGGGGGAGAAAACAGACAAAAATACAGGCACAACGCAAATGGGGCAGCGAGGGGCACAGAAAGGAAAATGTGGAGACAAGCAAAGAAATACGGGCACCGAGGCCACAGGCGGAAGGGCGATCTTACCAGCAGCAGCAGCGGGCGGACAACACAGGCGGAGCTGTGTGGTGGGGGAGCGACCTACCTGGCAAGGTCAAGGGTCGCTCTCCTCACCGCGCAGCGGCCGCCATTTATGGGGAGGTGGGAGGGAGGAGCAGCTGGGAGGCGGGAGGCAGGGGCAGCGAATGGGCAGTCAGGGGGGCGGGGCCGCAGGGGACGCAGCGGCGGGAATGGCGAGAGGCAGCGGGGGCACAAAAGGAAAATGGGGAGAGAAAACAGACAAAAATACAGGCACAACGCAAATGGGGCAGCGAGGGGCACAGAAAGGAAACTGGGGGAGAAAACAGACAAAAATACAGGCACAACGCAAATGGGGCAGCGAGGGGCACAGAAAGGAAAATGGGGGAGAAAACAGACAAAAATACAGGCACAACGCAAATGGGGCAGCGAGGGGCACAGAAAGGAAAATGGGGGAGAAAACAGACAAAAATACAGGCACAACGCAAATGGGGCAGCGAGGGGCACAGAAAGGAAAATGGGGGGAGAAAACAGACAAAAATACAGGCACAACGCAAATGGGGCAGCGAGGGGCACAGAAAGGAAAATGGGGGAGAAAATAGACAAAAATACAGGCACAACGCAAATGGGGCAGCGAGGGGCACAGAAAGGAAAATGGGGGGAGAAAACAGACAAAAATACAGGCACAACGCAAATGGGGCAGCGAGGGGCACAGAAAGGAAAATGGGGGAGAAAACAGACAAAAATACAGGCACAACGCAAATGGGGCAGCGAGGGGCACAGAAAGGAAAATGGGGGGAGAAAACAGACAAAAATACAGGCACAACGCAAATGGGGCAGCGAGGGGCACAGAAAGGAAAATGGGGAGACAAGCAAAGAAATACGGGCACCGAGGCCACAGGCGGAAGGGCGATCTTAGAAAAGGTGGTGGCCAGAGACTCAGAAAGGTGGGGGGAAGAGACTCAGGAATGTGGGGATCAGAGACTCAGGGAGGTGGAGATTAGAGACTCAGGAAGGTGGGGATCAGAGACTCAGGAAGGTGGGGATCAGAGACTCAGGTAGGTGGGGATCAGAGACTCAGAACGGTGAGGATGAGACACTCAGGAAGGTGGGGGTTAGAGGCTCATGAAGGTGGAGATCAGAGACTCAGGAAGGTCGGGATCAGAGACTCAGGTAGGTGAGGATCAGAGACTGAGAAATGTGGGGATCAGAGACTCAAAAATGTGGGGATTAGAGACTGAGGAAGGTGTGGATCAGAGACTCAGGAATATGGAGATCAGAGACTCAGCAATATGGAGATCAGAGACTCAGGAATATGGAAATCAGAGACTCAGAAAGGTGGTGGCCAGAGACTCAGAAAGGTGGGGGGCAGAGACTCAGGAATGTGGGGATCAGAGACTCAGGGAGGTGGGGATCAGAGACTCAGAACGGTGAGGATGAGACACTCAGGAAGGTGGGGGTTAGAGCCTCAGAGCAAAGTAATATTAAGCAACAATTTTGAGCAAATAGGCAGTGCTGCATGTTTCAGTAATAAAAATGGCAATGCTTTAAAACCAATACACCACTACACATAAATATATATATATAAAGATGTGAGGAAAAACACTTTACTAAAACAAGAAAGCTGGCATATCAGTAGTTTAAACAAGTTCAACAATTAATTTTCCCACTTGTCTGTGTTTGTTTAAGCTGCTGCCGAAGGCAGGGTGATCTCACCAACAACTGTATGGCTGCTCCTGCCAGTGCTAAATTTGTAAAAGAATGAGGGCCGGTGCCCAAAGCTCTGCTCAGAAGCCTGCGCCCAGTGCTATTAAATGTCTGCGTAGTCTTCAATCCACCTCATGCCTCTTTAATCCACTACAAGGCCCCCCCTTTTATCTCACTTGTGCTGTTGCCTGCTTCCTTCCTTTGTGATGTTTTTTTCCATCTTTCTCTTCCTCCTTCTTTCCCCTTTTTCTGTTTTGCCCTCTCTTGCGATTGGGAAATGTCTGATGAGGAAACATAAGTGTCGGTCCCCAAAAATGAGTGCTAGTGGCCCCCACTGGCAACCACAGGCTCAAATTATGCACTGCTCCTGCCACTGGTTAAGCCTGGGCTATGTAAGCACGTTTTCAGTTTTAAGACCACATACCAATGTCTTTTATTAAGTTTATTTTGCAAGTAAGAAGTACAGAACTGACCCCAGGCAGACCAGCATCAACTGTCCCACCTCGAATCTCACAGTACCCAAGACAACCATTAGAATGCCATGACATACATTACAATGGCATTTGTTCCTAAGCATTACTTAATAGAACATGTTCCTAGGCATGACTAAATACAACACTCAGAGCAGCAGGTGGGGGGTTGGGTGGACGCGCTGGATGGTAGAGAGGATGTTGCTGTAGCAATGAAGCAACTGCAAGCTTGTTGTGGCCTCCTATGTAGGTTTTACACAGTTCTTGTGCATGTGTTTTCAAATCCTGTGCATCTTGTTGAACACAAGACCCGTCAACTAAACAAGGTCATTACCCCGACACCGGAGCACTAATCGTGTCACTAAGGGAGAGAATAGGGATAGCAACCAAAGAAGGAGTCATCAGAAGGCTGGACTAAGACTGGCCCCTCCACCATGATATCCCAGAGGTCAATACTTTGAAGTTGCAACATGGCACAGAAAACACAAGCCACAATCACATCTCAGCTTAGATCTGAGGACTCACACAGTTCAGGTTATTCTGTGTCCGAGGTCACAAACTCGGGTCAGCACTGCCATCAGTTGCACATGCTTTGACTAAACAGGTGCCTATAGCACCATATTGCTCAGCCGCCACACAGATTTAGATGAGGTCTGCTGTTGGGTTGTGTATGTTATCTGTGTCTCTCGTGGCGTCAGGGAACCTCCATCTATGTGGGGTTCTAGAACGGGAGGTGCGTGAGCAGAGACGGTTGGATCTTGTAATGGGACGGTTCAGTGTTGGCTACTCCTGTCTTGTTTGGCAAATAAATACTTTTGATGAACTTACCAAGTGGCTTCTTTTCACTGGTGACGAGTTGCCTGTTTGCCATCAAGACGTCCACGCGTGCAGATCCAGCAGCTTCAAGAAGGAGTGAGCCAGCTCCGTGTCTCATGAAGACGAATGTCGAGCCTGGAATAGCGAATTCAAAAGGAGTTCGATTTCCGTCCTGCTGACGCATTCTTTTGATGTATCGCCCTGCCTTGAGGTACTGTTTAGTTTACTCAAAACCTGCGATCACTCTGCCTTCGCAAGCTCCAGCGCGTGCTGCCTGATCCTTGCCTGACCCTCCTGCTCTGCCATTGGTACAACGTGCGCACAGTCACGCACGTCACGCACGTTTTCAGCGGCCATTTTGCGTTTTACAAACTCTGTTTGCGCATGTGCGTGCCTAGTTACCATGTGTTTTGTTTTTTTGCCTGATTTCAGCATATCGTGCGCACCATCTTTATTAATATCATCGTGTTGCTGTCCATACGCGAGTCCTGTCGCGTCTGCCTGACTTTGCCTGTTCCAACACTATACAACGTGCATACGTACGCACGCAACGTAACGGCCATTTTAAAGGCCGATTTTCATCTAGTTTTGTGCCTGACCTTGTTTCATGCGTTTTAGCTTGCATTGCTGTACTAATAACTTTGAATTTCGCCTGGATTTCGCCATTTTACTACCTTGCCTTCGTTCTACACAGCGGTGACACACACACCCTCATAACAGTGTGTCCTTATTTCTATTCGGTGACACACACACCATTATTATGAGAACATTTTGCATATTATCTATTGCTGCATTACCTTTATTGTAAAAGAAAAAAAAGAAACCTACACTGTACTTTCCATTATTTTCCCTTATTTTGTGTTTATACCATGCATCAAGTTATCATGCCTCCTGCTGCATTCAATCCTAACCCTGCCTCTCCTGAATCCGATTGGGAAAAATGGAAAGAAGGTTTTGAGGCATACTTAGATGCCCTGGATGGTGATTCTTTCACACACAAGAAATTTGCCATTTTAAGGCATTGTTTGGGTTCACAAGGCCGCAATATTCTTAAACATGTTCCGAAAATCTTAGTTCTGCTCATTGAAGGTGAAGGCGACGGTGTTGAAGATGAATATGCTACAGCCATTAAATCTCTTGACACTAGATTCAAAGCATGTAAAAATGTTACATTGGAAAGGCACAAATTCTACAAAAGAGCGCAGCTACCGGGAGAGTCTGCATCTAGCTATGTAGGTGCTTTACGCATTCTGGCCGTTTCATGCGAATATAAAACATTTGAGGAAGAGATGATCAGAGATCAGCTTGTGGAGAAAACCAACAATAAAAAAGTCCAAGAGGCTCTCTTGTCCGAACCTGATTTGACTCTACAAAAAGCGTTGGAGATAGCCACCAGGATTGAAAGCACCACTTCTTATCTGGAACAAATGTCAATTTCCAGTAATAGTTCTCCAAAACAAGATGTTTTAGCCGTCAAAAGCAAATACAAAACTTCAAAGAAGAAGCCACTCCAAGAAAAAACTGGCGGATGTGTGAAAACAAGTACCAGACCCTCTAATAAACGTTGGGAATGCTACCGTTGCGGCAGCACTTCTCACCTTGGGAATGCTAGATTCTGTCCTGCCATTGACAAAACCTGTGCCAAATGTTTTAAAAAAGGACATTTCGCCAATGTTTGTAAATCTGTTGGCAGATCATCATTTAATACAAATTCATCATCCAAGAAAGTCCTCAACGTTGAGCAACTCACAGCAGAGTCGTCCTCAAGTGAAGAGGATCAAATTTGCATAATAACAGAATTTCAATGTACTGATGTTGTCACTGCTATTTCACATGAAGTAAGACGACCCTTGTGTATCCTGAATGTCAACGGAGTGGACATTTAGGTGATGGCTGATTCCGGATCGCCATTTACACTTATAAGTGACAAAATATGGGAGGATTTATTTCAGTCACAAGGGTTTTCTTTACAGCATTCGTCAGTACGTCCTGTTGGTTATGGTGGTAAAACCATCGAGGTGCCAATTTATGTTTCAAAGGCAGTAGATTACAAGGTGTGGTGTACGTAGCCAAGGATGATACTTGTTTGCTGGGGTGGCATGACCAAGGTAATTTGGGGATTGTATTGGACCCCAATGACCCTCACCAACTTATATTGAAGAAAGATTTGGTCTGTATACAAACCATCAAGGAAGAAACATGGCAGTCTGTGTACCCTGACATTTTTAATGATAAATTAGGTCTATTTAAAGGATTCAAACACAAGATTAGATTGTTTGATGGTGCAAAATCAGTGGTGCACAAAGTTTGCAGGGTACCTCTAGCCTTGTGCGATGCATTAAAAAATGAATTGGACAAATTGTGTTCTAGTGATGTCATAGAACCCATTGAATCATCCGATTGGGTTTCCCCCATTGTTTTAGCTAGAAAAGCCAATGGGGCGTTGCGCATGTGTGTTGATCTTCGTGATTTGAATTGCCACATTTGGGTTGATCAACATCCATTGCCCAACATCACAGAAATGACAACTACTCTGAAGGATGGTAAGTGGTTTAGTCTACTAGACATGACATCTGCTTATCATCAAATTGATTTGCACCCCGAGTCCAGGCACTACACTGCGTTCATCACCCCGGAAGGTTTGTTCCAATACAAACGCATGCCTTTCGGACTTGCTTCCGCATCCGCGGTCTTTCAGAGGATTGTGGAGAGCATGTTCAAAGGCATTCCCGGGGTGATGGCATTTCAAGATGATGTGCTGGTGTATGGTTCCGATCGGAATCAACACAACGAAAGATTGCATACTGTTTTTTCTATTCTACAGAACAAAGGTGTTACCCTGAGCCTTGAAAAATGTAAATTAGATGTGAGTTCTGTGGAATACTTAGGATACAAAATATCTGCCAAGGGTGTTGAGCCTAAGTCCAGCCTAGTCAAAGCAATAGAGGATTTTAGTGCACCTGGTGATAAGGATCAATTAAGATCCTTCATGGGACTCATTGAGTTTTATGCTAGATTTGTTCCAAATTGTTCTGCCAAAACTTTTCATATGAGGAATCTTCTTAAAAAGAATGTAATTTTCAAATGGAGTGTTGAGTGCGCCGAAGAATTTAACTTGATCAAAAAAGAAATTGCGCATGCCATTCCTCTCAAGCCTTTTGACATTAATGATCACACAATAATTATGACTGATGCCAGTCAGAAAGGGCTTGGTGCCGTTCTCATGCAACATAGAAATGGCAAGGATGAGGTGGTAGCTTTTGCTTCCAGAGGTCTTAAGGGTGCCGAAGCAACATACTCAGTAGTGGAGCGTGAGGCTTTAGCTTGCTGGTGGGGCATTGTTCATTTTAAACAATATTTATGGAGCTCCAAATTTACTGTAAGAGTGGACCACAAACCCTTAGTTCACCTTTTTACCACCAAGGGGGGAGACAAAGCGACACCTCTGATTGCCAAGCATAATTTCAATGTCGAGTACATTCCTGGAATTAAAAACATTTTAGCAGATTGTTTGTCCAGGTTGCCCTATTGTATAAATGATGTGTGTGATTATGAAGATAAGAATTTTGATTCTGAGATTTTTTGTTATGCCGTGTCCCATCCGGATGGTGCCATTTTGGAGAGCGAATGGAGAGATGCCTATGAAGCAGACTTAGACATTAAGAGACTTATGGATGTGGTGCACACAGGTTGGACAAGAGAATGTTCACAAGATGATGTCATCAGTAAATTCAAACATGTCTTTGATGAACTTTCTGTTGTCAATGGACTCCTTTATCGCTCTTCCTTACTTGTAGTTCCCGTAGGCATGAGAGACAAAGTTCTTACCTTAGTCCATGAAGGCCACATTGGCATGCGTGCCATGAAAAGAAGAAATAGAAAACATTTTTGGTGGCCTGGCCTAGATAGGCAAGTGGAACATTTTGTGAGAGATTGTTTATGCTGTGCCGTTAGTGACAAATCTCAGGTAACGATTCTCAGTCCTGTTGAAGCTGTAAACGTTCCTTCCAAGGCCTGGTCCAAGCTGGCCATTGACATTATTGGTCCTTTGACATTGTCTGAGAATGGTGTTCCTGAGTATGGTTTAGTTCTGATGGATTACTACAGTCGTTGGCCAGAGTTAAAGTTTGTAAAGGCTCCCACCACTGCTTGTGTAATAGAATGTCTTGAATTTCTATTTGCTAGGGAAGGCGTTCCTGATGAGGTGGTTTCGGATAATGGTTGTCAGTTTACTTCTTTACAATTTGAGAAGTTTTTGGACTTCATGGGAATTAAGCACATCAAAACCTCACTTTACCATCCTAGAAGCAATGGTCTCATTGAGAGGTTCAATAGAGTAATCAAGGAGAACATACAGTTGTCCAAAGCCAGTGGTTTGAATTGCAAAAATGAACTAAAAAACATGTTGTGGGCTGTACGCACCACTCCTAATTCTGATACCGAGGTTTCTCCGTTCATTTTACTGAGAGGTCGTCTTCCCTCTTCAAAGTTATTGAGAAGGTGGATGGGTGTGTTTGAGTTACCAGAAGCCAAGATGAAGGAGGTAAGCAAGAAAAGGGTGGAAGCTCAGAACAAATACGTTCAGCCAAGATCTAAGGAGTTGAGAGTGGAAGTTGGAGACCGGGTCAGGGTCAAGTGTCCACGGATTTTACCCAATGGTGAGTCCAAGTTTTCCGATTTTAAGACTGTTGTAAGAGTCAACAAAAGTGCGGTAAAACTGGAGGATGGCAGATGGTGGAACAAAAACAAGATTTCAGTTCCCAAGTTACATTTTGATTTGACGCCTGGTCTTCTTGCGTCCCGTACCAATCAGAGTGTGATATGTCATGACACTAATATTTGTGTTCCTTCCTCCAGGTCAACAAGATTACCTAACAAGTTTCGTGACTATGTTATGCATTAATATGTTTTGTATTTTGCATTTCCCTGCAATGTTTTTATTGCTATGATCTTATGTCTTATATTTAATTTAATTTTTAGTTCTCCATCTTATTGTTGTTTCATTTGTATAGGGGGAAGATGTGTTGGGTTGTGTATGTTCTCTGTGTCTCTCGTGGCATCAGGGAACCTCCATCTATGTGGGGTTCTAGAACGGGAGGTGCGTGAGCAGAGACGGTTGGATCTTGTAATGGGACGGTTCAGTGTTGGCTACTCCTGTCTTGTTTGGCAAATGAATACTTTTGATGAACTTACCAAGTGGCTTCTTTTCACCTGCACAGTCACTTTCTTAGGCAGCACAAGCAACAAGATGACTTTCATCATCAGGAGGTAAACTCAAGACTCTTGAGGCTGTTAACAGGCAGGCACTGCAAGGTTCCGAGAAGGAGGGAGCTAAACACGTTGGATGCAAAGATGATCCTCCACTTGGGTTCTGCAGCTTTGTCGACAGTTGTTTGTGTAGTATCCGCATGCCATGGTTCACAGGACACTGGCCTGCACTCTTCTTTTCTGGATAACTTTATTCTTCTGCAGGACATCTCCAGAGCTCCTCATCAGCAGACAGTGGGCTTCCTCCCTCAAGGGCAGAACACATGTCTTTGAGTCTCCATATATGGTCCTTGACAAAGAGGCTAGCCATCTGGGACTTCGTCCCTAGAGCCTAAAGATCACTTAGGTACGCTGAGACATACTTCCCTTTTGGTCACGAGTATCATGAGACAAAGTCACTGAGCCTGTGCCCACTACTTAACATCTGGTTAATAGAAAAGACTGTGGATTGCATCGCCTTCTTCTGTTTATGGTTGTAAGTAGATTTAGGGGTTTCGGACAGCTTCCCACACTATACTCTAGCCATACACTTTGATCTGAATGAAGAGTGGTGGAGTTGCATGTGCCTTGTAAAAGGAGAAGTACGGAGGCCAAAAATGGAAGGCAGAGCAGGCCCTAGTACGCACTACACTAGTCTGTCTTTGTAATTGTCAGGAGTGTAGGAGTTGGGCACAGTGAGAATGGCGGGGAGTTGGTATATTGGGCTCTTTGTAACAACATTAGAACTGATAAACTCCAACAGGGAGGGGACTAGAAGTCATTGATTAATGTGTCTCTAGAAAGTGAGGAACCCACACTTCTAACCACATCAGGGGTGGGACTTCCAGGTTATTCAAGGCAGAAGGGTATTTAAGAGCTTCTCTTATGTAGACAACTTGCATGACAATGATTCATGGTTGCATTGGCTTCCGCTTCATTAATTCGCACACAAATTTAGTGCCCTGCACCTTTGATGTTTTGTTTCCTCTCAGTTCCCTCACGTCTTCCTTCCCTTTTCCCACATTGACTTATGGTGTTTGTCTTGTATCATAACCATATATGGCCTTCTGCTGGTGCGTGGTGGTCTCCAATGCCTGATCACTGGGGATCCAGGCACCAGTATCCAGGTTTACAACTGTTCCCATGACTACTCCTCATCTGCTCAGAATTTGAGTAAGGTTGCTGCATATTGGAATGGATTGTCAGTTCAAAGTGTGTGTTTGCATTATTTTGGTTTACTGACGTGTCTCCTTTTCTCGCAATGCCTCCGCTCACTTCTGTGCAGCTTACACAGCGAGTGTTGGGTCCTGCTATCAATACCCCCCAGTCCAGTCTTGGGTTTGCCATCTCCATCCGGCCACAGCAAGCACTCCTGGGTTTTTAAATCTCCCTTCCCGGTTTCCCCCTTCTTTCGCATGTGAGAGAACCTCCAGCGAGACCTGGGGCAGGCTGGAACTCTCCACGGATTCACATCTTTGGTTACAGCTTAACAATGACACTCCAGTCACAGAGGTGTGGTGCTCTTCAAAGTGTGGTGAGGAGTTTCCAGACAGCCCCAGTACACAAAATATCTAACCATTCCCCTCCCTGACTCAATTCTGCAGGCTACACATGCATATGAGTTCCAAAATGGCATTCCTGTCTACAGTTAATGTACACCATATCCCCCGCTCACACAACAACATATAGTTAAGAGCTGGACAAAGTACTCACTCCTTTCTGTTAAACTGCCTTAATAAGGGGCACCCTTTCAAGTAGGCAATGTGCCAACCTGCAGAGTTTAGCATGTTAAGGTGACCAGTGACTTCTACATGGTCCCAATTGGAGCAAAAAGCAGTAGGAAGAAGAAACCTCCAAGACACTTGCCAAACTTGATAGGAAATATTAGTGATTGGTGAAGAAGACACCAGATAGAATCAAGAAACCAGATGTCCAACGCATGGATTGCTGCAGAAAAACAAAATAAAAATCGGGGACAAAAATCAATATGAACGTGATAAAAAACAGACTTTGAATGCGTTGCGGTGCATTCGATTCTGGCAGTGGTTCCTATGTATATGATTTAACAGGAAGTGATATGGAAGGAGAGCTATAGGAGCCATGTTAGACTGGTAAGTATCAAAATGATAATGGCTGCCATCTTGATCTGGAAGCACATAAGTAGTCTGGTCAGACACCCCTCCCCCACAGGAGCAAGGAAGAAACAACAATGGAAATGGTGAATCAGGAAGAAGCATGCATCAGTCAACATTGGGTCTAGGGAAATTGGACATCACAGTAATCTTCTGAGTAGCCACGTAGGACAGAGGCAGAATCCAGCACTGCCTCTTATGCGGGAAGCTGCAGCCTGCAGGGTTTGGAGGCAAGATGTGTAGGGGCGGGCTGCATTCCATCTGTTTGGACTACTCACAGCTCCATTCCTCTGTCTGTCCCATGAGGGCAATGGAGTCTTCAGCTCAGACGTCATCTGAGGCCCTAGTGCCAGAGCATGGGAGGGAGACGCTGGCACAACTATGGAATGTACATGCCCAATGGAGACAGAGGCTGCACACCTGACACCTACAGCGAAAGCGGTCACACTTAATTCATATGAGTGACAGTAGGCCACGCTACTGTCAAGAGCCGCAAGGCGCACTTCATCAAGTCTGAGTGACACCCGACCACACATCCCCCAAGGCCAACAGAGGCCACACACCTGACACCTTATGCAGCGAAAGAGGCCACACTTCATTCATATGAGTGACAGTAGGCTACACTAAGCCACAAGACCGCACTTCATCAAGTCTGAATGACACCCAACTACACATGTCCCAAGGGCAACAGAGACCGCACACCTGAAACCTTATGCAGCAAATTTATATGAGTGACAGTAGACCACACTACTAAGAGCCACCAGACCGCAGTTCACCAAGTCGGAGTGACAGCCAAACATCTCCCAAGAGTGACAGAGGTCGCACACCTCACTCTTTCTATAGTGAAAGAGGCCACACTTCATTCATATGAGTGACTGTAGGCTACACTTCTACCAAGAGCCACCAGACTGCACTTCACCAAGTCTGAGTGACACTCAGCCACACAACCTCAAGGGTGACAGAAACCGCACACCTGACACCTTCTACAGTGAAAGGCCACCTTCTACCAAGAGCCACAAGACCGCACTTCATCAAGTCTGAGTGACCTTAGCCACACATCTCCTAATGGCGACAGAGGCCGCACACACCTGACACCTGCATCAGCGAAGGTGGCCTCACTTCATTCATATGAGTGACAGTAGGCCACACTACTAAGAGCCGCAAGACCGCACTTCAAGTTGTTGGGTTGGATGTGGAATGTGGGGGCATGCGGCGTTCCCTGCGTGGAACTCGGGAGTGGGGCTGGATGGCTGTTGCTGCCGGACGTTGGTCGAGACGGACCGAATAAAGAAGAAGCTCTTACCGGAGTGTGTCCAGCTTCTTTACAGAGGTGACAAGCTGGTCTGTCCGTTCCAGCGTCCTCCACTGCTAGGGTGGTGCTCCCATTGCTGCGCTGTACTCAGGAGCTGCCCGACAAGTGCCATCCGGTCCAAGCTGCTCCCGAGGTCCACTTCAGGGAGAAGTGTGCTGCCTTCGTGTTCCTTTCCGCCGCACTCTGAAGCGATGAACTTGGCTCTGGTGCAAGGTGCTTGAGCACTGCGACTTTGGAGGTGGCTGAGGCAGCTGGGTTTGTTTTTGCACGCGCACTGGGTGCAAAGAGGGAGACCCTGCGCCCTATCGCCTGCAGAAACACACCTTACGTGTGCAACATGGCGGCCATCTTAGTTTGTGGCCGATTTTTTTAAATTCAACCTTGCCTGCCCAATCTCCTGCAGTAACACACATTATGTGTGCAACGTGGTGGCCATCCTAATTTGGGTCTTTTAAACTGCATTTTGCCTGTATTATTTCGGTGAGAAGCACACCGTTTATATTAATTCTTAGAATGCCTAAACCATCTATATGTGAATTCACTCGGTGACAGGCACACCATTCTACATATTTCATTCTTATGCCTGCACCATCATCCTTCTGGTGTATATGCAGTTGGCATCGGTGATAGGCACACCACTGTACTTTAATCATCATTCTATGTTAAACTAAGGGAATCAAGTACACAGTATTCTGGAATACAGTGCATAACAGAAAAGTTGCTATTTTGTCAGTTGGCAAACGTTACTGTGTCGTACGATGGATCGAATTTTAGCACCTCCACATTTTCTCCAGGCTGCAGGCGCTCCTTCATTGACCTGGGAGCAATTGAAGGACACATTTGAGGCGTATTTGGAAGCTATCGATGCTGATACTTTCACTCCAAAAAAGAAAAAAGCACTTTTAATTTACAATTTAGGTTCCGAAGGCAGGAATATTTTGAGGACTTTACCTTTAGAAATTGTTAGTACCGACGTTAGTGGCGGTGACAATGGTGATTCCATGTTAATTATGCATCTATCATCAAAACATTAGATAAAAGGTTCAATCCCAAGAAAAATGTTGTATTGGAACACCATACATTTTTGCAACATGCCCAGATCCCTGGAAAATCTATTGATGATTTTGTCGCCACCCTTAGAACTCTAGCCTCTACATGCAACTACAGGGAGTTTAAAGACGAAATCATCTGTGGCAAGTTAATTGAAAGAACGTGCAACAGGAAGATTCAAGAGAAATTACTATCCACCGAGGACCCCAATCTTGAAACAGCTCTTACCCTTGCTAAGAGCATTGAACATTCCCAATTTTGCAAGGAAATGAATGACACTGCGAAGTTTGGGGATGGTAAGCAACTGAGTGCGAAACATAGTACCAAATCTGTCAAGGGTACTAATATAAGCTCAGTGCAGAATTCTGAAACAGTATCTAGTAGAGCAAAATTCAATAAAACTGAACTCATGTTTCAGATGATGTAGCAAATCTCATCTGGAGAACACTAAATTCTGCTTTGCTGTAAATCAGACATGCTTCAAGTGTGGGAAGAAAGGACACCTTGCACGGATGTGTAAGGCTATTCCAACTCAGAAAACCCCTATGCAAACTGTTAAAACTATTGAGGAAAACTTTGATAATTCTGATGAGGAAAACAATGTATTATTGATGTTGTCTTCTTCGACTGTACAGGCAAATGGGGTGATGGAAATATCATCTTTACTGGGATCACGGAAGAGGAAGTCTCCAGCTTGTGTGGTAACTGTGAACAACAAGAAGGTTAACTTTTTGGTTGATTCTGGTTCCCCTTTCACACTCATAAATGAGAAGGATTTGGGGGAGTTAAGGGACATTCAGCTTCAGCAATCCAGCATTAAGATTTTTGCTTATGGGGGAAGAAGGGTGGGTGTTTTAGGTAATTTGAGGCTAATCTGGAGTTTGGGGGGAATTCTGCGACAGGTTCTGTTTATATTGTTAAGTATGGTGCGAATCTGTTGGGCTGGCAGGAACAGGGTGAGCTGGGAATCATCTTGGACCCCAATCATCCCGACATGGTGTTATCCAAGCAGGAGATGAATGGATCTTGTTGTGTGTCCCAGTCAGCTACTTCATCTAGTATGTGTGTGGTTGGGCACTTGAGGGCTGACGAATGGGTTCACAGTTATCCCGAGGTGTTTAGTGAGAACTTAGGAAAGCTAAAGGGTTTTCAAAACAAAATTATTCTTAAGGAGGATGCACAGGCAGTTGCTCACAAAGTGTGCAGAGTACTCCTGAGTTTGCGCAATGAATTACGTCTGGAATTGAAAAGGTTGTGTGACATGGGTATAATTGAACTCATTGAGAGGTCGAAGTGGTTAGCTCCCATAGTTTTGGTGAGCAAGGCTGACAAGTCTATGAGGCTTTGTGTGGATTTGCGAGATCTTAATACCAGCATTTGGATTGAATGCCAATCCCTGTCCAATATCAATGAGATGTTGGCGACCTTGGATGGTGCCAATTATTTCACTTCTTTGGATGTTTCTTCAGCGTACCATCAGATTGAGTTGAGTAGAGACTACAGGCATCTCACATCTTTTGTTACGCCCAATGTGGCCTACCACTATGTCCGCATGCCTTTTGGATTGGTGTCAGCATCAGCAGTGTTTCAACGATTGATGGGCAATTTGTTTACAAATACTATGGGTGTCGTATTTTTTCAAGATGACATATTGATATTTGGAATAACTGAGTCTGAGCACGATGACAGGGTGAGACAGATTTTGGAGATAGTGAAGTCTAGTGGGTTAACCCTGAGAAGGGACAGATGAAAGTTCTTCCAGGAAGGTGTGGATTATTTGGGTTATAGAGTAGAAAATAAAGGTGGTGTCCCCATGTGACACTCTGTATTCTTGCACACCAAACACTCCCTTGTTCGTACCTTACCCACACAGTCCCAAATAACTGAACTAATTTATATGCAAAAATGTACCATTTTATTCCTATAGTAGTATTACAAATTTTAAAAACAAGTTTATTCTAAAATCACAATCTGACAATTTCTGGTACTTGATCACAAAAATTATTTCTTGACATATCCAGAAGCACAATTTCACAATATTTCATCAATATCACAATTAAAATAATCACAGATATCTCACACCATATGAATGTCCATGTATACAAATAAAAATACTGTAACCATAGGGTTGTCGACGCAGTGTTTCGGTGGGTGAAATTCAATAAGGCCACCTTCTTCAGGACTTTATTTATAAGTGGTGGGAGGAGATTTACCCTGCACCTGAATGGAGCCTGTCTCCCTTGCACAAAGCTATCGCCACCTCCTGTGGTCATGCTGCCCCAGTGAAGGCAGAACTGGTTTGAACTGGGCTCAGAGCCCCTCACACAAAGACATCAAAGACGTTTTTGGGGTATAAGGATATGACCTAAAATCTCAGAATTTTAGACTACTTCGTGAATCAAGAGGAACCTTTGCCAAGGAGAAGAGCTGGAGAAACTGGAGGAGGAGTACTGCCCCTTTGCTGTGTGCTGTCTGGGGTTGGCCTGCAGTAGCTAATTCTGCCAAGGGAAGAAAAAGGACTTTGCTGTGTGCAGTGTCCCTCCCTGCTTGAGAGGAGTCTCCAAGGGCCTGTGTGTGCTGGCCTCCTGTTGTAGGAAACTCAGGGACATCAAAGTTTCCAAGTACTTTTGTTTTCTTCATCAAACTGCACTGTGTGTGTGCACTCGCACAGCGCTCTGTGCACCTTTACCTCCGTGAAGCTCGAAGGCATTAAGCTAAAGAGAGGACTCTGAGGGTCTTCCTGCATCTCACCGCCCACAGGCCTGGCTTCCTCTGTGTTACCCCTGGGAGCCTAGACGCGCTCCCTCGGAGGAAGAGGACGTTTGTAAGAAGTTGCCCGATCACCGCCTCCGGCCCGAGTCCGAAGCTCCTTTGCCGTGGGAGCAGCCCAGTCGGCTGCGAGGCATTGCCTAGCAACAGGATTCCCCTAGCGTAGGAAAGCCGCGATCGACGCAGCCCCGCCCAGCAGGATGCCAACTCGAGCCGCCGATGAAGCGAGGGCACGCTACGTTCAAGAAGGAGCTGCCGCATTTCCCCGCTCCGTGACATCCACTCACCGCCGGACAAGGACTCCACTGTTCTCAGCCCGGGGATCGGAGGAGCCTTGAGCCTGTGTTTCCTGTTTCCTCTGGGCCGCTCAAAGCTTCCTCCCGCTGCCAGGGTGCCGCCCGAGGCACGGGCAGGCGCGAGAGGGAATGGCGCGTTGGGGTAGAGCAGCCCCCGCAGGTGGTGGCGGTGTCCGCTCCTAGCCGGGGACTCAACGATTATCGGAGAGCCCGGAGGTGTGCAAGGACAAAGGACTGCCGCCCAGGTAACGCTCAGTTCTGCAGACTGAGCCGCAACGCCCTGTTCTTTCACGCAACCAGGAGGGGGTTGTAGAAATAAGTTATACCGTTATTTTTACCTATGTGATTAGTGGCAACTAGGGCACCTTTTACGATACCAAGGACATGTTCTCTTTACTTATATGATTAATGGAACATGGTGCATTCTTGGAACACGAAATATACTATCTGTGTCTCATGATTCCTACTGCATTTTCAGAATAATAGGCTATATTTTAGTACAAACCTTAGTGTGGATTCTCCTTTGTGGTGCTCCTAGTGTAATATTGGTGTGTATGTGTGTGTTTGTGTGTGTTGCACAAACACTTTACACATTGCCTCTAGAATAAGCCTGACTGCTTTGCCAAGCTACCCAGGGGATGAACAGGGGTTATCTTTAGTGTGCAACTCCCTTATCCTGACTAGAGGGGTGGGTTCTGCCTAACAGAGGTGCCTACCTTAACCAACCAGAAACCCAATTTCTAACAAAGCTACTCCGCGTATTGCCAAGTGGCAGTACAGGTTGTAAGAGTTTAATTACAGACTGGAGTATGCGGCTGGTGCAAAGAATTTTGTGGCTGACTGTTTACCGAGGTTACCCCAAGTAGAGAATGTGGATGGTGGGGAACAACCGTAGAATTGGAGATGGTGTGTGTAGTATGTTCTGTGGATGACATAGTGAAGGAGGCGTTGTCAGAGCAGGAATGGTTGGATGCAGTATTGGAGGACAAGGAGCTGAAGGCGGTGGGCAATTTTGTTTCAGTAGGTTGGCCCAATAGCTAGGATACGCCCACTAAATTGATTCCTTACAGGAGAGTTGATGAGGAAGTGTAGGTGTGGTCAATTAGTGGTTCCTAGTTGCATGCAAAAAAAAGGTTTTGGATCTAGCTCATGAGGGTCATCTTGGTATTCGGGCCATGAAGCGGAGGGTAAGGAAAGATTTTTGATGGACAGGGCCATTGAACATTATGTTCGGGACTGTTGAATGTGTGTTCTTAGTGGCAAGTCACAAGTTACGTGCCCTTCCCCGATTGACCCAATTGTTGTAAAGAATACTCCGTGGTGCAAACTTGCATTTGACATTGCAGTACCTTTTGGGGTTGCTGGTAGTTCACCTAAGTACGTTTTAGTCTTGTTAGACTATATGACAAAATGGCCAGAGGTGAAGTTCATGGATAGTGTGAATGCTGATATTGTCATTACATTTTTCGAGGAGGTGTTTCTCAGAGAAGGATTTCCTGAAGAATTGGTAACGGATAATGGGACGCAATTGGTGTCCAGAGAGATGGAACATTTTCTGAAAGAGAATGGCATCAGACACGTTCTCACTTCTCTTTACCACCCTCGCAGTAATGGTTTGGTGAAACATATGAACCGCGTGATCAAGGATCAGTTGCAATTGGCTTTGGTGAATGGTTTGCATTGGAAGAAGGCTATTGAGGATATGTTGTGGGCGTTGAGGACCACACCACACCACACATCAGCACAGGGGTTTCTCCATTTACGTTATTAAGAAGTAGAATTGCAGGATCCAAACTAAACAAGGATTGGATGTCCAGGAAATCTGTTGATATGGAAAAGATCGAAAGAGTGGTGGATGTGAGGACTGCGGAGCAGAAGAAGTATGGTACCAGAAAGGGCAGTTGCAGAGTGTCTCCAGTTTGCATTGGGGACTGAGCGAGAATCAAAAAGCCTGGTTTTGTTCGCAAGGGGTTATCACGATTTCTGCACCTGTTCAGGTGAAGGAGGTGAAAGAGTATGTGGTGATACTAGAGAACGGTAAAGTGAGTAATAAAAGTGCAGTTTCCGTGGTGCCGAATTCCAAAGCTGCCTATGTGAGTGGAAAGTTGGGGGTACATGCAGACTCTAGCTCTGTTCACAATAGGAGAGTTTCTTCCAGAGTAAGAACTGCTCCTGCCAAATTTAAGGATTATAGCAGGTATTAGCTGTTGTTCGCTTTGTCTAGGTTATTCTCATTGGTCCATTATTCTATTGTTTTTTTTGGTTAATTTCTGTTAATGTTTTCTGTTCTGTGTTCTATTTCTGTTATGGGGCTTCATGCTTTTCTTGATTTTGTTAAGGATGGGGGTTGTGTTGGTTTGGATGTGGAATGTGGGGGCATGCGGTGTTCCCTGCGTGGAACTCGGGAGTGGGGCTGGACAGCAGTGTTATATTCCATATAGGTACCTCGATATAGGCTCAGGTAACATCTCAACTTTCACCTATACTCTCCCCTATATTACATACATAACGGTTCTTGGGGAATATACCTTTTACCTAGATACGACACTGCACACAGAACGTGGGATTTCCCTAGTAGCAGCCTCATACATTATGCATGAGGTTTCTTGGAAACTCGGCAGGGCTCATCTCCTGCATAATAACTATGTATAAAGTTCATTCCCGACGTCATCCTAAGTATGACACTGGCACAGCAAGGTAGAACCCTCGGAGAGACCTTTGGGTATAAAAACATCACATCTTGCTGAGACAAACAGAGGAGATCAGGACTTCCATGCCGACACACTGACGCGAGACGCTGAAGCACCCTGCATGCAGATACTCCAGCTCGCAGTGGTCTGACATCCCTTGCGGGGTGTCCAACCCGAGACCAGGACGGGGACCCACAGTCTCTCACTTCAGGTAATGGGGGCTGACTTTATCCTAGAGGGATTCTTGGCTTAATACCTACATACATGCTAGGTACACTTAGGTACCTCTAGTTAGGGTGGCATCGTAGGAGTACGCATTTTATTGTCATTTATTTTATATACTTGCCTGTTTTCATGATATCAGAATGATAGAAATCTACCATCCTTTTACTTTCTTAGTGCTTCTAGTCATTTATATATGCTACTGTCTAATGATCGTTACAGCACATCTATTCTACACTAGAATAACGACCGGTCAATAAATACTTATTGAAAACGTCCCTACCGTTTATTCTGTGTATCTCTCTGAGACTAAGTGAGCACGAGTGACTGAGCGAAAAGTAGTACACTGTTTCCACGGTTCTGAGGGATCAGGGTTGTCATGTTCGATAGTTGCCAAGAACTATTCTCTCCTTGGTAAGAGGAGTTTCTAGTGGCACTGTGAGCTAGCTGGTATAAAGGCCAACATACCCGGTGGGGGTGTCTGGAATCAGTCTGGACACCAAGCCTGCAGTGCATGTTGTCCAAACGCGCAGATCCTGTATAGGTCGTATAGGAACTACACGACATGGCGCCGCCAACGTTGGTTGGGTACTTATTTAACAGTCAAATCTGAGTATTCTCAGAGATCCCTGCTCACATTTCACCAGAGATGTCTGGAGTGGGAGGGTACAAAACTCTGCCGCAGCTGAGTAGGCAAAATTCTATGTATTGGCTGTTGGTTTATCAAGCTTGAAGGACACATTGTTCCTGTTGTGCATAACACCTTATCTCAGTTCCCTTGCGAGGCTCTTCTTGCCAAAACAATGACAGGACAGGAAGATACTGTGGCTCAATTAAATCTCTCAGGAGAAGACGATGCAGATGCAATACACATTCCAGAAAATGTTAGAACTGCCATCACCCTAAAACTAGCAGAATGTAGTTTAACAAATAGGGGTGGGCCAGTAATATTCGTGATTGAGGCACACGAATCATATAGAACAGAGGTATTCTGTTCATGGATTAAATTCCCACATGCAAATGCACGTTCAAAAACATTTCATTTCTACTTAGAAGATGAAATACCGAATGATTATTGTCCTTACGAGGACATTGAAATTCCTCTCACTTACCAGGAACATTTATACTGGTTTAAAGGTGCCCTCCCCATACAAGAAATAGAGTAAGACTTGGCCGGCTCGGAATAGACGGAGCAACATGGCCAGTACTAGCGACATATGCACCACATCCTGACATTGAGACAATGCCAGGAGGAGACATACTCACACATCATATAGAACTAATAACAGTTTACAGAAACATGACACAGTTTGTGATGAGAACACTCACACTACAGCCAACACCGGCTATACCAACAGGACCAGTCCAAACTACTACAACCAAAATTGCACCACAAACATTACATGCAGTAATGGGTAAAATGCCCATTAAACGCGAGTAAATGCCTTTTTGGATAGCTCAAAAGATAACACAGATAGGCAGTATTCCGACCCACTGGTCCACAAGAAAAGCATAGACTGCTTACAATTTGCTTGCCCATGGGGATAGCTCCCCCGGTAGAGGATTGTACCTCTTGGGGTACGGTCTTCGCTGCCATATATACCAGAACATATGGTATCCCTTGATTAGCAGTAATACCAGACGTATTGCGACAGATACAGAATGAGTATGGAGCAGAACCTGCTCTGAACTTAGGGATGAAGTTATCAAATAACTTCGCCCAGGTATCAGCTATAATATTAGCAAACATTAAAGGGGAGGCAGCATCAGTGGCAATAAGCCAACGTTTGAGAGATTTCACTCCTTTACAACAGGAGACAGAATTACCTAAAATAATAGAAACTGCTTATGCAGAATTAGGTAGAGACATTTTGGGAGCTAGACCAGTAAAACCTCAGCAAATGGGGAGTCCAGAAAAGGATACCTTTAAGCAAGCATCTGCTTTTTCGAAGAAGAAATGGGACAATAGCAAACAACAAAAGAATAAAACAAATAGATCTCAATCCAGAGGTGGGTCTCCTCAACGGGAGCCCTCCGAAAGGAGGTATAACCTTAGGAATAGAGACAACATTCGAAAACCTGACAGGTATCAGGAAACTGATACACGTTCCTCTTGTTCCTTTCAGGGTTCATCGAGAGGGAAGGACGGTCGGAACACAGACAGGAGGAGCGTACAAAGTCCAGAGACACGCAACGTGCTGCGGACTACGCACCTTAAAAAGAAGAAAAACAGAAACCTAAACCTCAATTCAAAAAGAAGAAAGTAGCAGGTCTCAAAGTTAGACATGCCCAGAATTCTGAGGACTCAACTACTGAAGGGAGAATGGGCTCTGACGATGCTAGACAGCGCAGCAGAAGTAACAATAGCTCACCAGAACCTGATGGAATTTCTGGTGACAGCGGAGTTGAGTGAATATATTACGGTGGAAACGCCTGATACTAGGGTAAGTGTCCCACATAAGTTACATGAAATAACACTCCGGATGGAGGGGGACAAACCCAGACGGATTAAAGGTCTGTTTTGGGAGAACTTAACATTTGGCTATGACATCCTACTAGCGGAAAAGGATTGGCCGCCTGCTTTTGTTATGGATTGCCCAAACGGAGAAACGGTAATTATGCAAGCTTTTTCCGACCTCGTTCCCCAATACTTAAAACATACATACGCACGGGAGTGGGCAGTAGCCCTTGCTCCAGCACTATATCGAAACCATGTTGGATGGGATGAAGACTCAACCCACCATGTGATACCATTAAAATCTACTCCAACTCCACAGAAACAGTATCCAATTAAGCAAGAAGCTAAAAAACAGGTCAGGGAGATCTTAGATCAACTTGAATACCGGGGGGTGATTGAAACTTGCACCTCCTCAATGAATAATCCTTTGTTTCCCGTAATGAAACCTGACAATACATATCGTCTAGTTTTGGATTAATTTTAGTTCAAAACGCACATAGTGCAGCATTAATGAATAACATGCGCAAAAAATACAAAACAACACTAGATATTTCAAATAGATTTTTCTGCCAGAATATAGCGCCTGCGAGCAGATACCTAACAGCATTCTCAGCGCTAGGGTCCCAGCGTCAATTTGGTTGACTAGCCCAGGGATATAAAAACAGCCCAGGGTTGTTTTCCACCAGGGTAACTGAATTACTTCAAAATATGGATGAAGAGGCATTGTCCTATGTAGATGATATTTATCTAACAGATGACCTGGAGCAACACTTGACTAGGGTGAACACCATAATTTTGGGATTCGCCTCTGAGGGCTACAAATTCAACTTTAAAAAATCAAAAATAGCCCACCTCAGTGACCGATTTTTAGGATATGAGCTTTCAAGTAAAGGGAAAAGTCTGGCAGCCAACTATTTTGAAAAATGTGCGCTGCTTCAACCTCCAAAATCATTGAAAAATTTACAGTCCATACTGGGATTCCTGAATTTTGGTAGAACATACATTTTGGATTACGCAGAAAGGGTTAAACCTTTCTACGACCTCATAAGACCTGATTTTTCAGTTAGGCAATGGACATAGGAACACACAGATACACTTCGTTCCCTCCAGGATGACATGATATCGTCCAAACACTTACAGACACGCGTAAATGTCCGCAACCTGGTGATCTGTATAGTTGCGGGTCAATCTGGGTGCACATACCTCACATATAATGAAGGCGAAACAGTACCCATTGCTTACAAATCACACTTGTACACAAATGCTGAGATGCGTTTCGCATCTACAGAAAAAATTCTGACAGCTGTACAGACTGCTGTAGTGAGAGAGCCCTGGCTCAGGGAAAACGAATAATAGTCGTGACCCCAGTACCAGCCTTAGAGGCTGCTACAAAGGCAAGCGTTCCAAACGCTAAAGCTTTACATCCGAGATGGATACAATGGGCTAATTCTCTCACTGCATCAGACGTAGAATACAGATACGACCCTAGTCTGAAAACACAAGCATTCCTGCAGTATGAACAAGAATATCCTCTACCAAATGAAATAATGTCTCTAGATCAGTATGAATACATAATTTACACTGACGGATCTGCACAACCGGCCATAGGAAGTAAACAGCAATACAGCGCCGCATGCGCAATTGTGAAAGGTCGTATGCAGGATGGTAAGTTCCATCCAAGCTGTACAAAGACTCAGTCTCTAGGAGACTGCACGGCTCAGTTAGCAGAACTAAAAGCTCTTTTACTGGCACTGATAAATACGGATTCTGAATTCCCCACACTAATTGTGTGCGATTCCTTTTACTGTGTCCAGTCAGACAATGAATATCTACATTATTGGGGACAAAATGGGTTTAAAGACTCAAAAGGTGGCACAATAAAGCACAAAATGCTATGGGAACAGGTAGCTGAGTTGAAAAACGAACTACCAAGAGCTCACGTGATACACACGCTAAGTCATCAACGTGATGGCGTTCATGTTGAAGGGAATTCATTGGCTGATGAAGCCGCGAAGGGGGCAGTACGAACTGCGTCCGTAGCTGTGATCACTCATTCAAAAACGAGAATAGACGGGCAGATAATGGTAGCTGTCATTGCTTCGCGCAAGGACAACAAAGCACTTCCGAAAGGTTTTCCACTCAAGTACTCCTACAAATGTGATGCAAATAACGTTCCATTTGCCAGATTCCTGGAGTGGGGGATAGAGTAATACCAAACATGGAGCACAGATTAGGCTTAATATTAGCTGCTGACGAGGGTTTAGGCTCTGCACACGCAGGAGTTATGGCAACTGTTTCCTTATTGAAATAGAGGTATTGGTGGCCAAAGCTAACAAAGCAGACCAAAGACTATGTCTTAAAATGCGACATCTGTCAACAGATGAAAGGCTCCACCATAACACGTCCAGCGCAGACACCATTGCTAATATCAGACAGATCTATCGCGTGTGACTATTTGGACCACTGCGGCCCCTTACAATCTGATGGGGCTTACAAGTATATAATGGTTGCAGTGGATTCCTGCTCAAGATTCCTATGGGTATGGCCTCAGCGCTCGGCTGATGCTCGAACTGTTATCAAAGATTTGCGAGTCTTTATAGGGACATACGCAGTTGGCACATTACATTCTGACCGTGGCCCCGTGGTTAGCTCTAGGGCTTACAAGGAGGCCATGGGAGGTTTGGGTGTAGCATTGCGGTACTCCTCTCCGTACCATCCCGAGGGCAATTCAATCGTGGAGAGGAAAAACCGGGATTTAAAGCAATCATTAACAGCTAGAGTATTAGGCGCGGGTGGTAGTTGGGTCAATCATTTATATGGGGTTCAGAGGGCATTAAACAACATGCCAAGAAGTTCTCTAGGGGGTGTCACTCCTTATGAAGTCCTATTTGGGACGAGAATGTGGGTACCTGATCTTGATTGTGAAGGCACAGTGGCGGATGAAAAACCTTTTGACATCAATAAACGTTAGGCTGTCTTACAGGATCTGAACGAAGCCAGAGCCCTGCAAAGCAATGTGCAGGTAAAGAGGACCGCCACTGGGGAAGTCAAGTCAGCCACGGCAAGACCTGTCTGGATTCCTAAAGTTGGGGATCTGGTCAGAGAAAAGATAGTGGACAAAAAAGAATTTGGGCCATCATACAGAAAGCCTGTACCTGTCCTGGCCGTCGAAGGAACAAGAACTGTACTTCTGGCCTCTTGCCAGAAAGAAGGAGAAAAGATTTGTCTCCATTGACCTGATCAAATCACACTATGTGGCCGATACTGAATAGTAGGCCTCGTGGACTCCTGAGTAGCCGACGCCCTCCTCTTGCTACTATACAGGAAGTTCAGACGGAAAGGCTCATCACGTTCGAAGAGCTTCCTATACGGAATGATGGACTAAGCAACAATGCCATGGAACTCGTTCCCCTTGAACAAGGGATACAAAATCAAAATGAAAAACAAATTTCAATTCGACCTAACACTGATGTCTACATAAACACGCCTCAACAACAGCCATCTACAAGTTCAACAAAGCCTGGTGAGCTACCAAAAATAGATCGAACTGCATCCGGCTATTTCATCGACTTTGATACATTTTCATTGGATCCGAGCGAACCTGAAACAACGCCAGCCCCAATGTCTCGTAAACAACAAATCAAAGACTTCTACATCTTTCTTAAAAAGACTTACCTGGTGTCACCTTGGATAGAACTTTGGATAAGCCCCAGGATACTTTTCTTTCTCTTTTGGTTAGGCTTAGTAACTGTTTTCTGCTTACTTGTTAATGGAACTTACCTTCGCCGAAGCTCTGCAGCATCAAAAGTGAACTTGCTCCTGAAACCACATGTGTCATCATATCGTGAACAGAGAGACTTGTCATCAGTGAACATTACAGCAGTTCCTATACCTGATGGTATAGTATGGGACAAGGTTGATTATGATATATTCGGACCGACAGAACTTTTAAAAATACCACATTTGTTTAAAATTTCCTTAAATGATGTCATTACCTCCAGGACATTTTCCGACGATTGGGGTTCTGAAACTGTAAATAATATGTTGTCTGATTTAGAACAATCTGCTGCATTTTCTAGCAATGAAATTTTAGAAGACACATCAGACTTTAACACAATGTATTGTTATCAACATTATGGTCATCATTTTCTACACAAATCTAGTACCCCTATAAATGTTTTCACATACCACCAATGGGAACATTGTTCAACACCGCCGTAAAGTAGCTCGAAAACTTTTGCACAAAAATGTTCATATTTTTCAGGGTTTAATATTTCAGACCCGACCTCATATTATTACAAGGTTGCACCAACACCTGCACAGAAAAATATGTTGACTAACACCAAACAGATTTACTCTGCTTCCTTTATTACCCAACTGTCTGAACAGGGTTTCGACTTATGGAAAGACACTATAGACTTAAAATCAGTCTGGGGTTCTAGAGACTGGCAAGTCCAGAGAACTGAAGCACTATTTTGAGCATGCCTCATTCCTCAGCAGATGATTTTTCTAAATGAGACTGTGCAACAGACTTCCTGCCTTGGAATAGCCAAGAACAAGGATTTAAACACACCTCGGTTTCCAACACCATCGCATACCGAGGCGAACTTTACATCGAAAGAAGGGGTTACTCTAGATGACATTCTACAATACAATAGAACATATCCCAATTGGAAGGGGTGGTTGGTTTGGCCCACAGACACTAATAGATGTCAGGAAAGATTCAGGGGTACAACCGAAGGGTACAGTATCCATAGGCTGGACCCACGTTATGAACCTCCGGGGGTATTAACATCATACAGTGTTGGAAAGTTATGCCTCGATTGGCTAAGAACCTCAACACTAACACAGGTGAAACAACAGACTTATCCTTACTCACAGAAGATGTGGACCTAAGGGATTTTTTACTAGGTCCCAGAAAGCCACGTCAAAAACGTTTCTATTATGCTGTCTATAATGAAATCTGGAAAATCTCCCAACAAGAAGCAGCGGAGAGATTACGAGAAATAGATAGGATCAATTTAGAAAAAGCATTAGCCGTAGTTGACAATGGTATGACTACATTAACATCTAGGATTTATTCACTGGCCAACATTGTATCTTCTGCTATAGATATACTAGAACAAGATTTGTCCATACTACAGTACGGACAATCACAGTTACGTTCTATTATGTTATTAAGCTGGACGCTGCAATCATTGCACGCATGTTATGTGCCTTGGCGTTTTATCAACAGTACGTCCTTGTTTTCTGCATACAATCTGACAGAAAAACAGATGAAAATGGCAGAAAGAGGAGCAAAATATACAATGGTGCGCATTGAAAAACTGGATAGGTTAGCCTTTACTGTGGCAGAATCACCGTCCACAGAGTGGTTGATTCATGGCCATATTACATTACCGGCCACAACTTTCCAGTTTCAGTACTGTCTAGAACAACAACAGACAGGTAGATATGAGGAAATGGGTAGGGAATATATCAAGGAATCTTGGGAATTACCGTACAAATTTCGATGCAGGAGTGGGGATCGAGAAGTGTTTCTAAGCAGTACAAACTGCGAGAGCGCTTTAAGTGGCTCTCTCATATGCCAGGATATTATGTTGCACGGGGCCTGCAATGGTTCGGTAGCAAACCTGTCCTGCCACCTGAGGGGTCCCCTGTGGCCGTGATTACTCCGGTATTAAAGCTACTTTCAAGTGGGAGTTACTTGATGCTGAACGATCAAGGTTGCTGTGGCATGCTTCCGGGCATCGCATATCTAGTAACCGTGAGCTCCAGGGTTACTTGCTGTATGCAAGTATTGTTTCCACCGACACATGCAGTCAGGGAGGCGCCGCTATGGCCTTCGCTAAATGTTTCTCTTATACGGTTTGATACTGTGAGCAGAATGAAATCCATGCTTCTACAGAAAACCGTGCCCTTAACCTCCGCCTGGGAGACTTTTGATCTCCAGATCGCAAGGTCCTCGGCCGAGATACAGGCACTCATACGTACGAACTGCCCCTTCCATTTCGCAGAAATGGTAAATCGTATCTTTAATATGTCTGATACGAGGGGTATAGTCCACCTATTCAAAACCATAGGTTCGGGGCTATTAAGCACCTTTCAGACGGTTCTCGGGGTTATACCAAACTTTATACACTCCGTGTTTGGGAGCATTTTTGGAGGATTTCCGCTGATCCTGTTCTTAATAGCAGGTATCCTGATTGTAATTTTTCTGCTACGCAATGGACGCCCCAGTCACCAAGGAAATGGAAACAGCGCTCCTGGAGCGTAAACACCGTGATCGCATGGTACAGCATCTGGGCACACCTCACCTACGGGAACTGAGCGCCTCTTGGTTCCTGTCATTTAGACCAGTCTGGTTGGATTGTGTCCTACCTGTTCTCCCGTGCCTGTTCTGTGGAGAGGAATGCGTGTTGGATCTCTGTCTGACACTCCCATCATGTGCGCATGCAGACTTTGATGCTCTACTGGACCCGATAACGGCCCATGTGCTGCAGTGTCCCCAGCGTATCCCGATGTTGTTGGCAGCATTCTTAGAGCCACCACAGGAAGTCTTGGCTCCTGTTGGAATGGATACCGGCTCCTCTACTGACACCCAGGCCTTGGATGGCGCACAGGCTGCCCCAGCATCGGCTGCAGGCAGTGCGGAAGATCATCTGTGCTCAATCGACGTAATGTGTGAGGTGTTCCGGGGTTCGTCATCTGTGGAGGCAGACAGCAGCAATGTTGCGTCTACCAGCCAGGACACATAATCATTTGGCCCGTCATGTGCTGGGAAAAATGTGGCTTTTTTAAACAAAACTCCAATTGGAACTCCAAAACAAATTGACACCTTTTTTCCTGCATGGCTTTCCGATGCTTGTAGTCGTTCGAACTATATATACAGACACATTAGAGCTATTGCTTGAGTGACAATTTTTGTTTTAAGCACTTTTTAAAGTTTTTTGCATTTTTTAGCAACACTATTGTTTTAATATAGTTATTTGCGTACCAGTGCATAGAAAGCCTAGTAGTACGTTAGAACCTGATAATGTCGTCCAGTCGGATGAGGAGTGGGTGTTATAGTCCATATAGGTACCTCGATATAGGCTCAGGTAACATCTCAACTTTCACCTATACTCTCCCCTATATTACATACATAACGGTTCTTGGGGAATTGACCTTTTACCTAGATACGACACTGCACACAGAACGCGGGATTTCCCTAGTAGCAGCCTCATACATTATGCATGAGGTTTCTTGGAAACTCGGCAGGGCTCATCTTCTGCATAATAACTATGTATAAAGTTCATTCCCGACGTCATCCTAAGTCCGACACTGCCACAGCAAGGTAGAACCCCCGGGGAGACATTTGGGTATAAAAACATCACATCTTGTTGAGGCAAACAGAGGAGATCAGGACTTCCATGCCGACACACTGATGCGAGACGCTGAAGCACCCTGCATGCAGATACTCCAGCTCGCAGTGGTCTGACATCCCTTGCGGGGTGTCCAACCGGAGACCAGGACGGGGTCCCACAGTCTCTCACTTCAGGTAATGGGGGTTGACTTTATCCTAGAGGGATTCTTGGCTTAATACCTACATACATGCTAGGTACACTTAGGTACATCTAGTTAGAGTGGCATCGTAGGAGTACGCATTTTATTGTCATGTATTTTTTATACTTGCCAGTATTCATGATTATAGCAGAATGATAGAAATCTACCATCCTTTTACTTTCTTAGTGCTTCTAGTCATTTATATCTGCTACTGTCTAATGATCGTTCAATTCTACACTAGAATAACGACCGGTCAATAAATACTTATTGAAAACGTTCCTACCGTTTATTCTGTGTATCTCTCTGAGACTAAGTGAGCACGAGTGACTGAGCGAAAAGTAGTACACTGTTTCCACGGTTCTGAGGGATCAGGGTTGTCATATTCAATAGTTGCCAAGAACTATTCTCTCCTTGGTAAGAGGAGTTTCTAGTGGCACTGTGAGCTAGCTGGTATAAAGGCCAACATACCCGGTGGGGGTGTCTGGAATCAGTCTGGACACCAAGCCCGCAGTGTATGTTGTCCAAACGCGCAGTTCCTGTATAGGTTGTATAGGAACTACACGACAACAGTTGCTGCCGGACGTTGATCGAGACGGACTGAATAAAGAAGAAGCTCTTACCCGAGTGTGTCCTTCTTCTTTACACAAGTCTCAGTGACACTCGGCCACACATCTCCCGAGGGTGACAGAGGCCGCACACATCACATCTTCTACAGTGAAAGAGGCCACACTTCATTCATATGAGTGACTGTAGGCTACACTTCTACCAAGAGCCACCAGACCGCAGTTCACCAAGTTTGAGTGACACTTAGCCACACATCTACCAAGGGCGACAGAGAGGAGAGCAACACAAGGGCTCACATGTCTAAACAACAGGCCACATCCTTCCCAAATACAAAAGAGACTTACCTTTACTTACAGCATTACTAGAGCTTAAAGCTTCAAAAGAGGAAAACTAGGTCTCACATCTCCTAAGGATGATGGTAAACCACATATCTTCACTAAGTGTGAGTAAGCCTCACATCTCCAATGGGAGCAGGAGCCACACATTTACCAAGTGCAACAGAGACTGAATATCACTGAGGGAGACAGTAAGCTGCACATCTCCCAAGAGTGACACTAAGCTTTGTACCTCCAAAGCTTGACGCTAGGCCGCATATTCCTTAAAAGCGACTCTAAACTCATCAACTAAGGGTGGTGAAGAGTTGGTGCAGACACCTTCATGTATCAGTTCAATTATTCAGTACTGTTTACTTCTATATCACTGTAATTCTTTAATAGCTTGCAAAAGTAATGATTCAGTACTTCAGTATTACTTTTCATCATTTTGTATTGCAGACGGATCATAAACCTTTGATTTTTTTCTCGTTTCTGGTCTTAAGTCTGACTTGTAAGAATTATTTTGAAATTCTTTGAGTTGAATTTTTCTGTCAACCATGTTGCAGGTAAATTCGGGTAAAGGGCAGATTGCTTCTAGCTTCAGGATATGATAATGAACATACCTTTGAGGACGAGGAATGTGTTGTTGCGTCTGTTTCTGATGCTGTGCATGTGGTGAATGCTATCCTCATTAGTTGGAAGCTATGAATCAACATACCATTTTTGTCCATTTCTGATGAAAGAAAAAGCGGATACAAGTCATGATTGACCTAGAGAAGGTCTTCTGTCTTACCAACTGCAAGTGTTTGTTAGGGTTAGGAATTGTCCCAAGAAGAAAGTATTATTTTTAGAGCTGACAAGATTGTATCTCCTGAAACTGGCATGTATTATTAAAGCTGCCAAAATAGCGAACTCTGGGGAGACAAGCACAAAAAATCATGAGAGGGGAAATTATTGGTGGCTGTATATGGACATGTTACTGACATGTAATTTTGTCAAGGTGTGTTCTGATTGTGCCTCTGCTGACAAGAGTATGAAAACCTTTAATACCCTTTTGACTTCTATGCGATATCCAGATGATCCATGACAACATTTATCAGTGGAATTTTAAGGACCTCCCTCGCACTGCCAGTTTGTTATTTTCCTTAAGGACAGTACTCCAAATGGGTTGAGTGGACTTTCCTAAGTGAACCTACCACAAAAGCAGATATTGATTTCTTGTCTGATTCGTATTATAGGGAATGTCTTCCTTTCTCCAATACCACTGACAATGCTGAGCAATTCTTATCTGTCTAAGTGCTTTCATTCCCTCTTCAGGGTGGTATTTTACATAAGCAGGTTCCTCTGTACTAACCTTTCAATAATGGCAGAAAGATTAATAAAGGTATTGTTGGATCATTGCAACTGGCCACTGCAAAAAATTTTCCTGTGGAAAGATTCTTGCAAAGATGATTTTGGGCGTACCATAGAACCCTACACTGCACTAGGGGAATTTAACTCTTTGGTTTGTTAAAGAATAGCATTCCTCGTTATGAATTGTGTCCAACTTCGCTTAGCCAAATGTGTGACAAATGAGTTGATCTGGGATGCAAGAATGCTGAAATTAAAAACCCAAGAGTATGTTTTGGCATAAAACAAAGGGTAAAGTAAAACAAATCTGGTACTGTAAAAGGGGACCACATCAGGATCAAGTCTTCCAGATATGTTGCTAATGGGTTGTCAAAGTTTTCTTAAGTACGACGTGTTATTCAAGTAGAAACATCATTACTCAAAGTGGATGATGGGAACTGGTGGAATTTAAATTGAGTGGTTAAGGTCAGCAACCAACACATGATGTCTTAAAATGAATGTTATGATTTAGGTTGCAAGCACGATTTGTTGCAAATGTTATTTAATGCCAACAATTAACTAGCATTAGGGAGTGTGGTGAGGAAGTCCTAATTCAGGAGGATGAGTTGGCTGATTAAGATTCACAAATCTCCATTTGGGATACAACTGTCAAATCTTCAAGTTTATCTGACACGTTTTCCAGTCGTAAAAGCACATGGAAGGCAAGGCTGTGAAACTTGTTCATTTTAAGGATTTTGTTATTGAGTTTTTCATTTCGAGGTGATTATCACTTCATGCTTTTTGTATACAAATGTATGTTTGTTTTCCTGGTGTGCAAATGGAGATGTGTTGTAGTCTGCAATGTGTTATCTGTCATTCGTTCCTTCTCTTTTTGTCTGTCATGTGCTATTCCATGGGGCATGCTCCCTTTTCCCTCCATCTATCATGGTGTCTGATGGTTTCCTCTGTCCACGTGTGTCTCTTACCTGTCATGCTATCCTCATGTCTTGTGTACTCTGGACATGCCGTCAGTACTAGGCTAGAATATTTCCCTTAGAATTACAGCAGTTGTGCCGTCCTGTTTCCCAGTATGGGAAAGGGTCTTGGCATTTTACAGGGTAAAGCAGACAAATGCAAGTTTGTGTGGCAGAAGTGGATTTTCTGGGGCACACTGATTAGTAAGGGAATCAAGTCTAAGATGAAATTGCTGGAGGTAATAGAGCCTTAAAGACGAGGATTAATTCTGCTTATTCCTTATTTTATTGGAGTTCTATGCTAAGTGTGTTGTTCACTTTTCTGATCATGCATTACCGTTAAGGGCTCTGATTAGGACGAGGTCTAAGTGCTCTGAAGACTGCCAGCACGCATTTACTGACATCAAGGAGTGCATTATTAGTGCTGTAGAGCTTGAGCCATTTGAACTCCTGGAGTATGCATGGATTAGGGGTAGTACTGATGCAGTCATGGGGTGGTCAGGAAAGAGTGGTAGTCTTTGCTTCCTGCATGCTGAAGGGGGCAGAAGGTAGCACTTCCGCCACTGAGAAAGAGGTGCTGGAATTTTAAAACATATGTGTGGGGAGTGCACCTTTTGAACTCTGGATGAACGATAGACCATTGACTGATTTATTTTTTCACAGGATGCTAGTTAGGTGACACCAATAAAAGCCAAGAGGCTATACAGGCTACAAGAGTCTACTTTTGATTTCAGTTATGTTCCAGTAGTAAGGAATGTGAACGTGGAATGTCTGTCTCATCTGCCGGTGGAAGGTGAGGAAGAAGTTAACACAGATGACAGAATGGTGGTGAATGTGCATGAGGCATGATGCAGTAAGTAGGAGAAATGGTTGTGAGAGCTGTTCAAGAATGGAGCAGTAGGGAAAGTGGCAGAGTGTTTGGTCGATGAGTGGTCTCGCGATTGGCGTGAGATTCCAGGAATGAATTAATGCACGTTAGCCTGGAAGGATGTATCAGATGAAAAACAGAATTCTGAGGAGAGGAGATAGATTGTTTGTGCCACCTGGTTTTAAAAAGTTGGCGGCCCTCTTCCATTAGGGACAGGGTGATAATCCACCATGAAGAGAAAGGTCTGCTCTGATATTTGGTGTGCAGGCATGGATGGGGAGCTAGAAAAGTACATGAGGAAGTTCATGGCATGTGTTTGTAGCGATAAGTCATGTGGTGCGGGAAACACATGTGATTCCGGTGAACTTACCAGAATTACCATGGCAAAAAAGTATCCATAGACATTTGTGGTCCGTTTGCTCTCACTTTTGCTGGAGGGGAGTTTGGCTTTGATTTTAATTGATTATTATTCGAAATTGCAGAGATGTGGTTTGTTATTGACGTGAGATCCATAAATGTGGTGAATATTTGCAATGGGATTTGTAGGAGAGAGGGCTGTCCAGAAGAAATCAGCACCAATAATGGGCCACAGTTTATCACATAGATCTTCGAAACCAACTGTATAAATTGGGTTGAGGCACCACAAGGCTGCTTTGCATCACCCTCGTGGAAATGGTCTTGTCGAAATATTTAACAGGATGTTGTGTGAATGTATGCAATTGGCAGTGTAGAGCAGTTTATGAGTGAATGTATGCAATTGGCAGTGTAGAACAGTTTAATCTTGAAAGAGGAGATGAAGAAGATGTTATGGAGCTTAAGAAGTACCTCATAATATCACCCTTCCTTTTGCCTAAGGGAAGATCATCGTGTTCCAGAGTGGTTCAGGCTTGGTTATGCAGTAGTGTTTTGCATAATCTAGACTCCATAATACTTACAGAATGAAAGCTGCGCAAACAACCTAGCTATCTACAGAAGTGTGGTGCCAAGAATGAGTACGTGTGAGCGATTTTCTAAAGACAAAAGTTACAACGGGGTTCAAGAAAGGCATTGTTTAATCTGGTTCCAAGCATGTGAAGAATTGTTCTGCAGTCTTTGAGGATGGCAAGTAGTGGAGTTCGAGGAAGGCTACAAATTGCAATGATTTAGAACTAGAAAGATGGAGGAAAAATTGTGTTGGGATCATACAGGGAGTTGGTCTAGAGGGTTGCCGTAGAGATACGGACAGTCATACTTCAAGTGTGCAAAGGAGTGGGTGTGATGTGGGTGGGGGATTATGTCATGTGGGTGGATGATATTTGATTCTCAAGTGCTGATCTCTGTATGGAATTTTCCACTTTGCTGTACCATCTGTTGCAACAGTGTTAATTTAATTTTGCCTTTGTGTTTTTCCTATGCAGTTTCATATACTTATGATTCTCTTGCATTTTGCCGCATATACGTTTTTTTGATGAGCAAGGGAGATGTGTTGTATGTACTAAGCATTATGTAGAATATTAGACTTAATTACACTGGGCTTTACCCTGCGTGCCTTTACCCCACGGGCATTACAATGCATTGACCTTTGCAGTGTGTTGCAATAGCACACATGGCTTTCCAACACATGCCTTCACCACGCAATGCAGTAGTATTGTTTACATATATATGCTTGTGTGAGTGTGTATATCTGTTGTGTTGAAATATATTTCCCATTTTTAAATATTGTTTCCTTTTTCTCTTGTGGGTCTAAGCCTTTTTTTTAAACTCCTTACCTCCCTTTACCTCAATCCTCCTCTGATCTAAAAACATTTACCTCCCTTTACCTCAATCCTCCCCTGAATTCTAAAAACACTCACCTCCCTTTACCTCTATCTGCCCCTGAACCCTAAAAGCCCCTTACCACCCTTAGCCTCTACCTGCCCCTAAACCCTAAAAGCCCCTTCCCTTCCTTTACCTCTACTCTCCTCTGAACCATAAAAACATCTTACCTCCCGTTACCTCCACCTGCCCCTGAATCCAAAAAACCCTTACCTCCTTTTACCTCTACCCTCCCGTGAAATCCAACACCGCTTACCTCCTGTGGTAGTAATAACGACCCACAGCGTATTCAAGCAGAGAAGCTTTATTGGAGCATCCACTCTTCTCTAGACTCCACAACAACTGCCGCTCCACGCATCGGAATTAAGAATTACAGTTACATCTAAACACATGACATAACAAAGCTAGCTACTAAGCTAGGCTAACCATTACAGTGAACCTGAACTATACAGAATAAAGAATTATACTACAACTAACATTCTACTGCAATACTACATACCTTCCTTCCTTATAAAAAATTTGTTTTAAAAAAAATTATAATAATAATAACACAAAAACTTTGCACAATTAATACAATAAGAATCTTCAAATCTTTTAGGTAAACATCTCCTTCTAATTTGCAAATTAGAATAACGAGAAATCCCACACGGCACAAAGTTCGAAGATCCCACATTTTTTACTTCCACAGTGTCACTGCTGAAATCGAGAACATTGTCATTATCACATACATTAAGTGCAGGAAGATTGACTTTGGCTAACCTGAATAGGCTCCACCAAGAACCATTGTTTAAATAAGCCGATGTTTTCCCAAGTTTACAAATAACAAATACATCAGAAAATTTGGAAAAGCCTTTCTTAACATGTAAAGGGAGCCTAATTTTAACTTTATCGCCTATACTCAATTTTTGTTTATAGGCTTTCCCTTCCGCCATGCTCTTATTTCTTTTTAAACAATTTTCATTCATCACTTTGTACATCTTTTTAACATCAATCACACTCTCTTTTGGTTTTAACCAAGAAGGGTTTAACTACTGTCTGGGTTTCCTACCTTTGAGTAACAAAAATGGTGAAAATTTGGTCGTATAATGAGGTGTAAAATGATAAGACCAAATGAGATTAGTTACATGTTTTCTAACATCCATGTGTGCTTTAATAGCTAATTGAATACCTTCAACTAACGTTTTATTGAACCTTCCAAATAAACCATTCATATTCGGTGAGTATAAGGCTGTTTTTAAATGTTGAATGTTGGCCTTCTTGAGAAAAGATGTGAAAGAACTAGACATAAATTGAATACCATTGTCTGGTACTAGACACTCTGGTAAATTTTCCCTCCTGAACAATTCCGGCAAAAATTCCACCACAGTGTTGGAATCAGCACGTGATACCCATTTCACTTCCGCCCCTCTGGAGAAATAATCTATCACCACAATAATATAGGCTTTGTCATTCAAGATACCTTCATAGGGACCTAATACATCAATGGCTAACTTTTTCCATGGCTTTTCAGAGACAGTTGAATGTAAATGGGTAACTTGCTGAGTTTTAGTACTTTGTCAGAATCTGCCCATGCTAAACAATCCTTTACAAAACCAATGATATCAGTGTCCATGTATGGCCACCAAAATTGATCCCTTACTTTCTTGATGGTACTGGTTTGCCCCAGATGTCCCAAATGGGCAATAGATATCAACTTTTTTCAAATCCCAACAGGAGGAACAATTACTTCACCTCTCAACACCATATCATTCGACAACGAACAGTGGCGGCTCGCACAGGTAACGCTGTGGGGCGGTGAGGCGGGGCGGGGGCGGGGCTAGGTGGGGGGGTAGTGGAGTGTGACATACGATGGGAAAGTGAGGAGTAAAGAAATAAATAAAAGCACTTACTTTGCGCTTGCAGCATGGTATCGGCGATGCTGCAAGCGCAAAGTAAGTGCTTTTATTTATTTATTTACTCTTCACTTTCCCATCGTATGTCACACTCCACTACCCCCCCACCCAGCCCCGCCTCACCGCCCCTCAGCGTTACCTGTGCGAGCCGCCACTGCCAACGAAAGCTCATCTCTAACTTTCCAATACACACACAATTCTTTGGATAAGTGCTTCTCTAACGACCAACCATTAATGATATAATCTTTCAATACTTTTATTGTCTCATCATCCAAAGAAGCTCCCATCCATTCTTCTTTCGATATAACTTGGCCCATAGAAAGTACCACATCTTCCAAAGAAGCAACTACACATTCTTCATGAGCCATCACATCATCATCAGGTGCACCATTTCCAGCTAGTCTAGATAAGCAATCTGCTCGAACATTTTGCACCCCGGGTATATACACCACTGTAAAATTAAACTCATACAACTTCGCCAGCAACCTCACCAATCTGGATGACGCTTTTCCCGCTCCATTTTTAGATAGTAATGATATTAATGGTTTATGATCCGTTCTCAATTTAAAATGTTTGCCCCATAAATACATCTTGAAATGCTCAACTGCCCACGCACAACCTAAAGCCTCTCTCTCTATGGTAGAGTATTTAGTTTCAGTAATGGTGAGTGGCCTTGACGCAAAGGCAACAGTACTCTCAACATTTCCCTTCAGCTGACTCAACACCGCTCCCAGACCAGTGGCACTGGCATCCACAGTGACAATATTGATAGCATTTTGTGAAAATGCAGTTAATGGTTTACAACCAAGGATCGCTTTATTAACTGCATTAAAAGCCTCCAGGTGTTCATTTAACCAAAGAAATGTAACTCCTTTTTTTTAACAAAACTCTCAAAGGAAGAACAATGTCGGCAAACTTGCTTACAAATCTAGAGTAATATTCGCAAAGCCCAAAAAACGATTTGAGTTGATCTTTGTTCTGACGCTCTGCTATCTTCCTGATGGAGTCAAGTAAATCTTTCTTTGGAGCAATACCTGACCCACTAATGGTATGGCCTAAATACTCCACTTCTGAAGTAAAAAACTTACACTTATCCAGTGTTACTGTCATGCCCTTTTCTTTGAGTGTAGTCAAAACTTTTGCCACTATTTCACAATGTTTGTCAGCTGTTTCAGAGTAAATCAGGATGTCATCCTGGAATGCCACCACCCCATCGATATTTCCAAAAAGACAATGCATCAACTTCTGGAAAACCGATGCGGCAGATGACAAACCGAAAGGCATCCTGACATATCTGAAGGTACCTTCAGGAGTTATACATGTAGTAATATGTTGTGATTCTTCTGTAAGTACAATTTGATGGTACGCCGCTTTTAAATCAATTGTAGTAAAATATTTAGCGCCTCCTAATTTCGCCAATAACTCTTGCACTTTAGGGAACGGATGACACTCAACAACAATTTGTTTGTTGACAGATCTTAGGTCCACACACATTCTGAGCTTTCCATTTTTCTTCTTAACCAAAACGTTTGGCGAAACCCATTCCAAGGCATCTACCGGTTCTATTACACCCTCTTCACATAATTTTGTGATCATATCACAGACAAAAGATGTCTGACCAATAATGGCACATGTCTTAATTTGTGTTTGGTTGGAATTGCATTTTTCTTAAGTTGAATCTTATGGGAAAACCCTTTCACTGCCCCAAGTTATTTTCTAAATACTTCCTTATACTCATTCAAGAAATCTTCCAATTCTTTTTTTTCATTATAATCATTCTGTACAGATAATAATTCTTCTGCGATACACACTTGCACTTTAGCATTTGGATTCAATCTAATGTTAAATCTAGTTTGATTTTTCCATCCCAGCACTTGTAACCCATTTATTGCAACATACACCTTGCCAATAATAGTCTTATGTTTGAAAGAAATATCTGTAACAAAATAACCTAACATGTTGATTTCTGTTCCTCCAAAACCAAACACTCTCACCTCATTTGGTTGCAAAGCTTTATCCTTCCAATTTTTTATGAAAAATGACTGAAATTAAGGTATATGGAGATCCTGAATCTGCCATTACTTCTAGACTCCTTCCATCAATAATAATAGTACATTTACGGAGGAACATATGGCTCATAATCAACTTCAGAAGTTGTCATGGAATTGGCCACAATCTGTACACGATCAGAAATTACCCCTTGCCTTTTTTGACTATCTTGAGAGGTTGTTGCTTCCTCCTTTTCTTGAATATTATCTGCCTCTCTTACACAAAGCACCTTGTTCTGACAGTCATTTTTATTATTTACTACAGTTTCCGAATTTTCTTCTAAAATAACAGAAATTCTTCTGCCCCCACTTTGACACATATTACCAAAATGACCAATCTTTTTACACCTGAAACATTCTTTCTCTCTTGCCGGACAATTTTTGAATTGATAAGTGTGTGATTTGGACCCACATCGAGTACACAGCGATTTATAATTAGAACTATTCGGTTTCATTCTAACCATGGGCTTGTTTGACTTTACAGGTTTACTCATTTTAACATTTTGATTTTTAGCTTATTGGCACATCGTATTATTAACTGATCTCTAATATATGTATCTGTATTTATCCCAAATTCACAATCAGCAGCTAGTGTTCTTAAAGAAGAGACATAAGCGTCTACCGATTCATTTACCAGCTGATGACGTGTATAAAAATGAAATCTTTCCAATACAATATGTGGCTGTTCTACAAACCTTTTGTTTAACCTATCTAAAGCTTCTTCGAAACAATCATAATCACCTGCTTCCATACTATGAGGCGTAGGTAATGGAGCAAGATGTTCAAAAACATCCTCAGCATCTGTGCCCATTAAGTTTAACAACAACGCTTTTTCCTTTAAGCACTAAAGGTGTTGCCATTAATAGCCAATAAATAATTTTTTAAAAAGCGTAACCATTTTACCCATTTCATATTGGGTTCATTTGATCCCTTAAAGAGTGGTGGTGGTGGTGGGTTCCCATCAATGGTAGCCATTGTATTTAATAAATAAATAATAATGAAAAACGATTCCACAAACAAGAATTAAAATCAACCTTTTGTCTGTTTGCTAAAACCGTCTTTAAATTTCAATATAGTGTGCACATCACTGAATAATCCATAACGTGCATTGAATGATATGCTTTGTTAAGCATATTTACTGATATATCTATTGTATTTGTTGCTTATATATTCATGTAACATTTGTGGTTTATATGTGCATGCAATGCTAGTTTGACCTGCACCCTCCATGCTCCTTCTGTTCGATCACTCCCTTGTTTGATCCTTATCCGGCACGAACCCCTATGTTCTTCTATATTCTCTGTATTGCCTATTTGCACATAAGCTACTTGCTGTGAAGCGCTCTGATACCCTCGGGTCCAGCTAGCGCTATATAAAACTCCTTAAATAAATAAATAAATGTTAATTGTGTGCATATCACAGACTAATGCTCCTCTTGCAGCAAAAAGACGAGTTCCTTCCTTTCTTTTCATACGCGCTGCTCTCAGTGTTCCCAAGAATGTGTGCGCATCACAGAGACATTAAATAGCTCTTGTGCTCAGAACAATAGGTATGAAGAACATCCGTGCTCAATGTTCCAGTTATTGTGAGCGCATCTCAGAGGCATTCAGCTCCTCTTGTGCGCGTTAATCTTTTCCAAGGGATAAGTACGTCACAAAGACTGAGCCATTAGCAGCGTGGAAAGCCTCCTTCAGCCAATAAGTGGGCTGAGCTAATTGTAGTTCAAGATATGGCCAATCATATCCTGCATGCTCACAACCGGCCTATCACCATTAAGCTTGACGTCAGATTAATAGACAGGTGATTTTACGGTGCTGTCGTACGGCACAGCGCGAGCAGCAACTGTCACAAGACGCTCGCACGCTTCTGGTCTCTCTCAACGCTTAAAGTATTAAGAAAAGTACCTTGATTCCATGGAATATTCTCAGAGACCTCTTCTACCTGATGGCTCGAAAATCCTTCACTCTGCAGCAGAATTCTGGAAATGGTCACAGATCCCTTGAAGGTACGTACGTACACAATTGACAGATGTAGATGCTGTTCGATCCTTGATGGTGGATGCTCCCTTCGGTTTCGGTTCAGATCTGTATCGTCGCCAAAATGTGGTAGTAATAACGACCTACAATGTATTCAAGCAGAGAAGCTTTATTGGAGCATCCACTCTTCTCTAGACTCCACAACAACTGCCACTACACACATTGGAATTAAGAATCACAGTTACATCTAAACACATGACATAACAAAGCTAGCTACTAAGCTGGCTAACCATTACAGTGAACCTGAGCTATACAGAATAAAGAATTATACTACAACTAACATTCTACTGTAATACCTCACCTCCCTTTAACTGTACCTACCCCTGAACCCTAAAAACTCCATGCCTCTGCCTGCCCCGATGCCGTAAAGGGCCTTACCCTCCTTTACCACTACCTGTCCCAAGACCCTGAAAACCCCTTACCTTCCTTACCTTTAACCTCTGTTATCTTTAGCACCCTGAACCCTTATCCATCCTCCCTTAACCTTTAATTCCCCCCTTTTTTAAATGACATAATAATTATGACATTTAAAAAAATACTTAACTGCATGGTAAAGGACTGCAGCGTAAAGTACCAAAAAGAGTCCTGTTTGCGACTTACTTGAGTGATAACGTCTTGGGGGATAAAGAATGCGGGTTAAAAACTGCATACTTATTATATATACTAGTTATTAAAAAAGTTAAGAATGTGGAATGTGGACAGCTCCAAGTTCTGAGTTGTTAGTTGCTGTCATGGAGCTGTCGGGCTGGTTGGACTACTTTCCTGTTTAAGTGTTCTTTCTATGTTAACTTTGCAGTATTTATTCTCGCACCCACTACTTAATAGTATTTTTTTAAAAAGGGTCCTCTGGTTTTGGGTAAGCCTTATGTGTTATTCTTCATGAGGTCATAGGACTTACTTGATTCCAACCTTCCTTGTGTATTCTATTTAGAATGTTTCTATATGTAAAGGTGATTCAATTATTGCTGTACACTGAAGGACGCTACATGTGTGCCTGTGCAGGGGGTTCCTTTTTAATCTTCAGTAAACACTTTCATCTGGAACTTAATGGATCGGCTAGCCTGTCTGCCTGTGTTTTACTAAGGATCTACCATATTTTTGGCGACAACTGGTGGTCCGACGAGTAGGAACCCCTGCACCTTTAAGGTACTGTGTGTGCTTGTAAGCATATCGTTTTAAACATCCTTGCTTTCCTATCAGTTGATGACTGTTGCTTCATTTTGAGGACTTTACAAATTCTCTCCTACTTCTGCATTATTTACTGAGTTCATGTGAATGGCTGCCTGCTTTCAAGTGCCTATATCCTAGTGAGTGGAAAGTCGTGGGCCCTTGTTAGACCTGTCAGCCCTAGGGTGGTCTTTCCCTGTTTTTTTTCCCCCTTTTGCGCCTCATTTTTGCCACCATATTTTTACTGGACCTAGGTCTCCGGGCGCCTTGCCACTGCTAGCCAGTGCTGAGGTGCAGGTGCTCTCTCTCACTCAAGATGGCTGCCACAGGCCCCTGCTACTGCAGAGGGGCCTTACACGCATACACACTAGTAGCCAGGGTCAGGCTGGGACATAGGGATACAGTATCCATTCCGTCCCCGCCTCTGGGCCACATAGCCAGGAATGTAGAAGGTTCCAGAACCTTCCGGGCTGTGGGAGGAGTTATGTTTTGCCGCCTTTGGGAGAGACACCTGACCTAGGGGTATAAAAGGCTTGGAGGGAAAACTTTCTAGTCAGTTGATGAGGCACCACTGATCCTGGGAGAACCTCCGCCGGAGTATAGGCTTTAGGGCCTAGGGGGAGACCTACACTACTGCTGCTGACAGGGCTGAGGCCCTGCTGTAGTAAGATAGCTGAGGAACGCCCACCACCCACTGACCTTGCCCAGTGTGAGGGGACCCAGGGAACCACCTTCAGCGTGCGGGGAGGAACATCAAGCACTCCCAGAACCACCAACTCATCCCCCCTCATAAGAAGAAACTTCTGACAAGAAACTTTGACAAGAAACTTATAATAAGAAACTTCTGACAAGAAACTCCTGACAGGAAGCACCTAAGAAGCAACCAATCTGGAACAGTCGCAAGACACCTTAATTTGAGGAGGCCTGACCGTCCAGCCAGGCCTGAAGCCTAAACTGCCCAACTGGGGATCACCAGGTAAAGCGCAGTACCCTGAAGCGCTAGACCTTCACCCCCTATCTATTCCTGCCTGCTGCTGGGCTGCCCCCAAGTACTTTTCCAGTCAGCCCTGCCCACAGGCTGCTGGTGCGCCCTGCGTTCTGCCTCCCCTCAGGTCACTGACCTTGTGAGGAAATCACCGCCGCGGCCGCCGCCGCGTGAGGAGAAGTGCCGTGTGGTGAGGTGCGCCGTCGCGCCCTCACCGAAGGGAGCGCTGAGGTGAGGGAAGCCCCTTGAGTGGATGTGGTAATGTGCGCCGTCCGCGCCCTCACCGAAGCCTCTACAAATTGCCCAAAGCATTGCCACCGGGCCCAGGGCCCCACCGCCGCCGTCGCGGCCGAAGAAATCACCACCGCCGCCGTCGCGGCCGAAGAAATCACCACCGCCGCCGTCGCGGCCGAAGAAATCACCGCCGCGGCCTAGCACGATCCGCGAGGCCTCCAGGCCCCGCCGACGCCGTTGCCGAGCAACCGGGGATGCCGGCCGCGCCCCCAGGAAGGCCGCGCAGCGATTGGGCGCCGGCTCCCGCCACGCCCCCAGCGCCGACGGAGGCCGAGGAAGAGCCCCGGCCGTGCAGAGGGAGACGGGGAGCCGGCCGGAGAGGACTGCCGGCTCCCGCTCCCATCCCCGAAGTCCCTGAAGCCCGCGAAACCCACTCACCTGATCCCGGGGGCCGGAGGAGGGTGATACCGGCCCCCGCAACGTCCCGCAAGTCATTTCCCTGATCCCGGGGGCCGGAGGAGGGTGATACCGGCCCCCGCAATGTGCCGTCATTCCGGCCAGAATGCCGAGGTACCCCGACCGGGCCCCGCCCTCCAGAACAAGGGCCGGGCCTGGGGATTGCCAGTCGCTAAAGAAGCGCGACCAACGAACAAGCACCAGGTGAGCCCAGGAGGCCCCTAGGGCCCACAAAAACGCCACTGGGGGCCGGGGGCCACCATTAACCCCTAAATTAACAGTGTAACTTTCCCCATGAGGCGAGGCCCCGGAGAGGAGTGGGCCTAGCCTGGAATTAACCCCTAAGGGACATAGAAGCCCCAGGATACAGGACATGTTGAGGGGTTCCCCACAGTGTTTATTAATTTATTGCAGATGCCTATTGTAATTACTGCCTAGGCCATGCTTTTAACTGCAAAGTCTTTACCACAGGGGGAAAGTGTTTAATTGAATTGAGCTGAAGTGTACACCGCCAAGAGTTGAAGTGTTTTATGTTACAGGTGTACTGGAATTGCGACGCCCACTGTACTGAATGTGGGCGCACCTAGATTAATGCAGGCCTATTGAAATGTAACGTGAAAAGCCTTCTTTTAAGTAATTGAATATTCCTAAAGTGAACTGCATGTTTAGGCCCATGTTTTATTAACGCACCTTGGGATCATTATTAAGTGCTACGTTTAAGAGATAATTCCTGCGGCCTCTTAGGGGCCTACAATGTTGATGAGCTATGATGCTTTATTTAAAATGTGCACCAGTTGAGTAATGTAATGAATTTAAATGTAGATCTGAATTAATCTGCCTCATCTGATGCTACCTTGATTTATATATAAAAGATCTTGATTTTAAATACACAAGCCTGGTGTGGTGTCATGTTATTGCGTTCGCATTTCTGAGTCAAAGTAAGAGTGTGCTGCACAACTGCCTTACACATTGCCTTCGCGTGCTTTCCCGCTTCGCGCCATGCTACCGTGGCGGACTCGGTAAACCCGGTTCCAACATTTGGTGTTCAGCGGTTGGATAAGGACTGGTGTTTGTGCAGCACCCTACAGTGACTCAGTGTGCGCCGCAATTAGACACCTATTGTAATGCAAGTGCTAGGAATTCTTTTGTAATTGCCAATTGTGTACATTCCTGCGTTAGACCTGCTACCTACAGTCTAGAACCCTTTCCCTAAATTGTCTGGGACCCCACCTAGGAGGATGGAGTTTGAGTTAGCCAACCTAGAAAGGTATACGGTGACACAGCTCAAGGAGTTCTGCCTAGAGAGGGGGGTGGCCGTCAAGCGAGGCGCCAGGAAGGAGGTGCTTCAGAAAGCTTTGAGGGCATGGGTAATGGCCCACCTGGAGGGAAGAGGGGACGAGGAGCAGGGGGAGGCAGACAACCCAGGAGAACTGGACCTACTGCACATTGATGTTAGCGAGAATGTGTTGCCAGGAAGACGTTCCAGGGCAGGCAGTAGTGCGTCAGGGGGAGTTTGTCGGCAGAGGAATTTGAGGACAGGAGGGAGGAGAGGCAATTAACATTAGAACTTGCTAGGATGGAAAGGGAGCGAGAACAGGCAAGGCTAGCCATGGAGGAAAGGAAGCTTGCGCATGAGCTTAGCCAGAAGGAACTAGAGCTCCGAGCCTTGCAGATGGAGATGCAGGGCAAAGTGAATGGTGGCAGCATACCTGCTGGGGTTCCACAGGAGCCCAAATTCTATTTACCAAGAGAGGTGATAGCCAGTTTTAGTGTAGGTGATGACATCGACAAGTGGTTGGCGGCGTACGAGGTGGCTTTGGTGGCCCATAGAGTTCCTGAGAGCTACTGGGGGGGAGGTCTTTACAGGTACATACCTCCACTAGTAAGGGACACACTTTTAACTTTGGATAAGGGGGAACAGACTAACTACCCTATCATGAAGGAGGCCCTGCTCAAGAAGTTTGGCCTCACCCCAGAGAAGTACCGCCAAAAGTTCCGCAACAGCCACAAGCTTCACACACAAAACTGGGTGGATTTTTTTGATTATGCCCGGAAGGCATTGGAGGGTTGGGTGCGCGGCAGCAACGTTGACAATTACAAAGGGCTGTACGACCTGTTCTTGAGAGAGCACCTCCTAGAGAAATGTTTTCCGGAGCTGCGCCAGTACTTGGTGGACCGCAAGCTGACCAATCCTAGGGAGCTTGCAGAGGAGGCAGACACGTGGGTCAGCACTCGGGTGTCCCACAAGGGAGCCGGGGCGGACCCCCGAAAGGTGGACAGGGGCTCCCCCAGAAGAAAGAGGGGGAGATAAAAGAGGGAGTTCTTTAAAGGCCCCCAAAATAGACCGCCTGGGAGAGGGGTAGGTTCCCCATCCCAATCTGGATCCCAGAAACCCACTAATCCTGACAGGAGTCAGCAGCCCAGAACTGTCCGGTGCTACGAGTGCGGGGAGGTTGGACATTACAAGGGGGATCCCCAGTGTCGCAAGAGAACCCCAGCCCCCACAGGAGGTAAGAGCCCCGGGGTGGCCAGTGTAGCGCTTGGGGAGGAGTTGTCCCTAGGTAGGGGAGGTGAGTGGACAGGCTTGACCTTAGTTTCCCTGGGGGATAGAGAGATCATCCCACGGGTTCAGGTACCCGCGAACACTGCCAAGTATCGGCAGAGGGTCCTGGTGAACGGGGAGGAGGTGGAGGCTCTGAGGGACACAGGTGCCAGCATGACGATGGTGAGACGTCAGCTGGTGTCCCCAGAGCAGGTGATTCCTGAGGAATTCCACCCGGTTGTTATGGCTGATAATAGCCTGGGTCATTACCCCGTGGCCCAAGTTCCCTTTGAGTGGGGAGGAGTATCAGGTCTGTTGAAGGTTGCGGTGAGCCCTGCCATGCCAGTTGACTGTCTGCTGGGCAACGACTTGGAACATACTGCCTGGAGGGAGGTAGAGTTCAATGCTCATGCTGAGATGTTGGGATTACCAGGATGGACTTGCGTCGTCACGCGGTCCATGGCTGCCCGACAAGGAACTCAGCTGGGGTTGGAGCCTGAAATAATGGCCCAGCCCACTGCTGGACGAAGAGATGTCCAGGAGGAGACACCCGGTGAGATGGATGGGGAGCCCGCGGAGGTGACCCCGGAGTCCGCTGAGGTGGTTGGTGTTCCCGTGGGGGACCTGCCGACCCCTGCAGAGTGGCAGGTGGAAGGAGGGCCTACCCAGGAGGAATTTTGTCGGGCGCAGAAGGAGTGCCCTACGCTTGAAGGCATGCGGCAACAGGCCGAAGCCCAAGCAGCTGGAACCGAGACTGGTAACTACCATGTCTACTGGGAGGATGGTCTCCTCTACAGTGAGCCTAAGGCTCCGGTGCATGGGTCATCAAGGGCCGTGGTGGTCCCCCAATGCTACCGAGCCTTTCTGCTAGAGTTGGCACACGAAATACCACTAGCAGGACACCTGGGCCAAGACAAGACGTTTGCGCGTCTGGTCCCACATTTTTACACAGCCAGGATGCGCGTCACTTCTGACACTTTTTGCAAGACTTGCACCACTTGCCAAGCGAGCGGCAAGACAGGGACGAAAGTGAAGGTCCCTCTAGAACCTCTCCCAGTTGTCGATACCCCTTTTGAGCGGGTAGGGATTGACATTGTTGGGCCATTGGACCCGCCGACTTCTGCAGGACATAGGTTCATCTTGGTGCTGGTAGACCACGCCACCCGGTACCCAGAGGCAATCCCTCTGAGGACCATCACTGCACCGGTGGTGGCGCGGGCCCTGATGGGGATTTTTACCCGAGTGGGATTCCCCAAGGTCGTGGTGTCAGATAGGGGCACGAATTTCATGTCGGCCTACATGCAGGCCATGTGGAAGGAGTGTGGAGTGACCTACCGGTTCTCCACTCCTTACCACCCCCAGACGAACGGGCTCGTGGAGCGCTTTAACAAAACCTTGAAGGGGATGATCAGGAGCCTACCCGAGGACTTGAGAAGGAAGTGGGACGTCCTCTTACCCTGTCTGCTCTTCTCCTACCGAGAGGTGCCGCAGAAGGGGTCGGTTTCAGCCCCTTTGAGCTGCTCTATGGCCACCCCGTTCGGGGCCCCTCAGTCTTGTCAAGGAGGGGTGGGAGAAGTCTTCCTCGAAGCTTCCCCGTGATGTGGTCAGCTATATGCTGGCATTCCGCAGCCAAGTGGCCAAGCTGTGGAAGGAGGCCTCGGACAACCTAGAGGCTAGTCAGGCCGTCATGAAGAAATGGTATGACCGGAACGCTCGGACGGTAGAGTTAGACGCTGGACAGAAGGTGTGGGTCATGGAGCCAGGAGAGCTTAGCGCCCTCCAGGACCGGTGGACTGGGCCGTTTGAGATCTTGGAAAGGAGAGGCCAGACCACATATGTCGTCGATGTGAAGACCCCACGTCAACCCCACAGGGTGTTCTACGTCAACCGCCTGAAGCCCCACCAGGAGCGTTCAGAACTCACTCTCCTAATGATAACAGATGGAAGTGAGGAGGAGGAGAGTGATCCTCTTCCAGACCTTCTGGCGGCCCATGAGAAGGATGGTTCGGTAGAGGGAGTGGTCCTCGCCCCATCCTTAACCCCAGAGCAACAGAGGGACTGCCGCCAGGTCTTGGGGCAGTACGCCTCGTTGTTCTCCCTCACGCCTGGAATCACGCACCTGTGTACCCATGATGTGGACACAGGGGACAGTCCGCCAGTAAAAACCAAGTCTTACCGGCTGTCCGATAAAGTCAAGGCTAATATCCAGGGTGAGGTTACCAAGATGCTAGAACTGGGGGTGATTGAGCCTTCCAGTAGCCCTTGGGCTAGTCCGGTGGTGTTGGTGCCGAAAGCGGCCCCACCGGGCACCACACCAGAACTTCGGTTCTGTGTGGATTACCGCGGACTCAACTCAGTCAACAAGACCGACGCTCACCCGATCCCTCGGGCGGATGAGCTCATTGACCGGCTGGGAGCAGCCCGGTATCTGAGTACCATTGATTTGACGTCATGGCAGATCGCCATGGCGGAAGGAGCAAGGGAGAAGACTGCGTTCTCCACCCCCGAGGGCCACTTTCAATTTCGTGTGATGCCCTTCGGGTTGAAAAATGCTCCAGCCACTTTCCAGCAGTTGGTGAACCAGGTGCTGTCTGGCCTAGAGGCCTTCTCTGCTGCCTACCTGGATGACATAGCTGTCTTCAGTAGCAGCTGGGAGGACCATCTGGAGCATCTCCAGGAGGTGCTACAGGCTCTGCAACGGGCTGGTCTAACCATCAAGGCCAGCAAGTGCCAGATTGGACAGGGATCTGTCGTGTACCTGGGACATCTGGTGGGCGGAGGTAAGGTGCAACCCCTCCAAGCCAAGATTGAGACCATCCTGGCCTGGGAGCCCCCAAGACCCAAACAGAGGTCCGGGCTTTTCTCGGCCTCACGGGATACTACCGCCGGTTCGTCAAGGGATATGGAACCATCGTGGGCCCATTGACGGAATTGACTTCAAAGAAGCAGCCACGCAGAGTCATCTGGACGGCTGCCTGCCAGGAAGCCTTTGAGACCCTCAAACGTGCAATGTGCACCGCACCGGTGCTCAGGACTCCAGACTTTGGACGGGAATTTATCGTGCAGACAGACGCTTCTGAGCATGGCATAGGAGCTGTGCTCTCGCAGCTGAATGACGATGGCCAAGACCAGCCAGTGGCCTTCATTTCCCGAAGACTACTCCCCGGGAACAGCGGTGGAGTACCATCGAACGAGAAGCCTTTGCCGTGGTTTGGGCTGTAAAGAAGTTGAGGCCATACCTTTTTGGTTATCACTTCCTGATCCAGACCGACCACAGACCCCTTCGCTGGCTCATGCAGATGAGAGGCGAAAACCCCAAATTGTTGAGGTGGTCCATTTCCCTCCAGGGGATGGACTTTCGGGTGGAACATCGACCCGGTGTAGAACACGCCAACGCTGACGGTCTCTCCCGGTTTTTCCGCCTTAGCGACGAGAACTCCCTAGAGGTTGGGAAGCTCTCCCCTCTTTCGGCTGGTGGGGACGCGTGTTAGACCTGTCAGCCCTAGGGTGGTCTTTCCCTGGTTTTTTTCCCCTTTTGCGCCTCATTTTTGCCACCATATTTTTACTGGACCTAGGTCTCCGGGCGCCTTGCCACTGCTAGCCAGTGCTGAGGTGCAGGTGCTCTCTCTCACTCAAGATGGCTGCCACAGGCCCCTGCTACTGCAGAGGGGCCTTACACGCATACACACTAGTAGCCAGGGTCAGGCTGGGACATAGGGATACAGTATCCATTCCGTCCCCGCCTCTGGGCCACATAGCCAGGCATGTAGAAGGTTCCAGAACCTTCCGGGCTGTGGGAGGAGTTATGTTTTGCCGCCTTTGGGAGAGTCACCTGACCTAGGGGTATAAAAGGCTTGGAGGGAAAACTTTCTAGTCAGTTGATGAGGCACCACTGATCCTGGGAGAACCTCCGCCGGAGTATAGGCTTTAGGGCCTAGGGGGAGACCTACACTACTGCTGCTGACAGGGCTGAGGCCCTGCTGTAGTAAGATAGCTGAGGAACGCCCACCTCCCACTGACCTTGCCCAGTGTGAGGGGACCCAGGGAACCACCTTCAGCGTGCGGGGAGGAACATCAAGCACTCCCAGAACCACCAACTCATTCCCCCTCCTCATAAGAAGAAACTTCTGACAAGAAACTTTGACAAGAAACTTATAATAAGAAACTTCTGACAAGAAACTCCTGACAAGAAGCGCCTAAGAAGCAACCAATCTGGAACAGTCGCAAGACACCTTAATTTGAGGAGGCCTGACCGTCCAGCCAGGCCTGAAGCCTAAACTGCCCAACTGGGGATCACCAGGTAAAGCGCCGTACCCTGAAGCGCTAGACCTTCACCCCCTATCTATTCCTGCCTGCTGCTGGGCTGCCCCCAAGTACTTTTCCAGTCAGCCCTGCCCACAGGCTGCTGGTGCGCCCTGCATTCTGCCTCCCCTCAGGTCACTGACCTTGTGAGGAAATCACTGCCGCGGCCGCCGCCGCGTGAGGAGAAGTGCCGTGTGGTGAGGTGCGCCGTCGCGCCCTCACCGAAGGGAGCGCTGAGGTGAGGGAAGCCCCTTGAGTGGATGTGGTGAGGTGCGCCGTCCGCGCCCTCACCGAAGCCTCTACAAATTGCCCAAAGCATTGCCACCGGGCCCAGGGCCCCACCGCCGCCGTCGCGGCCGAAGAAATCACCACCGCCGCCGTTGCGGCCGAAGAAATCACCACCGCCGCCGTCGCGGCCGAAGAAATCACCGCCACGGCCTAGCGCGATCCGCGAGGCCTCCAGGCCCCGCCGACGCCGTTGCCGAGCAACCGGGGACGCCGGCCGCGCCCCCAGGAAGGCCGCGCAGCGATTGGGCGCCGGCTCCCGCCACGCCCCCAGCGCCAACGGAGGCCGAGGAAGAGCCCCGGCCGTGCAGAGGGAGACGGGGAGCCGGCCGGAGAGGACTGCCGGCTCCCGCTCCCATCCCCGAAGTCCCTGAAGCCCGCGAAACCCACTCACCTGATCCCGGGGGCCAGAGGAGGGTGATACCGGCCCCCGCAACGTCCCGCAAGTCATTTCCCTGATCCCGGGGGCCGGAGGAGGGTGATACCGGCCCCCGCAACGTGCCGTCATTCCGGCCAGAAGGCCGAGGTACCCCGACCGGGCCCCGCCCTCCAGAACACGGGCCGGGCCTGGGGATTGCCAGTCGCTAAAGAAGCGCGACCAACGAACAAGCACCAGGTGAGCCCAGGAGGCCCCTAGGGCCCACAAAACGCCACTGGGGGCCGGGGGCCACCATTAACCCCTAAATTAACAGTGTAACTTTCCCCATGAGGCGAGGCCCCGGAGAGGAGTGGGCCTAGCCTGGAATTAACCCCTAAGGGACATAGAAGCCCCAGGATACAGGACATGTTGAGGGGTTCCCCACAGTGTTTATTAATTTATTGCAGATGCCTATTGTAATTACTGCCTAGGCCATGCTTTTAACTGCAAAGTCTTTACCACAGGGGAAAGTGTTTAATTGAATTGAGCTGAAGTGTACACCGCCAAGAGTTGAAGTGTTTTATGTTACAGGTGTACTGGAATTGCGACACCCACTGTACTGAATGTGGGCGCGCCTAGATTAATGCAGGCCTATTGAAATGTAACGTGAAAAGCCTTCTTTTAAGTAATTGAATATTCCTAAAGTGAACTGCATGTTTAGGCCCATGTTTTATTAACGCACCTTGGGATCATTATTAAGTGCTACGTTTAAGAGATAATTCCTGCGGCCTCTTAGGGGCCTACAATGTTGATGAGCTATGATGCTTTATTTAAAATGTGCACCAGTTGAGTAATGTAATGAATTTAAATGTAGATCTGAATTAATCTGCCTCATCTGATGCTACCTTGATTTATATATAAAAGATCTTGATTTTAAATACACAAGCCTGGTGTGGTGTCATGTTATTGCGTTCGCATTTCTGAGTCAAAGTAAGAGTGTGCTGCACAACTGCCTTACACATTGCCTTCGCGTGCTTTCCCGCTTCGCGCCATGCTACCGTGGCGGACTCGGTAAACCCGGTTCCAACAGCCCTAAGCCCACATACTTAATTAAGGATGAGACAGACACATGTGTACTATACTCGTAACTGACCTCGAGGATGTGCACCTGGGGTCTTTTATTAAGAGGCACACGTCACTCATGACCACTGTGTTGGATGGGTGTGGGGTGTGTGAAGGTCAGTCCTCAAATGAGTGGCTGATCCGGTCAGTCGAAGAGCCAGGTCTTAAGGTTCTTCCTGAAGATGTGCATAGTGGGTGCGTGTCTGATGTTTATCGGGAGCTTGTTCCAGGTCTTTGATGCGACGTAGGAGAAGGCTCTTACACCTGTTCTGAGGGTTTCGGCGAGGTCGGCGGATCAGAGGTTGGTACGTGGAAGGAGATTCTTTCGTTGAGGTATTGGGGTCCGATGTTGTGGAGGCATTTGTATGCGTGGGTGAGTATCTTGAAAGTTACTCTCTTCTCGACGGGGAGTCAGTGGAGGTCTCGCAGGTGTGGGGTGATGTGTTCATGTCGGGGGACGCTGAGGACGAGTCTGGCTGCGGTGTTCTGTATGGTCTGGAGCTTGCGGAGGAGGGATTTGTTGATCCCGGCGTAGAGGGCGTTTCCGTAGTCTAATCTGCTGGTTATGAGTGCGTGGGTGACTGCCTTTCTTGATTCGGGGGATCCATTTGAAGGATGCGGAGGGTGGAGGCGACGGCGTTGATCTGTTGGGTCATGGAGAGGGAGGAGTCTAGTATGATGCCGAGGTTCCGGGCGTGTTCCGTGGGAGGGCTGCCGAGGGCAGTGTGCCACCAGGTGTTGTCCCATGCAGAAGGGGAGGGTCCGAGGACTTCTGTCTTCTCGAGTTGAGCTTCAGACAGCTGCTGCTCATCCAGTTTGCAACGTCCTTCATTCCTTCCTGGAAGCGGAGTCTGGAGGTGAGGGGATCCTTGGTGAGGTGAAGGGATCCTTGGTGAGGGAGAGGATGAGCTGGGTGTTCTCGGCTTAGGATACTATGCTGAGTCCATGCTGTCCGACGATGGCGGCGAGGGGGGCCATGTAGATGTTGAAGAGCGTGGGGCTGAGCGGTGATCCTTGGGGTACTCCGCAGCTGATCTCTGTGGGTTCGGAGAAAAAGGGAGGAAGTCTGATTCTTTGGGTTCTGCCGGTGAGGAAGGAGCTGAGCCAGTAGAGGGCAGTCCCCTGTATGCCGGCGTCTTGGAGTCTGGTGGTGAGAGTGCGGAGGGAGACTAAGTCGAAGGCTGCAGAGAGGTCGAGCAGGATCAGGGCTGCGGTGTGTCCTTGGTCGAGGAGCGTGTGGATGTAGTTTGTGGCAGCGAGTAGGGCGGTCTCAGTACTGTGGTTTCTGCGGAATCCGGATCGGGAAGGGTAGAGGATGGAGTTCTCTATGAATTTCGTTAGTTGGGCATTGACGATCTTTTCTGACTTTGGCTGCAAAGGGGAGGACAGAGATGGGTCGGTAGTTCTTGAGGTCCGTTGGATCTGCTGAGGGATTCTTGAGGAGGGGCTTGACTTCTGCACGTTTCCAGTTGTGGAACCCCTTCAGCTGAGTCTCATCACACCTATTCTGCAAGAGGTTCCATAACCAACGATACTAGAATTGAGGATCATATCCTCTCCAGTTTCTAAATCTTGTCACATTCAATTATCAGTAATGGGATTAACTTTAATTTTTTCACCAAATTCTCCTTGTGCATTATCTCAAAGTGTATGCTTTGTGAGGTATAATTCAGTGACTTTTTGGCATTACGAGGAGTTTCAATGATGGAAAATATTTTCTATTCTAAAAAATACTACTGTACCGGCTACGGAAAACACACTAGACACCAACACAGTCTCTCAGCCTCGAGAGTTAGTCCGCAGGACAGCAGTGGACAGTTGCAGCTGGGAACACTTTGGCATCCCTGTACGCGTCCATGGTTGAACCAGCTACCACTGGGCACAAACACTGTGTAGATAACGTGCGGATCCTTTGACAGCATGTCAGTTGGGTCAATGTCCACTCACACACTATTGTCGGTCCTCTGTGCTCTCATGGTGATACGGTTGGTGTCAAACAGTTCAAAACTGGGCGGAGCGAACTCTTGGGGGTGTCCTGACTCCGTGAAGGCAAGTCTTGTCAGGATTTCTTGGGGGCATCGTGAGTCCGTGAAAGCAAGTCTTGACAGGACTGGGATGGTGTTTACGACGCTTGGGACGTCTTCCTCTGAAGCCCCGGTGCCTCCCGGTACCTTGTTGCAGAGCAGCTTCCTGACCATCTCTCATGCGGGGATTCCCTTGACGTGGGATGGTGGCAGGTGCAGTGAGGTGCTGGGGGGTCACAGTTTCCTCCCTCTTAAGCAGGAAAAAGCTTCACCCTCATATTGGGGCGATGTGTAGGCAGTCACGGCAGTGCCTATGGTTGTTTCTCCTCCTTCACAGCTGGGGAGGCGCGAGGTGGCACAGCATGTGGGGTCAGATCCCTCATCGCCATTGTAAAGTTGTGTGCCCTAGGCCACATAATTAATAAAAGATGACACAGACACATGTGTACTGTACTCGTAACTGGCCACGAGCACGTGCACTTGGGCCCTTTTATTAACAGGCACACGTCACTCGTGACGCCTGTGTTGGATGAGTGTGGGGTGTGTGTGTGAAGGCCAGCCCTCAAAGGAGTGGCTGGTAACTAGACATGCTAGAACACTAGAACGTGTCCAGCAGGACACTACAGTGAGCTCAATGCTGCCTCAAGGGTATTTAGCTTGGTGTTGCCTTTTTCGTGCTCTAACATGCTCTGCTTCTCCATGTTAGAGCTCGCTGCCTGTTCTTGAGCGCCTTCATCGTTGTAAGCGTGTTGTTTCCTCGAGCACCCAAACATGCTCCATTTTCTGGAATTCACAGTGTTTCTCACTTGCTTTGCTCGGCGGTTGATAGCTACTCATCTACCACACATTGCATTGCTCAAAACATTCCGCCTGGCTCTGCTTCCTGGAATTCACTGTATTTCCTGCTGGTCTTCCAGGCTATCTTCCTTCGTCTTCAGGTGTTTTCTGCTGGAGCACCACTGGACAAGTTCTACCTCCACATGTCATTTCCTGCTTGATTTACATTGGCACGTGCCAATCATACTGAAACTTCTGAAGTACTGAAACCGCCAGAATGAAACTACTGTCAGGCATTTTTGCTGATTATGATGTCCTAAATTACGATTTGGATGTTAACATCATATAAATATAAACATTAACAAAACAAATACCTACACTTCTAATAAAATTGCTACTATGCATTCATTTATTGCAAATCGCCACTGGTTATCAGTTCTAACCCATTTTTTGTTTTTCATTTACACTAGTTGCCCAAACTGTGTTGAGTCATAACCTGTTTCTGTGAAATAATTTTGTCTATAGTTTTTGGGGTGGGGGAGGGGGTTGCTTCAAAATACTAAATATTTCTCCACCTCCCTTTCTTCCTTCACCAGGTGAACCAATTCTTCGGTGGTCCAAGAGGAAAAAAAGTTTTTATTAACTATTTAAGGGGTTGTGGTTCAAATCTTTCTCCTGAAAAGAAGAATACATCCATGTTAATACATTTCTTAGTAGTGGAGACTCAAGAAACATTTGAAAATCTTCCTGATTTACGTCTGAATATTGGTCTGGGGCTTATGGATATGGAGCTGGTTTATCGCACCACAAAATGGCATTCTCATGTTACAACGCAGCTTCGGGGACCTACAGTATATTGGACTATTTCTTGATCCAGTCGCATCACAGACACAAGGTCACTGAGTCGACTTACCTGGCTTGCTACCTCCTGGATCACTTGTCATTACTAATGACACATGAGAGTAAGGGGTGCACTCCTGCCATACCTTTGTGGAGACTTAGGGTGGACACCTTACCAGATGTTAGTTTTGCTTTATGGTTGTCAGACACTCACACATTTTGACACTAATTCGGGGAGTACTCAGTGTAGAGCTGTAGAATGGGACATCTTGAATGTGGTGGTTAGAGGGGAATGTATGGGCAAGACATATGGTATAAGAATGCAATTGGAAAAATCCTTTCTCTTTCAGGAAAAATGGCTGGAAGAGCTAGGAGCTGTATTGCCGCCCCAAACTGAAAAGTTAATGGATTGTGGTAAGTCAAAACAGCTGCTAATAGATACATGTCATAGGCTTAATCACTGCCATGTAGGAGACTATTGGATATCTATCCAAATGGTAGATTTTTGACTATAGAGGTTGTGCAAGAGACCTAAGGCATTAGAGCTGAATAATTCTTACTGTACGTTGTGATTTCGGCTTCTGCCAGAGTACTATAGCGAACCTTTCCTGGCGAGCCAGCCCCCACGCAGACCATGGTCATGTTGCTTGGTTGCGATTGGGTGGTGCTTATATAGGGAGTTGGTGCCTCTAGGGAAAGTTCACAAGCTGATAAGCCCTGTGCCTAGTATTAACAGCGGTGCTGAAGGGTAGAGAGAGCCACCTTTCTCCCTATGATGTGGCCTAGGCCAACAAAAACACAGTCCCCAGCACACACTAGAATTACAGTCCACATGTGAGTAAAAGCCAAAGTAGACAATCAATATATCTTCTTTTATTTCTCCTTTATTTCTTTTTTTCGTGGTACTGATTTCTTAGCCAACACGTGTTTCGTCGCCTGGTGGGCACACTGTCCCGCGACTTCTTCAAGGCTAAGTGAATAAATAAAAAACACACAGGCCATTGTGGCACCCAACGACTGTTATGATGTACATTTTGAAAAAAATACTTCACCGTGACTTATAAAGCCCAATCACAGATTGGGTATTTCTTCCTCTTCATGCTCATGGTGGAAACCCATGCATTCCCTCATATCATCAGTATCATTCATCAGTAGTAGTTTGTACCAAATTAAACAAAAATGTCACTCAGATAGTGCGGAAAAGAAAAGAAAAGTAGACCAAAGTTATACAATCCTACCTTTTCATGGCTCATTTTGAAGATCTGCATGAGTAATTGCAAGCCCCAAGTACACATAGAGAGTGCAACACACACCTAACCTGTCACCAATGGACATGCAGAAAAGTTAGTACCAAACAAGATGTGAAGCCTTTGTGTACCATTACCATACACAGGACGTTTTGATATTTATTGGTGAACAGCGGAAACCACTTTGATGAGTTACTGATAATACATGGACGAATTTTTTATTTGATTATCATTCAGGAGGGAATTATCACCGAAAGAGAAGTAGGTGTAAGAGTGTTTGACATCGTGCATCCACTATATTTGGATAACAACATTTGATGGTTGTGATATTTACTCTTTCCCCATCATATATCATCAGGTATCACAAATAGAAGATTGAGGTATTTGTTAGGTACTAACTTTTCTGCATGTCCATTGGTGACAGGTTAGGTGTGTGTTGCACTCTCTATGTGTACTTGGGGCTTGCAATTACTCATGCAGATCTTCAAAATGAGCCATGAAAAGGTAGGATTGTATAATTTTGGTCTACTTTTCTTTTCTTTTCCGCACTATCTGAGTGACATTTTTGTTTAATTTGGTACAAACTACTACTGATGAAATATACTGATGATATGAGGGAATGCATGGGTTTCCACCATGAGCATGAAGAGGAAGAAATACCCAATCTGTGATTGGGCTTTATAAGTCACGGTGAAGTATTTTTTTCAAAATGTACATCATAACAGTCGTTGGGTGCCACAATGGCCTGTGTGTTTTTTATTTATTCACTTAGCCTTGAAGAAGTCGCGGGACAGTGTGCCCACCAGGCGACGAAACACGTGTTGGCTAAGAAATCAGTACAACGAAAAAAAGAAATAAAGGAGGAATAAAAGAAGATATATTTATTGTCTACTTTGGCTTTTACTCACATGTGGACTGTAATTCTAGCGTGTGCTGGGGACTGTGTTTTTTTTCTTTTCTTGGTCGTGTTGCTGTCAGCGGCTGGGTGTCGGAAAATAATTACACATTTATAAGAGCGTTTCTTACTGATAAACCTATGGGGATATTAAAAACACAAAAGGGATGGCAAAATGCAATCCATTAATGCATTACATTACTTTCAGGAATGCCCTTAAGACCTGGCTTTTCACCCTGTAGTCATGTTTTTTTATAACGGTCTGTGTATTGGCTGTTCTCTTCATTATTCTCTTTTCTTTCAGTGCATTTCAGGTTGTAGCGCCTAGACGCCCTCGGGCACTAGTCTGCTCTTTATAAATATATACAAAAAAGAAAATTAATGGCGTAAAATACATCTGGCAGTAAAACAAGTATCAACTAATGCTCGTTGTAAGCTCGTACAGTACAATCATGTGCATATGACGTATCTGACCCCAAAGAAACTGCAAAGAATGTATCCCGCCCACACCCCTGAGGTCCCAGATGCCTTGAAGAAGAGGCTCATTCCCTACATATTGTGTGATTGCCATATGATAAAATACCTCTGGACTGAGGTGTTGCATAACTTGCACAGACAGAGCCAATGGTTGAAATGTTTACCTCACAATAAAAAAAATGCTTGTTGGGCCTTATCCTGGAAATAAAAGAAACGGATGAGCAAAAAATTCATATTACCTGGCATAGTTTGGACTAAAAAAAGGATGGCTATTGAATACCTCCGCAGTAGCCCGCCTTCCAAAGATAAATAGCTTAAAGACACGGTGGAATGGGCTGCTGCGTGAATAAAGTGTGTTTTGGTGAACAACTAGCCGGTGACCTAAAGGTTTGGGCGAATATCATTGCCTGATGCCAGGCCCCCTTGAACAAGTGCGGCAATGTACTGTTATCTTGAGCACACATGTTGCTTTTACAAGCTCATAATCTTGGTTGTTTGAAGGCATTTGGGTCACAATTGGAATAATGTGAGGGGATTGTTTGGCTTAATAGATGTCTGATCATTGTTTTGGTTTCCCTTGGGAGATGCTAGTAGAGGCGGGAGGGCAGCTCGGTGCTGTGAAACACGAGTCTAGTGCAGACTGCTTAGATGGAGAAGTCTGTTATGGTTACGTGGGTAGTTGTAGGATGACAGATAATGGACCAGATGGAAAGTGGACTGCATATGCTGTACAAAAGGTATATTACTATCTAATGCTATTGTCAGTAGTATAATGCACCTGCATTTACAATAATAAAAACAATTATTAAAAAAATGTTGAAGTGTAATAATAATAGAATCAAAGAAACGTTCTGGTTTGCGGATGATCCCAAGCTGAAGGATGCTCTTACTGTCGCTAAACGAATTGAGCACTCCGTGGCATGCCTGAGAGTTAAGCAGAAACAAAGACAATGCTTTATGTTTCCCCCACCATTTACTCAGCAAAAAAGATTCTCCAGCAATCACAGTTGGTTGCAATGCATGTGGCAAAAAGGGGCATTTCGTCAAGCGCTCCAGAAGTTTTACGAGTGAATAAAAAGTTAATGAAACCTTATCTGAAAGTGAGGATGTGGTTCTACAAATTATCTATTATGTAAATTGTATATCAAAGATTCCTCTGCAACACCCATATGATCTGGTTTCACTGGATGGTAATTCTAATTGTATTTATATAGCGCTTAGTACCCCTATGCGCTTTTCGGCAAGTAGCACACTACTTCGGAACCCCAAAAGGCTTAGTGGTTAATTAGTATAGGGAAATATGAAATTTGAGCAGTGGACATGTGAGTCTGTTAGTTGGATTGAAAAGGATAATGGACGGTCAGAAGAGGGAAAGGTCTAGAAAGTGCTTATTTGGCGATCATAGGAGTAGGAGGAGGTTTGGAATAAAGGAGAGATGGAGAGGGGAAGAGTCTCTAGAAGTGGGTTAGGGAGAAACATGAGGTATCAGATGAGTCTAGGAGGGATACATGAGGGAAGGGTATAGAAAGGCGAGTTTAGGAGATCTGAATAGTAAAAGAGGTTTGAGATGATGCAATGAGCAATATAGGGAAGAGTCTAGAAAGGGTTATTTTGGGGATCATAGTAGAATGGGGTTTGGGATGAGTCAGAGAGTGGAGGTAGAGTGAGAGAGGTATGAGGTGGGAAATAGGGTAGGTCATTGGAGAGATAGTAGTAGAATGAGGTTTGGGATGAGTCAAAGAGTGGAGGTAGAGTGAGAGAGGTATGAGGTGGGAAATAGGGTAGGTCATTGGAGAGATAGTAGTAGAATGAGGTTTGGGATGAGTCAAAGAGTGGAGTAGAGGATATATTGTGTATGATTATGAAGGCAGTGGCTTATCGCGCATTGACTTAAGACCACGGTTTTACCTGTTATTTTAAAGATAAAATTGTTTTATGTGAGCCTCATGTTTATCCGTTTAGCTAAGGTGGCTTTATTCAGGTTGATTCATTCTGGATTTTGCCAGTAAGCCCAGTGCTATCAGGAAACGTTTGACAAAAGGGAAAGCCTCTGTACTTTCTTTAAGTTGATGACAACGATGTACAGCTGTCACTTTTCAGTACGCCACCTTCTTGAATTATCTGAAGCAATCTGCTGTTGAAACCTGCAACTGCCAGAACAGTGATATTCTTACCTGGCCACTGGGTGACTGTCACAAGCTGGGTCTTGAACTCCTGGTTAGTTTCTGTGGACCTGTCTTCTCCAAGCTTTTGCCTGGCTGTGCATGTGAGTGACTACATCATCTGAGCTCTGAGTGCTTGGCAGACAGTGTATATTGAGCGCAAGCTGTCTGTGATTGTATTCACTATTGCTGAGTAACCTAGCTGTCTTCACGTTGACGAACAAGTTACTTACCTTCAGTAATGCCTTATCTGGTAGAAAATCTATCTAGCTGCAGATTTCTTACCATAGGAATATCTCCAGGCGTCAGACTGGAGCAGGACATTTTTTCGAGAGAAGTACCCCTGCGCCGGTACGTGGCTATGTTTGGCTACACCTGGCGTCATTGCCTGCGCCGGAAGTGACTTGTGCGGTGCCTATATAGGCGCCAACCCAGTGCGCTGACATAAGTTTCTTTTCGCGACTTTCCACGCCATGAGCGCATAGCTACGAAGAACACTGATCACTGGTGTAGAAAACTAGGGCCCTGAAAGGGGAACAGCCTTGTCATTAGAATTCCGTTCACAGAGTTTGGTAAGGAATCTGCGGCTAGATAAAATCTCTACCAGATAAGGCATTACCAAAGGTAAATAGCTTGTTCATCTGATAGAGACTTTAGCCGCAGATTCCTTACCTTAAAATAGATCCCCAAGCAATACCTCCACGGAGGTGGGCCTGCAAATTTGATTCACACTAGAAAGACGAATGAGCAAAGTGCCTGTCGCGTAAGGGAACAGCGGATGAACGGAGAATAAAGCGGGGGGGCTCTTGGAAGGAGGAGTCAGGTACACGTTGATCAGAGTTGCACACAGACAATCCACGCACAATGTAGGGTACACCAGACCTTTCCGGTCACACACAGCGAATAGTTGCAAAATCCGTACCTCCTTGGAAATGAGGCACAACGTCTGGTGCATGTAGATTTTTGCTGCACCAGACAGCTCCTGTACACACACAATGAAGAGTTGCAAATTCCTTACCTCCCTGGAAATGAGGCACAAGTCCGGTGTACGCTGATATTGGTCGCACCGGACAGCTCCAGTCACACACACACAGGCACAAGTTCAGCAAGTTCAGCAAGTTCACGAGGCAGAATGAAGCACTACTACAGTTACGCCCCCACCTCCGAGGGTCACAACCTGTGAATCAGACACCTCACGCAATGAGCATGCAGTTGGTGTGTCACACAAGAGTGATGTGGCATGATCGACGAAGTGGGCCATGTGGGTGCTGCAACCGGTAAATACGCTCACCACCAAGACGCTTATGAATGCCAAGGTCCCAACGATGAGGATGCCCCACGCCTTAGTTGCCGGCAAGACTTTGGGGCTCTGCACCAGCCAATCTGGTCTCCAGGCAAAATACTTAGTTCCAAGCTCACACCGCACTACCAGTTGGAATCCAGCAGTCGATGTAGGCACTTGGGAGGGCACCTCTCTCCAAGTGTCACAGGTAGATGTTGTGGGCCCCTCGTAGGAGATCCTGGATGTCCCTGAGATATCAGAGAGAACAGGCGGCAAGCTCAACAAGCGAGCACACTTCAGGGTGCCACATAGCAGCACGTAGTCGGCGCAGATCAGCCACTATTCAGGACATCACGAGGTCAGTTATCCTCCTTGTGCACAACAGAGTCCTCTGGCAGTGTGCACCAAGTAGTCCAAGTTCTCCGGTCCTACGTCCCCACAAGCATATCTAACCCCGTGCTGAAGTATGGCGCCAGTAATTATACTGGAGTGTGCCTTTGAAGTTCGGGGTGGTTCAAAGGATCTCCCTTTGAACCATAGAGGTCTCCCCTAACTTACAGTCCTGTCTGCCTTGAGGCCATGGAATGTAGATCTTTATCTTAAGTGTGTTCTAGGGGTTCATCTTTAGTGGGGCCAAGTGTCAAAACCTCTTCCTTCAATCTCTTCAACCGGCCCACAAATGGCAGAGGTCTTTCGTTCCAGTTGCATGCTCAGTGTTTTATAGCTGTCACTCGGAAATGCCCAGATGTGCTCCCCCAACCTCCAGTGTGGACTGGAGCCAAGCACTAAGGCACACAAAGAGTTTAGAGCACAGCAATGGCCAGTTTCTAATATTGGTAGTCCTGCATGAATTACGACAAAGCCACCTTTACCACTGGCAGGGGGTTGTCGCTGTTAATCCAATGATAGGAAACATCACGAGGCTGCTACACTGTAATCCACTATTGCAGTCTGAAGTGGTTTCAACCATTGTCCCATGTTAGTCTATGGGAAGAGCACACCTCATAGGCAGTGAAAATACGCATAGATATTCCTCACTACCTGATCAGGGGACACGTGTACCTGCCTTGCCTTTCACCTACCACTCGCTTCACCCCTTAAGGTGTACCCTTGGTGTACTCGTGTGGAAGTGAAAGGTCCCCTCAGGATGGCTATTGACTTAAACTGGCCAGTCTGAGTAAACGCGCAATTGCACGCATAAGCCTGCAACGGCAGGCTGAACACGTATTTAGGAGCACCATCGGTGCAAAGCGCATACCAACATTCAGTGGCAGGCTGAACAAGTATTTAGGAGTGCCATCGGTGAAAAGCGCACACCAGCCAGGAGCACTATTGGTGCAAGTGCGCACACCACCCTGCAATGGCAGACTGGACCCATGCTGAGCACACCCTCGGTGCCAAGTGCACGCCAGCCTGCATTGGCAGGCTGGACATGCATTCAAAGACACCATTGGTGCCAGTGCGTACACCAGCCTGCACTGGCAGGCTAGACCCAGGCCTTAAAACATAATAGGTGCGAGTGTGTACCCACCGGCCGGTCTTGGCAGACCTGACCAACGTTTTGGAAACCTCAGGTGAGCACCCCTTCCTGACGTGTGAAGGAAGGGCGCGTGCACTTTCACATTGCACTTATAGAGGGAAAGTGCCCTAGGTTCTAAGATCTTAACAAGAGAATCGACCACACCCAGCAAGTGTCCCTTCAAGAGAGCTGACCCCCTAGGTAGGGAAAACCCACCCCGGGCAGTGCACACCCAGATTTACCTACCTGGCCACTCACCTACCCTGGTTTGGGGGTAGTGAACAGTCGCCTCAGGATTGGCTTCGGAGTGAGATCGGCCAACCTGAGTATAAGAAATTTTTGGTAGGCTACTCAGGTGGGTGGCACAATCAGTGTGGCATCCCCCTATTAGCCAGTGTCGCAGGCGTCCTGGGTATGTGGTGTACTTTTTTACAGGGCACTCACAGGTACAACACCAAACCCCATCAAGTAAGCACCTTACCCTGGCATGTGCAGGAAGGCCACACGCACTTTCCAGCTGCACTCCTGTGGGAAAGTACCCAGAGACCTAAGGTCAGGAAAAGAGAGTTGGCAAAAGAGGATGAAAAGCAAAATGTTTTAGGGAAATCCCCCTAAGAAGGGCAATGTCCAACAGGACGGGAATGCAGAAGTATGCGTCCTGCAATCCAACGCTACCATCCAATCTCCCTGGTCTAGGGCAGATAGGACTTGAGCGAGCGTGCACAATTTGAACTTTTCCTTCCTGAAGAAGAAGTTGGGAGGGCGCAGATCTAGAATAGGAAGAAGGCCTCCACCCTTCTTGGGCCAGAGAGTAGTGGGAATAACAACCACGACCTACCTCTGGCATTGGCACTCTCTATGGCTCCCTTGGCAAAGAAAGCGATCACTTCCTGGTGAAGCAAGGAGAGATAGTCCTCTGTCAGCTTCTCACTAGTGGGTGGCATGGGTGTGGGGTCAGGAAGGGGAGGAAGTAGCCTCTTCGGAAAATTTGAAGAACCCAGCAGTCTGATGATACTGACCTCCAGTGGGGCAGGTGATGGCGTATCCTGCCTCCCACTGGGTGCCCATGGTGGTGAGAGGGCAAACTAAAGGGGTTTGAAGGCTGCTAGAGGGGCGGTGTGGACTGGTCCGACATCTGGCTACCCAACCAATGGGGCTTACGGGTACAGCGTCCTCAGCCACACAGAGGCTGGGAAGCTTGTGCGCCGTGGTGGCTGGACGTGTTAAGATGCAGCTGGAAGCACGAAAGGTGGACTGGGATTGGTGAAGGGCTATGGAAAGACCCAAGGGCCTGACCATAACCCTGCTGTCCTTAAAGCGCTCCAGCGCAGAGTCCGCCTTGTCTACAGAGAGATGGGAACCATAAATGGGCATGTCCATAAGCGACGCTTGGACATCCCCGCAAAAGCCAGTCATCCTCAGCCAGGCGTGGCGCCGCCAGACCACTGACGATAAAAACGCTCTGCCCAGTAGGTCGGTCGTATCCAGCCCACATCAGATCGTGAACTTGGCTGCATCTCTCCCGTCAGCAATAACTTGGGATATTGTGGCCCGGGCTTCCCCCGGGACCATGGGCAGCACCTGTGGTACTGAATCCCACAGAAATGTGGGAGTAACCGCCCAAAAGGCATGCAGTGTTCACGGACTGCATTGCCAGGCTGGTGGAAAAAAAACATTTCTTTTCTCTTGGATTCCCTATGCAGTGGAGTGGTAGGGAATGCTCCAGGATTTACACAGGAGGTGGAAGCTTGAACCACCAAGCTCTCTGGGGTATGGTGTTGTGTGAGGAAATTGGGGTCCCCTGGGGTGGGGCAGTGGCAGATGGCAATCATCCTGTTCACAGGAGCCCCTGTGAAGTGTTTGGACCAAGTCCCAAGTCGGTGAAGGTTTCATTAAATGGGAGAAGCGGTTCCAAGGGGGTCATTCCCGGCTGAAGCACCTCTGTCAAGATGTTAGTCTTGACTGCCACTTAGGGCAAGCTAAGGTCCAGGACCTCAGCCGCCCTTCTCACCACCCTAGCAAATGAAGCTCCCTCCTCCATAGCCACGGTAGAAGGAGAGACGATGCTAGTATCTGGAGAGGTGTCCAGTCCACTGGCGTCTGCCAAATCGTCACACCAGTCCATGTTATGGTCTAGGGGCTGGTATTCTTCAGGGTCCAGCGACCCCTCCCACTCCTCTTCAAGTCCAAGCCCATAGGAATAGGTCTTGGACTTGTCCTTGAAGGCATGGCTCCAGTCAGCGCAGGAGACTGCGTCGGACAATGCCCCTCCTGCTCTGTGTCAGAGTCGGGGATGAGAATGGGGATAGCGCCCCGGAGGGCGCCAGGAGCATCGGCATTGGGACCAGCGCTGGGGACGGTCGAGGTGGTATGCTGAGCACTGGCCCGGATCCATCAGTGGATCCAAGGCGCCTTACTGGGGATGGAACCGCAGGCGAATAACCAGTGGGGGCCATTCCCGAACCCGCAGGGTCCGAAGGCACGCCAGCAAGAACGGGCCATCCAAATATGAGGTGCATGGCCTCATAGAACTCATGGAGTTGGGCAGGGTCACTCCGGCCCCCAGAAACTCAGGGAGGCACGGAGCCAGCCCTGGCACAGACTAAACTGTGGAGCCAGGCCTTGAATGACAATGCTTCCTCATCTCGTCAGATGACTTTGACGGACATGGTGAAGTCGAAGACCTCTTCAACGTCATGCTCTTCTATTTACGGTGAGACTTACCCAAAGACAACTTTGAGTGCGATGAGGATCTTGAGCTCCACGACTGATCCCGGGACCTTCCTCTTGACCGGGATCGAGACCGTCGAAAGGCAAGGAGCTTGAGGAAACTCTCCACGAAGACCTTGTGGTGCACGGCGTGGCAGTCAACAGAAGTCTTCGCATCGTTGTCGCGCTCAAGGCACCAGAGGCAAACAAGATGCGGGCCCATCACCGACAACTCTTGGTGACATGCGCTGCAGAGTTTGAAGCCGACTTTCCTAGCTGACATACCTGCCACACCACGAGACTCTCAAAAAAGACTTCGGCAAAAAGTTGAAAAAGGTCAATCAAAAAATGAATAGTGGTAGCTCTCTCTGGATCTGCGCTGGCGCGGTAAGAAAAGAAATTACTTCAGTACACTGGGTTAGCACCTATATAGGCAACGCACATGTAATTTCCAGTGCTGATGCGTTTCGACAGACAAGCTGTCTTGATCAAGACAGCTTGTCTGTCGAAAAGCGTTACTGGACTAATAAACCTGCACTTGGTAGTACCTCCTGAGCGTGCGCTTCATTTGCTGAACTTTGTGAGATATATATATATATATATATATATATATATATATTACCTACTACCTACTGGCGGTCGCCAGTAGGTAGTTATAGTTAGGACCTAGTTTCCATAGGAAAAGCGTTTTTTGATTCGCCAATATCTTTGGCGCAGTTTGACGAATCTTCGCGAAAGTTTTAAAACGGGGGGTCCCAAAACGCGTTTTCTCCATGTTCATTTCCATAGGAAATTTCAGAACAGGCTACAGCCCGAACTGCTGAACGGAATTACACCAAATTTGGCAAAAAGGTAGCTCTTGGTTCAGAAAGCGACCTTTTTTTCAAATGGTGTAAATCCGTTCAGTAGTTTTTGAGAAATTCAAAAATACAATGCAAACAATATCTGGTGACCGAGGTGGATCCGCGAACCTTCCCGATCACGAGCTTGATTCTAATTGGCTGCTAACACTCTAAATCAAAAAGTGTTGGCAGCCATGTTGTGACTCTGTCGAACCGAGTCACAAGAAAAAGGTAAAAAAAAAAAGGTTAAAAATGACAAAAAGGTGGCAGGGTAGAAACACCCTGACCCCCCTAGGCCTGCTCAGTGGGTCCCACAGGGACCTCCAGGGCAAAAAAAAGCTTCTTTTTTTTCCCCAGCGGGATTCAGAAAAAAAAAAAAAAAATGAAACGCGGTGTCCCACGCTTCGTCTTAATGAGGCAATCTTGTTATTATATGCGGGGACCGCCACCTCCCCGGGGCTTTTTAAATAATATGCGGGGGCACGCTGCCCCCCACGCTGCCCCGGGGACCGCCACCTCCCCAGGGCATTCCTGATTATCCCAAGCCCCGGGGACCACCACCTCCCCGGGGCTTCAATAATGACGGGAGGGGGGCCGCGCGGCCCCCCTCGTGGAGCCCTCCATGGCCCTGGGGACCGCCACCACCCAGGGCCGGCTCCAGGAATGTCCCGGGGTGCCCACCCCCGGGACATTGCAGTTTGCTATGGCAGGAAGGGAGCACGGCTCCCGCCCTGCCATAGCAAACACTGCTTTGCTTCATGGAAGCGAGAGCAGGAAACCTGCTCTCGCTTCCATGAAGCAAAGCAGATTGCTTTTGGGCAAAGGGAGCTGCATGTCAGCAGCTCCCTTTGCCCAAATGCAATGCCGGCTCCCGCAGGAGGCCGGGAGCCGGCAGGGACCGCGGGGCCTTGGGACTCCCACCGCAGTCCCCAACGTTGAGGCCAGGCCCCGGGGGATGGGGTCCCTTGGGCCAAAAGTGGCCCAGGGATGGGGGGCCACACGGCCCCCCTCCCGTGTAAATAAAAAAAAAAGGAAACAAGGCAATGCTCTGGAGGATGGGGTCCCGGGGCCAACAATGGCCTCAGGAGGGGGGCCGCGCGGCACCCCTCCTTAAAAATGAATTTTTTAATAAAAAAAATAAATACGTGCCCATGCCCCGGGGGATGGGGTCCCTGGGGCCGAAATCGGCCTCGGGAGGGGGGCCGCGCGGCCCCCCTTCCCGTTTAAAAAAATAAAAATGTCGCTTGCCCTGGGAGATGGGGTCGCCAGGGCCCACAAATTATTGAGAGAAGGGGGGCCACACAGCCCCCCTTCTAACAGATAAAAAAGCCAGCATCTCGCTGGAGGCCCCGCCCTCTCCCTGCACTACTCTGCAAACGCGCCTCCTGGTTCGTTCTGGGTTGTGGGATTAAGTCCCCTGGAATCTTAAGGGTCCTTAGGGGCCAACTAGCCCACCAGGTACCTCCAGTAAGCCCCACACAGTGAGAGGTGGTCCGAGGCCACGCCCCTTTTTACACCACTCTGCAAACACGCCTCTTGGCACACTAAATCATCCATTCAGACACTCATACACCCACTCATTCTTCAATACACCTTTGCGTATCTATAACATTCTTAAACTTTTAAAAATCACCCAGTCTCTGGATGATATCATCAGTGATGTCATCGCATCAGTGATGTCATCAGTGATGTCACTGACCATGTCATGAGTGATGTAATATGTGATGTCATCAGCAGTTCATTGCGAGGGAGGGAGTTATAGTTAGCTCAACTAACTATAACGGCCGAATTTATCTGGTTTTGTATGAGTGAAATGTCAGACTAACTATAACGTCCCTGAAACCTGTGGTTTTTTCAGTGTATATATATATATATATATATATATAACAAATCCAATCACAGGAACAACGGATGCAGCACACCAGACGATAGTACTGACATTTATTGTGCAAAGCAACACGTTTTGGCAAAAAGCCTTCGTCGAGTTATGTGGTGTGCTCTACCCACCAAGCAAATACATTTGCAAGTGCATAAACATAGAAAAAATACTTCCCGCTTTTCACACGGCATAATTCAAAAACGATTCATAGAAATTCATTTAATAAATCTATGACCCAATGAATTATCATCACATTGCAATGTAATATTTGTTTTAAATAAAATAGTTATCAAAACAAATATCATTGTATTTTATAATAGAAATAGAAGAAAGTTTGTACATAGACGTGATTCATTCCTCATATCATGATTAGTGAAAATTCACTATTCAAAATGATACACACTATGCCATTATTTTCAGTTAATTTTTCAGAAAATCAATGCAAACAATTCTAAGTACATATGAGTACATAACCCACACCCTTAGTGCAATAATAGTGTAAATGAGAAATATCCCATTGAAAAACATTTATACATATATACAAATATACAAAGGGAAATGCGAGATACTTAGATTTTAAATTAGTTAAGCTAGGAAGCAAGGTGTATCCCTCATCATCGCTATATCTAGGTTAGGAATCTCAACATTTGTTAAGCTGGGAAGCAAAGCATATCACCCATCCTCAACATATATGGAAGAGGAATTTCAACATATGAACAAAACGCTCTAAGGTTGATTCTGACAATGTTAGGACCCTATTTATTCATGGTGCCAATCGTATAGTTGTATTTTATAATTGTAAACTACATCTAGGGCAAGTACCCTTACATGAACTGCTAATAGCCTCCTATCATATCCCCAAATGTAAAACTCATTCTCGGGCAAGTGCCCATATGCGGACTGCTTACTAACATATTCAAAAATATATACCTATATATCTCAATCTAGGGCAATGGCCCATGTAACTCAGAGTAGTCTTATATTCCTACGACATTAAAAGTGAAAATTGTGATGATTCAAAAGTTAATATGGTGAATATGTGAATGTACATCAAAATTATAAGACAATAGGCAGAAAGTTACATGGTAGTGGCTGACTCATAATAGGGTGGTATGTTTAGGATCCAATACGTGTGGCCAATTCTTCCCCACTAATAATGCCATTAGGTGTTCTGGTATTGAGGTCAATTATGTACCATGATTCCAGAATACACAATTGTTTCTCTTTCTCACCAATCTGACCAATGATTCAACCATAATTGTGAAACCCTCCAACAAAGGGGGTAATATAGTCCTAATGGATATTGGTGACTATAGAACTGAGGCATTGAGACAGCTGGTGGATGCCGAATGCTATGAGGAAATTGGTTGGGAAACTTACAAATCATCTATAAGTAAATATCATGATGTTAAAAGGCTGGTGGAGCGCAGGATGAGGATGAATATCACTTTCTTAAAACAGACAACCCTCGAACACCTTGTTCATATCTTTGACCTAAAATACATAACCATCCCACTAGACCCCCAGGGAGGCCTATTGTATTTTCCAATGGTGGCCTTTTAGAAAATTCTTCTATTTTCCTTGATTTTTTCCTGGCACCTTTTGTAACCAATCTAAGATCGTACTGTAGAGACAGTACAGATTTTTCAGGTAGAATACATGATGTAAAATTGGAAGACACGTATATGATGATAGTATTGAATGTCTGTTCTGTATTGATCAAAAGAAGTATGTACTTCTTTCACAGGAGACCTATATTTATGCTGGATCATACTAATATATTACAATCAATAATATTGTATTGTCTGGAGCAGAACATCTTTTTCTTTGAGAAAACATTATATCGACAGAAATCAGGAACAGCTATGGGCACCTGCTTTGCCCCCAGCCTGGCAAACTTATTTCTAGGCTGGTGGGAGGAGCAGGTGGTGTGGGTTGAGGCCAATGACAGATATACTGAACATATACCGATTTGGATCAGACACATCGATGATCTGTTCCTAATTTGAGATGGACCTGAAAGCTTGGGACTTGAATTCATCGATGTTCTAGCACAAAATTACCTAAATCTTAGTTTCACCCATAAAATCAGCAAAGCATACTGTGAAGTTTTGGATGTTGCCATCACGATCAATGATAACAAATTAGTTACTTCTCTATTTAGAAAAGAAACTGCTGGAAATCCCATCTTACATGCCCGCAAATATCATCCAACTCCATTGATTTACAGCATTACTTATGGGGAATTTTTAAGAGCATGACAAAGTGTCAGTACTGAGGATGGTTTCACCAAAGAACAGGATAATATGACCAGTAGCGGCTCCTGGAAGGAGTTCCGCCGGGCGGTATCGTGAGGCGGAGGGGCAGGGTGGGGAAGAAATCGATCCGCCGAACCGAGTAAGTTAGCAAATAAATAAATAAAACGATTTCGCTGCGCGCGCTGCATCTCCAAATGCGATGCAGCGTGCGCTACGAAATTCGTTTTATTTATTTATTTGCTAACTTACCTCGGTTCGGCCGGATTCCGGTTTTTACTACCCCCCACCCTGCCCCACGTCACCGCCCGGCGGAACTCCCTCCAGGAGCCGCTACTGAATATGACACATAGATTCAGGCAACGAGGATACCCGATAAAGGTATTATCACAAGCCAAACGAAAAATTCAGGGTGTGAAACAAGATGATGTTCTCTTCAAAAATATCAGGTCCAAAAGTAACAAACAAAGTAAGACAACTCCCAGATTGATTACCACCTAAAATAAAAGATCCAATAATTTCAGAAGAATTTTGAAACGCCACTGGCCCAGTAATAGGTGAAATAGTGGGCAACTCACCTCTCATCACATATAGGAAACCGAGGTCTTTAAAAGACAGGTTAGTTTATAGTTTCCCAGAGATCCCTCAATTTGCTTCCTGGCTAGGAGAACAGGGAGTTTTTTCACATGCAATGCATGCAGAGCCTGCAGAAATAACCAAAGCTGTAGGAATTACAGTGCTTACAATGGGAAGACCAAACAAATTTGCAAGTTTATCACATGCACCACTGATTTCGCCATATATGTTTTGGAATGCCCGAGTGGCCTAAGATATGTAGGCAGTACCAAGCTGCAATTGAAAATGAGAATTCTCCAACATCTACAGGCTATAACTAACCAGGATTTCAGTTACCCTGTGGCAAGACATTTCCATGCAACACACAATGGTAATTGCAACTTAGTACGATTCTTTGGGATTGACCGAATCATGAGACACACTAGGGGAGGTGACAGAGAGAAAAAATGGCATATTCTGGAGTCACGGTACATAATTGCCAGTCCACAGGCAGTCACTCCCCCCCCCACACACACACACACAGACACACACACACTCACTCAGCACCGATACACGGTGCAACACATATATCAGGCAGGTTCATATGGAACGCACTTGCATACATACATACACAGCACCTTAATGCGGTGCAAATGATATCCGGCATGTAAATTGATAGCACACTGCAGACTCCATGGCCCAAGCCACCTTCCAACTCACCCCGACTACCCTACAACCATGGGTTGGAGATAACCAGCCCTCCCCAGATACTAGGCCGATTGCGGCCGAAGTTTCACTTAGAGTCCCAAGGAAGAAGGTGGGGGTAGGTAGCAGGACTAATTAGGAGGCAGTCATCAAATGGGGGTTTGGCTACCACTCAGGAAGTTCACCCACAGGATGCGGAGCAGAAGCGGGCTGAGGGTGATAGTCGGTCATTCAAAGTCCTTCTGGCACCAGCCCAGTTCTGCGAAGCACAGTGGGGGGGGGGGTCATGCAGTGTCTTAGCCTACTTACAATCGCTCTCGGAAGCATTCCTTCAGCCCAGTCAATAACTCTCACTGCCCAGGCCCAATCCGGGCAATATTACCTGGCAACACGATGTCGTCGGGGGCCAGGTGAGGAGAGGGCAGTTGGCCTGCCGCACTGAGGACCCAAAAGGAGCAATCGATGAATGGGGAATGAAGCAGGGGAGCCTTTTGGAAGAAAGAAGCACCTTGTCAGGCACACATCGATCAGAGTAGCAGCCAGGCAATCCGGGCACAACATCTGGTGCGGGATGATTGAGTCGCACCAGACAATTCCAGTCTCACACAATGCAGAGTCGCAAACTCAGTACCTCGCTGGAAATGAGGCACAACGCCCAGTTCACGTTTTATTTTTGTAATCATTTCTTTAGTGTCATTTTATTATATACATTGCAATAATATGGTCTTTGCACTTTACAAGGATAAGTTTAACCAGGTTTGATGCTGTTACAAGTAAAAGAAGCGACCCCATATGCACTACCAGCAAATATGTAAGAGAGCAATGATGGATTTCCCTAAATCACAAGTTACCCGTATATGGTGTCTAAGTAAATCTCCAGTATGAAAGGGGTCTATTTATTTCCACGAATTACTATTCACATCTGCTTGTTTGTCTTACCTATTCAGATGCCTTGTCGTCTATCATCTATATCCCTCATCAATAATGTACCTCAGAGAGAACTTCTGGTGTACTGGGATACTGTGCAAGGCCATCGACCAATTTGTAGTGCTCAGTCAGAGCCTATAATGGGAACTGTTGTAAAGGTCATTCAAAAAATAAATATGTAATAACAACCATAAAAAACCCAATTGCCTTTGGGTAAGTCTTCACCACACTGTAGTGGGGGCTTGTGCAGGGGTGTTCTGCCACGTAACTATCTGCCACCTTAAAATGAGAGGGACGGCCATGGTGGGAGACGGAGGAGGGAGTGTAGATTAAGCATTATACCACATTATGGTGTACCACCCCTGTCTTTGGGTATGGGCTTCAGAATAGGAATAAGTGTAGGGCCAACCATGCATGTCCACGCGTGGACTCCGGGGAATTCAACGCAGAATATCCACTAGTTTGCAGTCCCCGTGCTCGCCGAGTGCTGCAAAGGGCTCCCTCCCAACTCCACCCTCTTCATCATCCTTGGTACACTCTGTCCTCAGTTGGTCTTTCCCAGTTCCCAAGTATCTCCCTACCACAACTCTGCAATGAGGCGCCTACGCACTCCCCTGGCCCAGGTCATAACATCTCACACCCAGGTCTCCAACCGTGGGCCAATTTCCATACAAGCGCTATGTGTCTTTTCACCAGGGCTAGGGCTAAATCCAAAAATCTGGAGACCACTTTCTTTGTCTTGGGCCTCGGAAATAGTCCCAGCAGACATATGTCCAATGAACAAGCGACTGGAAGCCCCAGTGTAAAAGGGTCAGCCTATTCATTACTTCTCCCCAAAACAGGCATAGTTTGGGGCAGCTCCATGTCATCTGTTCGAAGTCCACGTACAAAACTGCATATCTAGGGATTGGTTGTCGTCCTCCCCCATAAATGGCCTGAAGTCTATGAGGTGTTAAATAAGTCATGTGCAGGTAAATTTCAGCCGCATATTCCTAGATATCTGCTTGGGATACGCCAAAACCCTACCCAACTCACGGTCTGGCAATTCACACCCCAACAAAGCTCCCCACTTAGCCCTCAGGGCCACAAGGTCATTTCCAACATTGCTCTATAGAACCATTTCACCAGGTGCTGTGCATCACCCATGGTCAACAATAGCTGAAGTACCGCATTAGTTTTGGGTTCCTCCCTACCACTAGACCACAGGTCACTTAACGATCTCGTTAGTGCTTCTTAGGTCAGGAATTGGCCTCGGGGCAACTCATAATGTGCAAGTAAATCTTCCAGAAGAATCAACATTCCCAACGTCCGGTGCACGTTGATACGGGTCGCACCAGACAATACCAGTCTCACACAACAAATAGTTGCAAATTCCGAACCTCCCTGGAATGAGGTACAATGCCTGGTGCGCATTGAAAACTGGGCGCACCTTGCAACTCTGGTAGCACACACAGGTGCAAGTTTAGCAATGCCACACAAGGTAGAATGGGGCACTACCTGGTTACGCCCTCACCACGAGGGTCGCAACCTGTGAATCGGACAGCACGCGCAACAAGCATACATCCAGCGTGTCGCTCAAGAGAGATACGGCACAATCGACAAATCGGGCCACGCTGGATCCCGCAACCGGTGAATCCGTTCACCACCAACAAGATGCTTATGCATGTTGAGGTCCCCAAGATGCAGGCGCCCCACTCCTTAGATGCGGGCAATACTTTTAGAGCTCCGCACAGGGCAATCTGGTCTCCAAGCACAATTCTTAGTTCCACACTCACGCCGTGCTACCAGGTGGGATCCAGCAGACGATGTGGGCACTTAAGAGGGCACTGCTCTTCAGATGTCACTGGTAGATAGTGTTGGGTCCCTCGCAGGAGGTCTTTGATGCCCCTGAGACCTCCACAAGAGAACAGGGGGCAAGCCAACAAGCCCTTGCAGAGCACATTTCAGGGTTCCACTCCACAGCAGGTAGTCAGTCCAGGCCAGCCACTATTCAGGAAGGGCAAACGATCACTCTCATGGCAGTAATATTCCTTGTGCACAACAGATTCCTCTGGCGTTGTGCACCACGCAGTTCCAGGTTCTCTGGTCCCACGTCCCCACAAGTGTGTCTCTCCCCTGCTGAAGTATGGCACCAGTAGTTACACTGTAATGTGCCTTTGAAGTTGGGGTGGTTCAGAGGGTTTCCCATTGAACCACAGATGTCTCCCCTAATTTTAATCCTGCCTGCCGATGAGGCTGTGGAATGCAGATCTTAATCTTTAGTGGGGCCATGATCTGGCTCCAGAGGCCAAGTGTCAAAACCTCTCCCTCCAATCTGTCTAATCAGGCCCTCATAATCCAGTTGCACTCCCAAGGTTTATAGCTGTTGCTTGGGAATTCACAGATGTGCTTTCCCAGTCACAAGTGTGGACTGGAGTCAAGCTAAAAGGCACACAAAGAGCTTTAGAGCAGAGAAATACCCACTTCCTAGAAGTGGCATTTCTAAGCTATTATTGACAAATCCCTCTTTACAACAGGAGAGGGTTTATCATTGTGAATCCAATAATAGGAAACACTATGAGGGTGCTCCACTGTAAGCCACTATTGCAGCTTGAAGTAATTTCAGCCATTCCCCCATGTTAACCTATCCGATGAGCAAACCTCATAGGTAGTGAAAACACACATGGGTATTCTTCACTACCTGGGCAGGGAACCCATATGCGTACCTGCCCTGCCTTTCACCTACCACTTGCTCCACCCCTTAAGATCTACCCCAGGGGCCCCCTCAGGATTGCCTATGGTTTAGAAAGGTCAACCTGAGTATAGCAAGCGCGCAGACACCAGCCTGAAATCGTAGGCTTGACAGATATTGAAAACCACCATAGGCGCAAATGCACCTACACCAGCCTGCAATGGCAGGCTGGACACATGGTTAAAATCATTATAGGCGCAAGTGCACACACACCGGCCTGCACTGGCCGGCTGGTGACATGTTTTACAAAGATCAGGTGAGCACCACTTCCTAACATGGGTAGGAAGGTTGCGCGCCCCTTCACACAGCATTTTCAGTGGGGAGTGCCCAGGGCCTTAAGTCCACAACAAGAGAATCAGCAAAACCCAGGAGGTGTCCCATGGGAAGAGCCGACCCCCTTGGTAGGGAAAACCCACATGGGGGTTCTTCACTACCCGGGCAGACAACTCGCAGGTGTACCTACCCAGCCGCTCCCCAACCACGTTTCACCCCTCAGGACTTATCATAGGGGTGTTCTGGTGGTAGTAAAGGCCCACTCAGGGTTGGCTAATGAGTGGGAAAGGCCAACCTGCGTATGATACATATTTGACAGGCTAGTCTGGTGGGTGGCACAGTCAGAGCTGCGTCCCACTACTAGCCAGTGCAATACCCGCCCTGGGTATGTGGTGTACCATTTTACAGGGCACTCACAGGTACAACACCTAAACCAATCAAGTAAGCAACCCTTCCAGGCATGTGAAGTAAGGCGTGCAGCCTTTTCCACTGCTAATCAGTGGGAAAGTGCCCAGAGTCCTAAGGCCACGAAGAGAGAGTCAGCAAAAACCAGGAGGACAAAAAGCAAAACATTTTAGGGAAATCTCCTAAGAAGGGCCATGTCCAACAATGATGCAGCTCCTCTTAGCATTAAACGAAAAGCACTACCCTTTGATGTAAAACCAAACAGGAGATACCCGTCTAGTGGCTCAGTTGCAAAATGAGAAACCAGGAAACGTGAAACGCATTCTGGCTTCTCTGCTTGACTAAGTTGTGTGATCCAAAGCAATTATTTTAATTCACTGTCTCCCTCTCCTTCAGCATCACATTTTAAAGCAACTGGAATATATCATCGCAGGCAGTGTAACAAAACCGTTCCTGTATGTGTTTAAGTACACTGTAATATAGATCCACGTATAGCAACGTCTTGGCCACATAGGCAGTGAGCACCACAACTCACTTACCTCTTGGTTGCCTCATGGTATGGTCGGCATAGGGGACGTGAATGTAACTTCATGTTTAGAAAACATCCCTTCTAATAAATTCCTTTCAATGCGGTAATAACATGTCATGTACTAAAGTTATACCCTCTGCATGTTACAGAGACACACTGTTGAATTTTAAAGAGCCTTTACCACATTCTCCATCATAGGCTTTGCACGTTGCAGCTCTGTTCTCCAATACTAGAGCAGACGGAACAGGATATAAAACACACTTAAGAAGGACGCCTGTCCAGGAGCCTGCAATAAAGGAACAAGTCTGGTGCTTAGTAGCATAGCAAGGATGCCATGGGCCCTTGTGCAAGGAAGGAAAATTACCATTTTAACTGGTGTTGGGTAGTAAAATACAGCAACTGTCAGGGTTCAATGGGCCCCTCAGGGTACTGGGTCCCAGTGTAACTGCAGCTGCTATACCAGTAATGGCCAGCTTTAGCACCAATGGCTCCTGGTGCGGCAACCTTTCCTTCAAGGATTTCCTCACTACCACAGTGCCCCATATCTTCCCATAGCCCCTCTCTCACATGCATTTCATTTGTTTTAAAGCGCTACTCATACCAGTGTAGGGTGTCAGAGCATATCACACACACATTATACAGAGACAATGAATCATATATGTATAAATCAGTCTATAGGAGATGTTACATAGGACAATGAGGATTACAAGGTGTAGAAATATGTCATCCTTACTAGCAGGCAGTATATTTTAAGTGTTAGGTCTGGAGAAGCACAAACTTAGGATTTAAAACCACGATGGTTGCGGTTGGCTTCACTAATCAGAATGTGTTTCTACCCAAACGTATCCTTTTTAGCAACATTAGGAATAGTTAATGAAAACCTGGGGGGAACAACATAACGTTCTAACCTATACTATCCAACTAGCATGCAGCTCTTTGATGACAGTTCATAAATCACTATGCTATATTAGGATTGTAACCTATGAAATGCAAGTAACAAAGGGATCTCTGTGACAAAAGCAGTAACCCACTGAACTATCCACATAAAATACAGTTCTGTGATCTCCATCGTTCACGTTCTTTGCAGCAGGCACATTAACCCTCTGTACTACATTTTAAGTGTGTCAAAACTGCCACTAGACAAAACTCTATCTTCACAGTGCCAGGTGCGACTGCACCGGTCGCACCGCCCTGAAGTCAGCCCTGGCACCAATGGTAGCTATGCCTTGTGACGCACATAAATGAGTGCCCACCAGCTCACATGGACCACTGATGTGCTTGCAGGCACCTAAACACAAGTGCTGGCCCACCCCTGCCCTTTCCTCCGTATGTGGCGGGAGCCTGGCACAGAAGGAGCAGCATTCCTATGCAGACCAGTTCCCATGGCTGAAGAGCCAGTGATGACGATAATACCGTGTGTGTGGAAGCAACAGCCTCATTGGATGCTTATTATAGTCCCTACATTGCTTCAGGATTCACCAGTATGATTTATGTTCTGGGAAAGAAGGACAACTAAAAGGAATTGATGATTTCATAGCAAGAGTAAAAACATTTGTTGGAAAATGGAGGTTTCGGGGCTCACACAGCAAGCGCGTTAGAGATTAAAGAGTGATGCGTCCAACGAGGGATGTGGGTCAAGAAGGGAAACCGAGCCTTCGAGAATGGATAACTGCAGGGGGCAGAGGAGAAATAAAAGACAAGTGCGCAAGAAAAGTGAGTGAAAGGAAACAGGATTGTCAAAGATGGGGTCAAGTACCATGATTTCCCAAGGAAAAGACAGAAGGACGGACTAAGAACAAGAACGGTCAAAATAGGGCCTTCCCTATGGAAGACTTCCTTCGTGATATGAGCGCAAGACGTGTATACCACAAGACACGTTAAGCGCAGGTGCAAGTAAAGAAGGAAAAGAGGTGTGGTGTTGCAGGACAAGTTAAATGCATGTGCGAGGGCAAGGTGAGTGGTACTACAGGTCACGTTAAACACAGGTACGGTGTAAAGCATTTGGTACTACAGGTCACATTGAGCGCAGGTATGGTCTAAGGCATGTGGTACTACAGGTCACGTTGAACATAGGTACAGTGTAAGGCATGTGGTACTACAGGTCACATTTAACGTAGGTACGGTGTAAGGCGTGTGGTACTACAGTTCACGTTGAACGTAGGTACGGTGTAAGGCATGTGGTACTACAGGTCAAGGTGAACGTAGGTACGATGCAAGGCATGTGGTACTACAGGTCACATTGAACGTAGGTACGGTGTAAGGCATGTGGTACTACAGTTCACTTTGAACGTAGGTACGGTGTAAGGCATGTGGTACTACAGGTCACGTTGAACGTAGGTACGGTGTAAGGCATGTGGTACTACAGGTCAAATTGAACGTAGGTACGGTGTAAGGCATGTGGTACTACAGGTCACGTTGAACGTAGGTACGGTGTAAGGCATGTGGTACTACAGGTCACGTTGAACGTAGGTATGGTGTAAGGCATTTGGTACTACAGGTCACGTTGAACGTAGGTATGGTGTAAGGCATGTGGTACTACAGGTCACGTTGAACATAGGTACAGTGTAAGGCATGTGGCACTACAGGTCACATTTAACGTAGGTACGGTGTAAGGGGTGTGGTACTACAGTTCACGTTGAACGTAGGTACGGTGTAAGGCATGTGGTACTACAGGTCAAGTTGAACGTAGGTACGAGTGCAAGGCATGTGGTACTACAGGTCACGTTGAACGTAGGTACGGTGTAAGGCATGTGGTACTACAGTCATGTTGAACGTAGGTACGGTGTAAGGCATGTGGTACTACAGGTCACGTTGAACGTAGGTACGGTGTAAGGCATGTGGTACTACAGGTCACGTTGAACGTAGGTACGGTGTAAGGCATGTGGTACTACAGGTCAAATTGAACGTAGGTACGGTGTAAGGCATGTGGTACTACAGGTCACGTTGAACGTAGGTACGGTGTAAGGCATGTGGTACTACAGGTCACGTTGAACGTAGGTATGTTGTAAGGCATGTGGTACTACAGGTCACGTTGAACATAGGTACAGTGTAAGGCATGTGGTACTACAGGTCACATTTAACGTAGGTACGGTGTAAGGCGTGTGGTACTACAGTTCACGTTGAACGTAGGTACGGTGTAAGGCATGTGGTACTACAGGTCAGGTTGAACGTAGGTACGAGTGCAAGGCATGTGGTACTACAGGTCACATTGAACGTAGGTACGGTGTAAGGCATGTGGTACTACAGGTCACGTTGAACATAGGTACGGTGTAAGGCATGTGGTACTACAGGTCAAATTGAACGTAGGTACGGTGTAAGGCATGTGGTACTACAGGTCACGTTGAACGCAGGTACGGTGTAAGGCATGTGGTACTACAGTTCACTTTGAACGTAGGTACGGTGTAAGGCATGTGGTACTACAGTTCACGTTGAACGTAGGTATGGTGTAAGGCATGTGGTGCTACAGGTCACATTGAACGTAGGTACAGTGTAAGGCATGTGGTACTACAGGTCACATTGAACGTAGGTACAAGTGCAAGCCATGTGGTACTACAGGTCACATTGAGCGCAGGTATGGTCTAAGGCATGTGGTACTACAGGTCACATTGAACGTAGGTACGGTGTAAGGCATGTGGTACTACAGGTCACGTTGAACGTAGGTAGGGTGTAAGGCATGTGGTACTACAGTTCACGTTGAACGTAGGTACGGTGTAAGGCATGTGGTACTACAGTTCACATTGAGCGCAGGTATGGTCTAAGGCATTTGGTACTACAGGTCACGTTGAACATAGGTACGAGTGCAAGGCATGTAGTACTACAGGTCACATTGAACGTAGGTACGAGTGCAAGGCATGTGGTACTGCAGGTCACATTGAACGTCGGTACGAGTGCAAGGCATGTGGTGCTACAGGTCGCGTTGGATGCAGGTGCGAGGGGAAGGTGAGTGGTACTACAGGTCATGTTGAACATAGTTACGGTGGTACTACAGGTCACATTGAACGTAGGTATGGTGTATGGCATGTGGTACTACATGTCACAGTTAAAGTAAGTTACCCAAAAAGCCATCACAGAAATTAAAAACAAACCTGGTTCTTACCCTAAAAGCAGGTGATGTTTTCAGGGTGTAATAGACTGGCTTCCTAAAGCCAAAATAAAGCCAAAAGTCGCAGTGTCCAGTTAGTAGGTCTGTCCGAAGTTGCTAGTCAATGTTCAGGGACCACGACAAGCTCTTGTTGAGACAAGTGGAGGCTGCTAACTGAAATTGTAATTGCATATGTTAAATTTGGGAATTGTACGAATTTTACAGAACATTTTAATGTATTGCAGTATAACAATTTTAAATATTTTTCACCTTTGGGAGACTGGGTCAAACAGAAAATGTCTTGCTGGAAACATTTTCTCCTTTAACTGATCTCCTCCTGGCATCTTTTTGCCTTAACTGCAAAGATTCGAGCCCCCTGCTACTAATGAGAAGTTCACCTAAGCAGGGAAATACATACTGTAAAGTACCTAGGGCAACTTCGACACATGTTTAAAAATACATAATGAGATTATATTCAAGAGAAGAGACCATCACTCAATATTAGAAAAATACAAATATATACTTTTTATTAAATACTCTCTTCAGTGATTATGCAATATTTTGATTTATATGACAGAGAAATCACCATTTCAGTCTACATACGTACTGCATTCATTCATTTACCCATGCATACAATTCACATACATATTTGGCTTCTTTTGAATGATCTATACATTTGATATGCAAGAATTGCAAACAGGCAACAGTACAATGTTCCAGTTATAATGACATGATTGCGAGACTTCCTTTGTTTCGATGCTACGGTATCTCAGAAGATGCAAATCGGTCCCAAATGCCGATTTGCATCCTCTGAGATACCGTAGCAGCACGAGCTGATGTTATTAGCGATTCTTCCTGGAGATCCATCATCCTCTATGTAGAGCGCGTTTTTAAGACATGGACTCACAGCTCGTCGGCTCTTGGAAAACACAGTCCATTTAGGACCAGTTCACATAAAGAATTTCTTTAAATAATGTCATCATATTACGAACCAGGAGCACCTTTGAGCTCCATGGATATATTATATATCGGATCCTACTACATCGAAACAAAGGAAGTCTCGCAGTTATTGATTGCCTTATATTGAGGACATTCCTCTCTACTTTTTGTGCCAAGCACTACTTGAGAAATAATTTTGGAAGTGGCATTCCTGAAGAAGGCAGGTCTCTGCCGAAACGAACGTAGAAAGATGAATAATTGCCACATCTCTCATTGGTGCATCCCTCGCTTGGATATATAAATAATGCAATCATGTCATTATAACTGGAACATTGTACTGTTGCCTGTTTGCAATTCTTGCATATCAGATGTATAGATCATTCAAAAGAAGCCAAATATGTATGTGAATTGTATGCATGGGTAAATGAATGAATGCAGTATGTATGTAGACTGAAATGGTGATTTCTCTGTCATATAAATCAAAATATTGCATAATCACTGAAGAGAGTATTTAATAAAAAGTATATATTTGTATTTTGCTAATATTGAGTGATGGTCTCTTCTCTTGAATATAATCTCATTATGTATTTTTAAACATGTGTCGAAGTTGCCCTAGGTACTTTACAGTAGTATATCTTTTTGCCTTAATACACAAAGCATGCCCTAGCATAACATTTTCATACGAGATTCCGACCAGGTATACTTCACAGACTACAAGTAATTTATTTTGTGTACTTTTCGCAATAATATGCATATATTTAAACGTTGTTTTTCATAATTTCACACACTCCCCAGTCTTGGGTAAGAATAAAAGCCTCTGTGTCCTTCTTGGGCTGGCACAGACGCCAACAGAGTCTGAGATTTCACAAGAAAGGTCCGGGACAGTGTAGGCTCACAACTCACAAGCTCTCCGCGGGTCATCAGCTGACTGAACGGTACACGTATTCCTGTCTCCGTTTTGGCCAACTATCTGCAAGGCTACTGCAGCGCATGTATGATGGTATTCCGCATGCGTTTATCACGTATGCCTTGGGAATGCCGTCATTAGAACGTACGCGTCTTTAGCACACATTCGTTCTGCACGCAAGTTGTTATAACAACTTGCCTTAGGGGGGTGCTTGATTTTGGAATAGTTGAATTTACTATTCCAACTCCAGTCTGCGCAACAGCAGGGAAGGTGTTGGACTTTAATTCCAACACCATTCCACCAGTGCGCCCCCCTAAAGCAAGTCGTTGTAACGACTTGCGCGCAGAACGAATTCGTGCTGAAGACGCGTTCGTTCTGTTCAATCAATCAATCAATCACGGCATTTATAGAGCGCGCTACTCACCCGGGAGGGTCTCAAGGCGCTGGGGGAGGGGGTAGGTTACTGCTCGAACAGCCATGTGTTCTGTTGCCAGTGCTGTGAAGGCACAGCGTGATTGGGGCTTCGTCTTAAAGGACGTTTCCCACTGCAGCACCTGGACAACTCACTCCCTCGAGGAAACACACACACCACTCAAACTTCCATCCAATGGACTGTGCTTATGGACCTTCTTGACCAAGGTCCTGCTGGCTTCCATTTCAAGCAGCACAGCCTTTTCTGCTCACAGGTCACAGAAGCAAGACTTTCGTATAAATGTTAGAGCAAGTCCTGGTCTTGATGGCACAAGTAACAATCAGGGCCGGTCTACGGAAAATATCTCTCTGGATTGCTGAAATGGCTCTTCTTCCTAGTCCAGCTACTGGTTGGATTGGGCAGTGTTAGTGGCAGTGACGGGAAGCTGGGGTCAAATAAATGCAACCCGATTATTGAAATGTATTTTATTTAACTATTTTTGCTAGTCTTAAATATTATAACAAAAGATACAATCACTGTGTAAAACGTAGACCATGCATATTACCCAAACCAAATGAAAACGTGAAGTATGCTCCATGTCAATGTTAAAGAAACAATTTTCAATGGAGGCTAGCTGGAACACTGAATGCATCCACCCTAACATATCTAGTCTAGATTAAAGGCCTGATTTAGCTCTTGGCTGACAGGTTACTCTGTCACAACGGTGACGGATATCCCATAGGATTTATATTTCAGCGGACAGGATATCCGTCACCGTTGTGACAGAGTAACCCGTCCGCCAAGGTCTAAATCAGGCCATTAGTCTTTCAATTTCTTAAAAGTATCTCTTTTTTTTCAGAGTCAAACAGTAGAAGTCTGACCATACACCAGTGACCTTGGATGTATTCAGTCACGGCCGGCATTAATCGCAGGTGGGTGGGGTGGGGGGGGGCAGGGGTCGCGCGGGGAGGAGGGGAGTTAATACATTTTAAAAACCTACCTTTCGCCGGGTCCCGCGTTTTCCTGCAGGCAGCCTCCCTCCCCTCCCCTAAGCCAATCACAACTCTGCAATGGCAGCGTTGTGATTGGTCGGGACGGCGCCCAGTCAGGCACCTATGGGGAGGCCATTTTCTCCATGTAGGCTGCATGCAGCCTACTTGGAGAAAAGGCAGAGTGCGCATGACTGGTTTGAGTCGGCCCCAGAGGGCCGACCAAACAGTTAACGCCCTCAGCAGTGGGCAAGCCACTCCTCCCCTGCCCTAGACCAGACCCACCCGCCCGCCCCCAACCAAACCCTTCTGCTTTCTTGCAGCGCGAGAAGCAAAAACATAAAATGGTAGTTTTGCTATTTTATGTTTCTGCTTCTTGCACTGCGAGAAAGCAGTGGGGCGACGCTCCTCCGCCCTAATGGAGGAGCTGCCCCTGGATGTATCTGTGAAAACTATCTGCCATCCAGCCGTAGATCACATTCACAAACCATATAAATCCCTTTTTTATCCCGTTTTCCTAGTAGGCGCTGGTATCAACTACTGAAGCTGTGAGCATTGGCTTGACAGAAAGCACATTCTCTCAGGCAAGGTCTCTTTGTTGTTAGGTGACATCCAGTATAACACAATGACAAAACTGGTGCTCAGGTACCGATTTTGACAACCGTTGACCTGGGACCGGATGTATATTTTTCCAGTTCACTCAAAAAACTCCTGGGACGGATTCCCATGGATAACAACAAACTTCTTGTGACATTCCAGGGCACAGCAAATACATCATTAAAGGCAACAATCTTTTTGTACAGTATTCACAGTATTCTTGTCTGTATTCAGCAAGACACTTTTAAGCCTGTATGTGCCTTTCCAGCCACACTACATGATTCATGCCAGACACATAGAGCACACCACTGGGTGAGGTAAGGATGCCACTTATGGATTGCTGCAGAATTGTGCAGGGTTGGGGAATTGGGAAGCTAACTCCTCACAAGCAGCTGAGGCTGAAAAAATTACCACTTACCCAGTAATAAAAAAAAGCCTCATGTGATCTCAAATGCTTTGCCAATGTGTTTTTAGCCATATTGTAGAACAGTGTGGCTGCTGTTCTGCATGACTGCAAGCTAGTGGTGCAGAGGAGAGTGAAGTGGAGTGTCATAGAGTGGAATGGCAAAGAGTGGAGTAGAGTGGGGTAGAGTAGTGTGGCACAGATCGTCATGTATTTGAGCGGCATAGAGTGGAGTGGAGTGGTGTAGAGTGCATTGGGGTAGAGTGCTGCGGAGTATAATGCGTAGAGTGCAGTGGCATAGAGTGCAGGGGCATAGAATTCAGCGGCATACAATGCACCATAGTAGAATGCACTGGTGTAGAGTGCTGCATAGTATAATAATAGATGCAGTGGCATAGCGTGAAGTGGTGCAGAGTGGCATTGAGTATAGTGGCATAGAGTGCAGTGGTGTAGAGCACAGTGGCATAGAGTGCAGTGGTGTAGAGTGGTGCACAGAAGTGTGTCATAGAGTGGTGCAGAGTAGAGTAGTGCTGTAGAGTGCAGTGGTATAGAGTGGAGTGCGGCAGAGTGAAGTGGTGTAGAGTGGAAGGATGCAAAGCAAAATGGCGGAGTACATTGGCATAGAATGCTGTAGTTCAGAGTAGTGTCATACAGTACAGTGGTGTAGAGTGGCAGAGAGTGCAGTGGCGTAGAGCACATTGGTGTAGAGTGGTGTAGAATATAGTGTCGTAGAGAGCAGTAGCATAGAGTACAGTGGCATAGAGTGGGGTGCTGCACAGTACAGTAGCGTAGAGTGGAGTGATGCAGAGTACAGTAGCGTAGAGTGTAGAGGCGTAGAGCGCATTGGCATAGAATGCAGTACTGCAGTGTAGAGTGTCATACAGTGCAGTGCTGTAGAGTGGCTTAGAGTGCAGTAGTGTTGAGTACAGTGGCGCAGTGGCTTAGAGTGCAGTGGCATAGAGTGCATTGACATAGAGTGCATTGGTGTAGAGTGTTACAGAGTATGGTGGTGTAGAGTGCAGTGGCATAGAGTGTTTCTGGGTATAATGGTGTAAAGTGCACTGGCGTCGAATTCAGTACTGTACAATGCAAAGTCATAGAATGTAGTTGCGTAGATTAGAGTGGTCCATAGTAGAGTGCATTAGGGCAGAGTAGAGTGGCGTAGAGTTCAGTGGAGGGCAGCGCAGTGTTGCAGAATAGAGAGCAGTGGCGTAGAGTAGACTGTTTCAAAGCAGAGCGAAGTGGCGTAGAATGGAGTGGTGCAGAGTAGAGTGCAGTGGCGTAGATTAGAGTGGAGTAGAGTGCAGTGAAATATAGTGCAGTGGTTCAGAGAAGATCAGAATGGCGTACAGTGGTTTGGTGTACAGTGCAGGAATATAGCGTGCATTGGCATAGAATGCAGTAGTGAAGACTAGTGTCGTAGAGTGCAGTGGTGTATAGTGGAGTAGAGTTCAGTGGCGTAAAGTAGAGTGGTGTTGAGTAGAGTGAGGTAGAGTGCAGTTTCGTTGAGTACAGTGGTGCAGAGTAGATTGCTGTGGCTTAGAGTGCATTAGCATAGAGTGTTGCAGAGTATAGTGGAGTAGAGTGCAGTGGCATGGAATTCAGTGGCGTATAATGCAGAGTCACAGAATGCAGTGGCATTGATTAGAGTGGTGCATAGTAGAGTGCAGTGACATAGACTGTAGTGGTGCAGTGTAGAGTGTCGTAAAGTGGTGCAGTGATGCAGAGTAGAGCGGCGTAGAGTTCAGCAGCGAGGAGTGCAGTATTGCAGAGTAGAGTGGCATAGAGTGCAGCAGTGTAGAGTGGCATAGATTGCAGTGACGTAGAGGGCCGTGGAGTAGAGTACACTGGTGCGGTGGCACAGAGTTGATTGTTTCAGAGTAGAATGTAGTGGCGTAGAGTGAAGTGGTGCAGAGTAGAGTGCAGTGGCATAGAGTAGAGTGACGTAAAGTGTAATGGCATAGAGTGCAGTGATGCACAGTAGATCAGAATGGTGTGCAGTGGATTGGCGTATAGTGCAGGGGAGTAGAGTTGAGTGGTACAGAGTAGAATGCATTAGCATAGAGTGCAGTGGTATAGAGTGCAGTGTTGCAGAGTGGAGTTGTGCAGGGTAGAATGGAATGGCCTAGACTGGAGTGGTGCAGAGTGTAATGGCATAGAGTGCAGTTGTGCACTGTAGATCATACTGGCGTGCAGTGGATTGATCGTAAAGTGCAGGGGGGAAGAGTTGAGCGGTACAGAGTAGAGTGCATTAGCATAGAGTGCAGTGTTGCAGAGTGGAGTTGTGCAGGGTAGAATGGGATGGCCTAGACTGGAGTGGTGTAGAGTAGAGTGGCGTAGAGTGAAGTGGCATAGAGTAGAGTGGTGCAGATTAGACAGAGTTAAGTGATGCAGAGTGCAATGGCGTGGAGTGGTGCAGAGTAGAGTGCAGTGGTGTAGAGTGGAGTATGCATGGTGTGGTAGCACACTGTCATTACAAACAACACATTGTCAATTGAAATGACCATTGCATTTGCACAGACATACAGTTTTACTAATAAAACTATAGAGCACTCAAACAATTATGTGTGGAAATGGCATTATCTAGTGTATTGATTTGTTTTGATCATATTAAAGTATTTGTTTCCAACACACTTTAGAATTAACAAAAAATGGACTTCATTTGTGTATTCCAAATTCTGAAATATTCAGAAGTACTTGCATAGTTCATTTAAATGTTGTTGGGTTATAGAAACAAAACATTTCCTAACTCCTGCAGCCAACATGATTGTCACATACATCCTCTCACTTTGAAGTCATAGAAAGAAAAGGAAACACCAAGCTCCCTCTGAAGACAGAGCCTGACATTTGACCTCTGTCTCTGAATGCACAGCAAATGTGATAAGACAAGAACAAGATTTACAGGCCTGTTTACAGAAAGGAGCCCTTGTGGAAGAATATAAGAAGAGGTAGTTGGAGAAGGTTTTAGTCCTTGGGAGGGACGAACTCACACTGGACAGCCTAAAACAAATAAAGCCAGCAAATAGAAAACCAGAAAATGTGAGTTGCAAATCACAAAGCCAATGGTAAGCAAAAGGCTGAATGCATTCCCTGGGAAGCTTTCTAAATGTCCCCAAGATGTATTTAGCAAACCAGACAGCTGCGTTGTCTGGGAGTCTTTGACCTTAAAATACTGATTGCCAATTACCCATATCATGGAGAGTCCAAGTTTAAACAGAGAAATATGCACATGCAGCCTTCTGGAATGCAATAAAGTTGTGGATGGCTTAAATGTCTAATAGCAGTTCATTCCAAATTGTGGGTGCAACTGCCTGAAAGCCCCTACCTCTTGCTCATACTTTAATACATCGAGGCACTTTAAGCAGTACAACAGTGCTTGTGGGTCCTCACCGGGCTATACAGAGTAATAAGTTCTGAAAGAAAGCGCTTTCTGGTTTTATGATGTGTCCATGGACAAGGCAATCTAGCTTGAGTGTAATGCTTGCTTCTATGAACAGCCAGCCCCGTTGATCTCTGACCAGTGAGACATGATCACATTTTTTAGTCCCATTACTATTCTCACTGCAATGTTTTGAAAGTGACATCATTTTTCCAAAACACTGTTGGACAGGCCCATATAGGTAGCGTTCTAATAATTTAATGAGAGGATACAAGTTCCAACCAATTGTCCAAACATGCCCAAAGGACGAAAAGGGGGAAATTTCATTAGGGATTTGAGGGGGTTATATCCTGTAGCCGAGACCTTTTGTTTTTGTGGGAGTAATGACAATTGTTGGTCAAACAGATCTCCGAGGTTCTTTACCATGGAGCCTGGAGTAGGGGCTACCCGAGTTGCTGTGGTCAGAGATCAAGTGACCAGTGCTCAGCATCCCTGCCAGTAACCTGCACATCAGTCTTATCCCCATTTAGCTTTTAAAAGTTGCAGGTCATCCACTTCTCGATGACCAGGAGACAGTGTCTCAGCCTTGTGATGAAACTTGAAGAACCTTGATCGATCTTAAAGAGCCGCTGGGTGTTATCAGCATACAAAAAAGTATTAAAGATATAGATTCTGATGAAACTGCTGATGGGCTGCACATATAAATGAAAAAGAATGGTGGTCAAAGCTTAACCTTGGGGCACACCACAAAACAATGTGACCGCTGAAGATCGAAATGTTGACGTCACCACAGATTGGCATATGCTTTTCAGAAGGGAGGTAAACCAGGATTAATGCCTGTCCTCTAAATCCCAATCCTTTAAGTCGATCCAATAACAATCATGATTAACTTTGCCAAATACTACAGAGGTCTAAAAGTAGGATCCCTACGCAGTGCTCCTCATCTAGCTAGGTCCTTAATTGGTTGAAGGCTGACACTAGTAGTACTTCTGTACTGTGTATAGACTGAAAGCCTGTTTGATGTCTAAAGAGAATCTTTCTCTCAAGAGATTCAAAAGCCAGGCCACCAAGTGCTTCTCTGCTCCTTTGGCTATCAACGTAGTGGAGTGATGGGCTGAAGGTTTTTAAGTTTATTTGCATTCAGGCCATGTGTTTTCAACAAAGATGTTACCACCTTTTTAGGTCGAGCATCAGCGCACATGCGCTGTCTGCAAGACCTTTTGTAATCTGTAAAACCACTTTATTCCCACCCGCTGCTTACCATAGGCTCCCTCCGGCGTCATTCTTCTTTGCTGTCTCCTTACTTGTTCACTCAGCCGATAGGTGACTTCCGTTAAAGGCTGTGGAGCACCGGCCAAGCACAGTTTAGTTCCGCTTACAACCTTTATTTGTTGTTAATGAGAACTCTTTTGTTTAAATGGAGAACTCGTTTGAATGTTGTGTTTATTTCTTCCTCTCACCGACCTGCTTATCTTTGCCTACGCCTTTAATGTGTGCCTGCCCCTTTAATGTTTGGCTGCGCCTTTAACGTTTGGCTGCGCATTTAAATCAAGGCTGCAGTCAATCTCTTCCTCTCCCCGAGCCGCTTGTGACTGAAAACTCAGCTGTGTGAGTAGAGTTCCATTTGTCCATTAACCTTATTGTTTAAAGAACCTTTTGTAAGCATTTTGGCACACAGAAATGTGAAAAAAACATTTTTTTGCATTTCACTTTTTAAAAAGCAATTGCATAGTTGCCTCGATAGCCAAAAAATATTAAAGTGATTTTCAAAAGTTAATATTGAAATAAAAGTGTTCTTTTCACATTTCTATGCGTGATCATGTTTTAGCACTGTACCTCTGTATCGAAGTACTGATGTAACTGCATGTCTGATAGGGACCTCCCCCGCCCTCTACTGGAGGGGTTGCACGGTAACAATACACCCTCAGTCTCGATATGCAGAGCTCCTGCATGGTAATTCCCTGCTCCTTATAGACAGAAGGCTGAAGGAAAACCACCGTAACTGGAAGAGGTGCATGTGGAATTGTCACTGAAGTTGTCCTCTCCTCAGCACCCCAAGAAAGCAAGGTTTCGCACACCTTTAGTAGTTTATTCCATTATTAAATGTGTTCATAAAATGCAAGCAAATTGGGAAACGCAATTTTTTGTACAGTAGAAATCATCTTTTATTTTCTTATGTTTAGGTACGTGTGCGTCCATTAGACTGGGTGGGGTGTTATGCCACCCTGCAGTAATCAATCGTTGGTTCTCCACTGCTGTGCGGCATCAAGGTGCCTCCGGGTGCGTGAAATGTATGGAGAGCCTCTGTGGACCCCTCTAATACGCACCAGAGTTTTTAAACACCCCCCCCCCCGATCTCCCATGCTGCTCTCTTGTCTTCATTTGCCCCTTGCCATAACCTGCCCCGTTTGAAGACTGTCCTTGTCATCTTTGGTTCAGATCTCTCCTGGCGCACAGAGACTGTGTTAATGATTGCTGCGGCGCAGTCTGCCATCCATAAGGCTCTCCGTGTTTTGAACTTGGTTCTGATCAGATTTCACTCTGGTCTGGACCCACCAGATCTGAGAATGGCACTGGCAGGATTGCGCCGGTCTGTGAAATACGTGCAGGAGACAGAGGGGGCACTCGCCGCAGTTACCAGAGCCCCATAGCCTACAGCATGTTATAAAACGATTTCACTTGCCCCTTTTTTATCGTTAACTCCTACGGCCCTTTGCCTCTTCCTCCGTGTGAACCAGAGTAGAGGCATCGCAGGTCAGTGCAGATTGTTGTGTGTCCGGTATCTTGGGGATGTTACGAATACATTTGATGCGCTGTGGTGTTTAAATATTGCTGCTTGGCCAGCGTCTGTGCTAATATTGTTGGGACTCTTCAGGGCGGTGGCCCAAATAATGATTTTTATATTGGAAGAAGTGTGTATGAAAGGCAAAAGTAAAATCTCGTATTGTGATGCTGACTTGCTGTAACTCCACTAGCCCCTGCTCCTGATATCAGGGCTGCTGTTGTGACCGTGAACCCAAAAAAGTGGCACTGTTTATTGTTCTTTTGTCCTCCTGATCATTAGTACGTAGCATAGGTCAGTTCTGTGGGGGAAGCCAGAGTATGAAGCACGGACCAGTCACCCCTTATGAGTGAGAGCTTGGGTGTCTGACACAGATCAGTGCCCCACATTCAATGTATGTAGCATGAATTCAATCTGTGTTCTATGCAGCTACGCACTGGTATGTGGCATGGATAGCTCAGGCACTATCATATAGATTTTTGGTTTTAAAGTACAGATTAATGACTGGTTGTATGTGAGCCTATGTTATGCATCTTCGACCAGGGCCCTGCTTTTTCTGAGCCTGGTTATGCAGCATGGCTGTCAGCACACGTCTTTCTTTGTCTGGTTATGCAGAATGGGCAGTGGCCGTGTTTTATGAGCTTGGTTCTTCAGCTTGCGCCAGGTCGCTGAAAATCCGATTTTGTACCCTGGGTCAGGGTACTGTCCTTTGTGACCCTGGCCATGTCTGGTTGTTCAGCGTGTGCCCGTACACTGCTCTCCTTGAGTCTGGTTATGGAGCTCCGTGCCTGAGCCTTGTTCTGTCCAGGACCATTAATGCTGTGTGTTTAGGGCCATGTTTTTTTGTGAACCAGGTTTTGTGTCATGGATTATGGCCATCTTCAGAATTACCTGTTTTAGATGCTAAAAGGAGGATGTAGAATGGATTCTTATTCAACAAATGTTTAATGTTTTCAAAATTGCAGTAAGGTAAGTAATGGAACAGATAGATCGCTCGCATCCTGGCAAGCTATCGCTCTGCCCCGATAGTATTTCCAGAGGCATATTTGTTTAAATGAGTGGTAGAGGGGCTTGGTGCCACAGTCATGCAACTGTAAAGGGACAACATTGAATCAGTCAAGTGTTAAATGCTGAACCTCCCCAAGCTGGAAAAGAAGACATAGGGTATCTCCCTCCTGTCTGTGGATGTCTTAGACGTCTATTTCAAACCTGCACCATCACCTGGCCATGTGAAAGTCACTGCAGCCGTGGCTGTGCATTGAGGATCAGTCTAACAAAGATGTTAGAACCCTTGTATGGATATTATTACCTTTCTCATACTACCTTGGCTAAAATATTAAAGTATGTCCATGTGCTTATTTATAGTGAACCCCTAGTTTTTCCAAATTTGTCTCAGCCAATAAGACTTCGCAATTTACAACCTGGAAAGAAAATAGCAACTGGCGAACTGGCAGTTTATCCATTTTCTATGGTCAGGAACACAGAGTTGTGCCCTGTTCCTTATAATCATGGGTCTATTAAGTTATGTGGTAAGTGCCCCATTCCACATGGCAGTGATCAGTGCCGTGGGGCAAACTTGCCTTGCTTTGCTCTTACTAAGCAAGGCCTAATGGCTCTGTTTGCCCTTGTCAACTGGTATTGGAGATTTCTGTGGCCAAAGCAGAACCCCACCCAGCCTCTACTGCCACAATTTCCACTCCTGCCTGCCTCTTGTGGAAACAAGGCTATCATCAAATGCTCATTTTACTACTATCATCTCCAAAATAACCCTTTCTAGACTCTTTCCTCCTCAGCTCACCCCAAACCTCATTTTACTACTATAATCTCCCAAACAACCCTTTCTAAATCCTTCCCTCATGTATCCCTCCCTTGACTCATCCCAAACCTCTTTTTACTAGTATTGATCTCCTTAATCCCTTTCTACAGACTCCTCCCTCCTCCATCTCTCCTTTTTACTCATCCCAAACCTTATCTTACTACTATGATCCTCCAAATTACGCTCGCTAGACTCTTCCTTCTTCTATCCCTCCATTATCTTATTCAATCCAACTAACAGACTCACATATCCACCACTCACATTAACTCCTATTTCCCTATTCTAATCCACCACTAATCCTTTTGGGGTCTGCAGTATAGGGGGTGAGGTGCATTATGCTGCTGAATTGGCATATGGTGTGTGTAGGAATAGGTGCAGTAACACAAAAAAGGGTGGACAGTATCATATACATCAAATGCTGTTGATGTAAGTCATTGGGTTCGCTAGGTAAATCCAAGTACGCCCAGGAGTATCATAGACTCAAACTATTGGAGCCCTCCTAAACCACCAATGGAGTAACTTATGAGACCTACCGGGTCTACACATTTCGTTGTTGTTAGGATATATATAAAATGGTCGAGTCGGGGGTCCACGCGGGTGGACGGCGTCCCCCCACTTCTTTCACAGGGTGGATGCCGTCCACCCTGCCAAGAAGTTGGGCCCCACTAAAAAAGATGCTGAATTCGTCCCGGTGTAACTTCCAAACACCGGGACACATTCAGCAGCGCCTGCACGTTGTTGTCTGCTTTCGATCACAACAACGTGCAGGCGGGGACGGGGCTCTCTTATTTCTGACTCCTGCTGGGATACAATGGCCGAGTCTCGGGGGTCATCAAGCCTCCTTTTGTTGGAGTGTCCTGGCTGGCAGCAGTCAGGAGCCTCACACCTGATGCAAATGCAGCAGAGGAGAAACAAAGGCTCACACCTTGTTAGCACTTCACACATACTTTAAAGAGGCAGCTTTTCACTTTGTTCAGGCTCTGTTTAGGAGATTTGCATGCACTGTTAGAAGTCAGATGTGTTGATCTTTCCCAGTATTTGCACAAAATAAATTGCATTTATATACGCTTATTACCCTTGAGGAGGCGTTGTAATGATTTAAATATCACTATTTCTTTTAAAGCACTATGGCTATAGAAAGCTTAACGCTGACAAAAGGTAACATTGTTTTATATGTAGCGTACAAAAGTGTGAATCTTCTGCCTAAATCAGGAGGGTTTGCAAGTATACTCGAAATGTGCTCAAATGTACACAGGATAGACCTGCTAAACATATATGTGAGGGCTTAAGATCTGATATCACTTCTTGTGATGCCAGTTCCTGTGATGTCACGCGCCGTTATGTCACGCGCCGCGATGCCACGCACTGCGATGCCACTTGCATACAGATTAACTAGGTTAGTCCCCCCACTTCTTTTTTTGGACTTGTGCCCTGAAATGGCTTGAAGACATGTACAGGAAGAGTACAGAGTTTCTATGCAAACATGAGTGCTTTTTGTAGAACACACACCCAACAGCGGCTGACCTGAGGTTCAGCACCTCGATCCCTGTCTATAACCAATTAGTGTCCTGTGCATTAACTGCCAGAGCCTGCCGCAGAAAGGCTCTACTGGGGTCCAGAAAAACAGATTCTCATGAGAAAGGAAGGTGCACCAGGAATGGAGTCAGAGTAATCCAAAGGAATCCAGCAGTTTTCTTTATTTATTTCAATAATTTAAAATGGCCTTCAGCCAACGCGTTTCGTTCCTGAAGAGGAACTTCATCAGGGCTTGAATTTATAACATGAAGAAAAGTGTCTTCGTATTCATATAAATCAGCTCAGGCAAATACCTCTCAATAAGGCCAAAACGGAACTCCTCCAATATCCTGAAATGTCAGGTAGGAGGGTATATCTCCATATGTAAATGCTGCAATTATTGAATGGCCCATTAGTAAAGGGTTTGGCAATAGTTTGTCCAGTATCCTTGATAAGATTATTCCAAGCGTGGAGTCATGTCGTTCCAAAAGCAATATTTGCAAATTATTCTTGCTGTACTTGATGCTGTGTAGCCTGTATTTTGCTCTACATCTATGTGCTGATGGCAATAAAAAAACATTTGCAGTGCAATAGATCTCGCATTACTAAAAGTTTGAGCTATTGGCGTTGCAAATAATAATGCAACGCCAATAGCTTAAACTTTCAGTAATGCGAGACCTATTGCATTGCAAATGCTTGTTTTAATTGCTCAAGAACTAAGTCGAATTTCAAGGCTGTGTCTGGTTGGTAAGAGGTGGTCGTCCATTGAGGGAAGAAACTCTCTGAAGACCTTAAGACTTAATGGGACATGGGTCATCTGAAGAAATGGCTCTAAACGAAAATATGATGTGTTTTAATATTGCAGGACACAAGAAGACAAGTCTAGGATGGCAGAGCCTTTCAAGGAGGGCAGAAGGGGAGGGGCTTCCACTACTGCTTGAATGAGATCCGGTAGAAAGTCTGCAAAGTCAGAATCATGTGCACCGTATGACGCGACTGATCCTCAGAGCTTAAATACATCATACATTTTTGTGATCTTAGAAGCGAAAACTCCGTTAAACTGTTACAGAGATCCTGAGAGGCTGGGACTTCTGTCACCAGACTAGAAGGGTTGCAAAAATAATGAACAATTCTAAATAAATCTCGGAATCCATTAAGTGTATTCGGTGGTTGTTAGAAGCTAAAAACTGTTTATGCTGCCTTTAGGAGGGCTCGTAAAGGAGTTCTTGGAGCCTTATATAATTCCAGGTTAAGTGATGCAAAAGCGGTGTCGCGAGGACCATCCCATTTGCACACAGAGTGACTGTAATCTGTGCAGAGAGCTGTGGGTTGTCTGGTCCTATGCCTGGGAAACTTTGGCAGAATCTCCCATGGCCTTCAGACATTAAACTAGCTTAGGGGTGCAAACAATATAGCGCTCTAGAAATGCTTTTCGGGAAGAGCAAGCGCATACCTTTACAGTATATTCGCGTGTGCGCTGCATCCACCACTAACATGACCTGCCGAGGGCTCACACTCACGCTTTAAGTGGAGGGTGATGAAGGATTCTCAGTAATTGGACCTGAGCCCTGAACTCATTGCCAATGGGTATTACTGAGGCCGGTTACCAATAAATATTAGCAATTAATTAGAGTTGTGCTGGTGACCATGGGTTAGTTAGCACAGTGGGCCCGATGGCTGGGGCTCCAAAGTAGAATCCTCGCAGTGGCGCTGGGCGCCCCGGCTTCTGTGGTAGGCCGGACACAGCGGACTCGTACACTTGTATCTACGTGGACAACTCGGGGTCAAGAAAACATCCGACTGCAAAACTTATGGACGCGATGATCCTGTCCTCCCATCTGCTTTGGCAAGCCCCGGAAACGGAGTCTATTTTTACGAATTATATCAGCTGTTTATAGCGTGTAAGAAAATGTTCTCTGCTTATTTTTTGGCGGGCAGGCCTGAGAGCCTCAGGGTCACGCCTCGTGAGGCAGTGTGTAGCAGTCAACATTCGTTTTTGTTATGGACAGTCCATATTTGGAGAGATAATGGTTCTGTTCTGGAAGGCCGGTAGCCAGGACTGGCCCATAGACAACTTCCAGACACCCGGGTGCCTCGAGGTCGTGCGACGGACTTTATTCTTGTCTCTGTGACATGGCTCCGTATCTCCGAGCTGCACACGGTTAACAGCGCCGCTGCCGTGATCACCCGCAGGCCGCAGCCCCCTGGTCATCGCTGTAGCTGGGGAATCCAACAATGGGCGAAGAGGACATCTCGCTCCCACTGGCGTAACAAGAGCTCCCGCGGTGCGGGAGGGACCTTGAGCTCCAATGGACCCCTCCGGCACTGTGCACGGCGGCGGGCCCCTGGACTGAGCTCCTGACTGGGTCGGGAGCGTGGGTTGCCTCCTCCATCATGTACTTTGCAAGGGGGGCCCTCAAGTTTCGTTACGTAACGCAACTGCTTTCATCCCACGCCGCCTCGCTCTTCACCGGAACCGCGCCTCCTGCCGGCAGGCTCTTTGCCCCATCCCATCGGCCCTGCAGACGATCTGGCCCCTGGCCCTCCCGGCTCCTCGTGGACCTCACCGCTGCCTTGCCGCCTTTCGGCCGCCAATGAAGGCTGTGGGCGCCACGCCTTGCACTGCGCACCGCCTCAGGCCTACCTGGCCCCTCAGACCTGCCTTCTGACCGCCGAGGACTGCAATCAGCACCACGCAGCAGTCCTACCTGGCCCCTCAAGCTCAGCATTGCTGTCAACCATTGCTTAATTTGTAAAAAAAACTAAGTGCCAGGGCCCTCGTTAGGACGCCACTGTAGCTTGCAACAGTCATTACCTGGTCCCTTGCCAGCGGTGGCAATGACACAACCAATACTACTACTAATCATCACGCTCCTACAAGTGTGACAATTCAGACTATTTCGAGCCCCCAAAGTTAGAAGAATGACTTTGGCAGCAGCTAGTAGTCATTTTGAAAGTATTTTGAATTAATGAACAACTGTTGTGCTCATTTCTAAATTAGGCAAACAGGCCACCATGTGGCAGACTTTCATAAGTGCTGGTGTTGACAATTAAGTGCCAGTGCAGAGCACCGGAAACCACTGGCTGAAATTGAGCACTGTTGCCACCTCACTTTCAAGGCTGCTGCGGAAGCTCTCAGAGCCAGCACCAGTCGGGCGCCTGCCGGCAGTCCATCGCCGACAGCATCCAGGCCCACCTAGCATTTGTCCCTGCCTCGGCACGAGTGCCACTCACCACGGTGCCACCCAAAGGACTGCTCAGCCACAGGCTCCTCCTACTGTAGTGCAGACTCCAGCCCCATGCCCAGCTGCCATCCGCTCCCATCAACTGGGCACCAGCAGCCGCATAGTGTCTGCCCCCTGGACCAGGTACAATTTGCATGCATAGGTGCAACCAGTTGGCCCTGTGTTGCACCCCGACGGATCCCAACACCAGTTTTTTCCTCTCTCCACTCCACCACGAGGTGCCTTGTGCCCGCTCCAGTGGCCCAGCTCGACCCTCGAAGCGCTGAGGTCTGTGATGGCCACAGCTCCAGACTGCACTAACTCTGTGCCCACTGAGCAGCAAGATGGCGTCCATTCCGACCATCGAACTCTTCATTATCTCTGGCACCCCGTACTCGCAAGCAACCAAGTAGGCCTCGAGGGTGGACTGCCTCAAATCGTACTTTGCGGCCATATGCATCGAGAAATGCCGCCCCATGCTTCTTCATTTAGGTGGCATGCACATCCATAAACTCTCCAAGACGGCGACCAAGTTTCGCCCTCCTTACACATATGCCACACTCAAGGCTGCACTGACTGCCCATTTTGCACCTCAGGCCAACCCGGACTATGAGCAGTTTCTGCTCTGCCAGGCCCAGCCAACACCAGAGGAGCCTGTTGTTGAGTTCCACGCCCGGCTCCAACAACTTGCCAGCACCTACACACTACACACTGCACCTGCACCCTCCCTGATGAGCTCGATGAGATGAGGGCACAGTTCTTCTGGGGTGCTCCTCAACCAAACTCCGGGAGCAAACCCTGCAAGTCCCCGGGATGAGCATGGCCGACATACTCACGCTGGGCAGGTCAGAAGACCTTTCAAAGGCCCGTGCAGCTCACATGGAGGCAGCCCTCAAATGAAACATCAAAACAGAGCCGGTCAATCAGGTGACTGGCAACAACAAGCCCAACAGATGAGCCCGTCAGCAGTCTTATCAGCCCAGCAGGCCATGTCATTGGTGCAGAGGTGCCACCCCACACGACGGTGAGTGCTTGGCCAAGGTAAAGAGTTGTTCAACCAAGGTGAAGAGAGGTTCGGCATGCGGAAAAATGAATCATTATGCAAAAGTCCGCCGCTCAGCGCCACAGCAGAAGACCTCCAAAAAGCAAGCAACCAACTGCGTGGACACGGACTCAGTAGTGGCAGACGACGATGACGATATGGATGACAACGCCCTGGAAGGCATGGTGCACATCATACATGCTGTGGATCTGACCCAAAGACAAAGTTCAAACGGACCCAGGTGCCAGTTCACGGTAGACGGCCAGCCACTCATGGTGCTTGTGGACACTAGGGCCTCCATCAATATATTGTCCCGATCGCTCTTCCAGTTCTTGCCCACACCACCTGCCCTCTGACCCACAACCACCTGAGTATACTCCTTTTCCTCCCACCTCCTGCCTCCCGCAGGAAGACATTGGACATGACAGCCTGTCCACCAAATCAAAGGTCTACGTCACCAAGAGTGGACCGGACATGCTCCTCAGCCGCCACACCATTGAACACCTCTAGCTTGTCCACTTTGCTTTCGGAATCCATGCCAGTGCCATATACTCACTGCTAAGCGAGTTTGAACCCCTGTTCAAAGGGATAGGCTGTCTAACAGACCGCGAGGTACATCTGCACATCGACTAAGCTGTGCAGCCAGTCGTCCTACTGCACAGGCAGGTAGTGTTCCACCTTCGTCCAAAAATAGAAGCTGAGATTCGCAAGGTGGAAGCAGAAGACATCATTGAAATGGTGGAGGGGCCAACCCAGTGGGTCTCCCCTATTGTGGTCGCAAGAAAGCCAAAACAGCCAGAGGAGGTACAGATATGCATGGACATGTGCATCCCCAACAATGCAATCAAACGAGAGAGACATCTAAATTAAAAATTCGACAACATTGTGGGAGAGTTTTTACGCTCAAGGTGGTTATCGAAGATGAGCCTGAAGTCAGCCTACCACCAAATCCTCTTGGCACTGAAGTCCTGCCATATCACAACATTATCGACTCAGCTCAGTTTAAAAGCACCTTAGATTCATCAGTTCATGGGCAGCCAAAGTCTTTCAAAACATTGTCCGAGGGGTGATACCCAGACTCCATGGGGTACTGATTGTCAGCGACGACATCTTGGTGCATGCCCCCACCATCAAAAACATCTCCACAGGCTGAAGGCAGTGTTTAAGCGCCTACAAGAAAGTGAACTCACCCTCCATTGAGAAAAATGTGAGTTCCTCAAAGAAAACATCTGTTTCTTCGGCTACAGTTTTTTCAGCAAAAGGCGTGACTCCTGACCAGCAAAGGTCCAGGACATACAAGCATCACTGGCACCCACCACAGTCACTGGAGTCAGGAGGTTTTTAGGAATGGTGACTTACTGTCACTTTATGGGAAACCTCTCACAGAACCACTCAGAGAACTCACAAAAGCATCACCCCCTGGCAGTGGGGTGCAGAGCAAGACCAGGCACTCCAGGCCATAAAATAAGCACTCGGAGCAAACTACCTTCGCATACTTTGACCCAGCCAAAGACACTGAAATCTCTGTGGACTCCAGTCCTACCAGCTTTGGAGCCGTCCTGTTCCAGTGACAAAAGTGCAGAGAGTGGGCTTCCATTGCCTATGCCAGCAGGGTATTAACCCCAACTGAGCAGAGGTACTCCCACATTGAGAAAGAGGCAATTGCAATCCATTGGTGGTGCCGCTATTTCCATGTGTATGTGTACAGTCACCCGTTCCAGGTGAATACTGACCACAGGCCACTCCTACCACTATTCTGTGGGTGAGTGATGAAACCCCCGCCGCGGATTGAGAAATGGATTCTCCAGTTACAGGAGTACACCTTCTTTGTAGAGTACAAGCCAGGGTCTCACAATCCGGCAGACTACCTGTCACGGTACACAGGGCCAACCACTCCTGAGGAAGAGCGGGATGCAGCAGATACAGAAGAGTACGTCAAGCTTGTCATGGAACGAACTTGCCCTCTTCCTATCTTTCTGGCAGACATCGCAGAGGTGACTGGAACCGACAACTGCCTCCAGTCTGCCACCGCTGAGACAAGATCAGGCAAGTGAGTCGACATACTGGCCGTACTGGCACAAAAGTAGCCGAATCCCGCCACATCCTAAGGTCCCTACACAACGTGAAGGCCAAGCTCACAGTCACCGAAAAGTGTTGCCTCCTGAGGGGACCCAATCTGGTGATACCCACCTGCTTGACACAGCGGACAGTAGACCTCGCCCATGGGTCCTACCAAGGTATCGCCAGAACTAAGAAGAAACTACACAGCATGGTGTGGTTTACAGGCCTGGCCGAGCTAGTTGAGCGCACCATCCAGCTATGCGACTTGTGTCAAGCCACCGGAACACAGACACCCCCGCTCCCTCATTATCATTAAGTCCATCCTGGAGGTCTCGTGGCACTGTGTCAGCACACATTTTGCCAGCCTCACTGATGGCAGTTACCTCTTTGTCATCATAGACGATTTCTCCAAATACCCAGAATTAGAAATCATGCGATCCATGTTAGCAGAAGAAACAATACCAAAGCTTCGAAAAGGTCATGGCCACCCATGGCCTCGTAAGGGAATTACCCACTGACAACAGCCCCAACCTTCAATAGCTAGGAGTTCACCAGCAATCTGCTGTCACGGAACACCAACCATCGCCGGATCACCCTGCGTTGGCCTCAAGCCAACAGGGAAGCTGAGAGGTTTATGCAAACCATCAACAAGGTAATCCGCATTGCTCAAGCGGAACAACAAAACGTTGAGACTGCGATATACACATTTCTTGAAAGACTACTGCTTAACGCCTCACTCCACCACAGGGGGTAGCCCCCAGCATCGCCTGTTTTGGGAGGAGAGTGGAAGATGCAATACCACACCATCCCCAGTGGGAGAGGACACCAATTCACAACAGTCTGGCCCGTCCCAGAGGTATGTCTGAAACCAAAAGATGTTGCAGCGCAGACGTGCTGCAGTTCCAAACATCCACATAGGAGACCTGGTGCTCTTACGAGTTCACCATCCTTCTTTTGTATGCCTTTCAAACGCTCACCGTGGCATGTCACGAACATGAAAGTGATGATGGTGTCGGCTGCATGTGGTCAAGAGACCGTCACAAGAAATGTTTCATATGTCAAGAGGTTCCGGATAGCACCTGAGAACACACCAAGAGTCCCGTCAGACACGGAAGGAGTCCATCACAACCAGAACAGACAGATGAGGAGTACAAACCAGTAGAGCGACCCCTCTAAACTCCAGAAGAGCCCCAAGCCTCTTGCCAGGACCCGAATCGTAGGCACAAGACCCCCTCTGCAGCGAAAGTCTCAGGGCAAGGTCTGCCACGATACAATCTCAGGAAGAACCTCACTCCATCTTAGAGGCTCCAGAACTATGTAAGAGACTGAGTAAAGGGATGACACAGTTTAAACGAGACCCTCTGGAGTGACCACCTCAAGAACGAAATAAAGTGTTCGTTTGTGTGTGTTGTTTTAAATGTTTGGTTTTTGTTTGTTTCAAGTTAAGGAGGAATGTAATATCAAGGGCCATGAGGTGTTTGATCCGACGCCCCTACAGAATTTAACGTCTATGGTTCCTCCCAAGGTCACATGACCAGGGGAGTATTACTAGAGGATGGGGTCCGCGGAAGAGCAGTCCCCGCACTCGAGATCCAACAAAGTGTGTGTGTGCGTCTTAATGGGACCGAGAGCTGTAGGTCTTGCTGCACGCGGTTAACATCACAGCTGCCGTGATCACCCCACAGGCCCCTCCCTGGTCTTGCATAGCGGGGGATCCAGCATCCCCCACCAGATTTTGGAGGGGGGGGGACAATGGGTAATATCTCCCCCAGATTGTGAAGTGGAAGCAAGTGACAGACGAAACATGTCTTGCTGCAATGCTACACACATCGACTCTTCTTGAAGCGCTGTAAGCAGCGGAGCAAACTCTGTGGGGGCTCCAAGAATCTTTAATTTGTTAATTATTTAATTGGTCATTGAGATGTTGAGCCTCTCTTAAAATCATGCCAGACCAGCCAACAGAGTAAGTGAAGGCAGGAGATGCTATTTTATGATAATGTTACTGCTGGCTCAGCTGACTTGAGAAAAAGAAAGATTTTAGGAGTGGCTCAAGACCTCAATTACTGCAATTAAATAATTCGCAAAAATAAGTATTGGAGTAACCACAGAGTTTTGTCTGACATGTCGTGGGTAACTCGCGTCAATGACGTCAAGGAACACAAGTATTCCTCAAAGTTTTGTGTTTAAAAAACATTACTTTCAACAAATGGCCCTCAAATTAGTGATATTAATGTAAGTGTGTACTTAATAGACACTGTGAAATGTTGAAAAATAACTTTCTTGACATTTGATGTCTGGTATACACCTTACAATGACACCAGAGCTGGCCTTTTCTCAAAGAGCGCCCTGGGTGAAACCAAATTTGGTGCCTCCCTTCCATTCTCTCCTTTAACTGTCTGTTTGTAAAAAAAAAACATGACAGGGGTGGGGAAAAGGTGAGGGGACAAGATAAAGGAGAACCATGAGAAAACAAGCATTTGCAATGCAATAGGTCTCACATTTACACGAGTTTGAGCTATTGGCATTGTAAATGACAATGCCTTTTATTTATGTTTTACAAACAAACACATGCCAATAGCTCAAACTCGCGTTATTGCGAGACCTATTGCATTGCAAATGCACGTGCTTGTGGTTAAGAGAGCGCTGAAGAGTCTGCAGGTCACTTAGCAGCAGTCTTTAAAGTGAAAAGAGCCAGTCGTTAAGAGCAGTTTTAACAAACCCTGTTGGCACCTGGGCCACGCAGTCGAATCGAAATGGATCCGACTCACGCTGTCATCCTTCCAGGTCTAAAAAATTGGTACTTTCGAGATGGATAATAATTAACACCTGCTATTTACAGTGCTAAAAGTGAGCAAAAATGTGCTGCAAGTGTTGTATAAATAAAACCATATATGAGCCATAGAACGGGCGCCCTATTAAAAATGTACACGTGCAAAAAGGCTCCTTTTTTAAGAGTGTGAATTCACGGTTGTGATTCACAAAACAAGGGTTTGCGTTTAGAGCCACCACCATATCTATAGTAAATTTCCGAGTTTCTCTATAGGCCAATCCGATGTTGCCAGTTTCTCACCAGAGGGTGTAGCTGTCAATGGTGCACTGGCATCGGGCCCCACCTGACAAGGTAGTAATATACAGGGCCCATGACCCCGTTTGTACACCATTGTTTCTTAGAGGTGCTCAGCAGAACGCAACAAGGCGCTTTTCCAGGAATAATACCTTTGTGGAACAGCGCCCTGGCTGGGTTTGTGCCCACGGGGTTGGGGGAGCCCCGAGCACTCGGCCGTGCCCTTTGTAATCCTCATGTCCTAGAACCAAGGGTTTGTGTGTTTAATACACTCCGGCACTGCCAGTAACCAGCGGTTCAGTGCCCCTTTGGACGCCGCACAACAAACTGAACACAGTGTGCTCCGAGGGCGGGGGCTTGTCCCGGCTGAGAAGGGAGGGGGCATTGAAACTACAAAGATTTGTTTATCCCGCACAAATCTGGGCTGACATTCTTTACCGAGCCTAAAACAAATCCTACACACACATCAAGAGCAGCTTAGCATGTAACTGTGTGCCATACAGACCCAATTCAATAGTTCCGCATAAATGAAAAAAAAACCTGTGTAACAGGCTGGAACAGTTTTCTTGTGCATTTGTTCCAGCGAAACGCCCATTATAGATATATTTCACTGCAAAAACCTACTTTTCTTAGCCTTTGACACGTACTTTACTAAGAACCGGCATGTTAATAAATAAATAAATACGCGCGACGGCAATATGGAGCAAGCTGCCGCGCTGCATAGCCAAAAAAAGCTGTCACCAATGCGCGAATGCAGCCGCGTGTTTGCAAAAGCCGAATTAAAAAAAAAAGTGCTCACAGACCTAATTGAAGGAGAGAGTTTCACGCCGCCAGCACACGATCCAGTCCGGATGGGCTGGCCGAGAAGGAGACAGGGCGTTCACCAAGAAGCCTCGTTTCCAATCGGAGGCCAGCGTTTAACATAAATAATGACGCCGGCCAATGGGAAGGATGGGCGGGGCTTCAAGTCCCCTTCCGAAGTCTCCTCGATGACAATAGATCTCGCAGAGCGAGCAGCGCATGCGCTGCAACGCTAGGCGAGACCTAAAAAACAGTCAAAAGCAGACGTGCACCAGCAGCTTCCTAAATCAAAAATGCTCGTTTCTTTGAAGCCATGTCAGAAGAAGACTGCTGCAGGCAGCTTTTGCGTCCCTCTAAAGGTCTGCGCCCTGGGCGTGGGCCCAGCTTGCACATGCTAAAGGCCGGTCCTGGATGACTCGGCTCATGCTCAACTTTCTGAGCCAAAATAGACCCCTGGCTTTTCTATCTACACAGGTCCCCCCCCCAACCCCACCCTCCCAGAAATTATGGGCACGATTCACAAAGGTAAACTGAGACAAGAGTTAAACTTTACAACTTTCGGGATTCACAATGGACATGTACGAGTAGTAAAGTTAGACTTTTGTCTCAGTTTAACTTAAGTTTTCTTCTTAAGTCTAACTGAGACCAAAACGTAAGTTAAACTGAGACAAAAGTCTAACTTTACTACTTGTAAATGCCCTTTGTGAATACCGAAATTCGTAACGTTAGACTTTCGTCTCAGTTTACCTTTGTGAATCCGGCCCTTAATGTCTCCTATGCCCTTGCTTGTTAGGCATGCATCTCCCTCTGTCCATCCAGCACCACCCATAAGAAGGCACTTGCCAAGAGGGGTGCGTCCTGTGCAATGTGGCTTTACACTCTCCCATTATCTGTAGGAGGAAGTGAGAAGAGTTCAGAAATTGCCCAGCACATTATGTGAGAATCTAACATGTCACTTCAGCTAGTTCTGTGGGCCCTATCAGCCCTATCAACCAGAGTGGGCTATTACAGGGGCCACATAGGTCTCCAACTGTGAGAAAGGCCAGGATCCCTAGCAATCGGAACTCGAGGTACACAGTATTGCAGAAGAAAAGCTTTCTTGATCCTCTGAATCGATGTGGACGAGCAGTCAGGAGCTTAACTCAAGAGAACATGTGTAGATTAAGTCAAGGTACAGTACAACAGAGTAATGGAAGTGATAATAAAGTATAAATGTCAAACGAAGGGTAGTGGGCAGACACACCAGTAATAATAGCTCATATACACAATACAGTGCAGACAGTTAAGGAAAATGGAAAGTGATGAAAGCAAAGTGCTCCGCAATACTCAACACAGAACTCAGTCTATAGTGATGGTACAATGAATCAGTACTACCCTGTGACATAAGCAACCTCAAGGGGAGCTGTGAACAAAAGAACAGCAGTTATAAACATAACAAAGCTGTACAACTAGGGCTTTTGCTTAAACATGCAGGGGCATATTTACAAGATAATGGCGGAGCGTGGTGTTGAGCTACAATTGCACAAAAGTGACGTTCTGATGGCGATAAGCTCTTGTAAATATGCTCCGCAATGTCATGAGTGTGAAGTTCTATTGTTCGCAGCGATTGTGAACCTTAGAACCTGTGTAAAGGAACCTGCGAGTAGATAAGACAAAGATCAATACAATGCGGTATAGGACCCTGAGTCTGCAAATACCTAGATTGCTGACATGAAATGTCAGTGGCGTACCCATTACCTACTGTGTGCAAATATTAAATGACAAAACCCTGTAGGTACAGACACAGGGCTATAAGTACTTCAGAACAGACTCTGAGCTGTACACATGCTTTGTGGTTTTTTTTTAATCTCAATCATATCATACCATTTTGTTTCACCATCTCTACCTCTCTCAGCTAGGCCTAAGGGTCTCTCTCTAACCTCCACAGCGGCAATTTATATCTCCCTTGTTCTCTGTCTTCCTTCCCACTACCACCCCTTCCTCTGTCATACTCCTCTCTATCTTGTCCAGTTTTTGTCCTACACCACCCTCTTCTCTCCTCTTAATATAACCTCTGCAATCCAGTTACACCCAACTCTTCTAGTTTCCCATTTACTTTAAAATCTACATCTTTTATTCTCACACCTATTTTCCATGTCCCTCCAACTGCCACCACTCATTCTCCCACAGTCATTATGCACGCCTTTCCCAATACGCATACAATTTTTTAGACATTTTCTCCCCTTTATATCTGACAGCCTTACTATTCCCCTTATTTTCTTTGGGTTTCGTTGCACCTCAACCTCACTCACTTGCTTCCTTTCTCTTTCCCAATTAGCCTGTTTCTTCCAACTCTGTCAATGTCATTCTTTCACCATTACCTGTACTTGTTTCTCACTAACCTATATCTCTCCCAGTTTCTCTCCTGCTCTACACCATTCTCATGTCTAATCTGTTTCCCTCAGTTGCAGAATTCAAATTGTCTCAGATCAAGCCCATTAAGTTTTTATTCATCTTCACCACTATATTTGGCTGCCAATGATCCATTTCTTTTTAGTTTCACTGTTCACAATAGTTCTAATGCTTTCATTTACTAACCAGGATTGCAGTAGATTTCTCCTTCTTTATCACTCTTATATTTTCTTTTCTTAATATCTTCATGTTTCCTTTTTACCTCACCACTACCTTAAACATTTTGTCACAGTCATCTTCCAGATTCCATCTTCCTCTATTACGATGCTGTATTGCAATAGTTATACTCTTAACTCCACCTTTCTCAGTTTATGTCTCAGCTCATTGAGGTTCCTGTTTCTTTTCTCTGTACCCTCCCTGTTCATTTGCATACTTCACACCTATCCTTCCTCACTCTCTCACTCCCATTTCAGGTTTAATATGAGCAGGAGCTTTGCAAACCTCACAGAAAACATTAAACACCAGGGCAGGAGTTGTGCTAGTCTCTTTCACAAAACAGTTGCAGCTTTGGAGAGAAGCAAAAGGGCAATGCTTCTTAACTCAACAGATATGCATGGGCAGTAAGGTCTCCTTCATACAAATGTTACATCGTGAGCATTAAATAAGAGTCAAATACCTCACTAACACACCACAGGAAGCAAACAAGCATGCAGTTTTCCCTCAATGATGTGCAAGCCTCACCACATAGAACAGCAAAGGCCTCATAACAGCTGCGCAGATGTGGGCAAGTAGGGCAGATTCTGCGTTTGCACATATCAGAATTGAGTAAAATGAACCATTTGCGTGTTATCCCTCACTCTACTCTCTATGGGTTTGTACTAGGGTGTGGATAGGGGCCGATAGTGAAGCATGCCACTATCTAGTGGGTGAGGCGTCGACTCAAAAATCTTTAGATTTCCCCCGGCCCTTACTCTTATTATTCAACCTAGTTGCCCATATTGGTAGAAAATCATATTTCTTCAGCCACTGGATGAGACATGCTGCAGTTTATAGGATGCATTTGAGGGGGTACCAGTGTGGAGTCTGTGAGGCCAAGGAGCACCATGCACATGCAAGAGTGGGAGGGCCTGAACTGCAGTTATAAAGTCGATTTCTGGAAGAAATTGTTTAATTTTCTTTAGAAAAGAGCTGGTAGCAAACTGTCTTTGTGTTTTTTAGCAAGTTGTTCCTTATAAAAGTAAGGCTGGTATCCAGGGCGAATCCAAGTGGGCTAGTCTTAAGGGAAAGTTGGGCTTGAAGCTGTCACAGTTCATGTCAATGAGACAAGTTTGAATTATTTCTGTCTTGGTTCGATTGAGTCTCGGGTAGGTTCTGGACATCTAGGTCTGGATGATGCGCAGGCAGTGTTTGAGGCTTTGGATGTGTGAAGCAGAGGAGACTTTCAAGTTGAGTGGTAGACCATCTGCATATTGGTGACTCTTGATGCTGTTATCTGTGAGGTGAGAAGCAGAACATACGGAGGATGATAATGATATTATGGAACCCCAGGGGCAGGTGACAGGGATCTTTTGGGACCCATGTAAAGAAACTGGAGTTGGTTGGAAAGGTAGGAGGAGAACCACTGAAGGACATTGCTGGGATTTCCATTCTAGACTCCAGTGTGAGGGGTTGACTGTGTCAACGTTCAGCAATATCAGGAGGCAGAAGAGCATTGTCTCCAATATCTAAAGTAGCGGTCTTCGTGCTGCATTGTGATATGAAGCCAGACTGGTAGCCATGCAGAAGATGCTTAGCATTAATGTGATCTTGGTGAAGGCCATTATACATCAAAACCCCTGCATGACACTAACAAGGAACAGTTGAAATCATTTGTAACCTGTTAACAGGAATTCTACAAAGGATGGCTCTGGGGCAGTGGAATAAGGCTGACCTCAGAGGAGTTTATTATGTGCCTGTCATTCGTCAGCAGGTCTGCCCCTGATTATGTTGTGTGAGTTGAGTGGTCTGCCCCTGATTATACTGTGTTGTTTGAGGGGCCTGTCTTTCATTATACTGTTTATAGTTAGGTTGCTTTAATCGCTGCAAGCGAAACGCAAGGCAGATAAGCAGCCGGGAAACCTTGTTCAACAACCACATTTAGGGAATCTACTAAAAATAATAAAAAACGCACTCTATGGGAGGTGTTCACAAAATCAGACTTTTTTTTTGGATGACCACACATATTGTAAAGCCCATTAAAGTCACCAACAAGTTTATCTTACTGAGGTCTGAAGATCTGAACGTATCATCTGAAATACTGATCAAGCAGTCCCGGTGATTACATCACCGCTTTCTTTATATTCTTATGTTTTTTTGTGCACATTTATTTGTCCACCTCCAGTGCCTACATTTATGTAGGCGCTCCAAGTTTCTTAGACCGCAACCTAATGTCCAGCGTCTCTAAAAGTAGGGTGTTCTCGCTCTTTTTTCTGAAACTGTTTTCAGTAACCAACATTTGGTAGCGTTTGTTGGCAGCCCTATAATGAAACCAGGAATTTCAGCTAAAACACAATACAAACAAGTGTTTTCAAAAGAAGCAAAAATATCACATATTTAGTTTTAAAAACCTGCAGGAAACAAACGCTAAACACTAGAAACATCTAGGCCTCAGTAACCATAGTGCAAAATAATAAAGGTGGGAAAAATGATTTAACTGCGCAATTAGTAGTGAAACTGAAAACATACACTGGTAAACACTAGTCCCAACCAGAAACAAAATAACTTGATATTTTTCTAAAGAACGTAGCCCAGAGGTTCTTACCGTTTTGACTTCTGTGGACGCCCACTGAATCACTACTGGAAGCTGGGAACCTTGACACAAGCTGTTTCTACAGTTCGAACCTCACAACAGTACACAACAAGCATTGGTTAAGCAATTAGATCTCACCTTATTAAACTATTGGCTTTGCCAATGTTCAATGGCAAAAAAGCAAAATGAGTGATGACATATGAACATGCATGCATCATCGCACGTGGCCACTTACGGTGCGACGTGGACACCATTTTTTGTTATTTATCAATCTAAGATGTTGGAAGCCATTTGGATCAATATACTGAAAACCACGGAGCGGTGGGGAAAGCAACGGACAAACTTGGGGAGATGGATGAGGGAGCAACATGGAGCATCGGCGCTCACGGAGTGTTTGGAGGGGAAGCAGCACGCAAGAAAGAGAGCTAGAAACTACATGAACTCTCATGGTATGCTGGAAGAAAAAGAAAAAAGAAGTTCCCTGAATGGGAGCAGTGGAAGGATAACAGTCAGCTAATCAAAACGATGGTAAAGAGCCTATGCTCCTGGGGAAGGACAAACACAAGAAGAAGGAAAGTCATCGAATAAGAAGCAAGCAAACGAATGACAAGAAAGCTAATCAATGGTAAGCAATGGGTGGGTTGTAAGCCCACTGCAAGTTTTTTGCATGGTCCATAAGAGTCTTTAGTTTACAGGAAGTTAAAAGCTATCTGGTAGGAAAGACCTGAAAATACAGAAACAAGTATACATCAAAAAAATAAACAAATTATTGACTCTGAAAATGTATTCACAAAAAATATAAAAATTAAAATTTTATTTTAATTAGTAGGTTGGAGATTTTCTAAATGTGGGTTTATTTCTAAAAGGCAAGTAATATGCTAGACTGTAGCAAATCACTTTGTTTATTTTTTGCTGTGACCCTTTTTGGGGAGGACTCCCAGAACCTGCCCCTGGGCCAGAGTTTCGGTTGGCCGTGGAACAGAAGTGCCTATACGGGGCTCCTTTTTTCGGCCCACCGCATCGCAAAGAGGCTAGGACAGGGTCTCACAGGCACTGGGAGTGGTCCCCGGCTTGGCTGGGCTAAGAAATTCTGACCGGGCCCCTGATCACAGCTCAGGCTGTCCGGGAGGTGAAAGCCCCAGCCCTGGTCTCCGTTCTCCAGCCTGCCATATCATAAAGCACCTGAGATGGGGTCTCCTGCTGAGGTCTCCCCTGCTTGGTCAGTTAAGAAGCTCTGACCTGGTCCCGGGTCAGAGCTGCAGCTGGCCCTGGGGTGGAAGCCACCCAGCAGTGTCTCAAAGCACATGGGATGCGATCCCTCAGGCTTGGCCTGCTTGGCCGGGTTAAAAAGCCCTGACCTGGCCCCGGGTCAGAGCTACGGTTGGCTCTGGGTTGGAAGCCCCAAGCCCCCTGCCCTACGCTCTGTACTCTGACTTGCCGTGCCTCAATGTGCCAGGGACAGGGTACCACAGACACCATCAGTTCTGCACTGCTTAGACAGGGTAAGAAGCTCTGACTGGGCCAATGGTTAGAGCTCCATTAAACCCCACACATTCCCTTGCCTGAGGCCCGGTTCGGACTCCAAGAGTCCCTGAGTCTTGCAAAGGCAAGCAGAATCTTTGTCAGAAGACACAGTTCGACAAGATGTCCATCCGTCCAGCTTGGCGATCTGGTAGCTCCAAGGCCAGAAAACCGGACACGCCATAGGAATGTATGGTGCGCTGAGATGGCTGGGCTGCTCTAGAAGTCCCAGTGAGGGCTCATTCAACATTCCGAGCCCAGCCAGTTCTCCAGGAGGTCAGATGCATTTACTCTGACAGCCCCCTCTGTCACTCGGTGTGGACGGATTACAAGAAAGGCAGATGGTTTTCCTCTGGATTATTAGGGATAAGGTACTAGGGACCCCTTGTTGTCTGGTTGTTCTCACTGGGTGCTGCGAGGACACAGGCTAGCCTGCCAGGTGGCCCCAGGGGCCCGGGTCTGCGGCTGCCTTCCAGCCCTGTCCGATGAGCCTTTGCTTTGAGCCTGCCTTCCAAGAGAACAGGCAAGGACTCAAAGCTGACATCCCCGTGCAGGGCGGCCTGCTCAGGGATGGTCAAACCACCACCGTCCTAGATCAATTGGACAGATGTGGTCTGTTTAGGGATGGGCTGCTTGGCAAAGAGCTTCTAACCTGCCTAGACAGTTTGACCTAAGGGACTACCTTTCGTGGAGGCAAAGCAGCCTGGCAGCTTATTCTGCACAGTGGTCTGACTAGAGTGGATAGGGCCAGGCGGTGCAAGACTCAGATATCGACTTGTAGTCCGGTCCCTATGCACCACACCACATGGGGTTTCTTCAGGGTCCACCGGGAAGGGTCCTTCTTCTTGAAAACTGCAACCGTGACTTTCCCATTGACTTCCATTGAGCACACAGCTGTGTTTCAACTCTGCATACAGCCTCCGTGGGGTTCTCGGTTATTTACCTCGTGTGGTTCCTTGGGTCCCCAGCTCTTCTGAGTCTTCTGTTCCAAGTACCGACTCCGGTCACAGTTCACATTCCACTTCTTTAGTATATGGTTTGATCTCCCCCTGGAGACCACTGTGTATTTGTGCTTACTTACCTGTCTACATTTAAAGTATTGTGTGTTTTGTTGACGTCTCTGGGTAGGAAATATACCAATATGTTAGTGAGTGTGTATAATAAATATACTTATATTTATAACTACACTGTGTGGTTCTTTTTCGTTTAACCTACACTATATGATTAGTTCTGGTAAAACACGCTGCTTGGCACTCCTTCTGGACTAAACCTGAAGGCTGCTCTCCATAGCTACCAGTTAGAGAGCTTTCTATGGTTGTCTAAGAGCACTAAAATCATCATAAGGGTTGCGTGGATTAGTGCAGAGTGCACCATATACTAAGTCAGCCTCCTACAGCTCATTAAAGCAGTTATGGTTCCTTCGATCACTCCATCAATTCTAGAGCTAATAGATGCCGACGAGTGCTGACCTGCTGGCTGCTTTGATGACTCTAAATCACATCCCCATGATATTGACGATACATCCAGATGTCTGACCAACATTTGATGGTACTTTGTGTGCCTACCATGGTAACCACAGAGATTCGGAGAGAGAGCCTGAGAAACCGTTTCCACATCCAAGGAGGGCAGCAGGTGCACAAATGATCTACTCATTATTCAAGGAGGCAATAATGAAAAAAATAACAATTCAGTACAAGGGTGGGTGGTGAACTCTGCTCCGCCAGCGGAGTTTTGCTAACTCCGCGCTTTGCTGGGAACGCAGAGTTTGGCAAAAACTCGGATTCCGCAGCGTGGCGGAGTTTGCCTCTGCCGCCCACCCCTAGTCCCGGGCCTCCACTCAATTCCCCGATCCTCACTACAGCAGCCGGGCATGCAGTTCCTGCCGAGAGCAACACAGTATGCTTCGCGTGTCCGGTGTCTACGCCGCTGCTGTGCCACTCGCTCAGAAGGCCACCGCGGCTTACAAGTCTTACCTGGATCTGGAGTTCTCCGCCGTGCCCGGGCTGTCCTCCTCCTGGCTGTCTCCTCGTATGTGTAAAACCCCTAGCTGTATGACTTGGGAGGACTGCGCATGCGCGCGTGAGCGCATGCACAGCCCTCCCAAGTTGTACAGCGTAGGGGTTTTGCACCGACGAGGAGACAGGAGGAGTACAGCCCGGACACGGCGGAGAACGCTAGATCCAGGTAAGTCGTAAAGCATTTGGGAGTCTTGGGGTCAGGAACCCTCCAGGTCAGCTGCCTGCATGCATGCTTAGACTGTTCCCATGAGGCACAGGGTCAGACTGATTTGCATATGGCCATGTCTGAACTGGGGTGGTGGAGTGAGCTAAAGAATGATGATGGATTAAACCCAGATCAGTTGACTGGGGGTGAGTGTTTGATTGGCTCAAACGTTCCGTCCATCATCCCCTTTTGTATCGCTTTGGTCGCCCTAAGTTGGCGGGGGTATGCCCAGACGTGGGTCCCTTGCTCACTTTGCCACTGGATTCAAGCAAGCCTGGCTGATGACGGCTGAAATGCCAGAAACCGGTCCTAGGATGCTTGTTTCCGGTCCAGGGAAGACATGGCTTGGCAGTTCGGGCTGGACTGTTCCCATGAGGCACAGGGTCAGACTGATTTGCATATGGCCATGTCTGAACTGGGGTGGTGGAGTGAGCTAAAGAATGATGATGGATTAAACCCAGATCAGTTGACTGGGGGTGAGTGTTTGATTGGCTCAAACGTTCCGTCCATCATCCCCTTTTGTATCGCTTTGGTCGCCCTAAGTTGGCGGGGGTATGCCCAGACGTGGGTCCCTTGCTCACTTTGCCACTGGATTCAAGCAAGCCTGGCTGATGACGGCTGAAATGCCAGAAACCGGTCCTAGGATGCTTGTTTCCGGTCCAGGGAAGACATGGCTTGGCAGTTCGGGCTGGACTGTTCCCATGAGGCACAGGGTCAGACTGATTTGCATATGGCCATGTCTGAACTGGGGTGGTGGAGTGAGCTAAAGAATGATGATGGATTAAACCCAGATCAGTTGACTGGGGGTGAGTGTTTGATTGGCTCAAACGTTCCGTCCATCATCCCCTTTTGTATTGCATGCATGCTTAGGGCGGAGCGGAGCGGAATTTCACAGAGTTTTTAGGCAACTCCGTGGAATTCCGCGTAGTGGCACTCTGCCAACTCCGCCCACCCTTCGTACTCTATTGAGGCCTTGTAATTGGAATGAGTACACTCTAGATTCTCTAAAGAGGATTCAGTGAAGGGCAAGTCTGGTGCCAGCATCTACAGTAATTTTAGCTTCTACAATGTATATTAAAGTTGCTACAGTTTAAAACTTCGTTGTTGGATCAGTGAAGGCTGACAGCTAGGTGTGATCCCCAGTTACTCCCTTGGCTTGTGTTGGGGATCACTCAGAATTGGAGCCACTCCTGCTGTCAAAGACTGCCCCTTTGATGAAGGACAGTGCAGAAGAGGGAGCACTTCAAAGGGGCTGACAGTCCCAACATGAGTTTTAAAGGGCAGACACTAAATCACATATGTGTCTGGGTTTGAATTCTAAAGGTGGGAGCATGTGCCCCATCTGTTGAACAGCACTCTCTTATCAGGAGAAACAAGACAGCCAAATCTCTATGATGCTGGAACCAAGACTGGGGACTACGGCCTGCCAGTCTGCCACCTGCGAGTCGCGCCATCATCCAGGAGCCAAGCTACAGACTCTATTCAAAGGCTTGTTTTAATAAAAATCCAGTCTAATGGTGAAGTTGGATTATTATTAAATATATTGGAAATGTAACTTTTACAAACTTACCTTTACCCTGCTTGAAGCTGCTTGAGGCATATTTGCATTAGCTCTCCAGCTATTGCCCAGCCTGTACTTGACCTGAATGAGGTGTGAAAACTGCTTCTAGAGCAGGGACAATAGCATGGGAGCAGGGAGATGTTTTTCTTCTCCTAGCAGAAAGACCAGCTGGAGTGAGCCCAGGAACTTGATTAACTTCAAAGGATCCTGCCCTGTCACAAGTAAATGTTAGGTGACATTTAGAAAGACCCCAACCTTTGTTCCCTTAGGCTGGCACCATCCTCAGTGGGAGGAAAGCTACTTCCAGAATCGGTTTTGACTGACCACAGAGGAGAATGCTCATTATCCTGGCCATGACTCTGGGTGGGCACACAGGCTCTGCACAAGGGAGAAAGGGTTTCTCCATCTTGAATTTTCAGAGTGAGAGGCACAGTAGGAAGCTGACTCTGTATTTTACTATACCAAAGTAAGATATAGTGTGCACAGAGTCCAGTGGATCCCCAGAGGTATAGCAGAGACAAAATTAGGTAAGGACTAACAGCTCTCTTTGTGGTAGTGTGAGAGAGCAGTTAGGCTTATCCAGAGGGTATGTTAATCATTTATTGTATTCACTCAATCAAGGACTGATAACACACACTCAGAGACAGAATCCAGACCAATTGGGAAAGTATAAAAAAGCCATACTTATGTTTTATTTCTAGAACCAAGCAGGACTTGGAACAGGTAGGTAAAATATACTTTCAATCATAGAACATTTCAAGAGGTGCAATTGGGATGGATTTGGAATCATTACAGGTTTGTTTTGGTTCAAAAAGCAGTTTAGATTACACAGTAATTACTTTGGATTACTTTCTCGTTATTTTTAGATTACATCTACTACTCGGGGTGATATGCCTAGATATCACACACTAGACTTTGTCACTTACAGGTAAGTATGACAGTTACACGTTTAGGAGTTGTATAACAATGGGGTAACCCGAAGGACCACCGGACCCGGGTCAATTAAAGTACAAGAAACAATGGTCACAGTGGTAAACCATTCAATACAAAAAATACAACATCACCAAGAAATCAAATGTTACAGTTTGTCGTATTAAAAATATGCTGGTTTATTCAGTGAAACAGCATGAATTGTCTGTACATTTTCATATAAAACGCAGGTGCTCCAGAAGGAAAAGAGGAGGTCAGGTACATCAACCACCTAGGGGGCACTCGCTCCAAAATGCTTTCAGATCTGGCGACAACCCTTTGGCAGTTTTGCCTCGACCACCAAATTTCACTGACTGCAGAGTATCTTCCTGGTCGGGAGAATCTGGTGGCGGATTGGCACTCGCGCCACTTCAGAGATTCCAGTCTGTGGCAATTGCATCCAGACGTCTTTTCTCTGGTGCAGGACCTTTGGGGTCCTTTTTCCGTGGATCTTTTTGCCTCCAGACTGGATTATCATCTTCCTCGTTTTTTCAGCTGGAGGCCAGATCCCTTGGCAGTGGCCAAGGATGCCTTCCTGCAGGCTTGGATGCAGGAACATCCCTATGCGTTCCCGCCCTTCGCGATGATCATCCGAGTGTCAGCTCACATCAGGCGGCAGCAAGCGAGTGTGGTTCTCATCACTCCCATTTGGAGGTCTCAAGTTTGGTTTCCAGTTCTTCTGGAACTTTCTTGGGATTTTCCAATCCAACTCCCCCACTTTCCAGAGCTTTTTCTCAGTCCGGACCATCTCCCTCATCAGATGGTGCTCAACGGATCCCTGCGCCTCATGGCGTGGAGTTTTACAGGGGCAGATGGTCGCTCCCGGGCCTTTCGGAATTCGCTGAGAGCCTCTTGTCCAAGGCCTGGTCGGATAGTACCATCAAGCGGTATCGATCTGCCTGGCGACGATGGTGTAGTTGGTGTGTGCGACGGAGTTGTGATCCCGTGGGCACAGACATAGTACACGTTCTGAATTTCTTGGCAAGTTTGGCCCAGCAAGGTTTAGCCTACCGTTCCGTGAACACCTTTCGTTCTGCGAATTCAGCGGGTCATGCCCTGATCCAGGGCAAACCGGTGGGGGAACATCCCTTTGTTTGCTGGCTCCTGAGAGGTCTCCGCTTGTCGCTTCCCCCGGAACCTCGGTACTCGGAGTTGTGGGATGTGAATAGAGTGCTTAATTTATTTTTGTCCTGGCAGGCTAATGAGTACCTGTCAAGAAAGGAACTTTCAGCAAAACTGGCAATGCTCCTTTGTCTGATCTCATGCAGAAGGGTTTCAGATGTGCGAGCCCTAGACATTACGGGCAGGGTTTTTTCTCCTTCGGGGGTGTCTTTTACCGTCAGGCGTAGGACTAAGAGCCATACTCGAGTCATCGAGTACCCAGCGTTTCCAGACTCTCCTAAGCTTTGTGTGGTGCGTTGCTTGAAAGCTTATGAGGACATGTCTTCGAAGCTCAGACCTCCAGGGGAGAGACAACTTTTGATTGCTCTCCGGAAACCACACAAGGCGGTTTCATTCCCGACGATAGCACGTTGGGCGCGTTGGGTCATGCAAGAAGCAGGCATTAGCCTCCGCCAGTTTGGTGCTCATTCGACACGAGGAGCAATGGCCTCCAAAGCGTTCACACTCGGAGCGAGGCTAGAAGACATCATGAATGCAGCAGATTGGTCCTCAGACTCCACCTTTAAAAGGTTTTATTTCAAACCTATTATTGATATGGCACATTTGGTGGTAAGTAAGCTTTGAACTAGCATAATCCGAAGCCTCCGGTCCTGACATAGAATGAAAAATTTCCTAGCTATCGTAACGGAAAGTTTCAATTCTATTAAGGACTCGGAGGCGAGGATTATCCCACCTATGGATTTCTACGAGACGTCCCGCCCATTGGAGTAAGTACATACCTTTCTGGTTGATATCTACTGCTTGGGCTTGCTGTTTATTGTATTGTTCTATGACCCTGCTAAAGTTTAGGGCGTTTGGTTCATTTCTGTGCAGCATGTTCTGTTTTTTCTTACAGTCTGATAATGTCAATACCCTTGCTTGCAAGTTTTGCCTTGATCTATAGTTTCTAGTCCTGATTTTGTCTTTTGGTTCCAGGAGCGGATGCCGGGAAACAGGACAGCTGGAGACAATCTAATGGCGTAACTCGCGCAAAGAAAGAGGATGAGCAAGGGATCGAAGAGGGCCTTTACTGTGGACCCAGCGTTGTGATTGGTCGCTTGGACTGAGGGATATGTTGTCCCTTCTTTCTTTTTTTGTTAACCACTTCCCCGAGGGTGTTTGGGAAATGTGGTTTGAGTTTTAAGTTTTAAAATGGCTGCTATTGGAATAAAGCAAAGAAACTATAGCATAATCCTCGCCTCCGAGTCCTTAATAGAATTGAAACTTTCCGTTACGATAGCTAGGACATTTTTCATTGTTTACCACTGTGACCATTGTTTCTTGTAAGTTATGCGTTTAAAGCACAGGTACTTCTTTCCCATACAAAACAGCAGTTCAACACACCATTTTTGGAACGAAAACTCATAACATTAGTTCCTAGGGGAGAAAAATGGTTATCTGTTTTAAAGGTAAGTACTCGACTTACAGGAACGACTTTTGGGGGTTAGGACCAAGGTTCCCCAAGGTCCAGGCAGACACTCAAATCGCACCACCAGCGGCACTGTGGCGGCCGGGTGCAGAGTACAAGGGCCCAATGTTAGCCAACGGGGCTAAGGAGGCTTTCGGTCAGGGGCTGCTTTCAGGCAGGCCTCTTGGCTGTGGGAGAAAAGCTCCTAGGGTAGGGATCAGCACTACAGGAGCTGCACCACCAGCGGCACAGAGGCGGCTGGATGCAGAGTGCCAAGAAGACATTGAGACCCGGTGGATTGCAATGGAGATCTCAGGTTCGGAAAAGAGGTTGCTGGCTCGGCCTGGGAGGCTTCCTGAAGGTGACCACCAGCTGGAGAGGTAAGTTGGGATCTTGGGGAATGCCTGGACACCGTAGGTTGGGCCACCCAAGGCCGTGGGGCATTGGGTGCAGGGGTATCTTTGTGCGTCGGGTTTTCTCACCAGCTCTGGTCACGGTCGGGGGGACCCTCCAGGTTGAGGCTGCAGGCATCGGCTTGAAGCTTGAGGGAGGTCAGGGATTGCCAGATCCCAAGTCAGGATCACTGGCTCCTCGTGGTGTTGGGCCAACCGAACTCGGGCAGGTGGCGTTGGGTGCAGAGTGGTGCAGAACTGCGGAGAAGCCTGGATCCGGGTTCTGTGTTGGAAGTCTTTGCTTGAGCAAATTTGGTGCTCACCGGAGGTCCTTTGGGGGGCTGCTGGACACTACGGGGTTCTCGCTGTAGGCAGGTCGAACTCAGGACAGGCCGGTAGGGTGGGGGACAAAGCAGTAGGTGTCCTCTTCTTCCTGGCTCAGCATAGCTCTTCGGTCCTTCTTCTTTCTTCCTTTAATCTAAGGAGGCAAGGTTCAGGCTTGCCCCTAAGTTCTAAACTTAGGGGTGTTACAGGGGTGTGCAGGTCGGCAACAATGGGTCCCTTTCTTGGGGTGAGTACACCCCGTATTATGCCTCCCTCCAGTGGGAGAGGGCATGAGCCTCTGCCTAATTGACTGGGTCCCCTCATCTCCAAGATGGAGGGGACTGAGATGTGTGCTTTACCTCGCCTTCCCCACATGAGAGGTGGAGTTGGCAAAGGTGGGCACACCTCTCCTCCTAACTCAGTTTTCCCGCCGATTCTCCCACCCAAAGTGGGGGTGAGAACCAATGGAAGCCAGTTGCTGAGGGCAGCAAAAGGCAGGGATAGCTTACAAAGGCGGCAGGCCTTTGAAGCTTCCCCTTGTGTGGACACAACCTATATTGGGGGAGGAGGTGTGAGGGTGGGCTTTGTTTTGGGACCCAGAGAGCAGAGCCTCTCTACCCACGGGTCCAGAAACCTGTCTGCTGGTGGCAAATGACGGGCAGCCCTGCAGGAACCACACCAGGGCTGGTGCATTTTACATTAAATCCCACACTGGCATCAGTGTTGGTTTAATGTGCTGAGAAGTTTGCTACCAAAATTTTCCAGGTTTCAGTGAAGCAATTTTGGAACTGTGGAGTTCGTAATCACCAACTCCCAGACCATATACTCTTTATGGCTTCACTACACTTACAATGTCTAAGAATGGACTTGGACACTGTAGGGGTACAGGGCACATGCCACTGTACCCTCACCTGTGGTCTAGTGCACCCTGCTACAGGGGTGACTTACCTAGGCCACAGGCAGTGGATGTAGGCCTGGCACACAGGGATGTGTGCCAGGTCGACTCTTCACTTTTCTCTGCACCAAAACATGCTGCCTGCAATGGCAGTGTGTGGGTGTTAAGGTACAGGGCCTCTACGGGTGGCACAATAGGTGCTGCATCCCTTAGAGACCTTCTCTGGTCACAGTGCCCTTGGCACCCATGGTACCTTTTTCAAGGGGCTTACCTGTGGCCAGAGATGCCAATTAGGGGTGCAAAAGTACAGCTTTGGGAAATAACACAAGCCCTGGGATCATGATTGGCAGGAACCCAGGGTACACCAAGTCTAAGTGCATCAAGTGTCAGGCAAAAAGTGGGGGATAACCATGCAAAAAGAGGCCCTTTCCTATAGGCACTTTGGAATTATTTGCAGTAGAGTAAACAGGAACTGCTGAAAAAGTCGGTAGGGTTGCCCCCAACAACTATTATCTCACTTGTTAGGGAGTGCCCAGGACTCACCCCCACCCACTAGTTAATGCCAGGCATAAATGAGGCACCCTCCCTAGAACACTTTCTGGACCTGTGGAAGATCAGAAGAGGACAGGACCTGCTCTAAGTGACCTAAGAGGAGCCCTGAAGGACTGTACCTGCTTCCTTTTGTTCCCACGACAAGGGAGCAGACTCCAAAGGTTATTTGGCTGACCTCTGTGGCTACAGGGACACAACAAGCTTCAAGAGGATTGTTTTCTTACAATGCTGGGAAGCCCAGTGCAACTGTTGGCTGTTGGCTTCTACTTGATATCCTGAGAGTCTCTAAGTGTCATCCCCTAAGGTTCTGGAGGCTTAGAAGTGTACTCGTCTGGTTGTTGGGGCACCAGAAGAAAGTTTAGAAGCATTTGAAAACTTTCCCTCCTGAGCTCCAGCGGTACCCGCAGGTAAAAGTGTCCGACCAGCAGCACCACAGCGTTGAATTGAATTTAAGCTTCATCCTGCTCAAGGCTTTCAGCACCTCTGAAGGCCAAAAGGGAGCAAGGTGAACTGAAAGTGCTCATGGTCTACCGTAAACCGCAGATAGCGCCGGTGGTCAGGCAAGACGGGAATGTGGAAATAGGTGTCCTGCAAGTCCAACGCTTCAATCCAGTCTCCTGGGTTCAGGGCAGAAAAGACCTGAGCTAACGGGAGCATTTTCAATTTCTCCTTCTTGAGTAAAAAGTTGAGAGCCAGTAGATCTAGAATAGTACAAAGCCTTGTCCTTTTTGGGCACCAGGAAGTAGCGGGAATAGCAACCAGTGCCTACTTCTGGCACCAGAATCCTCTCTGTAGCTCCCTTGGCCAAGAGGGCCATGACTTCCTTGCAGAGAAGGGGCAGATGATCCTCTGTCAGCCGGTCGTGAAATAGTGGCATGGAGGGAGGGGTAGCCACATAGGGGAGGGAGTAGCCCCTTCGGACAATTTGCAAAACCCACCTATTCCGGGTTATGTACTGTCAGTGGGGCAGGTGTTGGCGAATCCTGCCGCCAACTGCATGCCCATGGTGGTAAAGGGGAAGATTAGGAGGGTTGGATGCTGCAGCTGCCGGGAGTGTGGTGGACTGACCTGACTGCTGGCCACCTGACACATGAGGTCTGTGGGTACCGCGCCCTCGGCCATGCAAAGGTTGGGAATCTTGCGTGGTTCGGTGGCTGGGAAGGAATTGGCACGGCTGGAAGCCCCTTCCATAGCCACGAAAGGCGGATTGGGGAGGACGTGGGGCCATAGAAAGGTCCAAGGACTTAGCCATAGCCCAACTGTCCTTGAAGTGCTCCAGCACCGAATCTGCCTTGTATTCAAAGAGATGGGTCCCATCAAAGGGCATGTTCATAAGTAAGGATTGGACATCCCCCGAAAAGCCAGCCATCCTCAACCAGGTGATGACTTAATGGGGGACGACCTTGGACTCCGTGACTGCTCCCGGGACCTTTCTCTAGACTGGGACTTCAAATGTCGCAGCGTCGCCTGCCGGGCCGACATGAGCTTGAGGGACCGCTCCCACAAGGCCTTAGGACTCATGGCACGGCAATTGGAGTACGACTTCGGGTCATGATCGCGCTCGAGACACCACAGGCAGACATGGTGTGGGTTTGTCACTGGCATTGGCTGATGACAGGCTCTGCAGGGCCTGAATCCTGCTTTCTTCAATAGCAAAACCTTAAAAACACTCGACAAAATGTCAAAAAAATACAGGTAAACAGTGACTGAGGGGTAGCTCGTCAGCGCTGGCTGGCACGTAAAGAAAATAACTGACATCAGTGCACCTAAGTGGTGCATATGTAGGTGCTACGACATCACTTTTGGCGCAGATGGTGCCGATGACGCACGCGGAGCTGAATGACGCCACCTACCGGTGTGCCGGGGCACTGCTTGTGAAAAATGTTCCGGACCCAGTCTAACACCTGGGACATTCAAAGGTAAGGAATCTGTGGCTAGAAGTCTCTATCAGATTATCTCAATCACACAGTATCCCACAACATACATGTTCAAATTGTAGTGAAATCATTTGAGTAAGAGGTGAATGTTAATTTTCTGATGGGCGAGCACCAGTTCAACATGAAACTCGAAGCATATTAGTAATGTGTTCAAAGTTCATACCTGTAAAAAATGATTAACCTAGGATAGGAGCAAATCCTAATCTACTGCAATGTCGCCAAGCATGTTTAAACTATAAGTCCTCATAGCCCTAACTTCCAACTGCTGAATAGTTATACAGATTCTGTTCTGACCAACACATAACCAACCAGCTAAGTATTTACATTTCTGGATAACTAACTCTCATTATTTTCCAATATACTCTAATGTAAGTTCACTATCCTCAAATAAGATTCTCAGCCTTGGGATTCTAATACAGCATTAGTTCATAACCCCTCTTACTCTGTGCTGTACGAATTGAAATACTTACACAAATTCATATTTACATAAGTTTGTAAAATTTACCCATCATCTAGAATCCTCTCAAACGGGGACTCAAACTCCCATCATGAAGCTTCCACAGTCACGCACCACCACAGTATGCCACCCTATGCAAACCTGATATCGCACCTAGTAGAAAAACCATAATCATTCTTCTTTAAAGTCAATGGATTCCAGGACATTTAATATTATTGTATATTATAGCAATTTCAAAAATAACCACCCATTAACATACACAGCTACATATACACATCTGCTATAATCACAATTAATTCCCATCAATTATCATCCTCTTCTAGCACTCAAATCCAGCACAAGAACCACAAAAAATCTCATACTTGTGTTTAATTACTATATGCATAGATTTATCAAAATCAAAAATTCATCATCTATTAACAGCTCCATCAGGGTTCAAACCAGAGTCAAGAAAACTCCTAAATCCCACACCTCCACAGTGTGCCACCTTATAATTCCTTTACCATCCTTAGTTAAAAAAACAATAATCATTCCCCTTCTGGTAGATGAATCGAAGTGATATGAACACATGGTTAGAAAGCATACACCACGCATTGAATGCATCACTAAGTAACTTAGCCAACAGATATATATATAGAGAACAGTCTCAGCAAGGGTAATTGCAATACAAGCTTTACTTGCATATAGAACAAGAAAAGGGAGTTGAGCAGCAGTATGTGTTTCCATCACACCCACACAGAAAAGGTACACCACATGTAGCACGCATCATAAATACCAAGACTATAGTGTGTGTCATTCAAGTTAATGCCATCCGTCAGGGTGGAGCGGACGTTACCTCTGTCACCCTGATGGACTTGCATCTGCCAAATTTAGCGATAACCGCCTGTAAAGCAGGCATCTCTGTATACTGAAAAAAACTGCTGTCACTGCGGTTCCATTCAAGGTACAAAACGTTTGGTGAAGAGCTGCCACCGGATTTGATGGGCATCCACCAAAGTTTTAAAAATCTTTGTTTTTCAAACAAACTCCCAAAGTTGCAGGTTGTTTTTGAAAAACAAAAAACAAATGGCCCCCACACGCCACAAGTTGTCTCAGCTTTTTCCTGGCAGTGACAGACAATAAAAAGTCAACATCATACCGTCCACTCTAAATAGGGCAGACGATGTAATGCCCCTATTCCGATGGTCCCTACTCCGTAGGAGAAAGCATTCCATTGGTGGAGCCAAAGGTGGCTCCATCAATCAATCAATCAAGTACTTTTTGTAAAGCGTGGCAATCCACCAGAGAGGGTCTTGAGGTACTGGAGCTATAGGCTGCTGCGTGGAGGTCTGATCAATCAAACATCCAGGTCTTTAGTTCCCTCGAGAATTGCTGGAGCGACGGAACGGTCCTGAGATTCTGGGGTAGGTTGTTCCAAGTCTTGGCTGCCAGGTGCGAGAAGGAGCGTCCTCTGCTGTTGGCTCGGCGTATCCGTGGGCTAATCGAAGGTTTCTGGTTGGTTGGTAGAAGGTCAGGCGTTTGTTGATGTAAGCTGGTCCTTCATGGTGCTGGGGCTTGTAGGCGTGAGTCAGCATCTTGAACTGACATCTCTTCTGAATCAACAGAAAGCTTACAGTACGCTTGTCTCTAAATAAGGCAGGTGGACTGACAGTTTGGGGGACAGGGGACTCTCAGTCCCACACATCAGCAAAAGACAGAAAACCTCCAGGAAAAGGGAAATTTGGATTTACAAATCCCAATTAATTTATTTTTATGTGGTGTTGTTTCCGATAAAAAGCTTCTTTGTGACTACACTGTTACGATTGACTCTAACCACATGTATAGGCTTATCAAACTTGGAAACTTCTTCGGCTAACACTCCAGGTTTGCGAATCCTGACCCAATCACCTACCACAAAATCTGGTACCTTGATTTTCCATTTAGCATCATAGGCATGTTTAAACTTGTCTTGTGTCTCCTTCACTCTTATTGCTACCGCTTCCATGCCTTCATCATCAACCTTCCCATCTTGCCTCCTTTTAAACCACCACGGACACATTTTGGAGACAGGCTCCCTCCCTTTAAGTAATTTAAAAGGACTAACCTTAGTAGTGGTGTAATGCGATACAAACATAACTTTTCCTTGAGTTTATCCTTCCATCTTGCTCCACAATCACGGGCCCCACAATATATCCTCCTTCAAAACGCGGTTGAATCTCTCTACCTGACCATTATCTTGAGCCTCGTATGAAGCAGTGTGGCATGGCGAATGTTAGAAAACTTAAGGAAACTCTCCATTTCAACAAACTTCAACTGCACTCCATTATCCGTAACAAGTACTTTCGGATACCCTTCTCTAGCAAACACTACCTTTAAAAACTCAAATCACACATCCACTGGTGACCTGTGGCACAAATGTCACTTCAGGCCATTTCGAATGGTAAGGACCAGAGATGTCAATTCCAACCTTTTGCCATGGAAACTCTGGCCATTCAACAGGAACTAAAGATGCGGGTGCTACCTTCAACATTTTCTCGCTATTGGCACATATATCACACTCTCTAACCACTCTATCCACTACCCCATCAAGGTCCGGCCACCAAAACACTGTCCTTCTCTTCACTCAGGACTCTGGTTCCACATACTTGTTGCTCTGACCAAAAAGGAGGATCCCCCCCCCTCTCTGATGTTTTCGGAAACGGGGGATTGTTAACAGGCAAGCGCTACTAGATCGTAACAGTCTTCCTGGTCTGTACTCCTTGATGCTCTCATTTAAGTATGCAGGACCTCTATTATAGAGGACTTGTTGGGCCAGAGTCATAGTTTTGAACATTATACGATTGCGCACTGGAAACCAATGAAGTTTCTCCCGATAATGAGATACTGAGGCATATTTAAGTAGCCTGAAAATAAGGCGTACTGCCATGTTCTGTATTTCTTGTAGATGCATGACTAAGTAGTCAGGAAGACCCAGATACAGAACATTGACATAATCTAATTAGGACAAGATCAACGCCCTCACCACGGTTACTTGAGATACGTGAAGGAGAAGATACAGAAATTTCCTAAGCATGTGGAGGATCCAGAGACAAGATCTAACCACCACTAAAACCTTGGCCTTAAAGGGAAGTTGGGAGTCAAACATCACACCCAGGTTTCTGGTCACTGCCGTGTGTTGGGGAGGAGGGGCAACCTCACTGGGACAAGCTCCAGTCCACCCTAAAGAAGGGTTTGAGCCAAACAGAAGGATCTCTGTTTTGTCTGGGTTGCATTGTAATTTATTAGACTGAAGCCAGATTAACAATGTCTTCATACAGACAGCAAAAGATTATTTAGACCTCACTGAATCCCCTTGATAAGAGAGCAGGAGCCTTGTATCATCCGCATATGACACGATCTTAATGGCAAAAAATGTGACCAGTCGGGCCAGTGGACTCATATACACATTTGAAAAGGGTGGGGCTCACAGAGGAGTCCTGTGGGACACCCCATTTCATTGATTTGGCTCTGGAAGAGCAGGGGTTCAGCCAGACAACCTGTTCTCAGTTCTCCAGAAAGGAGCTCAGCCAGCCAAGGACTGGCCCTGACACTCCTATATGTTCTAGTCTTTGTAACAGAATGCTGTGGTCCACCATATCAAAAGCTGCTGACAGGTCCAACAGCACCAGAGCCACATTGAGGCCGGAATCCAAACTAAGTGTAATGGATTTCAAGACCTCAAGGAGCGTTATTTCTGTAATATGACGCGCTCTGAAGCCAGATTGGGATGGATGTATGAGATTACTGTCTGTCAGAAAGGTGGTGAGATGACGATTCACCACCATTTACAGAACTTTTGCTGCTGCTAGCAATAAGGAGACAGGTCTAAAGTTTGCTAGTACTTCAGGGTCCACATTAGCCTTCTTAAGAAGGGGGACCACGTTCGCCCTTTTCCAGGAATCAAGTATGACACCTGAGCGGAGGGAACAGGTAAACAACTGCTGATAAATTGGGGAAATATTGTCCGCTATGGTCTTCAAGACGCGATGTGATCAGGAATCCTACGGGGAACCTGATCTGCAAAGTGTGAACATCTCCCTCACTTCCTTCGTCGTAGGGGCGAGAAAGTGATGTCAGCTTAACTTCAGCTGAGGGCCCTGCTAGCACCTCAGGGCTTGGTAACAGATTGACATGCTAACTAGGACTCACCAACTTGGCCTGGATTTTGATGTTCTTTTCTTCGAAGAAATCGCTGAGTCCATCACAAAGGACCTGAGTGTTATCCAGTGGTGGGGTCATCATTTTTGGATCAAGGAAGCTGGAGACGATCTTAAAGATCTCCTCCCCATTATTATTGGCCTCTATAGTTGCTTAATCGAATCCCACGTTGCCTCGACGCCGGAACCGGACACAGTTTTAACCTTATGATGCTGATTACGGCTCTGCATCACTAGTGTGTATACGAAATACCCTCGTTGCACAGCTCTTCACTGAAGACTCTCAGCGTCCATATTTCTTGAATGCCTGTATGCAGAAGGAAATCTACTTACATAACTTCTGGGTCCTTTTTAATGGTTTACCATACCGAAATTTACACTGAGACTGAGGAGTTTTACTTCTTGGATGTCCTGAAGAAGCCCGGATACGGGCGAAACACGTTGGCTGTATTGACAATTCATCAAAGAACATGAAATAAAGGATCTATTTTACAAAGATATCCTCTCGCTTCATCTGTTCATGCTTGGCAATTTTGCCTTTAATTATAAATTGCTCTTGTTGTCTTTCGGATCTTTGTATCTTAAGCTGGAGACGATCTTAAAGATCTCCTTCCCATTATTATTGGCCTCTATAATTCTATGGCTATAGAAAATGCTGCAGGCTCGTTTTAGGTTTTTTGGTGATAAACACTGATGGCTATTTTATATTGTGTTTTATCTGCTTCCTGATAGTGTCACCGCCAGACTCTCTCCAGTCTTTTATAAGAGGCTCCTTCCTGGACTGAGTCCTGGGTAAACCAGTGAGCTGAACGGGCCTTTATTCCCATCTGAGGGTCCCTCACAGGTGCTTAGCCATATACTTTTGGCTAAGTCATCTTCAGTGACCATGCCCATGCATACTGGTATAGATTCATCAAGGGCCTTCTCGAAATCAGGCAGCGAGACCTTGTTTTTCTCCTGCGTCGGAATGGGAAATCAACTATCCTTAACACCAGCCATGGGCCAGGAAAAAGAGAGTAAAAAATAATCCGACCAAACCGCCGGTTCTGGGGTTTCCCAAGGTACTGCTATATTGGATAAGATGCCATTGATCGCGTGGCCAGGTCTATGAGTAGGGCCAGTACCCACACATGTGAGGTTAAGGGAAGCTAAAGCTTCCAAGAAGAGGATGGATAGAGGGTCATCCGTTTTGTCCAGATGTAGGTTGAAGTTGCTGAGGATAGTACAATTTGCATAATTAATTCATTTGGGGGCTAAACCCTGATCTAAGGAGGCTATAAAATCCCCTGCATAACCTGGGGGGTGATAGACCAGCACCCCAGAAAAGGATTGATTGGCGCTGGTAGAAATATTGAAGCTGAGGGCTTCTGCCTCTTTCAGATCAACCAGCATGAATGTTTGGCATTTAAAAGCCTTCCTATATATAATGGTGACTCCTCCTCCCTTTTTTTCTATCCTGTCCACATGTACACAGGTGCAATATGGAAACTTCTCTTTACGCACAGGTCAACCTTCTCTGACATGTTCCATAACCTTTCCCAATAACAGATCCCCTTCCATGGCATCCTTCCACATTTCTTCAGTAATACCATCAAATTTTCCTGACATTACTTCTGCTACACTAGCTATCACTTCAGTCTCATTCATTCTACTTTCATCTCCATTCATAGTGAAAGGCAGCCTGGACAAACAGTCTGCTGTGAACTTTTTCTTACCCGGAACATACTCCACATTAAAATTGTACTCCTGTAACCTGGACATCAAGCGTCCAATTCTGGCTGGAGCATCACACCCCCATCTAGGGGACAAGATTCCCAGTAGGGGCTTGTGATTTGTCTTTAGTGTAATGCGAGCTCCCTACACATAATTACGGAAGTGTTCCACTACCTACACACATGTCAACAATGCCTTTTCTATCACAGCACAGCATCTCCCAATATTGCTGAGGGTGCAGGAAGCGAAAGCAACATTCCACTCTTCCTTACTACTACGCTGTAACATGACACTTCCCATTCCATAAAGACTTGCATCCACTGTAATGATACAGTTTTTGTTCATCAGGAAAGGTTTTAATGTGGGTCCTTACATCATCTCCGTTTTAATCTGATCAAATGCCCGTTGTTTTTCCCTCCATCCAAACAAACTCCGTGTTCTTCCTAGCTAGTTCCCTTAATGGCTCCATCTTGGTGGCAAATTCCTTGATAAATTTACTGTAGTATTCACACAGCCCTGAAAATGACAGCAACTTCTCTTTACTGCCAGGCGCTGGCGCCTTCATAATGGCATCAAAGATTTTTTTGGTATCACTCCTTCTTTCGGCAACGTATGCCCCAAATACTCCACTGTTTCTAGGAAAAGTTTACACTTGCTTTCTTTGAGGTCAGACAATGTTCCTTCAATACCCCACACACTTTCCTCAAGTGCTCCGAATGTTCATACACATTCTTGGAGAAAATGAGGATGTCATCCTGGAAACATTTGTCAAACGCTTCCATACCACCAAAAATGTGAATCATAGCTCTTTCAAATACGGATCCTGCTGACGCAAGGCCAAACAGCATCCTTCTGAACTGGAACAAACCCTGCGGGGTGATAAATGCAGATGCAATTAAACTCTTTGAGCCCTCAGTAAGCTCAATCTGGTAGTATGCCGACCTAAGATCAAGTGTGGAAAATACACTGGCACCCCCCCAACATACTCACAACTTCATTAATGTTTAGAAGCAGGTGACAGTCAACAATAATGATGGCAGTCAGTGCTCTAGGATCAATGCACAGCCTCAAAATTTTGTCTGCCTTACGTGCCAAAACGATGGGAGACACCCACTCAGAAGATTCCACTTCTTCAATGATCTCTCCCTTCAACATCTCATCCAAAATACTCTTAAGCTCTTCCCTCATATTAATAGGTACATTTCTCAACCTTTGCTTCACAGGTGGTGCCCCTTGCTTGAGCTTAGTGAACAAGTTACTTACCTTTGGTATCACATTATCTGGTAGAGACAATATCTACCTGCAGATTCCTTACCTTTGAATTTACCAGGCGTCAGACTGGATCCAGAAACTTTTGCGTGATCACTACCCCTGCGCTCCGTCAGGTGGATTTGTTCGGTTCTGCGCGTCATCGGATGTGATATAGGTGCCACCCAGGCGCACGGACTTCAGTTACTTTTCACGCTTTCCACACCAGAAGCACAGAGCCATGCAGTGAACTGACTAGTGAATGTCCAAACTAGGGCCCTGAAATGGAAGCAACCCTAGTCCTATAAAGGTGTCTGCAGAGCAGGGAGGCATGAGTGGGTCTGTAAGGAATCTGCAGCTAGATATTGTCTCTATCAGATAATGCGTTACCGAAAGTAAGTAACTTGTTCATCTGATAGAGACTTCTAGTTGAAAGAGTCTTACCTTGGAATAGATACCTAAGCCATAGCATCCCGGCAGTGGGCTGCGGACAATTGACTAAACTAAGAAGTCCTGCAGGACCAAACGGGCAAAATGCCTGTCCCTGCAGACCTGACTGTCCAGGCAGTAGTGCTTGGCAAAAGTGTGCAGGGACGCCCATGTTGCTGCCTGGCAGATATCCAGGACTCGAACAGCACGGGCCAATGCCGTGGCTGCAGATTTTCCCCTGGTAGAATTGGCCTGTAAGCTCTCAGGAGGCTACAGAGCAGATCTTAATACAGAGAATGACCCAGCGCGAAATGGTTCATTTCTGAACTGCCCGACCTTTTTTAGCTCCTTTATAGCCCACGAAGAGTTGGTCTTCCACCCAGAACTCTTTTGTGCGGTCAAAGTAGAACGACAACGCTCTTTTTAGGTCCATACAGTGGAGTTGTTCCTCCTCTTTAGAGGGATGTGGAGGAGCATAAAAGGTGGACTGGATGACAGATTGTCCCAAATGGAATGGGGACACCCCCTTAGGCAGGAAAGAAGCCTGAGTGCGAACCACCACCTTATCCGGGAATACTATAAGATAGGAAGGCTTGGATGATTAAGCCTGCAGCTCACTCACCCTCCTGCCAGATGTTATTGCCATTAGAAAGGCTGTCTTGATGGTAAGCAGCTGGGGGGACAATTGTGAAGCGGCTCAAAGGGAGCATACATGAGATAAGTGAGAACCAGGTTCAGATCCTACTGAGACATTATGAACGGTAAAGGGGGAAACATATGTACAAGCCCTTTCAGGAACCTATTTACAATAGGGAACATAAATAATTGTGTTGGTCAGGCAGCTGGAGGAAAGTGGACAGAGTTGAAAGATAACTCTTGAGAGTGCCCAGAGCAGAGCCCTGCTGGTCAAGGGTAAGAATAAAGAGAGACTATCAGAAAGAGAAGTAATATTTTTAAAAATGTTGCCAATGGCAGGTGTATACAGTTTTGGTGGAGGGCCACCTGGCCGCCAAGATAACTTTGTAAACTGTGGGAGGAAGGTCAAAAGCTGTCAACTGTTGCTCCTCAATCTGCATGCAAGGAGGCGGAGAGTTGACAGGTTTGGGTGGAGGACCCTCCCCTACTGCTGCAACAGAAGATCCTCCTGAAGGGGCAGCCTGATTGGAGCATCAAGGCTCATTTTCAGCAGCTCTGCATACCAAACTCTCAGTGCCCAGTCCGGAGATACAAGAATGACTTGGGCCCGGTCGATCCTGATCTTCTAGAGAACTCTGGGCAGAAGTGGTATAGGCAGAAAGGCGTACAGGAGGCCTGACCTCCACTTGCGACGAAACGTCTTGCAGAGCGATAGCTGCCTTGGAAACTCAAGAACTGCTGACACTGCGCATTCTCTTTGGAGGTGAACAGATCTAACCAAGGCTCTCCCCACTGCTGAAAGAGACCTTACACCACCTCTGAGTGGAGATGCCATTCGTGATCTCCGAGGCATTGACGGCTGAGCTCGTCTGCCCTGGCGTTCGGAGAACATGCAAGGTGTTGAACTACCAGGGTTATGCCCTGCTGTTCCAGCCATGTCCAGAGACGCAGGGCCTCTTGACAAAGGGTCCACGACCCCACCCTCCCTGCTTGTTGCAGTACCACATGGCGGTGGTGTTGTCTGTGAACACTTGCACCAACTTCCCCTCGACTGAGAGAAGAAATGCTTTCAACGCTATTCGGATCGCTCGGAGCTCCAACAGGTTGATGCAGAGTCCAGATTCTGCCAGAGACCAGAGTCCTCTGATCTCTACCTCTCCCAGATGGCCACCCCATCCCAGAAGTGACGCATCTGTCACTACTGTGAGATCTGGTTAGAGAAGGTAGAATGGTTTGCCTCTGATCCAACCGCAGTTTGTTAGCCACCACTGCAGGTTCTTTGTAGTTCCCTCAGAGATCTGGACCATGTCAGAGAGATTCCCCTGATGCTGCGTGTTGGGTTGTATCTATGACGAGCTCTTCCCGGAACTTCCACCTAGGGAAGTTCTGGAATGTTAGGGGAGAGAGGAGTTGGTGCGAGATACTGGATGTGGCTGTACATCGTTGCTCCTGTCTTGTTGGCATTAAAGAAGATATAAACTCTCACCTTGCATCTTCTTTTCACTGGCGACGAGCTGCCTTCAAGACGACCACGCGTGCCGGTCTCCCTTGTCAGCTGATGTCTGGAGCAGCGATCGGAAGCGAAGTTTTAGCTGGCGCGGTCGGCTATATCCAAAGTGTTGAACTTACAGAGATCCGAAGGTGTTAGGATTTCCGACTACAGTTCTAGTTTTGCGGTTTGAAGAAATTAAGCCAAGGTATGTGTACCTCATTGAATACAATTGAATCATCCGTTTAGCTCGCGCTCACGTCTCGCGACCGTTCTCCTGTCCCTTCACGCGCTGACGCTGTTGTCTGACGTTCCGTACAGACGACTCCACGTTACGCAGCGCCATCTTTGATCGGGAAGGATGGATACATTGTTTCAATGATTTCATTATGGAGATATGAAATCTTACAGCGCGTCGATCTTTTACTCCAGTATACGGAGATTTGAAATCCCACAGCGCGTCTACCTTTGCTCCAGCGACGCGCATTCTAATAATAATAATTTCTTATTGTATGCCATGGTACGGAGATTTGATATTTCACAACGCGCCCAACTCTTATTCCGACACAAGGAAAGTGAAATTTCACAGCGCGTCTGCTTTTGCTTCGTCGTTTCCACGGTTCTACAAGAATCAAAACGACCATTATGTACTCTGACAGTGAATGGTAGAGATATCAAAGTGTTAGCCGACTCGGGGTCTCCATTCACTATAATAAGTGACAGAATATGGGAAGAATTGTTTCAATCCCAAAGTCATGTTCTAAATCATTCACTGGTTCAGCCTATTGCTTATGGTGGTAAAAAAATCAATGTCATAGGTGAATTTCATGCCAATTTATTTTTTAAAGGCAATTGTGCACAAGGTACAGTATATGTTGCCAAAGATGATACATGTCTTTTGGGTTGGAAAGACCAAGGCAATCTTGGAATTATTTTAGATCCTAATGATCCACAGCAAGTCATATTAAAAAAAGATTTGATTTTGGTACAAGCCCTAAAGGAGGAAACATGGGAATCCACCCATCGTGAGATCTTTAGTAACAAATTAGGTTTATTTAAAGGTTTCAAGCACAAAATTAAAATACTTGATGGTAGCCAACCTGTAGTACATAAGGTCCGTAGAGTACCATTGGCCTTGCGTGAAGGACTTAAAAAGGAATTAGAAAAACTTTGTGCCAATGATGTCATAGAACCAATAGAATCATCGGATTGGGTTTCTCCTATAGTTTTAGCTCGGAAGGCCAATGGATCTTTGCGCATGTGTGTTGATCTTCGCGATTTAAATCGTAATATCTGGATTGATCAACACCCATTGCCAAACATCACAGAGATGACAAGCACCCTTAAGAATGGTAAGAGGTTTAGCCTACTCGACATGACATCGGCTTACCATCAAGTCGAGTTGCATCCTGACTCACGGCATTATACTGCATTCATCACCCCAGAAGCATTGTTCCAATATAAACGCATGCCATTTGGTCTTGCATCTGCTTCTGCGGTCTTTCAGAGAATTGTGGAAAGCATGTTCAAGAGTATCCCTGGGGTGATGACTTTTCAGGATGATGTTTTGGTCTATGGTTCAGATCAAAATCAACATGATGTAACATTACGTACTGTATTCAATATCTTGAAAGAGAAAGGTGTCACTTTAAGTGTTGAAAAGTGTAAGATAAATGTAACCTCTGTGGATTATTTGGGGTATAAATTATCTGAAAATGGTGTTGAACCGAAATCCAGTTTAGTCAAGGCTATAGAAGACTTTTGTGTTCCCAATGACAAGGATCAGTTGAGATCTTTCATGGGACTCATCGAGTTTTATGCTAGATTTGTACCAAATTGTTCTTCAAAAATTTTTCACATGAGAAATCTTCTTAAGAAAAACGTCATTTTTAAATGGTGTGAAGAATGCACCCAAGAATTCCAACTAATTAAGAATGAAATTGCACATGCCATTCCCCTCAAGCCTTTTGACATTAATGACCACACCATAATAATGACGGACGCGAGTCAGAAAGGTCTTGGCGCTGTCCTAATGCAGCGCAGAAATGGTAGAGATGAGGTGGTAGCGTTTGCGTCTAGGGGTCTCAAGGGTGCCGAAGCCACCTATTCGGTAATAGAACGAGAGGCCTTAGCATGTTGGTGGGGCATTGTTCATTTTAAACACTACCTGTGGGGTTCAAAATTCACTGAAAGGGTGGATCATAAACCTTTAGTCCAACTTTTCACCACAAGAGGGGTAGAAAAGGCTACGCCCGTATTGCAAAATGGCAGTATAGATTATTAGAACATAATTTTGTAATTGAGTATGTTCCTGGAATACGGAATATTTTGGCAGATTGTTTATCTAGATTGCCTAATGTTAATGACACAAATGACTGTGAGGACACAATTGTAGATGATGTATTTTGTTATGCTATTTCTGAATCTTGTGGTGCTATCTCAGAAAGTGAGTGGAGAGATGCTTATTCCACAGATGTGGATATTAAGAAGCTTATGAATATGATTAACACGGGGTGGAGTAGGGAGTATTCCCTTGACGAATCCATTGGAAAATTTAAACATGTTTTTGACGAACTTTCAATAATTCATGATTTTTTGTATCGATCTTCTTCACTTGTGGTTTTCGCAGGCATGAGGAATAAAATACTTACCCTAGCTCTTGAGGGACATATTGGCATGCGTGCCATGAAGAGGAGAGTCAGGGAGCAATTCTGGTGGCCAGGTCTTGACAAACATGTAGAACACTTTGTTAGGGATTGTTTCCACTGTGCGATTAGTGACAAGTCTCAAGTAACGGTTCCCAGCCCAGTTCAAGCTGTTGATGTTCCTTCAAAACCCTGGTCTAAATTGGCCATTGACCTCATTGGTCCCTTAACATTATCCCATTGTGGTGTTCCTGAATATGGTATTGTTCTCATAGATTACTACAGCCGCTGGCCAGAGTTGAAATTTGTGAAGGTGCCCACAACTTCTTGTATTATTGAATTTCTTGAGTTTCTTTTTGCTAGGGAGGGCATCCCTGATGAAATTGTATCTGACAACGGCTGCCAATTTACTTCTTCAGAATTTGAGAAATTTATACGTCTTATGGACATCAAACACACCAAAACCTCTCTCTATCATCCCAGGAGTAATGGCCTTGTTGAGAGGTTTAATAGGGTGATTAAGGATAATGTTCAACTGTCAAAGGCTAGTAATTTGAATTGCAAGTATGAGCTAAAAAACCTGTTGTGGGCTGTACGCACTACTCCTAACTCTGACACAGAAGTTTCTCCATTTATTTTACTTAGAGGCCGCATTGCTTCTTCAAAACTGTTAAGGAGATGGATGGGTGCGTTTAATTTACCGACAGCCAAAATACAGGATGTAAGTAAGAAAAGAGCTGAAGCTCAAAAGAAGTACATTCAACCTTGTACAAGAGAACTTAAGGTAAATGTAGGAGATTTTGTCAGAGTCAAGTGTTCCCGAATCTTGCCCAAAGGTTTGTCTAAATTCTCTGATCCCAAGCTTGTAGTGAGGTCTAACAAAAGTGCTGTACAACTGGAAGACGGAAAATGGTGGAATAAAAGTAAAATCTCTGTTTCTAAATTTCCCCATGTAACTCGCTCCAACCATAATAGCACATGTCATGGTCCTCACATCCGTAAACCTTCTACCCGACCCACAAGGTCACCCAGTAAGTTTCATGATTATGTTATGAATTAATAATCTTTCTGTGATATGTTATATTCTTTTACCTGCTATTTCACAGTTCCATGATATTGTTCTTTTGTCATGAATTCTTGTAATTAAATTGTTTTCCTATGTTATTCATTTGTATAGGGGGAAGATGTGTTGGGTTGTATCTATGACGATCTCTTCCCGGAACTTCCACCTAGGAAAGTTCTGGAATGTTAGGGGAGAGAGGAGTTGGTGCGGGATACTGGATGTGGCTGTACATCGTTGCTCCTGTCTTGTTGGCATTAAAGAAGATATTAACTCTCACCTTGCATCTTCTTTTCACTGTGCCCACTGGAACTTCAGGTCCCATTGCAGAGCCCGCATACGCCATCTGGCATGATTTACCAAAAGGGTTCAGGAGGCCAAGAGGCCCAGCAGCCTCAAAGTCATTCTCACCGAAATCCGGGATAGAGGCTGAAACATCAATATCATAACCTGAATATCATGGGCTCGTTGCTCGGGAGGATAAGCCAGAAACTGCACTGTTGCCAGAACAGCTCCAATGAAAGAGAGCATCGGAGAAGGAGTCAGGTGGGACTTTGGCAAGTTTATAGTGAATCCCAGCGAATGCCAGAGGTCTGCCATAGTCTGGAGGTGGGAGACAACAGTCTGGGACGAGGCCGCATTCAACATCCAGTCGTCGAGATAGGGGAAGACTGAAACCCCCAACCTGCCCAGATGAGCTGCTACCATCACCTGAGTGGCGCTGGTAAGGCCAAAGGGAAGCACTGTGAACTGAAAGTACTCATGGCCTACCTTGAACCACAGGTAACGCCTGTGGGCTGGCAGGATGAGGATGTGAAAATACGCATCCTGCAAGTCCAACGCTACCATCCAGTCTCCTTGGTCTAGGGCAGACAAGACCTGAGCCAAAGTGATCATCTTGAATTTCTCCTTTTTGAGGAAGAGATTGACGGTTCTGAGGTCTAGAATAGGACGAAGACCTTTGTTCCTTTTGGGTATCAGAAAGTAGCGGGGACAACAACCACTGCCTACTTCTAATATCAGAACCCTTCTAATATCGGAACCCTTTCTATAGCCCCCTTGGCCAGGAGAGCTGTAACTTCCTCTTGGAGCAAGATAAGACGATCCTCCACTAGCCGTTCGTGAGATGGCAGTAAAGGGGAAGGGGAAAGATTGGAAAGGGAGGGAGTAACCCCTCTGAATGATCTGCAAGACCCATTTGTCCGATGTTATGGACTTCCTGTGGCGGAGATGATGTTGGATTCTCCCTTCAGCTGGGCACCCAAGGTCTCGTGGAACCAAACTATGAAAGCTTTGAGGCTGCAGATTCCGAGGAGTTGGTAGCGGGTGACTTCTGGCTACCATTCCCACATGATCTGGATGCACCGCATCCATGTCCTCGCACAACTTGGAAAGCTTGCACAGGATGGCGGCTGAGGTATGGCTGGTGCAGTTGAAAGCCCCTTCCATAGCCATGAAAGGGGCGAAAGGCAGACTGGGGGCAAGGTGTCACTGAGAAGCCCAAGGACTTGGCCGTAGCCTGTGAGTCCTTGAAACGCTCCAGCGCCGAGTCTGCCTTTTCTCCGAAGAGACAAGTCCCATTGAAGGACATGTCCATGAGGTTGCCCTGGACATCCTCCGAAAAGCTAGATGTTCTCAGTCAGGCATGGCGCCGTAAAGGCACCATCGATGAATCCGCTCTGCCTAGTGAGTCAGGCATATCCAGACCACACCTAATGGTGAACTTTGCTGCATCCCTCCCATCTTTCACTGACCTGGGCCTCATCCGACCCTGCGGCAGCACCTGCTCAACCGTTTCCCATAAGGTATGAGTGTAACAGCCCAATGCCAGGCTGGCGGAACAAAACATCTTCTTCCCAAGCGTGTCCAGCCTCTTAGATTCCCTGCCTGAGGGAGCTGCATGGAATGCGCCATGGGACATCAGGCTTGAACTACCAAGCTCTCAGGGGTGGGGTGTTGGCTGAGGAAACTAGGATCACCAGGGGCTGGGCGATGGCAGCGGGCTATTGTCCTATTCACAGGAGCCCCTGTGCTAGGGTTGGACCAAGTTCCTTGAAGGACATCAGTCAGTAATTAGTTTAAGAACAATAGGGGTTCGGATGAGGAAGCCCCAGGCTGAAGCATTTCACTCAAGACAGAGTGAAATTCAAGGTCAAGGACCTCCGCTGCCCTCTTCATTACCATTGCATAAGACGCTCCCTCCTCCGTAGCCACGGTAGGTGGAGAGAGCATATCAGTATCTGGAGAGGTGTCCAGTCCACAGGCCTCATACCAGTCGAAATCTTCATACTCCACAAAACGCTCATGCACCGACATAGAGCCACTGGGCTCCGTTGGCGCCGGAATCGGTGTCGATCGACGCTGTTCCGACTTTGATCCGTGGGAATAAGAATGGGGCTGGTGCCACCAATGGGCGCCGGTGGTGCCAGCAACATCGACGTTGGGATCGGCGCCAGAGAAGGTCACGTTGGCACGACCAGCGCTAATACGGATCTGGGATTGGATCCATGAGACCCCACCTGAGCCCCCGGGACCTAAAGTCGCACCGAAGGGGTCAACTCGCTCAAATACTTGGTGCATGGACTTGTAAAACTCTTACTTGACCAGGGGTCGCTCCGCCTCCCGGAAATGGGGAGAGGCCCGGAGTTAGACCTGGCAACGGCTCCGCAGAAACGTGCCTGCAATGTCGATGTTCCCCACTCGTCTCATCAATCCTCGACTGATGAGGTAAGTCGAAGTCTGTCTAAATTTCTTCTTTTTGTGCTTCTTCCGCAAATGTCACGAGGACCTTGAGGGTGACGAAGAAGGCTTGGGGCTCCTGGAGTGGTCCTGCAATCTTCTTTTCCTCAATCGGGACAGAGACCTCCTAAGAGACGCACTAGATAGCGTTGACTGCCAGGCCACAAGCAGCTTTAGGTACCACTTCCTCAAAGCCTTCGGCACCATGGCCTGGCAGTCCGAGCACAACTTTGAATCGAGACACCATAAGCACACAAGGTGTGGGTCGGTAACCGACATGACGTGGTGACAGGCGCCACACGGCTTGAACTTTACCTTTTAAGAGGACATTCCCTAGCCACACAAGAAAAAAGTCTATCAAAAAAAGACAGAGGGAGAGCTCTTCTCCGGATCAGCGCTAACTGGTGCGGAAAGATTATAACTGACGTCTGCATGCCTGGGTGGCGCCTGTATAGTTGACCGCTACGTCACATCTGGTGCCAAAGACACCGACGTGCAAAACCGACCAGAGCCACATGCCACGCAGGGGTACTGCTCATGCAAAAGTTTCCAGATCCAGTCGGATGCCTGGGCAATTCAAAGGTAATGAATCTGCAGCTAGAAGTCTCTATCAGATACGGTGGTTATACCCATTTAGCTTTCCCAACTTTTCAGTGAAAACATCAGGAAACTGTGATACAACCCACACAGCCTCATCTCGCTAACTAAACACCAACACAGGTTCCTTGCTGCAAGTATTGAGTATAATGCCCAGTTTCCACTGATCTCTCCACCCCAATACATTTGCACCCTTCTTAGTCACATACAGTTTAATAGACGTTTCTCTTCCTTTAAATAGAACATCCACATCGGTGTATCCCGTCAGATCTATAGCAGAGCCATCAAAACTTTGGGCCACAACATCCGACTCCTTTAAGCCAGCTCTGGCAACCACACCTTCAAGCCTCTCTAGAATATAGTCTTCAGTGATTATGGTCCATGGAGACCCCGAATCGGCCATACATTTCAATTCCCTACAGAAAAAACAATACCTTTTCCTTCTTTCTACTTTCTCCCCCACACTCATATCTCACACAAGACACTTCCCCACACTAGCAGATTTCCCTTTTGCACAAAAAGACCTTCTCTTCCTGTCGCACAGACCCGTAATGCCATACTTTGCCACACTTGCTGCACTCCTTCGGTAGCGCAGGACATTGAGAAAATTAAGCTGCATGACTAAAACTTCCACACCTGTAACACATCACAGTCCTGTCTCCTCTCCTTCCTATTTGTACACCTTTACGGGCAGAACTATTATTGACCACGCATACGTCATCCTCCATGCTCTCATTCTTGGCATTGGTATTGTTTTCTTGTACCGACTTCATCCACTTTTCAGATTGTTCCAAAGCCTTAGCTGTAGTGAAAGCATCTTTCAAGTTAGAATTCCCCATCACCCACAACTGTTCTTGTGTTTTTTTACTTTTCACATTCACAATAATCTGATCCCTGATCATTTCATCACACATTGCTCCAAAATCACAATTCACAGACAAAGCCCTCAAGGCAGTTAAAAATCATCAAAAGATTTGCTCTAGTGTAAAATTTAAACCTATTTAACGCTATACCAGTAGTAGGTTTAAATCAGCGTTCCATACAGACTAAGGCCTCTTCACAATTATTCAATTCTCCCCTATCCTGAATTTGAGGTAAAGTTCTAAATATAGCTTGCCCCTCAGATCCCAAACAATTAAGTAAAATACTTGTTTTCCTTTCAGAACCCATTCTGTCTCCATCAATAGCCTTCATATAGGTCATACATTTTTCTCTCCATCTGGTCCACGGAATAGGCTGATCACTCTTATACTGCACAAATCTAGCAGGGGGATCGAATTGCATAATGACAATGAGATGGAAAATCTACAGAATAAAGTTAAATAAGCTAACAAAGAATACATTTTACTGTATTAAAAAAAAACCTTAATACCTTAAAAACAAGTCATATATGCATAGCTGTGCACATCGGCGTGTCGTTCTAGAGAACTGCAGGACATAAAGCTGTATACCTCAGCGGAATAAAATATGTATGAACCATAGATTTGCAGCCCTGCGCATCGGTGTTGCCACCAAGTAAACACATATGCACTTTATTGGTAGCCTGCTGCATGCATCGGCGTATTTTTAAATCGGCGAATTTAAACAGAGTTGCCAATACACTGCTGTGCGCATCAGCATTTCCTTCAGAAATGCCCCAATCCAAAATGACGTCAGGAACATGTCACCACGTGCTGACAGAGCAATGCATCAAGTTACAGATGCGCAGCTGCACGCATCGCCGTTCCCAAACGAAATGCCAATCAAAAGATGGCATGTGGACGACGTCACAGCACGATGATGCAATGACACGTCTCATGCTCACCGCATCAGGTGACTGAGAAGTATCCACATTCCATGTCTCCCTCGTGTCTCAACACACAGACAAAAAACCTGACATCAATCAGAAGCCAGACTCCAACAGTAGTAGCCCCTCTCTTCAAGCCTTTGAACCTGTCACACTGGAACACACACAGACAGCAATTGCTGCCTGTAAATCGGGCTCTCCACTAGATGCCTGTCCCCCCCTGATCCTTCATCAAATCATAAACATCGTCAATCCAGTGATCAATCATATAGTTAACTCCTCGTTACTCACTGGTATTGTCCCAGATGAATGGCAGCTAGCTATAGTGAAACCATTGAAGAAAAAGCAAAATGCAGACATATCTAACTTCTCAAATCTCCGTCCAATATCGCTCTTACCAATCCTGGGCAAATTTACAGAAAGACTAGTCAATAAAGAGCTCTCAAAATTTCTTGAATCGGCTGGGATTCTTCATCCGAGGCAGTCTGGCTTTCGTCCTAAGCACTCCACAGAATCCGCCCTACTAGAAATTACGGATACGTTAAAATCCATAGCAGACAAAGGCAGGAGGGCAGTGCTAATCCTGCTAGATTTGTCTGCCGCATTTGATACCATTTCACATGGTATTCTCCTTGCAAGACTAGAATTTCCAGCAGTATTTCTAACATTGTTCTGACCTGGATTAAGTCCTTCTTGACCAATCGTCGGCAGGCCGTCTCTCTTGGCACATTTCTCTCTGCCGAACGAACTATTACTGCAGGAGTCCCACAGGACTCTTCTCTTAGTCCGCTACTGTTTAACATATATATGGCCCCCCTTATTTCCCTGATCTTGTCATTTGAGATTGAAGTAACGTCCTATGCCGATGACACGCAGTTGATTTTATCCCTGGACAAAGACTCCACCATTGCAGAATCTAATTTCAAACTCTGCTTATCGGAGGTCATCCAGTGGATGAAGGACAATCATCTCAGGTGTAATACCGACAAAACTGAGATCCTCCTGATAGGGAAAGACAACCCCTTTCAACCAAGTGTCTGGTGGCCAGAAGATGCTACAGCCCCCCCTTCTACTGTTGAAGTAGCAAAAAATCTGAGAGTGCAGTTTGACACTTCACTTTCCTTCCGACCTCATGCCTTGACAGTGGCAGGGACCTGCTTCAGTCTAATCAAAACTTTAAAAAAAAAATGTACTTCATTCCCCTTTCTGCTAGGAAGAGGGCAGGGGTCAATAAATCAACACTTAAGAGACTACAGATGGTCCAACATGCGGCAGCCCGTCTAGTCTTGAAACTCCCGCGTAGGTCATCTGCATCGGCGGCACTAAAAACTCTCCATTGGCTGCCTCTACATAAGAGAATTCTATTTAAAATTCTCCTAATTACTTTCAGAGCAGTATTAAAAATTGGTCCAGTGTATCTTTCAGCTAGATTCAACCCATACACTACAGCTAGGACCCTCAGATCTTCTTCGGCAAACCTCCTCAAGCCTCCCTGTTTCAGATATAAAACCAAGGGAGGGAAATCGGTATCCTCACTAGGAGCCAAAGCATAGAATCTCATGCCAGCTCAATTGAGGCTGTTGAAAACAGAAACACAGTTCAGGAAGGCACTGAAGACCTGGATCTTTGGAGCCACAGATGAATTCTGCCGATCTCTTATATAGGTCTCTACCGATCTCGGCTCATCCTGACCCCCTCCCGCTTAGCGCCAGGATGCTCCTTCCAGAGTGACAGATTGCGCTTTATAAATACCCAATTCAATTAAATTCAAAGGGCAGGCACGGCCAAGTGACTACATGCGAACCAGGTGACACACTCCAGAGAATTAGCAGACTGCAGCAAGCACAGAATTCAAATGATGCCAAATCCAAAGCCTCAAATGATGGTAAAGCAAAGCACCTTAAAATTATTCCAAAACTGCATTACCTAGAGCGTAATTGTTTAGAATCCAAAGGAAACTCCACTGTAGACACCAATCCATCAGTAAATCAAAACAAATTGCAGAAACGTTGCAGATGGGTGTTGAAATCCCAAAGAAGACAGTACTGCACCCGTGACATCCTAATAGTAGCCTGTACCTCCTCTGGCTCATCGCCAGTGTTGTAATCCAAAATAACACAAATTCAGGAGATTAAAATAGTTATTTTATTGGAGACAGCACGGTACCTGCCTGAAAGCTAGGCATCATCAACTCCTCTGTCTCAGAATTCTGGAACAGAACATGCTTACTGTATAAGTGGTTCAGGCCACAGTTAAACATAAACAAATATAAAGGAACAAACCTAAGATACAACAATGTCCTTGCAGTAACAGAGAGGACAGGATACAGTTATCAGCAGTGTTATTGTGATTGGTGAATGACTCACATCTTGGGATTAGTAGTTTTTCTCTTAAGAAGTATGAGGTTCGTAGTTCATTATGTTTTTGGTTTTTTTACGGAGTTTTATATAGCGCGAACTTGACCCGAAGGTATCAGAGCGCTTTACACGAGCACCAGTTTCGTTAAATGAGGACACGTTCATTTTTTTTTTGTTAGGCACAAGGAGATTAAGTGATTTGCCTAGAATCACAAGATGTTGCGCGTCTTGCTGAGACTCGAACCCAGTTCCCCAGATTTGAGGTCGACCGCCCTAGCCGTTATGCCAACTCCTCTCCCTATTGAATTTTCAATATGACTGCTATTAAAAATAAAGCAATAAGAAGAATGCATAATCCTCGCCTCCAGGTCCTTAATAGAACTGAAGGCCATATTTACATTGAAAGTGACTCAGTGTGTGCCGCAAGCCATTTGTCACTTTCAAATCACAGGGATGCGACATATTTACAACAATATGTCGCATCCCTGTACTTTCCCCTGCGCTGGCGCACAATCGGCTGCCATGCGCCGGCACAGGCACCCTTGCACCATGGTGCAAGCATGCCTGCGCCATGGGAGATTGTTTTTTGTGCATGAAGGTGTCCCTTCAAGCACGAAAACAATCAAATGAGGCGATTTCCTCTTTCCATGCGTGCTGCAGAATGCTGCACGCATTTAAAGAGGGAAAAAACGAGGAGAAATGTAAACATTTCTCCTCGTTGCGCCTCGCTACACCACCCCTTTCTGACGTATCTCCAGGTTTACGATTTCTCGTAAATCTGGAAATGCATCAGAATACATGAGTGTTGCATAAGAACACCCACAGCAACACCCATGTCACTCCCCTTACATGCAAAGTGTTGCGTGAGAAGGGGCGATATTTACAAGCACACATAAAGCCACGCAGGGTGGCTTTACGTGTCCTTGTAAATATCGGGCAGCAGGTTGTGCCGCCGGTGCGTCATGCAAGGCAGGCGCGCAACGTCCATTGGGCTCAAAGGGCTTCAGCCCCCCCCCCCCATAGTGTGTGGTAGCCCGGGCTGAGACAGCTTCCCGGACACACACACAGCCGCACCCAGTACTTCACAGGTCTTTAAAAGACCATTTACTTGTTAACGAGGCTTTGTTGTTCTTTCACGCCTTCTTAGAGCCCCTGCATCTTCACTCTGCCGATTGCTGGAAGAATTAGCCCCTCCCGAAATTTCACTCTAGTTGCGCCTCTGATGCAAGATGACGTACCGGCGGCGCAAGGGGCTTGTAAATAAGCCCCTGAAAATTCTCGTTCACAAATGCTAGAAAATTTTCGATTTTTCAATAAACTCAACGGGAAGCACTTATCGTCACTCAGGTTTCTTTCTTTTCCTCTACTCAGTTCACTCCTTAACACGCCAGTCGCTGTGCAACACCTCCTGTTACTCACATATATTCTTGCCAGCACAAAAAACAAGTGATTAACACAGTATAGCTTTTCAGACGTACCAAACTATTGAGAAATCTCTCCATTTCTCCATAAGCCGGCCTGTGGCCTGCCTCTCTTCACCCCGACCACATGCCAAGTGAGAGAGATCAGCTGGACAAAGTAGCTGTGTATAGGAATCAGCCCGACATCCCCACAAGTGGCTGTGCACATATTTATAGAAGAGCAGTGATCGAATAGCTCAGAGGCTGACTTTGAAAGGCCAGCGTTCTTTGGTGGGCGCCGGCAGCACCACAGCCCTGGCACCTCCCACCTGTGGCCTTTGTGGTGCTGTGAAGGCCCTTTCAGTGGTTGCCACAGGCCTCAGCCTCTCTGTAGCCAAAGAAGGCTGCTTTGTCTCCTGGTAACGTCAATGCCAGACTGAGACAAATTGACTTTATCAAACTTTCTTTCTGAAGTGCCCGTCTCATGTTTTTCTCCCATGTTCTGAGGTTGGCTTGGAGGCTGTTAGAGTTGATTTGTGGGTATTGGAGAGTTACATCTCATCCATCAAGTGATAACTAGGCGGCCATCTTGGCTTCAGATCCAGCCCAGGAGGGCTCATCTGTTTAACGGCAATGAGGGAGCAATCCTCTATTTGGGACTGGGGTATACCGTATAAGGCAATGTCGGGTCTACTGAATGATGATACTACGAGGGCCTAAAGGGTGCAAAAGTGTCAGGGCACAACTGTGACAGAGAAGTTTCACAACTGTACACGATCTACTAAAGGGTTGAGAGAGTGCCAAGGCTAGATTATTAGTGGGCATAAGGTCTGTTCTGAGCATCGGGTTCAATGAAGGAAGTGGCAAAGCCTTACTATGAGGGAGCACCAGGATAACACTTTAACAGAGTATAAGACTTCAAGTGTGAAGGAGCCCCAGGGCCTGAGTGTGAGGGAGCATCAGGATAACAATATAACAGAGAATAGAACCGAAAGAGTGAAGGAGCCACAGGGCCTAAGTGTGAGGGAGCATCAGGACAACAATATAACAGAGAATAATCCGAAAGAGTGAAGGAGCCCCAGGGCCTGAGTGTGAGGGAGCATCAGGACAACAATATAACAGAGCATAATCCGAAAGAGTGAAGGAGCCACAGGGCCTGAGTGTGAGGGAGCATCAGGACAACAATATAACAGAGCATAATCCGAAAGAGTGAAGGAGCCACAGGGCGGAAGCATCAGGACAACAATATAACAGAGCATAATCCGAAAGAGTGAAGGAGCCACAGGGCCTGAGTGTGAGGGAGCATCAGGACAACAATATAACAGAGCATAATCCGAAAGAGTGAAGGAGCCCCAGGGCCTGAGTGTGAGGGAGCATCAGAACAACAATATAACAGAGCATAATCCAAAAGTGTGAAGGAGCCCCAGGGCCTGAGTGTGAGGGAGCATCAGGACGACAATATAACAAAGCATAATCCAAAAGAGCCCCAGGGCCTGAGTGTGAGGGAGCATCAGGACGACAATATAACAGAGCATAATCCGAAAGAGTGAAGGAGCCCCAGGGCCTGAGTGTGAGGGAGCATCAGGACAACAATATAACAGAGTATAATCCGAAAGAGTGAAGGAGCCCCAGGGCCTGATTGTGAGGGAGCATCAGAATGACAATATAACAGAGTATAATCCGAAAGAGTGAAGGAGCCCCAGGGCCTGAGTGTGAGGGAGCATCAGGACGACAATATAACAGAGCATAATCCGAAAGTGTGAAGGAGCCCCAGGGCCTGAGTGTAAGGGAGCATCAGGATGACAATATAACAGAGCATAATCCGAAAGAGTGAAGGAGCCCCAGGGCCTGAGTGTGAGGGAGCATCAGGACGACAATATAACAAAGCATAATCCGAAAGAGTGAAGGAGCCCCAGGGCCTGAGTGTGAGGGAGCATCAGAACAACAATATAACAGAGCATAATCCAAAAGAGTGAAGGAGCCCCAGGGCCTGAGTGTGAGGGAGCATCAGAACAACAATATAACAGAGCATAATCCGAAAGAGTGAAGGAGCCCCAGGGCCTGAGTGTGAGGGAGCATCAGAACAACAATATAACAGAGCATAATCCAAAAGTGTGAAGGAGCTCCAGGGCCTGAGTGTGAGGGAGCATCAGAACAACAATATAACAGAGTATAATCCGAAAGAGTGAAGGAGCCCCAGGGCCTGAGTGTAAGGGAGCATCAGGACAACAATATAACAGAGCATAATCCAAAAGAGTGAAGGAGCACCAGGGCCTGAGTTTGAGGGAGCATCAGAATAACAATATAACAGAGAATAGAACCGAAAGAGTGAAGAAGCCACAGGGCCTAAGTGTGAGGGAGCATCAGGACAACAATATAACAGAGCATAATCCGAAAGAGTGAAGGAGCCACAGGGCCTGAGTGTGAGGGAGCATCAGGACAACAATATAACAGAGCATAATCCGAAAGAGTGAAGGAGCCACAGGGCGGAAGCATCAGGACAACATTATAACAGAGCATAATCCGAAAGAGTGAAGGAGCCACAGGGCCTGAGTGTGAGGGAGCATCAGGACAACAATATAACAGAGCATAATCCGAAAGAGTGAAGGAGCCCCAGGGCCTGAGTGTGAGGGAGCATCAGAACAACAATATAACAGAGCATAATCCAAAAGTGTGAAGGAGCCCCAGGGCCTGAGTGTGAGGGAGCATCAGGACGACAATATAACAAAGCATAATCCGAAAGAGCCCCAGGGCCTGAGTGTGAGGGAGCATCAGGACGACAATATAACAGAGCATAATCCGAAAGAGTGAAGGAGCCCCAGGGCCTGAGTGTGAGGGAGCATCAGAACAACAATATAACAGAGCATAATCCGAAAGAGTGAAGGAGCCCCAGGGCCTGATTGTGAGGGAGCATCAGAATGACAATAAAACAGAGTATAATCCAAAAGTGTGAAGGAGCCCCAGGGCCTGAGTGTGAGGGAGCATCAGGACGACAATATAACAGAGTATAATCCGAAAGAGTGAAGGAGCCCCAGGGCCTGAGTGTGAGGGAGCATCAGGACGACAATATAACAAAGCATAATCCGAAAGAGTGAAGGAGCCCCAGGGCCTGAGTGTGAGGGAGCATCAGAACAACAATATAACAGAGTATAATCCGAAAGAGTGAAGGAGCCCCAGGGCCTGAGTGTGAGGGAGCATCAGGATAACAATATAACAGAGTATAATCCAAAAGAGTGAAGGAGCCCCAGGGCCTGACTGTGAGGGAGCATCAGGATAACAATATAACAGAGTATAATCCGAAAGAGTGAAGGAGCCCCAGGGCCTGAGTGTGAGGGAGCATCAGGACAACAATATAACAGAGTATAATCCAAAAGTGTGAAGGAGCCCCAGGGCCTGAGTGTGAGGGAGCATCAGGACGACAATATAACAAAGCATAATCCAAAAGTGTGAAGGAGCCCCAGGGCCTGAGTGTGAGGGAGTATCAGGACAACAATATAACAGAGCATAATCCGAAAGAGTGAAGGAGCCCCAGGGCCTGAGTGTGAGGGAGCATCAGGACGACAATATAACAAAGCATAATCCGAAAGAGTGAAGGAGCCCCAGGGCCTGAGTGTGAGGGAGCATCAGAACAACAATATAACAGCATATAATCCAAAAGAGTGAAGGAGCCCCAGGGCCTGAGTGTGAGGGAGCATCAGAACAACAATATAACAGAGCATAATCCGAAAGAGTGAAGGAGCCCCAGGGACTGAGTGTGAGGGAGCATCAGAACAACAATATAACAGAGCATAATCCAAAAGTGTGAAGGAGCCCCAGGGCCTGAGTGTGAGGGAGCATCAGAACAACAATATAACAGAGTATAATCCGAAAGAGTGAAGGAGCCCCAGGGCCTGAGTGTGAGGGAGCATCAGGACAACAATATAACAGAGCATAATCCGAAAGAGTGAAGGAGCCCCAGGGCCTAAGTGTGAGGGAGCATCAGGACAACAATATAACAAAGCATAATCTGAAAGAGTGAAGGAGCCCCAGGGCCTTAGTGTGAGGGAGCATCAGGACAACACTATAATAGAGCATAAAATGAAAGTGTGAGAGGGCATGAGGGCTAAAGAATAAGAGATCATAAAGGCTGAAGTTTCAGTGAGGACAGGGCGTGAGAGTGAGGGAGTAGCAGGCCTACCGTGGAAGCATGCATTCTTCAAGGCTTAAAGTGTGAGGCACACTCAGGACACAAGTGTGAGGCAGTTTAGGGCTGTAGCGTGAGGGGTTCAGAAGGTCTATAGTGTGAGGACATGTCAGTGGTATAGTGTGAGGGTATGTAGTAAGCTAGAGTGTACGTGAGATGGTATCATTATGAAACTTTCTTAAAATGCTTAGTTATAAAATTGTAAGTATGAAGTGATCTGGTTACAAAAAACTTAAAGTGCTTTAGCACTTGTAATTTGCCTGTGAAAGACTGCTGTGGGTACTAAGTATTAAGCGTTTAGATTGTTTTCCTTTTTTAGGTCGAGCTTCGATCGATCTGTTATTTCTCTTCTGTGGGGTTTGGGACACCCACCGATTGCCATGGGTTGTTTTCTATGGCATTCTGAAATGCTTGCTTTTTATTCCTCGAGCACTGCAATTGTCTCTCCTGTGTGTGGCTCATTCCTCCCATGGCGATTTCATTAATGGTTCATTTTGGTTGTCCAGCAGGAGGACGCTGGCTGGATCAGTACGTAATTGTTTGCAGACGTCCAACTTCCAAGGAAGTGGTGATACGGGCAGAACTTCCTACTTTGGAACTGGGGCAGGCACCAGGTGCAAGTCAAGGCACTTGGATACTTTCTGGTCACGTTGGCGCTATTTAAATGAGTTTCATCTCTCCATTACGTTGCAATGGAGAAAGTTTCTTTGGAGCTGGGGTACCAGGTTCGAGTCTTGGCATCGGCTCAACATCCTGTGAAGCTGGGCAAATCACTTAATCTCCCCATTTCTACCGCAAAATGAATGTGTCCTTGTGTAACGTAACTGGTGCTCTTGTAAAGAGCTCCAATACATTTGGGTCACGTTCGCGCTATATAAAACTGCAACAAAAAAAAAGAAAAATCGAGTCGATCTTGCGCTATATACAACTACAAAGACATGCATGCTAGTGGAAACACTGCTTACATGCAAATGTTTTGCATTGTGATAAGCAAAATGATAACCCATGCAGGAGCAGAAATGATAACCTATGCAGGAGTAGAAATAGACTTGAGTTGACCTTTAGCTTGAAAATTAAAGCTTTGCAAAATGGCCTCCAAGAGAATCCATAACAGATATCTCTGTTTCTTTTCTAAACGTTTTAGGCTCTTATCTTCCACGTGTTTCCTGGTCCTTCTTGTATTTCCATCATCACCAAATCTTGGGTTGAGCTTTCAGCACACTCAGAATGAATGTATAAAAAACTAAAAGAGTCTTCCGGGGCAGTCGCTGTAGCTGTCGTGTGGGCGGGGTTTTTCTTAGGAGGAGTGTCTGTCTGCCCTGGATGATAGCGGGTTATCGGCACCCTGGTTACCTTGGTGAAGGCGTTGGGTGACTAGAGCTCCCCCCAACCATGGCACACTGGACGGACTACAAGGAGCAGGATCAAAACGTATGGGCACTCGTGGAGAAAGTGTGCGAGCTAAATGAAGATTCCTGGAACTTTCGAGAATTGCAAACGCGCCTTACAGTTCGTCTGGCCACACTTCAGGTCTGTTGTGTACATCTGTCAGTTGTTAACGGAAGCATGAAATTATAGTCCTTTGGAAAGTGCGTGCTGATACCAGGCATCCGTGTAATTGTAGAAGTAGCCCTGCTCGGGTTCTGGCTCTCTGTGCAGGGCATCCTTAGGACGTGCAGGGGTCTCTAGCATGAAAAAACGCAGCTTTGGAGTGATACATAGTTCGCAAGTGTTTTTAGGTAGAGTTTTAGGTAGAGTTTCAGTGTGCTAATGTATAAGGATTTCATGTTTGCAGTGTTCTTACATGTGACATTTCAGTGCTTTGTGAAACTGAGTATTACTATTACGAGAAGTATTAAACAATTGTGCCCTTTTAGAGTGCACTACAAAGGGAGCAGGCCTTTAATGGCCAGCAGAGGCCGCTACGGAGGGCTCTAAGGCTATTAGAACATTCCACCACTAGAGGGCAGTGTTAGACCTGTCAGCCCTAGGGTGGTCTTGCCCTGTTTTTTTTCCCTTTTGCGCCTCATTTTTGCCACCATATTTTTACTGGACCTAGGTCTCCGGGCGCCTTACCACTGCTGGTCAGTGCTGAGGTGCGGGTGCTCTCTCACTAAAGATGGCTGCCACAGGCCCCTGCTACTGCAGAAGGGCCTTTCACACATACACGCTAGTAGCCAGAGTCAGGCTGGGACATAGGGATACAGTATCCATCCCGTCCCCGCCTCTGGGCCCCATAGCTAGGTAGGTGGAAGGTTCCAGAACCTTCCGGGCTGTGGGAGGAGTTACGTTTTGCCGCCTTTAGGAGGGTCACCTGACCTAGGGGTATAAGAGGCTTGGAGGGAAAACCTTTTAGTCAGTTAGGTTGAGGCACCGCTGAACCTGGGAGAACCTGCGCCGGAGTATAGGCTTTAGGGCCTAGGGGGAGACCTACACTACTGCTGCTGACAGGGCTAAGGCCCTGCTGAAGTAAGATAGCTGAGGAACGCCCACCACCCACTGACCTTGCCCAGTGTGAGGGGACCCAGGGAACCACCTTCAGCGTGCTGGGAGGAACATCAAGCACTCCCAGAACCACCAACTCACAACCCCCCCTTTCATAAGAAGAAGAACTTTTCTGACAAGAAGCTCCTCGCAGGAGCCTGAAACCAAAGAGTAACAGGAACCCAAGCTGAGTCGTCGAATGGGGATCACGAGGCGAAGCGCTGTGTCCTAAGCGCTAGACCTTCACCCCCCTCTCTACCTAGACCGACAGCTGGACTGTCCCCCAAGAACCCTTCCCACACAGCCCTGTGAATCAGGCTGTCAGCGCGCCCGCGCTGCAACTCCACGTGGGAGAACTTGACCTCCAGTCACTGACCTGGTGACTAAATCGCCGCCGCGGCCGCCGCCGCGTGAAGAGAGGTGCTGAGGTGAGGGAGACCTCTCCCCCTTTCATGAGTGTGGTGAGGTGCGCCGTCCGCGCCCTCACCGAAGTCCCCAGAAATCACCGCCGGGCCCGAGACCCCTACCGCTGCAATCGCGGCCAAGAAAAACACCGCCGCAGCCCAGGAGGGCCGCGTGAAGAGAGCTGAGGCCCACCGCGGCCTCCAGGCCCGCGGACGCCGTTGCCGTGGGGCCGGGGACGCCGACCGCGTCACAGGTCGCGCCCCGAAAAGGCCGCAACGTGATTGGCCCCGCCGGAGCCAGCAGCCGAGGAGAAGGAGGCGGGAGGCGTTGCCCGGCAACCAAAGAAGGCCGCGACGTGATTGGCCCCGCCGGAGCCAAGCAGGAAGACGTCGGAGGGGCTCCACTGCCAACGGGAGCCCCCAGAAGAACTCAAGGCCGCGCTGGGATTGGGCGGCGTCGAGAGCCCGCCCCCCCCCTAGCACGTACGGAGGAGGAAGAACTCCGTGTGCACACGCGGGAAGCGGGGAGCCGTCTGGAAGGACTCCCGGCTCCCGCTCCCTTGACCCTCAAGCACCGCTGACTCCACGGGGGCCGGAGGAGTGCAATACCGGCCCCCCAACGACCCGACAAGGAAGAGAGAGGCTCCACAGCCTCGGTGAAGCTTGGCAACGCCGGCCGGAGGGCCGGGGGACTCGCTCTGGGCCCCGCCCCGTCCAACAGAGGGCTGGCCCGGGAGGGAGTCCGTCGAGCAGCACAACGACCAGCCACATCACCACAGGTGAGCCCGGGAGGCCCCTAGGGCTCTAGATCAAGCCCCTGGGGGGCGGGGGCCACAATTTACAGGGGGATTAACGAGCCCACACTGACATTTTGTACCAGGCAAGGCACCTGGTGAGAAGGGGGCCAAGCCTAATTTAACCCTCACCTCCCCTGAGAGAAATAGGAATCCCCCATCATAGGGAAGCCCCAGTATGCTGGACATGTTGAGGGGTTCCCTCTAGGATTTCATCCCGCATAGTGTCCCGCATGCTGCAATAATTATCTAGGCCTGAAGTATGTGCCTTTGCAAGGGATTTTAATATGCCGGAAGTGTTGTGCATGTTCTAGGCCCTGTGTTATTAGTGCACCCGGTAATCGTTATTGGTGCTGTGTTTTTAGGAGCTGATTCCTGCGGCCTTTTAGTGGCCAGAACTGTTGAGGGTCTTTTAGAAGAATGTGCACCAGTTAAAGAAATGTAATGTATAATCTGCCTAATTTAATACAACCTTGATTGACATAAAAGAACTTGATTTTTAATTACACAAGCCTGGTGTGGTGTCCGGTTATTGCTTCGCATTTCTGGGTCAAAGTAAGAGTGTGCTGCACAACTGCCTTACACATTGCCTTCGCTTGCCTTCCCCGCTTTGCGCCATGCTACCGTAACGGACTCGGTAACCCCGTTTCCAACATTGGTGTTCAGCGGTGGGATAAGGACTGGTATTTGTGCAGCACCCTACAGTGACTCAGTGTGCGCCGCAATTAGACACCTAGTGAAATGCAAGTACTAGGAACTCTTTTGTGATTGCCGATTGTGTTAGTCCTGCGTAAGACCTGCTACCTACAATTTAGAACCCCTTCCTTAAATTGTCTGGGACCCCACCTAGGAGGATGGAGTTTGAGTTAGCCGACCTAGAGAGGTACACGGTGACACAGCTCAAGGAGTTCTGCCTAGAGAGGGGGATGGCCGTCAAGCGAGGTGCCAAGAAGGAGGTGCTTCAGAAAGCTTTGAGGGCATGGGTAATGGCCCACCCGGAGGGAAGAGGGGATGAGGAGCAGAGGGAGGCAGACGACCCAGGAGAACTGAGCCTACTGAACATTGACGTCAGCGAGAATGTGTTGCCAGGAAGACGTTCCAGGGCAGGCAGTAGTGCGTCAGGGGGAGTTTGTCAGCAGAGGAATTCAAGGACAGGAGGGAGCAGAGGCAATTGACATTAGAGTTGGCTAGGATGGAAAGGGAAGGAGAGCAGGCAAGGCTAGCCATGGAGGAAAGGAGGCTTGTACATGAGCTTAGCCTGAAAGAACTAGAGCTCCGAACCTTGCAGATGGAGATGGAAGGCAAAGGAAATGGTGGCAGCGTACCTGCTGGGGTTCCACAGGAGCCCAAATTTTATCTACCCAGGGAGGTGATAGCCAGCTTTAGTGTGGGTGATGACATCGACAAGTGGTTGGCGGCGTACGAGGTAGCTTTGGTGGCCCATAGAGTTCCTGAGAGCTACTGGGGAGGAGGTCTCTACAGGTACATACCTCCACCAGTAAGGGACACACTTTTAACTTTAGATAAGGGGGAGCAGACCAACTACCCTATCATGAAGGAGGCCCTGCTCAGGAAGTTTGGCCTCACCCCAGAGAAGTACCGCCAAAAGTTCCGCAACAGCCACAAACTCACCACACAAAACTGGGTGGATTTTTATGATTATGCCCGGAAGGCATTGGAGGGGTGGGTACGTGGCAGCAACATTGACAATTACACTGGGCTGTACGACCTGTTTTTGAGAGAGCACCTCCTCGAGAAATGTTTTCCGGAGCTGCGCCAGTACTTGGTGGACCGCAAGCTGACCAACCCAAGGGAGCTTGCAGAGGAGGCAGACACGTGGGTCAGCACTCGGGTGTCCCACAAGGGAGCCGGGGCGGATCCCCCGAAAGGTGGACAGGTGTTCCCCCAGAAGAAAGAGGGGGGAGATAAAAAGAGGGAGTTCTTTAAAGGTCCCCAAAATAGACCGCCTGGGAGAGGGGTAGGTTCCCCATCCCAATCTGGATACCAGAGACCCACTTACCCTGACAGGAGTCAGCAGCCCAGAACTGTCCGGTGCTACAAGTGCGGGGAGGTTGGACACTACAAGGGGGATCCCCAGTGTCGCAAGAGAACCCCAGCCCCCACAGGAGGTAAGAGCCCTGGGGTGGCCAGTGTAGCGCTTGGGGAGGAGTTGTCCCTAGGTAGGGGAGGTGAGTGGACAGGCTTGACCTTAGTTTCCCTGGGGGATAGAGAGATCATCCCAAGGGTTCAGGTACCCGAGAACACTGCCAAGTATCGGCAGAGGGTCCTGGTGAACGGGGAGGAGGTGGAGGCTCTGAGGGACACAGGTGCCAGCATGACGATGGTGAGACGTCAGCTGGTGTCCCCAGAGCAGGTGATTCCTGAGGAGTTCCACCCGGTTGTGATGGCTGATAATAGCCTGGGTCATTACCCCGTGGCCCAAGTTCCCTTTGAGTGGGGAGGAGTGTCAGGTCTGATGAAGGTTGCGGTGAGCCCTGCCATGCCAGTTGACTGTCTGCTGGGCAACGACTTGGAACATACTGCCTGGAGAGAGGTAGAGTTCAATGCCCATGCTGAGATGTTGGGGTTACCAGGATGGACTTGCGTTATCACGCGGTCCATGGCTGCCCGACAAGGAACTCAGCCCGGGTTGGAGCCTGAAATAAGGGCCCAGCCCACTGCTGGACGAGGAGATGTCCAGGAGGAGACACCCGGTGAGATGGATGGGGAGCCCGCGGAGGTGACCCCGGAGTCCGCTGAGGTGGTTGGTTTTCCCGTGGGGGACCTGCCGACCCCTGCAGAGTGGCAGGTGGAAGGAGGGCCTACCCGGGAAGAATTTTGCCGGGCACAGAGGGAGTGCCCTACGCTTGAAGGCATACGGCAACAGGCCGAAGCCCAAGCAGCTGGAACAGAGACTGGTAATTACCATGTCTACTGGGAGGATGGTCTCCTCTACAGTGAGCCTAACGCTCCGGTGCATGGGTCCTCAAGGGCCGTGGTGGTCCCCCAATGCTACCGAGCCTTTCTGCTAGAGTTGGCACATGAGATACCACTAGCAGGACACCTGGGCCAGGACAAGACGTTTGCACGCTTGGTCCCACATTTTTACTGGCCCAGGATGCGCGTCACTTCTGACACGTTTTGCAAGACCTGCACCACTTGCCAAGCGAGCGGCAAGACAGGGACTAAGGTGAAGGTCCCTCTAGAACCTCTCCCAGTGGTCAATACCCCTTTTGAGCGAGTAGGGATTGACATTGTCGGGCCGTTGGATCCGCCGACTTCTGCTGGGCATAGGTTCATTTTGGTGCTAGTAGACCACGCCACCCGGTACCCAGAGGCAATCCCTCTGAGGACCATCACAGCACCGGTGGTGGCGCGGGCCCTCATGGGGATTTTTACCCGAGTGGGATTCCCCAAGGTCGTGGTGTCAGATAGGGGCACAAATTTCATGTCGGCCTACATGCAGGCCATGTGGAAGGAGTGTGGAGTGACCTACCGGTTCTCCACTCCTTACCACCCCCAGACGAACGGGCTCGTGGAGCGTTTCAACAAAACCTTGAAGGGGATGATCAGGAGCCTACCCGAGGACTTGAGAAGAAAGTGGGACGTCCTCTTACCCTGTCTGCTCTTCTCCTACCGAGAGGTGCCGCAGAAGGGGGTCGGTTTCAGCCCCTTTGAGCTGCTCTATGGCCACCCCGTTCGGGGGCCCCTCAGTCTTGTCAAAGAGGGGTGGGAGAAGTCTTCCTCGAAGCTTCCCCGTGATGTGGTCAGCTATATGCTGGCATTCCGCAGCCAAGTGGCCAAGCTGTGGAAGGAGGCGAGTCAGGCCGTCATGAAGCAATGGTATGACCGGAATTCGCGGACGGTAGAGTTAGACGCTGGACAGAAGGTGTGGGTCATGGAGCCAGGAGAGCTTAGCGCCCTCCAGGACCGGTGGACTGGGCCATTTGAGATCTTGGAAAGGAAAGGCCAGACCACGTATGTCGTCGACATGAAGACCCCCCGTCAACCCCACAGGGTGCTCCACGTCAACCGCCTGAAGCCACACCAGGAGCGTTCCGAGCTCACTCTCTTGATGATAACGGATGGAAGTGAGGAGGAGGAGAGTGAGCCTCTGCCAGACCTTCTGGCGGCCCATGAGAAGGATGGTTCGGTAGAGGGAGTAGTCCTCGCCCCATCCTTGACCCCAGAGCAACAGAGGGACTGCCGTCAGGTCTTGGGGCAGTACGCCTCGTTGTTTTCCCTCACGTCTGGAATCACGCACCTGTGTACCCATGATGTGGACACAGGGGACAGTCCGCCAGTGAAGAACAAGTCTTACCGGCTGTCCGATAAGGTCAAGGCTAGTATCCAGGGTGAGGTTGTCAAGATGCTAGAACTGGGGGTGATTGAGCCTTCCAGTAGCCCTTGGGCTAGTCCGGTAGTGTTGGTGCCGAAAGCGGCCCCCCCGAGCACCACACCAGAACTTCGGTTCTGTGTGGATTATCGTGGACTCAACTCAGTCACCAAGACCGACGCTCACCCGATCCCTCGGGCGGATGAGCTCATTGACCGGCTGGGAGCAGCCCGGTATCTGAGTACCATTGATTTAACATCAGGCTATTGGCAGATCGCCATGGCGGAAGGAGCAAAGGAGAAGACTGCGTTCTCCACCCCCGAGGGCCACTTTCAATTCCAGGTGATGCCCTTCGGGTTGAAAAATGCTCCAGCCACTTTCCAGCGGTTGGTGAACCAGGTGCTGTCTGGCCTAGAGGCCTTCTCTGCTGCCTACCTGGATGACATAGCTGTCTTCAGTAGCAGCTGGGAGGACCATCTGCAGCATCTCCAGGAGGTGCTACAGGCTTTGCAACGGGCTGGTCTAACCATCAAGGCCAGCAAGTGCCAGATTGGACAGGGATCTGTCGTGTACCTGGGACATCTGGTGGGCGGAGGTAAGGTGCAACCCCTCCAAGCCAAGATTGAGACCATCATGGCCTGGGAGCCCCCCAAGACCCAAACAGAGGTCCGAGCTTTTCTCGGCCTCACGGGATACTACCGCCGGTTCGTCAAGGGATATGGAACCATCGTGGGCCCAATGATGGAATTGACTTCGAAGAAGCAGCCACGCAGAGTCATCTGGACGGCTGCCTGCCAGGAAGCCTTTGAGACCCTTAAACGTGCCATGTGCACCGCACCGGTGCTCAGGACTCCAGACTTTGGACGGGAGTTTATCGTACAGACAGACGCTTCTGAGCATGGCATAGGAGCTGTGCTCTCGCAGCTGAATGACGAGGGCCAAGACCAGCCAGTGGCCTTTATCTCCCGAAGACTACTCCCCCGGGAACAGCGGTGGAGTACCATCGAGCGGGAAGCCTTTGCTGTGGTTTGGGCTGTGAAGAAGTTGAGGCCATACCTTTTTGGTTGTCACTTCTTGATCCAGACCGACCACAGACCCCTTCGCTGGCTCATGCAGATGAGAGGCGAAAACCCCAAATTGTTGAGGTGGTCCATTTCCCTCCAGGGGATGGACTTTCGGGTGGAACATCGACCCGGTGTAGACCACGCCAACGCTGACGGTCTCTCCCGGTTTTTCCACCTTAGCGAAGAGAACTCCCTAGAGGTTGGGAAGCTCTCCCCTCTTTCGGCTGGGGGGACGCGTGTTAGACCTGTCAGCCCTAGGGTGGTCTTGCCCTGTTTTTTTCCCTTTTGCGCCTCATTTTTGCCACCATATTTTTACTGGACCTAGGTCTCCGGGCGCCTTACCACTGCTGGTCAGTGCTGAGGTGCGGGTGCTCTCTCACTAAAGATGGCTGCCACAGGCCCCTGCTACTGCAGAAGGGCCTTCCACACATACACGCTAGTAGCCAGAGTCAGGCTGGGACATAGGGATACAGTATCCATCCCGTCCCCGCCTCTGGGCCCCATAGCTAGGTAGGTGGAAGGTTCCAGAACCTTCCGGGCTGTGGGAGGAGTTACGTTTTGCCGCCTTTAGGAGGGTCACCTGACCTAGGGGTATAAGAGGCTTGGAGGGAAAACCTTTTAGTCAGTTAGGTTGAGGCACCGCTGAACCTGGGAGAACCTGCGCCGGAGTATTGGCTTTAGGGCCTAGGGGGGAGACCTACACTACTGCTGCTGACAGGGCTAAGGCCCTGCTGAAGTAAGATAGCTGAGGAACGCCCACCACCCACTGACCTTGCCCAGTGTGAGGGGACCCAGGGAACCACCTTCAGCGTGCTGGAAGGAACATCAAGCACTCCCAGAACCACCAACTCACAACCCCCCCTTTCATAAGAAGAAGAACTTTCTGACAAGAAGCTCCTCGCAGGAGCCTGAAACCAAAGAGTAACAGGAACCCAAGCTGAGTCGTCGAATGGGGATCACGAGGCGAAGCGCTGTGTCCTAAGCGCTAGACCTTCACCCCCTCTCTACCTAGACCGACAGCTGGACTGTCCCCCAAGAACCCTTCCCACACAGCCCTGTGAATCAGGCTGTCAGCGCGCCCCGCGCTGCAACTCCACGTGGGAGAACTTGACCTCCAGTCACTGACCTGGTGACTGGATCGCCGCCGCGGCCGCCGCCGCGTGAAGAGAGGTGCTGAGGTGAGGGAGACCTCTCCCCCTTTCATGAGTGTGGTGAGGTGCGCCGTCCGCGCCCTCACCGAAGTCCCCAGAAATCACCGCCGGGCCCGAGACCCCTACCGCTGCAATCGCGGCCAAGAAAAACACCGCCGCAGCCCAGGAGGGCCGCGTGAAGAGAGCTGAGGCCCACCGCGGCCTCCAGGCCCGCGGACGCCGTTGCCGTGGGGCCGGGGACGCCGACCGCGTCACAGGTCGCGCCCCCGAAAAGGCTGCGACGTGATTGGCCCCGCCGGAGCCAGCAGCCGAGGAGAAGGAGGCGGGAGGCGTTGCCCGGCAACCAAAGAAGGCCGCGACGTGATTGGCGCCGACGGAGCCAAGCAGGAAGACGTCGGAGGGGCTCCACTGCCAACGGGAGCCCCCAGAAGAACTCAAGGCCGCGCTGGGATTGGGCGGCGTCGAGAGCCCACCCCCCCCTAGCACGTACGGAGGAGGAAGAACTCCGTGTGCACACGCGGGAAGCGGGGAGCCGTCTGGAAGGACTCCCGGCTCCCGCTCCCTCGACCCTCAAGCACCGCTGACTCCACGGGGGCCGGAGGAGTGCAATACCGGCCCCCCAACGACCCGACAAGGAAGAGAGAGGCTCCACAGCCTCGGTGAAGCTTGGCAACGCCGGCCGGAGGGCCGGGGGACTCGCTCTGGGCCCCGCCCCGTCCAACAGAGGGCTGGCCCGGGAGGGAGTCCGTCGAGCAGCACAACGACCAGCCACATCACCACAGGTGAGCCCGGGAGGCCCCTAGGGCTCTAGATCAAGCCCCTGGGGGCGGGGGCCACAATTTACAGGGGGATTAACGAGCCCACACTGACATTTTGTACCAGGCAAGGCACCTGGTGAGAAGGGGGCCAAGCCTAATTTAACCCTCACCTCCCCTGAGAGAAATAGGAATCCCCCATCATAGGGAAGCCCCAGTATGCTGGACATGTTGAGGGGTTCCCTCTAGGATTTCATCCCGCATAGTGTCCCGCATGCTGCAATAATTATCTAGGCCTGAAGTATGTGCCTTTGCAAGGGATTTTAATATGCCGGAAGTGTTGTGCATGTTCTAGGCCCTGTGTTATTAGTGCACCCGGTAATCGTTATTGGTGCTGTGTTTTTAGGAACTGATTCCTGCGGCCTTTTAGTGGCCAGAACTGTTGAGGGTCTTTTAGAAGAATGTGCACCAGTTAAAGAAATGTAATGTATAATCTGCCTAATTTAATACAACCTTGATTGACATAAAAGAACTTGATTTTTAATTACACAAGCCTGGTGTGGTGTCCGGTTATTGCTTCGCATTTCTGGGTCAAAGTAAGAGTGTGCTGCACAACTGCCTTACACATTGCCTTCGCTTGCCTTCCCCGCTTTGCGCCATGCTACCGTAACGGACTCGGTAACCCCGTTTCCAACGGAATGTTGTAATTTGTAAAACAAAGGCCTCACGGAGCCCGAGGGAGATAAAATCCCCTCGGGCTCCGTGAGGCCTTTGTTCACAGCAACAGTTGTGAACAAACATTGGAATGTTGATGCTCCGGGCTTCTACCAGGTATTAGAAGTCTGGAGCACTCCATTGTCTTAAATGGAGTGCTTGACAGTCCAATGTTCTAATTTCTTTTACATCACTATTCATCCTAAAGTAGTGTGTTAGAGTGTGTGTCTTACACACACTTGTTATACAGAGACAATGGATCATACAAGAGTGTTACTATTCAAAGAAGCATTTTTTAGCAACCTTACAATAACGAGCGATTGAGAAAAATAAGAACAAGGTTATAAACCTAGACCTTGCAGTTCGCAAGCAGCTCATTGTTGTTGGCTCATAGCTCACTGTGCTATATTGAAAGGATTGTAAGTTAACACCTGCAAGTAACAAAAGGATCTCTGTGGCAAAAGCAGTTACCCACTGCACTTTCTACATAAAACACAAATCTGAGATCTGCATGTTACGTTGTGATTTGCAGCCGAAACATTAACCCTCTGTTCTACTTTGTAAGGAGTCAATACTGTGACTAGAGAAAACTCTGGTCTCTCCAGTAAAGTACATTTATCGTAATCGTCATCTTAACATTTTATTATCACCTGACAACGACTTCTGCATCAGGTGCCTTTCACCCCACAAGATATTTTCAAATACTGTGTCCTCGAGCTTGGCGCCAGGTGCGATGGCACCGGTCGCACCACCCTAAAGCTAGCAGTGTCTGCACCTATCAGAAATCCTTTCTACAAAGCGGAATCAAATACAAGACTAACATCTACTGCAGCTTTCAGAGCTTTCAACCTTTCACCCTACCCTCCTTCCACCACTACTCACAAGCCCCATCTACGTTGCGAAGACTCGAAAGGAAACCAGGCCCGCACTTCATTTAACTGAATCCTTTTTCTCACCTCTGCTTCATCACAACAGATCACAATCGCATATGACCACAATATACAATACAAACCACTACAGAGAGCTCAGCAACCAGATACATCAATTTCTCTTCACCAAACTAACCCTATCAACTCTCTTCTAACTCTCCTTGAAAAGGAAAGTGTTCATTCAGACAACACTGAATACACTACTATTCTATCTTTGACCTTCCCAACGCCAACGGTTGTCACTAATTCTAACAGTCTTCATCCATACCAACTCCATTTTCCAATCAAATTGCATAGCCACTTCAGATCCAATAGATGTCTCAACCTTCTCCCATAACTCCGCCCCACCTCTTCACACTACAACTCCCATTCATCTGCCGATGAATGAATGATCAAATGCCTATGTCCTAATAAGTGCCATAAGACGGAACCTAGTTTTCATCACCAAAACGTGGTTACGAGATGACATGACAGGAAGTAATTGAAATGACAGTCAAGTCTGGCTTGGATGTGGACATGACTGTGTTGGAAGGCGTAGCAGCGCATCGTGATTGTGAGAATAGGATTACGCCGTTATCCATGATGAGAGGCCGAGTGAGTCAGTATAAGTTGGTGCTGACCTGTTTGAAAGAATTAGTGGAGACTGGTGGGGTAGTAAATGCTAACAACGTTGTTGTAAGAAAATGGGTAGATGAAGGTGACAGGTTGAAAGCTAAATGTGGTAAAGGTAGACGCAACTGGTCAAAACTCAGGGGGCTTCAGGGTTTTTGCTGTCAGTTGAAACAATGTCAAGTTGGCCAATGGTCAAAGCTGCAACAGAAGGAGAATGCAGTGTACCAGTTAGGCGGCATGGTGGGTGAGGGAGTACTTGACAGAGATGAAAGTGTGTGCAGTGGGTTGATGCTCATGTCTGATGAGGAGTGCTTGAAGCCCGAGCAGCGACACCAAAATGTTTATGCAGGAGCTGGAAAAGGTGATGGAAGATGGAGGAGGAGTACAGTGGAGAGAGTCGTAATCAGTCATTCAAATCAGGTTTGGCCCAGGATAAGAAGGGCACCAGCCAGGCTTGCTGATTATGTTCAGTGAGCGATATGTTAGCGAGCAATGGTACAATATCCTCCATTCTATTGTACGAGGTGTTCTTTCAAGTGGTTGGTTCAGCCATTGTAGTTCTAGACTATTGTTTTCCCAAAAAACATACAAAATATACATACATAGAAGGGCTTTTATTTATCAGGCTGTTTTTATTAGTCTGTTAAATTGCACTCATATGTTGCTTCCGTGCACAAAAGCATACCTCATGGGGCAATGGCTCAACCCTCTTTACTCATTGGCTCCCTTCACCTTGAGTGACTGCGTAAAGCCTGTACATCTGCCTAAAATAGTTTATTTTTCTTCAGTTGCAAAGCGGGATCAAAGTGTACTTTTTAAAATTGTATTTATTTTTATATTCATTTAAATATTTTTATTTATTCTTATATTAATTTATTCTTTCTGTTAACTTTTAACTTTTATATTATAAAGTGTTTAAGTGATTTTGTAACATTGTAGCTGCATGCAATTTAAGTAATTGGTTAGGTGGTGATTTATTCTTGCCTTGCATCCTTCACAGATAAGAATAAAAAGCATGGCACAATTGAAACACGTGCTTAAAAATATCACTATTAAAACAGCTGCACCAGTGAATGTTTTTATATCCCATTGCATTTAGGTGTTGGCAAATTTTCTTTTAAACTTTTTTATTTATGAAGCACATGCTTGCACTAAACAGTAAGCCAAAATGTATACATCATACCAGCTTGCCATGGCCAGACCTATTGGCTTTGCCAATGCTTGTTTTTTTAAATGTAGCCCATCTGACATGGCAAGCCGCAGCCAGAGCTTCAGGGTTCCTGCTGATATCGAATAAATGCTTAAAAGGCGGGCATTGTTAATGGGTTACCCGAACACATATCATTCCTTTTCCGTATGTTGGAGGCAGTCACTGGTTACTTAGTAGAATCCGGGTGGGTACTGTCATATACCACGGGTATTCTAAAGACACAAAAGCACTTTAATTAGATAACAAAGTTACCATCTTCGTACAACTGCCCAGAGTTAAGGGAGGAAACGGTCAACGCTTACTACAGGAGATGATAGGGTTAGAAATCAAATACAGTATGATCAGTAAATCACATCAGTACAATGAAAGCCCATTCACAGATTGTACAGCAGGTAAAACTATGAATCACAGCACAAACCAGAAGGTTTTGCAACTTTCTGTGACAATCTCCTCCTTTGCCCACTGCGCTGTCCATCAATAACTGAGGGATCGCCCCTTGCTCCCTGGAGCATGCTTCTGATCCAGTCAGAGGGGTGAGAGAACTAGCTCCCTCGGATTGCATCTCCTGCACCGCCCCACAGCCGAAACACAGGATCCTCCACATCTGCCTCACCGCTAGCATCACTCCACCTACTGAGCGGGTTGTCCAGCGGCTTCGGAAGCAATGACCCATTCAGACATCTTCGAAGATTACACAGCGACCAGCCTTGCAAATGAGGATATCATTTTTGATCTTCCATCACCTGCAATGAAATTCTGGTGATTCTTGTTATTAATTAAGAAGTGAAAACAGCCTTATCTTTTTATAGGCTATCTTTTAGTTTACTCTTGAAACACTTAGGAGCAGGAGTGGGACTCCTGGACCCGGGAGGGTAGAGAGGTCTTTTCTTATATGAAAGGTAAGGGGATACGTACTCCCTATTAGATATCCAATAACCTATGTGGCAGTATAGTAAGGAAGGAACATAAGTTACACTTCTGCTCCACCACACTCAGTGGTGGGAGAAAGGAAAACCTTTTTTAGGCAACCCTCACCCACTCTAATAGTGGCATGCTTTATCCTCGGGTTCACCCTGACTCCTAAAGGTCAGGGTGGGCTCGACCGTATTCTAGGGAGCTCTTAGAAGAGTTTTCTTGTTTTTTGGGGGGTTATATATTATTAGAGAAAATTCTTCATCCACCCCAAGGTATCCCTTTATTAGTGGGGGGGATGGGAAGAATGAAACTGTAAATACATGTAGCAAACAGGATGTTGTGGTCCTATAGCCTAGTATTAAAAGGCCAACATGTTTCTGCCCTACACTATTGGCCAAACATAGGTCCTGGGCATTCGTTTGGGCGAAGAAAGTGAAGTGGTTCCCCCAGTGGTGCACCACTGTAAAGCTTTTACAGGTAATGCGTAGCATTCAAAGTAAGCTTTTGCATGCAGGCAAAAAGTGGTGTACTTGCCATTTTGGAAAACTTAGGTAAACTATACTCATTAAGGGGCGGTCAGGGTAGGCCCTGTGGTCACACTAACATCAAGGGTCCCTGCCCGCAGTGAACCTGTTTGACGCTCCTCTCTCCAAGGTGGATGAGGAATTTTATCTAATAGTATATAACCTCGCATGTATAGAGTGTTTAACAAATACACATAACTTAACATCTAGCTACCATTTCCTGAGACTTTTATATGTGTTATTAGAACATTGGAATGTTGGGAGCTCCATTGAAAACAATGGAGTAGCTCCGGGCTTATAATGGCTGGTATAAGCCCGGAGCTCCAACATTCCAATGTTTCTTTGTTCACAGCTGTGGCTGTGAACAAGGCTTCAGGGAGCCTGAGGGGATTTCAATCCTCGCGCTCCCTGAAGCCTTTGTTTTATTTGTTAGAACATTCTGTCCTCTAGTGGCAGAATGTTCTAATAGCCTTATAGCCCTTCGTAGCTGGGCTATACCGGCTATTAAAGTCCCGCTCCCTTGTTAAAGGCCCTCGCCTTCAGCTCGGGCCTTTAACACTGGAGCGGGCCTTTAATAGCCGGTATAGCCCGTTGCGGTGGGCTAAAAGGCTATATTAGGACTGTTGTATTAGGGATTTAAATCAAAAGGCCCGATTTAGAGATTGGTGGACAGGGTAATTTATTGTAAAGGTGACAAGCCCTCTTGTCGCCCGCCTCATGAGGAGATGGGCAGACGTTAAGTTTTACTGTCAATGGAGCCCCCTTGCTTCCATCAGGAGAAAACCTCCTCCTATTGTCCAATGGATGAGGGGCTGTTGGAGGAAGTGCAATATACTGATTCCCCACCCACTTTAGGGTGACTAGTGCAGTTTCACTGGCGATGAGGGACATAAAAAAATAATGACCCCCCCACACCCAAAAGAAATCTCCCAGGGTTTAGGGGTCATTCATTTTTTGTTTTTCAGAAACAACCACCCGCTTCGTGAGTTTGTTTCTGAAAAACAAAAACTGTTAAAAGTTTGGTGAACAGCAGTCAAAACAGATGTTGGCCATCCACTGAACTTTTATATACTGAATTCAGCTGCTGTGAGAGCAAACCCTTTCAATGTACAATGCACATGAACTTGTAACACAATAATGGACATTTTAATAAGTTAATATATTAACCATGTAATACTTCATTTCTCATATGGGGAGTAAGGTAATAATTCAAATTTATGTACTGAAGGCAAATTATATGTAAAACATTGTTTGTTCTGCGTTTTTTGTTGATCACTTAAATTATACAGATAAAATAATTATTATTTATCTGGTTATATAGAACTCAATGTGATTTTAGTTCCAGTACAGACGTAAGCAACATAAATATATTTTCGAACTATTCTTGTTCACATCTTTAACTTTCCATTGTGTTTTTCATATCATTAAAAGCAAATGAAGTAATTCCTTAAAAGTAAATTATTTTCTTCATTACCATTCCTAAATCATTATTTATTATTTTAAATGTTCCCTGAATATTTGATGCATCTATTTCTCTGAACTTTTGAAGAAATTCTGTAGCAGATCTATTTTTTTTCAGACAGTTTTATTTTATTTTACAAGAGATCACATAAGACGAGAAGCAAAACAATACAAATAAGCCGAACACTCAAAGCGTCCTAGAAAATAAGAAGTAAGACATTGATCTTCATAATACGATATCACTAGTAACAATATGAACATAATGGATGTTATTACAATGTAGAGATGGTGATAGTTACATCTAGTAAATGGAAGCCCAAGTCAAATACAAATGAGATAGTTGGAATGGAGTGTACTGCAAACCAGGTCTTCTGGCTCATCAGTAAGAGAGTGGGAGAAAGAGAGAGAGAGAGAAGAGACAGGGGAGGGGGTAAGACGAGGGGAAAGGGGGCACGGCTCTGCTGAGCATGAGTGAGCTGGGTCTAAAATAAGTTCGGGAAACAGGATGTAGTCCGAATATCACTCCACGTGATGCGGATGCAGGTGTAGGGGGGGGCTTTATGGTAGTTTATTCTTCTGTAGATATTCGTCAAAAGCATTCCAGAGCCGTCGGTGGCTTGAAGGGCCATGGAATTTAGAGTATAAAATGTTATCAGCCCCTCTAACAGAGAATAGTAAGTTCCACCATTTGCCAAAGGCACTAGGTGTAGAGGATTTCCAATCAGAAAGAACAGTTTTGGTGCCAAAGGAGAGGAGTAGATCTACAAGTAAGGAGGTGGAAGAGTCAAATTCCATCGCATGGGGGTTGGCATGCAGCCCTAAGGCCATTGTTAGAAAGTCAATTTCAATAGAGACATTGGTGATTCGGTGCAGCAGGTCTTGAATTTTTGTCCATAGTGGGGATATCATCTTACAGGTAAAAAGCAGATCTATGTTTACAGCCAGAGCAGTAAATGCAGTCAAATCACGCTTTATTCATTTTTGTCATTTTGGACCTTTGAAAAAGCATAAACATTCATGTTTCCATGTAGTGTATGTATGTGCTGTTTTACAACTTCTAATGAGAATTATACACCCACCATTGACAAAGTTTGCCCATAGTATAAGTGTCAATGTGCCCTCTGTTATACTTAGGGTCTGCCCTATTCGTTAACAGTCCAGCTGTTCCTTTAGCAAATTTGTTATATTATTCATTTGTTTACAAACTCCAAAAGGCTCTTCCATATTTTGGAAATGCATTTTTGAAAGTACCATTGGCAATTAATACTTGCATTTCAGGTTGATTTAATGTCCCCCATTTCCAATTTAAGAAGTGAGAATAATTTTCTTTTGATTTTTATATAACGCAGGAGACAACTGTAATACCCATTTTCTGGCATACTAGTCATTCATTGGCTAGGGCACTAGCAGAGAATACACCCCATTGTAGCATTCTCCCCTAATGGAACCTCAATTATAACTTATGCAGGACAATCTCCTTCTGCAAGTAATATGTCATAGAGTCAGTTGAGTGAGTCCTGAAAATCATGGAGATTGTTTGCTTTGATTTGTGTTTGAACTTTATGAATCGAATCTAGTTTGTTTGGATTCCCATCTCGTGTTTCATTTTGTACAGTCATTATTGTCCTCCTCAATAAACCGGTGTTTGAGCTTCTGTTGGGCTATCTTTTAGCGGCACCGTCTAGCATTGCCACCGCCCATGTTCAGTTCCTTAATAGAACTCTCTTGCTGTTAGATATCTCGTTTCTTTGCAGCAGCTGCTCTTGTCAGGTCCTGAGGTTTGATTCCTCTTGCTTATATATCTCCATGAAGAATAAGAATACTGATATTCTGGACTGGTACCCCTCTATAACTCTTATTTCTCTCTTTTATCTAAAATTATATCCTCTCTGCTCTCCATCTTTACAATACAATTGTGCCGTCTTTAAAAATCCACCCAGGAACTTATTATTTTCCTCTTCGGATCATTGTAGCTTTTGGAAGAGTCTCATTCTTCACTCTAGTTTTTAATTGCAGTCTTTGCAGTCTTACCCTTAAAGTATCTCTCTAAACTTGAGATATTATTCTTACCCATTCCACCTGTTTCTGATCTTGTGGAGTAGCCTTATATATTTCGCAAATACGCAATAGTGCTTCATTGCTTTTAATATTACCAAGAACTATCTAAGCTACAGTATCTGAATTTCATCCCCAAATCTACTGCAGGTGATGCTCCATGCTATTCCTCTATTTCCTTTAAAACATCTGGCCCAGATCTGTGATTGGGGGTGAATGTTTGACAATGTTCAACATTCAGTCCATCATCTTTTTGTGTTGCAATTACATCACACTAGCCCAGCATACCTCAGCAATCGCATCTACTTTTACAAACTTCCAGATACCTCAACTCGTCTGGACTCCTACTGGCACACATCCCACGCATACTGAAAAGCAGATCTGGCAGTCGATCCTCCTCCTATATCGCACCTAAAGTGTAGAACAACCTGCTGCTACACATAAGAGCCTCCTCCTCACTTCTTGAATTCCGCAAGAAGCTGAGGAGCCGGCTTTTCAAGTAGATCCACTAGGCCCTAGGTTTGCCTAAAACTGCACCTGCTCAGCACCAGGATACTCTCCCTGGTGGTAGTGCAGCCTACAAATCTGCATAACATAACAGTGTAAGTCAATGGCACTTCAATATACACAAATCGATCATCTTGAGATGGACGGTCAATTTAACATATTTTGTGAATAACTCAACTGCATCAGCAGCTTCTAGTACAATCCAAGATTAAAATACCACCATGTTTTATGCCCAGTCTGCTGAAACCACTAGCACTACTTTACCTCTACCTAATTGGAATCCCTTAGCTGTCAAATGGGCGAGAAGGGCTGGACGAGTAATCTTCAGAATCACTATTTCCTCCAGTTCCACCTCCTCTGATTCTTAAATCCATTCTTCACGAAGACTCAATCGTGGTACTGAAGGTAACGGCTAATCCTTTGTCTCTGTTAAGCACTTAATAAACTCCAGTGGGATTAGTGGACACCTCTCCTATCTCCGAGGAGGATCATAAACTACCTCCGGACGTCTCTGTTTAAATTCTGTGTATATAGCTTATTTCATGGTTCCCAGCCTTCAAAGGTCCCTAAAGTTCATGCCACAAGGATGAGCATCATGTCGGAAAGCTCTCCATTTGGATGGGGGGGGGGAGTACCTGGTTAGATCGCCTTAGACCTAAGGGGTAATGTTTGTCACACCCTGTATCAGAAAAAGGGAGAACAGACAGGTGTCTTTCACTCTTCCCAATGACGAGTTAGGCCTATCCATATTCAGAGTGTTATGAGTCAGACAACGCTGTCAGAGAAACGATTATTCGCAGGTGTTATTTGTAAATGTGTGAGTCCTCATCTTGGACCCCAGACATAGTAGACACACAAAGCTGTTAGTATTTTATAATAAAAGATTATTTATTATGAAGAATAAGTACATAAAACTTATGTATTAAAATAATGGTGGTAATTGGTATAATCTCAGCAGTGACAGTGACTATCAGTTGCTGGTCAATCGGGGGTCCCTCCTGCCCACACAGAATCCTTTCTTGCTGTGTGGAGACTTCTCCTTACGGTGGCCTGATAGTGCTATTTGTCAACTCGTCTCACTGGACAGACTCCGATGACTGTCTGGTCCCTTGGTGATGGCTGCACAGCACTAGACTTGTGAGGCCTGGTCAATATAGAATGAATTATATATAAGAATTTGAACATTAGATAAACCAAAAGCATTTTCCATCACACATCACTACTAACTGTAATAAATTGATCTAAACCCTACCTAACACCTATGTATATATTTGTAAGGCTATTATACTGGCTGTACGATTAGTAATTTCTCTATATACGCCGAGTCCTATACTTATCCCTGTATACCTCAGAAACCTGTTGGGCTTGCAGTCGGGTAATGGCACTTCAGCATCTGCCCATATGCAACCAGTCTACGTGTTTGCCCCTCCCAACTTCTTGGGTCTCTTTATATCCTTTCTCTAATGTTCTCACTATGGAGAGGGAAGGGTAAGTTATTGTGCAGTTGTTTGCATCTTCATTGTACACATTCACTTAATTTGGGACCCCTGGCACTGCCCTGAGACCTCTGGGCTCAAGCTGCAGAGGGCAACACCAGGAACAAAGGAAGGAGGACATTTTAGTTTGAAAATGAAAGCAGCTTTGGGATTTCCACAGCAGATGCTCCAGGCTGCTCTTGCCGGGGACAGGCCACAGCTGATGCTTGCAGTTTGAATTTGTCCCCTCAGCAGAGGGTTTGCCTAACAACACACCCTACAAAGCCGCCCAGGCCCAAGACTCCACCATGAAGGACCCTATTTCTCCTGAAGGCTCTAAGTTGGACTCAACAGCACTGAGAAGGAGTGAGAAGGACTCCAGTCAGTGGTATATGCCAGTTTTTCTGTGCTGCTGGGCCCCAAACTTTCTTTTGGGGGTTTGCACAGTGCTACCAGAAGCATAGAAGGTGCTTTCATTTTTTCATTTACGATAGCTGCTAAGTTTTGAGATGCTAATGTGTGACATGTCTATGTTTTCAGTTTGTTTAGGTTTGTCATTTAATTATTTAATTAGTTTGAGTGACATCTCATTGCAAGTAAAACTATGCAGTTATGCCCTGGTAATGAGTTAAAAGTTTTAGAAATGGGCCCCTGCCTCCCCCTACCCGGTTATGCAATTTGAGGCAGTATTTTGTTTTCTGGGACTTCTGGCTTCTCTATTTCTATGAGCTGTAGTTTTAGAAAGCTGAAAGCGTGTCACATTCAGAATATGTAACATAATGTTGCTAAACTTTAAGGCCAAGCAGTAATGGTGGCGGTTTCTCAAGGGATTGCGGGCAGTGTTTAATTATACTCTATTCAAAAGCAAACGCAATAATGAACTTTTTGGCACCACTTGGAAACAAAAACATGTTTGATGGAGTTTCTCTAGGGTGTAGGGGGCACACTGTACAAGACAGAAAATGGGGCCAGTTTTAAAAACAAAATTTGCGATTGCAAAGCCTGCAATACACAAAAATCGCAGGTTTGTTTTTTTTACCACAAAATGCCTTTTGTTGTGCACAAAACCCATTTTGAAACGGTTACAAATTGCAAAAATGGGTTTAGAAATGTAAAACAAATTGGTATTGGAAGGGGTGTGTTTATGGTATCCCTTCCAAATTGAATATTGGTATTTTAGGAACTTACAGAACTCAGCATACACTCACAATAGGGTTTCTGGTCACTAAAAAGACTAAGGGCCAGATGTACGACTCACCAATTTGCGACTCGCAAATTGCGTTGCATTTGCGCCTCGCAGTTTGCGACTCGCAAATTGGGATGTATAGCAGTGTCACAGACACTGTTACCGATTCCTAATGGGGTCGCAAATTGCATGCCTCATGAATATTAATAAGGCTGTCGCAATTTGCGACCCCATTAGGAATGGCTAGCACTCCCAGGGATGGTGGCCTGCTGGGGTCTGGGACTGCTTTTAAATAAAGCAGTCTTTTTTTTTTTTTTAATGCAGCCCGTGTTCTTTAAAGGAAAACGGGATGCATTTAAAAAAAGAAAATGAAACTTTTCAGTTTCATTTTTTAAAGGGCAGGTAGTGGTCCCTGAGACCACTGCCTGCTCTTAAAAATATTTTCTCACATACTCACAAAGGGGAAGGGGTCCCCTGGGTACCCCTTCCCATTTGCGAGTGGTTTGCCACCTATTTGAAGTAGGTGGTAAACTGCGAGTGTTTCGCGGCCGCAAATGCGGTTGCAAAACACTTGTACATGGCATGGTGACTCGCTATTAGGGAGGGACGCCCCTTCCTAATAGCGGGAGTCGCGAATGCTATTTTGCGAGTCAGTGATTCGCAAAATAGCATTTGTACATGCCATTACCCTTTTTTGCAGTCGCAAACGGGAGGATCTCCCATTTGCGGCCGCAAAAAAGGGTCGTACATCTGGCCTCTGGCCCCAGATTAATACAATTCAAGAAACAAAGAGTGACTCCACCTTCAAACTACCATCTTAAATCGTGTGATTTAGGTAGAAGTCAAGATTTCAATATTTTTCGAAATTTGAGAAGAGTTTGTTTAGAACGTATCAGAAGGGGTAACAAGTTCCAGTGCCTCGTCGCAGCCACTCCAAACGCTTTACCACTAATAATTTTGCATCAAAATTTCTGAACTAATAACAATTTGTGACTAGCAGACCTTCACAAACATAGGGGTATATCAATGAAATCTAAAGTAAAAGGGTGACACATGTGAAGTATAGCGGGACTTATTAACCAAACAAATTGATTTCAACTAAATTCTCTCCTTTACAGGAAGTCTGTGAGCTGTGAACAGGGAAGTACTAAAATGATCTTGGGCTTTAAGCTCAAATAGGATTCTGAATTAATTGCAGTCTCAGAATTTGATTAGAGGTTGTTCCAGGTAGATAGAATTGCAATAATCTAGTTGGGGAATACAAAAGTATTTTAAGATTTTGCAACTTCTGTGATGTGGTGAACAGACATAATATGCTCTTTAGACAATGAAGGTGAAAAGACAAGACTTAAATACAGTAGAAAATTGGTCAATCAGGGATTAACCCCAAGATTTGGAACACAAGCACAGGGTCCAAGTACGCCAGGCCAGAACGGCAGATCACAGAAAGGTGAAGGATGAGGACGGCTCAGGATTTCAGTTTTGTCTCCATTCAGCTTTTGCTGATTGGGACTCATCCAATGAGAAACCTTGGTGAGACACTCATGAAGTTGTGCAGCAGAATTTGGATCATTGCTGGATATCTGTGTAATGATTTGAGTGCCACCTGCACATATGTAGACATTGAAACCACAGGTATCAATAAGATAAGCTAAGGGTGCCTTATATAAATTGATAAAAAGCGGCAATAGAAAAGAACCCTGTGGTACTCCACAGACGCAATGTCTGGATGTGGATGTAAAAGATGAAAGGGAAATGTCATAAGAGCGTTGAGACAAAAAGACAGACAGCCACACCAAAGAGAGGTGTTTGAGTCTGAAAGCCTGCAGTCTAGACAAAAGAATTTAATGGCGATTGATGTTGGTGCCAACTGCAGGTGGCAATACAATGTATCAATGTTCTGCTATGGCAGTCCAGTCGCAAAACCCCGAGTTGGGGTGGTAGCCCTTTCACAAGAGGAAGTTCTCCTTTAAGAATGTCAAATAAAGTTTGTTGGGGAATTGCCAGTGTTTCACTAGACTACTGACTACCCTCAAACAAACTTTTCCAAAAGGTTTTTTTTTTTTAAGGCAGTTCCGTTTCCTTAAGGAAAATAGGCTGCATTAAAAAAAGTCATATTTAAAAAGCGATCAGGCAATGTGTTCTTCTGATCGTAGCAGGCCATGCCCTCTATTATAGCCACCAAAATGAATGAGTCGCAATTTGGGACCTACCTCATGAATCTTAAGAAGACTGCGATCCATCCAAGTAGTCATTTGAACAGTTCGGCTGGATTGTTCCTATTGGAGCAGGATTATGACTGGTAGACCCTATTTGTTATGGCAGAGGCATCAATAAGGGTGAAGTGAAGATTACGTTCCCCACAGGTTCAAATTTGCAATCAGTCGCTTGCTTCTTACCTCATTGTTGTTGTGGGCAGAAAGTCTGAAATCCACATGCTTGCCTCAGGGCATTGCAATGACTTTATTCTGACTGCAGGCAAATGTCTGCTGCACTTGCGTGCTGATTCTGTAGTGGGCGCAGGAAAGGTTGGGCGCATACTGTGTCTTCAGTGTGCATTGCCCCCCTGTGTAATAGATGGATGCAGAACAGCGCGCCTTGGTGCACCGATCCTGGTGTCTTGATCAGATAGATGTTACAGCAAAGTAGTTGTGGCCCCACCAGACCAATTGGTCAAAGAGTGTGTGTTCCTGGCATTTGCAGCCTTCCTAGGTTGACTGGGTCATCCACACCAATGTTGTGCCTTCTCACGTCGTTGGAGGCAGCAGTACCAAATAACAGCCCACAGCAGCGGCCAGGAGGACGCAGAGATTCTGGCAATTTGAGCAGTCTTAAGTGCATCTCTGGATGGAAAGTGTGTAGAGAGACCAGGAGACCCACTTTCAGCACATGTTGCTCCTAACTTCACTCTTTTAGGTAGTCTGCTTTCTCTTGATGTTCCTCACGCCAGGAATATACTGGGCTTCTACTCCTGGACAGTCTCTCCTCCTGCAGGGCCAGGCAGACTCTTTCCGTCTCTGCGCAGGCAGGCCAGCTTTTACGCACTAGAAAGACCCTCAGCTCCTCTACCAGACTTCAGATGATGTCCATTCACTTCTAGGAGACTGTCTGTCAAGCAGACAGCAGCCCTTGTCACATAGCTGTCCTTTGACTACTCTGTGGAGCACTCCCTTCCTTGGTCAGAACTTAGAAATTGAACAAAGCATGGTGGCTTGGATCACACTTTTTTATATCTCTTTTTTATTAATTTTAGCAGACAAAGAGCAAAGACAAAACATGTAGGGGCATATTAGCAAGACCCATGTTAAAATTATCGCCGTTTTAGCGGCAGGAAACTGCCGCTAAAACGGCGATAATGGGCTTGCTAATATGCGTTATGGAATTCCAATAGAAGCCCAGGTTAGATGTCCTGCACATCTAACCTGGGCTTCTATTGGAATTCCATAACGCATATTAGCAAGCCCATTATCGCCGTTTTAGCGGCAGTTTCCTGCCGCTAAAACGGCGATAATTTTAACGTGGGTCTTGCTAATATGCCCCGTAGTTTCCACAGCAGGTTCATATATTAATCATGACTCAATCAAACAGCTCAGTGTGAAAGTCATATCTAAGCATATACTACGATTACTTTAGAAAGTTGCTTTGAAGCAGTCCTTGGACTCCAAATTTTAAAATATTCCACTAGCTTTATATACCAGTTCTTCCATTTTAGCATAGTGATCCATGTCTCAAGCCCATTCCATGATCGAAGGGGCTCTCTTGTCCATCCATTGGTATGCTATATCCCTCTTCGCCACCATGTACCCCGTAGCCACCAAAGTGTGAACACTACAAAGGCAACTCAGGGTATCCTTCAGTCCCAGAAGGACAATCCTGGGGTCCAGAACCAACACTGGTGAGGCCATTCTGGTGTTATTAGAATCATTCTAGTCTTGGATTTGTAAAGCTTGACAATCACTATTGGAATGACAGGAATTGGTGGAAATGCGTAGAGGAATTTCCCTGATCAACTTATCAAAAGGGCATCAAAAGGGCATTCCCATTCGACCCTGGCTGGGTGAACCTGAATGCGTAGTTGTGTCATTTTTTGTTGTTTGCGTCCGCAAACAGGTCTATTTGAGGGTATCCCCATTTGTGAAAAATGTCATGTATGACCTCGTGATTTAGCATCCAATCATGATTTTCTTGAAAGTGTTGACTCAGAGAATCTGCCTGGATATTTTGGCCCTGCTCGCAGCCATCGTCAGGAACCGCGGACTAAACATCATCTCCTACGCCGGTGACAACCAGCTGATTCTCTCCCTCACCAACGAATCCACAGTTGCCAAAAATAACTTTCATGACGGGATGAAGGCTGTCACAGCCTGGATGAAGAACAGCTGCCTCAAGCTCAACTTAGAGAAGACCGAAGTCCTCATCATGGGCTCCACCCCACCCCCATCCCCTGGGATGACTCCGGGTGACCAGCAGCACTTGGAACCTCCCCCACATCCACAGACCACGCGCAGAACCTCGGCATCATCCTGGACTCCTCGCTCACCATGAGCCGCCAGATCAACGCCATCTCATCATTCTGCTTCCACACACTACGTCTGCTCCAAAAGATATTCAAATGGATTCCCACTGAGTCCAGTAAGATGGTCACCCATGCACTTATCAGCAGCATAATCGACTATGGCAATGCACTCTACACCGGCATCACTCAGAGACTCCTCAGGAAACTGTAGAACATCCAGAACGCCTCCGCCAGACTCATCCTCAAAATCCCCCGCAGCAACCACATCACCAGCAACCTAAGAGACCTCACACATGCCTACAAAGCCCTACACGACGCAGGACCTGCGTACCTCAAACACCACCTCCCATTCCATGTACCCACCATAGACCTCCGCTCCGCCCAACTGGGCTTGACGATCACTTACATCAGGATCACCATGAAGAATTGATGTATCATTTATGAATTGAAATACGCCAGGAATAAGGGTAGGAGTATCAACATTGAACTTGACGGGTCATTGACACTACATTTCACAGCTAGACGTAAATTACAACTTATTCACATTACTTTCTTCTGTTTCTTAGAACGTTACCTCCTGATGAAGGACCAGTATGTCCGAAATGCATTGAGGACCTTTGTAAATTCTCGGATTGAAACACATACACTTGATTATTAATTCATTAAAAATACTTTTTTTAAATCATCCAAAAGAATGTGAATAAAGGAATCTTTACCTTTGACATAAATCGGTTTGAATGAGATTGATGTTTTGTGAACAAAAGATTTACGGAGATTTAACCCACAAGGGGATAAAGTGGGTGTGCAAAGGGAGGCACAACGCCGAGTGCAGTTATTGAGTTTTCGTTTACTTCCTGACCAGAGGGTGATACCCTTTTGCACCCTAAGAACATTGACAGTTTGTTAAATTTATGGAATAACTGGGGAGTCCACTGAATATATTAATATTTCAGTTACTTTTTAAAGTTGACATGGAGGCCTAGATTGGTTAGTGTCTAAACACAAATTTGATAATGCTGCTTTGTCTGTGATGGTGAGGAACTCTTTATCAGGCAATCGTCTAGGTAAAAATAAACAAAGATTTCTGTTTCCTTAAGAATGCTGCGACTACCGCCATAAATTTTGAGAAGGTTCGTGGGGCTCATTTTAGACCGAATGGAAGTACTTTGTACTGATAGTGCAAATCCCACTTTGAAACTGAGAAACTTCCGATCTTTCACGGAAAATGGAATGTGGAAATACGCATCTTGAAGATTTATCACACACATCCAGTCTCCTTGATGTAATTGTGGATAGATCTGGTGAAGGGCCAGCATTCTGAACGTTTCTCTGCGTATGTATTTATTTAGTATTCTCAGAACTAAGATGGATCTGAACTCTTGTTTCTAACTTTTCTTCTTCACTAGAAAGTAACAGGAATATATTCCCAATCTCCCTTGATGACACAGAGCTACCTCAAAAGCCTCTCTCTCCAATAGAAGGCTGATTTCGGACTGTAAGAGGTCTTGCTGATACCGTGATGTTTTTGCCAGTGGAACAGTAGAAGGAGGGGATGTGAAGCGAAGAGAGTAGCCTTTCTGAACAATATTCAAGACCCATCTGTCTTTTGTGATTAAATGACACTCTTCCAGATAATTGGCAATACTTCCCTTACCGGAGTGGGTAATGGAGAAGGGGAAAGTGAGGACTCATCGTTTAGCAGCAAGTTTCTGTGTGGATGCAGGTTGTTGTTGTGATCCTCTTCCTCTGGATGGCTTGAGAGGGTGATAGTGAGATCTTGCCTGCTGCTGGTGCTGTTGAACTTAGTGAGGGGCTTGGACCTTCTATTAAGAGAATCGCCTGTCATATGGCCTGTACCTCTAGTGGTATTCTTTCTTTTTCTCGAAGCCAACAGACTTGAGAGTACCCATTTCCGTTTTCATTCTGGACATCCCTTCATCCGCATGGGTACCAAAGAGGGTATTGCCTGAAAATGGTAAATGCAGGATCCTTTGCTGTGCATCTGGTTGCAGACCTGTAAGACGTAACCAGGAAGATCTCTTGCACAGATGCTATGTGAGTACCCATAATAACCTGCTAGGTCTGATACATCTGCTGGTTGGATACCAGATCACCTTCATTCAGGATTTCTTGGCAGTAGTGTCTGTCTTCTTTTGGGAGTTTTTCAGTGAACCTGCTGGGGAGTCCCAGAGGGATCTGTCATATCTCCCTAGCTGGCCACTTTCATATAGGAGATAGATGGTACACACATCTTCTTTCCAAGGGAGTCTATCTGTTTGCTGTCCTTATCTGGGGAAACTGAAGATGACGAGGATGCAAGGATTGGGATTTGCACGCAGCAGCGACTATAACTGAGTCTGGAGGAGGATCAACCCTGAGAAACAATGGGTCCTGGTCAGGAGCCTTATATTTTTTAAGTATACGAGATGGGGCAGATTTCAATGATGCAGGGGTAAAAAATAACTGATTTGTAGGTTCCAAGAGTCCTGGCACCAGTGGCAGGAGTGGTCTTGATAATGTTCTGTTATGTAGAGTCTCAAATATAACTGATGAAGAGGTTGTAGAAGTTGGAATGTCAATGTTCAGTTTAGCTGCATCTCTGATAAGGACATTGTTAAAAGTTAACGGGTCATTCACAGGGGAAACTCTGGCTGGAGGAATATATCCCATAAGGTTGGAGAGTAGTCTTGCACTGAGGAACGAGAAGTGGTAGACCTAGGGGGTGATCTTCTTCTTCTCCTTTGTGTAGAAGTAGAAGCATGAGATGTCCTAGACCGTGATCTAAACCTAGTTCTAGATGTTCTAGATTGAGATCTATGCCGTAGCGGACTCCTTGATCTGTAAGGAGATTTTGTGTGCAGGTCGATGCGGACTTCTCATCGGTGGTAATGATGGAGTGCCTGTTGAGATTCTAAGAGCAGGAATGTCTTTAGGCGATGGTGTACGTGGTGTAACTCGTGATTGGGAGTATGTTCTTGAATACTCCGAATCCGAAGTATAAGTGTAGGAAAGTAGGATCTGCTTTTATGGTTACCCCCACTTTTTGCCTGGTGCTATGCTGTTTCTGACTAGTCTGACTGGGATCCTGCTAACCAGGACCCCAGTCTCTGTGCCTTCTCCCCTAAATTGGTTATGGTAAGTATTTAGGTACATCCCAGATTGGATACTGGTGTACCCTTATAAGTCCCTAGTATATGGTACTGAGGTACCCAGGCATAGGAACACCAGGGGTCCCCCATGGGCTGAAGCATGTATTATGCCACCCATGGGAGACCACTTAAACTGTAACTACAGGCCTGCCATTGCAGCCTGTGTAAGCTGGTGCTAGCACCACTTACGACATATATAGGTTTCCCTATATCTAAGGCCACTGCACTTAAAATCTATAAGTCACCCCTAAAGCAGGCCTTTCAATCCTGAAGGCAGGGTGTTCGGTTCTAAGTGTGAGGGTGCCCCTGCATGAGCAGGACACCCCTACAAGCTTCGGAGTCCATTCTCCCGGGTTGTAAGTGCATCAGCCATGATACATAGAGTGACCATGCATCATTACGCGATGACCATCTCTAAACTGGCTGTAACGAAACCTGTCATGTTTGGTATCAGAAATGTTGGAATCATACCCCCAAACCGTCATTTTGGGTGTATCTCATGGGATCTCCTCTGTAGAGTTCATTTGGACAAGAGGAGGGCTGTTTGGAAGAGGACTGATGCACTCCAATGCCCCTTAATGATCCGGTTGCTCCTCTCTTCTGGAGTCCATGAAGTCTGATCTTCTCCCTGTCCTTCAGGGTGCACCTGGACAGCTTCTGGCAATGAGGACAGGAGTCAGAACAATAAGACTCTGGCACACAATACAGACTGAGAGAGGATCAGTCTGAGCCTTCTTTTTCCCACAGGATAGGCACTTCACAAAAATTGAAGGCATCTTTGACAGAAAAATAAAAAAATTCTGTCAGAAAAACTGGCCCATGTATTCTAGATACTGAGACTGATAGACAAGATGTTATTTAGAAGAGTCTTAAACGGATTTTTCTGACAATTTTGCCTAAAAAGCAGATCTCAGTGTTCCAGGATCCTAACAGTAGGAGCCCGAAAAATGAACTGACCTAACTGTCACTTGTGAGGCATGATGGGAAACAAGGGGTATTGTGGGGCTCTTAAAGGCCAGTTTTCTGTATTATTCTTTGAATACAGCCAATTGGTTAACAATGTCTCACATGTGGAGAGGTGAGGTGCAGTGGCCAGGGCAGCTGACTTCGGAGCACAGGGCTCACGGTTCGATCTCCGGCGGCAGCTCAGCTCAGCACCATGTGACTCTGGGCAATAGCTCATTTAATTTCCACGACGGCCCCCAGTGCCTTGAGACCCGTAAGGGTGAGTAGTTCACGCTTTACAAATACGGATTTACATTTTATTTTTTTACATTCCATTTCCTTTAGAATAAAAGTTTGTGGAAGACTTTCTAAAGTCAGTTTTTATTAATGACATGAATTCCTTGTTTGAGTAACTTTTAAAATGAAAAATGAATGTAATCTGGCCAATTTGTACCCTCTCTATAGACCGTATGTGTGTATATATATATATATATATAAATAATATTTAGGAAGTGCTCCGAGGTCCCCGCAAGTGGCAGGACTATTCAGTGCTTATGACTACGGATGAGGATCCCCTGGAAGAGAAATAAAGATATTTCTTCCTGCTACGCCTCACCTGGGGAGATTTTCTAATGGTAAATCTGGGAATACACCAAAATCCATGGGTGGATGCGTGCTCCACCAATGGAACAGCTCCCTGGGCCATAGTAGCGCAACACAGCGATTTGCTCTGCGTTGTGTTACTCTACATTCATTAAGTCATGCAGGGCCACGCAAAGGTATCCTTGCGTGGCTTGATAAATCTGACTTTGTTGTTGCGTCGCCCTTGCGTGGCGCAAGGGAGAAGAAACAACAGTGATAAATATGCCCCCCACTGTCTTTACCTTCATAACTAGTTTGGGTTAATTCTCTTTTCAAGTGCGCTTCTCAGGCTGCTCTCCATACGCAACCTTTGTGTAAACAGATTTTTCTCACAACAGATGGCACTGGGGCTATCTCCAAGAAAAAGCCCCCACAACATGAGGCCAATGCAGAGTCAGTTTTCTGCAACTGGGTTTCATCAGCCTTTCTGAAGCAGTAATCAGGAACATACAAAAAGGAAGGCCTAACCTAGAAATATCCTCACATTGCAGAACAGAAACTACAGTACCGCCCCTCTCCCCTACCATCAACTAGGGGCGCGATTCACAAAGGCAATCTGAGACAAAAGTCTAACTTTACGACTTTTGGTATTGACAGAGGTCATTTATGAGTATCATCTTTACGTCCGCAGTCGGAACGGAATCTCCGGCTTGGGCCGTACTCTCCTCACCCAGGCCGTACTCTCCGGCTCGGGCCAGATGAAGTGTAATCAGTGGGCTGGAATGCATTGCTGAAATCTGTAGCCAGATGGGAAAGAGTTGGAGGAGGTAAAAGCTAAGCGAGATGAGACTTCTCTGGGTGGTGGGACAAGAAAAAGACACAGGCCGCCCTTACCAGAGTAGGAGCCTGGAGTCGGATGGAGTACGGAGAACTGCAGCAGCCTGCTGCAACTGCTGCACATTCCTCTATGTCAAGCCTTCGTATTTCTAAAAAAAATCAGGCACCCTGATCTCCAACTCTCCTCTCTCTAAAGCAATGTAGAGATATGCCAGGATTCACTATCAGCCAGCGCTGATCCTATTTATTTTGCTTTCTTCTAGTTGGAGAACATTATATGCAGCCACAAGATCATTGCCATCTCGGAAGGGGATGGATTGGAAGTGTGATCTGCATTCCATTATGTCATTCATTTCAACTTAACAATGCAAGCTATTCCTTTCCTGCAAATGAATCATCTGTGCAATTATGTTGGAAATTGCCTCTGGTTCCCCATAAACTGAATCTAATGCAATCAAGGGTATGTGACTAGAGTGTTGCTTGCCTCTACTACAGCAATATGCATCTGGACAATTCTTAAGTGCCAAGCCGTCCCCAGCTATGCGTGACACCTAAGCAATTCCTGGTCCTTTAGTCAACATATTGTTAGACTCTGAGGCTTGTAGTTTCCATTCTAACCTTTATGTATGAGGCACGCAAAGTGCTGGTGACTGACAGAGCAGGATGAGCCTAAGTCCCTCACATGAAATTAGGTCACGTAGCAGGTATGAAAGAGGGTAAATGCATTACCCTATGACGTGCCCCTCTTTTAGTGATTTAGTGGGAGATGGGAAGGGTATTATTAGTGATTTTAGATGTTTGATTTCAGATTCTTTCTGAACAATCACATGGCAATCACTCTTTTGACTACACGTCTACAGCTCTCCTGCAGGTCCTGTGTAACTTTGCTGTATTTTGTTTTGTCTAGTGCTTAAACACTAGTCACCCACCCAAGTGCTGTTTTTACAATTTCTATGTTGTCAGTATTGCAGTCAGAAGAGCTGTCATTATACAATGTGCATTGATTGATACAAAAGTGAATGGTCTGCAGCGTTATACATATGAGTGCTTGATATCTGTAAGAAAACAGTGCGGTTTGGATAAAGAGTAATATTCATAAAAGGGATTCGTGTTTTGGCAGTTTGATTCAGTAGCACATTAGTGTAAGAGGTATATTTTGAAGGGCAACACATCTGATGTCAAAGTTGTAGGCTTGAAATAAAGATAATGGCTTAAATGCTGGTTGCCCACATTGTGTAATCTTTGGTACATCACTTTAATCTACTACACACAATTCCACTGCTTGACTAAAGTGGTACCCAATCAAGGCAGGTCAGTCTGCAGTGTGCGCTAAGCAGGCAAATTCATTCATTTGGATAGTGGTCAGTCTGCCACAAGCCATGAGGGTCATTTCACCTTGTCCTATATTTGTATTAGTCTACACAACTACAAGTCCATGAATCCAAAATGTGTTTTTTGGCTAAAATCAGGACAGGGAGATGGACATTTGAACACTGTGAGATCTGTGTATTTTTTCGTTCCAAACGGAATATTTATTTGGAAGGTGCAGAATGTGAAACTAGTCGCTCGCTGAATGCAGAAGAGGAGTGACCTACTTTATATTTTAGGGCCAACGAGCTGCTGTCTTCCTTGTGCAGGTTTACAATTGCTTAGGAGGCCCTGAAGTATTGGGAGATTTCCTGCACTCATTTGCATGATCCCCCAGATGTCATATTTGCAAGGTGGTTGGAAGATGGCAAACTCTTCGGCATGGAAATGTGTGTCTAACCAGGGCATTGAGAGAGAGGCATGGAAATTTGTGCCTAAATGGGCCATTCTAATGCTGGCATTTGGAAGCTGAGAGGATGGCACATGAATCCGCACCTTTTGTATCTGATCGCTTGCTGCATTTATGCTGAGCAAACTCCCAAATGGCAACATCAAACAATGCTTATATTGTTTCCCACCCAATGTGTTGTCAGCTGGAACTTTTGGGTGGGAGTATTTTTTTTCTCTTGTCGGTGGGAGCCAAGACTATCCTCAATAGGTCACCGAGAAAATCGTCAACAAACAACTGACCCGCTACCTCGAGGAGAACAACATCCTGGACCCTTCCCAGTCCGGCTTCCGCAGCAACCACAGCACCGAAACCGCCCTCATCGCCGCCACCGATGACATCAGGACCCTGCTAGACAACGGAGAAACAGCAGCCCTCATCCTCCTGGACCTATCAGCCGCCTTCGACACGGTCTGCCACCACACACTACGAACACGCCTTCACGACGCCGGGATCCAAGAGAAGGCCCTGGACTGGACCACATCCTTCCTTTCCGGCAGAACACAAAGCGTCCGCCTCGCCCCCTTCCGATCCAAGGCCACCAAGATCATCTGCGGCGTACCCCAAGGCTCCTCCCTCAGCCCAACGCTGTTCAACATCTACATGGCACCCCTCGCCCACGTCGCCCGACAGCACAACCTCAACATCATCTCCTACGCCGACGACACCCAGCTGATCCTCTCCCTCACCAAAGACCCTCACACCGCCAAAGCCCACCTCCACGAAGGGATGAAGGCCGTCGCCGAATGGATGAGGACCAGCCGCCTGAAGCTGAACTCGGACAAGACGGAGGTCCTCATCCTTGGTTTCAACCCTTCAGCCTGGGACGACTCCTGGTGGCCAACATCACTGGGAACAGCCCCGCCACCCACCGACCACGTACGCAACCTAGGGGTCATCCTCGACCCCACCCTCTCCATGACTAAGCAGGTCAACGCCGTTTCCTCATCCTGCTTCAACATCCTCCGAATGCTCTGCAGGATCTTCAAGTGGATCCCCACCGAAACAAGAAAAACAGTCACCCAGGCCCTCGTCACCAGCAGGCTGGACTACGGAAACGCCCTCTACGCAGGAACGACGGCTAAGCTCCTGAGACGGCTGCAACGCATCCAGAACGCCTCTGCACGTCTTATCCTCGACATCCCCCGACGCAGCCACATCACACCCCACCTGAGAGACCTGCACTGGCTCCCTGTCAACAAGAGGATAACCTTCAAGCTCCTCACCCACGCACACAAAGCACTCCACAACTCCGGACCAGCCTACCTCAACAGACGACTCAGCTTCTACACCCCCACCCGCCAGCTCCGCTCGACCAGCCTCGCCCTCGCCACAGTCCCCCGCATCCGGAAAACGACCGCCGGCGGCAGATCCTTCTCCCACCTCGCCGCCAAGACCTGGAACACCCTCCCCACCAACCTCCGACAGACCCAAGACCTACTGGCCTTCAGAAGACTCCTCAAGACCTGGCTCTTCGATCAGTAGCAGCACCACCCCCTCTTCCCCCAGCGCCTTGAGACCCTCGCGGGTATGTAGTGCGCTTTATAAGTGACATGATTGATTGATTGATTGAACCTAGACCAGGTGCAAGCATACATGTTTGCAGTAAAACAGCCCGTCTGGTGTCAGCTTTGTGTAGTGAGGGAAGTTTGCATTGCTGGTCTCTCTCTGATGTCTATTCCAAGAGTATGATCGAAGTCTGTACTGCTGCTCCAGCTCATGTGGTTACTGAGCTCTGTGTATGAGTGAACCTGCCAATCATACCTCTCCCTTTTCATGTGTAGCAGTAGTCGAACATTTGGGGACTCTAATAGGGCAGCATAGTATGGGCCACTAAGTATATGTTTAATAACTAAGGGGGTCAATACGATGTCGTAATGTTCGCCACCGCCGAGCCGGCGGTGGCGACCGTTACGCCATCGTAACGAGTAATACCCCCGCCATATTATAATGGCGGGGGTATCGCGGCGGACGCAAAGTGCGTCTGCCGCTTTTCTGCCGGTCGGCAATCGTTCCGATTGCCGGCTGGGCGGACTTGGTCCCTAATATGGTGGCGGTGCCTAGCAGGCACCGCCATCCATATTAGTATGCGTGCGGTTAAAGGCCTTTCCATGGCGGCGATGCCGCCATGGAAAGGCTGGCGGGGAATTGCTTTGGGGGCCCGCTACGGGCCCCCAGGGGGGTGGTGGGTGCACTTGGGGGGTACCCATGGTACCCCCCTCCATTTCCATGCACAAGGTGGCAGGCACCGCGCGGTGCCTGCCACGTTGTGCATGGAAATGCAGAACATGTCAATTTGACATTGCGGCGGGTGCTGCTGTGAGCAGCACCCGCCGCAATGTTAAACTGCGGAATGTGACCGCCAGGGTGGCGGTCGCATCCTAATCAGGGGTGCGGGACCGCCGCATGGCAGGCGGCCGGTCCCGTTACCACTGGGATGACGGGATCCTAATGACCCCCTAAATTAGGATTGTACCTCTTGAAGTAACTTTTTTATTTTATTAATCCTGAACATATTGTTTAATTTTGCACGTATTGTACTTTTTAATATTTTGGCAAGGTCACTTCCTGTGATGTCATGAGGGTCAAAGGCCACGTGACATAATTTACTTTGATGCTACCAGGAGTGAAGTTATGTGATGTCACTTCCTCTGATATAATCACAGATCAAAGGGGGCGTGATATCACCTCCGATACCCCTGGCATTTTGGTGAATAGAGGTTCACGGCTGTAAGGAACGACTCAGTCAAAAGGCATGTCCGAAGGGCAATCAAATGTATCCAACTGTCTGTCTGTCTTCCAAACCTGTTCAGTGCGCAGGCGGACAGCCGTGCAATGCTAATCGCTTACACCTAACTTGCTACACAGCAGAATGGAAGGCTTTGTTGTTTTTATTAGTACAACTGTCAACCTGTTTGTTAAAAATAATAATTGTAATTGCATTTATATAGCGCTTACTACCCCTGACGAGGCGTTTAAGCGCTTTTTCGGCAAGTAGCACGCTACTCCAGAACCCAAAAAGGATTAGTGGACATGTTAGTTTATTATTTGGATTGAAAAGGATAGTGGAGGGATAGAAGAGGGAAGGGTTTGCATTTATATAGCTCTTGCTACCCCTGATGAGGTGTTGAAGTGCTTTTCGGTGGGTAGCACGCTACTCCGGAACACAAACAGTATTAGTGGGGAAGTAGTATAGAGAAATTTTGCACATTCTGTTAGTCATCATTATGGTTGAATATTATTAGTTCCATGGGCCCTGAGTCCTGAACATACATACTCTAAAGAGTTAGTATGTCTCATGTTTAGCATACAATTAGGCCATATTTGTAAGTAACACATATGCGTTATCAGGAAAGTCCTGCTACATACACCAGGTGCAAACTCTATTTAGCATAAACCACTGTGAATGAATCAGTTCTCAGTTATTAACACATACATGTTCTTTGCCATCTTCAACAAACTAACATTTCTAGCAAGAATAACCAATGCACCATCTTCTGAGCCTAAATCACCCAATAGTAATTTAGGTTAAAAATAGATATTGACTGACTGTATAAATTGAAATCAATCCAGTACCTCCATTACACAACCAACAAAGACAATGCTGAGCCATTGGCACCCATCACACATCACACGCATGCAAAAAACTACTAGATGGCTTACGGACAATTCCCTGCAGTTCAGTGGGGGAAAAACAGAAATCCTGTACTGCACGGCCAAGAAAGTCTCTCGCCCGCTTCCGGCTAATTTCTGGCCTACCCCTTCGGACAAGCCCCCCATACCCTCTGTGGCAGTGCGCAACCTGGGGGTAGTTTTTGACGACAAGATGAGTCTAGAGAACCATGTAAACAAAACAGTTGAAACTTGCTTCTCCCTTATTAAAGCACTGCAGAAAATTCTCCCTATGCTACCCATGACAGCTAGGGCTCTCGTGGTGAGAAGTGTTATTCTGAGCCGTTTGGACTATTGCAATGCTCTGCTACTTGGTGCGCCTAACTTCCTGATTATGAAACTCCGAAGAACACAGACGATAGCCGCAAAGTTAGCCCTAAAGAAGCCACGCAGTGCTTCTGCCTCTGCAGCTCTTAATGAGCTCCACTGGCTTCCTCTAGCACAGAGAATACAGTTCAAATCACTTTGTATTGTTTTCAAGGCTCTGCATGGACTTGGACCGGTGTCACTGCAGGAAATATTTGTCTGGCATGCCCCCGTAAGAAGTCTTCGATCCTCTACAGCTCACCTGGTTAGCATTCCCAGATTTAGAACCTCTAGGTTTGGAGGTAGAGCTTTTAGCTGTGCGGCCGCCCATTTATGGAACGAACTCCCGCCCATCCTTAGGCAAACAGAAGAATTCCTCCACTTTAGGAAGAAGCTTAAAACCTGGCTCTTTCCTAGGATGTAGTGCGGGACAGTCATCCGTTCAGTAAATATGTGCATATAGGGGAGTTACTGTAACCTCAGTGCCAGGATACCCGTGCAGTGATAGTGCGCTTTATAAATTTGCATTACATTACACTACTACATCGTTGAGGCATCCATCATGAGCACCTGTTAGTACAGAAATGAAGTGGTCATTGTCACAACACATGATGTACTATGTATTCCTTGTCTCCCTTCCCAACATATGGACACCTTCCTGCCTCATTTTGACAATAATGAGAAGCCAAACACCCTATCAAACCTTTCACACACTCACATCCCTTTCAATAACGCTCCATCCCAATAAGGAATACCTTATATCTAATTTGTGCATCCGTGATATGAATTAACAAGGACAGGAATAAAGAGCCCCCTCCAAATTCACCACCTTTCCTGGCTAGAACATACATCCCTCATCAACAACTCTTGTTCATGAGGCCTCTCTTGCCACCTCAAAAGATGAAGATCTTAATGATCCCATAAAAATACTTTGCAACATTACAGTAGCATATACCGATGCCACTCAAGTTCTTGCATTCAAATAAGATATCCTCTTCAAATCTCTTCTCTCTCTGAACCCTCTCATGCCAATCCTATGACGGAAGCAATCGCAAACAACTTTAGTGATTTAACCAGAGGAATAATTAATGCTTTACTCCTACACTCTCTTCTTCACCAGAAATGGTGTATAAGAAAATTAACATGCAACCCCACTTTTTCTCTCTTGAGAATCACCACACTCCAAAATATTAAATGAAATCTAATATATGATTTACACAGAGAATTACCCTAAAGACATGCTTATTCTCAGCATGTCGACCCGAGAGGTGCATGCCTCAATTACCTTGGCCAGAATAATGGAATGAACTTACATCAAATTACAAATAGCTCTGTTTGAAAACCAAAATTGTATACTACATAACCTGCCTCGCCGGTGTATGTAATGCCCCTCGATCACAAACTTTCTAGTGGGCGAGGAGCCCAACTTCCTGTTTTTAAATAAAATATGAATCTCTGATTATTCCCGCTAGCTCATAGACTTTACACAATTTGCGGTAGGCTTAATTTCCATGGACCACCTTATATGCCGAATGTAATGATGTGATGACACTGTGATGTCATTTAGAATGATAAGGGCAGAAGTTCTAGAAGAGAGGGTAGAGGGTTTTCAAGGAATATCAGTTCAGTTTAGAGTAGAGGCTAGGAGCTAATGTAACAGAGATACTGAGCTCTAATAAAGATTACAAATATACAAATATCGTAGAGAGACTATTCTTCACAATGGCGACGAGCGGAAGAAACACGCAGGAAGACTTACAAGCTGTTGATCTGCTGCTGAGAAGCCTTTGAGAAGCTGGTCGTGAAGAGAAATCCAAAGGTAGCGGTGGAAGCAGTGAAAGATCGCAAGTGGCTGGCTGTCTGGAGAACTTTGGTGAAGCTGAGCTGTGGCTGATAAAAGGCGCTTCGGATCTAATTGCCGGTGAGGAGTCGGCAGTGACCGGTGAGTCCCGAGGGAGCCGCGTAGTGCGCGCGCGCTCTAGAAAGGCTAGCGCGAGCGTCATCTTAGTCACAAACCCAAAGAGAGCCGCGTAGTGCGCGCACGCTCTAAAAAGGCAATCGCGAGCGCCATCTAACCAGCAAATACATAAGAAAGCTGCAGAGAGAGCTCCGTAGTGCGCACACGCTGAGAAAAACAGCTGCGTAGTGCACACGGACTCGAAAAGCAGACGCAAGCGCCATTTTTGAATCAGGCACAATACACAGAGGAAGAAAGAAATAAAGAGAGGACAAAATAAATAAAACAAATGCGAGCGCCATTTTGAAAGGAGGCGAAAAGCATATAATACATTAGAAAAACACAAAAGAAAATATTAAGAAAGCAAAGAGGAGATAATAAATGGTGACAAATAGTGGCAGCTATTGAGTAAATAAAAGAAGATATATAATAAATAAATAATAATAAACAAAGAAGAGAAGATTAGAAAGAGAAACAAAATATATATACACATATAGAATAAATATGACTACAGAAGGCACAAGTAGTGAAGTTACTGTAAACATGAGTTCAGAAATATTTAATGAAGAAGATGTTACTGGAAATGTTTCAAGTACAATTGTCAGAAGGCCACTACCCTTTAATTTATGTGAACAGGAAAATGTCGCACAAAGATGGGAGAAGTGGACAAGGAGATTTGAACATTTTTTAAAAGCAACATGCAAAAAACATACTGATGAACAAGCGAAAGATTTACTACTCAATCTTGTAGGAGAGGATGTTGAAGACTTAATAGTTACATTCCCAGAACATGAAAGAAACACGTATGAAGGACATATAAAATGTTTCAATGCCAAATTTGACCCTCAAAGAAATTTAGATTTTGAAAGATACAATTTCAATATGGCATGTCAACGAGAAAATGAGACAATGGATGATTATGTCACTAGACTAAAAAAGTTAGTGACATTCTGTGAATTCAATAAGTTTAGTAATGAAGAAGCCATACGATTAAGAGTAATACAAGGGTGTAACTCAATAAAATTCAGGAAAAAACTTCTAGAAAAAACATATGACCTACAAGAAATATTGCGCATGGCAAAAACAGAAATGCAAGCTCAGAAACATGCTACGAACATGGAAGAAGGGAGAATCAAAGCGATTGAACAAGTCAGGCAAATGTAAAAAAAAATGAATATAGGAGAAAAGATAGAAACACAGTTCAGAGGAAAAAAACTGTGCTACAGGTGTGGATTTCAGTTCCCACATCAGAAAACATGTCCAGCAATGGGACAACAATGTAAAGAATGTGGAAGATACAATCATTTTGCAAATGTATGCAGATTCAAGAAAGAGAAAAAAGAATTTGGGACAAAAAAAGAGAACTGGAAGCAAACCAATTTAGATACAAGAAAAAGTGGAAATACAAGGTATGTGAGACAAATGGAAGGAATTGAAGAAGATTTTGAAGAAGAGTTTGAACAATCAGAAAAACTTTACATGATGCAAGAAGATAGTGAATTTCAACAACTTAACATGATCAAGAGAGAAAATATTTAAAAAACAACGTCTGTGGATTTAATGGTTGGGCTTCAAAAGGTTCCATTTATTTTGGATAGTGGAGCAACATGCAATATAATGTGCATAACTGAATACATGAAAATGAAGGAACAACCCACATTGAGCCCATCGAATGTTAGTGTTTTTCGGTGGGGGGCTAAACATCCTGTTCTATGCTTGGGAAAATTTGAAGAGACACTACAATACAGAGATGTGACAAGTAGAGAAGACATACATGTATTAAAAGGTGAGGTTCCAGGGCCATGTTTATTAAGTAATATCACAGCTCAACTCATGGGTCTAATAGCAATGAATTGCAATATCTCAACAGATCACCCACTTCTGAGGAAATATCCTAATTTATTTGATGGACTAGGCAAATTAAAAGACAAAAAAATTACTTTACATATCAATGAAACAGTAAAACCAGTGGCGCAAACACATAGGAGAGTCCCAGTTCATATGCAAGAAAAAGTGGGGAAAGAGATTAAATCGTTACATGAACAAGATATAATTGAGGAAGTAACAGGTCCAACACCTTGGGTATCACCCATTGTTATTGTGTCGAAAAAGGACACTGATGACATCAGAATATGTGTGGACATGAGAATTCCTAATACAGCCATTGAAAGAGAGCGATATCTGGGCCCTCATTTAAATGATAAGATAAGTACTATAAATGGGGCAACAGCTTTTTCAAAACTTGATTTATGTCAAGGATATCATCAATCAGAAATTGATAATCAATCCAGGTATATCACAACGTTTTCAACGCATTTGGGATTATTTAGATATAAATGATTACATTTTGGGATATGTTCGGCGGCTGAAATCTTTCAGGAGATTATAAAAAGTATCATAAGGCCAGTACAAAACAGTATGAATTACAGTGACGATATTTTGGTCTTTGGAAAAACACAGGAAGAACATGATCAGGCATCAGATGGAGTATGTCAACAACTTCAAAAAGCTTGGTTGACGTTAAATCTAAAAAAATGTGAAATAAATAAGAATGAGCTAACATTTTTTGGACACATATTCTCGGCAAAAGGAATGAGACCAGATCCCATTAAAATAACAGCTTTAAATGCAATAAAAAGGCCAAAAGACATAACAGAGCTACAATCATTTCTAGGAATGGCTAGTTATTGCGCACGATATGTGAAAAACTTTGAAACTGTAAGTTCACCGCTTAGAGAGCTGGCAAGGTCACTATGAATGGGCCCTCACTGTACCTCTTGCCATAAGAACTGTAATATCATTTGTATTCATGCGAACTATGTACAAAGATACTGTTTTTCTTTTTCTTAAACTGTAAAAATCAATAAAATGTGTTATAGATACAAAAAAAAAAAAAATAGAGAGCTGACAAGGAAAGGACGAAAATTTTACTGGAATGATGAATGTGAACAAGCATTTAAAGAAATTAAATTAGAAATATCAAATGCAGCGAACTTAAAATATTTTGATCCACATTTATGTACAGAGCTTGTAGTAGATGCCAGTCCTGTAGGCCTGGGTGCAATTTTGGTGCAACATAAACCTGGAAGAGAAACTCCTAGGTATGTGGTCTCTCATGCTAGCAAAAGCCTATCTGAAATAGAACAGAGATATTCTCAACCTGAGAAAGAAAGTTTGGCTGTTGTTTGGGCATGCGAACACCTTCATAATTTAATTTATGGAAAATCGTTTGTAATTATCACCGACCATCAAGCTCTAATTTCTATTTTTGGGAATCCAAAAACAAAGATGCCACCAAGAATTGAAAGATGGGGGATGAGACTGATGGATTATGATTTTAGAATTATCCATAAACCAGGAAAGGAATATAACCCGGCAGATTACTTATCAAGACATCCATCTAAGACAGAGATTGAGCAACAACTAGAAGTGGAGGAATATATATGCTTCATAGTCAGATCAGCAGTTCGAGGAATTGTTAAAGAGAATGAATTAATTGAAGAAACACAAAAAGATGACACACTTCGAGAAGTTAACAAAATTATACTTGAAAATAAGTGGAGATTAATAAACAATGGAAGCCGATTTCAATCAAATATAAAAAACATGATATATTAGCATTTAAGAACATAAGTTCTGATTTGTCTGTGACCTCTTCTGGAATATTACTTAGAGGAAACAAAATAATAATGCCAAAGAGTCTGCAACGTCGTGTAATTGACTTGGCACATGAAAGTCATCGAGGCATCTCTGCAACAAAGAATTTTTTGAGAGAAAAATTGTGGTTGCCAAGATTAGACAAACAAGTAGAAGAGGTTGTTCAGTCTTGCTACATATGTCAATGTACCTCTAAGGAAAGAGGGATGGAAGTATTGCATATGTCTGAGTTACCGGTTGCTGTATGGTCCAATGTAGCACCAGATTTTTATGGACCATTAGACTATGGGCATTACTTACTAGCAATAATAGACGAGTATTCTCGTTTCCCTATTGTGAAATTGATATCGTCAATGACTACGTCACCAGTACTTCCAATATTGGATGAAATATTCTCAACTTGGGGAATTCCTAACATTCTAAAAACAGACAATGGACCACCATTCAATGGAGATGAATTTCAAAAGTTTATGAGCTATCTAGGAATAGTACATAGAAGAATAACTCCAATGTGGCCTCGAGCTAATGGAATGGTGGAAAGACTGATGGGTACATTTAAAAAAGCTGTGCAAAGAGCAAAACTTTCGCAAATATCGATAAATCAAGCCCTATGTCAAGTTTTGAGAGATTACAGGAATACTCCACATGTATCAACTGGAAAATGTCCTTCAGATCTAATGTTTGGACAGTCAAGACAAACTCGTTTGCCACATCTGCCAGCAGTTCCACCAAAAGTTCACAAGGAAGTAATGGAAAAGGATAAGGAGGCAAAGGAGAAAATAAAATATTACGCAGAAAAAGGAAGAAAATGTCAAAGTCAGGACTATCAAACTGGTGATCTTGTATTAGTTCGACAACAGCAAGTGAGGAAGTCACAAAGTAGATTTCATCCTGTGCCCTTAGAAGTAACAAAGATTCAAGGAACGGCAGTAACTGCAGGAAATGACAACAGAATATTAACAAGAAATAAAACATTCTTTAGAAAAATCAGGCCAAGCATTGAACAAGAAAGTGTACAATCAAATGGCCAACAAAGCGAATGGATGCACAGAAAATCTGAAAGAATTTCGAAAAAACCGGAGAGACTAATTGAACACTTTTGAATTATTTTTATTTATTTTATTTTATTTTAGGGGGAGGGGGAGAATGTAATGATGTGATGACACTGTGATGTCATTTAGAATGATAAGGGCAGAAGTTCTAGTAGAGAAGGTAGAGGGTTTTCAAGGAATATCAGTTCAGTTTAGAGTAGAGGCTAGGAGCTAATGTAACAGAGATACTGAGCTCTAATAAAGATTACAAATATACAAATATCGTAGTGAGACTATTCTTCACACCAACAAACCACCATCTCTCAGGAACTCTGCTTATAATACCTGAGATGGCATGGTGGGCAAAGGAGCGATGGGCTGGAATCCTACCTCGACCGATTGGCAGTGGTTAGACTTATTGCAAGCATTCCTTCCATCACCTTTTGTGTGTTTATTGAACTGTCCTAAATGGCAAAGTTATGTTCATATGTGGGTCCCATGTTCACTGTGACTCTGAACCAAGCTACAACCGACTGATGAGCCATACTCAGGGCAAAACCAGTCCTGGGTTGCTTGTGTTCTGGTTCAGGGAGGACTTGGCCTGGCAGTTTGGGCTGGACTATTCCTATTGGAGCAGGGTCAAGGCTGATTTCCATATGGATGGGTCCAGCCTGAGATGGTATTATGGAGTTTCCATTTACCCTCCATTTCAGTTTTTCGTTTTCACTTAGCATCTTTTTCTAATGGTGATTTGCACATGTTTTCCCTAACTCGAGAATGAACCATGCACGCATCTATTTCTGACAGACGTTATCGCCCTGAAATCTGCACAGTTAGTTCCAGGGTTGCACATCTGACAGAATGATGCTTTGTTTTATTCTTCTGTGCTCCTAGGTGACAGCTCTTCTGCTTCAGACTAATTAAACACCTCTGGCACAGTACAATAAGATTTCTGATATATCATTTAAACGGCATCCATGCTAAAGTCGGTGAGAGGTTGACTTCTGCCGGAGTTATCATGGAAGCTGCCTGTGAGCTGAGAGCTGTGACTGAGATGCAGTTCGCTGTCCTCGACCTTTGTCCTTAGCAGGAAGATAGCCATGTGCGAGAGGTGTGCAGGTCTGCACAACCATACTGTGTGCATTCGTTAATTGCCGGCTTCGTGACACACTATACCAGGTATGGGGTTAGATCATTCCAACAGCTCTGGCAGTAGGGTTCCCCAGACATGCTCTCTTTAGCATAGAGATAATAGTGATAGATAGGAGTAACCTTAGTAATATTATGAACAGTTAACATGATTGAACCGTTTTTTTCACCATTAATAATTCATTAATAATTAATTAATAATGCTTATAACAATGATGTGTCTCATATGTCTAATAATCTCAGTCCATATTTTATTTACAAGGACTAGATTTTTCAAAAAACATTTGAAAATACATTCTGATATTTTTTCTTTGTGACACCTTGGACTTGCAAAGTAACAAACGAAAGGGTTGGATCTGGTTTCACAATTTCCTTGGGAACCTGAGTGGTCATGTTCGAGGTTATTGACAACATCTATAACTCTGTAAGGTTAGGGGATTAGATGTGGTGCTGTGAGCTAGCCTTACAAACCAACATTTACTGATTATATAAGAAGACTCAGTCTCTGTATTATGAAGTTTTTGTTGACCTAATACACAGTCCTACTAAATTTGTAGGAACTGTATAACAGTGGCATGGTGGGCAAAAGAACGATGAGTTGGAATGCTACTCCAAGCAATTGTCAGTGGTTAGACTTATTACTAGCAGTCTCCCATCACCTTTTGTGTGTCAAAGTAGGCTTCTCGATCCTTATGGATGTCTCACTTGTGCTCAATACTGCTAACCATGAACACCCATGATACAAGATGTGGCTTAGGTATTTTACCCCTACACTTGTTCAGATCTTATCTGGAGGACCTAAATCTGATGACAAATACCAATGACTCCGTTTCCTCACCTGTCCCCATGTCATATGACGTAGCTCCACTGAGTGAGCTACCACCAATCCTTTTCAACCAGTATCTTGAGCCTCTTCTGGAACTCATTAAAGATCTTACAGTATCGTATCACCAATGCACAGATAATACTCAAGTAAGAGTTGAGCAACCTAAGATTAAACAGAACACATGCAAATACAAAAGTGGATGACTCAGAGGAATCTGAAACTCAATAAAACACGAAATTTCGTGTCATTTGCTCATACATAAAGGGGCATATTCTCAAGGAGCTATCGCCGAGTTATCGGCACTTTATCGCAGCCAAAGTCGCGCTAAATTTACCGCCCCATTCACAAGCTGGTGCTAACAGCCCATAACACCAGTTTGCCTGCGAAAGCACTCGCAAAAAACATCGCCACAGATGACCCCAGCAACTAACGCTAATGAGATGCAGAGTAGGCGTTCCCGAGCAAAAAGCCGCGACAACACCACACCTCAACATTCTCAACGACCAGCCACATCGGCGATAAGGCGCGTTAGCAGCAGGAAACTAACACCTGCTCTGACCTGGTGTAAAGTCGGACGACAAGCTGCACCATCAAAGGGAGCCCAGCCCAGAGCCACACAGGAAGAACAACAGATGCCATGGAGCCACTCACCATGCACCCCGGAGCCCCGAGGGGGCACCAACACACACCGCCACCACCCCCAGGACCGCCACCCCCCCAACGGACCCACCCCGCCGCCCCCCCCGGACCACCACAGAGGCAGTGCAGACAAAGACAGCGGACATACAGGAAATGCACCAGCCCTACAGACCTAACACCAGACAATGCCAATGCCCACTACAGGCCCAAAAGGACAACCATCCTCCGCATCCTGAACATCATTGCCCACAGGCTGACGGTACCAACACAGCGGACAACCAACATCCCTCCGCAGACAAAGCTGCTGGCTGTGCTGCACCTGGAGCTCTATTGCCTGAGATGTCCATGGACTGTTGCAGGGCATCGGTGTCGGAAGTGTGGAGGTCCTCTTCAGCATCACTGTTGGGTTGTCTGGTCTGCTCTGCTGGAGGTGTTGTTTGTCCCTCTGGAATGTGAAGGGGAGATGCTTGTTGACATTGTGTTGGCATGTATGTTGACGCATTGTTCAGGTTTACATACAGACTGCATGCCATTGTACATTGTGACTGTTTTGGATTGGCGGACTATTTGATGCGGGATAGTGGACAATTGGACTACATGACGTAGGTGATGTTGTACACGTACATTTTCATCTCACAGTTTCCAGCTATGTCAGATGTGATTGGCCATTTTCTACGCACAGGCGGAGCCAGTTGTGTCCTCTGTTCTGCGGTGTAAGTGTTGCACTGTGTCCCACATTGCCGTCCATGTGGATGTGCTGTGATTGCTTTGTGTGTGTGCTGCATTGTGTGTGAGTCACACCTGCTGCTGTGATTTTGCTGCCCCTTATCCCTTGGAGGCGGTGTGCCTTTGGCTTTTGTGCTTTTGAGGTGCTGTGATGTTGGCGACTGGGGTGATGTTGGCGACTGGGGTCATTTGTGCTCCTGGACGGATTTTGTTCTCTTGTGCATTGTTTGTCTGCAGATGTATTGTTGACGTCAGTGGTTGTTTGTGCACGTGGATGTGTCAGGGTGTGACCTGCTCCTTCCGGATGTAGTCCACACTCAGCCACCTTAGTCTCGTGGCGTGCACAGTGTCATGGTGATTGTACTCCGGCCATGCTGCTCGTCATGTGGTGTCACTTGCATTGTCAGTGTGGCTCTCGCATACGCATCTTTGCTGTGTTTCGCACTGGTGCATGTGTGTTTAGTGGAATTGGTGTTGTGTGGGGTGGGACCCCTTCGGGCACATGGTGGACGGGGGCCTACTTGGTGTTTACATGTGTGTTGCAGTGTGCCACGGGGATCAGGGACATGACCCAGGGTCGTTGTGGGTGTGCGGTGTGCTACACGTCATTGTGCATGTGTGCCATTGTGCCCGTCCCCACAGTCCCTGTTAGTTACTCACCCTGTTGATGTTTTGTCAAGTCATGTCGAGCAGTGTCTGGACTCCAGACTCCTTGCGCCGTCTCCACCACTCATGACTGTGTCCGCCATTTGCTCCAGCTCCTCCTGTGGCGCAGGACTCCCACCTCCATTCGCTGTTGCTGCCTTCCGGGTGGCAGCGGGTTTCTGCTTGGTTTGGCTTCTGACTTCGTGCCAGCGCATCTTGGCCTCCTCGGCAGTCAGACTGCATTCACGGTGGAATGCCATTTTTCCGTCTGTGTTGCCAATGACACGGTGGTGGAGACGGACAGTTGTTGTTAGTGCTCTGTCACCTCCGTGACGACGATCAGGTTGTCATGCGGACTGTACCCCGTCTTCCTCTTCCTCTTCTCCTTGGCCTTCCCCGACCCCGAGGTTCCTTGCTGGTGGTCTGTGGGGCTTGTGGGGTTCGCGTTGACCTGGGCACTCGTTCCGGGTGCGTCCATGTTTGCTACGCATTTTATTTTGTTTATGGTGTGTTTTTCTTGTTCGGCTTTATGGTGCATTTTCCCGCCGGGCGCGTGGGAATTGCAGGCCTGTCGCTGAATATCGCAGTTTTTTTTCTTCGAAGTTGGCCTCATTGCAACTTTATTTGTGTTGGTGTTTCGCATTTTTGGGCGTCGCATTGTTTTTTACGCGGTCATTTGGTGCGTTATCGTGGGATTATCGCATGGTGCCGCCAGGTTGAGAATGCTACGTTAACACGGCGGTGTTTTCCCGCGATGGACTGCGATGTGAGAAGTTGCGTTAAGCTAAACTTGCGGTGGTTATCACACGTTCTTGAGAATATGCCCCAAAATGTAGTATTGCAACTTTATGCAAGACAATCTATGTAACTCGGGCCTCTGCTCTGTAGTAATCAATGTTGCTCATTCTTTACGCTTCACATTAGACGGAAAACATAACTTAGGTCTATGCATCAATCACACTGAAGAAAAGCACTATCTACCACTTAGGATTACTGCGAGCCAACTAACTTTATTCATAAAGAGGATTTTAAGCCAGCTGTTCTAGACATGTGTTGCATAGTCTATGAAATAGTCGTTCTAACTGATTTACCTACATTCCACATTAGCCTACCCCCTATATCTGTTCTCTGCTTTGCAGCCAGATTGATCTATGGCAACAGAAATAATGACCATGTATCTTCTGCACTCTTGCATCTCAAACAGCTTTCATTGCACTCTCAGGCCAGCAAGTATTATTTTAAGAGTCATAAACCCAAACACACAAACGTCTAATAAGAACTGAAAAACTTAGACAGCTACAGAAACTCTTCCAGTTCCCACTCTCTCTGCCTTGTCCCAAGTCACAAGAAGTAGATTATCAGTGCTGGAAGGTGTCCAGCCTCCTAAAAGAAGTTAGCAGTGGGCAACTACATTACAGGAGCATGTCTGTGCAGTGAGACTGAATCACACTTCATGGATTTAACTCTGGTGGTCAGGTTTCATTATTTAATGACCAAACAGCAGGACTGAATATTTGATCATCATGTGATGAGTTTTTTTCCCTCTCAAAGTGGACCATGTCTATCTCAATGTTTATTAATATATGGCTCAGGTCGTTTGGCAGTGTGTGAATTCTCTCCAAACAAAGCATTGGCAAACCCAATAGGTCTCACTTTTTGGCTTTGCAAATACAGACCAATTGGCTTTGGTAATGCTTTTGCTAATGCTAGTTTGCAATAGCAAAAAGAAAAAAATTAGTTTACGTGTGCATGAATCATCATGCATGGAAGCAGATGCATCATGATATTGCAGCCGCCCAGCATGATGATGTATACATGTGCATGCATCACCACGCATGTGTGCACACATGGCATGATGCAGCCACAATTTAGATTTTTTTAATTTACTGTTCCAAGATGAAGGGTACCCACCTAGGAGTAGCAAATAAAACACAAAAAAATCCAAAATTAGCGTGAAAATGTGTTTTAAGACATGAGTGGCCCAGCAACAAATTGTAGCTGTCGGGTCCGTCCAAAGAAATTTTGACTTTTTTAAAGTAGCTGCCATCACGATGGGTGGGAGGGAATGCAGAGCAAGTGGGGGGCAAATGTAAACACCACCGAGCGGCTAGAGCAAAGCGGGGAGTGCATGTTAAAAAAGCAAAAAATATGTAAAAGCTGTGCTGGACCCTAAGGAACAGGGGAAGCAATAGAAAAGGTTGGGAGGAATGGTGGCGTTTAAAAATAAAAGTAAAAAAAGCCACTATCAGAGGCGTGGGAGAAGCAATGGTTCCGCTGGAGGAAAGATGGGACAACACAGAAAGCGTGGGGGTGGGGCTTTGAAGGGAAGCAGCAAACAAGGGAGAAAACAAGAAAATGCACACACTTCCATGAAGTGCTAAAAGCAAAAAATTATTCCCCAAATATGAGCAGTGGAGAGATACAAATTTTCCATTGAAAGGAGTGGTAAAGAAGCCAAGCTTCAGGGGAGGGCAAACATAGGAAGAGGAAGGCAAGCTATCAAATAAAAAGCAGGCGAATGAGAGTGACAAGAACGCCAACGAATAGTAAGCAGTGGACTGATCCAAAACCCACTGTAAGTATTGGTATTTTCCACAAAAGGTCTTCCATAACAGACAGCTGAAAGCTCTACATTTGCAAGATCTAATAACTATTAGAACATTTATCAGTAGTTTGTGGGCCAATGTGTATATTTTTGTAAGTTTTAGTACTTTATAAAGTCTTATGCAGCATTCAATTGCAAGGTGCCTCTTGCCACATGTAGTGCCTGACTATACCAGGAAGCGATGTTTCAGTTCTCTAAAATGTTAAATTTGGGAGAAAAACTTAAGACATATATATGAAACTAATTGCAAGTACTGGCAGTGCCACACCACATTTAACATACTTGTGCTTTATACTGCATTTGAACATTTTGAGGCACCTTGAGGGTTGAATTATAGATTGAATAACAATGAAACAGTAAATTTAAACTTGCACTTTATTAACCGTTTGTGCACTCTGATGCTCTGTGAAGGTTGGAGTGTCAATCAAGCGGCAGGTAAAAAGACAGGGATTTGAATGTTAGCCCGTAGTCTCTACACAAGTTAATCTCCTTCCCACCCTGTCCTTTAACTGCTAGCAGGCTCTGCTTTCACTCTGTGCGCAGCTCCAGCCCCAGACCACCAGGGCTAGATAGCTTCAGAAGCAGATCCCTTTTGCCACCCTCAACCTCCAAACCAGCAAGCCTTCCCGTAAAACTACTATTGGTCCTTTTTGTAGGTCGAAGCCTACCAGACAGCACTGCTGTCTGGATGCTAAAGACTTCTTGGGGACATTCTGAAAGCTTCACTCAGTATCCATTCCGCCCATTGCCTACTATTGGTTTTGTGGTTTGTAACTCACTTTTGCTTGATTTCTATTTACTGGCTTTATTTGTTTTAGGCTGTCCAGCATGTCTTTGTCCCTTTCGTGGAGCATAGCCTGTTTACCAACTCTCTGGCTCGCTCCTTGTATTCTAACACAAGTGCTTGCTTTTTGTAAACAGGCCTTTTAAATTTTGTTCTTATCTTGTAACATTTGCTGTGCATTCAAAGATAGAAGTCAAATGGCAGGCTCTGTCTTCTGAGCAGTTCACTGACAGAATATTGACACTGAAAATATCCCCATACCACAATATCAAGTAATAAATATCGATGTCAAAAATATCAAAATAAAATAGTAAATATTAAATATATTGAAAAATAAAATTAATTTCAACAAATACATTAGATTTAATATACATTTTAACAAAAATAACAAATAAACCTAATCTAAAAAAGTTAAACACACATATATATTAATTCATATATATATATATTTTTTTACTTTAAGACAATTATTAAACTAATAATTTTATTTGTATTTTATCATTTTAAAATTATATAAAAATATAACAAATAAATATACATATATACATACAAGACAGTTCTCTGTTGAAACGCGTAACTGGACTAACAAACCTGCACTTTATGTAACTCCCTGAGTGAGCGCTTTATTCGGACTCTTTGTGTTGCAATTACGACCGGCAGGCTCTGCCGGCATAGCGCACTACCTTCCCATAGGCCGAGGGATCTGGAAGGAGCACCTTTTTGTGTGGATATATATACATATACCAATAACATAAAATCTATTAAAAAATTGCTATTAAATTGAAACATTAAACTGTTTAAAAATCCTTAAACCTAGTAAAAAGGATATTCCAATTAACAAATATTAATAATTAAAAATATTATAATTTAAAATAAACAAAACGTAATAATATAAATTATAACAATACAAAAGTATATAACATTTAATACACATACTATTCCCACTACAATTTAAACAAAACTACGCAAACTATTAAAGTAAATACTTAAACAATTTACCACTCCCATTTAGCACAACACATAAATATTAATACTGGATAAAATTAAAATGTACAAATCTCCCTCCAATAAATATAAAAGTAGTAAAAGAGATAAATTACACATAGAAAATATTTACTGCACCCATTCCAGCAATTACAGCACCAAGGAAACTGTTAAAGAGCAGAGGGGTAAAATGTAATATTCCCACTCCAGTCAGTGCAATAGTATGTAAAGTGTTGGATTGCCGAGGCGTAAAAATTACTATTCTCACTCCAATGAACGCAACAGTAGGGAAAGTGTTGGATAGCGGAGGGATAAAAATTACTCTTCCCACTCCAAAGAGCGCAACAGTAGGGAAAGTGTTGGATAGCGGAGGGGTAAAAATTACTATTCCCACTCCAATGAGCGCAACAGTAGGGAAAGTGTTGGCTTGCAGAGGGGAAAAATGTACTATTCCCAATCCAGTCAGTTCAAAATTAAAAACAAACAAAATATCATCAACAAAATAAAAATATTTTTTTTAAAGTAAAAAAAAACAATATAAATATGTTAAAAATAAAAATATATTTTATATTAAAAATTAAAAAAATAAAAACATATTATAATGTTAAATACACATTACAAATTCCTATAAATATTATATTAATTACAATAAACAAAAAATGTTCAAACAAATAAATATTTTTATTTAGAAATTATTTATTAACAAAAACATTAATTATTATATAATTTAGTTTATTTTCTTCCTACCCTATAACACCACACAACTCACAATCCACATCTAAAATAAAAAAAATGTATTTGCATAATTAACATAATTAATTATCAATTAAACAAACACTATTAATACAAAAAATTAAAACACATAAAAATAATTAACTTCCCACCCTTTACCCCTATAGTCCCCACAACCCACACACAAACAAAATAATTAAACAATTACCCTAATTAATGATTAATAAATTAATATTAATTATCAACTAATTATTGATCAATTAAAAAAATTAATTCCCACCCTTTACCCCTAAAGCCCCACAATCCACAACTAAAATTAATTACACAATTTCCATATTCATTGTCAATTAATTAATTAATATTAATTAAGAACTAATTATTAATTAATTGAAAATAAATCACTCCCACCTTTTACCCCTATAAACATCACATACATTTAAACTATATATTAAAATACATAACACTAATTAAAAAATCGATATTTTAAATAACTATATTTTTGCAAACGATATTAATGACTTCTATTTTTTTGAAATCGATATTTCTTACCTTAAATTCGATATTCTTGACCATGATATTCTTGCTGTCGATATTTCTGTGTCACAATATTTAAAACTCGATATTTGTGTAGGTCAACATTTCCAACTCAATATTTTGACTGAATACCCTTCCGAGGAACTTGGGGGCACATTACGATACCCGGCGTAAAAAAATCCGCCAGGCATGGAAGCGGCAAAAATCCGCCCGCACACACCGCCTGAACACCGACCACGCCATTATGAGTACACAAACTGAAAACCGCCATCGGCGGAAAAATCATACAAAATACCGCCCGCCATCGTCCGAGTCGGAGTCAAACCGCCCGCCACGGACGGAAACACGCACGACAACACAAAACCGCCCGCCCACACGGCCGACACACCGCACGTGAAATTACGATCGCACCGCCATGAGCGCGGAAAAACAACAAATATACCGCCCGCCAGCGCAAACAACGCCGATGAGAATCGACACGGCAGAAGCCATGGCGCCCACGTACCTGCACAGAAACCATCCGCACACAAAACCAATAGCACACAACATGGCCAACAAGTCCACACAGCAAGGCACGCACAAATACACAAGCACAGTACACATCCCGAAAACACCCCCCGGACAAACAAAAAATACAAAGGCCAGAACCCCAGACACAACACACCTGAAAACAACAGACCATGAGGACACACCCACATAGGTGAGTACAAAAGCAGCACTCCCACAGACCACAACCCCTTGCTACATTGCAAACCAGAGAGGAGAGGAGAGGACACAGTGACACAGCAAGGACAGCAGCACACCACAGAAACGCACACATCACAACCACCACCACCACCAAACACCGGCACCACAAACCCCCTGCACATTACACAACACACACCGCACCAGCACCACAAACACCATGGCACCACAAAGGATGCCCAAGTTCACGCCCATGGAGCTGACGGTCATGGTCGACGAGATCATCAAGGTGTACCCACAAATCTATGGGAACATGGTCCAGCACACACCACTAGCCACCAGAAACAGAATGTGGACCCGGATCGTAGACCAGGTCAATGCAGTCGGGACCCTGCCCAGGAACAGAACCGAGATTAACAAACGTTGGAATGACGTCAAGAGCCTGGTCAAGAAGAAGGAGGGCAAAAACAGAGAGCTGGCTGCCGTCACTGGCGGAGGGAATCCCGCGCTCTTTAAGACCTTCAAAGCGTGGGAGGAGAAGGTGCGAGTCGTAATCCATCCGGAGATCCTCGCCGGATTAGCAGGGGGAGTGGAGGCTGGTAAGTACAAACTAATGTATACCAGCACACCGCTATGTACACACATGCGCAACCACCATGCCACAGCTCCCAGGGACAAACACCCCCATGTCCAGCACACAATACACAACACATCACACGCACATGCAACAGACACTACCAGACACAGGCCAAACCGAACAACTGTAAGATGCGTGGGGACATGTGTACACTAAGCCAGCCACGTAACCACCAACAGGTCCCCAAATATGCCAGAAGCGCTACAACGAGCACCCACCACACCCATGTGTCCGCCACAGCTGCACCAACTGACAAGTAACAGGTAAGTGGCAGGAACACAAAGTGCAGTGGGTGGGACGGTGGACAGCCCAAGTACAACACACACCAGGCCCCAGTCCCACAGCACAGCAAGGAGGAGCATCCCCCACACCCCACACCCACGTGTCAGCCACCGCAGTGCACAACGACAGCCGAAAGGCAGACATCACGGTCCACAGCAATCGGTGTCAGTGGGTGTACAGCCACCCCCACGACCCACTACACCCCCCACCCCCACAGACCTGCAACATGGAGCACCCCCGCTAAGAGCCATGTGGCATCCAGTACAGTGCACGCACGAACAACTTGCAGGTGGGAAACTGGACAGGGCTGGATTACTGGAGGCATGAGGACCATAACACCACCAACACATGGGACATGTCACGTAGCACACGAACATGCAGCACCGCCCACCGTCACGAACAAGTGAACAATGTGCACACGGACATGAACAGCAGACTCACACCCCACATGACCCATCACAGACATAGCAACACCCAAGGAGCCACGTCTGCATGCACAAGCCACACTGAATATAGTCCCACACGGCAGCCACTGTGCAACTCATCACACACAACCGAAACACCATTGAAGTCCTGTCCATGTAGCCCCTACTGCCTGTCAACCACACACCCCACAACTACGCCTATGTAAGACAAACAACACTAGACGCAACAGAGCGGAACAACAGAAATGCACACGAACACCACTGAACCCATCAAACACACAGACACACCATGCACATACAACATACCATCCATCCCATCCGTCAGCCCCAGTCTCATGAAAGGCATGTCATCCGCACAGCTGCCACACATACAGCAGTCACGCTAAGACACATGCCCATGACCAACCATGTGCCAGAAGTCAATTAAGCGCACGACACACTGTGAGCAACAACACACAACATGGGCCACACCCCCCGAGCACTGCAGTGATGCACATGGCACAGGGCAGCACGCACACCAAGGAGATGGGACAACTGCAATACGTTGGCTGGCACACAACTATCACTCACTCATAACGATGCGTCCAATGCCATGTCCAGTAACCACAACAGACAGCAAATATGCAGGGCATGTCAGGCATGCACACACCTCAGACCATGCACTGTCATGCTGCCACAACACATGTCACGTTCGGCACCCATGGCTCACAGCATGTACCCCAAAAGCATATACCCTCCCAAATGCGAATCTGGGGCATGGCCCCCATGTTGCCATATGCGTTCCTAAGCGTTCCATTTGAACCCCAAAAGCATATTCCATCCCAAATGCAAATCTGGGGCATGGCCCCCATGTTGCCATATGCGTTCCTAAGCGTTCCATTTGAACTCCAAAAGCAAAGTACAAACCAGACCCAGGATGGGCCAGGAGCCCGCATACACCAGAGTCACAATGAGTAGGGGCAAAGCAACACACCCATCGGCATGGCCAATCCGTCCCATGCCACATGTGCACAGCACACAGTCCCATTGCCTAGCACACACACCTACAGATGCCACAGCCACACACTCGCCTCCGGGAAACCCATGTACGAGATTGCACGAACTGCCAATGTCAGACGACTAATACATACTTCGCCAGGTGCAACACAATAACAAATCTCATTTTCTCCACAGGTGACGAACTGCTGGACGCTGGGGATGGAGACAGCAGCCAGCACAGCCAGCCTACAAGCCCCCAACGAGGACACACGGATCTGGAGGATCTGTCCACCTCTTCGGACACGGACCACCAAGCTGGCCCATCTGGCGTGGCAGGGCCCAGCCGCTCCCCAGGACCCCTCCTACCCACCAACCCATCATCCAGGGATGTTGAACAGTCCCAGTCCCCTGCTGCCACTGTCGTTGCGGCCACACCCACGGTCATTGCGGCCACTACCACTGCCGCAACCGCCACCATCGCCGCACCGACCACCACCGCCTCCACCACCACCACGTCTTCGCTGGCACCAGCCCCAGCGCAGGTGGTGGCCCGGCCGACTGGATCCACCCTGGGAGCCACAGCGAGGACCGTGGTGAGCAATGTGGCTAGTGGGCAGGCCGGTGGCAGCAGGACTGGTAGGAGGAGCAGGGTCAGGGAAACGCCAGCCTCCCCTGGGAGCCATGCCCTGCCTCAAATGGACAGAGTCCTTGGGGCCTATGAAGAGGCCCAAGGACAATGGGCCAGGTCTGCTACTGACACGCGGGAGGTGCTGGGGGTGCTGAGGTCCATGGACGCCCATATGGGCCAATTCGTGTCCCGTATGGACCAACTCGTGGACCTCATGGGCCAGCTGGTGGTGGCGGTGGGGTCACAGGCAAGGCCAGCAACACCACCTCCGCCACCACCTGCTAGGGCGCAGGCTCGGGCAGCAGTGTCCACTTCCCCTGCGTCCACAGCCAGTGAGCACACCTCACCCACCACCAGCAGGTCGCCACCACACACCCCCTCCCAAACGTGGAAGGGGCCGTCCGAAGAGGAAACAGATCTCCCGGGAGGACTTCGCATGCTCCAGTCGCAAGTGAGGCAGCCAGCCAGCCTTCCGCCAGCCTTCCTTGACCAGCCACTGCATTGACTTGCTCTACGATCCCACTCCACACAGCCAGCTGGATGGCATGTGTGTGTTGGACTATGGACATAGAACCAGTGGGTACACCCTGATCATCACGCAGCCATGACCGACAGCTCATTGTCACTGCACGCACCACTTTTGTCATCACCTTACACACAATCACATGTCACAGTTTGTAATAAATGCACCTTTTTCACTAACTGCTGTTTGTGCCCTGTGTCTTTATTGTACGGAATACAACGGCCACCTTGGGCGGAAAGGCACCTGATGCGTGGCATGGAAATGGAATCCGGAGGGCCTGTAGGGACCTAGGGGTGGGAGACAGAACAGGAGCACATTCAATGAGTGTGTCACACACCCATCACACAGTACATGTCAACAACTACAAGCAATGTACACACATTGCACAGAGCAATAGGGCACAATGCCACAGTCACCAACAGTGGCATACTACCCTGGCCATGGAGCGTTGACACACTGCACGCAGTGAACATACGGCCACCCTGACACAGCACACACACACCTGCATAGATACAGACACATCATCCGTCGTACATGGACACTCACCGTCAAGTGAAGTAGCGGGCGATGAGCTGCTGGCGCACATTCCCAGCTTCCTCCTCTCCGCTGTCCACCTCACTCGAGCTGTCCTGGTCTGCGGGCTGGGGCCCTGGTTGATCTCCGTCATCCACAATGAGGGGGATCTGCTTCCGAATGGCCAGATTGTGCAGCATGCAGCACGCCACCACTATCTGGCACACCTTCTGTGGGGAGTACGCCAGTGCACCCCGGTGCGGTCCAGGCACCTGAACCTGGACTTGAGGAGGCCAAAGGTACGCTCGACCACACGTCTGGTCCTCCCATGTGCCTCATTGTATCGATCGTCTGCTGGGGTGCGAGGATTCCTCAATGGACTGAGCAGCCATGCCCCATTCGGATACGCAGAGTCACCTGGGTGTGAGGGACACAGAGAACCGTTGCTATTCCAACTGGACAGGGGACAGCATCGCACAACCAGCACGCTACACCACTCCACATACTCACCGACAATACAGCCACGATCCTGTTGCAGATTGGCCATCAGTCGTGGCAAGATGCTGTTGCGCATTATGTGTGCGTCATGGGCCGAGCCTGGAAACTTTGCACACACGTGGGTGATCACCATGTCCGCAAGGCACACCACTTGCACATTCAGGGAGTGCGTGTGCTTCCTGTTGCGGTACAGGTGCTCAGTGGCCTGTGGTGGAACAAGGCCGACATGTGTGCAGTCAATGGCTCCCACGACGTGTGGGATTCTGCCAAGGGCATAGAATGCACCCTTCACTGCCGCCAATTCACGAGCCCTGGGGAATCTGATGTACCTGTTCCGGTACAGCATCATGGCTGCCAGTACATCCCTCAGCACCTTGCTGAACATGGGCTGGGACATCCCTCCTCCACTGCCCACTGTGTGCTGGAATGACCCAGTGGCGAAGAAATGCATGGCGGCCATCACCTTAGCCGTGGGGGTGACAGCAGTCGGATACACCCTGCGGGGACGGAGATGGGGCTCTAACATGGCACACAGTCGATGCAGAGTTGGCCTGTCCAGCCGAAACTTCCTGATTACCTCTGTATCGTCCATGTCCGCCAGCAATTGGTATGGGCGGTCAATGTTCGGTCTCCGCCTGGGTTAAATGGCAGAGGACACATGTCAAAGCAACACGGCACATAGCAATTTCGCATACACATCACTGACATGACTGAGCAAGCACATGGGCCACAGCCCAGCTGTCAAGCTGGGACGGCACGGCCACAATACACTTACACAGGTCTCCCAACAATGGCAATGGCAAGTGAGACATACCACTGCCATGTGCATGCACATGGGGATCTAGGCCCCAATGACTTGCGGGGCGTGCTGATGGGGACTGACTGCATATTCGTCAAGCGGCAACGCCACGGCAACATGAATGTCTGCTGAGCATGGAACTGCTTCCGAGGCTGGATGAGTATGGCACACGACGACAACGATGTGGGCACGGGCTGAGCGGCCAATACAAGTGGGACCTGTGGCACGAGGGGATATGAGACAGTAGTAGGTGTCAGCACTGCACCCTATGTACAGCACTGTACGGATCACAGCTCCCGAAACATTGACTGGTGTCCACATTGACAGCCCCATGCCAAGACGGCTGTGTGCTTGCAGTCACACGTCACAGGTGAGAGGTTACATTGCACGTGCCAGGTGGCAGTCGTACATAGTGGGAGCTGGCATGTGTGTGCATTTGTCTCCTGTTCAGGATCCACCAGATGGGCGCTGACTCTGTACTGACCATTGGACACAGCATGTTCCGTGGAAGGCTTGTGTGTGTGGGATGGTGGCACTGGATGTGCCTCCGTTGGGTGGGGGCCATGCACAGGGCGGGTACGTCGATGATTGCGCATTGTTGGTCACGGTGGGTGCACCAGCTAAGATGTGTTGCCCTGTGTTCAATTCCTATGTCCGCATGATGATGGACTGTGGATGTGGGCAGACTACACATTGGTCGATGTGCTGTCCATATGCATGTGCCTTCACACCAGGCACAGCTGCCCCTGCACATGTGACCCCTGCTGGACTCGCTGCTGGGTCTGTGGAGCTGATGCACCTTCTGCGCGTGGGGCGGACAGCTCTCCTCACTTCCCTCATTGCGCATGTCATGTCTTTGCCGCAGGTGACATGGATCATGGAGGGCCCACATGTACGCGTGGGTAGGCTACACATGATTGTTCACTGGTCGCCACCCCCAGTCAGTGTTTCGAATGGGAAGGTTGTCGTGCTGGTGGTATGTTCGATGTGGCGGATGGGCGGGCCTAGGTGCGGGCTTACATTCCGGACATGGGGGTAGTTGGATTGGCGACTAGTTGCAGTACACACGGGACACGTCTCTTCCTTTCCACATCTGGGTCATCCCTTGTACTAACTGACAGTGATACAGTCATCTTCGCCCCAGCCCTCATGTCCTCCCCTCGCCCCCAATATGCATGCTCACCTGCGAGGCTAGCGCTTGCACAGGCAGCCCCAAGCTCGCACCAGAGAGGGCAAGGAGTGCATGTGTGGGTCCAGTTGCACGAGTGGGCTGTCTCAGGGTATGATGTGTGGCGGGACGCCGTCCACCTGCGTGGTGCCCCAAATGGAGACCCGGCCTGCATGGACTATGCATCACAGTCTTCGCCTTCCGGATCCGCCACCTGCGACACCCAGTGGCTGTGGCTGCCCTTGCGGCCATGCCGCGTCCGTCTGTGGCTGATGGCCCACACATTCACTCTTTGGCCTCTCTGGGGAGGGCTCAGGGGTGGTGGCGCACGCGCTTGCACTTAGTCGCAATGGCATGTGGCGTGGTTGGTATGATGGGCAATGGATGGGATGGTGCGAGCCACCTCCCGTGACGTCAGTGCTGCTCGTGCTGTGGTGCGTCCCCCTACACTTCCATTTGACTTTTTGCCATGCTGGACGTTGAGGTTCTATTGCCTGCGTGATATGACCAGGAGGAGCGCGAGGAGACCTCTCACACACCATGCTCCACTGCCATCCCGTGCCCTGTATCGCCTGTGTGGGTTGACTATGTTGGGGTTACACCTGGTCGACTGGGGCTGTGTGTGCCTTGTCAAGGGGCATGGCGGGCGCACAACAGGATCCAGCTTGTCCACAGAGGGTGGGCTGAGGTGCGCCTGGTACCGCTTTGTACGTGTGCCCGGCTGCTGTGCACACACGTGTTCACTCCCCCGACAGGTGTCCTCTCACAATGCCCAGGGAAGCGGTGGTGTACTGTTCATGACCCCTCCCAACACGGCGTGCTCCAACTTGGCATGTGCGCATCTACCCGTCGCACCCACCCACCTGAGCACTGCGTCCATACGACTTCACACGACACATGTGTGTCTTCCACAGTAGTGCTACTCATTTGCGTTGACATCCAATACCAGTGGACTACATGGTCATGTCACGACTGCCGTGTACTTCACATACTCTCATCCTCTCTCATTCGTACTTGTGAAATGAGTCAGCGGAGACAGTTCTGGTTTCAAACATTATATTGAGTCTTCTGTCCTCTGTGATGCAGTATAGTGGACACTACTGGCAGCGGGATACATGTTGAGGATATACTGAGCATGATTACAAATGGGATAGGGTGTGGGGTTACATCTGCTTGGCCAAGGCTGTGCTAATGTACATTTACGTATGGCTGCGGAGCTGCGGACTTTGACACAGACGGTATACATGTAGCCTACCAGACCGCTCGGCATCATGGGCACAGTCCATCTCAGTTCCATGTGACAGGTTTGCTGCGGTTGTTCCTCATGCACGCGTGCATGTGAGATGACATCAGGGCATGTGCTTGCGTGCATGCAGCGGCGTGCCACTTGTTGTTGCACTGTGGTGGTTACTGGACATGTCACAGTCACTGGGGTCGTGTTGTTGTTGTATGCACTTGTCGTCCATGCAAAGGTCCTGGTATGGGTTTCCCGGGGCGGGGGTGGGAGGGGTGCAGCACCCACAGACTCCAGGCGACCTATTCATGTCCACTGAGCGGTGTGTGTGTCCATGGGCGCTGGATCCATGTCGTGTCCTGGTTGTTCGTGCAGTTCCGTCCATGTGGGTGCGATGCACAGAGCCCATGCCACTGCCTCCCACGATGCATGCGGTGTTCCTGGATGTGATGGGGAACAGTGTGCATGTCCCGGTCATATCCGATGTCATGGCGATGTCGTTGATGGTGTGGTTACAGTTGCCGGTCGTTTGGTATGGCTGTTGTGGTGGTGACTGGCCAGTCCGTGCGGAAGCTGAGCATGGGTGCGGGGTTGGACTTCATAGGTCACTCGGGGAACCTGCGTTGTGGTCCGACGTATTTACAGGTTGTCAGGTATGCGATGCCGTCCAGCAGGGCTTCCATGTCATTGGTGGTGTACATGTTTGCCAGCCAATGAAGCGGATGGTGGCTGTCAAGGTGTTGTTCGTAGGTTGTCCCTTGGAGGACCATGATGGGGCATGCTGGGTGACATTCGATGTAGCTGTTCTCGATGATCCGTTGTGTGGAGGCACAGTGGTTCCATTTCAGTGCGCGTGCGATGTTGGCCACATACGCCATGCCCCCATAGGCAGAGCAGGCCCTGTCGTGTGCGTCCAGAGGGAGGAGTAGTGGTAGCAGGTCCGCCTTCAGACATGCCGGGTTGGAGAGGCATATCTCGACGGGATGCTGGTAGGGACACCTCCGACAGTAGAAGACGGGCATGACGCAGCTGAACAATGTGATGCGGTAAGTCAGTCGGTAACTTACGTTCAGCAGGGACAGGAGATCGCATCCCAATGTATGTATCGTGCTGGTTTGGTACAGCTTGAGCTCTTCGGCGTAGTTGGGTAGGTGTGTTGCGGTTGCCATTTCGCAGCGGTTCGTAGAGGTGGCGTGCTCCGGCTGTGTGTGCAGTCTGCAATGTGCACGCTCCGGGGTTGCTGTGAGCTCTGTGTAGTCGTGGGGAGACAGGACTTGTGTTCTGTTGGCTTGTTTGGAGGACACGGGCCCTCTTCCCACATGCTTCTCAGACAGTTCAAGGTCGGTGCTGTGTGACTCCTTCCAATTAACTTGCATGTGGCCGACATGGGGGAGTGTTTTCTTCTTTCTTCCCCGTCCGTTGTGTGCTTCTGTGATATGCGCTATCTGCCGTGTGGTCGGTCTCCTCGGCATGCCTGTGTTGGTCTATTCTTGGACAATGGCTGTATTCACCGGCTTCTGTCGTAGGGCTGTGGTTTCGGTGTTGGAATGGAAGGTCATTCAGTGCTGTCTGCTCTCCTTGTGTGGGCAGCAGGCTGCCTTTCCGCTCTGCGTTGGGCCTTGTGTGTGGATGTAATTCTTGGGCCACCTGTTGTCGGTCCCCGGGCTCTTTGGTGTTCCGTTTCATGTGTCTTGTTCATATGTGCAGGGTGGTATGGGTTTTTCAGTGTGGTACTGGCGTTCCTCTTCCCGAAGGGGCCCTGCTTCTCCTAGCTGGTGTTGCCGCCGCTGTGTGCTTCGCCATGTTTGTTACACTGGGGTGTGTCCTGCTGTTGCGTGACTTAACTGACATGTGTGCGTCGGTTGTGTGGCGTTGGGTGTTGTCCGTGAATTGGCGTTGGGGACATGTCTGTGGCCGGCCTGTCACGTGTCATGTGCGTTCGGGGTGGGGCTGGTGTGTGCTGCTTGGTTGTGTCCCTGTGTCTGTGTGCGACGCATGCATGGCGCTGCGGTTGGCCTCTGCGTTGTTCGCATGTGTGGCGGCGTCATCGGCGCTTTGGGGCCGTGACGGGGTGGTTGGTTCCTAGTCCCAGGTGGTGTGTACACATGTGTTCCGCGATGTTAGGATTTGGCCTGTGTGTCATATGTGGATGCAATGGTGGATGTGTAATGTGCACGCGCTGGTGGGGGGTTGTCCGCTTTATCCGCCCTTGCACTGTGTGCGCTGTTTGCGTGCACTTGTTGTGTGTGTGCCTACCTGCGTCTCCGCGGTACGTTGCGTCCTTGGTGGTGCATCAGCAGAAGCATGGGAAGGGCCTGCAGTGCTGGATTCATGCCCGGGGTGCCGCTTCTTCGTTGTCCGTGCTCGGCGTCCGTGTTTCCGCCTCTCTTTCACGTGCGGTGTCTCTTTGCCGTGGGAGCCGTTTGTTTGCGGCATCGTAATTTATGCGCCGGGCGGGACGTGTTTCGTCGGACGGTGTGTGTCAGTTGTGCTGCGCCGCTACGTGAACGGGCGCACTTTGATGGCGGACGGTGTTGCTGGCTTGCCGGCGGTGTTTGGCCTGCTTTTCGCATCGTAATTGGGCGGGCGTGTGGACTGCTGCGTGCCGGCGGTAACTGGTGGTTTTTGCATCCGCCAGCACGGCGGTAGTGCTTCCGCCCGCCATCGTAATGGGCCCCTTGGTGTTTACTTTTCTTTTCCTGACTTCAAAGTGAGAGGATTTATGTGACAATCTTGCTGGGTACTGGGAGTGTGCTGAAGGAAAGGCTGTAGGATGTTATTTTTTGTCTGCCACACAACAAAATTTAAATGTCTGTAAAGGAACTGTGCAAATATTTCAGAATATATCAGAATTAGGAAAGCACAAATGAAGCACTTTTTTGTAATTCTGAAGTGTGGTGGAAACAGGATGTAGCCTAACGGCTAGGGCGGTCGACCTCAAATCTGGGGAACCGGGTTCGAGTCTCGGCAACATCCTATGATTCTGGGCAAATCACTTAATCTCCCCGTGCCTAACAAAAATGAATGTGTCGCTCACTTTCATGCTGTCCTGGATGCTGGGCAGTCCCCGAGTCTCACCGCCATTGTTGCCACTGTTGGAGGAAACCGGAGCCGGAGGAGAACCCGGATCACGCGGCTGGGAAACTACAACTCCCAGCATACCTAGTGCTCCCTAACGCGCTAAAAGCAGAGACATCGGCCCGCGGTGCGGGGACACGCCCGGGCAAAGCCCGGACTAAGGGCGGGCCCATCCGCGCCTGTCGGAGCCCGGAGGAGGCTGGGCTGGGCTGAGCCCCCCCTCTAACATCCGGACCCCAGGTGAGCTGAGGTTCTTGTGACTCCTGAAGGTACTGTTGCACAAGTTACTAACTTGTGTAACGATATATCTGTAAGAGACAGTAGTTAGTGACAGATTCCTTACCTTAGAATATCCCCAGGCATCAGGCTGGATCCGGAAAGTTTTTGCGTAGCAGTATCCCTGCGCGTCGGTAGGCGGCGTCGTGCGGCTCCGCGTCCGTCGTCGGCGTCGTGATCGCCGGGATGACGTCGCGGGCAGTACTTAGACGCCGCCCCTGCGCGCTGACGTCAGTTCTGTACACGACTTTCCGCACCAGGAACGCAGAGCCATGCAAGAAGCTGACATAGGTGTCTGAAAAATACTAGGGCCCTGAAAGGGATGTCCTTAACCCTAGAAATCAGTTCGCAGAACGGGGAGGATGGGTGGGGCGGTAGGAATCTGTCACTAACTACTGTCTCTTACAGATATATCGTTACACAAGTTAGTAACTTGTGCATCTGAAAGAGACACGTTAGTGACAGATTCCTTATCTTAGAATAGATACCCCAGCAATACCAACCCCGGTGGTGGGTCTGCGAACAAAGATCAGACAAGGAAGTCCCGGAGGACAGAACGGCCAAAGAAGCCGTCCCTCCGGACCTGGCTGTCAAGGCAGTAATGCTTGGTAAACGTGTGCAGTGAGGCCCACGTAGCTGCCTGACAGATATCCTGCAGCGGAACACCGCGGCCTAAGGCCGTGGTAGCAGCCGTTGCCCTGGTGGAATGGGCACGCAGCCCAACAGGAGGCTCCTTCTTAGCCAAAGAATAGCAGGCTTTGATACACAAGGTTACCCAGCGGGAGATGGTTCTCTTGTGCACCGCCCGACCTTTTTGGCACCCACGTAGCCAACAAAGAGCTGGTCATCCACCCGGAAGTGTTGTGTGCGGTTGATATAAAAAGAAAGCGCACGTTTTGGGTCCAGACGGTGGAGCCTCTCTTCCTCTCTGGAAGGATGCGGAGGCGGAAAGAAGGTGGGCAAAGTGATGGTCTGCCCAATGTGGAAGGCAGTAACCACCTTTGGCAAGAAGGACGGACGCGTCCTAAGAACAACCTTGTCTGGATGGACAGACAGAAAGGGAGGTTTGCATGAAAGAGCCTGGAGCTCACTCACCCGCCGAGCGCAGGTGATGGCCACCAGAAAGGCTCTCTTCAGAGTCAGAAGACGAAGAGGACAGTTATGTAGAGGCTCAAAGGGAGCGCACATAAGAAAGGTAAGAACCAAGTTCAAGTCCCACTGAGGCATCACAAACGGAACAGGAGGGAAGAGGTGTGTAATGCCTTTTAGAAACCTGTTAACAACAGGGGACTTGAAAAGGGAGGGCTGATCAGGAAGCCTGAGGAAGGCCGAGATGGCACAAAGATAGCCCTTGATGGTACCCAGGGCAGAACCCTGTTGGGCCAGGGAAAGAAGGAACAGAAGAACCTCAGAAAGAGGGGCAGAAAGGGGATTCACAGCCTTTGCTGTGCACCATGCCACAAACTTGTTCCACCTGCAGGCGTATACCACCTTAGTGGAGGGACGCCTGGCTGCCAGAATCACATCACAAACTTCGGGAGGCAAGTCGAAAGGAATCAACTGCCGCCGCTCAATCTCCACGCAAGCAGGTGGAGGCTGGACAGGTTCGGGTGGAGGACCGTCCCCTGCTGCTGCGACAGAAGATCCTCCTGAAGAGGCAGACGGATCGGGGGATCTACGCTCATACTGAGTAGCTCGGGATACCAAACTGTTCGAGCCCAGTCCGGAGCTACAAGAATGACTTGGGCCCGGTCGTGCCGAATCTTCTTCAACACTCTGGGTAGAAGTGGTATAGGCGGAAAGGCGTACAACAGACCGCAACTCCACTCACGACGAAAAGCGTCGCCGAGCGAGTGCCGCATTGGAAATTCCAACGTGCAGAACTGATGACATTGCGCGTTCTCTTCGGTGGCGAATAGATCTAACCAAGGCTCTCCCCACTGAAGAAAGAGTCCTTGTGCCACTTCCGAGTGAAGACGCCATTCGTGATACATCATGCACCTGCGGCTGAGTTCGTCCGCCCTGGCGTTCAGGGAACCTGCCAGGTGTTGAACCATCAGGAACATGCCCTGATGTTCCAGCCATGTCCAGAGGCGCAGAGCCTCCTGACAAAGGGTCCACGACCCCACCCCGCCTTGTTTGTTGCAGTACCACATGGCGGTGGTGTTTTCTGTGAACACCTGCACTACCTTCCCTTTGACAGAGGGAAGGAATGCCTTGAGTGCAAGTCGGATCGCCCGGAGCTCCAGAAGGTTGATATGGAGCCGGGACTCCGCCGGAGACCAGAGGCCTCTGATCTCCGCCTCTCCCATGTGACCGCCCCATCCCAGAAGGGACGCGTCCGTCACAACTGTGTGCTCTGGCTGGGGAAGGGAGAGGGATCTGCCCTTGACCCATTGCTGGTTCGAGAGCCACCACTGCAACTGTTTTGCAGTCCCCTCCGAGATCTGGACGTGATCGGACAGGTTGCCCTGGTGCTGCGCCCACTGGAACTTCAGGTCCCACTGCAGAGCCCGCATATGCCATCTGGCATGAGTGACCAGCAGGATGCAGGAGGCCATGAGGCCGAGCAGCCTCAGGGTCATCCGTACCGAAACCCAGGAAGAAGGCTGAAAGATCGGAATCATAGCCTGAATATCCCGGACTCGCCGTTCGGGAGGATAGGCCCGAAACTGCGTCGTGTCCAGAACTGCTCCGATGAAAAGGAGCTGTGGAGAAGGAATCAGATGCGACTTCGGCACATTGATGGAGAACCCCAGCGAGTGCAGGAGTTCGGCCGTAGTCTGGAGGTGGGAGACGACTGCCTGGGACGAGCCCGCCTTCAGCGGCCAGTCGTCGAGGTAGGGGAAGACTGGAACCCCTGCCCGGCGCAGATGAGCTGCGACCACCGCCATCACTTTCGTGAACACCCGAGGGGCACTTGTAAGGCAAAAGGGGAGCACGGTGAACTGAAAATGCTCGAGGCGTACCGTGAACCGCAGGTAACGCCGGTGGGCCGGCAGGACGGGGATGTGAAAATAAGCGTCCTGCAAGTCCAACTCTACCAACCAGTCTCCAGGGTCGAGGGCAGTCAAGACCTGAGCTAGGGTGAGCATCTTGAACTTCTCCTTCCGGAGGAAGCGATTGACGTTCCGGAGGTCCAAGATAGGACGCATGTCCTCCTTGTCCTTTTTGGGCACCAGGAAGTAGTGGGAGTAGCAACCACGCCCTACTTCTGGGGTCGGAACATGCTCGATGGCCCTCTTGGCCAAGAGGGCCGTGACTTCCTTCTGCAGAAGTACCAAGTGATCCCCTGACATGCGGTGGAATTGAGGTGGCATGGCTGGGGGGTGGTCTCGAAGGGGAGGGAGTAGCCCCTTCGGACAATGTCCAAGACCCACCTGTCCGAGGTGATGGGACGCCAGTGGTGAAGGTGATGGCGGACCCTGCCCCCTACTGGCGTGCTGTGCACCGGAAAGGAGGGACTAGGAGGGCTTGGAGGCCGCGGACGGGTTGGAGGTAGTGGCCTGACCCGCACGCTGGTTGCCCGAACCGCCACGGCGGTATCCACGTCCTCGGCCACGTGAAGACGCTTGCTGCGCGGGCCGGTGGCTGGGCAGCTGACGTGACTGGGCGCCCCTTCCGTGGCCACCAAAGGGGCGAAAAGCAGAGGTGAGCGGAGGGCGTACAACAGAAAGGCCCAGGGCCTTGGCAGTAGCCCGTGAGTCCTTAAACCGCTCTAGCGCATGGTCTGCCTTTGAACCAAAAAGACCGACTCCATCAAAGGGCATGTCCATGAGTGTATTCTGGACATCACCCGAGAAACCAGTTGTCCTCAGCCAGGCGTGGCGACGCAGCGCCACCGTCATTGCAAGCGATCTGCCCAGCGAGTCGGCGGTATCAAGGCCACAACGGATGGTGTATTTAGCCGCATCTCGCCCTTCCGCAATGGCGTGGGTAAGCAGTGTCTGGACCTCCTCAGAACACTGCGGCAAAACAGCCGCCACCGAATCCCACAGGGAGTGGGTATATCGGCCCAAAAGGCAAGCGGTGTTGACGGACCGCAAGCCAGCACTGGAGGAAGAAAAAGCCTTCTTCCCAAATTGGTCCAGGCGTTTGGATTCCCTATCCGGAGGGGCGGTAGGGAAGGCGGTTTGGGAGGCAGAGGCTTGGACAACCAAGCTCTCGGGGTGGGATGTTGGGAGAGAAACAAGGGGTCGCCCGGAGCAGGGCGATGGCGTCGGGCCACGTTCCTATCCACAGGAGCCCCTGTGGTGGGTTTGGACCAGGCACCCAAAAGAACGTCAGTGAGTGCATCATTAAACGGCAGCACAGTCTCCGAGGAGGAAGCCGCCGGCTGAAGCACTTCTGTCAGGAGGTTAGTCCTGACGGCCACAGTAGGCAACTGGAGATGTAAGGCTCCAGCTGCTCTACGCAACACCGTTGCAAAATTAGCTCCCTCTTCCGTAGCCACGGGAGGATACAGCATGCCAGTGTCAGGGGAGGTGTCTAGACCACTGGCATCCCCAAGTTCCTCAGCCCAGTCCGGATCATACTCACACTGTTGTGTGAGAGGGTCCTCAGACCCCTCCCAGCTCTCCTGGTCCTCCTCTTGTTCAAAATATGGAGGAGGAGGGACATTTGGGACCCAAGGTCTCATCGGCGCCGGAGTCGAGCGACGTCGGTCCGGCTCCATGTCCGGAGCCGGAGAGAGCCGGGGACCGACGCCGTCCGGAGCCCCGGACGGCGTCAGGAACGGCACCGGGGACATCGGCGTCGGCGGAGGCGTGGTTAGGTCAACCAGCGTCGATGGGGGTTGCGGTACCACCGGAGCCGGGATCGAGGCCGGGGCCGGAGCCGAGGCCGGGATGAAGGCTGGTGGGACAGGCGACGCCGGGACCGGAGTCGACGGCGGCGCCGGGGCAACCCCATCAGGGCCCGAAGGCGCACCGGAGGGGCCTGAAGGCCCGAAGAGGCGGGCCATGGCCGACAGGAATTCCTGTAGTTCGGCCGGAGTCGCCCCGAACCCGGAAAGGACGGGTAATGCGGGGGCGGCTCTACAGGCATGTCCGGGGCCGCGGGGACGGTGCCGACTGGGGCCTCAGCCGAGTCGCGAGACCGGCGAGGCGAAGTCTTAGAGCGATGATGCTTCTTAGACTTTTTGTGCTTCGACTTACCCGAGGAGCGCGAAGTCTTGGACTCCGACGACCGGCGGGGACTCCGCGACCGGCCCCTCGACCTCTCCCGGGACCGGGGCTTGGTGTGGCGTGGAGCCGACTGCCGAACCTCGAGTAGCTTTCGAGACCGCTCTCGCAAAGCCTTCGGATGAAGTTTCCGGCAGTCAGGGCACGACTTCGTGTCGTGGTCTCGGCCGAGACAGAAGAGACACTCGAGATGCGGGTCCGTGATCGACATCATGCGACCACAGGCTCCGCATGGCTTGAAGCCGGGCATCCCTACGACACCTAGGAGTCGTGAAGACTCAATGAAGAAACAGTGAAAAAATTCACAAAAAAGTTAGTCAAAAATTGACTAGGGCACTGCTCTTCCCGGATCTGCGCTTACTGGCGCGGAAAAGAAGAACTGACGTCAGCGCGCAGGGGCGGCGTCTAAGTACTGCCCGCGATGTCATCCCGGCGATCACGACGCCGACGACGGACGCGGAGCCGCACGACGCCGCCTACCGACGCGCAGGGGTACTGCTACGCAAAAACTTTCCGGATCCAGCCTGACGCCTGGGGATATTCTAAGGTAAGGAATCTGTCACTAACGTGTCTCTTTCAGATGCACTCACTATTAATACTTGGGGGCATATTATCAAGGGCTGGCGATATAATTATCGCCGCTTTAGCGTCCGTTTTCGGGCGAAAAGCGGCGATAATTATATCGCAATATCATCAAGGACACGCTAGCGCGTGTTTCCTTGATGTAGAGCTCGTTTTTCACAGCCTCGCCTTGCATCGCTAATGAGATGCAAAGAAGGCGTGGCTGTGAAAACAACACAAGTTAATATCGCGAAGGCAGCTTCGCGATATTAACAAGGAGGTGCAGCGATAAAAGAAATCGCGCTACCTCAGCTTTAACTCAGGAATTTAACGTCTGTTAAATTCCTGACTTAAGCATACTTTTCATGGGAGATGGATTCTGCTGATACGACCACAGGGTCGTATCAGCAAGGTTATCGCCGCTTTCCATGGAACATCGCTGGAAAACCAGCGATGTTCCATGGAAAACAAGCTATCGCAGGAATAATTATCGCCATTGCGCTATGCGTTGTTAATACGGCGCTAGCATGGCGATAATTATCTGCGGTAGCCGGCGATAACTATTCTCACGCTGTGAACGGCCAGCGATAATTATCGCTGGCCGTTGATAATATGCCCCTTGGTTTCTTGGGGAGGATCCAACCTTTATTGCTAACTACCATGAGCAAACAAAAGGGCTGTAGTGAACGCCCAGGGGGTGGAGTCGCTGGGACTCTTGATGCCTTTCTAATGAGGGCAGAGTCCGTCCTAACCCATGAGATTGAGCTAACGGAGCGACGACTCTCTTTTGATTCCCTGATTGCGCAGAAGCGCTCCTCCCTCTGTAGCTATACCACGGACGTCACCCCCATAATTCCCCCCAAAACTTCATCTGCACCTCACCTGGCCCCTGGCTTGCTCGCATCCTCCCCCCACCGATACCTCAACCGGTCGCAATATAGTGACACGGGGGCAGGCTGCGACATCTCGACTTGATGACAGTAATAGCGAACCCCCAGTCAAAAGAAGAAGGGGTGGTGGTGTGCAAAAACAAAAGCCCTTGAAAGAAACTCGGTCTGGTAAAGCAACAGGGAAAGGCGAACCTGAATCGGGGCCAAACTCTACACTAAGGACTATCGACCCTACCATGGAGTCTATACAGGCGAATGGCGAAGACTTCCTGAGGCTCTGGTTACCGTGCTCTTGAATCCTCTTTTGCACAAATTAACTCAAATTGAAGAGAGACTGACATATATTGAGGCCATGGGCACATGTTCTCACACATATTCCCATTGTACACGTCCAGACAGGGTAGCAGGGTTGTCAGCTTATCCAGAGGTGGGGACTTGTTTAACAACAACCGATAGTGTGGGGGGCAATACGCCCCAGCCATCCCAACGGAATCATAATCCGGGCATACCTGATTCTAGTGTCCGCCCACACAGCCAAAACCCCTCTGCACAATTAAGTGATTATCCAATAAATCCAAGGGGACCCTCAAATACCCCTTATTTACCTGCCATTACCACCACAAATAGGTCGATATCCAACCTGCAGCCAGCAGTAACAGGGGGCGGTGGAAACAGTGACATCTCAAGACAGCAAATTAACATACCGAGGCAGGTATCTACTACATACCACTCTTTGCACCTCCCACCGGCAGCGTCCCCTCTTGTGATGGTCTTGAGTAATGTCCCAAACTTGAGGGAGGGCCAGGTTGAAACAACAATTCAACTAATGGATAAGTCCCTCCATTGGCTGGCTCATCATACAATCGGTATGGGCAGGGGGGGCGCCCGACTAGCTAACCAAATTATCATGGCCAGAAGGGTAGGGTGGCTGGGCTAGTCCCCGAAATCAACGGAGGGCGACTGTGTGGTAATGAATTTTAACAACTCTTCTGCACCAAGATGCCTTCTAGACCAACTACGTAGAGCCCCACCAATTGGTACACAGATTACAGCACTACCCCTCGAGTACTTCTATAGGCCCCTTCCACCATTGGTCTTGGAACCGTTATTCCACACAAGGGAAAATCCAGTGAGGCCTAGTGTTTTGGGCAATCAGGGATTACATCTTGAGAATAGATTTGCCCCGCTTTCGGGGCTGGAGCTCTGCGACTGACTACCCACCCGACCACATGAGGGGTGTGCTGCAGTGTCTACTACTGTGCGTGAAGTTGACACCGAATCCTCCATCAACCATAGTGAGGCCAGGAAGGGACGATCTAACATATTTAAAATAGCATCATGGAACGTGGCAGGAATCTCAAACAAACTGGGTGACGATTATTGGCTGAAACTATGGCGGGACCAAGATATTTCCTGCCTACAGGAGACATGGGCAACGGAAGACACCTTCCTAAATGGCTACCGTTCTTACCAGACAAGGGCAATTCCGTCATCTTCAGGAAGGACCAAGGGGGGGGGGCCTATTAACTCTGATCCCCAACACATTGGCACTGAAAGCCAAGATGTTTGAAGGGAAGAGCCCCTATTTTCACCTCCTCATCTTAGAGATGGCCAACCAAGGCTTTTGGCTTTTAATAAAGTACTATAATAATAATTTCGGGCCAAACATGCACCAAGTCTTGGAGGATGTGAATAGGGCAATCAATGAGGCTACATACACTATTAAGAAAAAGGATGCCTTAAATATTATTTGGATGGGAGACTTTAACATTCACCCATGTAAGCATAATCAAGAGCCGGTCTGTGGTTTGGATGATCTGATGGTTAACCCGGTCTACCACTTCTCCCATACCAATTACGGAAATAGCCTTAATAGGACTCTCTCGTCCAGGAATATGGTAATGGTTAATAAACCGTCCACTTCCTCGGACTCTCTTTTGAGAACATTCCGTTGAGATGCCCAGGAATCAACCATAGATTTAATATTGGTGTCAAACCCCCTAAATGTTAGATGCGATCATGTAGACGTTCAATTGACGGGTTTTAGCGACCATGCGATTTTATTCTGTGAGATACTTTTGACTCCCAGGGATGTGAACACCCAGCAGAAGATAGGACAGCCACTATTAGACAGGAGAAATGGATACCAACTAAAGTGGGCCCAAATTGACAAATTGAAACTGAATCCCGAAATAATTAGGAATACCTACGATAATATCAGCAACTGTTTCGACCCAGATAATGCCCCCCTATCCCTGGTATCGTCCTTCACAGAACTCCTAGAACACATAAGGAGGGCACTCAATCGGAACAAAACAGAGAAAGTCAAAAAGGACAAGGGCTGGTTCGATTCCCCCTGCTCCAAAAATAGGAAGGCTCTCATCAAAGCCTTGGGTAAAAAACCAAGAAACGCAGACCAAATCGCCGTACTCTGTAGCGAATACAAACTGGCAAGAAGGAATAGGGAAAAGGCGTTGAGGGAAGAGACCTGGGCCAAATTAGAGCATGCATCGGCAGTGGGCAACAGCAAGGAGTTTTGGGCGATAATAAACGCACCTTATTTTAAGACACAAAGGGACCCCACATTAGACACCAATGTAGGAGAAGAGGATTGGGTGGCACATTTCACAAATATTTTTTCCCCCACTATCCTCCCTGTATTACATACAGTCATTGCATGTACCACCATCCAGGATCACCTCTCCTTCTCGCCCACAGAAGTAAGGGCTGGGCTAGAGGCTTGCAGCACCGGGAAAGCTCTGGGCCCTGATGGGGTCCCGATAGACTTTTTCCAGGAGAACGAAGATTTGTGGGTCCCTTTATTGACTACTATTTTTAACAAGATAGCTATAGCAGCCCCCTCCTCTCCCCTATCCTGGAAAACCAGTGTAATAGTCCTGATGTATAAAAAGGGCGACAAGGGAAACCCCAAGAACTACAGGACAATTTCACTCATTGATCCAACAGCAAAACTCATGGGCCGTCTCCTCTTATCAAGGTTGGAGACCTGGGCGAAGGACAGGAATATTTTAGTGCAGTCACAGTACGGCTTTCAACAGGGAAAGGGTACCGCAGACCAGTGCCTGAATCTTTCATTAATTATGGATAAATACACCAAGGGGGAGAAAATCTATCTCACATTTATGGATCTATCCGCAGCTTTGGACTGCGTGTCCCACTATAGGCTCTGGTACATAATGGAAGAGATGGGGATTGACCAGGTTATAATTGACTTTATCCGCCAATTGTATTCTGATGCTTCCTCGTGTGTCCAGTATGGGAAAAACGGGGAGTGTACCTGCCCCTTCAAGATTCTAAGGGGGGGTAAGGCAAGGCTGCGTCCTCGCACCGTTCCTCTTTTCCATTTATACGAACGGAAACATCGCTTGAGGGTGCAGCCATGGATGTCCCGGTGTCCAACAATCATCATCGGCTACCAATTTTGGCTTATGCCGATGACGCTTTCTTGATGGACAGAACGGGGATGGGGCTCCAACGTCTCATATCAGCCTATGCGGCTTTTATGTATTCACTCGACCTAAAAGTCAATCAGTCGAAATCTTTCGTAATCGTCGCAGGGGCAGGAAAACGAGATAAAATACAGTATTTCCACATGGATTCAGGGAAAATTGAGGTGGTGGAGTCCTTCCCTTACTTAGGGGTACTTTTTGATAAAAACCAAACGTGGTCAAAGCTGGTTAAAGGAAGAGCCTTGGGTATGGAGAGGAGTTTAACGGCGTTAAAATCATTCTCTAATAGGCTGGGAGCAAAACCTTTAGTCCCCATCAAATAGATCTATCACACCAAAACGGCGAACACCCATTACAACGCCGGCATCACTATGCATTGCTTTACGTCGCATGCGTTAGAACGCAAGCGACGTTACCACGCGTACACACTGCGACGCGTACCATTACATCGCATGCGCTTTAAAACGCATGCGCTTTTAAAACGCATGTGATGTAATGGCGCCGGAGCAGAAACGGCAATGGTGGAACCGGGAGCAGAGACTGCGACGCTGGAGAGGAACCACGAGGAAAGAGAGGTAAGGGTGATTGTGCTTGGGGTGGGAGTAGTGTGGGTAGTGGTTTAGGGTTTAGGGTAGTGTTGTAGTGTCTAGGGTAGTGTTGTAGTGTCGTAGTGTATGGGAGTGTTTTAGGGCTTAGGGTAGTGTCAGGGGGTCGTAGTGTATGGTTGTGTTTTAGGGTTTAGGGCTTAGGGTAGTGTCTGGGGGTCGTAGTGTATGGTTGTGTTTTAGGGTTTAGGGTAGGGGGTTGTAATGTAGGGTAGTCTACTGTTTTGTACTGTAGGGTAGTGCTGTGGAGTGTGTGTTATTTAGGGTACTGTGTTACTGTTTGGGGGTTATTTTGCGTTGTAAATACATGCGGGGAAATGGGGTCCGTTGTAAAGGCATTTAGTATGCATTTCAAAGGAAATGCGAACTAATGCCATCCGTTGTGAAAACATGCGTTGTGACGGTACATGCGAACTAAAAACCGCGTTGTTAAGGCACGCGTTGTTTTGGTTTGCGATGTATCGTCATACATCCCACCAAAACTAAGTCTGCAGCATCCTATGGGGTAGGCGTATGGGGCATGGCGCCTATCGATTCACTCCAGACTATAGAGAATACATTTTTTAAGTCTTTAACCTCTCATCTGCAATCTTATTCTAACTATGTCCTTCATATAGAACCGGGCCTACCATACATCACGGATTCCATCAGATTAGCCCCGCTCCTACTGTGGCTTTCCATTTGGCGTAGGGATACGGTGCCCCTCACACAAAATATTATAAGAGATATTTTAAAATTGGAGAACTACAGTAGGATCAGGTGGCTAAAGTATGTTGAGCTGGAACTGACCGCCATTGGGCTGAAAGATCTCTTTAAGGACCCAACTACCTGCAGAAAGACGTCTAGACAGAAGCTGGTCGACACATTTATGCTGCGGGCCCAATACATTAGAAGGGAAAGAAACTATCATAGTCAGTCGGTCCTCATGTATGAACTAACTCCAACTCTGCAAGCGGGAGGATACTTTGATTTAGCTGATATCCCCACATCTCATCACAAATTCATCTTATTGAGATTTCGCCTGAACCTGATACCGCTGATGATAGGATATCCGGGGAAAAGATTTAAGCACTCCGAACTGTCCCTTTGTCCCTGCGATACCCAATCCCCTCAAAATGATCTCCATGTATTATTCTTTTGTGGTCTCTACTAACAGGAAAGACAGAAATTTATCGTCCCGATTTTAAAGCAGTATAATTTTAAACTCTGTCGAGTTGCACTGGATTTTTTAAAATCCTTTTCCAACCCTCTTGTGTGTTTCTCAGTTGCATCATTTCTATGGGCTTGTATGAAAAAAAGGAAACAAGTGGGCCCATAATTATGCCTGGGACTCTCTTAAATTTTTTATATTGATATATTCTGTCATTTTAATAACTGATGTTTTAACTTTTATTTTAAATGGATAAAAGTGTACACGCAGATGGAATGAAAATGAAATGTATAATGAAATTGATTGGACATTCGTTTTTAACCACCAGGATTTGTGTTTTTATGTAATTGGTTGTTCTTCATGTAATCTTATTTTTATGTACTTTTATGATCTTACCTGGAAAGATCGAATAAAGAATTGAAATGAATTGAATACAACCTCATGTAACGCAACTGGTGCTCATGTAAAGCGCTCTGATACCTGATTTCGGGTCAAGTTCGCGCTATATAAAACTTCGAGAAAAAATAAATAAATAAATACATTTAAAAAATTTAATACAATAAAAAGAAATCAACACACTAGGTGATGCTGATTTCCACACATTATCGTTTGTGCACCTTCTAGGTTTAACAGTAAAATTTTATGTCTGTGCAAATGTAATGGTTATATCAATTAAAAATGCGTTGTCTGTATTGGCAGTGCACTCACTCAGCATGCATACTCCACTCTACCCAATGCCACTATACGACACTCAACTCCACTCTACAACACTCTATGCCAATCTACAGCCCTCCACTCTGCGACACTCTACTCCACTCTATGCCACTTCACTCTATTGTACTCCAGTCTACGCCACTCTACTTCATTCAACGCCACTCCACGCCACTCAACTTTATGCCTCTCCACTCTACGTCACTCCACTCCATTCTACGCCCCTCCACAATATGACACTCTACTCCCCTCTACGCCACTCTATGCCACAATACTCTACTTCACTCTATGCCACTCCATTCTACGACACTCCACTCCACTCTACTCCGCTCTATTCATCTCTACACCATTCCACTCCACTCTACACCACTCTAGGCCACTCCACTCTAGGCCACTCAACTCTATGACACTCCTCTCTATGACACTCCACTCCATGCCACTCCACTCTACCCCACTCCACTCCACGATACTCCACTCTATGACACTCTACTCCATTTTACTGTACTCCACTCTACTTAACTCTACGCCACTTCACTCTATGACACTTTACTCTATGACACTCTATGCCACTCCACTCTATGACACTCAATGCCACGTCACTCTAGGCCACTCTACATCACCCGACTCTTCGACACTCCACGCCACTTTACTCCACTGTATGACACATTGCTCCACTCAATGCTACGCGACTCTAAGACACTTTACTCCAGTCTATGCTATGCCACTCTACGACACTCTACTCTACACCCCTCCCCTCTATGTCACTCCACTCTTTGACACTCTACTCCAGTCCACTCTATTTCACTCCACGAGATTCCATTCTACTCTATGCCGCTCCACTCTGTGACACTCTACTCCACTCCACTGTACTCTATTCTATGCCACTCTACTCTTCTCCACTCGACTCTATGACACTCTATGCCACGCTACGCCACTTTACTCCACTCCACGTCACTTTACTCCACTCTACTCTATGACCCTCCACTCTATGACACAGTATGCCCCTCCACTCTACAACACTTTACTCCACTCTACTCTACACCCCCCCACTCTACGCCCCTGCACTCTATGACATTTCATAACACTCTACGCCACTCCACTCTACGCCACTCCACTCTATGACACTCCATGCCGCTCTACAACACTCTATGCTACTCTACAACACTTCACTACACTCTGCGACTCTCTATGCCACTCTACAGCCCTCTACTCTACGCCCCTCCACTCTACTCCACTCTAGAACACTTTACTCCACTCTATCACAATCTACTCCATGCCACTCCATTCAACAATGCTCTACGCAACTCCCTCTATGTCACTCCACGCCACTTTACTCCACTCTCCGCCAATTCACTCTACTCTACGACACACTACTACACTCTGCGGAACTCCATGACACTGTACTCCACTCTACACCCCTCCACTCTACACCCCTTCACTCTACGCCCCTCCACTCAACACCACTCTACTCCACTCTCCACTCTACTCCATGACACTCCACTACAGACTACTCCATAACACTGCGACACTGCACGACACTGCACTCTACTTCACGACACTCCACTCCACTCTACGGCACTCCACTCAAGGACACTCCATTCCATTCCACGCCACGCCACTCTCCTCTATGCCACTGACCTTTAGCCATGCTGAACAGCAGCCACACTGGTGTAAAACATGGCTAAAATACATTGGCAAAGCAAATAGCTCTTGCATAGGTGAGACCTATTGTCTATGCCAATGCTTGTTTTCTTTGCAGTTTTAGCTGTTTCAGACATCCCTTTTGGCCTCTCAATGCCACATGATCCTCTCATTGGCAGCACCTCTCCTCCCTCTCCCAGGGCCCCCAACGTGGGTGTCAAGTAAAGAGAAGAGAGACAAGACTTATCCTGCCAGGGAAAGAAGCCACTTCCCTGTATGATCACAGAGACTCGGTTATAGTTAAAAAGAATATTCTGGTGACAGTCATATCGTGCTGTAGAATATTGCAGGCAAGAATATTGATTTTAAGGGTTGATTTTAAATATAGTTGTATAAAATATTTATTGTTTTCAAACTACAACTGTGTCTCGATATTTCTGAGACGATATTAATGTCTTGCACCGCTCCTGCGGCCCGGTAGGTTCAGACCCACAGCTTCCGGCAGTTCAAAGTTTTAGATATCGATGCACATCGGCAGATACCTCTAGTCTGTTTACCTTAAGTACAGGGATGCATGGATGCAATATGCTGAGGCAGAGGTTTAGGAGTATTGTTCATAAACGACTTGTGAAACATTTATCTGAAATACGATTTCTAGTAAGAAAAGCAAAGTACACGCTTACGTTTGTGATTTCCTGTAGATATTCATAGGTAGCATACGCTGCCTACGCAGCACATCTTTAACAACAAAACAGAAATGTGTCTTTCTTGACTGGTCGCTGCTATAAATGCACAAGGTAAGAACAAGCCAGATTTGTAGCACGTGCGCTGGCACGGGTCAGAGCAGTGTTCATATGTGATGGCATGCAGTGTTTTGTTTCTGCACTGATATTTGTAACTTAAATGCAATTTGTTTTATGTATTATTAAAATTAAATAAGTAATTATTTCATAATTGTGTTCTTTTTTCTAGTTAGTGAAGAAAATATTATTATATGTAATTTCAGTTTTTCTTTCTTTTTTAACATATGTGTTTTTTTATTTTTGTTAATAAATATATATTTATTTTGGTATATTGTAATTTAATAATGTTTTGTATTAAGTGTTCAACAAATTCTACTAAATGAATTGGATTTGTATTCATGTATGTAATCCTTTTTAAGTCAAACAGTTATTTATTTATTTATGAAATTTGTTAAGCGCACAAATACCCATAGGTGTCTCGGCGCTGTGGACGGCTAATTAGAGAAAGACTGAGGAGGGGTGATTTATTGATTGAATAGCCAGGTTTTTAAGTGTTTACGGAAGGAGAAGAGAGTGGGGATGGTTTTAATGTGAATAGGAAGTGTGTTCCAGAGTTTGGCAGTGGTGACAGTGAATCTTCTGTCGCCCCAGGAGGCCTTTTTGGTTCTGGGAACAGTCAGCAAGTGTGCTGCTGAGGAGCGTAAGGATCTTGTCGGCCTGTAGGAGCATAGAGAAGTTTTGAGGAACTCAGGTCCTGTATTATGAATTGCCTTGTGGGCAATGCAGAGGGCCTTGAACCTTGTTCTGCTCCTGATGGGCAGCCAGTGTAGCTGTCTTAGCACCTTGGATACAGATTTGAACTTAGGGGTGCCTGAGAGAATTCTAGCCGCTGCGTTTTGCACCATCTGCAATCTGTGTAGGACTCTTTCCTGGGCGTTAATAAGTAAACCATTGCAGTAGTCTAGCTTAGACAAGACAAGTGTGCTGATGAGAGTTCTGCCTGCATTCGGTGGAAGGTAAGGTAAGAGTTTTTTTATCATCCTGATGGTGAAAAAGGATGAGGAGACGACGGAGTTGGCGTGATGAATGAAAGAAAGTTTGTTGTCAAACATGACCCCCAAATTTCTAACTTTTGTGACGGGAGATGGAGGTAGGCCTAACTCTGATGGCCACCAGGAAGGAGACCAGCTGGGGGAGAGATTGCCGAAGATCATTACCTCCGTCTTTTCGGAGTTTAATTTGAGACAATTGTCTGCCATCCAGGTGCTTATAGCAAGCATTCCCTCTTGGAAATTAGCTGAGACTGTCCGACCATTGTTGTGGATCTCTAGCACGATCTATGTATCATCGGCATAGGAAGTTAGTCGCAGGTTGTGGGATTTAATGATCCTGGCCAAGTCCGACACGTATATATTGAACAGGGTCGGACTTAGCGAGGATCCCTGTGGGACCCCGCATGGCAGTAAAAAGAGAGGAGAGTTGAAGTTGCCAAGCTTTATAAGTTGGGTGCGGTTAGACAGAAAGGATGTCAGGAGGGCCTTGGCTTTGTCTTTAATACCTATGGCTGAGACACGGTCGATCAGGGTAGAGTGATCGACCGTGTCAAATGCTGCTGAGAGGTCCAGCAACACCAGGACCGCGGCACCTCCCTGATCAAGTGTCATCCTGATTTCGTCGGATGTCTTGATGAGGGCAGTCTCGGTACCATGGCCCTTCCTGAAGCCAAACAGTTACCCTGTTGTTGCTTTGACTGGAGTGGGAATAGTAAATCTAAACCCTCTGAAGTCCAACACTTTGCCTACTGTTGCTTAGGCTCGAGTGGGAATAGTAAATTTAACTCCTCTGAAGTCCAACACTTTCCCTACTGTTGCGTTGACCTGATTAGGATTAGTAAATCTAACCCCTATGAAGTCAAACACTTTCCCAAAATGCAATATATCCACAATGAACGCTCGTCTGAAGCTGTTCAGCCGCACTCACTCCACGAAACAGCCAGAAACACTGGTGAGTCCGCTTTCTTTAGTCGTTCATTTTATTTGCATATAATTAATTCATGTGCCGCAACACCCAACACAGGACGCCTATGCGTTTTGGCTTACGCCTTCAACTGGGCAACCCCATACCCACAACCATAGTGAAATTTAAAAAAACATGTATACATCACATGACCCTCAATCATTTCCTGTTTGCAAGATCTAGAACGCTTCTCACAATTTTACTAGTTCAACATTTTTCCACCATGTTGGAATACAATGCGAAAAAAATTCCAAATTTTACAAGTTCATGTTGTCATATATATGTTTGTTAACCCCATTTCCTAATATGCATCCAAGGATTTCCATAAAGTGCACTATCGTCGTATAAAGTGCAAGTGCTTCTTTTATAATATATAAACATAATGGCTCTGCTGCTACACTTGGTGTGGATTACTTCACTTATGAAACTCTCATGTTTCAATTTTCTATATATTCATAAAGTGCACACAAACACATCGAGAAAGTGCAAATGCTTAATTGTAAACAGTTACATTCAGTTGATATGTGTTAAAGCCTCAATATTTTCAACTTAAATATACTAAATAATACACTATACTTATTAATAAAATGCAGATGCATGATGTAAAAATTCCACTTTCCTTTTACAGGGTTACAATCTATCATAAATAGGTATACTACCAAGATGATCCTATATCTTGTTCTGAAACTGCAAATTGCTAGATATCAATCTATACATAGAGTACACAAAAGCACATAAAGTGAAAGTGCTTAATTGTAAACATTTACATTAGTTGACTCTGTATCAGAGCCTCTATATTCTCAATTTAGAAATGCTATTTAAAACTTATACTTAAATTTAAAGTGCGAATGCTTTATGTGAAATTTCTACCCTCTCCTCATGGGATAATAATATTAATGCAAATAATTACACACAATTCCAAGATAGTCCTATGTTCTGCGCTATATGTTTGGTTTACTAAGTGTAACTCTATATTCAGTGATAAAGTGCAATTGCATAATAAATAATTCCTATTCTTTCTTGGCAAGGTGCCATTATTGATAGGAAAGAATTACGTAATGCCACAATGTAATAACTCCTAATGTGGTGTGTCACTTGCTTGGCCTAGATCCATATTTCTCATCGCTGTGAGATCGGTTTAATGAAGTGCTAGTGCAATTGTTATGTACAAAGTATGTGTGCAAAAAATCCATCATAAGACCTTACAATACAAGCCTGGTCATCAAATTCATACTTTGGAGGTGCAGCAGCGTTCATTTTCATTGAAATTACAGTCAAAATCGAGTACGATATCTCAAAGATGGACATACAGTTCCGCATCTAGATTATGGCCCCATGGTTTCAAAGCACCTAATAGGACAATCATCCTTGATTCACAATGCCGTAACTCAAGTTCTCTATTCCCTCTGCGTGGTTGAATACTCACATGTTTTATACCATAATATTGCAAGGATGCCAAATTGCCCTGATGTACTTCCCAAAAATGTTTAGCCATTGGGTATGCTCTATCTTGATGCTTATTGGCCCTGATATGCTGTAAAATCCTGAGTTTGACTTTATTGACCGAGCTCCCTACATATCGCATACCACAACCACATTCCAGTACATAGACCACAAATTCAGTTTCACAGGTGACCTTTTCCTTGATTTTGCAGGCTCTTCCCTCATAGATTGTATAGGAGGTTCGGTTTAATCCAAACTTGCAAGCTTTGCAAGTGGCACATTTCTTGAAGTCCATGGTCCTGTTAGTGAGCCAGTTCAGTTCCTGATAAAACATAGACCCAGTTAGCATATCGCCCAGTGATGGAGCCTTACGGTATGTTATACTCGGATATTGGCCCACTATCCCCGTAAGGTGTTCATCATGTTGCAATATGTGCCAATTTTGTTTGATAAGGGAACAGATTGTGCTGTGTTCCATGAGAGACTAATGTACTAGAGCACTCAACATAAAATAAATCCATGGTGTTGTCACCATATATAGTATTGTCCAAACCCCAAAATCAGAGAACAGGAGTCATAGATTTTTTGTAGAAACTTGTATTGTAGTCCAAAATACAGCCGACACGTGTTTTGTCACACAAGTGACTTCTTCAAGGCTAAATGGAATAATACTGTATGTTTTAATTTGTTTTAATTTGTTACTTAAAATTATTAAAACAATTAAATTAATGTAATGTCAAATAAATATTTGTATTAATTGGTGTATATATATATAGATATATATATGTGTGTGTGTGTGTGTGTGTATTTATATAAATAAATATTATATATTATATATAAATAAATGCAATAATACATTTTTTTACCTCATGAAAATTCATATCAATAGATTGAGAAATGAATTATGGGTATTTTGCCATGATTCTGTTTAATTTCTGATGAATTGTCATATTTTGTTTGTTCAACTAGTCAATGCAAGCTGTATAAAATGTTTATTATTCGATATTTGTTAGACAAATGTGAATTAAATGAAAAGGTTGTTTGTCATGATTCAATGCAAATTTTATTTTGAGGAATTGTTTTTATGATTGTACTGACCAGCACTATTTGCACACAGACAGAGTTGTTTCATGCATTATTTCTTCACTTTCTCTGACACGAGTCATGGTGGGTTAATCCTTTGTGTACAATAAATATTCTGAGCACTTCACTCGAGTTTGCATCTGGTCCATTCAACTATAAGTCTACAGCAAGAAAATATGGGGCCTATTACCAACAGCGTGCGTTAATTAACGCAAACCACAGTTAGCGTCGTTTTTTATCGCTGGATTCGTTTGCGGAGATAACGCGTTATTAGCAACGTTTTATCTCCAATGCGAAACAAATCCAGCGATAGCGGCGATTCCCAGCATTAGCGCGAGAATTCCTTGCGATAAATTCCCATCGCTAAGGAAAAACTCGCTAATAGGCAGGTGGGGACTTAACCGTAGAATCCACCTCCCATAGACTATAATGGCTAAGTCAGGTTTCTAGCAGGTGTTAAAATCCAGCGCTAATCGGGGTTAACGCACATTTTTTTATCGCTTCGCGGGCCTTGCTAATAGTGTGAAGTTGTGTTTGCGACTGTCTGCGTGTATTTTTAGTGAGGAACGCCCACTTTGCATGTCATTAGCGATAAATATCGCTGACATGCAAAGCGGTAAAAAACGGGCGCTAATGCCCGAAAACTGTCGCTAACTGCTGTTAGAGACAGTTTGCTGATAGGGCGATAAAAATATCGCCGCTTTAGCGGCAAAAAGTGCCGCTAAAGCGGCGATAGTGCCCTTGCTAATATGCCCCTATATTTTACAGAGCTGGCTAACACCGCTTTGCAGACCCCCTCGTTGTAGAGCGACAGCATTCAGCTGTGACAGTATACAGACGACTGAAGCAGATATGTTTATAGATATACTAATAAATAATCAGTGGAATTTATTTACTCTATATTATATTAATTTCATTTACTATAAAATTTTACATTTACTATTTTAAATCAAATTAATGGCACTTGTAAAGCACACGGCTGCCCAAAGAGCGTACTGGCGCTGCATGTACTACAACCACTGATCACTACAAAAGGAACAAGTTAGAAGCGTCAGATAAATAGCCAGGTCTTTAAAGTGTGCTTGAAGGAACCCACATACTTAGCAGCCCGAAGATGCCAGGGAAGAGAATTCCAGCCTGCAGCAGACAGCGCAGAGAAGAGCCTCCCCATCATTAAACTGCATATACATTACAAAACTATACATTTTTGTATGTTTTTGAATGATTTCGCTGTCCATGAGATTGTTTTTCCAATATTTTTGTCATTTTCCACTATAAGTATCGGAACACGATATTGTGGTAAATGAGTTTTTTGACACAATATATTTGTCAACGATATTGTGTCTTTGAACCAACACTTGAAGTACAGTACAACATCTCAATTAGTATGGCGTGTTGGGTGGTGTGAGGGGGACACTCCGCACATTCAGATAATTGGCTGCATTTCAGGTGTTTTTCAATGAGGTGAAAGAAACACTGTTCTTTGGCCATTCCACAAAGTTAATTGCTCTCTGAAGTTACCAAGGAATCCCAGTCTCTCGACGGGGAATGATTTAACCATTTGAGTCAATAAAAGGTGCAATGCTGTAGAACTTCTTTTTTTCTCTTTACAGTGTAGGCTTTTGCTCTAAATGATTAAATGTTTATGTTTAGAAGATGGAGTATTTACTGCACTTAAGAAAATGGTGCTGCAATCGACCTTTTGCATATCGAAAATCATCATAGAGAGTTTCTTCCTGATATTTAAAGTTGTTTTTTTTAAAGCGGAGTTAATGTGGAAATGTACTGTTACATTTATTGGTTATTTCTGTAATTGAACGTACTTCATTATCACAAACTGGTGAAATGTATTTTTATCAGCCATCCCAAATATAGAAAATAAACAAGAAATAAATTAAATAAACACCACAACCCAAGTTGCACCCTTCAAACTGTGCTCCTTTCATTTGTGTTTGCCATTGTGGACCACCAGTTGGTGGCCTTGGAGTAGACATTGTTCACGGGGGACCACAGCAATAGGCCACAGACACACCACATCCTCTGTCTTTTTAAGGAAGCAGAGGATGAAGGGCACTATGTCCGCTCAGTCAAGGAAGAGCAGATGTAAGACCCAGAACGGATTTATGTCACAATATCAACAAGCAACCAATGATTGCTGGCTGTATCCTTATCGTTTACCACAGGCATCTTAGCCTCACCACTACTGGTGCACTGCAGTTGGATGAAGAAGGGACTTGACTCCCCAGATCAGTGAGAAAAGACTTACTCTAGCAGTAGGGTGTCAAAAGCTTAAAACTCAATATTCAGCCAGTGCTATAACTTTATGATGAATCAGGCTTAAAAAAGGCAGCTTAAATAATGATTTACACCATAAATAGAAGGCGGGGCCTCAATTAAAGGCTGAAATGCGACCTTGAACCTATTTAAAGTGAGGAGTAAGCGAGATTGGCTGACCCCCTACTTGGTTTGATTATTAAGTGTGTTAATGTTGCCGTAAACTCAATGCAATTGCTAGGTAGCAGGGAACAGTTTAAGCTCAGGAGTTTATGGAGTGTCACGATTATTAAACGAGGTGAAAGCAGAAATATAAAAAATCATAAGCTATTACAAGTGGAAGAGCAATGTGCTTAATTTGTCAATGATGCTTAAAGCTATTAAGAACAAGCATTGGCAAAGTCAATAGGTCTAGTATCGGCAAGTGTCCATCTTTTTATTGACACATATGCAATATGCAAAAATGAAATAGCAATAATATAAAAATTAAAAAGGATCAAGCTATATTGCAGCCCACTGCAAAAAGAACAATTGATGGACAGAATGCAGAACAATGTCATACATTCACCCCAGTACAGAGATCTGGGCCTAAATCCATACTGCAGCCCACGGCACATGACCCTGACACTTAAAAGCATTCGTAATCAGGCAGCTTTGCATATGTGATAAGGCAAAATGCCAGCACTCACCGCAGTACACAGCCAATGCTGAAGTAGGCTGACCCATTGCCCCATGCAGTGGAGTGTGGTGATCGGAAGCAAAATGTGGATGAAACTTGAAATGACTAATAGATGAAGAGTGATGACTGAAAGCCTCTATTTGTACATGTACAAGTATAAATTTCATTACTTTTTTGGGAAAACATGAGTCTGGCAAGAGACTAAAGTTGTCTGGAGGTCACATCTAAAAATGTAATTTCGAGGACTCGAAGGGAAGAAGTTAAATGGTTATGGATTACAGAGAAATTATTAGGTCTATCATTGGAACTCGGATATCAGAGCTTTGGGCCCAGAAGATCTATAAAATGTATTTCTTTTTGGTTGTAGTTTTATAAAGGTCAAACTCGACCTGAAGGTATTGGAGCACTTTACATGAGCACCAGTTACATTACACAAAGGTACACAAGGACAGACTCTTTTGTATTTAGGCACTGGGACATTAAGTGATTTACCCAGAATCACAGGATGTTGAGCTAACGATGAGATTCGAACCTGGTTCCCCAGTTCCAAAGTTGGCAGCTCTGACTGCAACACCACACCCTCTTGTTGGCAATAGCAAAGAAGGCAGCTCCAAGATGGTGAGCTGCACTCCTGTTGATAGTTCTCAGAACCATAGCTGTAATTGAAAATTGCCTAGTTGGTGAGAAAGAGTTGGTGTACTGCAGTTAGGTTAGTACCTATCCTCTCAAGAAGGGGATTTGTAAGAGCCGTCCTATCGCCTCTTTGGTGCCCGGGCTGGGCTGGGGCAGAAAAAAGGCACCAAAAGAACAAGTTACTTACTTTCGGTAATGCCTTATCTGGTAGAGACTCTATCTAGCCGCAGATTCCTTACCTTAGAAATTTCCCCAGGCATCAGACTGGATCTGGAAATGTTTCGTAAGCAGTACCCCTGCTTGCTGGTAGGTGGCGTCATTTGACTCCTCATGGCATCATCCACACAGAAGTGACATGCGGCGGTGCCTATATAGGGCACTGACCTCAGTTTCTTTTTGCAACTTTCTACACCAGAAACGTGGAGCCACGAAGAGTACTGACCATTGGTGTGTGAAACTAGGGCTCTGAAAGGGGAACAGCCCTGAATCTATAAATCCGTTTGCAGAGCGGGGAGGATGGGTGGGTCAGTAAGGAATCTGCAGCTAGGGAGAGTCTATACCAGATAAGGCGTTATTGAAGGTAAGTAACTTGTTCATTGATAGAACTTCTAGCCACAGATTCTTTACCTTAGAATAGAGATCCAAGCAATACTCCCCGGGGGTGGGACTGCAAAACGATTTCATACTAAGAAGTCCTGTAGGACAAAATGGGCAAAATGGCTGTCCCTGCTGACCTGACTGTCGAGGCAGTAGTGCTTGGTAAACGTGTGTGTTAATGCCTGACAGATGTCCGCGAACAGGACTCCGCGTGCTAACGCAGTGGTCACAGCTTTGGCTCTGGTGGAGCGAGCACACGAGCCCTCAGAGGGTTGCTTCTTGGCCAGTGCATAGCAGATTTTGATACAGAGTACAATCCATGTGGAGATGGTCTGTTTCTGTACCGCCTTCCCATTTGTGGGCTATGACATACCCAACGAAGAGTTGGTCGTCCACCCAGACCTTTTTTGTGCGGTCAAGGTAGAATGACAATGCTCTTTTTGGATCCAGCCAGTGGAGTCACTCAATCTTCCTTAGATGGATGAGGCAGAGCTTAAAAGGTAGGCAGATAATAGACTGTCCTACATGAAAGGGAGTGACCACCTTCGGTAGGAAGGATGCTCTAGTCTAAAGAACTAGCTTGTCTGGGTAGATTTTAAGATAAGAAGGATGAAATGACAAAGCCCGGAGCTCACTGACCCTCCGAACAGGTGGTATTGCCACTAGAAAGGCCATTTGTATAGTAAGGATCCTCATAGGGTCTCACAGGGGCTACGGATGACACCCGATCGGTGGGTCAAAACGATTCTGATGGTGGTACACTTGAATAAACGCGGTGACGGATATGGTTGCACTGACTGGGTACCTCCTCTCTTTCCTGTTGACAACACATCACCACATGAAGTTGGGGGATCGGGAGGGGGAGATGGGCGGGCACTACCTCTTTATGTTTCCCACCCTGGGATAGAGGGTTGGCACTGAGCCTCACCCCCTTAGAAGCTATCCACAACACACACACACTCTAGTGCGATTGTATGGAATATTTGTACTTCTGCTGAAATGTTATGTTTGTATTGTGCATATTGATAAACTTAATAAAAACATTTACAAAAAAAAAGAAAAAAGAAAAAAAAGATCGTAATAGGGCAGTTGTGTAACAGCTCTAAGGGAGCGCATATCAGAAGTGTTAAGAATAAATTGGGGGTGTGGCTAGCAGCCGCGGAAGATGGCCGCTGGTTGATCGCGCTGCGCTAGCAGACAGCGCCAAAGCCCTTTAAATCTGGCATAATCCGTGGCCTCACCGGCAAATTCTTGAAGCCCGCGAGGTGCAGACGAGGAGGCGACTGTGCGACATTTTCAAGCCCCTGGGAAACGTAGGAGACGGAGCGCGAGTGAGAGTGATCGCCAGCAGCCTGGATGAACAGGATGGCGCCGTCCCGGGACGTCTGAGCGGGGGCGCTCCAACGCGCTGATCGGCTGCTGTGAGGGAGGATAGCTGCCCCTGACAGGCGTCTGCGGCTTTGCTCTCGGTGTCGGAGAGCATCGGGGCCCCAGCGCGCGCTCCCTGGTGCGTGGGAGGCGCTGACTGACCGAAGGTTAGTGGCGCTGCGGCCGGGGGATCAAGTGGCTTCCCTGATCCCCGGCCGTGCGCGTGGAGGCGTGCTGATTGGTGTTCGGCGGCCTGCCTGCATGCCTGACATCGGACTCAGACTCTGATTTTCCCACTGTCGGGTCCCTCCCCCCAGGGTACGGCGCGGTGTTCGGCTCCGGTGGTATCGGAGGGCTTTAAATATTTAGGCGTCTATGTCATGCAAAATAAGACGGTGTTCCTAGATAGGAATCTTGGACCTCAAATGAGTCGCCTGGGTGCAGATGTAAGTCATTGGTGTACTCTCCTGCTTTCCCTCATGGGTAGGGCGGCTCTCTTTAAAATGATGACATTACCGAGGCTTCTCTATATTCTCCAGAATACCCCATATCCTGTCCCCCCGACCGTGTTCAAACGAATAGCACAGGTGGTTAGAACATTGCTGTGGGAGGGTGGTACCCCGAGAATCGCACTCCACAAGCTACAGAAGGGGGTATATGATGGTGGCTTTGCAGTTCCGGACATCCGGCTATACTACTGGGCCTCACAACTTCAGGTGATAAATGATTGGGTATATGTAGACGCTGACGAACCAGCCTATAGAGTAGACAAAACTGTTATGCCAGGAGGGAACTGTGAACCCCTTCTATATTCTCAAAAATCGTGTCCGGAGTGGCCTGAACATACTAAGGTGGTGCTGCAATGTTGGAGAGAAGCTAATAAACTTCTAGGATGGGCGGGAAAACTGACCGGTAGAACCCCACTGTGGATGGGCGACCAGTTGCGCGAAGTGACTGCACTGACGGGTTTCAAAGGGTGGAAACTGATAGGGATTGAATATTTGGGGGATGTATGGAAAGGGGATTCCCCCCTCACGTTTGCAGCTCTCCAGAAGGAAGATAACCTCCACCAGTCACAGAGATACCACCATATGAGACTCCTACATGCCCTGCGCACCCACATACACAGTAGTACGTCGGTTCCAGACTACTCCCCGTTAGAAGACAGGCTGCTACTTGACCCCATTACTGAGAAACCGACATCCACGATCTATCGCAAATTGATAAATAATGCACCAGACACCCTGATTAACCTCCGAGATGCCTGGGCCAAAGACCTGGGCAGCATCGACAATGAAGAGTGGCAGGAGGCACTTCAGAGCCCTAGGGAGATCGCAATACGCTCTAGATTTAGATTAGTGCAGCTGAAGATTCTACACCGCACTTACTATCCTCGCACCCACCTCTATACATGGGGTAGGATCCCGTCAGCGCTATGTGTTAGGGGATGTCAGCAAGAGGGTACCTTCCTGCATATTCTATGGGAATGCCCCGAGATAGTTCGATTCTGGCAGAAAGTCACTGATACGATGTCCAGGGTGGTGGGAGAAACGGTCCCTTTGGAGCCGAAGTGGCTTCTATTGATGATCAAAGGCGACTCTGACTGGTCCAGATATATGGGAATATGGCTGGCTCTGGCTGCAGGAATTGCGAAGCGTAACATTGCCAGGGGGCGCCTGTGCCTCCGCAGCTGGACGAATGGAAACGCAATCTTGACTGGTGTCAACGGGCCGATGAAACTGTGTACAAAAGTAGGGGCTGTGCTAAAAAATGGGAAAGAATATGGGCGCCCTGGCGAAAAGTACAGAGAACTGGGTGGGAGTAATTAGATGCTTGCTGGATGGGCAAAATAATGATGTTTTTCTCTATTCCCTCATGAACACACTGCCATTGTTTTTCTGTGTCGCTCCATGATGTACTAATGGAAATGTTTTGTACTGTACGGTCTCTTGAGCTTTGTTAATAAAAAGAGTTTAAAAAAAAAAAAAGAATACATTTAGGTCCCACTGAGGCATGATGAAGGTTGAAGGTGGGAACATGTGTTGGAGACCTTTCAAAAACTTATGTACAATAGGGTGCTTAAATAGGGATGGCTGCTCTGGCAATCGCAGAAATGCTGAGATGGCATAAAGCTAACCTTTTAGGGTGCCCAAGGCAGAGCCCTGCTGGGCCAGTGAAAGAATAAACAAAAGAACCTGGGAAACGGGGCAGATAGGGGGGGTCAACCGGTTTTTTTGCACACCATGACACAATCCTGCCCCAATGGCAGACATAAACCCTCTTGGTGGAGGGACACCTGGCTGTCAAAATGAAATTATAGACTTCGGGTGAACGGTCATAAGCTCACATCTGCCGTGGCTCAATCTCTATGTATGAAGGTGGAGCGTTGACAGGTTCGGGTGAAGAACTCTCCCCTGATGCTGCAAGAGGAGACCCTCCCAAAGGGGCAACCTGATCAGAGGACCGATGCACATGCTCAACAGCTCGGGATACCAGACTCTCTGAGCCCAGTCCAGAGCCCCAGGATGACTTGGGCACATCGTTCCTGATTTTGTTAATACTCTAGGCAGGAGTGGTATGGGCGAAAGTCATACAGGAGGCCAAAGCTCCACTCGAGGCAAAAAGTGTCTCTGAGCGAGAGCCGCCTTAGAAACTCCAACGTGCAGAACTGCTGACATTGCACGTTCTCGACAGTGGCGAAAAGATCTAACAAAGGCTCTCCCGACTGCTGAAAGAGACCTTGCACCACCTCTGGTTGGCGATGCCATTTGTGATATGCTAGGCATCTTCCGCTGAGTTTGTCTGCTCTGGCATTTAGAGATCCCGCCAGGTGTTCAACCACCAGCGAAGTGCCCTGATGTTCCAGCCATGTCAGGAGGCGCAGGGCTTCCTGAAAAAGGGTCCATGGCCCCACCTCGCCCTGTTTGTTGCTGTACCACATGGAGGTGGTGTTGTCCATGAACACCTGCACTAGCCTTCCCTTGATGGACGGTAGCAAGGCTTTCAATGCTAATCGGATCACATAGAGCTCCAACAGGTTGATGTGGTCTCCAAATTCCTCTGATCTCCACCTCTCCCAGATGGCTGCCCCAGGAGTGACGCATCTGTCACTATCATCAGATCTGGTTGGGGAAGGAAGAGGAATCTGCCACTGACCCAATCGCAGTCTGTTAGACACCACTGCAGATCTTTTACAGTGCCCTCCAAGATCTGGACCATGTTGGAGAGATTCCCCTGATTCTGCGTCCACTGTAACTTCAGGTCCCACTGCAGAATCCGCACATGCCAACTGGCATGGGTCACTAGCAGGATGCAGGAGGCCATGAGGCCCAGCAGCCTCAGAGTAAGTATCACCGAAACTCAGGATAGAGGCTGAAATATCGGTTTCATAGCCCCGATATCCTGGACTTGTTGTTCGGGAGGGTAAGCTCGAAACTGCACTGTGTCCAGAACAGCTCCAATGAAAGGGAGCATCTAAGAAGGGGTTAGGTGTGACTTTGGCACGTTAATGGTGGACCCCAGCGAGTGCTGGAGGTTCTCCATAGTCTAGAGATAGGAGGCGACTGCCTGGGGCAAGCCCGCCTTCAACAGCCAGTCATTGAGATAGGGGAAGACTGGCATCCCTGATCTATGCAGATGAGCTGCAACCACCACCATCACCTTGGCAGGAGCAGCTGCTGTGTGGACGTAGTGGTGGGGCGGGGCTGGGGGGACGACAGACAAGGGGAAGTGGGGGGAGTGAGGGGAAAAGGATCTTAAACATTTAGAAATAAAAATAGCTTACCTTTCGCCTGCCGCCTGACGCTCTTCTCCGTGTCCCCTCCTTGCTGCAGCAGAGGCTCCCAGCCACCTCTGCGGCCAATCCTGATGCTGCTTTCTTGTTAGAAAGCAGCATCAGGATTGGCCTGAGCGCTGGGACTTTGCACTTCCAGGGAGACTGTGAGCCTCTGCCAGCTCTCTCTCCAACCCAACAATGCAGCTGGGTTGGAGACAGCTCGGCCCACATGTGAGTTTGGCCAGCCAGAGGAGGCCGGCCAAACCCATATGCGCACTGATAGCAGTGCTGCTCGCCACTCCCTCTTCTGACTGCACTGCGATGGCCCAGCTTCTAGGATGCAGCAGGGAGAAGTTGAAAAATAAAACGATAACTTCCTGCCGATCGGGATCGAGACCGTTGCAGCGTCGCACATACAGCGACAAGGAGCTTGAGAACAGCTCCCTCAAGGCCTTGGGGTGCATGGCGTGACAATCGATGCAGTTCTTGGCGTCATGGTCGCACTCGAGGCCCCAGAGGCACAGGAGGTGTGGGTCCGTCACTGACATTTGCCAGTGACAGGTGCCACAGGGGTGAAAACTAACCTTCCTTGTGGACATCCCTGCCACACCAGGAGACAATGTCTCAAAAATACTCAACAAAAGGGTCAAAAAACGGTCATTCAAAAAGTGACTCGGGGCAGCTCTTCTCCAGATCTGCGCTGACTGGCGCGTAAAGAAAAGAACTGACAGCATGCTGGGGTGACGCCTATATTGGCAACGCGCACGTCACTTCCGATGTCATTCAGAGCTGAACGATACCACCTATCGTGCGCAGGGGTACTGCTCAAGGAAAAAAAAAATACGAGCAGTTTTGAACTTGCAAAGACATGCTGTTTTGCCAGATATGTAAGGCTGCAATCCTTTATGCTTCCTACAGGCTATGTTTGTGGTAATAGCAGTAAACACTAGAGTAAAAACTGACCAACAAGAGCATACAACCATACCAGGCCCCACAAACAGCCAAAAACTGTCCCACACACTGACCTGTCGGACCAGCCATTCTGGCACTGGCAGATTGCTCTTTAGTCCAGGAGAATCAGTAATATTCAGTGGGTAAACAGACATAATATCGAGTTTTTATTTTCGAACTACAAAAATATCGAGTTGGAAATATCGAAGGGACAGAATATCGACATCAAGAATATCGGTGACCAGAATATCGACATGAAGGTAAGAAATACTGTTTTTTTTAATATCGAAGTCAGTAATATCGTTTGTCATAATATCGTTGTTAATAATATCGATATTTATATTAGTGTTCTGTATTTTAGTATGTATGTTAATAGTATGTGATCTAATGTTTTTTGTATAAGTATATCTTTTTTTTTTCTATGTATTTGTGAAATTTTTAGAAGTTATTTATTTTTTGCGTATTTTAGTTCTGTAGCCGGTTGTGGGTTTATAGGGGAATAGGGTGGGAAGTAATTTAATTTTAATAAAGTAATCAATAATTTTTATTGTTTATTATTTATAATTATTTTTTTATTAATTAAATATTAATTGGTTATTAGATTTTATTAATTGATTAGTTAATTAATTAATTACAGTGTGTTATTTTTTTTAGAAGCGGGTTGTGGGTTTATAGGGGAATAGGGTGGGCAGTGTTTAAATTATAATTAATTAATAAATAATTTTGATTAATTAATATTTATGTATTTAATATTTTATATTGTTAATTGTGGTAATTAATTACTTATTAATTAGTTATTAATTGGTTGTTAATTATTAATAATTAATTGGTAAATATTTTAATTGGTTTTTTTTAGGAGCGGGTTGTGGGTTTATAGGCGAATAGGGTGGGAAGTATTTTAATTATAATTAATTAATAAATAATTTTGATTAATTAATATTTATGTATTTAATATTTTATATTGTTAATTGTGGTAATTAATTAATTATTAATTGGTTATGAATTGGTTGTTAATTATTAATAATTGATTGGTAAATATCTTAGGGGCCCATTACGATACCCGGCGTAAAAAAATCCGCCAGGCATGGAAGCGGCAAAAATCCGCCCGCACACACCGTCTGAACACCGACCACGCCATTACGATTACACAAACCGAAAACCGCCATCGGCGGAAAAATCACACAAAATACCGCCCGCCAACGTCCGAGTCGGAGTCAAACCGCCCGCCACGGACGGAAACACGCACGACAACACAAAACCGCCCGCCCTCACGGCCGACACACCGCACGTGAAATTACGATCGCACCGCCATGAGCGCGGAAAAACCACAAATATACCGCCCGCTAGCGCAAACAACGCCGATGAGAATCGACACGGCAGAAGCCATGGCGCCCACGTACCTGCACAGAAACCATCCGCTCACAAAACCAATAGCACACAACATGGCCAACAAGTCCACACAGCAAGGCACGCACAAATACACAAGCACAGTACACATCCCGAAAACACCCCCCGGACAAACAAAAAATACAAAGGCCAGAACCCCAGACACAACACACCTGAAAACAACAGACCATGAGGACACACCCACATAGGTGAGTACAAAAGCAGCACTCCCACAGACCACAACCCCTTGCTACATTGCAAACCAGAGAGGAGAGGAGAGGACACAGTGACACAGCAAGGACAGCAGCACACCACAGAAACGCACACATCACAACCACCACCACCACCACCACCAAACACCTGCACCACAAACCCCCTGCACATTACACAACACACACCGCACCAGCACCACAAACACCATGGCACCACAAAGGATGCCCAAGTACACGCCCATTGAGCTGACGGTCATGGTCGACGAGATCATCAAGGTGTACCCACAAATCTATGGGAACATGGTCCAGCACACACCACTAGCCACCAGAAACAGAATGTGGAACCGGATCGTAGACCAGGTCAATGCAGTCGGGACCCTGCCCAGGAACAGAGGAGAAATTAACAAACGTTGGAATGACGTAAAGAGTCTGGTCAAGAAGAAGGAGGGAAAAAACAGAGAGCTGGCTGCCGTCACTGGCGGAGGGAATCCCGCGCTCTTCAAGACCTTCAAAGCGTGGGAGGAGAAGGTGCGAGTCATAATACATCCGGAGATCCTCGCCGGATTAGCAGGGGGAGTGGAGGCTGGTAAGTACAAACTAATGTATACCAGCACACCGCTATGTACTCACATGCACTACCACCATGCCACAGCTCCCAGGGACAAACACCCCCATGTCCAGCACACAATACACAACACATCACACACACATGCAACAGACACCACCACACACAGCCCAAACCGAACAACTGTAACATACGTGGGGACATGTGTACACTCAGCCAGCCACGTAACCACCAACAGGTCCCCAAATATGCCAGAAGCGCCACAACGAGCACCCACCACACCCATGTGTCCGCCACAGCTGCACTAACCGACAAGTAACAGGTAAGTGGCAGGAACACAAAGTGCAGTGGGTGGGACGGTGGACAGCCCAAGTACAACACACACCAGGCCCCTAGTCCCACAGCACAGCAAGGAGGAGCATCCCCCACAGCCACGTGTCAGCCACCGCAGTGCACAACGACAGCCGAAAGGCAGACATCACGGTCCACAGCAATCGGTGTCAGTGGGTGTCCAGCCACCCCCACGACCCACAACACCCCCCCACCCCCACAGACCTGCAACATGGAGCACCCCCGCTTAGAGCCATGTGGCATCCAGTACAGTGCACGCACGAACAACTTGCAGGTGGGAAACTGGACAGGGCTGGATTACTGGAGGCATGAGGACCATAACACGACCAACACATGGGACATGTCACGTAGCAGACGAACACGCAGCACCGCCCACCGTCACGAACAAGTGAACAATGTGCACACGGACATGAACAACAGACTCACACCCCACATGACCCATCACAGACATAGCAACACCCAAGGAGCCACGTCTGCATGCACAAGCCACACTGAATATAGTACCACACGGCAGCCACTGTGCAACTCATCACACACAACCGAAACACCATTGAAGTCCTGTCCATGTAGCCCCTACTGCCTGTCAACCACACACCCCACGACTACGCCTATGTAAGACAAACAACACTAGACGCAACAGAGCGGAACAACATAAATGCACACGAACACCACTGAACCCATCAAACACACAGACACACCATGCACATACAACATACCATCCATCCCATCCGTCAGCCCCAGTCTCATGAAAGGCATGTCATCCGCACAGCTGCCACACATACAGCAGTCACGCTAAGATACATGCCCATGACCAACCATGTGCCAGAAGTCAATGAAGCGCACGACACACTGTGAGCAACAACACACAACATGGGCCACACCCCCCGAGCACTGCAGTGATGCACATGGCACAGGGCAGCATGCACACCAAGGAGATGGGACAACTGCAATACGTTGGCTGGCACACAACCATCACTCACTCATAACGATGCGTCCAATGCCATGTTCAGTAATCACAACAGACAGCAAATATGCAGGCCATGTCAAGCATGCACACACCTCAAACCATGCACTGTCATGCTGCCACAACACATGTCACGTTCGGCACCCATGGCTCACAGCATGTACCCCAAAAGCATATCCCCTCCCAAATGCGAATCTGGGGCATGGCCCCCATGTTGCCATATGCGTTCCTAAGCGTTCCATTTGAACCCCAAAAGCATATTCCATCCCAAATGCGAATCTGGGGCATGGCCCCCATGTTGCCATATGCGTTCCTAAGCGTTCCATTTGAACCCCAAAAGCATATCCCCTCCCAAATGCGAATCTGGGGCATGGCCCCCATGTTGCCATATGCGTTCCTAAGCGTTCCATTTGAACCCCAAAAGCATATTCCCACCCAAATGCGAATCTGGGGCATGGCCCCCATGTTGCCATATGCGTTCCTAAGCGTTCCATTTGAACCCCAAAAGCATATTCCCACCCAAATGCGAATCTGGGGCATGGCCCCCATGTTGCCATATGCGTTCCTAAGCGTTCCATTTGAACCCCAAAAGCAAAGTACAAACCAGACCCAGGATGGGCCAGGAGCCCGCATACACCAGAGTCACAATAAGTAGGGGCACAGCAACACACCCATCGGCATGGCCAATCCGTCCCATGCCACATGTGCACAGCACACAGTCCCATTGCCAAGCACACACAACTACAGATGCTACAGCCACACACACGCCTCCGGGAAACCCATGTACGAGATTGCACGAACTGTTAATGTCAGACGACAAATACATACTTCGCCAGGTGCAACACAATAACAAATCTCATTCTCTCCACAGGTGACGAACTGCTGGATGCTGGGGATGGAGCCAGCAGCCAGCACAGCCAGCCTACAAGCCCCCAACGAGGACACACGGATCTGGAGGATCTGTCCTCCTCTTCGGACACGGACCACCAAGCAGGCCCATCTGGTGTGGCAGGGCCCAGCCGCTCCCCAGGACCCCTCCTACCCACCAACCCATCATCCAGGGCTGCTGAACATTCCCAGCCCCCTGCTGCCACTGTCGTTGCGGCCACACCCACGGTCATTGTGGCCACTACCACTGCCGCAACCGCCACCATCGCCGCACCGACCACCACCGCCGCCACCACCACCACGTCTTCGCTGGCACCAGCCCCAGCGCAGGTGGTGGCCCGGCCGACTGGATCCACCCTGGGAGCCACAGCGAGGACCGTGGTGAGCAATGTGGCTAGTGGGCAGGCCGGTGGCAGCAGGACTGGTAGGAGGAGCAGGGTCAGGGAAACACCAGCCTCCCCTGGGAGCCATGCCCTGCCTCAAATGGCCAGAGTCCTTGGGGCCTATGAAGAGGCCCAAGGACAATGGGTCCGGTCTGCTTCAGACACGCGTGAGGTGCTGGGGGTGCTGAGGTCCATGGACGCCCGTATGGGCCAAATCGTGGACCTCATGGGCCAGCTGGTGGTGGCGGTGAGGTCACAGCCAGGGACAGCAGCTCCCCTCCGCCACCACCTGCCGGGGCGCAGGGTGGAGCAGCAGTGTCCAGTTCCCCTGCGTCCACAGCCAGTGAGCACACCTCAACCACCAGCATGTCGCAAGCAGGCACCCCCTCGCAAACGTGGAAGGGGCCGTCCGAAGTGGAAACAGATCTCCCGGGAGGACTTCGCACGCTCCAAACGCAAGTGAGGCAGCCAGCCAGCCTTCCGCCAGCCTTCCTTGACCAGCCTCTGCATTGACTTGGACTACGATACCACTCCACACAGCCATCTGGATGGCATGTGTGTGTTGGACTATGGACATAGAACCAGTGGGTACACCCTGAGCATCACGCAGCCATGACCGACAGCTCATTGTCACTGCACGCACCACTTTTGTCATCACCTTACACACAATCACATGTCACAGTTTGTAATAAATGCACCTTTTACACTAACTGCTGTTTGTGCCCTGTGTTTTATTTGTACGGAATACAACGGCCACCTTGGGCGGAAAGGCACCTGATGCGTGGCATGGCAATTGAATCCGGAGGGCCTGTAGGGACCTAGGGGTGGGAGACAGAACAGGAGCACATTCAATGAGTGTGTCACACACCCATCACACAGTACATGTCAACAACTACAAGCAATGTACACACATCGCACAGAGCAATAGGGCACAATGCCACAGCCACCAACAGTGGCATACTACCCTGGCCATGGAGCGTTGACACACAGCACGCAGTGAACAAACGGCCACCCTGACACAGCACACACACACCTGCACAGATACAGCCACATCAGCCGTCGTACATGGACACTCACCGTCAAGTGAAGTAGCGGGCGATGAGCTGCTGCCGCACATTACCAGCTTCCTCCTCTCCGCTGTCCTCCTCACTCGAGCTGTCCTGGTCTGCGGGCTGGGGCCCTGGTTGATCTCCGTCATCCACGATGAGGGGGATCTGCTTCCGAATGGCCAGATTGTGCAGCATGCAGCACGCCACCACTATCCGGCAGACCTTCTGTGGGGAGTACGCCAGCGCACCCCCGGTGCGGTCCAGGCACCTGAACCTGGACTTGAGGAGGCCAAAGGTACGCTCGACCACACGTCTGGTCCTCCCATGTGCCTCATTGTAGCGATCGTCTGCTGGGGTGCGAGGATTCCTCAATGGACTGAGCAGCCATGCCCCATTCGGGTACGCAGAGTCACCTGGGTGTGAGGGACACAGAGAACCGTTGCAATTCCAACTGGACAGGGGACAGCATCGCACAACCAGCACGCTACACCACTCCACATACTCACCGACAATACAGGCACGATCCTGTTGCATATTGGACATCAGTCGTGGCAAGATGCTGTTGCGCATTATGTGTGCGTCTTGGGCCGAGCCTGGGAACTTTGCACACACGTGGGTGATCACCATGTCCGCAAGGCACATCACTTGCACATTCAGGGAGTGCGTGTGCTTCCTGTTGCGGTACAGGTGCTCAGTGGCCTGTGGTGGAACAAGGCCGACATGTGTGCAGTCAATGGCTCCAACGACGTGTGGGATTCTGCCAAGGGCATAGAATGCACCCTTCACTGCCGCCAATTCACGAGCCCTGGGGAAGCGGATGTACCTGTTTCGGTACAGCATCATGGCTGCCAGTACATCCCTCAGCACCTTGCTGAACATGGGCTGGGACATCCCTCCTCCAATGCCCACTGTGTGCTGGAATGACCCAGTGGCGAAGAAATGCATGGCGGCCATCACCTTAGCCGTGGGGGTGACAGCAGTCGGATACACCCTGCGGGGACGGAGATGGGGTTCTAACATGGCACACAGTCGATGCAGGGTTGGCCTGTCCAGCCGAAACTTCCTAATAACCTCTGTATCGTCCATGTCCGCCAGCAATTGGTATGGGCGGTCAATGTTCGGTCTCCGCCTAGGGACAATGGCAGAGGACACATGTCAAAGCAACACGACACATAGCAATTTCGCATACACATCACTGACATGACTGAGCAAGCACATGAGCCACAGCTCAGCTGTCAAGCTGGGACGGCACGGCCACAATACACTTACACAGGTCTCCCAACAATGGCAACGGCTAGTGATACAAACCACTGCCATGTGCATGCACATGGGGATCTAGGCCCCAATGACTTGCGGGGCGTGCTGATGGGGACTGACTGCATATCCGTCAAGCGGCAACGCCACGGCAACATGAATGTCTGCTGAGCATGGAACTGCTTCCGCGGCTGGATGAGTATGGCACACGACGACGACGATGTGGGCACAGGCTGAGCGGCCAAAACAAGTGGGACCTGTGGCACGAGGGGACATGAGACAGTAGTAGGTGTCAGCACTGCACCCTATGTACAGCACTGTACGGATCACACCTCCCGAAACATTGACAGGTGTCCACATTGACAGCCCCATGCCAAGACGGCTGTGTGCTTGCAGTCACACGTCACAGGTGAGAGGTTACATTGCACGTGCCAGGTGGCAGACGTACATAGTGGGAGCTGGCATGTGTGTGCATGTGTCTCCTGTTCAGGATCCACCAGATGGGCGCTGACTCTGTACTGACCATTGGACACAGCATGTTCCGTGGAAGGCTTGTGTGTGTGGGATGGTGGCACTGGATGTGCCTCCGTTGGGTGGGGGGCCATGCACAGGGCGGGTACGTCGATGATTGCGCATTGTTGGTCACGGTGGGTGCACCAACTGAAGATGTGTTGCCCTGTGTTCAATTCCTATGTCCGCATGATGATGGACTGTAGATGTGGGCAGACTACACATTGGTCGATGTGCTGTCTATTTGCATGTGCCTTCACACCAGGCACAGCTGCCCCTGCACATGTGACCCCTGCTGGACTCGCTGCTGGGTCTGTGGAGCTGATGCATCTTCTGCGCGTGGGGCGGACAGCTCTCCTCACTTCCCTCATTGCGCATGTCATGACTTTGCCGCAGGTGACATGGATCATGGAGGGCCCACATGTACGCGTGGGTAGGCTACACATGATTGTACACTGGTCGCCACCCCCAGTCAGTGTTTCGAATGGGAAGGTTGTCGTGCTGGTGGTATGTTCGATGTGGCGGATGGGCGGGCCTAGGTGCGGGCTTACATTCCGGACATGGGGGGGTAGTTGGATTGGCGACTAGTTGCAGTACACACGGGACACGTCTCTTCCTTTCCACATCTGGGTCATCCCTTGTACTTACTGACAGTGATACAGTCATCTTCGCCCCAGCCCTCATGTCCTCCCCTCGCTCCCCCAATATGCATGCTCACCTGCGAGGCTAGCGCCTACACAGGCAGCCCCAAGCTCGCACCAGAGAGGGCAAGGAGTGTATGTGTGGGTCCAGTTGCACGAGTGGGCTGTGTCAGGGTATGATGTGTGGCGGGACGCCGTCCACCTGCGTGGTGCCCCAAATGGAGACCCGGCCTGCATGGACTATGCATCACAGTCTTCGCCTTCCGGATCCGCCACCTGCGACACCCAGTGGCTGTGGCTGCCCTTGCGGCCAGGCCGCGTCCGTCTGTGGCTGATGGCCCACACATTCACTCTTTGGCCTCTCTGGGGAGGGCTCGGGGGTGGTGGCGCACGCGCTTGCACTTAGTCGCAATGGCATGTGGCGTGGTTGGTATGATGGGCAATGGATGGGATGGTGCGAGCCACCTCCCGTGACGTCAGTGCTGCTCGTGCTGTGGTGCGTCCCCCTACACTTCCATTTGACTTGTGCCATGCTAGACGTTGAGGTTCTATTGCCTGCGTGATATGACCAGGAGGAGCGCGAGGAGACCTCTCACACACCATGCTCCACTGCCATCCCGTGCCCTGTATCGCCTGTGCGGATTGACTATGTTGGGGTTACACCTGGTCGACTGGGGCTGTGTGTGCCTTGTCAAGGGGCATGGCGGGCGCACAACAGGATCCAGCTTGTCCACAGAGGGTGGGCTGAGGTGCGCCTGGTACCGCTTTGTACGTGTGCCCGGCTGCTGTGCACACACGTGTTCACTCCCCCCGACAGGTGTCCTCTCACAATGCCCAGGGAAGCGGTGGTGTACTGTTCATGACCCCTCCCAACACGGCGTGCTCCAACTTGGCATGTGCGCATCTACCCGTCGCACCCACCCACCTGAGCACTGCGTCCATACGACTTCACACGACACATGTGTGTCTTCCACAGTAGTGCTACTCATTTGCGTTGACATCCAATACCAGTGGACTACATGGTCATGTCACGACTGCCGTGTACTTCACATACTCTCATCCTCTCTCATTCGTACTTGTGAAATGAGTCAGCGGAGACAGTTTTGGTTTCAAACATTATATTGAGTCTTCTGTCCTCTGTGATGCAGTATAGTGGACACTACTGGCAGCGGAATACATGTTGAGGATATACTGAGCATGATTGCAAATGGGATAGGGTGTGGGGTTACATGTGATTGGCTGTTGCATGTGGGATGTGGGCTTCAGAGTGACATCTGCTTGGCCAAGGCTGTGCTAATGTACATTTACGTATAGCTGCGGAGCTGCGGACTTTGACACAGACGGTATACATGTAGCCTACCAGACCGCTTGGCATCATGGGCACAGTCCATCTCAGTTCCATGTGACAGGTTTGCTGCGGTTGTTCCTCATGCACGCGTGCATGTGAGATGACATCAGGGCATGTGCTTGCGTGCATGCAGCGGCGTGCCACTTGTTGTTGCACTGTGGTGGTTACTGGACATGTCACAGTCACTGGGGTCGTGTTGTTGTTGTATGCACTTGTCGTCCATGCAAAGGTCCTGGTATGGGATTCCCGGGGCGGGGGTGGGAGGGGTGCAGCACCCACAGACTCCAGGCGACCTATTCATGTCCACTGAGCGGTGTGTGTGTCCATGGGCGCTGGATCCATGTCGTGTCCTGGTTGTTCGTGCAGTTCCGTCCATGTGGGTGCGATACACAGAGCCCATGCCACTGCCTCCCACGATGCATGCGGTGTTCCTGGATGTGATGGGGAACAGTGTGCATGTCCCGGTCATATCCGATGTCATGGCGATGTCGTTGATGGTGTGGTAATTGTTGCCGGTCGTTTGGTATGGCTGTTGTGGTGGTGACTGGCCAGTCCGTGCGGAAGCTAAGCATGGGTGCGGGGTTGGACATCATAGGTCAATCGGGGAACCTGCGTTGTGGTCCGACGAATTTACAGGTTGTCAGGTATGCGATGCCGTCCAGCAGGGCTTCCATGTCATTGGTGGTGTACATGTTTGCCAGCCAATGTAGCGGATGGTGGCTGTCAAGGTGTTGTTCGTAAGTTGTCCCTTGGAGGACCATGATGGGGCATGCTGGGTGACATTCGATGTAGCTGTTCTCGATGATCCGTCGTGTGGAGGCACAGTGGTCCCATTTCAGTGCGGGTGCGATGTTGGCCACATACGCCATGCCCCCATAGGCAGAGCAGGCCCTGTCGTGTGCGTCCAGAGGGAGGAGTAGTGGTAGCAGGTCCGCCTTCAGACATGCCGGGTTGGAGAGGCATATCTCCACGGGATGCTGGTAGGGACACCTCCGACAGTAGAAGACGGGCATGACACAGCTGAACAATGTGATGCGGTAAGTCAGTCGGTAACTTACGTTCAGCAGGGACAGAAGATCGCATCCCAATGTATGAAACAGGTTGGTTTTGTACAGCTTGAGCTGTTCGGCGTAGTTGGGTAGGTGTGTTGCGGTTGCCATTTCGCAGCGGTGCGTTGTGGTGGCGTGCTCCGGCTGTGTGTGCAGTCTGCAATGTGCACGCTCCGAGGTTGCTGTGAGCTCTGTGTAGTCGTAGGGAGACAGGACTTGTGTTCTGTTGGCTTGTTTGGAGGACACGGGCCCTCTTCCCACATGCTTCTCAGACAGTTCAAGGTCAGTGATGTGTGACTCCTTCCAATTAACTTGCATGTGGCCGACATGGGGGAGTGTTTTCTTCTTTCTTCCCCGTCCGTTGTGTGCTTCTGTGATATGCGCTATCTGCCCTGTGGTCGGTCTCCTCGGCATGCCTGTGTTGGTCTATTCTTGGACAATGGCTGTATTCACCGGCTTCTGTCGTAGGGCTGTGGTTTCGGAGTTGGAATGGAAGGTCATTCAGTGCTGTCTGCTCTCCCTTGTGTGGGCGGCAGGCTGCCTTTCCGCTCTGCGTTGGGCCTTGTGTGTGAATGTTATTCTTGGGCCACCTGTTGTCGGTCCCCGGGCTCTTTGGTGTTCCGCTTTATATGTCTTGTTCATATGTGCAGGGTGGTATGGGTGTTTCAGTGTGGTACTGGCGTTCCTCTTCCCGAAGGGGCCCTGCTTCTCCTAGTTGGTGTTGCCGCCGCTGTGTGCTACGCCATGTTTGTTACACTGGGGTGTGTCCTGCAGTTGCGTGTCTTCACTGACATGTGTGCGTCGGTTGTGTGGCGTTGGGTGTTGTCCGTGAATTGGGCGTTGGGGACATGTCTGTGGCAGGCCTGTCACGTGTCATGTGCGTTCGGGGTGGGGCTGATGTGTGTGCTGCTTGGTTGTGTCCCTGTGTCTGTGTGCGACGCATGCATGGCGCTGCGGTTGGCCTCTGCGTTGTGCGCATGTGTGGCGGCGTCATCGCCGCTTTGGGGCCGTGACGGGGTGGTTGGTTCCTAGTCCCAGGTGGTGTGTACACATGTGTTACGCGATGTTACGATTTGGCCTGTGTGTCATATGTGGATGCAATGGTGGATGTGTAGTGTACACGCGCTGGTGGGGGGTTGTCCGCTTTTTCCGCCCTTGCACTGTGTGCGCTGTTTGCGTGCACTTGTTGTGTGTGTGCCTACCTGCGTCTCCGCGGTACGTTGCGTCCTTGGTGGTGCATCAGCAGGAGCATGGGGAGGGCCTGCAGTGCTGGATTCATGCTCGGGGAGCCGCTTCTTCGTTGTCCGTGCTCGGCGTCCGTGTTACCGCTTCGGTTTGTCGTACGGTATCTCTTGGCCGTGGGAGCCGTTTGTTTGCGGCATCGTAATTTATGCGCCGGGCGGTACGTGTTTCGTCGGACGGTGTGTGTCAGTTGTGCTGCGCCGCTACGTGTACGGGCGCACTTTGATGGCGGACGGTGTTGCTGGCTTGCCGGCGGTGTTTGGCCTACTTTTCGCATCGTAATTGGGCGGGCGTGTGGACTGCTGCGTGCCGGCGGTAACTGGTGGTTTTTGCATCCGCCAGCACGGCGGTTGTGCTTCCGCCCGCCATCGTAATGGGCCCCTTAATTGTGTTATTTTTTTAGGAGCGGGTTATGGGTTGATAGGGGAGTAGGCTGGGAAGTAATTTAATTTTAATACATTTTTTTTAATTGTTTATTATTATATATTTTTTAAACTTTTTAATAGTGTTAATCGTGTGAATTAATTTATTCTTGATTGTTTTTAATGTTTGTTAATTTTCATTAATTAATTAATTAATCATAAATTAATTATGTTAATAGTGTTATGTTTTATAATATTGGTGGTGTCATTTATAGGGGAATATGGTGGGAGGTAAATATTTTATAATTAATTAAAATTTTGTTAATTAATTTTAATTATTTTGCTTGAGTGGGAATAGTTAATTATTCCCCTCTGCTATCCAACACATTTTCCCTACTGTTTCACTTGCTGGAGTGGGAATAGTAATTTTTACATCTACGCTATCCAACACTTTCTTAAATGTTGCACTCCCTGAAGTGGGAATAGTAAATTATTCCCCTCCGCTATCCAACACTTTCCCTACTGTTGCACTCGCTGGAGTGGGAATAGTAATTTTATCCACTCCGCTATCCAACACTTTCCCTACTGTTGCACTCCCTGGAGTGGGAATAGTAATTTTTATCTTTCCGCTATCCAACACTTTCCCTACTGTTGTACTTGCTGGAGTGGAAATAGTAAATTATTCCCCTCCGCTATCCAACACTTTCCCTACTATTGCACTTGCTGGAGTGGGAATAGTAAATTTTATCCACTCCTCTATCCAACACTTTCCCTACTGTTGCACTCCCTGGAGTGGGAATAGTAAATTTTATCCTTCCGCTATCCAACACTTTCTCTACTGTTGTACTTGCTGGAGTGGAAATAGTAAATTATTCCCCTCCGCTATCCAACACTTTCCCTACTATTGCACTTGCTGGAGTGGGAAAAGTAAATTATTCCCCTCCGCTATCCAACACTTTCCCTACAGTTCTACCTGCTAGAGTGGGAATAGTAATTTTATCCACTCCGCTATCCAACACTTTCCCTACTGTTGCACTCTCCGGAGTGGGAATAGTAATTCTTACCCCTATGCTATCCAACACTTTCCCTACTGTTGCTATCTGTGGAGTGGGAATAATAATATTTATTCCTACGCTATCAAACACTTTCCTCAATGTTGCACTCCCTGAAGTGGGAATAGTAATTTTTACACCTACGCTATCCAACACTTTCTTTAATGTTGCACTCCCTGAAGTGGGAATAGTAAATTATTCCCCTCCTCTATCTAATACTTTCCCTAGTGTTGCACTCTTTGGAGTGGGAATAGTAAATTATTCACATACGCTATCCAACACTTTCCCTACTGTTGTACTTGCTGGAGTGGGAATAGTAAATTATTCCCCTCCGCTATCCAACACTTTCCCTACTATTGCACTTGCTGGAGTGGGAATAGTAAATTATTCCCATCCGCTATCCAACACTTTCCCTACTGTTGCACTCCCTGGAGTGGGAATAGTAATTTTATCCTCTCCGCTATCCAATTTTTTCTCTACTGTTTCTGTTAATGTAGTGTGAAATGTAATTGTAAAAGATTAAAAATAATTTAATTTTTTTAATTATTATATAAATATTGTATTTTTATTTTATATTTACTGGTATATGTATATATATGTATTTATAATTTTTAATATATTTCTAACATTTTATAATTTATTATATTTATTTTTTAATATTATAAAGTACATTTTATATATTATATTTTATATATATGTATGTTTAATTTTTATTAAAATTATATTTATTATTTATAATTTTAAACATTTTCTAATAATTCTAACTATGTTTTTTTATTATATGTATTATTTACTTTAGTTTACATTATTTGTTTAGACATTTTTAAAAAATGATATTTTTAACAACGATATTTTTTACAACGATATTTTTGTTTTGATATTTTTGTACTTACCATAATGTAGATAGGACTTCGATATTCTGGACATCGATATTTCGGCTCCGATATTTTTGTCGTCGATATTTCTGTAGTCAATATTCTGTCAGTGATTCATTCAGTGGAAGAAGAAAATCGGATTCCAAGCAACCCACGCATGTTCGCACAAAATCCTCTTGGTGAGCAAGTTTAATTTCGAGGTGAACATTCCTAGCACTAAAGAGGTTACCAAAGGCGTTAAAAACCTACAGCTCCTGGTATCCTCTCTGTGCGTCCTGGCTCTAAGCCACAGACACACAGCAGGAGATGTGCGGGACCAGGTATGTTCCTTTGTGACCTTGAAGCGTCTACTACAGGCCTCAGATCACTTCCTGATAATCCTCACACTGGAAGCTGACAGCAGAAGTCCAAGGTTTAAATCCCACTCAATGTAAATATCAATGGGCGGTACATCTAAAGATGATCCAAATAGTGTTCACTGCACTATGCTATTACTCCTAATACTACGCTCCCCACTACGAGTTGCCCGGCTCCGGGTAGGATTATGATTGCCCCTGCTAACATTCGATACCCCAAGAATTGGAATTTAACAAATGTGATAATTATTGCATATTCTGAGTTCACTGCAGTAAAATGGGTCATAACATGTAGATTGTGGTGCTTATGGCACCAAAGCCATGTGTACTACTATTTTTCAAGCATTTTTCCCTTTACGAATTTCGGCAGATCTGACCTGCTGAAATGTACCTGAGAAAATTACCGGGGTATGATGTTACCCACAAAACTCGGAATGTACTTTGACCGAGTTACATACTGAGGGCAGATTTACAAGAAACTGACGCATCTCTGCATTATGGCAGAGATGCGTCAGTTTACTTGCGTCACGCAAAAAAAACCTTGCGCCACCATGGGTGCGTCGCATTTACAATGTGGCGCATCATGGCGCAAGGATTGACAGATGCATCATGCATCTGTTGGCGCAAAGGTCACGCATTGCTGGAGTCATGTCGCAAGCACGAAGCAACTCCAGCAATGCTCAGGAAGGCCTATACCTATTGTGCTGCATCACTCCTTACGTCTGCTTCAAGCAGGCGTAAGGTTTTCATAGAAGTGACGCAGTGAAATCTTGTAGATTTCACTGCGTCACTTTTACAAGGCTTTCTTGCATCGGAACGCCCACTCTGCATACATTATACCTGACACAGGTATAATGTGGTGCAGGGCTTTACAACGTGACGCATCTCCCTAGATGCATCACGTTGTAAATGTGTCGCAACGTGGTGCATTGTTTACACCGCTGCTGCGTCACAAAAGTGAAGCAACGTCGGCGCAAAAGTGTCGCAAGGGTCTTGTAAATCTGCCCCTGAAAGTTTATGAGCTACTCGTCATGGGGGCCATAGTCGGATTTTTTCCTTGAATCCCTTCACCAGAATGTTAACAAGCCTGACAGACCTGGCCAACGTGTATGTATGTGTACACGCACGTGTAAGGCAGTGTGGGCAGGCGGATGCTTGTAAATAAGGTAGGTGAGCCTGTGTGGGTTGGGGTGTGAGAAGTTATGTGTGGTATGCGTATTTCTGTGTATGTGTGGGTAAGTATATGGGGTGCATATATGTTTGTGTGAGTGTGAATGGGGCAGGTGTATTTAAGTGTGGGTAGGCGGGGGCGTGCATATTTTTATCAGCGTATACGGGATTAAGCGTGTCTATGGTGCGTTTGTATGAACTTAACTGCATGGGAATGTGTAAAAGAGGTTGGTTCGTTTATGTATGTGTAGGTCATGTGGGAGTGTGCATATATGGGTGAGTGTGTTAAGGGGTTAGGTAGGTCTATGGTGTGTGTGTGTGAGTTCAAGTCAGCATGTGTGTGAATGGGGTAGGTGTGAATGTAGTATGTCTGCGCACATTTATGCGTGTGCAGGAGGGTAGGTCTCTGTCTGGATAAGTGTGTCTGTGTTGGGAAGTAGGTGTGTGTATGTGTAGGTCTAGGTTTTTATGTTTGTGAGTCTTAAGCATGATGAGAACGTCCTGGCTTTGAGTCTGCATGATTCAGACTGTATAAAAGGGAAATGTGCTATAAATAAGATTTTGGAACTTTGGGGCTAGGATCTGGAGAGTGGAATGTTAAGGCCTGGTGTACTGGGATAGTTTTGTAAAGGTCATCTACTCTCTGGGGGCTGTGTGGTGAAGCAGCTGTATAAGGTTACTGCTAATGACCTGGGCACTATTTCAATTAAGAAACGAATTCCGGAAGTGTCTCAGAGTTTTCCCTTCAAAACAGTAGCCTCTTTCAGCAGAACCTAATTCCTGCGTGGAATGACCTAGTTAAAATGTGGAGCACATCCAGAGTACTGGCAGACTGTGGAGTCTGGGAGGTAATATTGGACAGGCAGAAAAAAAGTGTAAGGTGGCACACCTTTCTCAAGTCATGCAGAGTACGTCCATACCAACAACCAGAGCCTTCAGTTCCGAAATCCATCATACAGGCCCACAGTGTGAGGGAACATCCAGGAGTACAGTGGAAAGCTGTAGGAAAGTAGGAACTGCTTTCATGGTCACCCCCACTTTTTGCTGGTGTCATTCTGTTTTCTGACTAGTCTGACTGGGATCCAGCTAATCAGGACCCCAGTCTCAGTGCTTCTTCCCTAAATTGGACAGGGTGAGTACTTAGGTACCCTCCAGATTGGATACTGGTGTACCCTGATAAGTCCCTAGTAGATGGTACTAAGGTACCCAGGGCATAGGTACACCAGAGGTCTCCCAGGGGCTGAAGCATGTATTATTCCACCCATAAGAGACCACTCAAATTGTGACTCCAGGCTTACCATTACAGCCTGTGTAAGCTGGTGCTAGCACCACTTACGACAGATATAGGTTTCCCTATATCTGATATCACTTCACTGAAATGAAATGAAAGAGACATTTATATAGCGCATGGCTACCCGGGAGCATCCCAGCGCTAGGCTAGACACGAGGGAGGCAGAAAGAACTAGGGGAACAGAAGTGTCTTCAGTTGTTTTCGAAAGACAAGATGATTGGGTACCTTGCGAAGACACAGTGGCAAGGAGTTCCAGAGCTTGGCCGCATTATAAGAGAAAAGCCGTCCACTTAAAACCTATAAGTCACCCCTAAGGCAGGCTTTTCAATCCTGAAGGCAGGGTGCTGGGTCCTAAGTGTGAGGGTGCCCCTGCATGAGCTGGGCACTCCTACAACCTTCAGAGTCCATTCTCCCAGGTTGTAAGTGCATCAGCCATGCGTCATTACACGATGACCATCTCTAAACTGGCTGTAACGAACCCTGTCATATTTGGTATGAAACATGTTGGAATCAAACCCCAACACCATAAATAGTGTGGGAGGTATGATTCCATGCACTGTAAAGCTCCTCCGGAAGGCTCTTAGTGCTTCCAGTACCAGTCTTCCAGAACCGGACAGCAAGCTAGTGCTGCTGCCGATCAAAGACACGTTTCTGCCCTCCTGCTGCTGAGCCAAGCTAGAGCAGAGGAAGGCAGAACAATAGGTATCCTGTCACAGGGAGGTGTGACCACCTCCCAGACAAGATTTACGGGCCGATTCCGATCTCGGCCGGAAGCGCACCTAACACTATTCGTCCAGAAAAAAACCAAGCCGAACGCGTGTTTCCCGACCGATTCGAACATACGTCCGAATGAGCAAGTACGATGCGCATAACTGCCCAGATCCCGACCCAGCCGTACTCACCCAATCCAGCTCCTGTTCCCCGCCCGAGCCGGATCCGTAAACGCTGAATCGAGTCGCACGGAAGCCAAAATACAGCACCTTCCGGCCGGACTAGTACGATGCGCCTTTCGTACGCGCCGAACCAGTCGCTACGTACGGCACGTCAGAGCATCCGGGAGAGGCGCACATAAGCTCCGATTCGCGCCACAAGACGATCCACGGCTACGAGACGAACACGTCAGCCACGAGTACGAGTCGAAGCAACGAGAAAGCCGAACGAGATGAACCAACCATGAATCCCATCGTGCAGGTCCTACCAATACTCTACATCTATTACCGGAACAGGTACGGCGCAGAAGGTAAGTTAAACACCCACTACACAAACAAACGACACGTACCCGACATATAACACACACACATAGGGATGCAGAAATGACTTACACTAGCAACAGCAGAACCATAGGGGCGGGATGGCTATCACCAAAGACATATACACCCATAGGGGCCTGGATGCCTACCACTAACACCACCCCTACTCAGGGGGGGCTGGATGCCTACCACTACCACCACCCCCACTCATGGGGGGCTGGATGCCTACCACTACCACCACCCCTACTCAGGGGGTGCTAGATGCTTGTCACTACTACCATCCCCACTTATAGGGGCTGGATGCCTACCACTACCACCACCCCTACTCAGGGGGGGCTGGATGCCTACCACTACCACCACCCCTACTCAGGGGGGGCTGGATTCTACCACCCCTACTCAGGGGGGGCTAGATGCTTGTCACTACTACCATCCCCACTAATAGGGGGATGGATGCCTACCACTACCACGACCCCTACTCAGGGGGTGCTAGATGCTTGTCACTACTACCGAACCCACTAATAGGGGGCTGGATGCCTACCACTACCACCACCCCTACTCAGGAGGGGCTGGATGCCTACCACTACCACCACCCCTACTCAGGGGGGGCTGGATGCCTACCACTACCACCACGGGGTGGGCTGGATGCCTACCACTACCACCACCCCTACTCAGGGGGTGCTAGATGCTTGTCACTACTACCATCCCCACTAATAGGGGGCTGGATGCCTACCACTACCAGCACCTCTACTCAGGGGGGGCTGGATGCCTACCACTACCACCACCCCTACTCAGGGGGGGCTGGATGCCTACCACTACCACCACCCCTACTCAGGGGGTGCTAGATGCTTGTCACTACTACCATCCCCACTAATAGGGGGATGGATGCCTACCACTACCACCACCCCTACTCAGGGGTTGCTAGATGCTTGTTACTACTACCATCCCCACTAATAGGGGGCTGGATGCCTACCACTACCACCACCCCTACTCAGGGGGGGCTGGATGCCTACCACTACCACCACCCCTACTCAGGGGGTGCGAGATGCCTGTCACTACTACCATCCCCACTCATAGGGGGATGGATGCCTACCACCAACACCACCCCTACTCATAGGATGTGTAATGCATGACACAACCAGCATACTCCAACATAAGGAATGTCAGAAAAACACATCCCCCAACACCATGACAAGCGTGTGTAGACTGTGTCAAATGCCTACAACACTGAACATGAAATTGAACATACAATGTGACCCCCTATCACATGTGTCACACATAAATGTGTGTGTCCTCCACAATGCAAGCAGACCATGACCACTGTGGCAATGGGGTCTAACACCCCATCATCACAGTGACCAAAAGGTAAGTGTGGGGTCCATAGCTGAAGCACATTTTGAACATTGTGGCAATGGGGTCCAAACCCCCATCATCACAGTGACCAAAAGGTAAGTGTGGGGTCCATAGCTGAAGCACATTTGGAACATTGTGGCAATGGGGTCCAAACCCCCATCATCACAGTGACCAAAAGGTAAGTGTGGGGTCCATAGCTGAAGCACATTTTGAACATTGTGGCAATGGGGTCCAAACCCCCATCATCACAGTGACCAAAAGGTAAGTGTGGGGTCCATAGCTGAAGCATATTTTGAACATTGTGACAATGGGGTCTAACCCCCCATCATCACAGTGACCAAAAGGTAAGTGTGGGGTCCATAGCTGAAGCACATTTTGAACATTGTGGGAATGGGGTCTAACCCCCCATCATCACAGTGACCAAAAGGTAAGTGTGGGGTCCATAGCTGGGGCACATTTTGAACATTGTGGCAATGGGGTGTAACCCCCCATCATCACAGTGACCAAAAGGTAAGTGTGGGGTCCATAGCTGAAGCACAGTTTGAACATTGTGGCAATGGGGTCCAAACCCCCATCATCACAGTGACCAAAAGGTAAGTGTTGTCATGGAAAAAGCTGCAAATGCCAAACAGCATGGATTATCCCTGGACACAGAACAACAAACACATCAGTGACATAGTAGTGCTTGTGTCCCATAGCAACATAGATTGGGTGAGGCAAACAGTGCAGTGCAAATAAGACATACCTTTGGCCATGTGCAGACAAACATCACCCATGGGGGCTGACACTGTCAACATTCATCAATAACACAATGACAGAAGTGACCATCATAATGCAGACCCACATATCTGCACCAATGGGCACACAAATGTAGATATCCTGTGGAGACTGTAGATGTGAGGTGAACAAATACCACACCATGGCAGCAATGGGACATACAAACCATGATCACTGTGCTGACTGATGACCTAGGAGTCCCAGGGACAGCAGGGGAAACCCACCAAACAACATACAGCCAATGGCACACTAAAGATATGCCAATGCAGTGGTGCAGATGCACAAACACAAACAGGCAGCCCCACACTGCATATCAAACACAATAGGTGAGGGGGGAGGAGGGGGTGCCAGTGTCCCCAGGCAACCACACAACACATGAGGAGGCCTGAATCCCAATTACACAGATGTGCATACAGTGCCACACAAAAGTAACTCATGGATCCCAATCCCCTATGTGGGCAATCAGGCATTGTCAGATGAGAGGGAGCCCAAATTACACATGTCACACAAGCTTGTAGGAACAGCAACTAACACAGCAAGACACAGACCCACCACAGCACTACCCCCAGGGACCCCACATTGTGGTGACACTAGCCTGCATGACAATCCCACCGTGATGACAAAGGTAGATGTCGTTCACACTGTGAACCACAGTCATGTGTCCTGAGCAACAGACTACCATCACACCTACACAAGCACAAATCAATCAGCACGGCCTGTCAGCCAAGGCCAATATGGAGGCATGGGTCTAGCCGTGAAACAACTCTCATCTGCACACATTCAACACCACACACCTTGATCTCCACCAATGTGCAGCAGTGCAGCTCACATGCACTGTTGACATTGCACATGCACCCATGACAATCCCAGGGGTGGTGGTGGGAACTAATGTGCAGAAACCCATCACACATGGCCAGTCAACAAGACTCGTGAATGTCTGACACACTGCACAGTACGCCGTACATGGGCATGACGTCAATACCACACCAACCAATGGGATCCCAGTCACAGTCACACACCAATGAAGAAGCCAAGGTCACCCACAAAGAACACACATAGACAACTTCCAACATTGCAGCTCTGACCCTGAGGAGTGGCAGCAGTCACACACACAACGTGTCACAATCACTGAAAGCTAACACAAACTGGAAATTACATGACAGGTGTAACCAACAAGTGCCAAGGGGAATCCTGACTGTGTCTCATCTGCGTTTGCCCACAAACTCAGCCCTGACAGCAAACACACCTATGGGTGACACCCTGATGACCAGTAATGTGCCATGCACCCACATCCCAGAGAAGCCAGGGAGAAGACTTTGGGGGAACAAAGGTCAACTCAGCAAGCACCACAAACAGGAACATCACTAGGGATCCCAGCCTGCCTTGCAAAATGGAAGTGAACACACACAGACATGCTCACACAACACACACCTTGTGCTCAGGCAATGTCACAGAATTACACACTGCCATGAGTGGACTCCACTCCTGTGTAAGGAAAGCTGTGCCATACGTTGTCTCAGTAGGGCTCTATCATGTCAGCAGAACACTTGGTCACTCAGTCAACAATTAGCACAAAATGAAGGCTCCCGTCATATCAGCCTGGTCATGGTAGTGTAAACGAAATCATCAGCACAGATCCAACACACATGTATAGCAAGTTGCACTGATAACACAGATGAGTCCTTCCCCATTGATGCCCAAACTTGCATGTCCAGTGGAGATGGTCACACGGTCAGGGAAGTAGACTAATTGAACAATGGCAAGCACAACAGATGTGCAGGGGTGTAAGCCACAGATGTGAAATTGCAAATATAAGTAGGAAATCCCATTGCCAAATATTGAATACATGACACCCTCATATTGCTGTAAAGGATGACATGGATACACAACAGGATAGGACACATTCCCCCTGAACCACATGGGGTCCTGCACAGTAACACTTCATTTTCCTGAGATCAAAAATCACCATCACTGCAGCAAGTGCATGGTTAGCATCATCAACATCATGTACATCAGAAGCAAAACCACTAGAGAACAGAAAGTAGCTTTATTCAGCATATGTGTGAAAAAGTGAAAGTCCAGAAATATAACAAAGGCCAATGGCCAGTCCATAACAAAGTCCAAACAGGGTGACAGTGGCAGATGTCACCCTTTGCATGCCTGCAATGCTACACACCAGGGACATTCCCCTCGGAGGGGCATACGGGGGGGCAGGCCAGGCACCGCAGGGACAGGATCAGGGTTCACCAGAAGGAGGCAGGGAAGGGCTGGCGGGTGCTGGAGAGCCACTGACAACTGCAGTGGAGGTGTCTGACATGGTGTGTGCCAGCACAACTGGGGGGCATGAGTCAGATGGTGTGGGTGCCGGCACGACTGCAGTGGGCTGGGCAGATTGAGTGGACAGGTTCCCCACTGCAGTGCCCAAGTCAGACGGGGTGGTAGTGGACTCCACTGCAGTGCCTATCTCCAGGGGAGTAGAATGGGGTTCAGGTAAGGTGGGCAGGACAGAGGGGGAGGACACGCTCTCCACACCAGTGGCACAAACAAGCGCAGCGGGGGGTGTGGTGCTGGAAGAGCAAGTGGTAGGAGGAGAAGGCCGGATCATTTTGGGGATGGTGTATCTGTGGGTGGGGGAACCTGGGGCAGGGTGTGGTGGGGGAACCTGTGGAGTGGGGGCCTGAGGGATGGAGGAAGGAGACTTGGTGGCTGAGCTGCAGGGCGGCGGCGGGGTCTTGCTCTTCCGGGTCCGGGGGGACTTGCGGATGGGGGCCTCAGTCTGTCTGCGCCTGGGGGAGGGTGTTTGGGGGCGAGGGGCACTCCCCTCTGTGTGGGTGGACTTCCTCTTCCCCCGGTATGCTGGATCAGCTTGATCGGAGGGGAAGAGGCCGAGGTCACAGAGGAAGAGCTGCTGTGTAGGTGGGGTTGCAGGTGAGGCAAGGGAAGGGGCCTTGGAGGGAGAGGTATCGGAGGACTGCGGAGTGACTGTGGATGCCTGTGTGTGTGTCTGTACCCCATCCCCTGTGGGTGTGGTATCAGTCCCCTGAGGGTGCCTGCGTGCATGTTTTGTTTTTGTAGTGGGTGTGTCTGTGCTGCTCGTGTCTGTGTGTTTGGGTGAATGTGCAGGTGTGCATGTGCTTGGGACAGGTAGGGTGCCAGGAAGTGTGGATGGGGCAGAGGTAGGAGGGGTGAGGGACTGTTGGAGGAGGGACACTGCTGCCGTCAGAGAGGAGTCCATGGACCTATTGCTCCTCTGTAGGGCAGACATGCCCGATGAGATGCCCTCCATAAACGACACCAGCTGAGTCAACAGAGTGGTGTGGGCATGGAGGACACTCAGCATTGCTGTCTGCCCTACATGGAGCTGGCGAAGTAGGTACACAGACTCCTCACCCAGGGCAGCAGGGGACACAGGGGCAGGGAGGTGCGGTGCCTGGCACGAAGGAGACACGCTCCCGAACACGGGAGCCTCCACGGACCTCTGGAATGGGAGCCGATGGGAGGGCGGTGGTGGTGGTGGTGGTGGTGGCGGGGACAGCAATACTAGCTGGGGTGTGGTGGCTGCTGACACCCGCCTCCACAAGGGAGTCATCCTCCGAGCTGCTGTGGTCCTCAGCTGAGGTGGATGCTGCTGAGGACTCCTCGGTGTGGCTCCCTCGCCCTCCGTGCCACTGGGTCCCTCCGACCACTCATCGGCTGCTGACCCAGTCTGGCTCTGCGGCTCCTCCTGGTCCGTGGAGCTGTCCCCTCCTGTGGCCGTGGATGTATCTGCAAACAAGTAGGGAAACAGACAAACATCAGTCACCTGCACTGACCGCACACACCACAGTAAGTACAGCACATTACAGAGCAGGCCCTGGCATCCTTAGTTGAACATTCCCAAAAGTGCCCTAACAGAGTAGGAGAAGCCAATTGTCAGTCTGATGGTCAACCATGGCACTCACATCCCTCCTGGCCTTGCACCCATCTGTCTGGTGTCTGTGGGATGCCAATACCCCAGTGTGGACACATGCACCACCTACACAGTAGTTGGACAGTCCAGAGAACACGGTGAAGTATGTGAACATGCACACATCACAACTCTTGCCACTGAGTCCTTACAGGTGTCCGGATTAAGGGATGGGCAGAGTCTATTTTGAAATGCATGTGATGCATACCAGCACCAGACACCATGATGCACCCATGTCCTGATAGTCAATTTCACAATGGGGTGCATGTAGCACATGTCACTCCCCTGCAGGATCACCCTTAGGAAGTGTAATGCCATGGCACAGGCATGCCTGCAAAGTCATACATCACTGTCTCCAGTCACATGGGCAGGGCAGCCAGCCAACAACAGTCTGCACTGTGTCACAATCCTAGGTCATGGTGAATGCAAGTCCTGTAGCTGACAAGTGCACATGTCCATCCCCCACAAACCACATCATCTGAACTCTTATTTGTCCACGTCATACCAATTGGACATATGGGAGACCTGAAACACAACTCTCTGAACCTGAGCACCTCACAATCTGCTGTGAATGGGAAACAGCTGCCTGAACTTCACATTCGCATACCCCAGTCTGCACAGTCAAGTGATCAAACACCTATATGTCACACAAGTATCGTCTCCTATGGTCACATCTCCGGTGGCATGCTGAGCCCTAACCGATAAACACCCCAGTAGTCCTGACAACGAAGCCACAGCACAATGACACAGAGGCAGACACCTGAGGGAACATTTCACTGAGCACAACGTGTCAGCTGATACACGGGAGTGGGAGTACAGAGTGTATTGTATGGCCTGGAGTAGGCATGACTGTCCTTCTCCAAGTGAAAGAGGGATGAGCCCTGGACAGTAGGCAGGTGGCTAAGTATGTGTGACACACTTGATATACATACTCCTGAGGCCCAAACATTGTTCCCACCCGCAGCATGGGTGTGTGCCAAATACCCCAGGCACATCATGGTGAATCAGATCAGCAATTGGATCACATATCAAAGTTACACGCAGATTACATGTCAGAACACAGGCATTGAAGCCATGAAGCCCACAACAAAGTAACGGGAACAAATGCTGTCCCCCACCTTGAGCTAAGCAAAATGCAAGGACACAGTACCCAAGTGACACAATTTCCTGACTGTAAGGGCCACACCTGGGTATCAGATGAGGAGTGGGCATGTCACAATTGAGGGACATGGGTCCTGGACCACAAGACTGATGTACTGTGGAAGTTTAACCAGGCCAGAGGAGGGCACATAGCATGTCAGACAAAGTTCACAGTGCAGTCATGGACTCACCCCCTCCTTGCTGCTGTCTGGCCTTCAGCATCCCATCCAGATCAGGGAAGACCACCGCCAGGATCCTGAGCATGTGGGAGGTCAGGGTCCGGTGTCCGCCCCTCCTGCGAGGAGGCGACAGCTTCAGCTGGACCCGTGCGATCCTCCGGGTCCAGCCCCGAAGGTCCTGCCACCTCTTCTGGCAGTTGCGGATCCGGCGCTTGTAGACCCCCACAGATCTCACTGCCCGGGCGATCTTCAGCCATATTTCCTGCTTCTGATGGGCATCAACCTGTGAGGATGACAAAGTGTAAAGGCCAATACTACACATGCAACATATCCGTGCATCACACATTTTGATATACATGTCTCAATCACAGGGGCACATGATGTACACAGGCAGTGCAACGATGGCTATGAACAGTTTGCCAGCAGTTACTACATGGTATCATTGCCTGGGAAGTAAAACCTTGTTTAAATGCACTGTTATTGCACTATACCTGTTCAGTGCATGTAACTACACACTATGGGGGGGTGACAACTACTCAGTGAGCCTGCTAGCCAGTGGCATGCACACTGTAAGTCTTGCTAGTCAGACAACATGCACATTTAGTAAGGCAGTGGACTGCACACTCACCTGCTCCCCTGGTTTCCCATACAGCTTGCTGTACTGTGGAAGGAGGCTGTCCAGCAGGGCCTGGTTCTCCTCAGTGCTGAAGGCTGGGGCTCTCTCCACAGTACGTGCCATTGCAGGATCCAGAGGATGCATATACAGCAGCAGTGGTGGTGGCAGATGTCGTCCTGGAGCATGTAGTGCAGGCAAGTGAGCTCTCAGGGGAACAGCCAGCATTATATGTGTGCTGCTGAGGCAGATACTGTCCCATGTGTCCAAAGTGATAGGTCCAAGTCGTTTGCATCTTCTGAATCTGGCCAATCCATGGAATTGCACCACTTACACACGCCCACAGCATCCTTCAAAAGTTCAACTTCATGAGACCCATGAATTTGCAACATTGTTGTGGGTGGCCAACTGAATTCACAGCATCAGACTCGTTAAAGGTTCGAAAACGCGTCCGTTGCCATGCCAGGCCATAGCCAATGCCTGCGCACCGATCGGTCCATTGTTGTACAACGCTGTGAAAACAACGTCCTTCACATCATATGCAATGGCCAATGCGTGCGCACCGATCGGTCCATTGCTGTACAACGCGTACCCCTTCACATCATATGCAATGGCCAATGCGTGCGCACCGATCGGTCCATTGCTGTACAACGCGTACATCAGATGACAACACGCATCCGTCCACATCATAAGCAATGGCCAATGCGTGCGCACCGATCGGTCCATTGCTGTACAACGCGTACCCCTTCACATCATATGCAATGGCCAATGCGTGCACATCGATCGGTCCATTGCTGTACAACGCGTACCCCTTCACATCATATGCAATGGCCAATGCGTGCGCACCGATCGGTCCATTGCTGTACAACGCGTACATCGGATGACAACACACATCCGTCCACATCATATGCAATTGCCAATGCATGCGCACCGATCGGTCCATTGCTGTACAACGCGTACCCGGTCACATCATATGCAATGGCCAATGCGTGCGCACCGATCGGTCCATTGCTGTACAACGCGTACCCGGTCACATCAAATGCAATGGCCAATGCGTGCGCACCGATCGGTACATTGCTGTACAACGCGTGCCCAGTCACATCATATGCAATGGCCAATGCGTGCGCACCGATCGGTCCATTGCTGTACAACGCGTACCCGGTCACATCATATGCAATGGCCAATGCGTGCGCACCGATCGGTCCATTGCTGTACAACGCGTACATCGGATGACAACACGCATCCGTCCACATCATATGCAATGGCCAATGCGTGCGCACCGATCGGTCCATTGCTGTACAACGCGTACCCGGTCACATCATATGCAATGGCCAATGCGCGCACGGATCGGTCCATTGCTGTACAACGCGTACATCGGATGACAACACGCATTCGTCCACATCATATGCAATGGCCAATGCGTGCACACCGATCGGTCCATTGCTGTACAACGCGTACCCGGTCACATCATATGCAATGGCCAATGCGTGCGCACGGATCGGTCCATTGCTGTACAACGCGTACCCGGTCACATCATATGCAATGGCCAATGCGTGCGCACCGATCGGTCCATTGCTGTACAACGCGTACATCGGATGACAACACGCATCCGTCCACATCATATGCAATGGCCAATGCGTGCGCACGGATCGGTCCATTGCTGTACAACGCGTACCCCTTCACATCATATGCAATGGCCAATGCGTGCACACCGATCGGTCCATTGCTGTACAACGCGTACCCGGTCACATCATATGCAATGGCCAATGCGTGCGCCCCGATCGGTCCATTGCTGTACAACGCGTCCCTGTACAAGTCACTCGCATATGTCACCATGCCTGTCACAGGTGAACGTATGCCAGCCACATTTACTTTCCAGGGACTCAGGGGCACACCTACAACACCACAGCCTGTCCACACCTTATCCTAAGGCATGTAAGGCTGCATTACCTTTTCCGTGTATGGGGGTCAACATGTGGTTTTTGGGTGGCACTTGGGTGCAGCCACTCCCAGGCTGTGCACGTGTTCATGGGGACAGAATCCTTGGTGTGTTGTGCACATGACCACTGTGATGTGCAACTGTTCATTGCAGAGCATGTGGCATGGTCACATTTCCAGGTTGTGTATGTGTATGTCATGTCACATACCCCCTGAGTCCCATGTGTGACGGTATGTACGTCACAGGGTGACCCACTGCCACAATAGTGATGGCCCTCCACAGTCTGTGTGCATGTTGTGCTTACAATGTCTCTGATTCCATGTGCACAATGGGAGACAGTCTCCACATCCACGTTGTTTGTGCATGGACTTTGATGTTGTGCGTGTGTGTGTCACAGACGTCCATGTCTGTCCTGCTGAGGCAACAGGGACCACTACCTGTGGGGGTCATGGTTGTTTTGCTGTGGTGTATTCATGATGCACCATGTCATGCCAGTGTCCATGTGGCAATACAGGGTCCCTGGGAATCTACCTGTCAGTGAGCTGTGAGGCCTGGGGCACATCTGTCCTCACATGTCACTGTGGTGTGTGTTTGGAACGTGACAGCAGTACATGGGTACTGTGACACAGCCTAATGATATCCCATAGCACAACCTGGGACTTGTTGACGACACATGTTGAACTGTGATGTTAGATGTTGGCCATGTAGGTGCCATACATGTCCTTACGGAACGGCACACACATCATGTACTTGTGTCTCGTAATGATGTATCATGTGATATTGAGTATGGTCTATGCCACATATGTGGGGTGACTGACAATCTTTCTTTGTTCACCTATGCACTGCAGGGCACCAGCTGTCCATAGACCATTCCCTGACCTTGCAACCATGGTTGAACGGGACTGCATCCGACGGTACCGCTTCACCAGGCCGCTGATTGAGGAATTGACGGTGCGGTTGGCCCCACATTTGCAACCTGGCCGGACATACCCTACAGCGCTGACCCCCAAGGTGAAGGTGATGGCAGCCCTACACTTCTTTGCCACCGGTACCTTTCAACACACTGTGGCGTCTGCTGGTGGGATGTCACAGACCATGTTCAGCCGTGTGCTATGAGATGTTTTGGAGGCTATGTTGAGATACCTGAACCAGTACATCTATTTCCCTACACTTCAACAACTCACTGACGTCAAGAGTGACTTCTATGCCCTGGGGAGGATGCCGCATGTCATTGGCTCCATTGATGGGACACATGTGGCTTTGGTACCACCACAGGCACATGAGCAGGCATACAGGAACAGAAAACATTACCATTCGGTCAATGCACTGGTGGTATGTCTTGCAGATATGAGCATCTCACACGTGTGTGCCCGTTTCCCCGGTTCTGCACACGATGCCTACGTGATGAGGAGTAGTCACATCCCGAGGATGATGTCACAGATGCGGAACCAGCGTGCCTGGCTTGTCGGTGTGTACTGACTTTGTACCATTGTGTGTGTTCTGCAATGTAGTGTTCCACCCTCTTTTCCAACTCAGCTAATGTGCAATTGTCTGTATGTAGGTGACTCTGGATACCCCAACATGCCGTGGTTGCTGACGCCCCTCAGGAACCCTGTGACACCAGCCCAGATGCGCTACAATGAGGCACATGGTCGGACCAGGAGAGTGATCGAGCGGACATTTGGTCTCCTGAAGAGCCGCTTTCGCTGCCTGGACAAGACAGGAGGGGCCCTCCCATATGCCCCAGCAAAGGTGTGCAAGATTGTCATCGTCTGCTGCATGCTACACAACCTGGCAGTGCGGAAGGAGTTGCCTCTCATCCTGGATGACGATGACCAACATCCGCCACCTGTGGAGGATCCTGGCCTGGGCCACGATGCCAGTGATGGGGATGATGATGAGGGTGATGTCCGCACACAGCTCATCACCAACTTCTTCAGCTGAATGTGAGTATCCAGAGATGTCATGTCAATGAAGTGAGTTTGCACGATATGTGTTGGTGGTGCTCTGGTGCTGTTTGAGTGTGTCCATGTGCTACTTGACTGTATGCGTGCAGCGATGTGTCCTTACAGGTAGTCTGTACTCCACAACAGTGTTGACATGCTAACTTGGTTGTGTGTAGGTATCTTGTGACATGTATTGGGCATGAGTATTGCAGTTCTGTCCTGTTCTTCTGTGCTTTTGACTGTGTGTCATTGCCGTCCTTCACAGGGTACTTTCAGAGTTGTTTGGTCAACTGTGATCCCCCGACACCGTGATTCAACTTCCAGGGTGGAAGCTGTCGTTTCCCTACAGGTGAAGTGCCCCACACCCCTGGACTTCCTTTCTTCTACACTTGTTGACTGTGTGGCCACTGCCACGTGGGATTACCTTGCATCTGTAGTGGAAACAACATGTTGCACATGTGTAATAAACCTGTGCTTCACTTTGGGATGTGCGTTGTCTGTGGTCACACATCTGACTGACATTTGCTTACTGCACCAGTGGGCTAGTTAACACAGACTGTGAATAGGTGTGGTGTCTGTGCATTGCACTGTATTTCCTGGCAACATCAGTGTAGGCGATGAGTCAGATGGCCCTGGTGTGTATGTGTTGTGTAGCCCTAGTGGTGTGTCTCCCTCATATGTGTCACGTCGCCATGACTCACATGATGGTGTTGTACTTGCTGTAGCAGTTAGCATGCACAGTGTCATTTAGCAGATCATCATCTCCATGACAGAAACCACGTTGGAATCACAACAGAGGCAAGTATGGTGTATTAGTGAGTTTATTTACATACATGTGTGAGGATAGTGCACAGGATGGTGGGTGCTGTACATTGGGATTGTAATCCAAAGTTCCCAGATGAGTTGGAAGTCTTGGTAGCAGAAATGTCCTGAGTAAAGTCCACAGTCATCTGATACATTGGTCCAACTTAAACTCCCCATGTCATGTGAGAGAGTTGGGTTGCATGCGACAGGATGAACAGTTTGCACACAAAGGTGGATTTCCAGAACAGGTGTTGGGTTCCTGGGGGATGTACATGGCCATCGGCCTCTCAGTTCTCCTTCCTCGGGGGACCCTCACGTGCAGGCTGCTGCGGTGCAGGGGACTCTCCGCCAGAGTCATCCTCCCTCCCTGTGGCAGTTGCTGTTGTTGCGGCACCAGATGTTGTGGGCACACAGGGAGGTGTGGCCATGTTGGTGCTAATCTGGCGGAGGCATGTCAATATGTCCCTATGCACCGCTGTCAGTTCTTGCAATGTGTCCCACTTGGACTCCATGCCTGCCATGTGTGTCTCCACACGGGACATGTGTGTCTCCACACGTGACATGTGTGAGTCAAAGCGGGCATGATGGGCAGCCTGCTGCTGTTGAATGTCCTTGAGGATCCCCACTACCTGGCTGACCTCTCCAGTGCTATTCTGGTACTCATCAGCAATGAGTACCAGTTGTGGGTCATCATGCAGTCCAGACCCCTCTGCAAACAGTGACCTATGTCTACCACCCCTCCCACCACTCTTGGCGACACGTGCGGGACCTGCAGTGGCACACACAGGTGACCCTAGGCCCCCTTGGGGGTTGTCACTGGGGTTGTTGTCCGTTGCTCCACGTTGGGCCGGGGTCACTGTGCTGTTGTTATTGTTGGTCCTTGGTCTCTCCGTGTCGGCGGGGGTGATCTGTGTGTTGGGAGTTGTTGGAGGGGTGGGTGCAGGGGGTGCAGGGGGTGCAGATGGTGGTCCTGCTGGTGCTGCATGATGACTCACACCGGAGGGGCCAGGTAGGTCTTCGCCATCCGAGGAGGGCAGAGGCTGTTCCACACCAGTGAGCTCAGTGTCCCCCGGAGCCTGGGACAGGGACTCCTCATCGGCTGCTGCTGTGTCCCCATCATCACCTGTTTTGGGAGACACACACAATGTATGTTATGTTTCTGCAGGCATCAATGGTTCACACACCTGACAGTTGTGACTGTACCTCTGGATGCGGGCCTGTACATTGCATTGTCCTAAGTTGTCACAGTCAGGGGTTGATATTGGTGTGGCACATTGTCCTGCAAACTTGAAGCATTTCAATGTGAATGTTGAGGTGTGTACATGGACAGCATTGGTTGTATTTGGTGGACATCCGGCCCTCCTTCTCCCCCCAGCCCAGTTATACCACCATGAAGCATGCTACCCTTGCAGTGGGTTCAGGTTGACTCCCAGGATGTCAGTCAGTGGTGTCCTGCTGTTGGTTGGTGCACAGTTCCCAGCATGGCCTTGTGCTCCCCACAACAGAGCACCATTGTCATACATCTTTGAAGTGGCTTTTCACTCCCTGGTAGGTGTGCATGCTTCAGTGTGAGCTTGCTGGGCCATGCAGGTGGGGGATGTTGAGCTGTGACTACCACTCCCATCTTGCTTTTGCCTACACCCCCCTTCCCAGCATGCCCATACTTCCTTCCTTTTGATTGGACTTCACTGTGTGTGAGTGTGACAGCAATGGCAAGATGGCTGACAGTGGTGTCCTGTTGTTTGTTGGGGCCCAGTTCCCAGCAGGGCCTTGTGCTCCCCACAACAGAGCGATACAAAAGGGGATGATGGACGGAACGTTTGAGCCAATCAAACACTCACCCCCAGTCAACTGATCTGGGTTTAATCCATCATCATTCTTTAGCTCACTCCACCACCCCAGTTCAGACATGGCCATATGCAAATCAGTCTGACCCTGTGCCTCATGGGAACAGTCCAGCCCGAACTGCCAAGCCATGTCTTCCCTGGACCGGAAACAAGCATCCTAGGACCGGTTTCTGGCATTTCAGCCGTCATCAGCCAGGCTTGCTTGAATCCAGTGGCAAAGTGAGCAAGGGACCCACGTCTGGGCATACCCCCGCCAACTTAGGGCGACCAAAGCGATACAAAAGGGGATGATGGACGGAACGTTTGAGCCAATCAAACACTCACCCCCAGTCAACTGATCTGGGTTTAATCCATCATCATTCTTTAGCTCACTCCACCACCCCAGTTCAGACATGGCCATATGCAAATCAGTCTGACCCTGTGCCTCATGGGAACAGTCCAGCCCGAACTGCCAAGCCATGTCTTCCCTGGACCGAAACAAGCATCCTAGGACCGGTTTCTGGCATTTCAGCCGTCATCAGCCAGGCTTGCTTGAATCCAGTGGCAAAGTGAGCAAGGGACCCACGTCTGGGCATACCCCCGCCAACTTAGGGCGACCAAGCGATACAAAGGGGATGATGGACGGAACGTTTGAGCCAATCAAACACTCACCCCCAGTCAACTGATCTGGGTTTAATCCATCATCATTCTTTAGCTCACTCCACCACCCCAGTTCAGACATGGCCATATGCAAATCAGTCTGACCCTGTGCCTCATGGGAACAGTACAGCCCGAACTGCCAAGCCATGTCTTCCCTGGACCGGAAACAAGCATCCTAGGACCGGTTTCTGGCATTTCAGCCGTCATCAGCCAGGCTTGCTTGAATCCAGTGGCAAAGTGAGCAAGGGACCCACGTCTGGGCATATCCCGCCAACTTAGGGCGACCAAAGCGATACAAAAGGTGATGATGGACGGAACGTTTGAGCCAATCAAACACTCACCCCCAGTCAACTGATCTGGGTTTAATCCATCATCATTCTTTAGCTCACTCCACCACCCCAGTTCAGACATGGCCATATGCAAATCAGTCTGACCCTGTGCCTCATGGGAAACGGTCCAGCCCGAACTGCCAAGCCATGTCTTCCCTGGACCGGAAACAAGCATCCTAGGACCGGTTTCTGGCATTTCAGCCGTAATCAGCCAGGCTTGCTTGAATCCAGTGGCAAAGTGAGCAAGGGAGTTGGCGGGGGTATGCCCAGACGTGGGTCCCTTGCTCACTTTGCCACTGGATTCAAGCAAGCCTGGCTGATGACGGCTGGAATGCCAGAAACCGGTCCTAGGATGCTTGTTTCCGGTCCAGGGAAGACATGGCTTGGCAGTTCGGGCTGGACTGTTCCCATGAGGCACAGGGTCAGACTGATTTGCATATGGCCATGTCTGAACTGGGGTGGTGGAGTGAGCTAAAGAATGATGATGGATTAAATCCAGATCAGTTGACTGGGGGTGAGTGTTTGATTGGCTCAAACGTTCCGTCCATCATCCCCTTTTGTATCGCTTTGTTCGCCCTAAGTTGGCGGGGTATGCCCAGGCGTGGGTCCCTTGCTCACTTTGCCACTGGATTCAAGCAAGCCTGGCTGATGATGGCTGGAATGCCAGAAACCGGTCCTAAGATGCTTGTTTCCGGTCCAGGAAGACAAGGCTTGGCAGTTCGGGCTGGACTGTTCCCATGAGGCACAGGGTCAGACTGATTTGCATATGGCCATGTCTGAACTGGGGTGGTGGAGTGAGCTAAAAATGATGATGGATTAAACCCAGATCAGTTGACTGGGGTGAGTGTTTGATTGGCTCAAACGTTCCGTCCATCATCCCCTTTGTATCGCTTTGTTCGCCCTAAGTTGGCGAGTATGCCCAGACGTGGGTCCTTGCTCACTTTGCCACTGGATTCAAGCAAGCCTGGCTGATGGCGGCTGGAATGCCAGAAACCGGTCCTAGGATGCTTGTTTCGGTCCAGGGAAGACATGGCTTGGCAGTTCGGGCTGGACTGTTCCCATGAGGCACAGGGTCAGACTGATTTGCATATGGCCATGTCTGAACTGGGTGGTGGAGTGAGCTAAAGAATGATGATGGATTAAACCCAGATCAGTTGACTGGGGTGAGTGTTTGATTGGCTCAAACGTTCCGTCCATCATCCCCTTTTGTATCGCCCCACAACAGAGCAGCATTGTCAGACATCTTTGAAGTGGCTTTTGACTCCCTGTGAGGTGTGCATGCTTCAGTGTGAGCTTGCTGGGCCATGTGGGTGGGGGATGTTGAGCTGTGACTACCACTCTCATCATGCTATTGCCTACACCCCCCTTCCCAGCTTGCCCATACTTCCTTCCTTTTGACTCTGCTTCCCTGTGGGGTAGTGTGCCTGTGCTGAATGGATGGCTGACAGTGTTGTCCTGGCGTTTGTTTGACTACAAGTCCCATGTGTGTCCCTGTGCTTCACACAGCATAACCCAGGGTTGTGGTTCTTTGTGGGATGTTTAATTAGAGTGTGAGGCATTGCATTCTCCCAGGTGAGTTGTGTGTAGTTTGTGTTAAGGGGGGGTGTGTGAAAAGCTGCTTGTAAATATGGTCTGAGGTATCAGTCCTCCTTCCCACCCAGCCAGATATCCCACCATGGAACGTGCTTCTATTGCAGGGAGTGCAAGTTGTCTTTCAGGATGTCAGTCAGTGGTGTCCTGCTGTTGGTTGGTGCACAGTTCCCAGCAGGGCCTTGTGCTCCCCACAGCAGTAGCCAGTGTCAGCCATCTTGTCAGTTGTTTTCCACTCCCTGTGATGTGAGCATGGTTCAGAGTGGTGTTGATGGGCCAATTGTGAGGGTGAGCAATATCTGTGACTACCACTCCCATCATGCTATTGCCTACACCCCCTTCCCAGCATGCCCATACTTCCTTCCTTTTGAGTGGACTTCACTGTGTGTGAGTGTGACAGCAATGGCAAGATGGCTGACAGTGGTGTCCTGCTGTTGGTTGGTGCACAGTTCCCAGCAGGGCCTTGTGCTCCCCTCAGCAGTACCCAGTGTCAGCCATCTTGTCAGTTGTTTTCCACTCCCTGTGATGTGAGCATGGTTCAGAGTGGTGTTGATGGGCCAATTGTGAGGGTGAGCAATATCTGTGACTACCACTCCCATCATGCTATTGCCTACACCCCCCTTCCCAGCATGCCCATACTTCCTTCCTTTTGAGTGGACTTCACTGTGTGTGAGTGTGACAGCAATGGCAAGATGGCTGACAGTGGTGTCCTGTTGTTTGTTGTGGCCCAGTTCCCAGCAGGGCCTTGTGCTCCCCACAACAGAGCAGCATTGTCAGACATCTTGAAGTGGCTTTTCACTCCCTGGTAGGTGTGCATGCTTCAGTGTGAGCTTGCTGGACCATGTGGGTGGGGGATGTTGAGCTGTGACTACCACTCCCATCATGCTATTGCCTACACCCCCCTTCCCAGCTTGCCCATACTTCCTTCCTTTTGACTCTGCTTCCCTGTGGGGTAGTGTGCCTGTGCTGCCAGGATGGCTGACAGTGTTGTCCTTGCGTTAGTTTGGCTACAAGTCCCATGTGTGTCCCTGTGCTTCACACAGCATAACCCAGGGTTGTGGTTCTTTGTGGGATATTTAATTAGAGTGTGAGGCAATGCATTCTCCCAGGTGAGTTGTGTGGAGTTTGTGTTAAGGGTGTGTGTGAGAAGAGCTGCTGGTAACTATGGTCAGAGCTGTCAGTCCTCCTTCCCACCCAGCCAGATATCCCACCATGGAACGTGCTTCCATTGCAGGGAGTGCAAGTTGGCTTTCACGATGTCAGTCAGTGGTGTCCTGCTGTTGGTTGGTGCACAGTTCCCAGCAGGGCCTTGTGCTCCCCACAGCAGTACCCAGTGTCAGCCATCTTGTCAGTTCTTTTCCACTCCCTGTGATGTGAGCATGGTTCAGAGTGGTGTTGATGGGCCAATTGTGAGGCTGAGCAATATCTGTGACTACAACTCCCATCATGCTATTGGCTACACTGACTTCACCAGCATACACAGAATTCCTTCCTTTCAGTGAGCTTCCCTGTGAGGTGGTGTTCTAGTGGTGGGAAAATGTCTGACAGTGTTTGTTGGTTAGATTTGTGCCGCTGCCTTGCTCTATTTGTTGTTGGGTTTGTACATGTCATGACACAGTTACATTTCACTATGGGATGGCAGGTATTGTGTTTGTCTAACTAACATACACATCTTGGGATGATTCTGTTTTGGTTACTGTGGCTTTGCTGACGGTGCATGGTTTGACTATCCCCTTGACAGTGATGTGTGTGTATTGTCACACGATATTGGGTATATTGGTTGTGTACTCACCAGGCTCTGGGATGTTTGATAGTCCATATACGCTCACTGGTGGTAGGATGGCCCGCACCTTCTCCTCCCAGGACCTGAGGTATACTGGTTTGGCAGGAGGGCCACTGCCGGTGTGTTGGCTCAAGGCATAATCCTTCTTTAGTAGGTCCTTGACCCTCCTGCGCACATCATACCACCTGTTCTGGATGTCTTCCTTTGTGCGCAGACATGGTGATTGTGCGTTCACCCTGTCGAAGATCCTCTCCCACATCTTGGTTTTCTGCGACATGGGTGTCTGTTGGACCAATGTACCAAACAGCTGTGGCTCTACCCTGAGGATCTCATCTACCAGGACTTCCAATTCACTGTCTAGGAACTTTGGATTCTTCTTTGGGGGCATGGTGATGGGTGGTGGTGGTGATTGATGTGTGTGTGGGTGTGCAAGTGAGGGTGTGTGAGTGTAGGTTTTGCTGGGTGTATGTGAGGGTGCTATTTGTTGGGGTGCTGATGGTGTGTGGCTTGTGTGATGGATGAGCTGTGAGTGTGTCTGTGGTTGCTGTCTGTTGGTGTTCTGTGCTGGCAGGTCATTTGAATTTGTAAAGGATCATAGTAGGGATTTGTGGCCTTTATATGGGTGGAGTTGTGGGTGTGTCTTTGTTTCCTGTTTCCCCCCCCAGTATTTATTGGCTTTGTTATTGCTTGTTTGGCCCTTTTTTTTGTATTTTTTCCTTTGTACTTTTTGTGCATGTAGGAGACGTTCTTCTGACCGAGTCGGACGCTGCAGTTGTCTCGTGCGAGCTTCTCCGAGTCGTTCACGCTGTGTTTCATGTGCGGCGTACGCTTCGGTCGCGGAGTATTGGGTTGCTTCGGCTCGCTGTTTTGTATGCGTGTCGGTCGTACGGCTTGGGCTCCGTGCGACTCGGTCGGGTTTTCCACGCATTGCATCGTACTGCGCGGGTCGGAGTTCGCGGGTACGTTTCGTTCGGGTTCATTCCTGGTGCGTGTCGGTCGGTTCGATTCGCGTGGTTTTCTGGCCGGATAGCTGGTTTCCGTGCGGTTCGGTCGTTCGGCTTCTGTTCCGTACGACTCGGTCGTAATTCGCATGCATTTCATCGTACTAGGCGGATCGGGCAGCACTGGTACGTGTCGGTCGGAATAAATTCCCGAACCGAGTCGGTCGGTACGTTTTCCGGCCCGAATCGGAATCGACCCCTTAGTGTATTGGGACATGGTGGGGGCGCTTGCCAGCGCCACTGAGACTGGTTGAGGGGCACATTTGGTGCCCTCCTAGCATACTCCAGTTCAAACCAGCTCAGGGACCCGTTGGCTCCCACTCTGGCGCGAAACTGGACAAAGGACATGGGAGTATCCTCCCCACTGTCCGGCCACTCCTACGGGAGGGACCCTTGAATCAATCACAACCCTTTCCTGAGGGGACTTAAGGGCTTACCTGAGGGTGGGTCCCTAAATTCGTCGTGGGATTCGATTCTGGTTCAACTCCGCGTCATCTTCAATTGTCCAGACACTCTGACTGTGTCGGACTGACCGCGTCGGACTGACCGCATCGTACTTCGCTTTGGGAACCGAGACCGCAACTGGGAAGACTCTGACTGCTCCAGGTCTCATCGTCCTGCAAGTCCGTTGCACCGTCAGTATCCGTGCTCCATACAGGTTCCTCACAGGGCCTGTGGACATCCAAGACACCCGAAGGAATCTCCCTTGGAGTGAAGGAGTCACTCCCCTGCATCTGCAGGCACCGCAACGTAGCTGACCGGTTCGCTGATCCTGCGCTCCTACGGACTCCGACAAGCTCAGTAACACAGGTGGCGGCTCTACAACTCCCTCAAGGCCTGCACTGTCTTCAGACTGAGTCTGAGGCCAGTATCCCTCGTCGGCACCGCTGGAACCGAGCCCTTGTGCACTGTGTCGGCTGGCCATTGCTAAGGCTGGGTGACTCTCGTCTCCAGAGATTTTCGGGTCCTTACAAGGGACTTCTTTGATTCCAGTGAGTTCCCCTGCTTGCTCAGGCCTGCTCTGACTTACCTAGTCGTGGTGAGTCACTTGGACCTTGCTGGTCCAGACACTGCACGTTCTTCAATTTCTACTCCTGCTGCCGTTGCCAAGGTGTGTTGGTGACTCTGCCGGACACTGACCCCCTGGTTCTCGACATCGACGTGGGACAGCTCGTGAACGGCTCCTGGTCTTCCACAGTGTCGCCTGGTCCGCACAGCTGCAACTACACGGACACCATCAACCATCCTTCATCTATCGACATCAGTGGGCATTCGTCTTCAATGTCTCCTGATCACTCCTGAGTGGCATAGACTCTGCCCCCTCTCCTTGCAGGTACCTCTCAACTTGAATCCACCTTTGGGTTCCACCGGACTCCTTCGTCTTTTTCTCCAGCGGCATCTTTCCTGAAGTCCTTCATGGTGGTCTACGGCGGTTTCTGACGTCACTTGACACCGATGCACCTGGTTTCCCTGGTGTAGGTATCCTGGGTCCTGGGGTTTCTACAAGTGGGATGACTCTCCAACCTTCCATCTTCCACTGGGTTTCTTCAGGGTCTGCTGGGAAGGGTCCTTCTTCTTTAAATTGCAACTGCAACTTACCCATTGACTTGTGTTGCTCACGCGGTCGTGTTCACACACTGCACACGGCCTCCGTGGGGTTCCTGGGTACTTACCTTGGGGTGTTCCTTGGGTCCCCAACACTGCTACTTCTTCTGGGTCCGGTCTCAACTTGAGTCGTGGTTCGCACACCACATTTTTAGTATATGGTTTAGTCTCCCCCAGGAGACCACTGTGTATTTGTGCTACTTACGTGCTCTATTTCCTAAGTGTTGTGTGTATTGTGTTTCTATCTCCGGGTAGAAGATAGTACAATTGTGTTAATGAGTGTTTGTAATAAAATACCTATTTTTATAACTACACAGTGTGATTCTTTTTCACTTAACCTATACCATATGTACTGGTAAAACAAGCTTCTTTACACTCCTTCTGGACTACGCCTAAAGGCTGCTCACCACAGCTACCACTTAGAGAGCTTTCTAAGGTTGTCTAAGACCACTGAAATCACAATAAGGGTTGTCTGGATTAGTGCAAGGTGCTACACTTACATAAGTGAGCACCATATACTAAGCCAGCCTCTCACAAAAGCACACCCGGGTCTTCAGTGTGAGGGCTTACCCGGGTCTTTAGGGTGAGGGCTTATCCAGGCCTACAGTGCGAGGGCAGGGACCATTCTGGCCTACAGGGCAAGTGCTTATCCAGGCCTACAGTGAGAGGGCAGAAGCCAACCAGGCCTCCAGTGTGAGGTGCACCAGGCCTTATGGTGCAATGAAGGGACACACGAACCTAGAGTGGGGGAACATGAACTTCAATGTGAGGGAGCACTTCGGGCCTACAACGCGAGGGAGCCTCTGGGCCTCCACTGTGAGAGTACATCAGGGCTTACAGTGTAAAGGCGCATCCAAGCCTACAGTATGAAGGCATTATTGCTCGAATGTGAATTTACCTTGGAAAAATAAAAGACAAAAGGCATTTGGCAAAACAGGAACAGTTGGTTTAATTAAACGCAGCAGCCGGGAGAGCAGGCAACAGAGTCTCAAAGTACATTGGTTTTGGCCCTTAGTTTATACATTACATGAAGGGTCATAAAGTAATTTTGTAAGTTCATTTGGAGACAGAAATCAGGGCCTAGTCAAGGGGCCATAAATCTGGGCTTTTTGATAAAAGCGCAGATGGGTCTCAACCTTATGTGGACACAATGTGGGGCCAGTGGGTACATGTCCATATGTCCGGCATGGGGAGCACGTGATTACTGCGTGTAGTGTGCATGCTGTGTTCTGATTGGCTGAGTGTTCCTAACTTACTGTGGCATCTGACTTTATGGTGTTTTGGGAACACGTGCCCCTCTGGCCAAACGTGTTGTATTGGGGCCAATCTCCTAAGACCATTGTGGTGTCACTGCCTATCTGTGGGATCGATCTGGGTTTCCTGTTCGTGCATTTGTCCAAGGGTTACAGGTCATCAGGTGCTTCAGGCGTAGTTTGCAGGGCCTGCCTGACCACGTACTTCTGACTCAGGGTTGAGGGGGAGGTCATATTGGAAGAATTCAACAACGGTGTTGCAAGTTCGTTATTATATGTACATATATTATGACGTGCATTGATGTCGTATTTTCCAATATTAACATTCCCCCTTCTAGTAGAATTTTCAACTACATCATTTACCCTTTACTTCATGACAGTCATATTATTCAAGGTTTTCTGTGTATTGATGTGTCTATTACTAATTCCCCAGTTACTGGCATTCTACCTAACTTGAGGACTGCGTTTTTACAGCAGTAAACTCCCACTTGTAGGAAACCACACAAAAATAGCACAAGAAGAGCAATTGGAAGCAATGACAGGCACAGTCTAGTCACCCATTGGGAAAACCAGGAAAATAAGTCTATAAACCAGTTCTGCTTAGGGGCACCTCCTTCCTTCTTCATGTCAGCTTGTAGACGATGAAGTTGCTGGATGGCAAAAGCTAGCCTCCCATTGTCTAGGTCATTTCCAGGGATGAAAATACAGCAGGATGCACCGATTTTGGCACACACCCCACCCTCCATTGCTGTCATCAGGTCCAACACATACCGATGTTGCATCACCATAAGGCGGATGGCTCTTAGTTCTTCCTTGATAGTGATTAGGCCGATCTCAGTATCGTTGATCATCTTCAGCATTTTCCACCTGGTTATCTGCAAACAGTGAGCGTTTGCCTTTGTTTGCAAGGTTAAGAAGGCTATGGTCCCTCCTGCGTTTACTTGAGTTTCAGAAAACAGTCTGAATTCTTCCCAAATGCCCCTTGTACTGAGCCCAGCCAAAGTAATCAGCAGTTCTTTTTTCTCGAGCCTGATGCAATACAGTTGTTTTCTTCTGTAGCGGATTTTTGAACTCGGACAGATCTTCTCCAGGGATGGCCAGGTTCGGGGTGTGTATGGTTACGAGGGTGCAGAGGCCTTGTCATCCGGGGACGAGCTGGGTGTATGCAAACTCCCTGTTGCATATCTGGTACATGCAGTATTGCTTTACAATTCTCATTCATGCCAAGCGGTGTTGTTCCTTTGACTCTGAAGCACAAAGAATACAGTGTACATTTTCGTACAACTAGGGGTTGCCCCTTCCCTTCTAGCCATGTGCACCTATCTATTTCAGTGTTCCAGATTTCCTGACATGGGTTATCTATGCTGGCATTCAACCCTTCCTTTCTAGACTCATTTTCCCTTGTATCATCGAGGTGAATGGCCCTGCATGGGAACTCCATGTCTGGGGTCCATTTGTTATTAAAGAATACTGCCCCAGGTACGCTAAGGGCCACCCTTGGACCACAGACAGAGGCGGACATGTTTGTGCACTGGCCTTGCTACCTCCAAGAACCTCTTCTCTGGAAACTCTCGGGCCAAATAGTGTCCTCCCACTATAGTGCCTCGCCTGCGCATCCCGTCTAGCTCAGTTTGAAAGTTGCTAGGTTCGAAAAAAAGATGTAGTGCTGTGGGGTTGGTTTCATACCCAGTGATGTTTACCACTACTCTATGGGGATCTACTCTACTTGGTTGGCCCTAATCCTACATAGGTACAGGCGGATGAGACATTTTGCTTTTTCGGGGCTATTTCTTGGGATAAGTAAAGTCTGTCTGCGCCCATGGCGCGGGGTATCAGCGAGCAGACATAGCACGACCTAACTGATGTCTGGGCGGCCATGGCGGTCATGTGCTGGTACCATATGTTGTGCAAGAGTGTGCTGTGTAGCGCGTGTGGAATACTAGTGTTTGGTTCAGTGCAAGTGAGGTGGGAGAGGTCCCTATGCAAGTGCTGTAGAAATGTCGAGGTAGGCTCCATATGACTAGGCAGATTTCTCACTACAGATGGATTCGGCCACACCCATGCTATGGGAAAAAGGTGCAATAATAAATAACTTTTGAAGCATTGCAGGTCTTGGATGGTGTCTGGAGGGGTTGTGTGCAGCTTTCTGGGGTTCGGGGGTGTCTTTGCTTGGCACAGTAAAAGAGTCTGTTGTAAAAAATATCTGTAAAAAATAGTCTGCGGTCTTTGGCTCGAACACTTGAGCCTCACTGTGGTTTGGGAAGTTGAGGCTGCAGAGGTGGCGGGCCGCTGTAAAGGTGGTGCACTCGTGCCTCGATTGCAGGCCTGTTGAATAAGAGCAGTGGGTTGTAAGTTAGCTTAGAAAAAACATATATCATCATTCAGTCTCGGGAAATTCCTGTGCCTTTCGTTTTAGGGGCATATTCTGTACATTCATTTTGTGCAATTTTTTTAGTGAGATACCAGAAGGTGGCCCTGGCTGGGGCAGCTATTTAGGAAACGGCGAGTGTTTAGTCATGGATCGCCTTAGTTTTATTTTGTTGGTCATTTGGTCCTACCCCCTCACCATGACAGAGGGGAGTATTTTCATGGGGTGATCTTCATGGGCGCATGGATTATTCCATTTATCTGCCAGGAGGGTACCAGCCCTATCTCCCTCGCCATGCTGTCTGGTTATGTATTCCTTCATATCAAGTTTCTGTAACCTATTTGTCACGCCCCACTTGCTAGGGACTTGAGGGTGTCAACATCTCTGTCTGGCGCATGGTCTGTTCTACATCTAGTATCTCCCTGTGCAGCACACGTTTGATCCCCCACGACATACACATGCAGTAACGCCTTGCTACCACCTTGAATACCTCCCACTCTGTCGCTGTAGTGGAGGTGGAACATTAATTTTCTGTGAAGTATTGCGCTATGTGTGTCCCAGTGCATCACGAAAGGGCATGTCGTGGAGCGCCTCAAAGCGCAGTTGCCATGGTGGAACTTTCATTTTAGGTCTACCCCAGTGCATTGTTATCTTCAGCGAACAGTGGTCCAAGATTGTACGGGCCAAATATTCAGCTTCAGTCATTTTAGCGCATATTAGGGCACTGCGAAAAACATGTCCAAGTGCATGTGCAATGGGTGTACCAACGAATAGTAGGAGTATTCCCATGTTCTGGGGTGTAGTAACCTCCATACCTCGTGTACCTGGCTATTATCTACCCAGCACCTAAAGTGTCATGCCTGTCTACAGCTTGTGATGTTTGGCTTTGAGGGAGTGGACAAATCCCATAACAAAGTTCAAGAAGCAGTTGAAGTCTCCCCCATAGGCATGGGGCTTGCAAGTTGCGCTAAAGAGCTGGGGTCAGTTTATCTTATGATTTATGTTAGGAGCATAGATCGCTAGGAGCTTTAGTGGTTCCCCATCCAACCGTCCCTCCACTACCACACACCTTCCCTTAGGGTCTGATCTACATGTCTCTGTGACAATGGGGACCCCTGGAGTAATCCATATTAGCACTCCATGGGCATAGGCCTAGTAGTCCATGCCATATATCTGTCCCCGCCATCTCTTGCGGAGCTTAAGTAGTTCCGCTTGTACTAAGTGGGTTTCCTGCAAGAAGGCAATGTGTATATGTTGGCATTGAGATAAGTGTGTACTGCATGCTGCCTCTTTGGTGTCGCCATACCCCGTATGTTCCAAGTTATAATGGTATAGGAGGGGGTATGGGTTGTAGTGGTTTGCGCCATCATGTGGTACTTTGCTTACTCGTGCCTCTGTGTTTATAGGCCCCTTACTGTCATTTGCGTGTGCACTCGGCCACCTGGTCCCTCTCGGATAGCTTTTCAGATGACCAAGTCTGTCCATCAATTGAGATTGTCTGCCAATCTAGGCATCAGGAGTGGCCTTGCCGCTGGGTACCCTCCGAGGCCCCAGATCTCCTGGTCTCGGATTCTGAGTCAGATCCATATTCTGTTCCCAATGCTACAAAAGAGTTACTACTGCATTGTGTGAGGCCTGCTACTACTTGGGCTCTTGCTTTGGCTGCCTGATCTGCCTTTGGGCGGTGGTGGGATTTTTTGCTCTGCCTTCTATTTGGTTTCATGTGTGTCCGTCTCTCCACAGTTGATCTCATTTCCGTTGGGATCAAGGCTCCCTTTGAATGCAGCCATGCCCAGGTTTCCTCCTGGGTTTGGAAGAAGTGTGACATGTCTCCCGCTGTTACTTGCAGTTTTGGGGGGGTGAAACAGGAGTACATATTCAGTCCCATGCTTCGAAGTTGTTGCTTCACAGCTGCAAACGAGTTGTGGCATTTTTGTACCTCAGCAGTGCAGTCAGGATTGGCCACGATTGTCACGTTTTCTAGGAGCCATGGCACTTTAGTGTGGAAGAGATGCAGTATAAGGTCCCTGTTGCAGTAGTTAAGGAGTCTGGTTATGACGGGGTGTGAAGTAGCATCCAGAGGAGGGATACATCTCAGCATCCGATGTGCTCGTTCAATGGAGAAGAATTTAGGGAGCCTTCCAGCCAACACTGTCTCTGTTAGCCATTTCTCCCAACAAGATTCCATGTTCTGACTTTTTGCTAGTTCCAGTGTTTCCACAAGGCGGATATTATTATGTCTAAAGCGGCCTTTTACATCCTCTGCCCAATGCTGTAGCTCCCTTACCTCTGCTCATATGTCCTGCATTTGGGTACGCACCTCATTAATTGTAGGACGCAACAAGCTTAATGTCGACTCGTGTCATCCACTCAGTCTACTAATTTTTTATGATACGCTCGCAGTATGGTCACCTCTATGGGGACCATATCTATTTTCGTATCCAGCACCATTTTGGTTTCCTGTATCACTTGGAGGACCCTTTTCAAGACTCCTGTGTGCTTCTCCAGAGCGGCTTCCAGCTCGGTCAACTCCTGGAAGATTGTGACGCGAGCATCTCTGCAACTTCCCTGGCCGGAGTGGGTACTGACTTAAGTCCCTTACTTTTTATCATCACTAAAGGGCAGATTTTGGGTGGTGTTGTCGTGAGGGCGTGTGATACCAAGAAGTTGCCTCACACAGTGTCCCCTCAATATTAAGACGAGCTCTGCCCAGGCTATTTGTCCACTGTGGTAATAGTCAGGGGGGGCCAGACAGAGGGGGGGGCATGACCCAAGACCATTCTGCCACAACTCCAGAACCTTGGAAGAAGAGCGGGGGTAAACCCACAGGACCCCCACACCAGTCAGTAAAACTATATAGGGAGCAGGGTGCATCCCATCTCACTGCTGCCTCCCTCACCAGCTCTCAGTGAAGTTTTTACTTTTATACGCAGGCCCCTGCACTGGGTCGTACAGTGGGGGATCAGCTTCTTGCCCCCCGTCCATTTATATTACGATGTCTCTCTCCGGCAGCCTCTCAGGCCTGAGCCAGGATCTCTGAGGCCCAAATCCGGACTTCCCCAGCCTATGTAGCGCAGCCGAGGAGTCTATGCTCCTGTCCCGGCGAGCACTTCTGCAACTGCCTCGGGCTCCCCCAACACCTCTGCCTCGCTGAAATTCGGCCTTTCATCTCTCCAATTCTCTGGTCTCCTGGCTGCCACACCCAGCTCGCCTCTGCACTGCCGCCGGCAGATCCTCAGCTTGCCACGACTCCACAAGAAGTCTCGGGCCACAATCCCTCTCAGCATCCAGCCCCCCCCCCCTCCTCTCACCTCCTTCATGACGTTTGCCGATTCTGCACCAGGCATGAGTCGCTGTAGCTTCCCTCTGTGCTGGCTCACGGGCCGCAGGGTCTACTGCAGGTGATCGTTCTCCTGCCGGTCGCTTGTACAGATGTCCCCTGAATCAGGTCAGGTCTGCATCATGGGGCCTCAACATGCACAAGCGTCTTGTTCGTGGTGAGCGGATTCACTGGTAGCGGGACTCAGCGTGGCCCATTTCGTCATCTGTGCCGCATCTCTCTCAGGTATGCCCAGACGTGGGTCCTGGGCTCACTGTGCCACTGGAATCAAACTATCCTGGCTGAAGAGGGGTGAAACCCCGAAACCGGTCCTAGGATGCTTGTTTCCGGTCCAGGGAGGACCTGGCTTGGCAGTTCGGGCTGGACTGTTCCCATGAGGCACAGGGTCAAGACTGATTTTCATATGGCCAGGTCTAAACTGGGGTGGCATGGTGAGCAAAAGAATGATGGATTTAACCCAGATCTCTTGACTGGGGGTGAATGTTTTGATTTGTTCTGCATTCCGTCCATCAATTGTGTGTCTTTTGCTGGCATCTCTCTCGTGCGACACGCCGACTGCATGCTCACTGTGTGCAGTGTCCGATTCACAGGTTGCGACCCTCGGTCTGTAGTAGTGCCTCATTCTACCTTGTGTGGTACTACTGAACTTGTGATTGTGTTTGTAGGACCGGATAGTCTGGTGCGACTCGTATAATCATGTGCCAGACGTTGTGCCTCATTCCAGGGAGATACAGCAAACCTGACCGTGGGTTGATGGTGACCGGATTGTCTGACAAGACTTGTATCATTGTGCGCCCGACGTTGAGCCTCATTTCTAAGGAGGTACGGCAAACCCTACCCTGGAATGATTGGGACTGGATTGTCTGGTGCGGCTCGTATCATCATGCACCAGACATTGTGCCTTATTTCCAGGGAGGTTCAGCGAACTCAACTTTTGGCTCATTGTGACCGGATTGTCTGGTGAGACTCGTATCATCGCACACCAAACGTTATGCCTCATTTCCAGGGAGGTACAGAAAACCCGACTAGTGGTTCATTGTGACTGGATTGTCTGGTACGACTCGGATCAACGCGCACCAGATATTGTGTATCACTTTACGTGTGGTGCAGGGACAGCTGCACTCCCCATTCACCGAGTGTTCCGTCTTGCCCTCAGTGTGGCGAATCAACAGCCCGCTCCTCACCCGGCTCGACAACTTCGTGTTGCCTGGTAGTATCGCCCGGATCGGGCCTGGGTGGTGAGAGTAGGTGACTGGGCTGAGGAACACTTCAGAGAGTGATCAGAAGCGGGTTGAAAGACTGCATGACCCCCCTGTTCTTCGCAGAACTGGGCTGGTGCTGGAAGGCAAATTGAGGGACCTCTTGATTGAACTAGGACAGCCTCTAGCCCGTTTCTGCTCCGCATAAAATAGGTGAACTCCTGAGTGGTGGCCAACCCTCCATTTGTCGACTGTTGCCTGGTGCCCCTGATAGTTACCCCAGCCTTCTCCCCTGGGCCCCTGACTAAGTGCGACTCCAGCCTTAAACCGGTATAGTAAGGGGATGGGTGGTTTTGACTCTAACCTGTGGGCAGAGTAGTGTGGGGGTATCTGAGCGGTGTGGGAGGTATTGTGCCACAGGGTCCGCATTCATATTATCAACTGGTCTGCCTGATATCATTTGCACCGCGTTACGGTGCTGAATGCGTGTGTGTGCGAGTGTGCGTCATACGGACTTGCCGATATCCTTCGCACCGCGTTATAGTGCTGTGTGAGTGTGGGAGAGTGTGTTGCATGAGAACAGCCTGGTAATAGTTGCACCGTGCAGCGGTGTTGTTTTACTTGTTTGGTTCATAACCTAATGAATAGATTGGTTTTACCCGTGCGGCCTTGGCCCATGGTGCTGCTGAAAAGTGTTATAAATTCCTGTGTGTACACATTCCTGAAATCATTGTGACCTGGGGTGCACCCTTGAAATGTATGGATTTGAACTGTGTTATTTGCCAGGGTGGGCCCCATTCTGACAACGTATCGCACCGCATAAGGGTGCTGGTGTAAAATAGGATGACTAATGTCATTTTAATTCTCGAGGAAGGGTTTTCGTACTCAGGGAAAATCCTAGGCGCTCTGCCCTATATACGCACAAGTTTCAAACACAAAATGTAATCAGTATGGTGCAGCTAGGAAAGGGGATGAACACTGTAACCCCCCAATTATGTGTGGGTAAAAACACCCTCACTGAACAAGAAAAACAGAAACCTAGGCACACATAAATGTTAAATTACCACAGTATGTAAAGTAATTGTTACAATAAAAATACATAAAAATGGAAAGAGAACTCTTCAAAGATGTCGATAAAAGTTCAGCCTTTAAATTTTTTTTCTTTTATTTTCAGTGATAGGAAGAAAACCAGCCGACACGTGTTGAGCCCACATGAGCACATACAGCTACTGTCTGAGCGTTGCGTACAAGAGGTCGAAAAACAAGCCACTATGTTATGGAGTTCGGTTAGTCCGTATTGCTTAGCCATAGGTAACATGTTACACTTTTTGGGCAGGACTGAGAAATGCTTGCATTATACTATAATAACATGCACCATTTTTCTCAGGCAGAGGATTCCCTTCTACGAACCAGAGATTTGCAGAGCTTATGAATGATGCATGTAACCAGTAATTCTACGTTCTACGGTGAGGAGTCGCCCAGAATTCGCAGATCTTTTGTCTTATATATCATCAATGATCATGCACTTTTTGCAAGTGCAACACTGTTTATTGTTTTAATCTTATGCATTTTGCTGTTGGAGCTGGCTGGAGTACACTGAATTTTATAGAACATACATACAGAGCTTGTTAGTTGAAATATAAACCTTTTGAACTTACACATAGACTCTGTGGTATTTTGTGTGGTGGTGGTGGTGGACTTACACGAGTGAGTGAGCGAAAGGGTGTTATGTTCTGGGTTGTGTAATCATAATCATTGGGTATCTTCGGGTGGGGGTTCGGGGACCTAATGAGACACTATAGCTAGTCGTTCAGGGGATTGTGGGTTCACTTCTGACTGAGGTGTGAGGAACGTCCAAGTTCCAAACTCGCATCACCAACATCCTATTTCATTGTGCATAGTTCTGCATGGGGCTGTGCATAATCCAAGTAGTATGTACTATATCCTATCAAAAATAGTCAAATATCTGGTTGGGCATTTTGTTTGTGGTAATTGTCAAAGCCTCAAGATTAAGAAGCCTAGAAGAGGACAACCGAAAGGACTGGACTCAGTGGCTAGAGCTATTAGTATTGGTCAATCTGAGTTTTATACAAAACCGTACAATAAAGAGTGGCAATGCAAACTGGGCAAGCTTAGCGACAGACTAATATTAGTAGTACAGAGTACAGACATTCATAGCAGAGGCAGTTAGAACTTAGAGGCAGGGATAACCAGAATTTAGAAACAGATAGTCAAGTCAAGATCAAAGAATCTTTTGTAAAAAATAGAATTAGGGAGTGGAGCCAGAATTAATAGTTCTGAAAAAATAAGGTGCAGTAAAAGTTAGGGCAATATAATTGTTAATATTAACCACTGGAGGACTTACTGGGACCAGCAGCAGGGCCCTCGGTAGAGGAGCGGTCCTCTGGTGGTTGTCCCGCCGAATCTGACCCCGTCTTCTTGCCCCTGGGTGCTGCACATCAGTGATCATGTAAGATATAATAAAGAAAAAGAAAGACACAAACATTAATGATTGCTGTGAAACAAATAAATTATCTAAAAAAAACGCTCAGAAAACGTTTTAGGAAACAAAAATTGCAATAAAATTGTCCTATCTAATCCGATCGACTACTGCCTTGCGGGATTCACGGACAGTCTACTTATTTGGGAACACTAATTCAGTGTTCAATTCTGATTGATTCAAATAAAATCCAGAACACTAACTAAGCCTAAGTACCACCTGACCTAGCCCACCTATTCCAGGCGGGCCAATTGTTCATTAAGCCTGCATTTCCATTTTTTATTGACATCAAAAATGCATAGATGAGAAGGAGGACACAATGCATAAAGTGCATAATGCATACACCAAATTGTTGGTTGGTTGCGTCTGATGTTCTTCAGCTGACTGACACTGCTAAGCTAAGCTTACCAGTACCACTCACTAAACAAACTACAAAAGATTCTAAGGACTGGGGTAAGCAGCACTCAGTGACAGAGGATGCGTCACGCAGACCGCTCAAAAATTATCAACTAATAGTAACTAAACCTAGTATCAAATGCATCCACCGCTATTTGACAGGAGGACAAAGGAAGGACTACAGTCTCTCTAGCAATAGCATTACCTAACTGAAGTTCTCTAAAGTAAACTCTTACATAATGACAAGCGAGCGCAAAGTTGCAAAAAAGCAAGAGTACCGCCCAGCACCTGTGTCCTACAATCACAGAAGATTTTGAAACGTAATTTACCTGCAATGTAAGCAGCAGTATTCTTGTTATTTGTAAAAAATATATACACAAATCACAATACTTATACTACTATATATATATTGGCTACTCACCAAGCCCCACGACCTCGACACCTAGCAGGTCCAACAGGTCCTGCTCCCGGTCAAGGATGTCTGACCACCGGTGGGCCAGCTGGTTATGGGTGCGCCGGACCTCGGAGCAGCGAAACACTGCCCGACGCACCTTCGCCCACCGGCGGTGACGCTCCTGGGTCGGGTACCCGGAGCCTGGCCTGCCGCCTGCTGCCAAGGTCAAGGGGAGGTGGCGCTGAATAAAAAAAACAAGGGCGGCCACCTCCGCCTCATTAAACAGCTGGCGGGCTTGCACCCCTGCAGGGCGCAGTCTGCCGCAAGGCAGGCGGCGATTGGGCGCACGTGCCTTGCCCTTTGAGCCGCTGCTGCTACCCTACGCCATGGTTCTGGGGTGGGAGGAGGTGAAAAAGAAAAGTTAGAAGGGAAAAATAAAGTTAGGGGAAGAAGTAGGAACTTAAAGAAGAAAGTTATATAAAACAGTCGAAAAGTAAAAAAAACACAGTAAAAAGTAGAAAAAAATGCAAAATATAGACTTAAGCAGAGAGTGAGATAGATAAGAAATAAAGAAAAATTGAAAAACAGTGTAAAAAACTAAGGATTGCAAAGATTGAGGGAGGATAGAAAAGCAGGCCCAGAACCATAGCATAGAGTGGTAAAACAAGATGGCCGCGCCCATCACGACCGCGTGGGTAAGTTCGCGCGATATTTGTCCCCGAGCACGCAAAAAACGTCGCGAACACGTACAACGCGTTCCCGAACAAGGAATGCGCAGCGCGAGCACGCTATACGCGACCCGGAACAGGAAATAAGGGATCGCGAACGGGCGGGACAAGTGAAAAACAAAATGGCCGCGCCCATAGGCGACCGCATGGGTAAGTTCGCGCCCCCGAGCACGCAAACAGCGTCCCGAGCAACCACAACGCGTTCCCGAGCAAGAAAACGCATCGCGAACGGGCGCGGCAAGCAGCTACGCGCGCTCGCGAAGCTACGCGTAGCTCGCGTAGCGCTCCGACGTCTTCGCGTAGCTTCGCGTAGCGCGACTACGCGAACTACGCCCAGGCTTAATGGAGATGCATGGCTAATTTGATTAATTTAATTTAACTGTGATGCACGAGTTAATTCTATAATAAAAATATTGATTGCAATAGGGAATCCAAAGCATGATTTGTAGAAAATTCTATCAGCAACATGCTTTGCCAGAGTCATAAATCACTCACCAAAAGAACAAATTGTGCTCAATACCTCAAAACATGCAAATAAAGCATTAAACTTGAAACATTCGGCAGCAGATGCAAGAGGCTTGTCAAAATTTAGGCCACGCCACTATTTCTAGAAAACAAGTAGCAAATTGTCAGCTCCTGAAAGCAAAGCAAAGGAAGCAAAAAGCATGGTAGCAGTGTGTAGCTGCCAGCCCACAGAAATAATAGTAAAAAAGTAAATAAAAATAAAGCACAAGCAGGAATGCGAGGACTGGCGAGTGACGGACAAGCTCGAAAGTGAGTGGGTCTAATTTGAAGGTGGTGCATAAATTAAAAGTGTAAGTTATAAGTATAGCTTTAGAATGTCTAATGTTTGTGTAGTTTAAGTTGGGTTTATATAGAAAGAATAAATAAAGTTTTCCTAACCATAACGTATCCATAACCTTTGTTTTTTGTTTTTTTTTAAATATATTTTTAAGTTATGCAATGACAATTACAAGAGAACATCTCAACTGTCCAACCTTCCCTCCAGCCCATGAAGGAGAGGGCTACAGTGGTGGCCTTTGAATGTCCAATAAGGTCTAGCAGCAACACAGTACATGTATTTTCTAAAAGTCCTCATATACATATGCAGTATGACAAGCAATATAAAGCGACAGTACACATTCAAGGTTCCACCTCGTCATCATCCAGTTCCACCATCAGTCTGTTCATAGTCTGCTGTTGTTGTAACTCCGCCAAATCCCATACCATCCTCTCATCCTGACCTTGCCCAGTGTAAATTAGTTTGCTTCTCACCCCACATTCAGCAAGAACCCATCACACGTATTCCCACACCCATTGCTTACTAGTAGGTAGTCTGGGTGTGATTCAGCGTCTAGCGATGCATTTCTTTGTAACCACCTCAGGTCAGCAATTTTTCTCTGCATGTTTGGGCCCAGGGTACCAAGCCCAAAAGACGTAGTTGGATGGAGGACTGTAGGGTTAGTTCAGGACCTTGATGACCTCCTACCAAAAGTCTTGTATCCGTGGACATTCCCACCACATATGGATAAATGTCCCAACTGTATGCTTACATTTGGGGCAACTTTCAGGCTTAGAGGGGTCTATCCTATGCAGCCAGCTTGGTATAACACAATCTCTGTGTATGCATTTATAGTGTATCAGCTTGAGTCCCTTAATGTGTGAAACCCTCCTGCAATTTCCGAGGGTACGGGCCTCGTCCCGGGCCTGTTGCGCTCCACTCGGGTCTGTCTCTCACTGCAGCCTCAATGAACCTATACAGGAGTGTCTTTTAGCAGGAGTATAGCGTATAATCTAGTAATTAGCTTACCTTCCCCTCCCATATCTTGCAGTACTTGATTGAGAATATGTGTATCAGGTTTCTGTGGAAATCCCACCCAGGCCTCGCGAATGGCCACAGCCAACCCTGCATAAGCTGGGAAACACCCCCCCCCCCTGTCATTTCCCATTTGTCACAGAAAGTAATATAGCTCATCAGTCGGCCATCCTCATACAGGCCCCCCAATGTGTGCGGAGAATCACCCCTCTCTTTAAGCGTCAGGAACATTGGCAGCATAGGACTAATTCCCGTTAACCATGGTATCAGATGTTGTAAATACACATTTAGTCATCATTTTTATCTTTCGAGACCTGCTCCCATATAGCTGGTAGTGTCCGGGCCTACAGCGGGAGCAACCCTCTCTTCTTCCTATGGACCAGCGGTAGGGCCGAGAGCTCGCGCGGCCTCGCCAGTCTCGCGAGCATGTCAGTCACTGCGTCGGTATGCTGTTCCATGAACCACGAGACCACATGCTGTAGATTGGAAGCTCGATAATAGATACGAAATGCGAAACCTGTAACCTTCTACTATCCCATTTTAACTGCAACACTCTCAAGCTAATCCGCGCTCTCCCAGTGCCCCAGTATAGCAGCTGGAGCAGTTCGTCCCGGTGTCTTAAACAAGCATCCGGCACTCGCATTGGCATATGCTGCAGCACATACACGACTCGAAGTAAGACAATCATTTTGCTGATCACAATCCATCCTATGAGTGACAACGGGAGCATCAGCCACCGACAGCCACTGCACTCCACACTATTAAGCAAGACCCCACATTTGAATCATATGTTTCAGTTATGTTGGAGCTCAAACGCACCCCCAAGTATTTAGCAGGGGTTGTCTGTATTTGTATACTAGGGAGAAATCTCTCCCCTAATCCAAATGCCTGCAGGGGGTAGATTACAGACTTGTCTGCATTCGACATAAACCCCAAATGCGTCCCCACCTCTGTGATCATGTCATGTACCACAGGCCACGAGCGCTCGGGGACCAGCAGGGTCAACAAAATATTGTCGGCATATAGGGAGATGATCTTTAACCTATTCCCAACCATCACACTCTCCCCCTTGTGCCTAGATCATATCAGCCTTGCCAAGGGCTCGATGACCAGAGCAAAAACAAACTGTGACACGGGGCACCCCTGTCTAGTCCCCCTCTCCACCGGCAGGCTGTCTGAAAACCTATCGCCCACCTTCAATCTGGCTTTACTGTCCATGTAGAGTAATTGTATCAATTTTAAGTAGGTGTCACTTAGGCTATAGCGTCCCAGCGCACGATTCATGAATCTCAATCAACAGTATTGAATGCCTTATGGGCATCCAAGCTGACATGCGCACAAGGAATCACTGACAGAATATCGACGTCAAAAATATCGACGTCAAAAATATCGGAGCCAAAATATTGATGTCAAGAATATCGAAGTCCTATCTACATTATGGTAAGTACAAAAATATTGTAAAAAAAATATCGTCAAAAATATCGGTTACAAATATTGTTTTTTTTTAATGTTAAAAAATATTGTAAAATAAAGTAAATGATACATATATTTAAAATAAACATAGTTAAAAATATGTTTAAAATTATAAGTAATACATATAATGTAAAAAATAAATAAACATATACATATAAAATATAATATATATACTTACTTAATAATATTTACAATTAATTATTGTAATAACTTATAAATTGTTAAAAAACATTTTATAAATTATAAATACATACATACACATACAATAATATAAATAAAAATATAAAAAATATGTATAACAAATTTAAAAAAAATGTGTTAAATAAATTATACACTACATTAACTAAAACAGTAAATATTGGATAGCGTAGGGGTAAAAATTACTATTCCCACTCCAGAGAGTGCAAAAATAGGGAAAGTGTTGGATAGCGTAGGGGTAAAAATTACTATTCCAACTCCAGAGAGTGCAACAGTAGGGAAAGTGTTGGATAGCGTAGAGGTTAAAATTACTATTCCAACTCCAGAGAGTGCAACAGTAGGGAAAGTGTTGGATAGCGTAGGGGTAAAAATTACTATTCCAACTCCAGAGAGTGCAACAGGAGGGAAAGTGTTGGATAGCGTAGAGGTAAAAATTACTATTCCAACTCCAGAGAGTGCAACAGGAGGGAAAGTGTTGGATAGCGTAGAGGTTAAAATTACTATTCCAACTCCAGAGAGTGCAACAGTAGGGAAAGTGTTGGATAGCGTAGGGATTAAAATTACTATTCCAACTCCAGAGAGTGCAACAGTAGGGAAAGTGTTGGATAGCGTAGAGGTTAAAATTACTATTCCAACTCCAGAGAGTGCAACAGTAGGGAAAGTGTTGGATAGCGTAGGGGTTAAAATTACTATTCCAACTCCAGAGAGTGCAACAGTAGGGAAAGTGTTGGATAGCGTAGGGGTAAAAATTACTATTCCAACTCCAGAGAGTGCAACAGTAGGGAAAGTGTTGGATAGCGTAGGGGTAAAAATTACTATTCCAACTCCAGAGAGTGCAACAAGAGGGAAAGTGTTGGATAGCGTAGGGATTAAAATTACTATTCCAACTCCAGAGAGTGCAACAGTAGGGAAAGTGTTGGATAGCGTAGGGATTAAAATTACTATTCCAACTCCAGAGAGTGCAACAGTAGGGAAAGTGTTGGATAGCGTAGAGGTTAAAATTACTATTCCAACTCCAGAGAGTGCAACAGTAGGGAAAGTGTTGGATAGCGTAGGGATTAAAATTACTATTCCAACTCCAGAGAGTGCAACAGTAGGGAAAGTGTTGGATAGCGTAGAGTTTAAAATTACTATTCCAACTCCAGAGAGTGCAACAGTAGGGAAAGTGTTGGATAGCGTAGGGGTAAAAATTACTATTCCAACTCCAGAGAGTGCAACAGGAGGGAAAGTGTTGGATAGCGTAGAGGTTAAAATTACTATTCCAACTCCAGAGAGTGCAACAGTAGGGAAAGTGTTGGATAGCGTAGGGATTAAAATTACTATTCCAACTCCAGAGAGTGCAACAGTAGGGAAAGTGTTGGATAGCGTAGAGTTTAAAATTACTATTCCAACTCTAGAGAGTGCAACAGTAGGGAAAGTGTTGGATAGTGTAGAGGTTAAAATTACTATTCCAACTCCAGAGAGTGCAACAGTAGGGAAAGTGTTGGATAGCGTAGGGTAAAAATAACTTACTAATAATTAAAATAATATTTTTTAAATAAATAATAATTTAATTATTAAATAACAATAAATTAATTAACAATACCAATAAATAAGTACTTAAAAATAATTACCAATGAATAATTAATTAACAATTAAATAGATGATAAATACAATTAAATAATAATTATTAACTATTAATTACCAAATAATAATAAAATAAAAAATAATTAATTTTCAATACCAAAAAGCAATAATTATTTAAAAAAAATAGCAATTAATAATTAATTAACAATAAATTATTGATAAATACCAATAAATAATAATTAATGACAATTAATTACCAATTATTAATTAAAGAACAAATTAATTTCCAAAACAAAAAAATATCTATTATTAAAAAGTTATTACCAATTAATAATTAATTAACAATAAATGAATTATCAATACTAAACAATAAAATAAATAATCACTTAATTACAATTAAATTACTTCCCACCCTATTGCCCTATAAACTCACAACACACTTCAATAATAAATTAATACACTTAATATAATTACCAAATAATGAATTAATCAAAATTAATTACCAATTAATAATTATTTAACATAAAATTAATTATCAATACCAATAAATAAAAATAAATAATTACTTAATTACAATTAAATTACTTCCCACCCTATTGCCCTATAAACTCACAACACACTTCAATAATAAATTAATACACTTAATATAATTACCAATTAATCAATTAATAAAAATTAATTACCAATTAATAAAAATTAATTACCAATTAATAATTAATTAACATAAAATTATTTATCAATACCAATAAATAAAAATAAATAATTACTTAATTACAATTAAATTACTTCCCACCCTATTCCCCTATAAACCCACAACCCGCTACAGAACTAAAACGCAAAATTTACTTAAAAATAATTACTAATTCCTAAAAATTTTAAATTAATTTAATATAATTAAATTACTTCCCACCCTATTCCCCTATAAACCCACAACCCGCTACGGTACTAAAACGCATAATTTACTTTAAAAAAAATTACTAACTTCTAAAAATGTTATACATATATTCTAAAACTAGTACAATAATTAACAAAAAATATAAACACAAACATATAAAATACATAATAAAATACATAACACTAATATAAATATCGATATTAGTAACATCAATATTTTTGCTATCGATATTACTAACTTCGATATTAACAAAACGATATTTCTTACCTTCAGGTCGATATTCTGGTCGTCGATATTCTTGACTTCGATATTGTGTCCCTACGATATTTACAACTCGATATTATTGTAGGTCGAAATTAAAAACTCGATATTTAAACTGTTCACAGCGCACAAGGCTCTTCCCCTTTCAAGATCTGTTCTAAAATGATGAATGCCTTCCTGATGTTGGTGGTGGTAGTGCGGACCCCCACAAACCCCGCTTGATCTGGGTGTATTAGTTTCCCCACCACCTTACCCAAACGATGAGCTAGGATTTTCCCTAAAATGTTTGCATCCACATAAATCATGTATAGAGGACCATATGATTGGCATTCGGATGCATCCCACCCCGGTTTAGGCAGAACCACTATATACGCCTCCCTCAGTGTAGCAGGTGACACCCTTAGTTCAAATGCATCACGATACATGGCGAACAATGGTGCACACAATTGGGCCGATTCCGATTCGGGCCGGAATTCTCTCCAACCGAGCCGGACCCGGAGAGAATTCCGACCGAATCGGACCCTAGCAGTCCGACCGAACGAGTACGATGCGTTCGCATGCCATCGGACTCGATTCGGTCGGACTCCCATTGAAGTCAATGGGAGCCTGGCGTACGACGCGTACGCGGGCTCCCATTGACTCAATGGGTGCGAGGCGGTCAAGGGCGCCCCCTACAGCGTGTACGCGTCCATGCGCATCGCGGCGTACGCGTACAGGGGGGTCCGACGCGGACCCCCAAAGTCCGGCTCCGACAGCTTTTTCGAGCCGGACGGCGCGAGTCGATCGGAGTGGTCGCGGCGCGCATCGTACTTACCCGGCCGGGAAACGTCTCCATAGCGCGGTGCGAGTCGTGTCCATGCGAGTCGGTCGGAGCGTGTTGAAGCCGCGTTCGAGTCGGTCGGAGATTTCGCGGGTGCCTGCATCGTACTCGCTCGGCCGGACCCGCGTACGATTCGGTCGGGAAACAGGGCTCCGAATCGGATCCGGTAAATCCGAATCCGATTCGGAGCACTACCGGCCGAGATCGGAATCGGCCCCAATATGTCTATATATTCCTTATAAAATTCAACAGTCAGGCCATTATTGCCCGGTGTCTTCCCTGTATTCATATGTTTTATAACCCACTTTATATTTGACTCATCAATCGGGGCATTTAGTATCTCCCTCACTGTCTCCTCTGCCACTGGTATCCGCGCTTCATTTGGTATAGCGCTCATACCCGCCTCATCATGCCCACCCTGTCGTGTGCACAAAGTAGGGTAAAACTCTGTAAAACGGTGCAGGATATGTTGTGAGCGTCACTCCTTGTGCATCTTTTAGTGTAACAACCGCATTCCTTCCACCCCCCCCTCTATTGACCAACCAAGCCAGTAGCTGGCCCAGCATTTCTACCTGTTCATATTGGATCTCCGTGTATGTCTTGTAATCATGGTGACCCACGGTTTCACATGCCTCATCTACCTCCCCCTGTAATCTGCGTCTGTCCTCCCAGACTGCTGCTGTATGTGGTGCCTTTCGATATATATCCCCTATTTGACGCTCCAAAGTCGTGACCCCGCATGTTAATGATTGACGCACCACATAAGTGGTGCCCATGCACTTGCCCCTAGTAGTCACTTTAATGGCCTCCCATAGGACCCCAGCTGAGGTAGTTGAGCCTGTATTAATAGCAACAAACTCTCGCACCACTTCTCGGATTACCTCCCTGTAAGCCTGGTCCTATAATGTGCGTGGCTAGAAACACCACTGCGTTATCGGGGCTACATATGCACCCCCCCCGCAGCATAGCCACCAATGGGGACAGATCCGATATCTTGCGATCAAGATATCGCACCGCCCCAAAGCTTACAGCCTGCTCGGGGTGCACCAACATGTAATCAATTCTGGAGGATGTGCCATGTGGAGGCGAATAAAAAGAGTAACCCCAGGTCTGGCCATTCACCATTCACCACCGGCCACAGTTCTATTAAATTTAGAGTATCCATACTCTCCAGAAGCGCCTTGGAAGCCCTGCCCAGCGGCTGACCCACAAGCCTGGAGCTATCAAGCTCCCTATATAGCACACAATTATAATCCCCCATCCAGATAATGTTGCAAGGTGCATAGAGTGTCAATATGCGTGTTAGCTCCCCAAAAAAGTCCAGTGTTTCTATATTGGGCACACATGAGGTGAGAAGCACCGTAAGTGTTCCTCCGATCTCACCTACGACTCCCACATAGCGACCATCAGCAACCTCAATTCAGTGTCTACATGCAGCGGGAAGCTATTATCCACCTCACAACTGCACTCCCCTGGCCGATGAGGGAAAGCTTGCGAACCATAATCTACCTCCCCGTTTGGTCTGTATTTTCTCATGCTCCTGAGGTTGAAGGTGCATTTCCTGTAACATTACTATTTTGGCTCGCTGCCTACGGGCATAAGACCAGATCCTCTGATGCTTAATGGGGTTCTGGATCCCCTTAACATTCCATGATAGGATTGTCAACTCCATGTGTACGTGTGTAAGGTATCTCTGTAAGGGTATACCACTAGTTCCGCCAGTAGGTACCTCACTGATAGCAGCCGCTCCTTCTCAACAAGTGTGTAAAGAACATCACCCCCCTAACCCTCCCGTGTGGCCTACCCTAACCTGGCCTCCACAATCGATACAGCGAGCGTCATTCTTCCCCTCGCATTAACACAAACAAACTTCCCCGTTACAGCGTGGTGCTCCCCAGGGTCCCTAGTGTAGGGTTCCCCAGGTACATCAGCGCCGTTGGTGGAACACATTTCAAGAACAAAGAGTGTACCACAATCATCCCCAACCCGGCCAACTTACATACTATTCTCAATTTTGTGCAGTGTACCCCCCCTCAGTAACATGAAACAATGTTGGCACACCCATCCACCATCAACCAGCAACCTGGCACTTATCATAAACAACACTTATCACTGTACTAAAAGTCAATGACTCTTGATAAATTGCATAGCCTCTTCAGCGTGGTCGAAGAAGTGCCGCTTCTCCTGCAAATCCACCTTCAAATGTGCTGGAGGCAACAAGGCATAGGCCCACTCGCAGTCTCTGCATTTCCGTTTTTAACTTCCATGACAGATTTACGTCTTTTTGGGAAGCCATGCCGTAAACTGGATAGAAGGATATTCTGTTGCCATTGTATTTAACATCACCCTGCATACAAGCAGCTGCCAATATCCCCACTTTAATTTTATATCGCAGCATACGCACAATCGACATGTACTGAGGGGCGTTAGGCTTGGGCCTACAACCAGGGGTTCTATGTGCCCTGTCCACATGTAACCCTCATTCCACATTCAATCCCGGCAGTACTGCAGGAAGCCAGTTATTCAGGAATAACTCCACAGGTGCTGTTTCCTTGCCTTCAGGTAGTCCGAGAAAGTGCACATTGCTGCGCTTAGATCGGTCCTCCAAATCAGCTAGTTTGGCTTCTTGTTGCTGTAAGAGTCGCTACTGGTCCGCTAGCTGGCTAGTATGAGCTCCGAAAAGTTCCTCCGCACCATCCGCCCTAGTGCCCAAATCTTTGACTCGATCCCTCACCTTATCCATGTCCTGTCGCAGCAGCGTCACTGCAATTGTCACTTCATCAGTTTTCTCGGTGATTGCTTTATTGCCCTCCAGAATCAGATTTTTGATGTCTAGGTTAGACAGTGGAGTGGCCTCTCACTTTGTATGGGCCTCGCCCGTAGCCCCACCCTGCGCCATTCTTCCAATACTGTTCTCAATAGTGTTGTGGGACTTTGAGGCCGTGCCCAGGCCCCCCCTAGTTTTTGGCTGCATGTGAGCAAGGAAAGCCCTCTGCGTGCGGTCGTTCAGGGTGCGGACAGCGGCCAAGCTTGGCCCTGCAACTCAACACACAGATTATTGACACAGGAACAGCAGCCCGCCACACCCACCGGGCCTTCCAGAGATACTTCAAGGTGTGCGCACCATCACCGGGCTACAGTGGCGTAGTGGCATTGTAGTATGGCCGATGGGGACATTGTCGACATCGCTAAGTTAGCATGAGCCCAGCTGCCATGATGCTGCTTTTGTGCACGTTACTACATGACTTTATTTTTGCAAGATTCTGTCTATGCCTGTCACATGAGAACCGTCTGCTTGGTGCGTTCTCTGCTGGTTCCTGGAGTTTAGTCTGAACACTGTAGGCAAGGTCGATAAACAATGCCCCTTGTTATTCTGTTCTGGTCAGTCCCTAGCACCTAGACAAAACATGCTAACACAGCTGCTGCTGCTGGAAACGTGTGGTTTGATATTATGGGGGTGTATGTTTGGTTAACAGACACTTGAAGAGGGATCTTTCCAGGGAGAAGAGCCATGCGGTTCCTATGATGTAGATATACCATCTAGGCACTAAGGTATGGGGTCTGCTGACAAAGCCCAGAGATCTTCTATTATATAATAATACAACTTCTTACCAAGGGGAGGGTGGTTAGGCCTTATAGTCCTTTATCCACTGTCTTTATATGAAGACATCTCCCTTTATGATATATGGCCTTGCTGCAATGCTAACTGTATTGATATTATGCATTTTGCTGCTGGTTGTGGCTCGTATACTGCGTTTTAGAGCACAATAGTTAAAATAAACATTTTAAACTATATTCGTGTCTCGTTCAATTCTTATTGTGGACATGTGCGAGTGAGTGAGCGAAAAGGTGTGTCTTGTTACCGTGATTCCTGAGAGATCCGGGAGTGTTGTGTTCTGGGGTGTCTAATCATTTGCATCTTCGTGATTGGTTAGGAGAGCGAGTGAGACACTATAGCTAGCCGGTCCTGAGATTGTGGGTATTGAGGCGGTAGGAAGGCATAGCCCCTATACACCGAGGTCCCTTATTCCTGCGCATAGTTCTGTGTATGTGCAGAATCCCTACAACAGCATGGAGTGGAGTAGAGTGTTATAGAGTGGCATACAGTGTAGTACAGTCGTATACAGTGGAGTTGCATAGAGTGGAGTTTAGTGTCAGACAGTTGAGCGACATAGAGTGGAGCATGATACAGGGGCGTGGAGTGGGATAAAGTGTAGAAGAGTGGAATATAGTGGAGTGATGAATACTCCAGTGGGCTAGCGTAAAGTGTTCTAGAGTGGAAAGAAGTGGTGTCCTGTAGAGTATAGTGGCATGGAGTGCAGTAGAGGGAAGTGGCATAGCATACAGCTGAGTAAAGTGTTATAAATTGGAGTACTGTCTTGTACAGTACAGTGCACTGGTGTGTTGTACAGTATTGGAAAGTGTTGAGGACTACAGAAGAGTGAAGTTACATATAGTGTAGAACAGTTTTCTAGAGTGGAGTGGCGTACAGTACAGTACATTGTTGTAGAGTGTTTTAGAGTTGATTGGCATACCACGTTATAAAGTAGAATGGCATAGAGTGGTGCAAAGTGGAGTGGTGTATAGTGGAGTAGAGTGGCGTATACTGTGTCGTACTGTGTCATAGAGTACAGTGGAGTAAAGTGGGTGCAGTGGCATACAAAGAGTTGCGTATAGTGTCGTATAGTGGACTATAGTATCGTAGAGAGGCACAGAGTGGAATAGAGTGTTGTACAGTGGCTTGCAGTATAGTACAGTGCTGTACAGTGGAGAGTAGAGGTATAGAGTGGAGTAAAGTGTCGGAGAGTGCCATACAGTGTAGTAGAACATTATAAAGTGGAGTTACATAGAGTACAGTAGTTTGTCGTACAATGGAGCTGCTTGGGTGGATTGTTGTACAGTGGCGTAGAGTGACGTAAAGTCTCATACAGTGGAGCAGAGTCGAGTGGAGTGGCGTAAAGTAGTGTGGAGTAAAGTGTGATAGAGTGTATAGGCGTGTTGTAGAGTAGAGTGGCGTAGCGTGGAGTGTAGTACAGTGTAGTCGCGTAGCACTGAGTCGAGCAAACTGTTATAAATTGGAGTGGCGTCATATAGCAGAGTGGAGTGCTGTGTCGTAAAGTACTCAAAAGTGTTGTATAGTGGAATAGAGCGTTGTATAATGGAGTGTATGGGCATAGAGTGGAGTCTAGGGTTAGACAGTGGAGTGTACCAGGATAGAGTGTAGTAGAGTTTTAAAGAGTGCAGTTATATAGAGTGGAGGAGAGCGTCATAGGGTGGAGTGGCGTAGAGTGGAGTGGCATACACTGTACTGGAACGCAGTGGAGTAGCATACAGTGGAGTAGCACACAGTGGAATAGCGTACAGTGTACTACTGTACAGTGGAACAGAATGCAGTGACGTTTAGAAGAGTGGAGTGGCATAGAGTGGAACAGCGTACACTGCAGTGTCGTACAGTGAAGTTATATACAGTGGAATAGTGTAGAGTGGAGTGGCGTACAGTGGAATAGCGTATAGTGGAGTAGCATACAGCGGATTGGTATACCGTGCAGTGGCATCCATTGGAATAGCTTGGAACAGAGGGGCGTAGAGAGTGGTGGCATACACTAGAGTGGCGTAGAGTGGAGTAGCGGACAGAATAGTCACAAACAGTGGAATAGCCTACAGTAGAGTGTCGTATAGTGGAGTGGCATACAGTCGAATACCATAGAGTCGAGTATCGTACAGTGGAGTGTTGTAGAGTGGAATAGCGTATAGTGGAGTAGCGTAGAGTGCAGAGGCATACATTGTAGTGCTGTAGACCGGAGTGGCATGGTGTGTAGTGTTTAGAGTGGAATAGTATACAGTGGAGTATTGTAGACTGAAGTGGTGTTGAATGGAATAGCATAGAATTGAGTGGCTCAGAGTGGTGTGGCGTACACTGGAGTGGTGTAAAGTAGAGCAGCGTACAGTGCAGTGGCATACAGTAGAGTGATGTAGACTGCAGTGGTGTACACTGGAGTGGGGTAGAGTGAAACAACGTAATAACAATAATAATAATAAACAAATTTATAAAGCGCATGGCTACACTAGCTAGTGTGTCCCCGCGCTGCGGCAAAAAAAAGACCAGGTTCCGGGCAATGAGGTGAAAACAAAAAAGATTAGACGGGAGGACTTACGGATGGAAAAAGCCAAGTCTTAAGCTTTCTCCGAAAAATTGTCTCCGAAGACTCCAGCCGGAGCCCTATGGGGAGTTTATTCCAATGCGTGGCAGCTAGAAAGCAGAAGGAGCGACCTCCCATCCTAGCTCTTCTGATAGTCGGAATGCTAACCTGCCCCGTCCCACTTGATCTCAATCGGCGGGTAGGAGCATATCGGGTAAGTAGGTCATGCAGATAGGTGGGCCCCTTCCTCTGTAGGATGCAGTGGCTGACACACAAAGCTTTAAAGAGAATTCGTTCCCTAACCGGGAGCCAGTTAAGGGAAGCCAGGGCCTTGTTGGATGAGGCTCTCCTAGGAAGCATTAAAACGAGACGAGCCGCAGCATTCTGAATGCATTGGAGTCTCTGTACACATTTGATATTTGCTCCTAGGTAGAGGACATTCCCATAGTCCAGACGTGATGTCACCAGCGCGTGGACCATCGTTTTCCTCGCTGTGACAGGGAGTACATCTAAGGTCTTCCAGAGTCCTCGCAGAACCCCCTAAACAACTTCCCGCCACCCGCCTGGTGTGAGTTTCAAAGGATAATTTGGTATCCAACCACATCCCCAGGTTCTTTAACTGATCCCTAGGGGGGGGGGTCGGTCCCAACGTCTGAGGCCACCATGCTGAGGACCAGATCGAGGGTGCTTTGCCTATCACTAGCACCTCTGTTTTATTGCCATTAAGTTTAAGGCAGATATAGGCCATCCACGACGCCAGTTCTTGTAGGCATGTAGAGAAATTGATGGCTGCCTTATCATAATCTTGAGTTAGGGTCACCACCAGTTGTGTGTCATCAGCGTATGAGACAACACTGACGCCAAATTTCCCAGTGGAGTGATGTACAGTGGAGTGGTATACAATGGGATACTGTAAATTGTAGTGGGGTAGAGCAGAGTGGGGTACACTGGATTGGCGTAGAGTGGTCATTTGAGATGTCATCAGTGATGTGGTATGTGAGGTCATAAGCAGTGCATTGCGGGGGCATGAGTTAGCTCAGGTAACTATAACTGCTGAATTTCTATGGTTTTGTGTGTGTAAAATCTGAGCCTAACTATAACATCCATGTAACCTTTGTTTTTTTCAGTGAATTACAAAGGTTTTTTGAATTCTATGTTTTTTACTGCTATTTCCCAGCGGCGGCTCCTCCGTAATGGCGGAGGGATGTCACCCCACTGCAGATGAAAAATAAAACCATAATAAAACAATGTTATTATTGTTTTATTTTTCACTGACAGCCAATGCTGTTGAGTGTAGGGCGCAGCCGAGCTGTCCTCTATGGACAGACAGCGGCACTGTAAGTGCGTATGTCGGTTTTGCCGGCTGTCTTAGGACGGCCTAACCGACATGCGCACTTAGATTTCTCCAACCCAGCTGTGTTGTCCAGCTGGGTGGAGAAATGGGTCAGGCTCTCAATCGCTTAGTGAACACTTAGCCAGGCTGCTCAGACCAATCCTGGGGCTGCTCTTATAGCATGAAAGCAGCGTCTGGATTGAGTGGGGAGTCTGGGAGCCTGTGCTGGCCTTTGGACGTCTTACGGGAAGAGAGGAGCACTGAGGTGGCCGGCAGCGGGAGCGGCATATAAGTGCTTTTTAAAAATTATTATTTGTCCTCTCTCCCTGCTCCACCATTTTATTTTGGCAGTAGCGCCTCTGCTATTTCCTAACTGTAACATCCTTGTTCACCGTTTTTTTAAATATAAATTGTACTACAATTTTACCTATAAGTTCAATTTAGTAATACACATGTTTACAAGTTCATAAATACATTTTATTAACACATATTATCTTATTCTACATTTTAAAAGTAGCAATTAACAAATCAAGGTAAGGTAACTTATGTAGTCTTTCTATAAATGCAATACACAAAGTCTTTCTCTTTTTTAAATTCATTTTATGGATCCACCACGGTGCCACTATGAATCCACAGTGATTCTAGGAACACATCCAAACCTCAACTTCTCATTGGATATAGTAAGTCTCCAACCATGCACATTGCAAACCACACCCTAAATCAGTTATTTGGGTTTCACATCTCTCTGGAGACAGACTGAAAACCACAGCGGGTAACAACCTTAACAACGCGGTCATTACATCACGTTACCTTTACAACGCAGTCGTTACAACGACCGCGTTGTTACATCGCAGTACCATTACAACGCAAGTCGTTACAACGACTTTCTCTAGATGGTGCTCTAAACTAAGGAATAGTATAATTTACTATTCCAACACCTTCCCTACTGTTGCACACACTGGAGTTGGAATAGTAAATTATACTATTTCTAAGTCCAGCGCGCCATCTAGAGGAAGTCGTTGTAACGACTTGCCTTGTAATGGTACTGCGATGTAACAATGCGGTCGTTGTAACGACCGCGTTGTAATCGCATGCGTTTACAACGCATGCGATATAATGGTATTTATATTCACCACAGCTCCATCCTGTCTTTTAGCTTTGTTTCAAAAGTACAGAGTTTTAAAGTCAGGCTGTCTTCTGCTGAAGATAAAAAAGAAGGAGAAGAGCAGGACAAAGAAGAAGACTTACCACCTCCAAAGAAGTCCTCCAACGTTTGGAAATATTTCTCCATCCCTTCAGGAGAAAAAAAAGTTGTTCCAAAAATTGTCTAATGCAATATATGCAGCAAAAAACTGTCGAGAGGTACGGGGAAAAAGTATTCACATGGCACATCCTCTATGTGGAAACACCTGAAAAACATGCATTCAAGGACGTATCACAGGATGATGAGAGCGAGGGAAGGTGATGCATCATCATCAGCAGCTGGACCATCTGTGTGACCCTTACTACCTGACCAGATGGTTACCATCCCCACAGTTTCACCAAAACTGCAAGACATGGTGACTCATTGTGGCAAATGCCATATGCCTGTTGCACAAAAAATGTAATCTGTTGCCCAGTTCATGGATGCTGTCAACAAGCATAATTGTTAATTTTTTTTCACCTCACCGTTCCACCTTCCATTCCTCTTTAAACACAAGTAGATATCTGAAAAGCAAATATAGAATACATTTAACTTTACATTACATAGTATTAGACTACATACTATATGCAAGTGAGTAGCTACATAAGTGGTTATGTCAGTGTGTAAGAGGCTGTGTAAGTGTCTGAGTGTATAAATGGATATATAGGTGGCTGTATAGGTGGGTGTCTGGGTGTGTGAGTGGACATGTGAGTGAGTGTATCAGTGCCTCTGGGTGTTCACTGTATGTGTAAGTAGCTGTGAAGGTGTATGACTGGGTGTGCTGATGACTGTGTGAGTGTCTAAATAGGTATGAAAGTAGCTGTATGGATTGGTAACTGGCTGTGTTAGTGGGTGTTTGGGTGTGTAACTGTGAGTGCAAGTGGCTATATTAGTGGTGGGTACATAAGTGCTGTGTGGGTGTGTGAGTGGATGTGTAAATGCCTCTGTCTGACTGGGCGTGTGAGTGGCTGTAGGGTTTTGTAAATAGGTATTTGAGCGGCTGTATGTATAACTGGCTGTGTAAGTGTGTGTGTAGCTGACTGTCTAACTGCTGGGTACATGAATGGCTGTATCGGTGTGTGAGTGGGCGTGACAGTGCCTGTATGGGTGTGTGAATGACTATGTAGGTGGATGTATAGGTGAGTAAATGGGTGTGTGGATGGTTTACGAATGTGTGAATGATTCTCTGGCTACATGAGTGGTGGGTACATAAGTGCTTTTGTGAGAGTGTAACAAGATGTGTAAGTGCCTGCCTGACTGTGCGAGTGGGCGCAAATTACATACTATTAAATTACATACTATAAGCAACTGCCCACATCTAATTTCAAATACATTCATTCATACTGGCTTAATAAATTAACTATATTTTCAGTATAGCAATTCCTCTTCCTCCTTTGCTGCTCACTATATTTTTGCTAATGTTCTCATCTACTCCCCTTCCTTTTTGACTTTTAGTGTAGTATCTTGAAGCTACACATTTTATTTAAGCTTATACAAATTCATAGTTTTTTGGGTTTTTTAAATATACTTTTTTATAATACAACCTAATTAACATACCTGTTAAGTCTCTTTGCTGTTGTCCAACTTTTATTTTAATATCTGGTTTCCACTGCAAATCTCAAGTCAGAAATATGGTAATCCTCCTCCACTCTCTCAGTACAAAATTACCAATAATGGCTGTGGGACTCCTTCAAAGTAGTCATACGCAGCTACTGTATAGCAGAGTCCAAGGGGGTCCGACACACCATAAAGGGGGAGATTAATTCGGCTGAGGCACGACTAAGAGACCTTGAAAAGCACAGACCGGGGCACACAGAATTGCAACCTGCACTCTTGGAGGCCAAGGAAGCCCTGGCCATCCACATGGAGAGGCTTAAGTGCTTTGATTTTAGACAGTATATGGACAGAACACACAATGAGTGGGACAAGTCAGGGTCTCTGTTGGCCTGGATGGCCAATCCGACTAAATGGGGAACTTCTATAATGGCGCAATCTACTCCCCAGAGGGGATTAACACCCACTTCACTCATTACTGTTCAGCCCTCTATAAAAGCTTCACACCGCATCATTCTGCTGAGCTCTGGGCCTATCTTGGAGGCTTAAATCTACCAAGCATAGAGGAGATAGAAGAAGAGGAACTCGGAAGGGGAATAACACTTCAGGAGATAAAAAGCGCCATCAGAACCATGGCCAGGAACAAAACTCCTGGAACAGATGGCTTCCCGTGGAGTTTTATGCTGCCTTCTTGGAGGAACTAACCCCCAAATTAGTGGATCTCTATGCAGCAACTAAGGAAAGGGGGCGCTTACCAACTACCACCTGCGAAGCGCTAATAATATCCCTTCCAAAACCCGGGAAACCAGCAATGGATCAAACAGCGTACAGACCACTGTCAACGCTAAACATAGATTATAAAATAGTCAGTCGGATACTGATGACTAGGCTCCTACCGTACATGACTAAATTGACACACGCAAACCAGGCAGGGTTCATACACGGGCGAAACACAGCTACCAACATCAGAGGACTTCTGGCCATACTGGAAACTGGAGCTCAACACCCACCAAATGCTGCAGTATTTGCTGTTGACATTGAAAAGGCATTTGACAGCCTGGACCGGCACTACCTTTATGAGGTGATGCTCCAAATGGGCCTGGGACATGACTTCCTGGCCTGGGAGAGGCTATTCTATACTGACCCAACTGCTAGGGTCCGAACAGGAAGGATTGTCTCTGAGAGGCACCCCGCGGAACACTGCACAAGGCAGGGATGCCCTTTGTCCCGTTTACTCTTCGATCTGGCCATAGAGCCACTGGCTGGTTAAACACACAGCAGGGACAAGAGTACCAAGGTCTCGTCGTTCAGCGTCAGCTGCATCACATAGCATTATATGCGGACGACCTCCTGCTTTTTCTGCGAGACATGGAGAGGGATCTGCAGGGGGCCCGATCAATGCTGGATCACTTTGTGCTCCTATCTGGGCTACAAATGAACTCGCGGAAGTCTAAGCTCTTCCCGATAGTGCTGCGCGGGGTCCCACCGGAAGGACTAGAGAGGCTGCAATTGGAACCCCAATGCCTGTCGTACCTGGGGGTCAACATCTATCATGATCGCCAGGATCTCCTAGAGGGTAACATAGGGTGGGCCATCCGGTCTCTCCGATCCCACATGGACTTCTGCAAGACCTTCCCATTATCCGTGGCAGGACGGATAGCTCTTTTGAAAATGGTAGAACTGCTTAGCCTTTTATATTTTTTTAATGCACTCCCGGTCTGGATACTGCGGGCGACATTTAAGGACCTTGATTCCTTGATAGTCGCTTTCATATGGGTACCGTCCTGCTGATGGGTAGCTCTGGCCACAATGCAGCATTCCAAGACGGCTGGGCGGTTGGCAGTACCCGACTTTGAGACGTATTACATAGTGGCGCAATTACAATGGCTCCTTCAGTGGGTAGTGAGCAGAGGAGACCGGACCTGACCTCAGAGCTCACGGGCGCCTCCCCTTGCAGATCTCCTCAGGGTGTTCCTTAGAGTGCGGCGCAAGTGATCACCAGATGCTGGCATCGCTACCTACAAAACCTGTGTAGCAAAGTACCATATTCCCCAGATATACCCCTCACTATGCTTAGAGAGCTACCTCACAGTGGAGACTGGGGAGAAAGGATCAGTGGGTGGAGGCAGGGGTGACCAGGATAGGGGACTTATTCCGAGCGCCGGAGATGCTCCCATTCCAGGAGTTTCGGGCGGAGTTTGATTTGCCACAGGGACACTTTCTCCTCCATAGGGCGACGGAAACACTTGAACATTGGCTCTACTGAGCCGAATGCGCACCAGAGCTGCCATTATATGGCCCTTTCCGCGGGTACTATAAAGGCGGTCTCCTGTTTGTACGGAACGGTGCGAGAGGACCTTCAGTGCCCGCTGTAGCGCTTGCGCCTGGAATGGGAGGAAGACCTGGGAGACCCTATTGAGGTTAAGCAATGGGATAAGATCTTTGAGAGAACTCTGAACGTTTCCAGAAAAAGCAAGATTTAAACTCATCAACTATTATGTCCTTCACAGATCGCACTTAACCTCAGAGCGCATCCAGAGGTACTTCCGGGAGGCTGATGCAGCTTGCCCCAGATGCAGGGAACAGGGAGCGCACTTCCTACATATCTTCTATGTGCCCCACACTTGGCATCTTTTGGGGGAAGGTCACGGCCGTGGTGGCAACAGCTATAGGCAGACGGGCCCCTACCTCTCCAGGACACTGCCTTCTGGAATGGTTCCCGCGCACTGCTAGAAATAAGATCACAAACAAATTCCAAGACCTGGCCTTTATCCTGGCCAAAAGAGAAATTGCAAGGCACTGGAGAGCACCAAGGGGACCCCAAATAGGTGGAGGGAGAGGGAGAAGGGGGCGGGCTGCGAGGGTAGACTACTCTTGAGGGAAGCCAGATGAGGAGTGGGCACTATTGAAGCAGCCCGAGCATGGGACACACTAGTGGATGGCTTTACTAACCCTGACTCCGACACATCCACCACATCGCCTGCGAGGTCATTAGTGACAACCCCTCAGAAGGACCCCCAAACGAATAAGGCTGCTCCAAGACACTACCGAAACCTAGAAGGACCTGGTTCCCCTTGGGGAGCTCCATTATTCAACCGTTTCCTCTCATCAGGCAACAACACATCCAAACAGAGCGCGAAATTCCATGCATCCAAGGCAAAGTAAGGGCTCAAGGAGGGGAGGGAGGAGGGTTTGTTTTGTTAACAGGGGGCGGCTGCAGATGAGTATCATTAACTGCTGTGTTTCAAGCTCGCTGACATGTAGAGCACAAATACTACAATAGTCTGAATTGTGAACAACCCCAATAAAGTTTGCTTAAAAAAAAAAAAGTACCAATAACGGCTACTCTTCCCACTGTGCTCTCATTCATACTCCTGTACTTAGCAAATCACTGACTTCCTTCCATCTTTTATTTTTGTTTTACCACTTCTAAATGGTCACTATTTTTAAACCCTTTCCATGTTTCTTGTAAAGAAGTCCAATTTGGTTGGTTTTTCGTGGATCCACGGATACACCGCAGGGCTCAGTGCGGGCCTCTGTGTGGTCCGCAGTGGATCTGCAGATCCACACCATCTGCTGTTAATGCTTTTCATTTATATTTTATTTTGTAAAATATTGTCAATTACAAGACATACATTCCCTACTGAGCAATATTTGTACACTGGTCTGCTTTTTCAGTTTCACAATGCAGTCTCTTTTGTTCCCTTTCCCCGGCACTCTTTATGCTCTGTTTCCATAGTAACCATGTTTCAGTAGTCTCTGCCTACCAGTGGGTCAGAAGTTCCAAGGCTTTCTCTCAACAGCATGCTAGCTTCACAATAACTGTAGCAGGTGTGGTTGACTGTTTGCAATTCCAAGCATATTCCAAACACCATAACTTTTTTTTATGTTTCCAAAGTCAATCACAGAGTTAGTTTCCTTTTTTACTTGCTGTCCTCCATTGTAACTGCCTTTCATGTTCAAAACTGCCTCATTCCGCTGCAGCTTTTTCCTGTGTGCTACTCCTATCTCCGAAATGGTCAGTCTGGTTTGTCGGCCATAGTTTTGTGTTTTGGGCTAGAGAGAGTGCTGGAAAGAGTGGCATTGAAAGGGACCTAGGTTTACCTAATGTAGACATTACTTGGGTTGGTCAGAGAGGGTCAAAATGGCATCAATTGCTGCCTTTGGTTGAAAGCATTGCGGATTGCCAACATCCAGACCTCATGATTGTGCACTGCAGTGGCAATGACTTAGGCACAATTACTGGGGTAGGACTGAAAATCCTAATGAAGGATATCTTTGGTAAATTAATGTCACTTTTCACACATGCTGCCGTGGTGTTCTCCAACATTTGCCAAAGACAGAAGTGGCAGTGGTCAACCCAATCTTGTCCACAGATAGAGAAAACTGGGAAACATGTCAATAAAGCTGTTTCTGCATTTCTCTGAGACCACAACATGGGCTCTATATACCATAATAACTTGCACTTCGAAATGGACGGAATATATTGACAAGACGGATTCCATTTCACAGGCAACAGGGTGTTCCTCAAAAACATAGATTATAAAATACTCAGTCGGATACTGGCGACTAGGCTCCTACCGTACATGACTAAATTGAAACACGCTAACCAGGCAGGGTTCATACACGGGCGAAACACAGCAAACTACTGAACAGATTTAGATCAAATTACAAAAAGCACTCTTTCTGGACCAAGATCTAGATTTCTGCCAAATGTGGTGTAATTCCGTTCAGCGGGTCGGGCTGTAGTCATGTCTAAAATTCCTCTGGGAAATTGCATGGGGAAAACATGTTTTGCCCCCCCCCCTTTTCTCATTCCACGCTCGATGAATTATCCCTAAACTTTCCAGACAGCAGCTGAAGTGACTGGCACACTAGTTTTGAAAACGTTGTGAAAATTTGTCAAACTGCGCCAAAGTTATTAGCAAAACATAAAATGCTTCTCCTAGGGAAACTAAGTCCAAATTATAACTACCTATTGGCGATCACCAGTAGTTAGTTAGTTAGTTAGTTAGTTTGTGTGTGTGTGTGTGTGTGTGTATGTGTGTGTGTGTGTGTGTGTGTGTGTGTGTGTGTGTGTGTGTGTGTGTGTGTGTGTAAATATATGCAAAAACAGAAGCAGAGAACTCTGGGTAGTTCTCAAGTTTAGGTGGAAAGCAGCTCCAGTAAGAGCACTCTCAACACCAGCGACACTCTAAATTTGCTCACCTCAAATGTCTGCTTTTCTATCAAAGTCTTTAAGCATAGGATTAGCGCAGTGCTATCCACGCCGAGATAGAAAGGGACAAAGTCTTTTGCCATTTTTACAGCAAAGTCTTTAAGCATAGGATTAGCACAGTGCTATTCCTGCCGAGCTGTAAAATGGCCAAAGCCTTTTGCCACTCCAGGCACAGTATTACAGCTTTGGATTGGTAAAATACCATCCAAGCCAACCTGAAATGAATAAAAGCAACCCCTGACACGTGTTTCGCTCTTGTTAGAGCTCTTCAGAGAGACATAGCTTTGTCCAGACACAAGGGAGCACCCAGTATAAGTCAAAAGAATACCCTTGCAGGCATAGAGTGACGCATATATTGTGCAAAAAAGAAGAGAACTCTGGATAGTTCCCAAGTTTAGGTGGAAGGTAGCTTCTGTATAGAGCACCCTCAACACCAGCGACACTCTAGATTTGCTCACCTCAAATGTCTGCTTTTCTATCAAAGTTTTTAAGCATAGGATTAGCACAGTGCTATCCACACCGAGATAGAAAGGGACAAAGGGGCATATTAGCAAGACCCACGTTAAAATTATCGCCGTTTTAGCGGCAGGAAACTGCCGCTAAAACGGCGATAATGGGCTTGCTAATATGCGTTATGGAATTCCAATAGAAGCACAGGTTAGATGTCCTGCACATCTAACCTGGGCTTCTATTGGAATTCTATAACGCATATTAGCAAGCCCATTATCGCCGTTTTAGCGGCAGTTTCCTGCCGCTAAAACGGCGATAATTTTAACGTGGGTCTTGCTAATATGCCCCAAAGTCTTTTACCATTTCTACAGCAAAGTCTTTAAGCATAGGAATAGCACAGTGCTATCCATGCCGAGCTGTTAAATGACAATATATCATGTTGGCAGTCCCCAATGTGTAGTTATAGTTAGCACCTGGTTACCATAGGAAATGGATTCTTTATGTTGATCATAACATTTGCGCCGTTTGATGAATTTTCACAAAACTTTTTTAAAAAACTGGCTATCTACCTTAGTTGCTGCCTGGAGAATGTTGGGGTAATCTGTCAAGCAGGGGCTGAGAAAAAGGGAAGGTGTCACATAATGCATTTTCCCCATGCAATTTCCATAAGGTTTTTCATTCAGTCTGATGGAGTGCTCAAAATAAATGTTAAAAAGGTTTCTTGATGTCACCAGTGAAAGGATATAACTCATCTAATCAAAAGGATGGCAAAGAAGAAATGCTTTAGGGGCCACCAAAGCAAGAAAAGGGAGGAAAGTCAACAAATCTGGAGCATCTTAACAGAAATAGACAATAAAGATACTGAATCTAGGCAAGAGGGTGATCCCAAAACTATTCTGTGTACTATTATATTATAGACAATAGGTCTTTCAAAAACAGACAGCTAAGCAAAACACACACATCTTTAGTAGGATCCTGGGCTCACAAGGTGCCCTTCTTGGGTTTTATCTTTCCCATGAGGAGAAAGCCTCATGTGAAACTCCTGCGGAGACTCAACTTGATTATCATTGGTGCTGTCCTGAATAACCTGAATAAATCAATATTGCATATGTTGGTTTGTGAATTACCGAGGCCAGCGCTGCCTACCAGGCGATTGTTTCAAGAAGAAAAAGTGCGTTGTTCGCCGTAATTTTGCATCACTTACTTTGAAGTCATCTTCCTGCTTTCTCTAAGCAGCCTTAGTGATCCTCACTGAGATGCCTTTGGTTTCCTGGCCTTCCTGTCTTTGTGATACTGAACTACAGTCCTTTCTCTTCTGTAGTCCATCAGGCCCTCCCTTCTCCTCTTTTGTCCCATCTCTCGGCCCTGTCTTCCCCCTTCACCCTACTTAGGCTGCCTGGCCAGGGTGTCTTTCACTCTCTCCCCTCTCTCGCCCTACTTAAACTCTGCTGGCAGGGCATCAGGTAAGGGAAGTCTTCCTGTGGCACACTCCCTGTTTGGGCCTAATAGGGCCAGATAGGAATGCTGGGTCATAACAGTTGCCCCCTCTCGTTCATCTTTCCTTAAACCATGCCCATGTCCATCCCTCTTTTGTTCTGTAACCTAAATGCATTCCTACCGTATAATCACTTATTGCCCAGTCTGTCTTGGTTCCTTTTTGTCACTCACATCTATGGGTCATGCTATCACCTCACCTGGGAGGTCCCAGGTGACATTTATACTTGTGTAGTATCTTTTGATTCCTTTGGCTGCTCATTTGCATGTGTCACCTCATTAGCACCAGTTTAACACACAAATACAGCAAACAGAAACTGAAAGGTGGCCAATAAGTCTTTGCGAAGGACATTCCACTGCACAACAATGCCTGTGCCACATTTTTTTTTTTGGAGCTTAAAGAGCTTTATTGAAGCAAATAGAAAACATAGGCACGATACACATCAATATTATAAGGAAAATAGCAAAAAAGTAACGAATTTTATATATTATAGGGTAGAAAGAAAAACACAATGGGGCCGATTCCGAGCTCGGTCGGAGGCGCACCCAATACCATTCGGTCGGGAAAAAAGCCATGCGAATGCCTGTTTCCCGACCGATCCGTACATCATTCCGAACGAGTAAGTACGATGCGCACAACAGCATAGAATCCGGCCGAGTCGTACTCACCCAATCCAGGTCCTGTTCTCCGACCGAGGCGAATCCGGAAACGCCGAATCGAGTCGCACGGAAGGGAAAATGCAGCCCCGTCCGGCCGGACAAGTACGATGCGCTTTCCGTACGCGCCGAACCCGTCGCTACGTCCGGCACGTCAAAGCTTCCGGGAGAGGCGCACATAAGCTCCGATTCGCGCCACAACACGATCCACGGCTACGAGGCGAACACGCCAGCGACGAGGACGACGCGAAGCAACGAGAAAGACGAACGAGACGAACCAACCATGAATCCCTTCGTTCCGATCCTACCAATATTCTACATTCACTACCGGAACAGGCACGGACGCGTACGGCGCAGAAGGTAAGTCAGACACCAACCACAAAAACATACAACACGTACACGACACATCACACACACACAGAGGGATGCAGAATTTACTTACACCAGCAACAGCAGCACCATAGGGGCGGGATGCCCATCACCAATGCCACATATGCACACAGGGGCCTGGATGCGCACCACCACTACCACCCCTACCCAGGGGGGGCTGGATGCCGACCACTACTACCACCCTTAGCCAGGGAGGTGCCAGATGCCCACCACTACTACCACCCTTACCCAGGGGGGGCTGGATGCCTACCACTACTACCACCCTTAGCCTGTGGGGCTGGATGCCTACCACTACTACCACCCTTAGCCATGGGGGTGCCAGATGCCTACCACTACTACCACCCTTACCCAGGGGGTGCCACATGCCTACCACTACTACCACCCTTAGCCAGGGGGGCTGGATGCCTACCACTACTACCACCCTTAGCCATGGGGGTGCCAGATACCTACCACTACTACCACCCTTAGCCAGGGGGGCTGGATGCCTACCACAACTACCACCCTTACCCAGGGGGGACTGGATGCCTACCACTACTACCACCCTTAGCCTGTGGGGCTGGATGCCTACCACTACTACCACCCTTAGCCAGGGGGGCTGGATGCCTACCACTACTACCACCCTTAGCCAGGGGGGTGCCAGATGCCCACCACTACTACCACCCTTACCCAGGGGGTGCCACATGCCCACCACCACTACCACCCTTACCCAGGGGGGGCTGGATGCCTACCACTACTACCACCCTTAGCCATGGGGGTGCCAGATGCCTACCACTACTAACACCCTTAGCCAGGGGGCTGGATGCCTACCACTACTACCACCCTTAGCCATGGGGGTGCCAGATGCCTACCACAACTACCACCCTTAGCCAGGGGGCTGGATGCCTACCACTACTACCACCCTTAGCCAGGGGGTGCCAGATGCCCACCACTACTACCACCCTTACCCAGGGGGTGCCACATGCCCACCACCACTACCAGCCTTACCCAGGGGGGGCTGGATGCCTACCACTACTACCACCCTTAGCCATGGTGGTGCCAGATGCCTACCACTACTACCACCCTTAGCCAGGGGGCTGGATGCCTACCACTACTACCACCCTTAGCCATGGGGGTGCCAGATGCCTACCACTACTACCACCCTTAGCCAGGGGGCTGGATGCCTACCACTACTACCACCCTTAGCCATGGGGGTGCCAGATGCCTACCACTACTACCACCCTTACCCAGGGGGGGCTGGATGCCTACCACTACTACCACCCTTAGCCATGGGGGTGCCAGATGCCCACCACTACTACCACCCTTACCCAGGGGGGCTGGATGCCTACCACTACTACCACCCTTAGCCAGGGGGGCTGGATGCCTACCACTACTACCACCCTTAGCCAGGGGGGTGCCAGATGCCCACCACTACTACCACCCTTAGCCAGGGGGGCTGGATGCCTACCACAACTACCACCCTTACCCAGGGGGGCTGGATGCCTACCACAACTACCACCCTTAGCCAGGGGGGCTGGATGCCTACCACTACTACCACCCTTAGCCATGGGGGTGCCAGATGCCTACCACTACTACCACCCTTAGCCAGGGGGCTGGATGCCTACCACTACTACCACCCTTAGCCATGGGGGTGCCAGATGCCTACCACTACTACCACCCTTAGCCAGGGGGCTGGATGCCTACCACTACTACCACCCTTAGCCATGGGGGTGCCAGATGCCCACCACTACTACCACCCTTACCCAGGGGGGCTGGATGCCTACCACTACTACCACCCTTAGCCATGGGGGTGCCAGATGCCTACCACTACTACCACCCTTAGCCAGGGGGCTGGATGCCTACCACAACTACCACCCTTACCCAGGGGGTGCCAGATGCCTACCACTACTACCACCTCTACCCATGGGGGCTGGATGCCTGTCACTACTACCACCTCTACCCATGGGGGCTGGATGTCTACCACCAACACCACCCCCACTCATAGGATGGACAATGCATGACACAACCAGCACACCACAACCTAGGGAATGCAAGAAAAAGACATCCCCCAACACCATGACAAGCGTGTGTAGACTGTGTCAAATGCCTACAACACTGAACATGACTTTGAACATACAATGTGACCCCCTATCACATGTGCCACACATATATGTGTGTGGCCCCCACAATGCAAGCAGGCCATGACCATTGTGGCAATGGGGTCCAAAACCCCATCATCACAGTGACCAAAATGTAAGTGTGGGGTCCATAGCTGAAGCACATTTTGAACATTGTGGCAATGGGGTCCAAACCCCCATCATCACAGTGACCAAAAGGTAAGTGTGGGGTCCATAGCTGAAGCACATTTTGAACATTGTGGCAATGGGGTCCAAACCCCCATCATCACAGTGACCAAAAGGTAAGTGTGGGGTCCATAGCTGAAGCACATTTTGAACATTGTGGCAATGGGGTCCAAACCCCCATCATCACAGTGACCAAAAGGTAAGTGTGGGGGCCCATAGCTGAAGCACATTCAGAACATTGTGGCAATGGGGTCTAAACCCCCATCATCACAGTGACCAAAATGTAACTGTGGGGTCCATAGCTGAAGCACATTTTGAACATTGTGGCAATGGGGTCCAAACCCCCATCATCACAGTGACCAAAAGGTAAGTGTGGGGTCCTTAGCTGAAGCACATTTTGAACATTGTGGCAATGGGGTCCAAACCCCCATCATCACAGTGACCAAAAGGTAAGTGTGGGGGCCCATAGCTGAAGCACATTCAGAACATTGTGGCAATGGGGTCTAAACCCCCATCATCACAGTGACCAAAATGTAAGTGTGGGGTCCATAGCTGAAGCACATTTTGAACATTGTGGCAATGGGGTCCAAACCCCCATCATCACAGTGACCAAAATGTAAGTGTGGGGGCCATAGCTGAAGCACATTTTGAACATTGTGGCAATGGGGTCCAAACCCCCATTATCACTGTGACCAAAATGCAAGTGTTGACAAAGAAAAAGCTGCAACTGCCAAACTGCATGGATGATTCCTGGTCACAGAACATAAAACACATCAGTGGCAAAGTAGTGCATGTGTCCCATTGCAACATAGATTGGGGGAGGCAAATACTGCAGTGCAAATAAGACATACCTTTGGCCATGTGCAGACAAACAACACCCATGGGGGCTGACACTGTCAACATTCATCAATGACACAATGACAGAAGTGACCATCAGAATGCAGACCCACATATTTGCACCAATGGGCACACAAATGCAGATACCCTGTGGAGACTGTAGATGTGAGGTGAACAGATACCATACCATGGCAGCAATGGGACACACAAACCATGATCATTGTGCTGACCGATGACCTAGGAGTCCCAGGGACAGCAGGGGAAACCCACCAAACAACATACAGCCAATGGCACACCTAAGATATGCCAATTCAGTGGTGCAGATGCACAAACACAAACAGGCAGACCCACACTGCACATCAAACACAACAGGTGAGGGGGGGGGGGTTTCCAGTGTCCCCAGGCAACCACACAACACATGAGGAGGCCTGAATACCAATTACACAGATGTGCATACAGTGCCACACAAAGGTAACTCATGGATCCAAATCCCCTATGTGGGCAATCAGGCATTGTCAGATGAGAGGGAGCACAAATCACACATGTCACACAAGCATGTAGGAACAGCAACTGACACAGCAAGACACAGACACACCACAGCACTACCCCCAGGGCCCCCACAATGTGGTGACCCTGGGCTGCATTACAATCCCACTGTGATGACAAAGCTAAATGTCGTTCACACTGTGAACCACAGTCATGTGTCCTGAGCAACTAACTACCATCACACCTACACAAGCACAAATCAATCAGCACGGCCAGTAAGCCAAGGCCAACATGGAGGCAGGGGTCTAGCCGGGCAACAACTCTCATCTGCACACACTCAACACCACACACCTCGACCTCCAACAATGTGCAGCAGTGAAGCACACATGCACTGGTGACATTGCACATGCACCCATGACAATCCCAGGGTGGTGGGTGGGAACCAAGGTGCAGAAACACATCACACATGGCCACTCAACAAGACTCCTGAATGTCTGACACACTGCACACTACGCTGCACATGGACATGACGGCAATACCACACCAACCAATGGGATCCCAGCCACAGTCACACACCAATGAAGAAGCCAAGGTCACCCACAAAGAACACACATAGACAACAACCAACATTGCAGCCCGGACCCTGAGGAGTGCCAGCAGTCACACACACAACGTGTCACAATCACTGAAAGATAACACAAACTGGAAATCACATGACAGGTGTAAACAACAAGTGCCAAGGGGAAACCTGACTGTGACCCATCTGCGTCTGCACACAAACTCAGCCCTGACAGCAAACACACCTATGGGTGACACCCTGATGACCAGTAATGTGCCATGCACCCACATCACAGAGAACCCAGGGAGAAGACTTTGGGGGAACATAGGTCAACTCAGCAAGCATCACAAACAGGTACAACACTAGGGATCCCAGTATGCACAGCAAAACGGAAGTGAACACACAGACATGCTCATACAACACACACCTTGGGCGCAGGCAATGTCACAGGAGTACACACTGCCATGAGGGGACTCCACTCCTGTGTGAGGAAAGCTGTGCCATATGTTGCCTCAGTAGGGCCCCATCATGTCAGCTGAGCACTTGGTCACACAATCAACAATTAGCACCAAATGAAGGCTCCCGTCACATCAGCCTGGTCATGGGAGTGCCAACGAAATCATCAGCACAGATCCAACACACTTGTATAGCAATGTTGCACTGACAACACAGATGAGTCCTTCCCCATTGATGCCCAAACCTGCATGTCCAGTGGAGGTGGCCACACGGTCAGGGAAGTAGACGAATTGAACAATGGCAGGCACAACAGATGTGCAGGGGTGGAAGCCACAGATGTGAAATTGCTAATGTAAGTAGGAAATCCCATTGCCAAATACTGACCACATGACACCCTCAGATGCTGCTAAGGATGACATGGATACACCACAGGATAGGACACATTCCCCCTGGACCACATGTGTTCCTGCACAGTAACACTTCATTATCATGAGACCAAATATCACCATCACTGCAGCAAGGGCATGGTTAGCATCATCAACAACATGTGTATCAGAAGCATAAGCAATAGAGAACAGAAAGTTGCTTTATTCAGCATATGTGTGTCCAAAAACTCAGAGAACAGTAATGCTCCAACAAAGGCCAATGGCCAGTCCATCAAGTAAGTCAATACAGGGTGACAGTGGCAGATGTCACCCTACGCATGCCTGCACTGCACAAAACCAGGGACAATCCACTAGGAGGGGCAACCGGGGGGGCAGGCCAGGCACCGCAGGGACAGGATCAGGGCTCACCAGGAGGAGGCAGGGAAGGGGTGGTGGGTGCTGGAGAGCCACTGACAACTGCAGTGGAGGTGTCTGACATGGTGTGTGCCGGCACAACTGGGGGGCATGACTCAGATGTTGTGGGTGCCGGCACGACTGCAGTGGACCCTGCAGATGGAGTGGACAGGTCCGCCACTGCAGTGCCCAAGTCAGACAGGGTGGTAGTGGACTCCACTGCAGTGCCTACCTCCAGGGGAGGAGAATGGGGAACAGGCAAGGTGGGCTGGACAGAGGGGAGGACACCCTCACCACATCAGTGGCACAGACAAGCGCAGCGGGGGGTGTGGTGCCGGGAGAGCAAGTGGCAGGGGGAGAAGGCCGGATCCTCTTGGGGATGGTATATCTGTGGGTGGGGGAACCTGGGGCAGGGTGTGGTGGGGGTACCTGTGGAGTGGGGGCCTGAGGGATGGAGGAAGGAGACCTGGTGCCTGAGCTGCAGGGCGGCGGTGGGGTCTTGCTCTTACGACTCCGGGGGACTTGCTGGTGGGGGCCTCAGTCTGTCTGCGCCTGGGGGAGGGTGTCCGGGGGCGAGGGGCACTCTGCTCCGTGTGGGTGGGCTTCCTCTTCCCCCTGGATGCTGGAGCAGCTGGATCGTAGGGGATGAGGCCGAGGTCACAGAGGAAGAGCCGCTGTGACTTTGGGGTTGCAGGTGAGGCAAGGGAGGGTGCTTTGGAGGGAGAGGCAACTGAGGACTGCGCAGTGCTTGTGGATGCGTGTGTGTGTTCCAGGGCCCCATCCCCTGTGAGTCTGGTTTCAGTCCCCTGACTGTGCGTGCGTGTGCGTTTTGTTTGTGGCATGTGTGTCTGTGTGCTGGACGTGTGTGTGCTGGTGTGTGCCTGTGCTGGTGTGTGTGTGCTTGGGACGGGTAAGGTGCTGGGGAGTGTGGATGGAGCAGAGGCAGGAGGGGTGAGGGACTGTCTGAGGAGGGACACTGCTGCCGTCAGGGAGGAGTCCATGGACCTATTGCCCCTCTGTAGGTCAGACATGCCCGATGAGATGCCCTCCATGAACGACACCAGTTGAGTCAACAGAGCGGTGTGCGCATGGAGGACACTCAGCATGGCTGTCTGCCCTACATGGAGCTGGCGAAGGAGGTACACAGACTCCTCACTCAGGGCAGCAGGGGACACAGGGGCAGGGAGTGCGGTGCCTGGCCCGAAGGAGACACGCTCCCGAACATGGGAGCCTCCACGGACCTGGGGAATGGGAGCCGATGGGAGGGCGGTGGTGGTGCTGGTGGTGGCGGGGACAGCAACACTAGCTGGGGTGTGGTGGCTGCTGACACCCGCCTCCATAAGGGAGTCATCCTCCGAGCCGCTGTGGTCCTCAGCTGAGGTGGATGCTGCTGAGGACTCCTCGGTGTGGCTCCCCTCGCCCTCCGTGCCACTGGGTCCCTCCGACCACTCCTCGGCTGCTGACCCAGTCTGGCTCTCCGGCTCCTCCTGGTCCGTGGAGCTGTCCCCTTATGTGGCCGTGGATGTATCTGCAAACAATGGGGAGACAGACAGACATCAGTCACCTGCACCAAACGCACACACCACTGTGAGCACAGCACATTACAGAGCAAGCCCTGGCATCATTAGTTGAACATTGCTAAAAGTGCCCTAACTGAACAGGAGAAGCCAATTGTCAGTCTGATGCCAACCATGGCACTCACATCCCACATGGCCTTGCACCCATCTGTCTGGTGTCTGTTGGATAGCAACACCCCAGTGTGGACACATGCACCACCTACACAGTAGTTGGACAGTGCAGAGGACACGGTGTAGCATGTGGACATGCACACATCACAACTCTTGCCACTGAGTCAGTACAGGTTTCCGGATGAAAGGGATGCCCAGAGTCAAATAGGAAATGCATGTGATGCATACCAGCGACAGACACCATGATGCACCCATGTCCTGATAGCCATCGCCACAATGGTGTGCATGTAGCACATGTCACTCCCCTGCAGGATCACCAATAAGTAGACACATGCCATTGTGGAGGCATGACTGCTAAGTCATACATCACTGTCTCAGTGATGTGTGACTTGGCAGCCAGACAACAACACTCTGCACTGTGTCACAATAGTAGGTCATGGGGAATGCAAGTCCTGGAGCTGCACAAGTGCACATGTACATCCCCCACACAACACATCATCTTAACCCTCATCTGTCCAGGTCATACCGATTGGACATATGGGAGACCTGTGACACTACCCTCTGAACCTGAGCCCCTCACAATCTGCTGTGAATGGGAAACAGCTGCCTGAACTTCACATTCGCATACCCCAGTCTGCACGGGCAGCTGATCAAACACCTATGTGACACACAAGTATCGTCTCCTATGGTCACATCTCCAGTGGCATGCTGAGCCCCTACCGAGAAACACCCCAGCAGTCCTGGCAACAAATCCACAGCACACTGACACAGAGGCAGACACCTGAGGGGTCAAATCACTGCGCACAACGTGTCAGCTGATACACGGGAGTGGGAGTACAGGTGTATTGGATGGGCTGGAGTAGGCATGACTGTCCTGCCCCACATGAATGAGGGATGAGCCCTGGACAGTGGATAGCTGGCTATGTATGTGTGACACACGTAATCTGCACACTCCTGGGGCCCAAACATTGTTCCCACCCGCTGCATGGGTGTGTGCCAGATACCCCAGGCACATGTGGTGGCTCAGCTCAGCAAGTGGACCGCATATCAAAGCAACACGCAGATTACATGTCCGAACACAGGCATTGTGTGAACAATGGACCCACCCATGATGCCCACAACAGAGTTAGGGAAACAGATGCTGTCCCCCACCTTGAGTGAAGCAAACTGCAAGGACACAGTCCCAAGTGACACAATTCCCTGAATGTAAGGGCCACACCTGGGTATCAGATGAGGAGTGGGCAGTGCACAATAGAGGGACATGGCTCCTGGACAACATGACTGCTGTACTGTGGCAGTTTAACCAGGCCAGAGGAGGGCACATAGCATGTAATACAGAGTTCACAGTGCAGTCTTTGACTCACCCCTCCTTGCTGCTGTCTGGCCTTCAGCTGCCCATCCAGGTCTGGAAACACCACCGCCAGGATCTGGAGCATGTGGGGGGTCAGGGTCCGTGTTCCGCCCCTCCTGCGAGGAGGCGACAGCTTCAGCTGGACCTGTGCAATCCTCCGGGTCCAGCCCGAAGGTCCTGCCACCTCTTCTGGCAGTTGCGGATCCGGCGCTTGTAGACCCCCACGGACCGGACAGCCCGGACGATGTCCTTCCAGATCTCCTGCTTCCGATGGGCATTAACCTGTGAGGATGACAAAGTGAAAAGGCCATTACTACACATGCAACATAACCGTGCATGACACAGTTGTATATACATGTCTCAATCACAGGTGCACATGATGTACACAGGCAGTGCAACGCTGCCCATGGACAGTTTGCCAGAAGTCACTACATGGTATCATTGCATGGGAAGTAAAACCTTGTTCAAATGCACTGTCACTGCACCATACCTGTCCAGTGCATGTCACTACACACTATGGGGGTGACAACTACTCAGTGAGCCTGCTAGCCAGTGGCGTGCAGACTTTCAGCCTTGCTAGTCAGACAAAATGCACATTCAGAAAGGCAGTGCACAGAACACTCACCTGCTCCCCTGGTGTCCCATACAGCTTGCTGTACTGTGGAAGTAGGCTGTCCAGCAGGGCCTGGTTCTCCTCAAGGCTGAAGGCTGGGGCTCTCTCCACAGTACGTGCCATTGCAGGGTCCAGAGGGGGCAGAGACAGCAGCAGTGCAGTGGCAGATGTCGTCCTGGAGCATGTAGTGCAGGCAAGTGAGCTCTCAGGGGAACAGCCAGCAATATATATGTGCTGCAGAGGCAGATACTGTCCCATGTGTCCAAAGTGATAGGTCCAAGTCGTTTGCATCTTCTGAATCTGGCCAATCCATGGAATAGCAGCACCAATAAACGCCCACAGCATCCTTCAAATCTTCGACTTCATGACATACATGATCTTGCAACATTGTTGTGGGTGACCAACTGAATTTCCAGCAACCGACTCGTTCGAATTTCGAAAACGCGTCCGTTGCCAGGCTAGGCCATTGACAATGGGTGCGCACCGATCGGTCCATTGCGGTTCAACGCGTACAGGGGTACAACGCGTACCCGCACACATTGAATGCAATGGGCCGGCCGGGTGCACTGATCGGTCCATTGCTGTTCAACACGTACAGGGGTACAACGCGTACCCGCACACATTGAATGCAATGGGCCGGCCGGGTGCACCGATCGGTCCATTGCTGTTCAACGCGTACAGGGGTACAACGCGTACCCGCACACATTGAATGCAATGGGCCAGCCGGGTGCACCTATCGGTCCATTGCGGTACAACGCGTACAGGGGTACAACGCGTACCCGCACACATTGAATGCAATGGGCCGGCCGGGTGCACCGATCGGTCCATTGCGGTACAACGCATACAGGGGTACAACGCGTACCCGCACACATTGAATGCAATGGGCCGGCCGGGTGCACCGATCGGTCCATTGCGGAACAACGCGTACAGGGGTACAAAGCGTACCCGCACACATTGAATGCAATGGGCCGGCCGGATGCACCGATCGGTCCATTGCGGTACAACGGGTACAGGGGTACAACGCGTACCCGCACACATTGAATGCAATGGACCGGCCGGGCACACCGATCGGTCCATTGCTGTTCAACGCGTACAGGGGTACAACGTGTACCCGCACACATTGAATGCAATGGGCCGGCCGGGTGCACCGATCGGTCCATTGCTGTTCAACGCGTACAGGGGTACAACGCGTACCCGCACACATTGAATGCAATGGGCCGGCCGGGTGCACCGATCGGTCCATTGCGGTACAACGCGTACAGGGGTACAACGCGTACCCGCACACATTGAATGCAATGGGCCGGCCGGGCACACCGATCGGTCCATTGCTGTTCAACGCGTACAGGGGTACAACGCGTACCCGCACACATTGAATGCAATGGGCCGGCCGGGTGCACCGATCGGTCCATTGCGGTACTAACGCGTACAGGGGTACAACGCGTACCCGCACACATTGAATGCAATGGGCCGGCCGGGCACACCGATCGGTCCATTGCTGTTCAACGCGTACAGGGGTACAACGCGTACCCGCACACATTGGATGCAATGGGCCGGCCGGGCACACCGATCGGTCCATTGCTGTTCAACGCATCCCTGTACAAGTGACTGGCATATGTCACCATGCCTGTCTCAGATGAACATATGCCAGCCACAAATAGCTCCCAGGGAGTGAGGGGCACACCTACAACACCACAGCCTGTCCAAACTGTATCATAAGGCATGTAAGGCTGCATTTCCTATTGTGTGTATGTTGGTGTACATGTTGTCCTGTGGGTGTCACCTGGGGGCAGCCACCCCCAGGCTGTGCACGTGTTCATGGGGACAGGATCCTGGGTGTTACGTGTACATGACCACTGTGATGTGCAACTGTTCATATCTGAGCATGTGCCATGGTCACATTTCACGGTGGTGTATGTGTATGTCATGTCACATACCCCGTGAGTCCCATGTGGGACGGTATGTTTGAGCCAGGGTGACCCAGTGGCACAATAGTGATGGTCCTCCACAGTCTGTGTGCATGTAGTGTTTACAATGTCTCTGATTTCATGTGCACAATGGGAGACAGTCTCCACATCCACGTTGTGTGTGCATGGAGTTTGATGTTGTGCGTGTGTGTGTCACAGACGTCCATGTCTGTCCTGCAGAGGCAAGTGGAACCACTACCTGTGGGGGTCATGGTTGTTTTGCTGTGGTGTATACATGATACTCCATGTAATGCCAGTGTCCATGTGGCAATACAGGGTCCCTGGGAATGTACCTGTCGTTGAGCTGTGATGCCTGGGGCACATCTGTCCTCACATGTCACTGTGGGGGGTGATTGTGACATGGCAGCAGGAGATGGGAACTGTGACACGGCCTCATGATATCCAATGGGCCAACCTGGGACTTATTGATGCCACTTGTTGAACCGTGATGACAGATGTTGGCCATGTATGTACCATACATGTCCTTACGGAACTGCACACTTCATGTAGTTGTGCCTCATAATGATGTATGATGTGATATTGAGTGTGTTCAATGCCGCATATGTGGGGTGACTGACAATCTTGCTTTCTTCTCCTCTGCACTGCAGGGCTCCTGCTGTCCATAGACCATTCCCAGACTTGGCAACGATGGTGGAACGGGACAACATCTGACGGTACCGCTTCACCAGGCAGCTGATTGAGGATTTGGCAGTGCAGTTGGCCCCACATTTGCAGCCTGGCCGGCCGTATCCTACAGCGTTGACCCCCAAGGTGAAGGTGATGGCAGCCCTACACTTCTTTGCCACCGGTACCTTTCAACATACTGTGGCGACTGCTGGTGGGATGTCACAGACCATGTTCAGCCGTGTGCTCCGCGATGTTTTGGAGGCAATGTTGCTATACCTGAACCGGTACATCTATTTCCCTAGACTGCAACGACTCACTGACGTGAAGAGTGACTTCTATGCCCTGGGGAGGATGCCGCATGTCATTGGCTCCATTGATGGGACACATGTGGCTTTGGTACCACCACAGGCACATGAACAGGCCTACCGTAACCGCAAACACCACCACTCGGTCAATGCACTGGTGGTGTGTCTTGCAGATATGACCATCTCACACGTGTGTGCTCGTTTCCCTGGTTCAGCACACAATGCCTTTGTGATGAGGAGTAGTCGCATCCCCAGGATGATGGCACAGATGCAGAACCAGCGTGCCTGGCTTGTCGGTGTGTACCTACTTTGTGCCATTGTGTGTGATCTGATCTGTAGTATTCCGCCCACTTTTCCAAGTCAGCTAATGTGCACTTGTCTGTCCGTAGGTGACTCGGGATACCCCAACATGCCGTGGTTGCTGACACCCCTCAGGAACCCTGTGACACCAGCCCAGATGCGCTACAATGAGGCACATGGTCGGACCAGGAGAGTGATTGAGCGGACATTTGGTCTCCTGAAGAGCCGCTTCCGCTGCCTCGACAAGACAGGAGGGTCCCTCCCATATGCCCCAGCGAAGGTGTGCAAGATTATCATCGTCTGCTGCATGCTCCACAACCTGGCAGTGCGGAAGGAGTTGCCTCTCATCCAGGATGACAATGACCAACATCCGCCACCTGTGGAGGATCCTGGCCTGGACCACGATGCCAGTGATGATGATGATGATGGTGATGTCCGAACACAGCTCATCACCAACTTCTTTAGCTGAATGTGAGTATCCTGAGGTGTCATGTCAATGATGTGAGTTGGCATGATATGTGTAGGTGGTGCTCTGGTGCTGTTGGAGTGTGTGTGAGGGGCTACTTGACTGGATGTGTGTAGCGATGTCTGCTTACAGGTGGTCTGTACTCCCCAACAGTGTTGACATGCTAACTTGGTTCTGGGTGGGTATCTTGTAACATGTATTGTGCATGAGTTTTGCTGTTCTGTCCTGTTCTCCATTGCTTTTGACTGTGTGTCATTTCTGTCCTTCACAGGGTACTTTCAGATTCGTTTGGTCAACTGTGTCCACTGACGACGTCATTGTACTTCCAGGGTGGTAGCTGTTGTGTCCCTACAGGTGATGTGCGCCACACCCATGGACTTCCTTCCTTCTACAGTTGTTGACTGTGTGCCCGCTGCCAGGTGGGATTACCTTGCATCTGTAGTGGTTACGACATGTTGCAACTGTGTAATAAACCTGTGCTTCACTTTGTGATGTGAGTTGTCTGTGGTCACACATTTGACTGCCATTTGCTTACTGCACCTGTGGGCTACTTGACTACAACTGGGAATAGGTGTGGTGTCTGTGCATTGCACCGTCTTTCCTGGCAACATCAGTGTAGACAATGAGTCAGATGGCCTAGGTGTGTATGTGTTGTGTAGCCCTGGTGGTGTGTCTCCCTCATATGTGTCACGTTGCCATTACTCACATGCCTGTGTTGTACTTGCTGTTGCAGTTTGCATACACAGTATAATTTTGCAGTTCATCATCCCCATGACAGCACCCACGTTGGAATCACAACAGAGGCAAGTATGGTGTATTAGTGTGTTTATTGTGATACATTTGTGTGAATAGTGCACAGGATGGTTAGTGCTGTACATTTATATTGCAATCAGAAGTTCCTAGATGAATTGAAAGTCCTGGTAGACAAAATCCCCAGTATCGGGGCCACAGTTGTCTGAGACATTGGTCCAACTTGTACTCCCCATGTCATGTGTGGGAGTTGTGTTGCCGTCAACAGGGTGAACAGTTTGCGCACAAAGGTGATCATCCAGAACAGGTTCAGGCTTCCTGGGGGTTGCACTTGGCCATCGGCCTCTCACTTGCCCCTCCTCGGACGTCCCCTCTTCTTTGGGGAGGGCCCCTCAAGTACAGGCTGCTGCAGTGCAGGGGACTCTCCGCCAGAGTCATCCTCCCTCCCTGTGGCAGTTGCAGTTGTTTCAGCACCAGATGTTGTTGGCACACAGGGAGGTGTAGACTGGTTGCTGGTCATCTGGCGGAGGCATTGTAATATGTCCCTATGCACCGCCGTCATCTCTTGCAGTGTGTCCCACTTGGACTCCACGCGGGACATGTGTGAGTCCAAGCGGGCATGATGGGCAGCCTGCTGCTCTTTGATGTCCCTGAGGAGCCCCACTACCTGGCTGAGATCTCCGGTGCTGGACTGGTACGCATCGGCTATGCGTGCCAGTTGTGGGTCATCATGCACACCAGACACCTCTGCAAGCAGCAACCTCTGTCTCCCACCCCTCCCACCACCCCTGCCGACATGTGTAGTGCGTGCAGTGGCACGCACAGATGACCCTGGTCCCCCTTGGGGGTTGGGGGTGGTGGTGGTGTCCATGGCCCCACGTTGGTCCAGGGTCCCTGTGCTGGTGGTGCTCCTTGTTCTGTCCATGTCGGCAGGGATGGTATTTGTGGTGACAGTCGTTGGAGGGGTGGGTGCAGGGGGTGCAGCTGGTGGTCCTGCTGGTGCTGCAGCTGGTGGTCCTGCTGGTGCTGCATGTTGACTTGCACCGGAGGTGCCAGGTTGGTCTTCTTCATCCGAGGAGGGCAGAGGCTGTTTGACACCAGTGAGCTCTTTATCCTCTTGAGCCTGGGACTGGGACTCCTCAGCGTCTCTTGCTGTGTCCCCATCATCACCTGTTTTTGGGAGACACACACAATGTATGTTATGTTTCTGCAGGCATCAATGGTTGACACACCTGACAGTTGTGACTGTGCCTCTGGGTGCGGGCCTGTACATTGCATTGTCCTAAGTTGTCACAGTCAGGGGTTGATATTGGTGTAGCACATTGTCCTGCATTATTTGGGCATTTCTATGTATTTGTTGGGGTGTGAACATGGTCTGCATTGGTTGTATTTGGTTGACAGCCGGCCCTCCTTCCCACCCAGCCAGTCAGTTATCCCACCATGGACTGTGCTTGCATTGCAGGGAGTGAAAGTTGTCTTTCAAGATGTCAGTCAGTGGTGTCCTGCTGTTGGTTGTTGCACAGTTGCCAGCGGGGCCTTGTGCTCCCCACAGCAGTTGCCAGTGTCAGCCATCTTGTCAGTTGTTTTCCACTCCCTGTGATGTGAGCATGGTTCAGGGTGGTGTTGATGGGACAGTTGTGGGGGTGAGCTATGTCTGTGACTATGACTCCCATCATGCTATTGCCTCCACCCCACTTCCCAGCATTCCCATACTTACTTGCTTTTGTGGGGAGTTCAGTGTGTGTGGGTGTGAGAGCAATGGCAAGATGGCTGACAATGGTGTCCTGCTGTTGGTTGGTGCGCAGTTGCCAGCGGGGCCTTGTGCTCCCCACAGCAGTTGCCAGTGTCAGCCATCTTGTCAGTTGTTTTCCACTCCCTGTGATGTGAGCATGGTTCAGGGGGTGTTGATGGGACAGTTGTGGGGGTGAGCTATGTCTGTGACTATGACTCCCATCATGCTATTGCCTCCACCCCACTTCCCAGCATTCCCATACTTACTTGCTTTTGTGGGGAGTTCAGTGTGTGTGGGTGTGAGAGCAATGGCAAGATGGCTGACAGTGGTGTCCTGCTGTTGGTTGGTGCGCAGTTGCCAGCGGGGCCTTGTGCTCCCCACAGCAGTTGCCAGTGTCAGCCATCTTGTCAGTTGTTTTCCACTCCCTGTGATGTGAGCATGGTTCAGGGTGGTGTTGATGGGACAGTTGTGGGGGTGAGCTATGTCTGTGACTATGACTCCCATCATGCTATTGCCTCCACCCCACTTCCCAGCATTCCCATACTTACTTGCTTTTGTGGGGAGTTCAGTGTGTGTGGGTGTGAGAGCAATGGCAAGATGGCTGACAGTGGTGTCCTGCTGTTGGTTGGTGCGCAGTTGCCAGCGGGGCCTTGTGCTCCCCACAGCAGTTGCCAGTGTCAGCCATCTTGTCAGTTGTTTTCCACTACCTGTGATGTGAGCATGGTTCAGGGTGGTGTTGATGGGACAGTTGTGGGGGTGAGCTATGTCTGTGACTATGACTCCCATCATGCTATTGCCTCCACCCCACTTCCCAGCATTCCCATACTTACTTGCTTTTGTGGGGAGTTCAGTGTGTGTGGGTGTGAGAGCAATGGCAAGATGGCTGACAGTGGTGTCCTGCTGTTGGTTGGTGCGCAGTTGCCAGCGGGGCCTTGTGCTCCCCACAGCAGTTGCCAGTGTCAGCCATCTTGTCAGTTGTTTTCCACTCCCTGTGATGTGAGCATGGTTCAGGGTGGTGTTGATGGGACAGTTGTGGGGGTGAGCTATGTCTGTGACTATGACTCCCATCATGCTATTGCCTCCACCCCACTTCCCAGCATTCCAATACTTACTTGCTTTTGTGGGGAGTTCAGTGTGTGTGGGTGTGAGAGCAATGGCAAGATGGCTGACAGTGGTGTCCTGCTGTTGGTTGGTGTGCAGTTCCCAGCATGCCCTTGTGCTCCCCACAACACAGCACCAGTGTCAGACATCTTTGATGGGCCTTTCCACTCTCTGTGGGATGTGCATGCGTGAGTGTGAGCTTGCTGGGCCATGTGGGTGGGGGATGTTGAGCTGTGACTACGACTCCCATCATGCTATTGCCTCCACCCCCCTTCCCAGCATGCCCATGCTTCCTTCCTTTTGACTCTGCTTCCCTGTGGGGTGGGCTGCCTGTGCTGACAGGATGGCTGGGAGTGTTGTCCTGGCAGTTGTTTGGCTAAAAGTCCCAAGAGTGTCCCTGTGCTTCACACAACATAACCCAGGGTGGTGGTTCTTTGTGGGATCTTGAGTTAGGATGTGAGGCATTGCATTCTCCCAGGTGGGTTATGTGGAGTTTGTGTTGAGGGTGTGTGTGAGGGGAGGTGCTTGTGACTATGGTCAGTGCTGCAAGTCCTCCTTCCCACCCAGCCAGATATCCCACCATGGAACGTGCTTGCATTGCAGGGAGTGGAAGTTGTCTTTCAGGATGTCAGTCAGTGGTGTCCTGCTGTTGGTTGTTGCACAGTTGCCAGCAGGGCCTTGTGCTCCCCACAGCAGTAGCCAGTGTCAGCCATCTTGTGAGTCCTTTTCCACTCCCTGTGATGTGAGCATGGTTGTGAGTGGTGTTGATGGGCCAGTTGTGAGGCTGAGCAATATCTGTGCCTACAACTCCCATCATGCTATTGCCTCCACCCCCCTTCCCAGCATGCCCTTCCTTCCTTCCGACTCTGCTTCCCTGTGGGGTGGGCTGCCTGTGCTGACAGGATGGCTGGGAGTGTTGTGCTGGCAGTTGTTTGGCTACAAGTCCCAAGAGTGTCCCTGTGCTTCACACAACATAACCCAGGGTGGTGGTTCTTTGTGGGATCTTGAGTTAGGATGTGAGGCATTGCATTCTCCCAGGTGGGTTATGTGGAGTTTGTGTTGAGGGTGTGTGTGAGGGGAGGTGCTTGTGACTATGGTCAGTGCTGCAAGTCCTCCTTCCCACCCAGCCAGATATCCCACCATGGAACGTGCTTGCATTGCAGGGAGTGGAAGTTGTCTTTCAGGATGTCAGTCAGTGGTGTCCTGCTGTTGGTTGTTGCACAGTTGCCAGCAGGGCATTGTGCCCCCCACAGCAGTAGCCAGTGTCAGCCATCTTGTGAGTCCTTTTCCACTCCCTGTGATGTGAGCATGGTTGTGAGTGGTGTTGATGGGCCAGTTGTGAGGCTGAGCAATATCTGTGCCTACTACTCCCATCATGCTATTGCCTCCACCCCCCTTCCCAGCATGCCATGCTTCCTTCCTTTTGACTCTGCTTCCCTGTGGGGTAGGCTGCCTGTGCTGACAGGATGGCTGGGAGTGTTGTCCTGGCAGTTGTTTGGCTACAAGTCCCAAGAGTGTCCCTGTGCTTCACACAACATAACCCAGGGTGGTGGTTCTTTGTGGGATCTTGAGTTAGGATGTGAGGCATTGCATTCTCCCAGGTGGGTTATGTGGAGTTTGTGTTGAGGGGTGTGTGAGGGGAGGTGCTTGTGACTATGGTCAGTGCTGCAAGACCTCCTTCCCACCCAGCCAGATATCCCACCATGGAACGTGCTTGCATTGCAGGGAGTGGAAGTTGTCTTTCAGGATGTCAGTCAGTGGTGTCCTGCTGTTGGTTGTTGCACAGTTGACAGCAGGGCCTTGTGCTCCCCACAGCAGTAGCCAGTGTCAGCCATCTTGTGAGTCATTTTCCACTCCCTGTGATGTGAGCATGGTTGTGAGTGGTGTTGATGGGCCAGTTGTGAGGCTGAGCAATATCTGTGCCTACAACTCCCATCATGCTATTGCCTCCACCCCCTTCCCAGCATGCCCTTCCTTCCTTCCTTTTGACTCTGCTTCCCTGTGGGGTGGGCTGCCTGTGCTGACAGGATGGCTGGGAGTGTTGTCCTGGCAGTTGTTTGGCTAAAAGTCCCAAGAGTGTCCCTGTGCTTCACACAGCATTACCCAGGGTGGTGGTTCTTTGTGGGATCTTGAGTTAGGATGTGAGGCATTGCATTCTCCCAGGTGGGTTATGTGGAGTTTGTGTTGAGGGTGTGTGTGAGGGGAGGTGCTTGTGACTATGGTCAGTGCTGTGAGTCCTCCTTCCCACCCAGCCAGATATCCCACCATGGAACGTGCTTCCATTGCAGGGAGTGCAAGTTGTCTCTCAGGATGTCAGTCAGTGGTGTCCTGCTGTTGGTTGTTGCACAGTTGCCAGCAGAGCATTGTGCTCCCCACAGCAGTAGCCAGTGTCAGCCATCTTGTGAGTCCTTTTCCACTCCCTGTGATGTGCGCATGGTTCATGGTGGTGTTGATGGGACAGTTGTGGGGGTGAGCAATATCTGTGACTACGACTCCCATGATGCTATTGGCTACACTGACTTGCCCAGCATACACAGAATTCCTTTCTTTCAGTGGTCTTCACTGTGTGTTGGTGTTGTAGTTGTGGCTACATGTCTGGATGTGTTTGTTAGTTATATTTGTGCCACTGCCTAGCTGTAGTTGTAATTGTGTTTGTACATGTGATGACACGGTTAAATGTAACTTTGAGATGGCATGTGTTGTGTTTATCTGACTGACATTCACATTTTGGGATGATTCTGTTCTGGTTGCTGTGTAATTGCTAAGAGTGCATGGTTTGACTCTCCCCTTGACAGTGATGTGTGTGTGTATTGTGGCAGTATATTGTGTACATTTGTTGTGTACTCACCAGGCTCTGGGATGTTTTCTAGTCCATAGACGCTCACTGGCGGAAGGATGGCCCGCACCTTCTCCTCCCAGGGCCTGAGGTATACTGGCTTGGCAGGAGGGCCACTGCCGGTGTGTTGGCTCAGGAGGTAGTCCTTCTTCAGCAACTCCCGTACCCTCCTGCGCACGTCATACCACCTGTTCTGGATGTCAGTCTTTGTGCGCAGACATGGTGATTGTGCGTTCACCCTGTTGATGATCCTCCCACATCTTTGTTTTCTGGGAGATGGGTGTCTGTTGGACCAGTGCGCCAAACAGCTGTGGCTCTACCCTGAGGATCTCGTCTACCAGGACTTCCAATTCACAATCTAGGAACTTGTGATTCTTCTTTGGGGGCATGGTGATGGGTGGTGATGGTGAGTGATGTGTGTGTTGGTGTGTAGGTGAAGGTGTGTGAGTGTGTGTTTTGCTGGGTATATGTGAGGTAGCTATTTGTTGGTGTGCTGATGGTGTGTGGCTTGTGTGAGGGATGAGCTGTGGGTGTGTGGTTGCTGTCTGTTGAGTGCTGGCAGGTGAATAGCATTTGCAAAGGATCATGGTTGGGATTTGTGTCCTTTATATGGGTGGAGTTGTGGGTGTGTCTTTGTTCCCTGTCCCCACCCCCCAGTATTTATTGGCTTTGTAATTGCTTGTTTGGCCTTTTTTTGTGTATTTTCCCTTAGTACTTTCTGTGCATGTTGGAAACGTTCTTGTGACCGAGTCGGACCCTGCAGTTGTCTCGTACGGTCTTCTCCGTTTCGTTCACGCTGTGTTTGTGCTATTTTCTATGCTGCGTACGCGTCGGTCGCGGTGTTTTGTGTTACTTCGGCTCGCAGTTATGTATGCGTGTCGGTCGTACGGCTTGTCCTCCGTACGACTCGGTCGTGGTTTTCGCGCCTTGCCTCGTACTTTGCGGTTTGGAGTTCGCGGGTACGTTTCGGTCAAATTTGTTCCGGGTGCGTGTCGGTCGGTTCGATTCGTGTGTTTTTCCGGCCGGATTGCTGTTTTCCGTGCGGGTCGGTCGTTCGGCTTGGGTTCCGTACGTGTCGGTCGGATTTTGCACGCTTTGCATCGTACTTGGCGGGTCGGGCGCCACAGGTACGTGTCGGTCGGAATTAATTCCGGCTCCGAGTCGGTCGGTGCTTTCTCCGGCCCGAATCGGAATCGACCCCAATGTATCTACCAATGGTATAAAATACTCCAGAAGAAAAAGCAATAATAAAAAGTTGTACCTTAAAACAAGGTAGCGTTTTACAGTTTTCAAAAAAAGAAGGGGGAGAAGAGGGAATAAGGAGAAAGAAAGAAAAAGAGAAAAGGAAGGAGAAAAAGAAAAAGCGAAAGAAAAAGAAAAAGGGAAAAAGAGAAGGGAGAGGAGAAAGAAAAAGAAGAAGATAAGATGGTATCCAAAACTAGTATCATATTTAAAACTACTACGATATAGTAATCGTATTGGCTGCTAAAAACAAAATAAGAACTATACATTGACTTATAAAAACTTCATAAAGAATAAAATGAATGAAATACTCATGGTGGTTGATAAACGAAGGAACTGTCCTTGTTACAACATGCAGATGAGGATAAGTAGCTGGTGAGTGAAGACCAGAGGGCTTCCTTTCGAATAAGTTGTTGAGAAGTATTGACAGAAGCTCTGTCTAGTCTGTGATGATAGCAAAGAAGATTCCACCAGGCAGAGAAGGAAACCTTGGTGGCGTCTTTCCAATTTGAAGTAATTACCTGAAAAGCAATAGCAATTAACAAGTCCACAAAAATGCCCACCTTACGAGATCCAAACCAGTTTGTAGAGTTACTTCCCAGAAATATAGAGTGAATAATCAAAAGGAAATTTAATAGAACAAATGGAGGAGATAGATTCACATACCTTAGTCCAAAAACGGACGATGTTGGGGCAAAGAAAAAAGGAATGCATTAATGAGCCGGGGGTATTGTGGCATGACCAGCAATTCGGGGATAAGTCTGAACTGAACTTGGAGAGAGATAGTGGAGTTAAAAATAGCCCTTGATAAAAATAGTAAAGAGTCTGGGTGGAGCTAGCAGTACATGAGGTGCGGTGTATGCGTGTCCAAATAGAGTTCCATGTGTGAACAGAGAGAGTACACTGTAAATCAGATTCCCATAAAAGCTCTACTTTAGTTTTAGGGCGGTTAGGAGAGGAAAAATGGAGGTATTTGTAAATATGAGAGGCCCGAATAGAAGAAGAAGTGGGTAAAGGTTCTGACAAGAGGCCCGGAGAAGGGGGGAGGAGATCCGGAAAGGAGAGAAAGCCTATCCGTCAAAAGCAACCTTAAAGAGTCATATCTAAGTAGAGAGGAGACTGGTAGGTCCAACTTAGACTGAACCTCTTGTGGGGAAAGGGGGATGGAATCCTGTGTTAAATGCTTAACCAGGAGGATCCCTTTGGCGGCCCATTGTTTCCAAAAGATAGTCCGATTAGAAAGCAAATGAATTTATTATGCCACAGAGGTGAATCTAAGAATATTTGCAGCGGGTTGTGAGATTTACATTTGATAGGGTGAAAAGTTGAAATGAATTTTGAAATCGTCGGAAAATGAAAAGAACGAGGAGGATGTGTAAAATTGGCTAACAGGGAAAAAGGCTAAGGGGAAATCAGAGATTCCTCTAATCTGTGCCAGACAGAGGTGGAATCTCCTTCCGAGGAAGATAAATACGGTAACACTTGACGAATTAGAAAAGAGGAATGATTTTGTCGGAAGTTGGGAAAATGGACACCTCCCTGGGCCTTAGGAGCAGACAGAAGAGCTAATGAAATACGGGCTTTCCGACCGTTCCAAAGAAATTTACTCAAAATTCCATTAAGGGTCTTAAAAAATTTCAATGGAAGTTTCACTGGTAACATGGACAAATAAAAGTTAATGACGGGGAGCAACATAATTTTAATTGTATCCAATCTACCCCACCATGACAGGAAAAGGGGGGACCATCTGCTTGTCATGTTGTTTACTTTTAAGAGAACCTCTTCCAGGTTAAGCCGAATCGTTTTTGCAATAGAAGAAGAATATTTAATCCCCAAGCAGGTAATATTATTGGTGTTCCATTTGAAATCGATTCCTTCAAACATGCTCCTTAAACAGTATTTATTTAAGGGAAGCACTTCGGATTTAGAAAAATTTAACTTGTAGCCAGACAGGGTAGCGTAGGAAGAAAGAAGATCTGTAAAAGCAGGCAAAGAAGTACAGGGATCTGAAACGTTTAACATAATATCATCCGCATAGGCAGTGAATTTAATTTCAATTGCCTTGTGCTTAAAGCCTCGGAAGATGGAAGAGTGTCGTAAAGAATGAAGAAAGGGTTCATGGGAAAGGATGAACAATAAAGGGGAAAGGGGACATCCCTGACGAGTACCCCTTAATAAAGGGAAATAAGAGTATTGAGAGCCATTAACAAAGACTGAAGTGGTTGGAGAAGAGTATAACAAATTTATAAGAGACAGAATAGGGGGCCAAAACCATGCCATTTAAGGGCACGCATCATAAAAAGCCAATGAACACGATTTTTTTTATTTTTATTTTTTTATTTTATTTAAAAGGTTTTATATAGCGCTGGCTAGACTCGAGGGTATCAGAGCGCTTTACAATGGTTAGGTGAGAAAAACAATTGCAACATAACATTTGTACAAAAAGGTAAAATGCAGGACAGTAAGAACAGTATGCATAGGACAATTATAACATGGGCAAGAAAATAAGAAATAAAATTAGGCCGTAACAAGTATTGGATGGTTAAGCTAGCGTGGGAGGTCAGGGATGAGGGAGGGGGGGGGGAATATGAAAGAAGGAGGGAACTGAGGAAGGTGATGGGAGAGGTGATAGCATGCGGGAGTAGACAGTAATTATAAGAAAACTGGAGGGGGGAGGTTAGAAGTATATGAAAAAATAAGAAGAGGGGGGGAGTGAGTCAGGTATAATGTGGCAGGAACATAGTACAGTCAGGAGCAGGTTGAGACACCCTGCTAGGCGGTAAGGATTAAGGACCCCAGTATTTGTTGAGAAGGTGCAGCTTGAGGTCTTTTTTGAAGCTGAGGTAGGAGGGGTTGCAACGTAGATCTTTAGGGAGCGAGTTCCAGATAGTAGGCGCATTTCCGGAGAAGGAGCGTGATTGAGTAGATTTCTTGTTTAACAAAGGAGGAACTAGTATGAGAGCATTGGTGCTCCTCATTTCTCTAGAGCAGCCCGCTTTGTGGAGTTTATCTGAGAGATACAATGGGGTGTGATGATGCAAGGCTTTATGCGTAATGCAAGCGGTTTTGTAGGTGGATCTGCCTTCGATGGGAAGCCATTTGAGACCTTTGAGGATGGGGGAGATGTGGTCAAACCGTCTACAATCAGAAATAAGCCTGGCCACGAGGTTGAGGACTGATTTGATTGGGGCTAAGTGGACTTTCGGTGTTCCAGAGAGAACGGCATTGCCATAGTCCAATTTAGACAGTACCAGTGATTGAACAGCTAATTTAAAGTCATCAGCGGGAATGAAGGGTTTAATTTTCTTGAGGTGATGAAGAGTGAAGAGAGCTTCTTTGGCTGAATTTTTTATGTGGGGAGTAAGGCTGAGGTTCTGGTCAATGTTAATTCCGAGGGATTTAACTGAGTTAGAAGTGGAGAGAGAGAGCAGTTAAGCGCTTTAAGGTCAGAGATCCAGAATGGGGAGCCGGTTGTTTTTAGGAGCGAAGAGTATGATTTCTGTTTTTTTAGGGTTGAGTTTAAGGTGATTGTGATGGAACCAGTGTAGAATTTTAGTCAGGGCATCATTGAGCTGTAGAATGTCAGCTTGAGATTTGATCTTATAGTAAAGTTGGGTACCATCAGCATAGAGGTGGAAGTTGATTCCTGCTTGCTTAAGAATGAGGGTGAGGGGTTCCATGAAGAGGTTGAATAGAGAAGGTGAGAGAATAGAACCCTGAGGAACACCCAAGGAGACAGGAATAGGTTTAGAGAGGCAATTGCTGATTTTAATTTGTTGGGTTCTGTGCTGAAGGAATGAGGTGAACCATTTGAGGACAGGACCATTGAAGCCGAACCGATCTTTGAGGGTGCTGAGTAAGGCGGAGTGGTTAACAGTATCAAAAGCAGCAGAGAGGTCAAGGAGAATGAGAAGGGAGGCCTCCCCCTTGTCAAGGGATTGGTGGATGTCATCAATAATGTTGAGCATAGCAGTTTCAGTACTGCAGCCCTTTCTAAAGCCTGACTGGAATGTGTCCAAAAGGTTAAAAGAGTCAATGTGCTTGTCCAATTGGAGCAAGGCGCATTTTTCGAGGGCCTTAGATAGAAGCGGAAGATTAGAGATAGGTCGCAAATTGTTGAGGTCGTTGGGGTCGGCTGTAGTGTTTTTGAGGGTGGGAGTGATTTGACCAAGCTGGAGGGAAACCAGGACACAACCCGTGGCCAAAGAGGAGTTGATGATGGTGGTCCAATATGGTGCAATGATGTTTTTTAAGTCTTGAACAAGTTTAGCGGGAAGAGGGTCCACGGTATGAGAGGAGGGTTTAAGCTTGGTGATGATGTTGAAGACTTCAAGCTCTGTAACTGGGCGGAAGTTAAGCCAAGAAGCATTATTTTTTAGCTGGGGGTTGGTGAAGAAGTGTTCAGGAGGGGCGACAGCGAGTGGGAGATGAACAGAGTCAGGGGGGCCGAGGGTGTGAAAGGAGACTTGGAGGGGAGGTCATAGAGGGGTGATGAGCAATGTGGAGGGGGGGTTAAGCTAAAGGATAGATCGATCTTGGAGATTTTTTCAGAAAAGAAGTTCGCAATTTCTTCACATCTTTCGATGAAGGCCATCAGTTTGGGGGGGGCCGAAGCTGTTTGATTTTTGATGATGCTAAATAGTTCACTGGGTCTATTTTTAGCCCGGTCGAGTTGTGCGCGGAAGAAGGAGGCCTTCTCATTAAGGATGTGTTTTTTGTAATTAGCCCTTGCGGCTCTGAGGAGAGCAAGATTTGAGGGGGAAGGGTGTTGCCTCCACATGCGTTCGGTCAGCCTAAGCGAGCGTCTCTCATTGTTGAGTTCAGCATTAAACCAGGATCTGGCGGGGTTGTTTTTTTGCAGTTTTAGTTTGGCTGGGGCGATTCGGTCAAGGACCTCGATATTGGATTTGTTGTAGTGTTCGGCAAGGTCATTTGCATTTTGTGAGGGAGGTGTAAGTTGAAGTTTTGCTTTAATCTTAGTCTCCAGCTCGCCTGGAGGAATAAGGTGAAGATTTCTGGTTAATTTCCTATGTTTGATGTTTTTAGGGGAAGGGGGAGGCACGGCGCAATTAATGGTGAAGAGGATAAGGTGGTGGTCTGACCAGTCAATGGGGACAATGTGGGAAAGGGAAGCCAGTTCTTTGCTAGTGATGATAGCGTCGAGAGTAGCCCCTTTGGAATGTGTTGGCGAATGGCAGAGTTGATTCAGGTCGTTAATGTCGAGTAGATCATTGAGGATGTTAACCGAGGGATCATCCTTTTTATTCCAGTGAATATTAAAGTCTCTGAGGAAGAGGTTTTTGGAGTTGGAGATCGAGGATAGGGAAAGAAGGTCAGACAATTCCTCCACAAAGGGCAAAGGGTCGCCAGGTGGATGATAGATGTTATGCAACCGAATAAGGGGGAACCATGAACTTTAAGTTCCGCTCCGATGTATTCAAACGTAGCATGATCAGGGTTCTGAACAAGGGAGAGTTGGAGTTCATCTTTATAGATAATGGCTAGGCCTTCTCCAATTTTGACAGGTCTGTCTTTTCTGAGGATGGAGTAACCCGGGGGAGAGAGCAAGTCAAGAATAGGTGAAGAGTGAGCTTTGAGCCAGGTTTCCGTAAGAAAAGCGATGTCAATGGCTTCACTAAGGATGGTTTCCTAGATTTCTGTTGCATGTTGTATAGCCGATCGACAGTTGACCAGCATGCAGTTGAGGGGTTTAGGGTTGTTTTTAGGGGGGGAGCAAGAGTGGATAGTGGTGAGTTGCGGAGGAGGTCTAGGCGAGCCTGGGGAGGCAGGGATGCGGCTTCTCCCCAGGATCACCGGAATAGTGGAGTGAAGAGTAGGAGAGTCAGTAGTCATGTCAATAGGGGGGTAGGTATTATTTAAGTCCAGGAGGTCCAGGGAGGGGAGATCGCTCGAGGCTTGAGATGGTCTAAGAGAACAGTTACCAGGAGGTGGTCCACCTGAAGAAGTACCGCAAGGGGTAGTACTCCCTTGTTGAGGGAATGTAGTGTTAGTTTGTACGGAGCTCATGGTATAGGTATGATTGGCGAGATTAGAGGCAAAGAGGGTGTTGAAGTCTTTCCTGATAGATGAAAGTTCCAACATCAGGATTGAGAGGTGGAGTTCTATGTTGAGAAGTGATTGAGTGAAAAGCGAGGAAGGCAAGGAGGAAAGGAGGTCGGGGGAGAAGGGCATGTTCCAAATTAGATGGGGAGAGAGGACTAGGAAATGGACGAGGAGGAAACCCAGGCGGTGGGTAGTGAGGGGTGTTCTGGATGCTAAACTGAGGGAGAATTGTGGTGTGAGAGCCAGCATACCCAGTGGCCAGATGGGTGCTATGAGAAGATGAGGGGGCATGGGGCGAGTGAGATGGAGTGCCATCTAGTCTATGGGGGTGGGGGTCATTTAGATTGAAAGAGATTGGTGTCCTTAATGGAGCAGTAGGGGGATCAGAGTGAGGGGGCGCAGTGTGTAGGGGGTCGTTATAGGGGGATCAGTGTGAGGGGGCTGGGAGGAATGGGATGGAGGAAGGGGGTGATTAGGATTGAGTGGGAAAGAGCCAAGAGGAGGGGAGAGGGTATGGGTGGCCAAGTGGGATGAAGGAATATCAGGAGAAGGAGGGGGAACAGACGAGGCGAGGGGAGAGAGGGTTTGGGTGGCTAAGTATGAAGTGGAAATGTCAAGCGAAGGAGAGGATGCTAAGGGGGCGGAAGGATCAAAAGTCTGGTATTGGGAGGCTTCATAGGTAGTAGAAGGATCCGGGAGCGGAGGGGTTGGCATCAAGAGGAGCGACGCCGGGAGGACTTCTTGTGATTGAGAGGCTGAAGGGGTATGGGAAGGAGAAGATAGTAGATAGGATAAGGTGCTGAAGTGGTGCTCAAAGATGGTGAGGTGGTTTTCAGTGGCTTGTATGAGGATATTTCCGGATTTGAAAATGGAGATGTCTATTTCGCCTTGAAAAGTGGAGGAAGGGGTGGTGGACAATTTCAAACCATATGGAATTTTGCAAGATTTCGTTATGGTGAGGTGGTGGAGGAAGATACTTTTCCATTTAGAGGGACGTTTGGAGTAAAAGATGTAGTTGGTTTTAATAATGGAGGTGAGGCTAAGATAGTTATCAACGAATAAGGTTTCTTGGTGACGAATTAATAGTTTGCGTTTAAAGTTCTTCTTAGCATTTTTAGAGAGGTTGGGAGGGTAAAGGATGGTCCAAGAGTTGGGGCCATGCCTAGTGATGAGTGAATCCGGTGCTGTAAGGGTATGATTGAGGGGAGGCATGGTAATTCAGCAAGGATGAACAAGGAGAAGGAGCAGGTTGTGCGGGCGGGAGGTTGGGGAGAGGCGCGGGGGGAGAGTGGAAGGAGGGGGGCAGGAGAAAAGTCTGTGGGTGGGAAATAAGCCTCAAAGCCAGGGCAAGGGATAAAGCTTTCTCCGCATCCAGGGTTATGGCAGCGATAGGGGATGAGCTCTTTGAAGCAAGATGTATAATGTTCAAGAAAGTTCTGGAATTGTCGGCAATAGTCCTTCCCTTAACAAACCCTGTCTGCTCTGAGCCAATCAAATCTGGAAGAACCTGATTAATATGAAGGACTAAGACCTTGGCAAAAAATTTACAATCTAGATTGATCAATGATATAGGGCGATAATTAGCACACATGGAAGGATCCTTATCTTTTTTGGGAATTAAACAAATCATAGCCTCGAGAAAAGAGCCTCGAGCCTCACTGTAGGAGACAAAATGTTGAAAAAGAGATAAAAGATGGGGCAGAAGGATATGAGAAAAGCATGAATAGAATTCAGCAGTGAGACCGTCTGGACCAGGAGCCTTATCTTTGGGTAACATGGATAAGGCGGATTTAATCTCTGATAGAGATATACCTTTATCCAAAATAGAGCAATCAGGAAGAGGGGAAGAACGGGGAGGTAATGAATCGAAAAAAGAATCCAAGTCTGCATCCGATGGAGAAGACTCGGGAATATACAGGGTCTTATAAAAATCTGTATAACAATTCAATATCTCTTCATCCTTAAAGCGAGGAACACCACAATCGTCGATAATTTTGACTATTCTAGATCTTTGGGACTTAATCTTCAGGTAATTCGCCAGCAATTTACCCGCTCGATTACGACCACCATAAAATTTTGAATTAATTTTTAGTAATGTCCCAGAGGCTTCTTCCGTAGATTTCCTATTAAAATCAAGTTTTGCTTGGATTAGAGTCTTAAGAGTATCTGCATTGTTAGAGGAAAAATATGCATGTTTCAGTTTCTTAATGGAAGATAGCATGGCGGCAGATTCCTTATGATATTGTTTCCTTTTACTAGCTACATAATCAATAATGAAGCCTCTGGCAGTTGCTTTGAAGGCATCCCAAAGTGTATGAAAGGGCATATCCGGACTGGCATTGAGAAGAAAGAATTCAGACACAAATTCCTTAAAGCGTCCAAGAAAAGAGGGATCTTTAAGAAGGTAATTATTAAAGCGCCAACGACGAGATTTAGAGGATAAGGAAGGAAGATCAAAATTAATCAGAACAGGAGCGTGATCGGAAATAAGAATGGAACCAATCTCTGCATGTAATAGACTTGTAAGGAGATGTGGACTCAAGAAAATATAATCAATTCTAGAAGTAGAGTTATGAGTGGAGGTATAGAAAGTAAATTCCAAGCTATCGGGATTACATAATCTCCAGGTGTCAACCAGCCCCTTTTAAGGATAGCATTGGCAAAAGTCTTTTGCATTTTGTTAGGAATGTACCTAGAAGAGGATTTCCTATCTGTGAATGGGTCCATGACCTGGTTACAGTCACCACCCACTATGAGATTAGAGTCAGAGCATGAATGGAAAGTGTGAGACATAGAGTGCAAGAATTGTGAATCAATGCCAGTAGGGCCATAAATGTTTAGCAGAGAAATATGAGATCCATTAATAAGAGTATGAAGGAGAAGCCAACCACCATCCTCATCCTTCTCCTCCCCTTCTATAGTAAGGGACAGGGACTTATGAAAAAGTATCGCCACTCCGATTTTCCTGTCTTTAGATGGGGAACTATAAACGTGGCCTACCCACTGTTTTTTTAGGGAATTAACATCCTTATCATTAAGATGCGTTTCTTGTAGCATTGCAATTTTACATTGTAATTTAGAAAGATGGGTGAGCACCCGCTGTTTTTTAACAGGGTTAGATAATCCTTTTACATTCCATGAAATAATCCGGATATTATCAGTCATTGAAGAGAGAAAAAGCATTAATCAATACCATGAGCATTACAAAATTCAATAAAATTATACAGTCAATATGCCAACAACCAAAGACAGTAGGATTAATGCATTGAAGTGAAAACAAATAAGCATGAAAGAGAACATGAAAAAGGAGAAAAATCAGGATTACACAGGGGAAGAGAAGAATAAGAAATAAAAAAAATACATGCAAAAATAGAGAAGTAAATCCAGAGGGTAAGAAGGAGAGGATAAAAAAATAAAAAGATACGAAAAGGAGAGAGGAAAAAATAAAAAAATATGAGAGATAAGTGATAGAAAGAGAACAGTTGACTAGAAGCCGAGAGACTTCAGTCAAGAAAGACGGAATGGATATCCAGAATGAAGAAAATGACATGAGGAGGCGGGAAGCTGCAAGAGAGGACAGACGGCAGAACCATCACGGACAACCGAGATCAGTTGAATCCACTAGATAGAAAAAATAAATAGGAAAGAAGGAGTCTAATATACAAAAACAAATCGAGGGAGACCAATTACATAACATAAAATAGAACAGGCGGACAGCGACGACCAAGATAGCCAATGAGGTACTCAACTCTTACCAGACATGAGGGGTAACCATGAACCTTGGGAACGGGATGAGAGGGCAGGGAGGAGGGAGACATCTGGGAAATGGGTCGGCACCTGAAGAGAAATAACTACGAAGAGAGACGAAAAAAAAATCACAATATGGAATAGCCACTGTAAAAGTTAACAAGCCATAATAGTCAAGAGAAAACAGCAACAACGGACTATAAACGACAACAGCATGGAAGATAAATATCTTCAGAACATTTGAATAGAAACACTAATCTTGGAGAACAGAACACAAGATAAACTCGACAATGCAACTCAGGACCCTCCAAAGTCCATCTGGTCCCCTTTATGGCGAGCGATGAATTGTCTCAAGTCTTCAGGACGATCGAAGGAGTAGGACCTCTCTTTATAGGTAACCTTGAAGAAGCAAGGATAAACTAGACCGTATCTGGCATTCATGGATCGAAGAGCCGGGCGAAGTGAAAGAAATTCCTTGCGACAAGCTGCAGTAGCACGGGCCACATCCTGAGAGAAGAAAACTTTTTGACCAGACCACAACATCTGCTTTCTTGACTTTGCTGCTGAAAGGACCATTAACAATTCAGTGTATTCCAGAAATAAAACGATTATCCATCTGGGACGATTTACTGAAGATGAAGAAGATGAACCTCCAGTTTTAGGGCCGATGCGGTGGGCACGCTGTAAATTAAGTGTTGTGCCATCTTTGAGACCAACAAGCTTAGGAATGGGTATTTTTAAGAAGGCAAGCATGTCGGACCCCTCCTCTCCCTCAGGAATACCATAAATTCTAAGGGTATTGCGTCTATTGCGATTTTCTAAGTCTTCTGTTTGCATCTTGAGGAGGGCAATCTCTTTAGACATAGCCGCAACTTGAGGTATCACATCCTGAGTATCACTGAGCCTCTGTTCCACAGCAGACATTCTTGAGTCCAAGTTAGACCATTTCTCGCCCAACCTCTGAAGGGTAGCATTGGTATCAATGACAAAAGGTTTGATCAGCTTTATCTCTTCCATAAGGTCTTCCATTGCTATGGGTAGTGGCGACTTGGTAGGCGAATTAGGTTCCTTCTTGTGACGTTTAGAGGGAGCAGCCAGATTGGGTTCCTTACGAGAGGAAGACATATTTGCTGAGGTGATTTTCTGACCAAGAGAAGAAGACTGCTCCATGTAGGTGAATATATTGAAAAATTGAGACTTACAAAAATATGCCACTTAGAAGAGCAGATTATGAATCTAACAGCAGCCGTCGAGCTTTTGTTCCCTGCTTCGACACAACTGGAGCGAGATAACTGAGTCAGCCAGCGCTACGGAAAGGAACAAATTTAATGCACACCAACCAGAATCGATCGTGGCCACCCTGCACTGGAAAGTACCGACCAACTAATAAAGAAAGCACTTAGAACATGAAGAGCCTGGCTCCGTTCATCCGCCAGGGAGAGAACACAATGTGAAAAAAACAGTGCATGAGCCATGAGGCACTGCGCAAGTTACGCCACCAAATGACTCCAATTGGACGAATGCGACCAGTTCCACAAGGCAATCCGAAGTGCGTCACAAGGTGTTTCACGTAGAGAAGCAGTTGCAATACATAGGCTCAGTGGATACATTAAATTCAGTTTAATTCGCATATGAAGACAGTGATACAGCATATAAATTGAGCAATTCTTCACTGAGGCATAGCATATCAGAAGTCTTCATAACGTTGAGGCGATTTAAAAATATAGCAGTTATTGCGGAATGTTGCACATAGAGCGTTTCTATGAAGAGCAGTATTTACCTGAAGAGAGATTTTGGCATGAGGCAGACATTGGGGATACCATTTAACCAAATATTCAATTCAGTCATGTAGTTCACAGCAAAAGCAAAACCGAATATAAAACAGATACTCAGCTTTTATCATGAAAAATAATGAGTCTTATTGAATGAAGAATATAATCCCCTCAGATAAAACAACTATGAGGAGAGAGCCGTTACTCGGGTTCAGGCATTATGAAGGACACAAGATGGCGGTCGCGATCTGTACACGAAGCGCGCCGCATAATATGAATGAATTCCACAAAGATTGAAGGTGTAGTTACAAAAATAGGAGGGCACCTGTCATCTTCACAAAAATTGCAGGAGAAGCGGCGTATCTGTGGAATGTTAACTGTCACATTGAGGTAAAGCCGCGATGAGCACAAGATGGCGGCCGCAGTCCACTCAGGGAGCGCGCCGCATTTTGGAAACGAACCCTCGCAGATTGCGGGCTCACTGCAACTTGGGAAAAGTGTCCTCCGGATCAGCCAACATTCCGCTGGCGGAATCAATAATAGAGCTGCCGCAAATGACTCCGTTGACCGCCCTTCGTAGGTTTCCTCGAGCTTGGTCCGGAGCGAGATCAACCGGCTGCCATCCCCGTCGGCGCTCAAGCCACGCCCCCCTGTGCCACATCTTGAGTCCCTTTTGATCCTTTGAGCAGGAAACAAACGTTTTGTTAAAATCTACAAATTATTCAGGAAATGATGGATTGCTGGCAAATGCGGCAAATCCATAATTATGCAGAGCATGCCATGACTGATATTTATTTATATTTAAAAAGTTTTATATAGCACGAACATGACCCGTGAGGGTATTGTAGTATAATGCCCATTCTATGGCCCTATGTGGCATCACCCATTCCCTTTCCTTTTTTCCCCCCACACTCAGAGGAACAGAGCAGGTGTAGATCACAGCCCATGTCGCAGCTCAGCAGATGTCCAGGACAGGTATGTCCATGGTCAATGCCGAAGAAGCGGTCTTTGCCCTCGTAGAACAGGCCCTGATAGATTGAGGGGCTCTTTCTTTCAAAGGCAGAACCGATCTTGATACATAGTTCGATCGAGCAGGAAATTGCCCACCTCTGGATTCCCATGCCCTTCTCGGAACCAGCAAAACCAAGGAAGAGCTGGTCATCTTTCTGCTATGCCCGGGGTTCCATTGATGTAAAAATGGAGAGCTCTGAGAGGATCCAGATTGTGCATCCTTGGAGATATATGAAGGTAGATAAAAGGTCTTCAAGGTGGACTGGACACTCAGGGGCATATTCTCAAGGAATTATCGCCGAGTTATCGGCACTTTAGCGCAGCAAAAGTGGCGAAAGAATTATCGCCTCATTCCCAAGCTGGTGCAAACTGACCACATCGCCAGTTTTCCAGCGATAGCTGCCGCAAAAAACATCGCCACGGATGAGAGAGTCAACTAACGCTAATGATATGCAGAGTAGGCGTTCCCGTGCAAAAACACACGAAAACACCACTTCGCGACATTCACAACGACCAGCCAGATCTGCGATGCAATCCAAAAACAGGCGATAAGGCGCGTTAGCAGCAGGGATTTAACACCTGCCTTTGACTGGTGTTAAGCAGGACGACAAACTGCAGTAGAAAGGGAGCCCAGCCCAGAGCCACATCTGAAGACCAACAGATGCCATGGAGACAATGATCGTGCAGCCTGGAGACCCAAGAGGGCCACAACACCCACCGCAACCACCCCCAAGCCCCCCCCCCCCGGATCCCCCTCTCCGACTACCACAGAGGCAGCGCAGAACAGGACAGCGAATGTTCCCAAAACCCACCATCCTCAGAGACTCAACGCCAGAGGAAGTCATTTCCCACTACAGGCACAAAAGGACAACCATCCTCCGCATCCTGACCCACATTGCCCACAGGCTGACGGTACCAACACAGCGGACAACCACCATCCCTCCGCAGATGAAGCTGCTGGCTGTGCTGCACCTGTTGGCCCCTGGTACCTCCCAAACAACAACTGCCAGAGTCGGAGGAGTCTCACGGCCAGCCCTATCATACGTCCTCACCCATGTCATGGATGCATGTCCACAATAGCAACGGCGGGCCCCTGTCACCGCATCACACGACAGTTCCAATTCGTAGTGTTCCTGCGCAACCAACCCCAACGCCAGCCATTGCCAGACGCCACTGTGCCCCAGATCCAAAACTGTAGTAACTGAAATGGGGGTGCGCACGGTCATGAAGTCCAGTAGTCAACAGTAGTGTAAAAACAGTCCTTTATTACAAATACAACAATAAACAATACGAAAAGCACAGCCAACGCCCAACGGGGAACTTCATCAGGGCAACGTGTGGATTCAAGTAACTGCATATGCTGCGGGAACTCCCCAATACCATTCCATACTCCGGAAGTCAGTATCCAGAAACCTGTTGGACAAATGGTGACAATGGTCAAGCGTCCGTATAGCCACAAACCTAATCTGGTACAGTGTATAGCACTTGGACAAACCGGAATGCTCACAGGAAAGACAAATCCTGCACAAAAAGACCGTAACAGAAGTACGTGTGGTCGTAACCTTCGTAGGAAAGAAAAGGAAGGTTACGGTCACACTAACTTCTGTTACGGTCTCATGATGCAGGATTACTCATACCTGTAAGCATCACGGTTAGTATCAGCTTGATACCCCTGCACCTTCACTCCCCCCACCCAGCCACGAGGGCGCCGCCATGACCGGTGGTGCCTACGCGATCCTGTGCGCCTGCTGCACCCCAGCCCTAGTCCCCAGACCAGTCCGCCAACCAGCGATGAGTGCCCGCCCCTGCGCACCCAGGCCTCAATGCTCACCTGCCGCCACCGGCGTGTCTCCAAGAGGGCCCACCACGTGCCGGTGCAACCTCCTCAGCCAATCGCTGGATTCCGCGCCACAGGCCCCCAGCGCACCCTGAAGCACCGAGCCGCGGAGTCATGTCTGTGCAGCCTGCTGCCCTCGGCGTACACTGCGGTCCAGTAAGGATCACAATTCAAATCGAATCTTGATTGGCAGGACGGAGTATCGAGGCCTACGCATCATCGCAGGCTGCACACCCGCTCAGCTCTGGTGCCACTAACTCAGTGCACCGCAAGTCATCGCCACGTGGCGGTAGGCCCGTGCCGGCCTAAGTGCCTCGGATGCCACCAACTCTGTGCACCTCAAGTCACCGTCCCGTGGCGGTAGGCCCGTGCCGGCCTAAGTGCCTTGGATGCCACCAACTCTGTGCACCTCAAGTCATGGGCCCTTTATGATTGAGTCTCGTCGTGCGGACGCTATCATGTCACCTCCGGCAGTGGGGAATGTGATGTGATAGGGCCCTAGGCCCTCAAGCATAAATAATGACCACACGGACACACTCAGCTAAATAGTGGAAATGGCCTCGGGCATGTGCGCCCGGCCCCTTTTATTGGCAGGGTCACATGTCCTGTGACGCATGTGCTGGATGGGTGTGGTGTGGGTATGAACCAGCCCTCAGGGAGTGGCTGTGGCATGCTGACAACTAGACCTGTGATCAGCAATCACTACAGGGAAGACCTGGGACATGTAGCGTTGTCAACCCCCCTTGTAAGCGTAAGCGGAGTGGGCTGGCCTTGCGTATGCCAGTCCAGCGTAGGGGTGTTAATGATAACCCTGGTGCTCTGGGCGTGGTTCCGTTCTTGGCTGGACAAGAAGGTGACTAATGCGTGTGTCTCTGATGTGGTGTCGGCGCCACCCAGTCCGCAATCGGTAATGTTGCACCCTGTGCCTCAAGTCCCACAACATGTGCAACATGGACGTAAGGGGGAATCACTGACCCGACATTCATCCATACTTCCGTACTTGAATGATCATAGACATGACACATCTGTGTGAATTTGATTGTTTAATGCACATTCAGTGGAGTGTTGTAGCTGGAGCAGTACAGGGCCATGCAAACCCCACTTTACATTGTTGGCCCGTGGAGGGCCAGCCAGAGTCCTTCAGGGAATGACAAGTACATCGGAAGAGGAAGAGTTCAGTCCGCAGTCTGATAGCTGTGTCATTGGTGACCAAACAGAATATGGCAGTCCATGTCGAGGTCCAAGGTGAGTGTCGCAGAGTGCATCAGGGGACAGTGGAAGGTGATGATGCAGAGGGCAGAACCAAGCAGAAACAGGCCATATGGCGGAGATGAATGCTACCGCTTCCTTACTACCAGTAAGGCAGATTCATCCGCATCTTCGTCCTCTGATGTCTCATGTGCCTCACATGTGGGTGGTGGTGTTTTCTCTGCAGCACTTTGTGGCACTGACACATCAGGGGCCGGAGGTGGATTGGCTGCCGCACTGTGTGGCACTGACACATCAGGGGCCGGAGGTGGATTGGCTGCCGCACTGTGTGGTACTGACACATCAGGGGCCGGAGGTGGATTGGCTGCCGCACTGTGTGGCACTGACACATCAGGGGCCAGAGGTGGATTGGCTGCCGCACTGTGAGGCACTGACACATCAGGGGGCGGAGATGTGGATGTCGAAGCAGCAGCAGCATTCATCGGCGCCAGGCCTTGTGGCAGCAATGCCATGATGAGGGTCTGCAGGGCATGGTAGATCCCAGCTACATCTCGCTGGTGTGCAGCCGTGGCAGCCATTCTTTCCGCCTGCATCCGCTCCCTGTTCTCCATGATCCTCCGCATGTGTTCCAACTCCCGGCTGACATCGCTGGAGCCACTCTGACTAAACAGTTGTTCTTGTCTCAGAATCAGGACTCCAGCGATGTTAGCCATGGACTGTTGGAGAGCATGGAGCGGACTGTGGGTGTCCGTTAGGGACTGTAAGTGGTCCCTGATGGGACTTAGACACCCACGTATGGCATCTAGTTTGGCTGCCATGAGGTCGAACCCCACCCGCACCTGATCAGCCATCTTCTCCTGGCACCCTAACACGGCGTTGGAAGGCCATGTGTTGTTCGTGGGGGTCCTGGGAGACAGCCGTGGTGGTGGGTGCTTCCTGCTGTGTGGTCTGTGCAGGGGGTGGGGTTTCCTCGATGCAGCTGGGCTGCCCTGCTCCTGGGCGTGGGGTGCCGAAGCTGTCCATGAGCCGTTGGAGGGCGTCGGTGTCGATAGAGGGGAGGTCCTCTTCATCATCAGTGAAGAGGTGTACCGTCTGCTCTGCAGGAGGTGTTGATTCTCCCTCTGCAATGTGAAGGGGAGATGCAGTTTAACATTGTGTTCACATGTATGTTGACGCATTGTACAGGTTTACATACAGACTGCATGACAATGTACATTGTGACTGTTTGGGAGGAGCTGCCTATTTGATGCGGGACAGTGGACATTTCGACAACATCACGGATGTGTGTTTGTACTTGTGCATGGGTTTGTTGTGAGATTAGTGATGTGTGGTGAGGGCCCCCTCTGGGCACATAGTCGACGGGGGCCTACTTGCAGTTTCTAGGTGTGCTGCAGTGTGCCAAGGGGATCAGGGACATGCTCCAGAGTAATCGTGGGTGTGCACTGTGCTATGCTTAATTGTGCATGTGTGCCATTGTGCCCATCTCCCCCCGTCCCCCCAGTCCCTGGTTGTTACTCACCCTCTTGCTGTTGTGTCGGCTCCTGTCGAGCAGTGTCCGGTCCCCCAACTCCTGCCACCGTCTCCACACTGATGACTGTGGAGACCATTTCCTCCATCTCATCCAGCTCCTCCTGTGGCGCTGGACTCCAACCTCCAGTCTGCATTGCTGCCTTCTGGTCGTTGCCGAGTTTCTGCTTGGTTTTGCGCTTCACATCAATCCAGCGCCTCTTGACCTCTTCCATTGTCCTCCTCAGCACTCCGATTGCATTCACCTTGTCCACGATGGACAGCCATATTCCATTTTTTGTCACCAATGACACATTGGAGGTGACAAACAGTTGTTGATGGTATTTCATCACCTCCGTTATCAGGATCCTGTTTTCCTGCGGACTGAACCGCGTCTTCCTCTTCTTCCTGTCCTTGTCCTTCCCTGACCCAGAGGTCCCGGCCTGATCCTCCGGGGGGCTTGTGGGGGTTCTGCTCGTCCTCTGTTCCTGCTCCGGCTACCTCCATTGTGCTTCGCAGTTGTTTTGTTTTTGTTTGTGGTTTTTTTCCCCGCCTGACGTGGGAATTGCAAGCCTGGCGCTGCTTGTCGCCAATTTTTCTATCGCGGTTGGGCCCATCGCAACTTTTTTCACGTTCGGATTTCCTTTTTTATCGCCGTCGCGGTAGTTGTATCGCGGCCATTTGACGCGTTATCGGGAGACTATCGCATGTTACCGCCGTGTTGAGAATACGACGTTGACACAGAGTTATTTTTCCGCGATAGACGGCGATATGGAAACGTGCGTTAGCCTTTTTTGGCGATGATTATCGCACGTTCTTGAGAATATCCCCCTCGGTGTGCAGGGACGTGAATGCTTCCGTTTTCAGTTGTTGTCCAGGAAAACCATTACTGAGGGCTGATAGACCCTACAAGCTTTAAAGCACTTAATTTACCATAAATGTCTCCAAAAATAAGCTCTCTGCCTGATATACACCATGAAGCACACACTGTTATTTCAGAAGGTTTGCAACATGTAGTAAATATGATGTGTGGGTAATGGGAGGATAGCTTTATTTAAGTTTTCTTCCTTCACTGTATTTCTACTTGTTTTAGACAAAGGAATCTCATTGTAAGGTATGTATGGATATATATTGTAAAAACTAAAAAAAGAGATTTAAAATAACATAGTTCTGTGGTAAATTAAATTTACTTATTACCTCATTTCTGAATTTCTATGCTTAATAAATCATAATTTCTTGTCAATGCAAAGCGAGGAGTCCGTGGTGCTCAAATGAAGGAGGAGAAGACCAATAACTCGAGTTAAAGGGAGAGCTTCCAGCACCAAGCGGGCACAGGAGCAATCTCTCAAGTCCCTCTCTTTAAGTGGGGGTTCTTTATTTTCAACAGCAGAATATTTATACAGTCTTGGTCACGAGGCAAAATAGAGGAACAAACAGGTCGTGGCAGATAGAGGAACAAAGATTCAGCAAGAGGAGCAGAGTGTGAAGAAATGGGGGCGTGTCTTAGGCTTCGTGAGGGGACTTGCGATGTGAAATAGTCTGACAGTTGGAAGGGGAAGGCTTCCTCATTTGGGGGTTTGTGCTCGTGCTTCATGTCAGAAACATGAACCATCTCTGCGGGGGAGCAGGAACTCATGTACTGGTTTCCCGGACTTGGCAGAAACCACAGAGACAGATGGTGAAAATGAGGAAAACCAGGTGCAGGGGTGTCGTGCTCGTGGTCTTGGGACACCAAAGGGTGAATTAAAAACAAAATGGTGTCGGCTTTTAATGTGGGCAATTATTAATCGCGCAAAGGGGATCGCGCAAAGGGGCATAATTAGATCGCGCAGAGGGCAGCGAAGGGGCATAATTATAGATTTTATTTCCACATTCCCTCCTTGCCCCAGTGTGTACCTACATTATATCTCAATTTGCATGAGATCATTTATACATTCTTGTAACATGATTCTTTCCCTTTCTCTCTGCTGGACAAGTGGTTTAGGAATGCATTTTGCAGCGCATAGACCGCATAGGGCAGGACCACATTGGATGCAAAGGCAGCATCCAGTTATTATCAGGAATATTATGCCTGCTGCTGACAGCAGTTGCCATCCCCAGGACGATATTATCTTCCAGAACCAGTCAGACCACGTCCAAGTGCCAGGTTCTTGATGTAAACTTACGGCTATCTTGTGTAATTTTGTTATGGCCGTGTATACAGATGGGGAATTATCAGGAATAAATATACAGCAGCTAGAGCCTATAATTTTACAGGCTCCGCCTCTGTCAGCCAAGATGATGTCAAGGACAAGGCGATTTTGGAGAGTAACCAATCGTATGGCAGACTGCTCCTGGGTTAAGCTCCCCAGGGCAGACGCCGTCTGGTTTACTACAGCCTCTAAGGTCCTTGTCAACCTGCGTATAAGCTTGCTGTTCTGTACAGGGCCAACAAAGAAGAAGAACCCTTTGTTAAAATCTGTATACTGTTCCCATGAGGTTTCCGTTTGGTCAACCAAGGAGGTATCGATCGTTCTTTTATGTCTGACATGGGGCACTAGGAGGTCTCTGTGGTAAGTGGATGGGGCCACAAAGACAGGGGGTAACAGGAATGCTATATAGCAAGTTCCCCCCCAGTTCAAGGGCAGCTGCACATAGGCCGTTTGGCCACAGATGAAATAAGTATGGCGAGATGCTAGAAATGAGGACTTTCCTCTGTCTTCAAAACTTATAGTGGTATGACAGTCACTGTGTCCTAATGGAACAGAGCCATTTTTCTGGATGCACAGGTGTCCTTTTACTGGTGAGACCGAGATGGAAGGGGAACCAGCATTCTTTTTAGGTTTGGTATTTAACATCTTGTAGGATATGGTCATGTTCCCTTGCTTGTATTCTTCACTTTCTAGGACTGTACCGGTCGCCTGAGGATCTCCCTCCTTATTAGGGTAACAGGCAGTATTGAGTACCTTGTTTAAATCCCCCCAAGGCCACCCATTCTTGCATGAATTATTTCCGTCAGGGCAGGAGGTGGGGGTAGTAGCGTCAGCTGTTATTAGGGCGAACCAGGCTTCACAAGTTCCATTATAAGAGAATGGGAAAGAAAAAAAGGGCATCCCTCCCTTTTTCTGATGAGGTGGGAGCGGCCACATATCCAACAATTGGTGCTATTACTGGCTTGCTGAGTGTGGTGTAGCATCTGTATGAAGGTATTGTTTCGCAAGGCTAGTCTATGGGCTTGTTCATGAGGGGGTAGGTCGTGATAGGTGTGTTCCTGAGTGCTGTTGGGTGTATGAGAGGTGTGTTGTGTTGGGGGAAAAACAGTGTGGAGAATCCAACCAAGACACGTCATAACTGCCATGAGGAAAAATAATACTGTCAAACATATAATAGGACCATTATGTCTTTTTCTAGAGTTCATTTTTTTTTTTCTCCCACATAGTCAAGGTGTTAAAATCCATTCCCATGCTCCAACCGCTTCACCACTGGACCGACGCCCAATGGACTTAATTAGCCAGAGTCCGAATGGCAGACCTTAACTTTGATTTGTAATCCTGTTGTGGGGTTAGTTCCAAAGGCAATAAAGATTGTTCAGTCACAATGTCAGTGGGATTGGCAGGGCCATCAGCAACAGTGTCTTTTCGTCCAAAATGTTTCCGGCAGTGGCTTGCGTGGAGCCAGCCCTTCCTGCCCTCGACCTTCACTGCTGTCCGTGTTGTTAGTAGTACGAGTCTTGGCTTCTTCCACCTGGGCTGGAGGGGACTGGTCCGGTCGAAGTTCCTCACGAGGACCCAGTCCCCGGGTCGGATGGCGTGTTCTTCCGGGTTGGTTTTGTCAGGGAAGGTGGCAGCAACCTGAGAACGACAAGATTGGAGTGCAGACATCAAGGAAGCCAGGTAGTCAGTCAGCATAGTACTGTCAACATCAGTTATTCTTTTAGGCCTTGGCGTACCCCACATATTTGGTGGTCTGCCAAAGACCACTTCATATGGAGATAAGCCAGTTCTGGAATGGGCTACCATACGCATGTAGAAGAGGGCAACCGGTAAGGCTACCATCCAGTCCACGCCTTTGTCAGTGCATATCTTGGCCAATTTTGTCTTCAAAGTTTGGTTGTGCCTTTCTACTAGACCTGCTGCATGAGGATGTCTTACACAGTGAAACTTCCAAGTGTACCCTAACAGAAGAGACACTTGCTTCATGAGTTCAGAGGAAAAAGGTTGGCCGTTATCTGAGTAGATGACACGGGGCAACCCATACCTCGGAAAAACTCTCTAACTAATTGTTTAGCAGTTGTCGTTGCAGTGTAATCTGGGACGGGATAGGCTTCTGTCCATCTGGTCAGAGCACACACTACAACTAGCACATACTTGTGACCTCTACATCTCTCCATCTGGATATAGTCCATCTGGAGAACTTCAAATGGATGGTCAGGGGTTGGAATCCTCCCTGTTCCACCTTTGTGCCTTTTCCTGGGTTGAACTGATTACAAATCATGCACGTTTTAACTTTTTGTTTGGCTGCAGCTCTCAAATGTTTGTTGTGCCATATATTCTGTATGCTGTCTAACATTGCTTTTTCTCCCAGATGTGCTGGTCCATGTATGGTGTTTACCATAACTTGTACCATGGCATCCGGTAGAAACTCATACTGCTCTTTCAGGTGTCATCCAGCCTTGATCTGTAAGGACCCCTCCTTTTTCCTTCCATTCTAGCAGTTCCTGTGGTGTGGCGTGACTTTGGACATCCTGGATGTCAGAAAAGGGGTCTCGTATTGTATATTGGCGGTGTGGTATACTTAATTCTGTGTTTGCTGCTAACTTGGCTGCACTGTCTGCAGAATCATTTCCTTTTGATATTTCATCTGTTCCTTTTGTGTGCGCTTTACATTTTAGCACTGCGATTTTCTCTGGTAACTGACTGGCCTCTAAGAGGGCAGTGATGAGTGTAGCATGCTGTATTCTGAACCCATGTGATGTGAGAAATCCTCTCTCTTTCCATAATGTACCGAAGTTGTGTACAACTCCAAAGGCATATTGTGAATCAGTGTAGATGTTAACTGACTTTCCTTTTGCTAAGTGACATGCTCGTGTTAGGGCTATGAGTTCTGCTGCCTGTGCCGACAGTATCTCTATCTTGTGTGCTTCTAAAGTGTCTGTACCATTTGTGACGGCATAGGCTGCTGCTAATTCTCCTGTGGGGAGTCTCATACATGAACCATCAACAAAGAGTGTCATTTCTGCCTTAGCAAGGGGAGTATCTTGTAAATCTGGTCTTGGTTTGGTCACTAAATCAATTATGTCAATACAATCGTGAATTTCTTCAGTAGGAGAGGTCAGTGGCAACAGTGTTGCTGGGTTTAAAATGTTGCAGCGTCTAATCTCAATGTGTGGCTGAAAAAGTGTCATCTCATATCCGGTGAGTCTGGCTATTGTCAGATGCTGTGTTTGTGTTCTGTTTAACAGAAGTTCTACAGCGTGTGGGACCTGAACTATCAGATGATGTCCCAATACAATAGAATCGCTTTGTCTAATAGCTTGTGCAGTAGCTGCTACTGATTTTAGACATGCAGGCAATGCTTGTGCTACTGGATCTAATGTGCTTGAAAAATAACCACATGGTGTATGTTTGTCTGCTTGAAGTTGGGTCAGAACTGATAGTGCTGTACCTGAGTTTTCTGTTACAAATAATGTAAAATCTTTGGTGTAACTAGGTGTTGCCAGCACTGGGGCTTGACACATAGCTTTTTAAGAGACTGAAAGGCTTGCGTGTGTTCATCTGTCCAGGGTAATTGTGGAGTAGCGCCAGCTTCGAGTGTTGTCAGCTGCACTAACGGTTTGGAAATGAGTGCAAATTGTGGGATCCACTGTCTACAATATGAGGTGAGACCAACAAAGGCTCGAACTTGTTTCTGTGTTGTTGGTTGTGGTATTTGTTGTATGAGTTGGATGCGTTCCTGTGTAAGCTGCCTACCCTCCTTTGACAGCAAGTGCCCTAAGTATGCCACTTGCTGTAAACAAAATTGGAGCTTACCAGGGGAAACTTTATGGCCATTTGCAGCTAGGAATTCTAGTACTAGTAGTGATGCTTCAGCACATGCTGCGTCAGATCTGGCCGTAATGAGGATATCATCAACATATTGTAGTATGGCTGTATCCGTGGGCATTTGAACAGTATCTAGTTGTCTTTTTAATGCTTGGCTATATACGCTTGGACTCTCTGTGAAACCTTGAGGAGCTCTTGTGAATTGGAAACTTCGTCCTTGTAAGGAGAAGACAAAAAGGTATTGACTGTCTGGGTGAATAGGTATGCTAAAGAATGCGTTTTTCAAGTCAATGACTGAAAAATGCGTTGCTTCCGCATCTATGGCTGTGAGTAGGGTGGAGATGTCTGGAACCACAGGGTGTTGTGGAACGACACATTTATTGAGCTCTCTCAAATCCACCACTAGTCTGTAGACAGGTGGTGTTCCTGGTTCCACTTTTTATGAACTGGTAAAACAGGGGAATTGCAAATGTTAGAAGTTGTTTCCTTAATCACACCTGACTGTATTAGGTCCTGAATAATTAACATTAATGCTTGTTCAGCCTGAGGTGGAATTTTGTATTGCCTTATGCGTGGTAGTTGGGCTCCCTCTTTCAGTGTAACCTTGTGAGGTGTTATTTCCATACATCCTACTGTGGTGGAATCAGTGGCCCACAGGGTGTGTGGCAAATCTTTCAAACGCTCATCTAATTCTCTACTTGTGTAGTGGCCCTTGAAATCTCGCAGAAATAGTCTGACATCTGTAGGTGAGCAAACAATGACAGCTCCTAATTCTTTCAATGTTTTTATACCAAGCAAGTTTTCTGGACATGATTTTGTCAATATAAGATCTGTAGTTGTCATGAGGGGACCAACCTGCAAGGGCAGTGGCTTTGACGTGACGTTTGTCACAGGTTGTCCCGAGAAACCCAGAGAAATACTTTTGAACCCGAGAGAGGAGCCTCTGGGACCTCTTGATGGCTTATTGTTGTTTTACTGGCCCCAGTGTCTAGTAGAAACTTCCTATCCTCCCCAAGAAGTCGGACCTCTATAAATGGACCTGTCTGATCTACTGGAATGGGGATTAGGGGCAGTTTGTCATCTTCTCTCTCTGGGCAACATCATGAGAAATCTGGGTAATATTCAGTGTAGGCGCTGTCTATAATATTCATTTGGGCCATTTGTGTTGTCAGTGGAACTGAAGGTGTTGAACTGTCTAGGGAATCATTCTGTTTTGGCTGATATGGGCGTGGCTGGGTCTTACCAGTAGCCAAATTGTGCTTTAAGACAGGGCAATCTTTAACGAAGTGTCCCATCTTTTGCAATAATTACAAGTGCTTTTTATATTTGTCTGGCTACTTGGTGTCTGTTGACGCTGGGGTGCAGTTTGGGCTACTAATGCTTTCATCTTTGTGTCTTTCATGCGTTTCTTATCATTTTCTTCTTCATCCCTAATGCGATTCTGGTGATATTGTAGCATTTGTAACACCTGTGGAGGTGTATGTGCTTGCCAGGTACTTTCTACTTTTAGTACTCTGTCCTTAATGGCTGGCAAGGCGTTATCTACTAATTTGGAAACAAACAGATGCGGGTAAGCTTCACTTGTTGGCGTAAGGCCGCTATTTACCGCAAAACACTTTTCAAGTCTAGTGTAATAATCTCCTATGTCTTCACCATGTTTCTGTTTGCAGGAGGAAATGGCATCCCAGTCCTCCTTTTTCACTGTTAGTAACTGTGGTAGCACCTTTAAAATAGTGCCAGGAAGTGCTTTTAGTTTGTCTCCTATACCTTGACCTGCTACTCTAGTATTTTCGTCATTCTGAAGTTCAGTCCATTTAATGTGTTCACCTGCTACTTCCCAATCTTTTTCTCTTAGTTTGTCATATATACCTGATGGCAACAATAATTTCAGAATTGCTGTGATATCAGAAAGAGTATATGTTCCCATCATTAATACATCTCCTAATTCCTTAAAGAATCCAGCAGGATCCTTTGAGTGGGAGGGAACCATCTCTTTCATCCTTAGTAACTCAAGTTTTGTCAAGGGTACATAAATGAAGACGCGTTGTAGCGCGCCATTCGTGTCAGCTCTGGGGTGGACCTCTCTCATGGGGAACTGGCGTGTTTGAGGAAGTCTATTAGTTGATCCACACATATTATGGGGAGATCTATATCCAGTCACTTTCTGGTATTTCTGTCTAAAATCTATAAATGTGTTAAGAAAAACTGAACTATTGTGGAGGAACATGTTATCAGCGCAGTCAGACAGAAAATCTTCGAGTCTTGGATCATGTTTAAAATGAGTGTCATTGAGTGTGATGAGATGTTGTACCATGTAGAGACTTGCTAATCTTTGATGTGAGCGTGGTAATGCTAGAAAAAGCTGGGCTATGAGATCATTGTCATATATCTTATATTGAGAGACCCATAGGGTCGCAGTTCTGGCTATTTCCTCCTCCTCCGGTGTAAGCGGAGGTTCCTGGTCTAACCAGTAGTCTAATGCATTGGATGTATTTTCAAATAACTCATCTGGAGATGACCGTTCAGAGTGACCTTGGAGGAATGTAGGCGGGGGTGTTCGTGAATTAGGGGCGGAAGAACGAACGGGTAGGACTTTTTCAGTAGGTTCAGTAATTTCCTCCTCAAGTTTCTTATTCTCTTCATTTGTTTGCAAGTTTTGCAGAATACGGGTCACATTACGGGTGAACCTGTCTAGTGCATCATTTATAAGTTCTAGACTAGTGTGGTCGGATGCGGAATCTAATAAGTCAAAAAGTGAAACTGGTACATTTCTTTCCTCTGCTTGTATGTGTTTTATGAAACAGCAAAGGAGGAACCTATACATGTGCATTTTTACAGGGTGTGATCTTCTTGTAGTCATAGCGTTAATGGCTCGTGAGTTCTCTCCAGTACGAAGAAACTCAGAGGCCGCTTGAAGAAACGTGTCAATTGCTGGTAGATGTCTTATTTCTTCCCAGGAGTCATGAAGTATTTTACTTATTCGGCCCGCCTCCCCTGTGTTTGCTCGGAGTCGGGTCATAGGGGCAGTCGGGAATTGTTTTACCTGGGTCTGGACCTACGGCACCCCCTTCTGGAGTGAGAGGTGGTGCGTTATGTTGTGAAAGGGGTGGCGGAGGCAGAGGGTGTTGAATGACTGGAACTTCATAGGGTGGTGGAGTATCTAAGAGAAAATTAGTAAAAGTATCCTCTGGTGGTGGGGCTGTAGGCTGTGCTGATGCAATGTTAAGGTTTTCAGGTGCAGATGGCAATACAGGATAAAAACCAGTAGAAATGGCTGATTGTTCCCTTTTATTCCTTTCACTAACTACTTCTTTCCCTATTTCTTGTAACTGTTCTTTCTTGGCCTGCTCTGACATTCTCTTACCCTTTTCAACTTTATGCAATTCCTTCTGTTGCCTCCTATGGGCTTCTTTTCTCCATAATTCTACTGAGTCACTCTGTGACTGGCGGACTCTCTTTTTCTTCCATAACTGTTCCTCTAATTTCATAATACACTCCGTATCAAAACTACCATTTTCAGGCCATCTATATCTGAGTTCTAGGTCTTTAGTATATTCTACCCATAGATCACAATAAATAAGTGCACCGACACCATGTTTTGCATACATGAAGTGTCCTGGAGTATCCCGAGGAGGAAGGGGAATTTCCTTCTCAAGAATACTCCTTTTGGTTGCCATCTTACGTATTTTCGAGAAAATAGGCATGATGGCAAGACTTTCAAAGATTTTAGAAGTGAGAAAAACATAAACAGAACCAATATCTTTACCGTACCCACGAAAGAGGTGAGTCCGTCTTTTATACTAGTTTAGTAGTCCTCACAAAATAAGTGAGAAACCCACAAAAACATGTATCTTTACCGTGCCCACAAGGTAGTGAGTCCGTCTTTTATACTAGTTTTAGTAGTCCTCACCAAAGATAGGTGAGAAACCAAAAAACGCGTATCTTTACCGCCCCCACAAAAGCTGTGGGTTCGTTTTTATACTTTTCAGCAGTACTCACCGAAAAGTAACTGGAAGGCCTCTTGAAGATTTTGGGAAAACGCGGCGCGCAGTTTCAAGGTGGGATTTGTAGAACCTCGGACTCGTCTGCTTCGCAGGTTGGGCTTTGGTTCAGGACGTTCCGCTATTTCCTCACCGCCTCGTGTGGATGCTGGGCCGCAGTCGGTCCCCCTCTTCGCCTCGAGGGAGTTAGCGGGAATTCCCCGCGTTGTGCACTTTTGAAGTCCGTCAACGGTCAGGAGGGGACAGTACCGGGTCCAATATCGCCGGCGCGTGGGGGAAAGGGAAGGTCCCTGTTCGGGCGCCAATTACTGTGGTAAATTAAATTTACTTATTACCTCATTTCTGAATTTCTATGCTTAATAAATCATAATTTCTTGTCAATGCAAAGCGAGGAGTCCGTGGTGCTCAAATGAAGGAGGAGAAGACCAATAACTCGAGTTAAAGGGAGCGCTTCCAGCACCAAGCGGGCACAGGAGCAATCTCTCAAGTCCCTCTCTTTAAGTGGGGGTTCTTTATTTTCAACAGCAGAATATTTATACAGTCTTGGTCACGAGGCAAAATAGAGGAACAAACAGGTCGTGGCAGATAGAGGAACAAAGATTCAGCAAGAGGAGCAGAGTGTGAAGAAATGGGGGCGTGTCTTAGGCTTCGTGAGGGGACTTGCGATGTGAAATAGTCTGACAGTTGGAAGGGGAAGGCTTCCTCATTTGGGGGTTTGTGCTCGTGCTTCATGTCAGAAACATGAACCATCTCTGCGGGGAGCAGGAACTCATGTACTGGTTTCCCGGACTTGGCAGAAACCACAGAGACAGATGGTGAAAATGAGGAAAACCAGGTGCAGGGGTGTCGTGCTCGTGCTCGGGGTCTTGGGACACCAAAGGGTGAATTAAAAACAAAATGGTGTCGGCTTTTAATGTGGGCAATTATTAATCGCGCAAAGGGGATCGCCCAAAGGGGCATAATTAGATCGCGCAGAGGGCAGCGAAGGGGCATAATTATAGATTTTATTTCCACAGTTCCCAAAAACTAACCAAGTTTTACTATAGGTGAAACACTGTGCCAATACAAGTGTGTCCATGAATCAAGGGTGCTTACCATCAGCCCTCCATGCATCTCTAAAACTAGACCCCAGACACAGCTCGGACACTGCACCTCTATCCTAGCACAGCTCTGCTACAGTACTAGACTCAGGATCTGCAGCACATCACGAAATTCCAGACACAAGTGTGTCCATGAACCACAGTGGGGACCGGCAGCCCTCCGTGCATCTCCAGAACTAGACCCCAGACACAGCTCTGACACTGCAGCTCTTTCTTAGCACAGCTCTGCTACAGTACTAGACTCAGGATCTGCAGCACATCATGAAATTCCAGACACAAGTGTGTCGATGAACCACAGTGGGGACCGACAGCCCTCCGTGCATCTCCAGAACTAGACCCCAGACACAGCTCGGGCACTGCAGCTCTATGCTAGCACAGCTCTGCTACAGTACTAGACTCAGGATCCGTAGCACATCATGAAATTCCAGACACGTGTGTCCATGAACCACAGTGGAGACCGGCAGCCCTCCGTGCATCTCCAGAACTAGACCCCAAACACAGCTCAACCACTGCAGCTCTATCTTAGCACAGCTCTGCTACAGTACTAGACTCATGATCCGTAGCACATCATGAAATTCCAGACACGTGTATCCATGAACCACAGTGGGGACCGGCAGCCCTCCATGCATCTCCAGAACTAGACCCCAAACACAGCTCAACCACTGCAGCTCTATCCTAGCACAGCTCTGCTGCAGTACTAGACTCATGATCTGCAGCACATCATGAAATTCCAGACACGTGTGTCCATGAACCACAGTGCTGACTGGCAGCCCTCCGTGCATCTCCAGAACTAGACCCCAGACACAGCTCTGACACTGCAGCTCTATCCTAGCACAGCTCTGCTACAGTACTAGACTCATGATCCGTTGCACATCATGAAATTCCAGACACGTGTGTCCATGAACCACAGTGCTGACCGGCAACCCTCCATGCATCTCCAAAACTAGACCCCAGACACAGCTCAACCACTGCAGCTCTATCCTAGCACAGCTCTGCTACAGTACTAGACTCATGATCCGTAGCACATCATGAAATTCCAGACACGTGTGTCCATGAACCTCATTGCTGACCGGCAGCCCTCCATGCATCTCCAGAACTAGACCCCAGACACAGCTCTTCCATTGCAGTTCTATCCTAGCACAGGTCTGCTACAGTACTAGACTCATGATCCGTAGCACATCATGAAATTCCAGACACATGTGTCCATGAACCACAGTGCTGACCGGCAACCCTCCATGCATCTCCAAAACTAGACCCCAGACACAGCTCAACCACTGCAGCTCTATCCTAGCACAGCTCTGCTACAGTACTAGACTCATGATCTGCAGCACATCATGAAATTCCTGACACGTGTGTCCATGAACCTCAGTGCTGACCCGCAGCCCTCCGTGCATCTCCAGAGCTAGACCCCAGACACAGCTCTGACACTACAGGTCTATCCTAGCACAGCTTTGCTACAGTACTAGACTCATGATCTGCAGCACATCATGAAATTCCTGACACTGTGTCCATGAACCTCAGTGCTGACCGGCAGCCCTCCGTGCATCTCCAGAACTAGACCCCAGACACAGCTCTGACACTGCAGCTCTATCCTAGCACAGCTCTGCTACAGTACTAGACTCATGATCTGCAGCACATCATGAAATTCCTGACACGTGTGTCCATGAACCACAGTGGAGACCGGCAGCCCTCCGTGCATCTCCAGAACTAGACCCCAAACACAGCTCAACCACTGAAGCTCTATCTTAGCGCAGCTCTGCTACAGTACTAGACTCATGATCCGTAGCACATCATGAAATTCCAGACACGTGTGTCCATGAACCACAGTGCTGACCGGCAGCCCTCCATGCATCTCCAGAACTAGACCCCAAACACAGCTCAACCACTGCAGCTCTATCCTAGCACAGCTCTGCTACAGTACTAGACTCATGATCCGTAGCACATCATGAAATTCCAGACATGTGTGTCCATGAACCTCATTGCTGACCGTCAGCCCTCCGTGCATCTCCAGAACTAGACCCCAGACACAGCTCTTCCATTGCAGTTCTATCCTAGCACAGCTCTGCTACAGTACTAGACTCATGATCCGTAGCACATCATGAAATTCCAGACACGTGTGTCCATGAACCTCAGTGCTGACCGGCAGCCCTCCGTGCATCTCCAGAGCTAGACCCCAGACACAGCTCTGACACTACAGCTCTATCCTAGCACAGCTTTGCTACAGTACTAGACTCATGATCTGCAGCACATCATGAAATTCCAGACACGTGTGTCCATGAACCTCATTGCTGACCGTCAGCCCTCCATGCATCTCCAGAGCTAGACCCCAGACACAGCTCGGGCACTGCAGCTCTATGCTAGCACAGCTCTGCTACAGTACTAGACTCAGGATCCGTAGCACATCATGAAATTCCAGACACGTGTGTCCATGAACCTCATTGCTGACCGGCAGCCCTCCATGCATCTCCAGAGCTAGACCCCAGACACAGCTCGGGCACTGCAGCTCTATGCTAGCACAGCTCTGCTACAGTACTAGACTCAGGATCCGTAGCACATCATGAAATGTCAGAAATGGATCCCAGACACAAGAGTGCACTGCACGCCGATGGTGGCCGGCAACACCCCCTTGCTATCCAGAACAATTACTACTAATAATACATTGCTTTTACACAGTACGTATTACAAGAGTTTTGCCTTTCACTGCGCTATTCAGAAGTTTACTGCTCCAATAATGCACACAGCTCAGCCTGCACACCTCAGTCTTGAACGCAGATCCCTCTGCGCGCCAACCCTCGCTCCCATAAGGAGGCATTGAGCAGATGCCAGGGAACCTCGGCTGCCGGGCCAGGTTTGATCTCTGGGACTCAGAGCCTCTCTGTGTCAGGCGCTCTGTAGCCCTTTCTCCAGCGGGACCCCCGAGCATACAAATAACACGTCCATAATTGCCAGCCTCCTCCTAGTCCTATCCAGGCTGGCACTCGCCCTGTTTTCCTTGGCGATCCCTCCTATAAAGCCCTTGACCGTTCAAACATTGTAGCCATTCACAAAGATCACACCACCTAGATGTCGGCGCTCTGGCACTTTGTAAAACAGCTCTTAGATGTCTCAGCCCGAGGGCCCTCGTTCCATCAACATCGGAAAGATGAAGGCCTGATTAGGAGGAGCTCGACTGAAACATGCGACCTGCTACAAATAGCCTCTGAGCTGTGCCACAGGCCAAGATAGAGGTGCATTGGCAGAGCTGTGAGACAGAGGCTTACCCCTTGCTACGGTAGCTTGCACTGTGTAGCAGAAGGCTGCAGTGTGCTGTGAGCTAGTAGCTCGCCTCGTTCCTCTCATTCAGTTCACAGCACTGCAGTATAGAAGCTCGCTTGGCTCTGCGTTTAAAGCTTGCGTTGCTATGGTCAATGAAAGCGAGCACTGCTTTCTTATTAGCATTTCAGCCTGCGTTCCAGCTGCTTCTCTTATTTAGAAGCTCTCCAGACTCTGAGGCAAGAGCCCTTGCCACCGAAACTTTCCCGGCTCCCTGGGATACAAACTGACTCTATCATAAACACCTCCTGGGTTCTTTATCACAGAAACATATTCCCCTCTAATAGCAGCTCATCTCGATCTCTTTAATAGAAACTCTCCCTGCTCGCTTAGAAAGAAGTGCACGAGGCTCTCTTTAAGAGACACAAACTCATATCTCTTGTAAAAACACATGTTCTTCTCTGCTATAGAAGCTCGCCTTTCATATATAATAGATGCTCACAGAGCTCTCTGATAGAGGTTCACCAGGCTCTCTGTAATAGAAGCAAGCTCAGCTCTCTTGTAAACACTCGCACTCCTCTCTTAAATTGAAGCTCGCCCTTCATATATAATAGATGCTCACAGGGCTCTCCGATAGAAGTTCACCAGGCTCTCTGTAATAGAAGCAAGCTCAGCTCTCTTGTAAAAACTCGCACTCCTCTCTTAAATAGAAGCTCGCCCTTCACATATAATAGATGCTCACAGAGCTCTCTGATAGAAGTTCACCAGGCTCTCTGTAATAGAAGCAAGCTCAGCTCTCTTGTAAAAACTCGCACTCCTCTCTTAAATAGAAGCTCGCCCTTCATATATAATAGATGCTCACAGAGCTCTCTGATAGAGGTTCACCAGGCTCTCTGTAATAGAAGCAAGCTCAGCTCTCTTGTAAACACTCGCACTCCTCTCTTAAATAGAAGCTCGCCCTTCATATATAACAGATGCTCACAGAGCTCTCTGATAGAAGTTCACCAGGCTCTCTGTAATAGAAGCAAGCTCAGCTCTCTTGTAAACACTCGCACTCCTCTCTTAAATAGAAGCTCGCCCTTCATATATAATAGATGCTCACAGAGCTCTCCGATAGAAGTTCACCAGACTCTCTGTAATAGAAGCAAGCTTAGCTCTCTTGTAAACACTCGCACTCCTCTCTTAAATAGAAGCTCGCCCTTCATATATAATAGATGCTCACAGAGCTCTCTGATAGAAGTTCACCAGGCTCTCTGTAATAGAAGCAAGCTCAGCTCTCTTGTAAACACTCGCACTCCTCTCTTAAATAGAAGCTCGCCCTTCATATATAATAGATGCTCACAGAGCTCTGTGATAGAGGTTCACCAGGCAAACTGTAATAGAAGCAAGCTTAGCTCTCTTGTAAAAACTCGCACTCCTCTCTTAAATAGAAGCTCGCCCTTCACATATAATAGATGCTCACAGAGCTCTCTGATAGAAGCTCACCAGGCTCTCTGTAATAGAAGCAAGCTCAGCTCTCTTGTAAAAACTCGCACTCCTCTCTTAAATAGAAGCTCGCCCTTCATATATAATAGATGCTCACAGAGCTCTCTGATAGAGGTTCACCAGGCTCTCTGTAATAGAAGCAAGCTCAGCTCTCTTGTAAACACTCGCACTCCTCTCTTAAATAGAAGCTCGCCCTTCATATATAATAGATGCTCACAGAGCTCTCTGATAGAAGTTCACCAGGCTCTCTGTAATAGAAGCAAGCTCAGCTCTCTTGTAAACACTCGCACTCCTATCTTAAATAGAAGCTCGCCCTTCATATATAATAGATGCTCACAGAGCTCTCTGATAGAAGTTCACCAGACTCTCTGTAATAGAAGCAAGCTCAGCTCTCTTGTAAACACTCGCACTCCTCTCTTAAATAGAAGCTCGCCCTTCATATATAATAGATGCTCACAGAGCTCTCTGATAGAAGTTCACCAGGCTCTCTGTAATAGAAGCAAGCTCAGCTCTCTTGTAAACACTCGCACTCCTATCTTAAATAGAAGCTCGCCCTTCATATATAATAGATGCTCACAGAGCTCTCTGATAGAAGTTCACCAGGCTCTCTGTAATAGAAGCAAGCTCAGCTCTCTTGTAAACACTCGCACTCCTCTCTTAAATTGAAGCTCGCCCTTCATATATAATAGTGCTCACAGAGCTCTCTGATAGAAGTTCACCAGGCTCTCTGTAATAGAAGCAAGCTCAGCTCTCTTGTAAACACTCGCACTCCTCTCTTAAATAGAAGCTCGCCCTTCATATATAATAGTGCTCACAGAGCTCTCTGATAGAAGTTCACCAGGCTCTCTGTAATAGAAGCAAGCTCAGCTCTCTTGTAAACACTCGCACTCCTCTCTTAAATAGAAGCTCGCCCTTCATATATAATAGATGCTCACAGAGCTCTCCGATAGAAGTTCACCAGGCTCTCTGTAATAGAAGCAAGCTCAGCTCTCTTGTAAACACTCGCACTCCTCTCTTAAATAGAAGCTCACCCTTCATATATAACAGATGCTCACAGAGCTCTCCGATAGAAGTTCACCAGGCTCTCTGTAATAGAAGCAAGCTCAGCTCTCTTGTAAACACTCGCACTCCTCTCTTAAATAGAAGCTCAACCTGCCATCTATGATGGCTCGTTAGTCGAAGATTGCCAGCCAAGCTCTAGTTGACAGCAACCCACTCTCTCTGATAGAAACTTACTCGCCCTAATATCCACAACGTTAGTCCCAGCTGCATTTCAGCATCCGTAGTTCATCTGCCTATCCATGATAAAACCTAGTGTGGCTCTTTATGACACTCAACAATAAGTTTCCCAGGCTCTCGGCGACAAAACCATCCTTAGGTTTCTTTGATAAAAGTTAACTCTGCTCTTCTTGACTGGAACTCGTGCTTCTCCCAATAACAGAAGCTTGTGTTGCTGCCAGGCTATGGTGCGCGGCCACTGCTGTTTCTAAACTCCTACAGGTGTCAACACATCTGCTGTATAAAGAAAAACCGGAAAACGGAGAGATAGAGAGAAAAAAACACAAAAACTCTATAGAGCTTTCCACTGGAGTGGATTCATCACAGGCTTGGAGTGGTACAGGGTGGCCTCGTCATTGGTGGAATGAAAGTCACCCAATCAGTTGTAAGTTGTGTAGGAGACCACTGATAAATGCAAAGTACAAGCCATATTGAGACAGTGTAGTGCACAACAGAAGAACTAGTTACTTACATTTGGTAACACCATTTCTGGTGGATATTCTATCTAACCACAGATTTCTTACCTTTAGAAAATCCTCCAAGTGCCAGACTGGATCTGGAAGTTTTCATAGCAGTGCTTCTGTGAGCCACCAGCTGGCAAGGTGCGGGTCCCCATTGTCTTTGTTCCGCCCCAAGTGACTGAGCGGAGCTGCATATAAGTGCCATCCCTCCGCAATGGCATCAGTTTCTCGCTTGACTCTGCCTGCCCCCACAGACACAGAGCACAAAACAATTGAAAGTATCAGTGTGCAAACTGATTTGGGACCTGTTTGGTAAAAGTTGTAGTCTATGGTAAAAAGAGACTACTCCACACAACGGAGAGGATTGTTAAAGTAACATTTGCATCCACGTTTGTCAGGGGTTTCATCATTGTCTGCCAAAACCCCTGCTTCAGTCTGCCAACATTAACTGCCATCCGGGAACTGCCCCACTCATATTTCTGATTTTACAGCGATCGGCCTCTCCTACACGCAATTCAGGCACATCAGGCTCAAAAGAATGGCTAGCACATGTATACCTGGCACTTGCTGTCATCCCTATGCTATAGCCTTGACGGCTGCCATTTTGGATGTCTAACCAACAACTGTGTTAGACCTGTCATCCTCAGGGTGATCTTCCCCAAACCTTTTGCTTTTGCCCTCCAGATTTTGCTGAATCTTTTTGTTGGCATTAGGGCTCTGAACACTTTACCACTGATGTCCAGTGCTAAAGGGCATGTGCTTCTTCCCTAAACATGTGTGTATTTGATGTATACATGATTGGTATATTTAATTTACCTGCAAGTCCACTGTAAAGTGGTATATCATATACCCAGGGCCTGTAAGTTAAATGCTACTAGTGGGCTTGCAGCACTGATTGCGCCTCCCACACAAACCTGTCTCAGGCCTGCTATTGCAAGGCCTGTGTGTGCAGTTTACTGCCACTTTGACTTGGCATTTAAAACTACTTGCCAAGCCTTAAACTCCTCTTTTTCTACATATGAGTCACCCCTAAGGTAGGCCCTAGGTAGCCCTAAGGTCAGGATGCTATGTAAGTAAAAGGTAGAACATGTAGTTTTTTGTTTAGCATGTCCTGGTAGTGACAAACAGCTAAATTCATTTTTCACTACAGTGAGGCCTACTCCTCTCATAGGTTAACATTGGGAATTCCTTTATACACTTTTAAGTGGTAATTCCTGATCAGAAAAGAGTAGTTACTTCGTGTTTTATATCTTTGGAATGGTAATGATAAATCTTACTTACTGGTGAAGTTGGATTTGACATTACTGCTTTAGAAATGCCACTTTTAGAAAGAGGACATTTCGCAGCACTTACTGCTCTGTGTGCCTTGCAGTCTGTCTCCAATACATGCCTGGGGTGGGTGACAACTACACTTGGTGAATTCCCTCTAGACAGCCACAATTACAGAAAGGATAGGTGTGTCTGAGCACCCATCTACACACATCTGCATTCTGATGGCCATGCCTTGGCAGGATGGAAGGGAGGGGCTAACAATGGACTGAATTGGTAGTGTCCTGTCCCCACACAAAAGGCTGATTTACCCCCCCGTCTCCATAGATAGCCTGGCAGACAGGGCTGAATTGAAAGGAGGACCTGTGCACTTCAAGTAGCTGCTCTGAAGTCACCCCCACATCAAAGGCACTTTCGGGTATACGTGATGGGTCTCTGACCCCCTAAAATGAGACACTGCTAGACTTGTAACTGAGGCTCTGCCAGAGGAACTGCTGTGCTTCTTAAAGGACTCAACTGGACTGCTCATCTGAATGGCCTACTTTTCTGCTTGTTTTCTTGCTGTCTGCTGCGCTCTAACTTTGCTGAAGGAAAGCTGGACTCTGCATTCACTCCAAAAGTGCTCCAAGGGCTTGTTGGCTTGCTTCTTTTGTTTGAGACTCAGGAATATCAAAGTCCTGGCTCACTGGTAGAGGCTCAGATACTTGCAACATAGCCTCAACACATCTCCTGTCTGCATGTAGCAGAACCGGCCCATCGACCCGGTTGCGGGAGTAAAATTGGCACATCGCATCAGAACCTGCGCTTTGTCTCCGGAGATCGACGCATCCAACAGCTTATCGCCACTGCTGCAGCTTGGAGAGATTGACCCATCCCCTCGATTGCATGGAGAAACCTGGCGCATCGCTCAACGCCTCTCAACTCCTGCACCCATCTATGGAAATGACGCATCGCCGTCAGCGTGTGGAGAAAATTGACACATTCTCCACTTGTGGAACCCGCATTGACGCATCTCACAACGCATCGCGCTGTTGCGACCAGGAAAGGTACTTTGTTCACCGGGGCCTGCATGGGTCCTGTAGCTAACCGGCGCTCCATCATGGTCAGCTCGAGCTTTGACTTTGCCCCGGTCCAGTGTGACCTCAAGTAACCGCTAAAGCGCTAATTGCTTCTAAAGTGCTATTTTTTGCTTCTTCTTTTGAAATTCAATATCTCAACTTTGTAACATTGGATTTTTGTCGCTCTGGTCTTGTTTTGTTCAGGATATATATTTTAGAACCTGTGTTGAGTCTTTTTGTGGTGTATTCATTGTGTTACTGTTGTCGTGTAGTTTCCACACTATGGTAGGAACTGCATGTTTGTAGACGGCACAACCGTATTGCTGGTGCCAGACTGATTCTATGTACCCCCTCAGAATATGTTGTCTTATAGGCCAGCTAGCTCTTAGTGCCACCATGAGTACCCCTTAACCTAGGCGGGTAGCAAATGGTTTTGGCAACCGCTGACCATGACAACCCTGATCCCCAGGAATTGTGGTAACAGATCTAGAACCCTTTTGCTCAGTCGCTCGTGCTCTCTTATTCTTTGAGAGAAATATACAAGGAATACACTGTGGGACGTTTTCAATGTTAATTGAGCCAACTAGATTCTTGTATAAAATATATGTGCTGCAATGATCAATAGACAGAAGCAGATAAAAGTTATTAGAAGTATTAGGACACTGAACATAATGAAAAGTTCCTCCATTGTGCCAAGGAAATGTATATATGCAGGCATATAACACAATATAGAACTCTGGCGTACTCCTACTATGCAGTCCCTAACCTAAGTGTCTAGTGCTTGTATGTGTGTGTTCTGCAGAGAATCCCCGTACTGGATGATCCAACCCGGGTTACTTGAAAGGAAAGAATGTAAGTCCCCATCTTGGTCACAAGCTGGTCACCCTTCGCAGAGATATCAGCAATCTGCTGGGCCGAAGCTTCAGCGTGTAGAGACCTCGGCAAAACTCTTCTAACTAAACCCGGAAATGCTTGTTTATTAATAATAAAAAGCATTCTTGCAAGTCCGAGCCCGAGAATAGCCTAGTCTATAGATAGCTGTGCCGCCTTGTGGATGAAAAATAGAACGACATCTGCACAATGTATGTCGAGGCCTTGTACATGGGTTCAAGGAGTCGTGATAATGGTCTTGTAAAGTGGAATCTGTAAGTGAAGCAGTTTCAGAGAAACTAATCCAGCATTGTCACACAAGCAAATATGTGTAAAAGGTTATTGTGTGAAAGGGAAGGCAACTTAAGAAATGTGTTCTTGGTGAAAGATGGTAGCGTTTCTACATGGGCCTAACTGAGACACATGACACCCACTCCTCAGACAAAGGGATGACCAATAAGCTATCTAAAAATAGAAAAGCTATATAAAAACAGTGGCACATAAAGCTATGATATAAAATCATCTAAAAGTAATTTTAAAAAGGCAATCATACAGTTTGAAAATTAAAGCACATAGAAAGCCATTTGCTAAAAAACAAAACCCTATAAAAGTCAATAAAATCAAATTTAAAATCATTTTAGAATAAAAATCAGGCAGAATAAAAAGAGTTCCCACCAAACGGAATAGCCCATTGTTTACGTGTTCCGAGTGGTAGACAAAACATTTCTGTTCCCAGCTTCCGCAGATGAAGTTCCCAGAGGCGCACCTCGAAATAGGTTTATGGAGCAAATGTGTTCCCATCCAGCCCCCACAGCAGCCACCAAGAGAGTGACCACAGTCTGTAGAAGGTGCGCAGAGCCAAGATCCATTTCACTAGGAGCTGACGTATCCCAAGATGGCTCAAAAAATGCGTTCAGCAGCAACGGAATATGCTGTGGACAACTATACAAATGGGCCTTTAAGTTGTCCACAAGTACATCAATGTCCGACGGCCCAACCAATTGCGATCTGAGGCATAAATCCAAGGCAGATTTGAAAGTGCACAGCAGACAGCGGAATACGGGTTGCACGCAGTGCAGCCAGACAGGCCAAAATGACAAGAACCAATGCTCATTCAATTTTTGAAACAGAGTTGTACTGAAGCAATGCACCATGCGTTCACGGCACAGCATCACACGTGGTAGTGCTCGTTCCATTTCGTTTTGAACTGTGCAGAGCAGAAAAATTAAAACCACAGTCCCAGCAATGAGAGCAGGACAAGCGGAAGACCTCCAAAAATGCTTCAGAGTACGGAGTGTATAAAGGATGGAATTACTCCAAAAACTGTCTGGAAGGTACAAACCAACCCAGAGCCTATAGAATTAAGAAGGTGCGCTATTCCCTTCGTTTTAGACATGTTAAAAAGACGATGGACCAGCTCCCGAAAATGAAGTGGGAAGGTAGTATGGAGTATTGACTGTATCTCTGAAAAGGACCTTGCAACCTGGAGATAAAACGTCTCTTTAGGGGATGTTATGGCCACATCTGTTTGAAACAGCATGGCTTTCAGTTTGCTCAGAGCATCAAAGCATATGTTTGAAACATTTATTGAAGGCCATAGCGTTGCCTCCCTAACTGTGTGGGCAGGTGGAAACAGAACATGAGTACAATTAACTATGGAATTTACCATCACCAGATAAGCGATGTGGGTTTCATTCCACAACAGCCTTGACTGTTAAGCATCAAATAGCTCCCATTAGAGATCAATGTGAAAACCGGACGAATCACAGCCGCCGGGGAAACTTTCAGGTAAAAGGAAAAGTTCACCACAGAGGCATTACAAGCCCCATGCAATGAATGTCCTTGCAGATTAAGGACCCACTCAAAGTGTTCTCGCAGTATGAACCACTGAGAAAGACTTCAGTTTCCCCATTTCTACATCGAAACTTGAAAGGCCGTTCCCAATACTTGTGTACAAACACTTCCCCTAACGCTTCATATCTGCCTACTTGGTGGTGTTGCAGACAATATTGGAAATGGAATGTCTAAATTGGCAGAGTAATATACCCATCGATTATACAACCCGCAGACGGAATTTCCGCAACGGTGAAAGGTAACTTCTCTAGCTTTTCAATGTGTAACATGGTGTATTTTGCATATTTACGTGCCATGAGTATCTGCTGTTCGGTCAGGTGATATAGGAAAAACAGACTCGTTGCATTAATATGTCGCCATGGCACATGGCCAGACGTAGTGTTTGAAGTGTCCAGCTCAATAGCATAAAAGACTTATGACTGCCCATGTTGTAATGCGGGCATATCCTGTTGTATAATGTCTATTGCAGATGACACTATGTTGCCCAAAGAGTATATTCTAGCGGATAAGGTGGTCAAACAGTTGTCAACCACTGTCAAAGCCTTCTCTAAATTAACTCTATCAATCTCACGCAGTCTTTCAGCAGCATCCTGCTGAGAAACCTTCCATAATTCGTTATATATGGCATACAAGAAGCACTTTTGTCGTGGTTTCCGGGGACCCAATAAAAAGTCCCTGAGTTCCAGATTATCAGATAAAAGGGACAAGTGTTGTTTCACCTGAGACAGTGTTGAAGTTTTTAGCCAATCAAGGCACAATTTCCCAACACTGTAAGTTGTCACCACCTCGAGTGTACATACTGTACATAAAACATGTTAGGTCTATTAATCTTGAAACCCTAAGTGTTACCCAGGAATAGTGCTTGACATCCGTTAGTGTCTAGTGGTCAAACTAGCCATCCCTTCCAATTGGGGTCAGATGAATTGTATGTGCCATTACACAGCATGGCATCCCATGTATCCTCACTGAGTGTGCAAATTGTTGCCAGTTTTCAAAACACGCAAATGTAGGAATTCGTTGTGTGTTCAAATCTTTCATCTTGGCTATTCCAAGACATGTTGTTTGTTGCACAGATTTGTTCAGGAAAATCATTTGTTGTGGTATCAGGCATGTTCTAAACAAAGCCTCTGTTCCCTGAACCTGCCAGTCTCTTGTCCCCCAAATAGACTTTACATCTATGGTGTCCCTCCATAAGTAGAAACAATGTACAGGTAGCTGGGAAGGAAAAAAGGCAGAATATATCAGTTAGCATATTTTTCTTTGCAGGTGATGGTGCAAGCCTATAAAAATATGAGGCCAGGTCGGCTGTAATGTAACCAGAAAAATAAGCAACCTTCTGTGCAAATGTCTTTGAACTACCCCATGGTGGTGTAGGGCAATGTTTCCATTGAGTGTAATTATAAACAGCGCGTGGAACACTTGCTTTATGCAAGAAATGATGGCGGTAATGTTGAAAACAGAACCTGTCATCATGATTAGATGTACCATCATACAATTCATCAGAGGAAAACAGTTGAATGTTCTAGATCTTCAAGCAGTTCATGCACTGTATCAATGTCCCGATCATCAGAAACAGTACTAGGGGTAAAGACATCATTCAAAGAAATTTTGAACAAATGTGGAAATTGTAATAGTTCAGTGGGACCATACACATCATACAATACTCTATCCCAAACAATCCCCTCAAGAACTGGATCAGCTGAAATGTTCACAAGGGATAGGTCTCTTCGTTCATGGTGTGATGATGCATGTGGTTTAAGTACCAAGTTCACCAGTTGAACTGCAGAGTATTCTGGAAGATAATGTCCATTTAGAAGCAGGAAAAAGACTGTCACCAAACCAATCCAGAGGACCAGGGAAAGTAATCCAATTGTAATCCAAAGACGTAACCAAGAAGAAACAAAATATGTCCTTTCAGCCAAAGAAGGAAAACACTTTTTTTGCCTGAAAGGGAGAGGCGGCGGTTGTGGTGGTGGATCGGATCCAACGGAAGAGAAGTCATCAAAGTTGATGAAGTAGCCAGAGGGAGTCCGATCAATTTTTGGCAGCTCTGCAGGTGTAGAACTGAGAGATGACTCGATCTGTGGAACATTGACGTAGACCTTATTCTTGTCTTGATTCAGAATTGAAATCTGAGTTTCTGTACTAATTGACTTTACAGTAGTTGTTGTTGTAACAGGTAGAAGAGATACTTCATTGTTGTTGTTTGTTGTCTCTCGTTGGCGAGAGGATGCTTCTTCAGTTATTAAAGCTTCCATCTGAACTTCCTGTATGGTAGCGAGAGGAGGCAGGTAGCTAACCAGGAGCCCACATGGCTTACTGTTGAGAATCAGGGGCGGAAGAAGTACGGTTCTGGTACCTTCAACAGCCAAGACAGGTACAGGCGCTCTGTAGGATGGTCCAAACTCTTTTCTGTCCACTATATTTTTCCTGACCAGATCCCCAACCTTTGGGATCCAGCCAGGCCTCGCCGGGACTACCTTCATCTCTCCAGTGGTGGTGCGTTTTATGTGGACATTGCTTTGTTCGTACCGGAATTCGTTCAGTTCCTGTAAAACAACCAAACATTCATTGATGTCAATGGTGTTTCTGCCACCACTATGCTGGGATTGTCGGGGTCTGGGACCCACATCTTTACCCCAAACAGGATTTCATAGGGAGTCCGGCCACCCAGGGATTTTCTCAGCATGTTGTTGTGTCCTCTGGACCCCATATAGGTGATGGACCCAAATGCGACCTGAGCCTAGAACACTTGCTGTTAAAGACTGCTTTAAGTTTTTTCCTCTACACAACCACATTTCCCTCGGGATGGTATGGAGATGAGAAATGCAGAGTCACACACAAACTTTCCATGGCCTCTTTGTAAGCCCTCAAGCTAAATGCCAGACCCTGGTCGGAATGTAATGTGCCTACTGCATACGTCCCGATAAAGACTCACAGATCCTTTATAACAGTTTGGGCATCAGCTGACCACTGTGGCCATACCCACAGGAATCGAGACCAAGAATACACTGCCACCAATATGTACTTGTAAGCCCCATCTGATTGTAGAGGGCCTTAGTGGTCCAAATAGACACAAGCCAATGGCTTGTTTGAAATCAGTAGAGGTGTCTGGGATGGACACACTACACTGGAACCCATCATCTGCTGGCAGATGTTGCAATTAAGGACAAAGTCCTTGGTCTGTTTGTAGAGACCTGGACACCAGTAGCGCTGCTGCAACAATGGAACTGTAGCAGTCACCCCCGCATGTGCAGAGGCCCGACCCTCATGAGCAGCTAGTATCAACCCCAGTCTGCAATCAGCATTTGGTATTACTCTATCCCCCACTCCAGGAATGTGAGCATATGGTATGTTCTGTGCATCTAACTTGTAGGAGTATTTGAGTGGAAAGCGTTTAGGCAGGTACTGTCACGTACAGCGTTGACAGTCACTGTAGGAAAGTAGGGTCTGCTTTTATAGTTACCCCCACTTTTTGCCTGGTGCTAAGCTGCTATTGACTAGACTGACTGGGATCCTGCTAATCAGGACCCAGTCTCTCTGCTTTCTCCCTTAAATTGTTGTGGTTAGTACTTAGGTACATCCCAGATTGGTTACTGGGGTACCCTTATCAGTCCCTAGTATATGGTACTAAGGTACCCAGGGCATAGGTACCCCAGAGGTCCCCCATCGGCTGAAGCATTCATTATGTCACCCATGGGAGACCATTCAAAATACAACTACAGGCCTGCCATTGCAGCCTGTGTAAGCTGGTGCTAGCACCACTTACGAAAGAGATAGGTTTCCTATATCTAGGGTCACTGCACTTAAAATCTACAAGTCACCCCTATAGCAGGCCTTATCAATCCTGAAGGCAGGGTGCTTGGTTCTAAGTGTGAGGGTGCCCCTGCATGAGCAGGACACCCCTACAGCCTACGGAGTCCATTCTCCCGGGTTGTAAGTGAAGCAGCCATATGCCATATAGGGGGGCACTGCGTAATTAGGCGATGACCATCTCGAAATTGGCTGCAACGAATCCTATCATGTTTAGTATCAAACATGTTGGAATCATACCCCCAACACCGTAAACGGCATGGGGGTATGATTCCAAGCACTGGAAGAGGCTTCTGTTAAGCTCTCAGTGCTCCCGATACCAGTCTTCTAGACCCGGACAGCACAACATGGCTGCTGCCGACCAGAGACACGATTCTGCCCTCCTGCTGCTGAGCCAAGCTCGAGCAGGGGAAGGCAGAACAATAGGTATCCTGTCACAGGGAGGTGTGACAACCTCCCAGACAGGATTTAGTATATTGGGGCTGGGTGGGTGAGCTTGCCAGTGCCACCCAGTCTGCATGAGGGGCACATTTGGTGCCTCCTTGCATAGTCCAGTTCAAACCAGCTCTGGGAGCCGTTGGCTCCCGCTCTGGTGCGAAACTGGACAAAGGACATGGGAGTAACCTTCCCACTGTCAAACCCCTCCCCTGGGAGGGTCCCCTGAATCGTCCCAACCCTTTCTTTAGGGTACTTAAGGGCTTACCTGGGTGTAGGTCCCTAGATTCGTCGTGGGACACTATTCATTTCAGACACCACTTCAACTTCTACCGTCTGGGCACTCTGGACTTCGCTGGACTTTGTTTGGGCTCGACTTCGTCCCCCTTTCAGTTTGCTGCACCGTCTGTGCCTGTGCACCATACAGGAACCTTCCAAAGCCTGTGGGCATCAAAGACACCTGAAGGAATCTCCCTTGAAGTGAAGGAACCACTTCCCTGCATCTGCAGGCACCACAACTAAGCCGACCGGTCTGCTGATCCTGAGCTCCTACAGACTCCGAAAGGTTCAACAACACAGGTGGTGGTTCTCCACAGCTCTCGAGGCCTGCCCTGCCCTCTCACGAAGTTTGAGGCCAGTATCCCTCGAGGGAGACGCAGGAACCAAACCCCTGTGCACCGTGTCGACTTGCTGTTGCAAAGGCTTGTTGGCTTCCTTCCACCAAGATCTTCGGGCTCCAAGTAGCCCCAACCTCAAGCATCTCCAGTGACCAGAATCTTCATCCACACCACATCGTTTGCACCGTGGCCTGCATCTTTTGGTGAGCTGCTCAAGGTCCTCTTGCGACTCCAGTGCCACTGGCCTGTGGGTCCTATTGAGGGTCACCTTTGTTTCTTTTGGGCTCCCCTGATTGCTCGGGCCTGCCCTGACTCCCCTGCTTGTAGTGAGTCCCCTAGACCTTGCTGATCCCGACATTGCACCTTCTTCGATATCCACGTGGCTTGTTGGTGCTTCCGACGGACACTGACCCCTCATCTGACGACATCCAACGTGGGACAGCTCGTGTACGGCTCCTGGTCTTCCTCAGCGTCGCCTGGACCTCAGCTGCAGAGTAAAGGTCACCGTCAACTCACCTGCAACACCCGACATCGGTGGGCATTAGTCTTCCAGATCTTCTGGTCACTCCTGAGTGACATATAATCTGTCCCCTCTGCTTGTAGGTACCTCTCAACTAGAATCCACCTTTGGATTCCACCGGACACTTTCTCCTCCTCCAGCAGCAGCATTTTCCTGAAGTCCACCATTGGGTTCGACAGCGGTTTCCAACACCACTTCACACCTATGCACCTGGCTTCCCTGAAGTAGGTAACATGGGTACTAGGGTATCCACGGGCGGGGTGGCTCTCCAACCTTCTCTCTTCCATGGGGCTTCTTCAGGGTCCACTGGGAAGGGTCCTTAATCTTTAAAATTGCAACAGTGACATACACGTTGATTTGTACGGAGAACGCAGTCGTGTTATCACACTGCACATGCTCTCCGTGGGGTCCCTATCTACTTGCCTTGGGTGGTTCCTTGGGTCCCTGGCACTTCTACGTCCTCTGGACATTGTCTTGACACAAGTCGTGGTTCTTATACCACTTTCTTAGTATATGGTTTGGTCCCCCCCTGGGGTCCACTGTGTATGCTGTGCTATTTACTTGATTTCTATGCAAAGTATTGTGTGCATTGTGTATATCTCCGGGTGGGAGATATTTGTATGTATTAGTGAGTGTTATATAATAAATACATATTTTTATAAATACATTGTGTGGTTCTCTTTCACTTCATCTATACTTATATGATTGCATTCTGGTAAAACAAGCTGCTTTATACTCCTTCTGGACTAAGCCTGAAGGCTGCTCTCCACAGCTACCACTTAGAGAGCTTTCTAAGGTTGTCTAAGACCTCTTAAATCACCATAAGGGTTGTCTGGAGAGGTGCAGGGTGCCCACTTACATAAGTGGACATCATATACCAGGCCAGCCCCTCACAGCCACCATGATGTCTCTGCCTATCCTCGTGCTAGAATGAGTAGGTGCAGCAACTGCAGCAGTGTGCATTGTTGCTTTTGAGCTTCATCAGCCATGGAATTCTCTGCAATGTGAATGCCAACAGGTTGATGACTCAATGTGTGTATTACATGAGTCCGTGGCAAGCAATCTTTCCCTTTGCCACCTTTTCCCAAAGCAACTTGTGCTTTATTGTGCAACCCTTTGAGTCTCTGCATCCATTCTGGCTCCAATAGTGTAGGTATTCATTATAGGACTGGACACAGTAGTACGAATCACACACTGTACGTGTCCATGATCCGTATTTTCTAGTGCCAGGATTAGAGCCTTTAGGTCTGCCAGCTGCGCTGTGTAGTCACCAAGTGACTGCATGCAGGTTTTCTCAGGATGGAATTCTCCATCCTGCATGTGCCATTTCACAATTGCGCACGCAGCTGAGTTTTGGTGCTCAGTCCCTACAGCAGGCTAGGCAGACCCATCAGTATAAATGATGTAATCATAGTGATATAGAGGCATTATTTCATTAAGCAGAGGATATTCTTGTTCATATTGCAAAAAGGCTTATGTTTGTAGTGTAGAATCAAATCTGTAGCCTACATCTGTTGCAGTGAGTGAGTTAGTCCGTTGTATTCATCGTAAAGCCTTAGAGTTTGAAATGCTTGCTGTGGTGATGGCCTCTAAGGTCGGCACCGGGGTCACGACAACTATGCGTTTACCCTGAGCCAGGGCTCGCACTCTGACCACAGCAGTCTGTACTGCTGTTAGGATTTTTTCAGTAGGTGCAAAACGAATTCAGCATTAGAATAAAAATTTGATTTATATGCAATTGGTACGGTGTCACCTTCGTTAAATGTGACGAAAGTGTACCCTGATGTTTCCGCATTACCGCGTATCACCAGGTTCGTTGTATGTGTATAAATGTTTGGAAGCTATCATGTCAGCTTGTACGGAATGTAAAATATTTGTGTGTTTCTGTGTCCAATGTGTGCTTGAGAAGTCTGGACGAATCAAGTCGTAGAAAGGTTTAACCTTTTCTGCGTAATCTGGAATGTATGTTCTGTCACAATTTACGAATCCCAATATGGATTGTAGTCTTTTCAATGTTGTTGGTGGTTGAAGCAGCGCATATTTCTTTAAGAAGTGTGTCGAAAGGCTGTTACGTTCACTTGACAGCTCATATCCCAGAAAAAGGACATTGAGGTGCACAATTTTTGATTTTTTTAAATTTAATTTGTAGCCCATGTGGGCAAACTCTAAAACTATACGATCTACTCTTGTCAAGTATTCCATGAGATCATCATCCATCAGATATATGTCATCAACATAGGACAATGCCTGTTCATCAAACGTTTGCAGTAGTTCTGTTACTCTCGCCGAAAACAGCCCGGGCTATTATTATACCCTTGTGGCAATTGGCAGAACTGCCTTTTTGAACCTAGTGCACTGAATGCAGTCAGATATCTGCTTCCAGCTGCTATATTTTGGTAGAAAAATCAATTCGAGATATCAAGTGTTATTTTATATTTCTTCCACACAATATTGTTCATTAGTGTGGCACTGTGTGCATTCTGTACTGCAAATGTGTGAGTAGCTGTATTTAAGTATCTGTAGTCTAATACTAGACAATACGAATGGTCTGGTTTCAATACTGGAAACAAGGGATTCTTCATAGATGAGGTACACATTTCTATTACACCTTGGTATTCAAGTTGTTCTAGGATATCCCTAACTTGTTTTTTAGCTTCATGTTTAATATGGTATTGTTGCTGAGGTTTTGGGGTTGTCCTTAATGGGATCTCATGATAAGGGTAACCGTCATCCTACCCCACATGGTTGTGATATAACGCAGGAGCTAGTGCTAATGCCCAATCATTGGCATATGAATGTTTTACTGATTCTGGAACGAGGTCGAAGAAAGCAGGTAAAATTACTTCTTCCCTGTTTGGCTAATTCTTTTCAGCGTATATATCATAACTGTAAGTTAAGCCCTCCCAAAATAGAACACTGATGTACCTGGGTATGCCCCCCTCCAACTGGAGTTGTATTTCATATAAACGATGGGGAGCACTTACTCTAGTATCAGGTGTTTCCACTGTGATATGCTCACTCAGTGCTACCTCCACCAGACAATCCATCAGGTTCCGGCGAACTATTGTGACTTCTGCTGCACTATCTAGCATTGTCACTGCCCATTCCCCTCTCAGAAGCAGAGTCCTCAATATCCGAGGCATGCCTGACCTTTAGTCCTGCTACTTTCTTCTTTTTCAGTTGAGGCCTGGAAGGTTTTGGTTTATCTTCCTGTTTTAATATGAAGTCAGATGAGCGTTGTTAGTTCCTCTTCGGTTACATGTACTCCTCCAATCTGCGCTCTGCCCATCCACCTTTCTCCGAACGTTTATAGTATGACTCTTGAAAGAACGAGACGAACGTGTATCAGTATCCTGATACCTGTCAGGTGGTCTAATATTATCACGGTTCTGAAGATTATATAGTTTCTCAGTGGCTCCTGTTGAAGAGATATGAAAATTAGAGTTGTGCTGTTCCTAAATAATCTGGAGTGTAGCAATATACAAAGGACAGTAGGCTACAGAGTCAAAGAGATGGGAATCCATTTCTTTGGAATATAATGCCCTCACACACCCAGTTGGGTGTCATGCTTCATCATCGGGCTGCTCCTCGTCTGGCCGGCGCTGCAATGCCTGACGGGCTCCCAATGAGGGGCACTTTGGCGGAGATCTTTTTCCAAATAGCAGTTTGGTGCCGTGGGGGTGAGGGGCTTAGTGAGTGTAGATGAATAAGTGGTGTGTGATGTTTATGTGAATTAAAACAGGGTTGGGAGTACCAGCAAAAATAATTTTATTGTGGGGTCTCCTACCCTGAATACAAAAGAAGAAAGGCGCAATGCTAAGTTAATGTCTCAGGTGTGGCGCTCTTCCGTGTGGTTGGTCAACATGTTTCTCGCCTATTCTACAAGTCTAGAGGCGATTCGTCAGGAACTAAAGTTAAAAGATTATCTACACTAAGGTGGACCGAAAAACAATGATGAACTAACGTTTGAGGTTTATGCCACCATGACTTACTCTGTCTAATGATTGGTAGTACTGGTTCTACCTGTTATGGAGAGAAAATCACATATTTATGCATGATATCAAACCAATATTACGAGTATCAAACACTCCTGTCCTATTCCCTGTGTGTCTAAATCACAGCACACAGTGGTGAGATGTTACAGGCATATATACACCAGGTGCCAAATATTATTGAGGTCACATTATGTCTCATGTGTGTAGTGACCAAATCAGTGTATTAAAAACCCAAAACTGCAAAAAAAAGTACAAGACTCACCCTATTTGGGATATACTACTGTTTCATCAATCCCCGGCAGGTCAAGATATGAGGAACTTCCCCATGTACTAGAGGGGTATGCAGATGAAAGGAACAGTTAAGAACTGTCAGCTTGCGAAGTCAACAAATCAGCCTGGAATTCACCCACACCCAGCAGCTTTGTTCTGGAACTAGCAACACTGGCTTTGACTGAGAATTTTTTCGAATTCAAAGGTCAAGTATACCATCAGACCCAGGGAACTTCCATGGGGAGCACCATGGCCCCCAGTGTAGCTTGCTTATACATGGCCTCTTTTGAGGAGGAAATCATTTTGAACAACTCTAACCCATACCGGGAAAATCTATGCCTCTGGAAGCGTTTTATAGATGATATAATCATCGTCTGGCGAGGCGATGTGGGTACATGTAATGATTTCTGCGTGTGGATTAACACTTTGAATCCATACCTCAGATTCACAAGCTCCACTTCAGACAACCAAATACCGTTCCTTGATCTCTTGATAAGGTTAGATAATGGTACCTTGAGCACAAAAATATATAGGAAGCCAACGGATCGCAACAGCCTTCTACTGTTCAGTAGTTGCCATCCGCCTGCCCTTAAAGAGAATCTTCCAGTGGGACAGTTTCTGAGACTCCGCAGAAATTGTAGTCAACTGGAGGACTATAAAACAGAAGCAGAAACATTGGCAAAAAGTCTTGCACGACGTGAATATCCCGCACGCAGTATTGCCCTTTCAAAAAAACGAGCAAGAAACAATAACAGGGAGGCTTTATTAGAACCTAGAGAAAAAGCACAAACAGAGATCTTGACATGTGTAACGACATACACTCCAGCATCCAATAGGATAAAAAACGTTATCAAGAAACATTGGGGCATATTAAACACTGGGAGCATGACCCTTGAACAACCACGCTTTGCTTTCAAACGATCACGGAATCTGAAAGACATACTGATCCACACCAGGCCCAAGGCACGAACTGTTAACACACAAAGACAGTTATGGGACCTTCCGCCTGTTCAGGGTCACTATCCGTGCAGCACTTGCACAGTGTGCGCCCTCACAGCGGTGACTAAGAATATCATCTTCAATGCAACCTTCACATGGGAATTGCGTAAGCACACTAATTGTAATACGACAAATTGCATTTATATGATTACGTGCCCTTGTAATCTCAGATACATAGGGATGACCACACGTCCGGTCAAAGTGAGAATCACGGAACATCGCAGTAATTTTTGGTGTCAAAAAGTGAATACCAAAATGTGCACACATTTCTCTAACACCCAACATTTACCAGACTCTTTTCGTTGGGTGATTCTTGAAACATTCACTAAAATCAGCAAAGAAGCTCTGTTTCACAAAGAACAAAGATGGGTGCATCGTCTGAATGAGGACATTCCTTGGAGCGCTTTACGCACTTAAAACTCTCTTGGAATGGTATCTTATTACTGCATCATTGACACCTCTTGACCTTTACTGGAACCTGTACATTAAGGTATACATTACATGTTATATTACATACTGGGGATACCATTCCGTAGGTGATAAAGAGGCCTTTGTGTGACTTTTACTCCACTCCAAAATGCCCCACATTCCTTCCATCCACTTCAAAATGGCCTCCAATTTTCCTTTTCCATTAACGGAGGTAGCGCCAATCTCATGGTGGTCGCCAACCAGTAAATCCATTGATGATTCAACACATAACTAACAAGCTATTCTCCCTTCTGCATTTCAACACAGTGTGGGGTATAGCAATATACACCTTAGGTTGCTACACGTCCGCTCACTATGAAAATACCCTTTTATTCTAAGCTAATACGGATACCCGAGCGGTTATGTGCTTGACTAATTCAACAACCTCTAAAATCCTGCACCCGATCGGGGATGTTTCCATAGACGTAATACAGAGAATCCGACCGGCGGCCCACGTTATCGTACCCACTCCAATATGGCGCTCGCAGTGTGGAGATCAGCATAATGGCTGCCCTCACACACGCGAGCGGTCCAGTAACATCTGGTAGCAATCACAAGTTAATGAGGAGGAGTAGCGGGTATTTAAACCGGGCTTTTTCACCACACTATACCTCCCGGTCCCTGCAGTAGTGGGTAGGTCCCTATACATACTGCGTACTACGCAAACGTGAGTACTTTGATAACCTTGGTGGTCTGTTGGTGGTTTCCAGCCCTAACCCTTTTAAATGGTTCCTCAGCCATTTTTTACTAGTTAGATGCACCTTCCCAACCACCCCCCACATCCCCCCCTCTTTTTTTGCTTCCTTAAACCTAACTTTAGTAACAAGTATGAAGCCTGTGTATTTCCATCACAACAGGGATTACGACTTTTTAAGATTTGGGCAACTTTAATGGACTTCCCGTGAATAATGCTCACTCCTCCATGTAACAAATAGCGTGATGTAGGAGCGAGTTACTATAGATTTTAAGGAGGCCCTCATCTCAAATCCTCTTGTTCATTTAATTAAAGCGTTTTTTGGCTTCGCAAGCTGACAGTTCTTAACTGTTCCTTTCATCTGCATACCCCTCTAGTACATGGGGAAGTTCCTCATATCTTGACCTGCCGGGGATTGATGAAGCAGTAGTATATCCCAAATAGGGTGAGTCTTGTACTTTTTTTGCAGTTTGGGGTTTTTAATACACTGATTTGGTCACTACACACACGAGACATAATGTGACCACAATATTTGGCACCTGGTGTATATATGCCTGTAACATCTCACCACTGTGTGCTGTGATTTAGACACACAGGGAATAGGACAGTAGTGTTTGATACTCGTAATATTGGTTTGATATCATGCATAAATATCATGCATAAATATGTGATTTTATCTCCTTAACAGGTAGAACCAGTACTACCAATCATTAGACAGAGTAAGTCATGGTGGCATAAACCTCAAACATTAGTTCATCATTGTTTTTCGGTCCACCTTAGTGTAGATAGTTTTTTAACTTTAGGTCCTGACTAATTGCCTCTAGACTTGTAGAATAGGCGAGAAACATGTTGACCAACCACACGGAAGAGCGCCACACCTCAGACATTAACTTAGCATTGCGCCTTTCTTCTTTTTTAATCAGGGTAGGAGACCCCACAATAAAATTATTTTTGCTGGTACTCCCAACCCTGTTTTAATTCACATAAACATCACACACCACTTATTCATCTACACTCACTAAGCCCCTCACCCCCACGGCACCAAACGGCTATTTGGAAAAAGATCTCCGCCAAAGTGCCCCTCATTGGGAGCCCGTCAGGCATTGCAGCGCCGGCCAGACGAGGAGCAGCCCGATGATGAAGCATGACACCCAACTGGGTGTGTGAGGGCATTATATTCCAAAGAAATGGATTCCCATCTCTTTGACTCTGTAGCCTACTGTCCTTTGTATATTGCTACACTCCAGATTATTTAGGAACAGCACAACTCTAATTTTATATTGCATTTGGGCATCTATGCTGGACCTTATGTATAAAAGCCCTTTGTCCCTCTATTTGTGAATCCTGTTGAAGAGACACACCCTGTAATTTTGTCTTGCCTTTATTTTTTTGTTTCTTCTTTGTTGAAGAGTTGGGTGCTTGCTTAGAGTTATCCTCTTCAGAATTACTCTTCCACTGTGATTTACCAGGTTTGGCTCCCAAATTATCTCTACCCAGCGTAGCATAGGTTTCTTTGCTAGTTTTAGGTTATTCATGCTCCTGCTGTGCAGGAGTCAAATCCCGTATGCGCTGGCATGTAGCCAATGCTGCTGCTTCCCCTTTTATGTTGCTTAACATAATGACGGATACTGTGGCAAAACTGCCCTTCAGTTTCATCCCCAAGTCCAGGGCAGGTGCTGCTCGTACTCATTCTGAAGCTGTTTCAGCACCTAAGGCAAAACAGACAAGGAAAGGGTACCAAGCGTTCTATTATATATAGTGCAGCGAATACTGTACCCCAAGTTGTACAGTCTTCCACAGGGGGAGCCATCCCTATAGGCAAGCAAATTGTCAATATTCCTTGTTTTTCCTGCGGGCCTGTATGGGGAATCATTGCTTCAAGCTGGCTCGTTTTTTGTGCAATCCAGAACGAAATCACCACCCATCTGACGGGAACTTTTCCCGTGACTGCATTTAGCATTTGTGGGCTGATGCACAGGGTAGCCAATTGTGGTTTTGTAGCTTGAGCAATCCGCGCAGGATTAAGTGTCAATGTTCACATTATGAACTGTGTAAGGCTTCTATATATTGTTACTAAATCTTTGTATAGTCTTCGCACCTCTGCTGCTGGTAAATTATCAACATTAGGATGCGGTGTGTAACAAGCTAAGACTGGCCATGTCGCTCTGTCATTGCTGAGCAGACCGAGTCTAACGTTTGCTGTTGTGTGTGGGAGGGCGCCTTTCAAGCAATTTATATGTTCTTGGTAAGTGAGCAGAACTTCTAATTCTTCATATGGAGTGTAGATATCTGGTATGTCATCCTCAGAGAAGGTGTGCAATAATTGTGTAACGTTGCCTGCAGCCGGGAAGGTAGCCCAAGAATAGAACACCTCTGTCCTAAATGCTTCGTGTGCCTCAACCACGAAGGTAACTTCTCCACCCCTGGATGTGAGACCATGGTGCAATAATTTCAGAGTAACCGCATGTTTGCAGTTCTCTGCAATGTTTAATGCCTGAGGACCTTCATCTGCAGACATAATAAAAATGAATTACAGAGTGGGTATACACAATGGCAATTAAATACTTTAAGAGTTCAAGCTTGAACAGCCTACAGTCAATACATAGGGGCTAACTACTCAGCTGAGGAGGATTTTGCCCTACCACCACAGATGTCTCCAGTTTGGAGGTAAGTAGGGGTCTCTGAGAAGACACGATTGAACTACTCAGGCGATCCATTAAAATAAATGCCTAAACAATGCTGGGGGCACCATGTTATGTAGTTTCCTCCCTACGGTAGGAACTGCACGTTTGTGGACAGTATAACCGTTGGGCTGGTGCCCGACTGATTCTATGCACCCCTCAGGATATGTTGTCCTATAGACCAGCTAGCTCCCAGTGCCACCATGAATACCCGTAAACCTAGGCGGGTAGCAAATGGTTTTGGCAACCACTAAACATGACAACCCTGATCCCCCCGAGAATCACGGTAAGTGATCTAGATCCCTTTTGCTCACTGATTCGTGCTCTCTTATTCTCAGAGAAATATACAAGGAATACACTGTAGGACGTTTTCAATGTTTATTGAACCAATGTGATTCTTGTATAAAATATATGTGCTGCAATGATCAATAGACAGAAGCAGATAAAAGTTATTAGATATACTAAGACAGTGAACGTAGTGAAAAGTTCCACCATCATGCTAAGGAAATGTATATATGCAGGCATATAACGCAATATAGAACTCGGCATACACCTACCATGCAGTCCTTAACCTAAGTGTCTACGGCGTGTATGTGTGTGTTCTGCCAAGAATCTCAGGACTGGATTATCCAACCCCGGTTACCTGAAGGGAAAGAATGTAAGTCCCCATCTTGGTCACAAGCTGGACACCCTTCGCAGAGATATCAGCAATCTGCTGGGCCGAAGCTTCAGCGTGTAGAGACCTCGCCAAAACTCCTCATACTAAACCTGGAAATGCTTCTTTATTAATAATAAAAAGCATTCTTGCGAGTCCGAGCCCGAGAATAGCCTAGTTTATAGATAGCTGTGTCGCCTCGTGGATGAAAAATAGAATGACATTTGCATAATGTTTGTCAAGGCCGTCTACATGGTGTTCAAGGAGTCGTGATAATGGTCTCGCAAAGTGGAATCTGTAAGCGAAGCAGTTTCAGAGAAACAAATCCAGCATTGTTACGCACACAAATGTGTGTAAAAGGTTATTGTACGAAAGGGAAGGCAACTTAAGAAACGTGTTCATGGTGAAAGATGGTAGCGTTTCTACATGGGCCTAACTAAGACACATGACACTGTGTGAGTGTGTTTCACAAATACTTTATACATTGCCTCTTTAGATAAACCTGACTGCTCTGTGCCAAACTACCAGACGGTGAGCATAGGCTATCTTTTAGTGTGTACTTAGCTTACCCTGAATAGAGTGTTGATTCCTGCCTAGCCTGGGTGCATACCTCAGCCAACCAGGAATTCCAATTCTAACATTGGTGATCAGCTGTGAGAATAGGACTTGTGTTTGTGCAATACTATATAGTTGTTCATTGTTCACTATAACTCTATACTAAGACCAATTCAAGTTTTTTTCAATTTTCCCTAATTGGCCTTTTGATTTTTTTCTATCAAATGATGTCTCAATCTGGAGAAGCAGCACCTGCACCTGTACCTGAAGTTGTGAAGTTTAATCTGGCCCAGTTAGAGTCTTATACTGTGGCTCAGATGAAGATCTTTTGCAAGGAGTTTCAAGTCTCTATGATAACATTCACCAGGAAGGTAGAGTTGTAGAAAGCCTCATGGGTCTATGCGGAGACCAAGGTTGCAGGGGACGATGCCCTAGACGAGGAGCAGGAAATTCCTGAGGAGGATGACCTGATTTTGGAGCCTGAGTTGCCTCTGGAACTGCTTGTAGGGGGGCCAGCAACTTGCCGGAAGCAGTGGTGGTTCCCACAGCAGGGAGCAGTGTCTCCTCCAGAAACCTGTCCCCAGAGGAGCTGCCAGACAGGTGGGAGAAAAGAAAGCTGAAGCTGGAGCTTGCTAAGCTTGAGAAAGAGCAGGCTCTGGCTGAGAGGAGGTTAGCTCTGGAGAAGAAGAGGCTCTCCCATGATTTAACCCTCAGAGAGCTGGATGTAAGAGCCCTGGAAGTAGGGTCCAACAACTGTAATGGTGGCAGCATACCTGCAGTGTCTTCACATGAGTACAGTGCTAAAGTGCATGTGCTTCTTCCCTAAACATGTGTGTAATTGGTGTATACATGATTGGCATATTTAATTTACCTATAGGTCCCTTGTAAAGTAGTATAGCATATCCCCAGGATCTATAAGTTAAATGCTACGAGTGGGCCTGCAGCACTGATTATGCCTCCCACACAAGTAAGCCTTCAAACCTGTTTCAGGCCTGCCATTGAGGGGCCTGTGTGCAGTTTACTACAACTTCGACTTGGCATTTAAAACTACTTGTCAAGCCTTAAACTCCTCTTTTACTACATATGTCACTCTAAGGTAGGCCCTAGGTAGCCGTAAGGGCAGGGTGCCATGTAAGTAAAATGTAGGACAAGTATTTTTATATTTTGCATGTCCTGGTAGTGACAAACATCCAAATTAATTTTTCACTACTGTGAGGCCTTCTCCTCTCATTGGTTAAATTGGGAATTCCCTATACACTTTTAAGTGGTAATTCCTGATCAGAAAGGAGTAGCTTTTTCATGTTTTATATCTTTGGAACGGTAATGATAAATCCTCCTTACTGGTGAACTTGGATTTGACATTACTGTTTTAAAATGCCACTTTTAGAAAGTGGACACTTCTCTGCACCTACTGCTCTGTGTGCCTTACAGCCTGTCTCCAATACACGTCTTGGGGGGGTGACAGCTACACTTTGAGAAACACGGTGCATCACTCGACGCCTCTCGACTCCGGCGCCCGTCTACGGTACCGACGCACCGCCATCAGCACGTGGAGAAAATTGAAGCATCCTCGACTTGCGGGACCCACATCAACGCATTGCGCTGTTGGGACCAAAAAATGTACTTTGTTCACTGGGGCCTGCGTGGGTCCTGTAGCTGGCCAGCGCTCCATCGTGGTCAGCCTGAACTTTTGACTTTGCCCCAGTCCAGCGCGACCTCAAGTAACCCCTAAAGAGCTATTTGCTTCTAAGTTCTATTTTTCGCTTATTCTTTTGAAATTCTATACATTTGATTTTTTTCGTTTTGGTCTTGTTTTTTTCAAAATATAATTAAACTATTTTTCTAAACCTGTGCGGAGTTTTTGTGGTGTATTAATTGTGTTACTGTGTGAGTGTGTTGCACAAATACTTTACACATTGCCTTTTTAGATAAGCCTGACTGCTCTATGCCAAGCTACCAGAGGGTGAGCACAGGCTATCTTTTAGTGTGTACTTAGCTTACCCTGACTAGAGTAGTGATTCCTGCCTGACCTGGGTACATACCTCAGCCAACCAGTTATTTCCATTTCTAACAAACTGCCTACAAGGAATATAACAAGGAAATCCACTGGTAAGCCCAAGTAGTGTGAAGTACATTTTCAGGTTTCTTCAGGGCTATTCTTAATCACCATATAGACAGAGACATTTGTGTGCACCAGACAACGATAAACTCAGCCAGTAAGCCGAAGCATTGTGAAGTTTGTTTTCTAGCTCTGTGAGCACTATTTTTGTATTGCAGGACACATTTGAGACATTTCTGTGCACTTCCATAACTCATCTGTCATAAATTAAAACATGGAAAACACAGCAATTTCACCTGCATTTTTAACTGTAGCTGGAAATGCTTCAGTAGGCTAAGATGGAAAGAGACTTTTGAGACCTATTTGGAAGCCATTCATGGTGACACTTTCACCAGCAAAAAAAGAAGGCGTTATTAATTTGTAACTTAGGTTCAGAAGAAAGATCAGTTTTACAACATTACCAGTGCAAGAGGTCAGGATTCAACTAAATCAAGAACGGGCTGGGACAAACTTGTGCTTGTTGAGAGAGTAAAAACTTTTGACAAAAGGTTCTCTCCATGCAAGAATGTCCTTCTGAAAAGACACACATTTTTACAAAGGGCTCAACAACCAGGAAAGTCTATTGATGATTTTGTTGCTTTCTTAAGAATGCTAGCTGTTGCCTGAAATTATTGTGATCTGAAGGACAAAATGATTTGTGATTAAATAATTGACAAAATTGAAAAATCCCAAAAAACTACTATCTACAGAAAATCCATATCTGGAGACTGTTTTAAGCATTGCTATGAGCACTGAAACCTCAGAAGCATATTTCAAAGAAATATCAACTCTACCTACCCCAAGGTTTCCTGTGCCCTAGGCGCAGGACCAGCACCTCACCGTTTTCACGCTACTCCTGCTCCATTTTTCCCGTTCTTCCCACCCCCTCTCCCTCCTCCGAAGACCTTCTTAATGGAGGCAGCAGCACAGGCGTGCCGCCGGCACTCCGAAGGCAAGCCCATCTGCACCCGTCCGTGCCTGGACCGCGCCCAGCGCCAGGAACCCTGGCCCTCCTGCCACCCTCCGCTACACCCCCAGGGATCTCCTGGCCCTGGAACCCGGATGCTAAAACATCAACTGCTGCACCTCCTCCCCGCGAACAACCAGAGGACCCTACATCTGCTGCCACTGCCACTTCTCCTGCAACACCGGACCACCAGTCCACACCGGATCCTACGCCACGTCCGCCCAAAAGACCACGAACAACCCGGAACTGTTCAATTGCATCTTGGTCAATGCACGATCCCTCTGCAAACACGCCACAGAAATCTGGGACACCATCACCACCCTCTCCTCCAACATCGCCTTCATCACGAAACATGGCTCAGCCCCTCCTCGAACTCCGATATCGCCACCGCGACACCCATCAACTACAAGATGATCCACCGAGACCTCACCAACAAGCATAGCGGAGGAATCGCCATCATCTTTGAGGAAACCATCCAATGCATCGCCACCAACGACAACCAGACTCCCCTGATGGAACACCTCAACTTCCAGCAACAGAACAATGCCATGACCATGATAAGAGGCACCCTCGTATACAGGCCCCCAGGACCTCGAATGGCTTTCCATGACACCACCTCCAACCTCATCACCCCCCAAGCCATCAACTTCTACCTCTACGTCCTACTCGGCGACCTCAATTTCCACGTCGACGACCGCAGCGACACCACCTACACCACCCTCCTGGAGAACCTGAACATCAGCCTCACACAACTGGTCACCGAACCCACGCACAGAGCCAGACACACACTCAACCCCATTTTCACCTCCAGTGACACAGTCAAGTTCAGCCATGTCACAGAACTCACCTGGTTCGACTAAACCATCGTCCACTTCACCATCTCTGCCGTTCAGCACACCATCACCAAACAGCTCAGCTCCGTCCACCGTGGCTGGGGCAAGGTACCTTAGACTCAGTGGACTCGAGCTCTCAGCTCTCAGGTCCACCCAACCCGAACCATCATCAGACCTGGAACAGGCTGTTCAGAACTTCTCCACATGGATCACCAATTGTGCCAACAGAGTTGCCCCAAGAAACCAGCTAAAACCAACATAACCTCAAAACATGCTAGCTGATACATCCCTGAGCTCAGAACCACCAAGCACAACTGATACTGACTTGAGAAACAATGGCCTCCACAAGGAACCCCACTGAGAGAGCCGCTCACAGGACAGCCCTCAGCAACTACCACCTGCGCATCAAAAAAGCCAGGACATCACAGCCTGCATCGATACAGCAGCCAACTACATTAAATAACTATTCAAAATAGTCAAGAAATTCTCCAACCCGGCAGCCACAGAGAACACAATCCACCCCTCACAAGAACTCTGCAACACCCTCTCAGACTACTTCCACAGCAAGATTACCACCATTCACAACAACTTCGACCCCAACCCACTGCTCTCGACCTAAACGGCCTCGGCTAACCAGCCCACACCGCCAGAATGATCACCACATGGTCTCCACTCACCGCACAGACCACCATGGACATCATGTCATCCATCCACTCAGGGACACCCACCAACCCGTGCCCCCACAGTCGTTTCAACCTCGGAACTGACCAAATCAGCTCAGAACTCACCAGCATCATCAATACCTCCATCTCCACCGCAGCCTTTCCAGACAGATGGAAACATGCAGAGGTCAGACCCCTCCTAAAGAAACCCTCCTCTAATCCCAGCAAACTCAAAAATTATTGACTGATCTCCTTTCTCTCTAACCTGGCCAAAGTACTTGTGAAGGCCACCAACCAACAGCTCATCGAATACCTGGAACAAAACCACCTGCTTGACGCTTCCCAATCAGGATTCCGTGCCAACCACAGCATGGAGACCAAGTTGATAGCTGCCACAGACGACATTAGAACCCTCCTTGACTGCGGGAAGACGTAGCCTTGATCCTCATCAACCTCTCTGCTGCGTTCAACACAGTATTCCACCACATCCTCATCAACAAACTCCACAAAATCGGCATATAGCAAAACACCCTTGATACAGCAGCCAACCACATGAAAGAACTATTCACAATAGTCAAGGAATTCTCCAAACCGGCTGCCACAAAGAACACAATACACCCCTCCAAAGAACTCTGCAACACCCTCTCGGGCTACTTCCACAGCAAGATTACCACCATCCACAACAACTTCGACCCCCAACCCACTGCTCTCAACCTAAACGGCCTCTGCCAACCTGTGCACACCTGCCAAATGATCACCACATGGTCTCCACTCATCGCACAGACCACCACTGCCCTAATGTCATCCATCCACTCAGGGGCACCCACCAACCCCTGCCCCCACCGTCTTTTCAACCTCGGAAATGACCAAATCAGCTCAGAACTCACCTGCATCATTAACACCTCCATCTCCACAGCAGCCTTTCCAGACAGATTCAAACACTTAGAGGTCAGACCCCTCCTAAAGAAACCCTCCTCCAACCCCAGCAAACTCAAAAATTATTGACTGATCTCCTTGCTCTCTAACCTGGCCAAAGTACTTGTGAAGGCCACCAACCAACAGCTCATCGAATACCTGGAACAAAACCACCTGCTTGACGCTTCCCAATCAGGATTCCGTGCCAACCACAGCATGGAGACCAAGTTGATCGCTGCCACAGACGACATTAGAACCCTCCTTGACTGCGGGGAGACGTAGCCTTGATCCTCATCAACCTCTCTGCTGCGTTCAACACAGTATTCCACCACATCCTCATCAACAAACTCCACAAAATCGGCATATAGCAAAACACCCTTGATACAGCAGCCAACCACATGAAAGAACTATTCACAATAGTCAAGGAATTCTCCAAACCGGCAGCCACAAAGAACACAATACACCCCTCCACAAAGAACTCTGCAACACCCTCTCGGACTACTTCCACAGCAAGATTACCACCATCCACAACAACTTCGACCCCCAACCCACTGCTCTCAACCTAAACGGCCTCTGCCAACCTGTGCACACCTGCCAAATGATCACCACATGGTCTCCACTCATCGCACAGACCACCACTGCCCTAATGTCATCCATCCACTCAGGGGCACCCACCAACCCCTGCCCCCACCGTCTTTTCAACCTCGGAAATGACCAAATCAGCTCAGAACTCACCTGCATCATTAACACCTCCATCTCCACCGCAGCCTTTCCAGACAGATGGAAACATGCAGAGGTCAGACCCCTCCTAAAGAAACCCTCCTCTAATCCCAGCAAACTCAAAAATTATTGACTGATCTCCTTTCTCTCTAACCTGGCCAAAGTACTTGTGAAGGCCACCAACCAACAGCTCATCGAATACCTGGAACAAAACCACCTGCTTGACGCTTCCCAATCAGGATTCCGTGCCAACCACAGCATGGAGACCAAGTTGATAGCTGCCACAGACGACATTAGAACCCTCCTTGACTGCGGGGAGACGTAGCCTTGATCCTCATCAACCTCTCTGCTGCGTTCAACACAGTATTCCACCACATCCTCATCAACAAACTCCACAAAATCGGCATATAGCAAAACACCCTTGATACAGCAGCCAACCACATGAAAGAACTATTCACAATAGTCAAGAAATTCTCCAAACCGGCAGCCACAAAGAACACAATACACCCCTCCAAAGAACTCTGCAACACCCTCTCGGGCTACTTCCACAGCAAGATTACCACCATCCACAACAACTTCGACCCCCAACCCACTGCTCTCAACCTAAACGGCCTCTGCCAACCTGTACACACCTGCCAAATGATCACCACATGGTCTCCACTCATCGCACAGACCACCACTGCCCTAATGTCATCCATCCACTCAGGGGCACCCACCAACCCCTGCCCCCACCGTCTTTTCAACCTCGGAAATGACCAAATCAGCTCAGAACTCACCTGCATCATTAACACCTCCATCTCCACAGCAGCCTTTCCAGACAGATTCAAACACTTAGAGGTCAGACCCCTCCTAAAGAAACCCTCCTCCAACCCCAGCAAACTCAAAAATTATTTACTGATCTCCTTGCTCTCTAACCTGGCCAAAGTACTTGTGAAGGCCACCAACCAACAGCTCATCGAATACCTGGAACAAAACCACCTGCTTGACGCTTCCCAATCAGGATTCCGTGCCAACCACAGCATGGAGACCAAGTTGATCGCTGCCACAGACGACATTAGAACCCTCCTTGACTGCGGGGAGACGTAGCCTTGATCCTCATCAACCTCTCTGCTGCGTTCAACACAGTATTCCACCACATCCTCATCAACAAACTCCACAAAATCGGCATATAGCAAAACACCCTTGATACAGCAGCCAACCACATGAAAGAACTATTCACAATAGTCAAGGAATTCTCCAAACCGGCAGCCACAAAGAGCACAATACACCCCTCCACAAAGAACTCTGCAACACCCTCTCGGACTACTTCCACAGCAAGATTACCACCATCCACAACAACTTCGACCCCCAACCCACTGCTCTCAACCTAAACGGCCTCTGCCAACCTGTGCACACCTGCCAAATGATCACCACATGGTCTCCACTCATCGCACAGACCACCACTGCCCTAATGTCATCCATCCACTCAGGGGCACCCACCAACCCCTGCCCCCACCGTCTTTTCAACCTCGGAAATGACCAAATCAGCTCAGAACTCACCTGCATCATTAACACCTCCATCTGCACAGCAGCCTTTCCAGACAGATTCCAACACGTAGAGGTCAGACCCCTCCTAAAGAAACCCTCCTCCAACCCCAGCAAACTCAAAAATTATTGACTGATCTCCTTGCTCTCTTTCCTGGCCAAAGTACTCAAGAAGGCCACCAACCAACAGCTCATCGAATACCTGGAACAATAAGGATTCCGTGCCAACCACAGCATGGAGACCGCACTGATCGCTGCCACAGACAACATCAGAACCCTCCTTGACTGCGGGGAGACGGTAGCCTTGATCCTCCTCAACCTCTCTGCTGCGTTCGACACAGTATTCCACCACACACTCATCAACAAACTCCACAAAATCGGCATACAGCAAAAAGCCCTCAAGTGGATCGCCTCCTTCCTTACAGGACACACACAGAGCATCCGGCTGGCTCCTTTCACATTCGAACCCAAAGACATCATACGTGGCGTTCCTCAAGGATCTTCCCTCAGCCCTACGTTGTTCAACACCTACATGCCCCCCCTCGCAGACATCCAAGGATCCCACGGCCTCAACATAATTTCCTACGCAGACAACACTCAACTCCTCCTCTCACTCACCGAAGACCCCGCCACCACCAGAACAAACTTCCGGGATCCAATGACCAGTGTAGCCAACTGGATGAGAACCAACTGTCTCAAACTCAACTCCGACAAGCCAGAAGTACTAATCTTCAGGAAGAACACATCCATATGGGACCACAGCTGGTGGCCAGCACAACTCAGACCCACACCCGTGCCAACAGACCACTCACGCAACCTAGGCATCATCATCGACAGTGAACTGACCATGTTGCCTCCTACTGCTTCCACACCCTCTGCACACTCCGCAGAATCTTTAGATGGATCCCAGTCAACACCAGAAAGGCCATCACTTAGTCCCTCGTCACCATCCACCTCGACTACTGCACCGTACTCTACGCCGCCATTATACACCCAGCTCCTCAGAAGACTCCAGACCATACAGAACGTCACAGTAAGACTCATCCTGGACCTCTCCAGATGGATCCACATCACCCCCACTTCAGAAGCCTCCACTGGCTCCCCATCCAGAAGAGATGCTAGTTCAAGATCCTCATGCACGCCTACAAGCCCTACACGATCAAGGACCGTCCTATATTAACCACCGACTCAACTTCCATCAACCCGCAAGACACCTGTGCTCCTCCTCGCTAGCCCCTGCACACACCCCTCGCATCCGTCGCAGCCGCAGTGGGGGCCGTTCCTTCTTCTACATCACCTCCAGGACCTGGAACAGGTGACCTGCCTCTCCACCTCTGGACTGCTCCCTCCCTAGCGGACTTCAGAAGGAAGCTCAAGACCTGGCATTTCAACGTAGACCCCAAGCTCCCATGTACCCGGAGGTGCAACAGTGTTCTCCAAATGCTGATTGATTGATTGATTGAACTGACATCCTTTGTTGCAAAGAAATTAAAATCTAACGGGACAAAGAATTCACAAAGAAACAGTGAAGCTGATACAAGATCGTTGTAGGTATGGCATTCGTAACCATACCAGCTCAGTCATAGGTTGCCCCGCTTTATCAGAGACATGTTTTAAATGCAACCATAAAGGACATGTTGCAAAAGTATGTCAGTTCAGTGTGATACTTAAAGCAGTGGAGTTGAAGGTGAATGATGAATGCATGGGGAAAGAGGACAGCAAGTTTGTGCTATGTATTTCAAAGGTGATGATGTCAGAGGGTGGAGAGCGCGAAGAGCAGAGTTGTGAGCAGGTGTCTCTGGTGGGAAGAACAACAAGCATTGGCATAGCCAATAGGTCTTGACTTTGGGAGCGTATAAATGATTAGCCATAGCTACTGGCTTTGCCAATGTCTTTAAGCTATGTTGTAGAGCATTGTGGCTGCTGTACAGCATGTTGAAAAATGATAATAAAAAAGTGTTATAAGCATTTTTGTTACCTTATATATAACCTAGAAGACATTATGTACAACTGAAATACCCTATTAAAAAAGAATTAACATAAAAAATGTCTTCTAGTTTTTTTGTCCTTGCAATGCTGGCAACTTCTTGCTTGTTTGTTAAAGCTTTTTTTTGTTATGGGGGGGGGCATAAGCAACGGGAGAGTGGAGGTTGGGAAATAGTACCTGAATTACAACACAAGCAGCGGACGGACACTAGGGGAGAATCAACAGATGCCAGAGGGCAGACTGAGGAGGTGCTGAGTGATGCTGAGGCAGTGCTGAGGTGTTGGTGTGCTGGTGCGGAGGTGATGCTCAGGTGATGCTGAGTGATACTGAGGTGGTGATAAGCGATGCTGAGGTGGTGCTGAGTGATGCTCTGGTGCTAAGTCATGCTTAGTTGATGGTGCTGCTCTGGTGCTCATGCGGTGCTGAGCTGGAGCTAAGGTGGTGCTGAGTAATGCTGAGTTGGTGCTGTGCTGAGGTGATGCTGTGCTGATGCTGAGGTGGTGCTGTGGCTGAAGTGGTGCTGCGTTTATGCTGAATTGCTGCTGAGGTGGGGCTGCGCTGGTGGTGGTGCACTGATGCGGAGGTGGTGATGTGCTGATGCTGATATGGTGCTGTGCTGATGTTGAGGTGATGCTGCACTGATATTGAGGTGGTGCTGCACTGATGCTGATGTGGTGCTGTCCTAGTGCTGAAGTGGTGCTGTGTTGGTGCTGAGGTGGTGCTGCATTGATGCTGTGGCGGGGCTGTGCTGGTGCTGAGTTGATTGTGCGCTGGTGGTGGTGCACTGATGTGGAGGTGGTGCTGTGCTGATGCTGAAGTGGTGCAGAGGTGGTGTTGAGTGAATGCTGAGGAGATGCTGTGCTGGTGCTGAGGTGGTGCTGATTGATGCCATACTTCATTTGTGTGGATTTCTATCCATACCATCACGGGGGTTTTAGGGCATATCCCCTGACCTGGTTTGCACCGTTCACACTCCTAGTATAACATAAACTCAGCGCGAATTAGCTTGAGCGCCATTATTCCTGTCAATACTAAAAACCCCACACTGATACATACTGATTGATGCCATGCTGGAACTGAGCGATGCTGTGGTAGTGGTGCTGCACTGGTGCTCAGGTGGTGCTGAGTGATGCTGAGTTGGTGCTGAGGTGATGCCGTGCTGATGCTGAAGTGGTGCTGCCTTCATGCTGAAGTGGTGTTGTGTTGGTGTTGAGTTGCTGCTGAGGTGGGGCTGGGCTTCTGCTGAGGTGGTGCTGCTCTGGTGTTGATGCACTGATGCGGAGGTGGTGCTGTGCTGAGATGGTGCTGTGCTGATGTTGAGTTGGAGCTGTGCTTGTGCTGAGGTGGTGCTGCACTAGTGCTAAGATGGTGCTGCACTGGTGGTGGTGCACTGATGAGGAGGTGGTACTGTGCTGATGCTGAGATGCTGCTGGTGCTGAGGTCCTGCTGCGCTGGTGCTGAGTTGGTGCTGCACTGCTGGTAGTGCACTAATGAGGAGGTGGTGTTGTGCTGATGCTGAGATGGTGCTGTGGTGGTGCTGAGTGATGCTGAGTGAAGCTGAAGTGGTGCTGCTGTGCTGGTGCTCAGGTGGTGCTGAGTGATGCTAAGTTGGTTCTGTGCTGAGGCAATGCTGATCCTGAGTTGGTACTGCGCTGATGTTGAAGTTGGTGCTGAGTTGCTACTGAGATGGGGCTGCGCTGGTGCTGAGGTGCTGCTGCACTGGTGGTGGTGCACTGGTGATGAGATGGTGCTGTGCTGAGATGGTGCTGTGCTGAAGTTGAGGTGGTGCTGCAATGGTGCTGTGTTGGTGCTACACTGCTGGTAGTGCAATGATGTTGTGATGATGCTGAGATGGTGCTGTGGTGGTGCTGAGTGATGCTCTGGTGGTGCTGAGTGAAGCTGAGGTGGTGGTGCTGTGCTGGTGCTCAGGTGGTGCTGAGCTGGTGCTCAGGTGGTGCTGAGTGATGCTGAGTTGGTGCTGTACTGAGGTGATGCTGCACTGATGCTGAGGTGGTGCTGTGCTGATGCTGCCGTGCTGTTGCGTTGGTGCTGAATTGTTGCTGAGGTGGGGTTGCACTGGTGCTGAGGTGGGGCTGCGCTGGTGGTGGTGCACTGATGTGGAGGTGGTACTTTGCTGATGCTGGGATGGTGCTGTGCTGATGTTGAGGTGGTGCTGCACTTGTGCTGAGGTGGTGCTGTGCTGATGCTGAGTTGATGTTGCACTGGTAGTGGTGCACTAATGAGGAGGTGGTGCTGTGCTGATATGGTGCTGCACTGATGCTGAGGGGGTGCTATGGTGGGTCTGTGATGAGGTGGTGCTGCGCTGATGCTGAGGTGGTGCTGCGCTGAGGCTGTGCTGGTGCTAAAGTGGTGGTGCACTGGTGCTGAGGTGGTACTGCACTGGTGCTGAGTGATACTGAGGTGATGGTGTGCTTGTGCAGAGGTGGTGCTCAGGTGGGGCTGAGTGATACTGAGTTGGTGCAGAGTGATGCTCAAGTGGTACTGAGTAATGCTTTGGTGGTGCTCAGGTCGTGCAGTGCTGGTTCTCAGGTGATGCTGAGTGATGCTGAGTTGATGCTGTGCTGGTGCTGAGGTGTTGCTGCACTGGTGTTGAGGTGGTGCTGCACTAATGCTGAAGTGGTGCTGCAATGCTGCTGAGTTGCTGTTGAGATGGTGCTGCGCTGGTGCTGAGGTGGTGCTGCACTGTTGGTGGTACACTGATGTGGAGGTGGTGATGTGCTGATGCTGAAGTGGTGGTGTGGTGGTGTTGAGTGATGCTGAGTAGATGCTGTGCTGGTGCTGAGTGATGCTGTGGTGGCACTGAGTGATACTGGGCTGGTGCTGAATGATGCTGTGGTGGTGCTGAGTCATGCTGAGGTGCTGGTGCTGTACTGGTGCTGAGCTGGTGCTCAGGTGGTACTGAGTGATGCTGAGTTGGTGCTGAGGTGATGCTGCGCTGATGCTGAGGTGGTGCTGCGTTGATGTTGGAGTGGTGCTGCTTTGGTGCTGAGTTGCTGCTCAGATGGGGCTGCGCTGGTGCTGAGGTGGGGCTGCGCTGGTGTTGGTGCACTGATGTGGAGGTGGTGCTATGCTGATGCTGAGATGGTGCTGTGCCAATGTTGAGTTGGTGCTGTGCTGGTGCTAAGGTGGTGCTGGGCCGGTGCTGTGTTGGAGCTGCTTTGCTGGTAGTGCACTGATGAGGAGGTGGTGTTGTGCTGTTGCTGAGATGGTGCTCTGGTGGTGCTGAGTGATGCTGTGGTGGTGCTGTGTGAAGCTGAGGTGGTGGTGCTGTGCTGGTGCTCAGGTGGAGCTGAGTGATGCTAAGTTGGTGCTGTGCTGAGGCAATGCTGATGCTGAGGTGGTACTGCGCTGATGAAGTGGTGCTGCATTGGTGCTGAGTTGCTCCTGAGATGGGGCTGCGCTGGTGCTGAGGTGGTGCTGCACTGGTGCTGAGTTGGTGCTGCACTGCTGGTGGTGCACTGATGAGGAGGTGGAGTTGGGCTGATGCTGAGATGGTGCTGAGGTAGTGCTGAGTGATGCTGTGGTGCTGCTGACTGAAGCTAAGGTGGGGGTGCTGCGCTGGTGCTCAGGTGGTGCTGAGCTGGCTCTCAGGTGGTGCTGAGTGATGCTAAGTTGGTGCTGTGGTACTGCGCTGATGTTGACGTGCTGCTGCTCTGGTGCTGGGTTGCTGCTGAGGTGGGGCTGCACTGATGCTGAGGTGGTGCTTTGCTGATGCTGAGATGGTGCTGTGCTGATGTTGAGGTGGTGCTGCGCTGATGTTGAAGTGGTACATGTTGGTGCTGAGTTGCTGCTGAGGTGGGGCTGCGCTGGTGCTGAGGTGGTGCTTCACTGGTGGTGCTGTGCTGATGCTGAGGTGGTGCTGTGCTGATGCTGAGGTGGTGCTGCGCTGGTGCTGTGTTGGTGCTGCCATGCTGGTAGTGCACTGATGAGGAGGTGGTGTTGTGCTGATGCTGAGATGGTGCTGTGGTGGTGCTGAGTGATGCAGTGGTGGTGCTGAGTGAAGCTGAGGTAGTGGTGCTGCGCTGGTGCTCAGATGGTGCTGAGTGATGCAAAGTTAGTGCTGTGCTGACATAATGCTGGTGCTGAGGTGATACTGCGCTGATGAAGTGGTGCTACGTTGGTGCTGAGTTGCTGCTGAGATGGGGCTGTGCTAGATCTGAGGTGGTGCTGTGCTGGTGCTGAGTTGGTGATGCACTGCTGGTGGTGCACTGATGAGGAGGTGGAGTTCTACTGATGCTGATATGGTGCTGTGGTGGCGCTGAGTGATGCTGTGGTGGTGCTGAGTGAAGCTGAGGTGGTGGTGCTGCACTGGTGCTCAGGTGGAGCTGATCTGGTGTTCAGGTGGTGCTGAGTGATACTAAGCTGGTGCTGTGCTGAGGTAATACTGATGCTAAGGTGGTACTGTGCTGATGTTGAAGTGCTGCTGCTTTTGTGCTGAGTTGCTGCTGAGGTGGGGCTGCACTGATGCTGAGATGGGGCTGTGCTGGTGGGGGTGCACTGATGCAGAGGTGGTGCTGTGCTGATGCTAAGATGGTGCTGTGCTGATGTTGAGGTGGTGCTGTGCTGATCTTGAAGTGGTGCTGCATTAGTGCTGAGTTGCTGCTTAGGTGGGGCTGCGCTGGTGCTGAGGTGGTGCTGCAATGGTGGTGGTGCACTGATGAGGAGGTGGTGCCATGCTGATGCTGAGATGGTGCTGTGCTGATGCTGAGGTGGTGGTGTAGTGGTGCTCAGGTGATGATGAGTGATACTGAGGTAGTGCTGAGTGATGATGAGGTGGTGCGGAGTCATAGTGAGGTGGTGCTGAGTCATGCTGATGTGATGCTGTGCTGGTGCTCAGGTGGTGCTGAGTAATGCTGAGTTAGTGCTGTGCTGATGTGATGCTGTGCTGATGCTCAGATGGTGCTGCACTAATGCTTACGTTTTGCTGCATCGGTGCTGAATTGCTGCTGACGTGGGGTTGCGCTGGTGCTGAGGTGGGGCTGTGCTGGTGCTGAGGTGGTGCTGGTGCAGAGGTGGGGCTGCGATGATGCTGAGCTGGTGCTGCACTGGTGGTGGTGCACTGATGAGGAGGTGATGCTGTACTGATGCTTAGGTGGTGCTGTGCTGATGCTGAGGTGGTGCTGTGCTGTTGCTGATGGTGAGGTGGTGCTGCGCTGATGGTGAGGTGGTGCTGCACTGATGGTGAGGTGGTGCTGCACTGATGCTGAGATGTTGTGCTGATGCTGTGCTGGTGCTGAGGTGCTGCTGCACTGGTGCTGAGGGGGTGGTGTGCTTGTGCAGAGGTAGTGCTGAGGTGGTGCTAAGTGATGCTGAGTTGGTGCTTTGCTGAGGTGATGTTGCACGGGTGCTGAGGTGGTGCTGCGCTAATGCTGAAGTGGTGCTGTATTGATGCTGAGTTGCTGCTAGTTAGTGGAGAGGTGTGGTGCAGCGGCCAGGGCAGCTGACTTCGGAGCACAGGGCTCACGGTTCGATCCCCGGCGGCAGCTCAGCTCAGCACCATGTGACTCTGGGCAATAGCTCACTTAATTTCCACGACGGCCCCCAGCGCCTTGAGACCCGTAAGGGTGAGTAGTTCGCACTTTACAAATATGGATTTTTTTTAATTTACTGCTGAGGTGGTGCTGCGCTGGTGCTGTGGCAGGCTGCACTGGTGCTGAGTTGGTGCTGTGCTGGTGGTGGTGCACTGATGTGGAGGTGGTTCTCTGCTGATCCTGAGGTGAGGTTGTGGTGGTGTTGAGTGATGCTGAGGAGATGCTGCACTAGTGCTGAGGTGGTGCGAGTGATGCTGCGCTGGTGCTGAATCATGCTGAGGTGGTGGCGCTGGGCTAGTGCTCAGGTGGTGCTGAGCTGGTGCTTAGGTGTTGTTGAGTGAAGCTGAGTTGGTGCAGTGCTGAGGTAATGCTGCGCTCAAGCTGAGGTGGAGCTGCGCTCATGCTGAAGTGCGGCTGTGTTGGTGCTGAGGTGGGGCTGCGCTGGTGGTAGTGCGCTGATGGTGGTGCGCTGATGAGGAGGTGGCGCTGTGCTGATGCTGAGATGGTGCTGTGCTCATGTTGAGGTGGTGTTGTGCTGGTGCTGGGGTAGTACTGCACTGGTGATGTGCTGATGCTGAATTGGTGCTGCACTGGTGGTGGTGCACTGATGAGGAGGTGGTGCTGTGCTGATGCTGAGATGCTGCTGGTGCTGAAGTGCTGCTGCACTGGTGCTGTGTTGGTGCTGCACTGCTGGTAGAGCACTAATGAGGAGGTGTTGTTGTGCTGATGCTGAGATGGTGCTGTGGTAGTGCTGAGTGATGCTGTGGTGGTGCTGAGTGAAGCTGAAGTGGTGCTGCTGTGCTGGTGCTCAGGTGGTGCTGAGTGATGCTAAGTTGGTTCTGTGCTGAGGCAATGCTGATCCTGAGTTGGTACTGTGCTGATGTTGAAGTTGGTGCTGAGTTGCTACTGAGATGGGGCTGCGCTGGTTCTGAGGTGCTGCTGCACTGGTGGTGGTGCACTGGTGATGAGATGGTGCTGTGCTGATGCTGAGATGGTGCTGTGCTGAAGTTGAGGTGGTGCTGCACTGGTGCTGTGTTGGTGCTACACTGCTGGTAGTGCACTGATGAGGAGGTGGTGTTGTGATGATGTTGCGATGGTGCTGTGGTGGTGCTGAGTGATGCTCTGGTGGTGCTGAGTGAAGCTGAGGTGGTGGTGCTGTGCTGGTGCTCAGGTGGTGCTCAGTTGGTGCTGACTGATGCTGAGTTGGTGCTGTACTGAGGTGATGCTGCACTGGTGCTGAGGTGGTGCTGTGCTGATGCTGACGTGGTGTTGCGTTGGTGCTGAATTGTTGCTGAGGTGGGGTTGCACTGGTGCTGAGGTGGGGCTGTGCTGGTGGTGGTGCACTGATGTGGAGGTGGTACTTTGCTGATGGTGCTGTGCTGATGTTGAGGTGGTGCTGCGCTTGTGCTGAGGTGGTGCTGTGCTGATGCTGAGTTGATGTTGCACTGGTAGTGGTGCACTAATGAGGAGGTGGTGCGGTGCTGGTATGGTGCTGCGCTGATGCTGAGGGGGTGCTATGGTGGGTCTGTGATGAGGTGGTGCTGCGCTGATGCTGAGGTGGTGCTGCGCTGAGGCTGTGCTGGTGCTAAAGTGGTGGTGCACTGGTGCTGAGGTGGTACTGCGCTGGTGCTGAGTGATACTGAGGTGGTGGTGTGCTTGTGCAGAGGTGGTGCTCAGGTGGGGCTGAGTGATACTGAGTTGGTGCAGAGTGATGCTCAAGTGGTACTGAGTGATGCTTTGGTGGTGCTCAGTTTGTGCAGTGCTGGTGCTCAGCTGATGCTGAGTGAGGCTGAGTTGATGCTGTGCTGGTGCTGAGGTGTTGCTGCACTGGTGTTGAGGTGGTCCTGCACTAATGCTGAAGTGGTGCTGCAATGGTGCTGAGTTGCTGTTGAGGTGGTGCTGCGCTGGTGCTGAGGTGGTGCTGCACTGGTGGTGGTGCACTGATGTGGAGGTGGTGATGTGCTGATGCTGAAGTGGTGGTGTGGTGGTGTTGAGTGATGCTGAGTAGATGCTGTGCTGAGTGATGCTGTGGTGGCGCTGAGTGATACTGGGCTGGTGCTGAGTGATGCTGTGGTGGTGCTGAGTAATGCTGAGGTGCTGGTGCTGTACTGGTGCTGAGCTGGTGCTCAGGTGGTACTGAGTGATGCTGAGTTGGTGCTGAGATGATGCTGCGCTGATGCTGAGGTGGTGCTGCGTTGATGTTGGAGTGGTGTTGCTTTGGTGCTGAGTTGCTGCTCAGATGGGGCTGCGCTGGTGCTGAGGTGGGGCTGCGCTGGTGTTGGTGCACTGATGTGGAGGTGGTGCTGTGCTGATGCAGAGATGGTGCTGTGCCAATGTTGAGTTAGTGCCGTAGTGGTGCTAACGTGGTGCTGGGCCGGTGCTGTGTTGGAGCTGCACTGCTGGTAGTGCACTGATGAGGAGGTGGTGTTGTGCTGATGCTGAGATGGTGCTCTGGTGGTGCTGAGTGATGCTGTGGTGGTGCTGAGTGAAGCTGAGGTGGTGGTGCTGTGCTGGTGCTCAGGTGGTGCTGAGTGATGCTAAGTTAGTGCCGTGCTGAGGTAATGCTGATGCTGAGGTGGTAGTGCGCTGATGAAGTGGTGCTGCATTGGTGCTGAGTTGCTCCTGAGATGGGGCTGCGCTGGTGCTGAGGTGGTGCTGCGCTGGTGCTGAGATGGTGCTGCACTGCTGGTGGTGCACTGATGAGGAGGTGGAGTTGGGCTGATGCTGAGATGGTGCTGTGGTAGTGCAGAGTGATGCTGTGGTGCTGCTGACTGAAGCTGAGGTGGGGGTGCTGCGCTGGTGCTCAGGTGGTGCTGAGCTGGCTCTCAGGTGGTGCTGAGTGATGCTAAGTTGGTGCTGTGCTGAGGTAATACTGATGCTGAGGTGGTACTGCGCTGATGTTGAAGTGCTGCTGCTTTGGTGCTGGGTTGCCGCTGAGGTGGGGCTGCACTGATGCTGAGGTGGGGCTGTGCTGGTGGTGGTGCACTGATGCGGAGGTGGTGCTTTGCTGATGCTGAGATGGTGCTCTGCTGATGTTGAGGTGGTGCTGCGCTGATGTTGAAGTGGTACGCGTTGGTGCTGAGTTGCTGTTGAGGTGGGGCTGCACTGGTGCTGAGGTGGTGCTTCACTGGTGGTGATGCACTGATGATGAGGTGGTGCTGAGCTGATGCTGAGGTGGTGCTGCGCTGGTGCTGTGTTGGTGCTGCCATGTTGGTAGTGCACTGATGAGGAGGTGATGTTGTGCTGATGCTGAGATGGTGCTGTGGTGGTGCTGAGTGATGCAGTGGTGGTGCTGAGTGAAGCTGAGGTGGTGGTGCTGCGCTGGTGCTCAGATGGTGCTGAGTGATGCAAAGTTAGTGCTGACATAATGCTGGTGCTGAGGTGATTCTGCGCTGATGAAGTGGTGCTACGTTGGTGCTGAGTTGCTGCTGAGATGGGGCTATGCTAGATCTGAGGTGGTGCTGTGCTGGTGCTGAGTTGGTGTTGCACTGCTGGTGGTGCACTGATGAGGAGGTGGAGTTGTGCTGATGCTGAGATGGTGCTGTGGTGGTGCTGAGTGATGCTGTGGTGGTACTGAGTGAAGCTGAGGTGGTGGTACTGCCCTGGTGCTCAGGTGGAGCTGATCTGGTGCTCAGGTGGTGCTGAGTGATACTAAGCTGGTGCTGTGCTGAGGTAATACTGATGCTAAGGTGGTACTGTGCTGATGTTGAAGTGCTGCTGCTTTTGTGCTGAGTTGCTGCTGAGGTGGGGCTGCACTGATGCTGTGGTGGGGCTGTGCTGGTGCACTGATGCAGAGGTGGTGCTGTGCTGATGCTGAGATGGTGCTCTGCTGATGTTGAGGTGGTGCTGCGCTGATCTTGAAGTGGTGCTGCATTAGTGCTGAGTTGCTGCTTAGGTGGGGCTGCGCTGGTGCTGAGGTGGTGCTGCAATGGTGGTGGTGCACTGATGAGGAGGTGGTGCCATGCTGATGCTGAGATGGTGCTGTGCTGATGCTGAGGTGGTGGTGTAGTGGTGCTCAGGTGATGATGAGTGATACTGAGGTAGTGCTGAGTGATGCTGAGGTGGTGCGGAGTCATAGTGAGGTGGTGCTGAGTCATGCTGATGTGATGCTGTGCTGATGCTCAGATGGTGCTGAGCTGGTGCTCAGGTGGTGCTGAGTAATGCTGAGTTAGTGCTGTGCTGATGTGATGCTGTGCTGATGCTCAGATGGTGCTGGACTGATGCTTACGTTTTGCTGCATTGGTGCTGAATTGCTGCTGACGTGGGGTTGCGCTGGTGCTGAGGTGGGGCTGTGCTGGTGCTGAGGTGGTGCTGGTGCAGAGGTGGTGCTGCGCTGATGCTGAGCTGGTGCTGCACTGGTGGTGGTGCACTGATGAGGAGGTGATGCTGTGCTGATGCGGAGCTGGTGCTGTACTGATGCTCAGGTGGTGCTGTGCTGATGCTGAGGTGGTGCTGTGCTGTTGCTGATGGTGAGGTGGTGCTGCGCTGATGGTGAGGTGGTGCTGCACTGATGGTGAGGTGGTGCTGCACTGATGCTGAGATGTTGTGCTGATGCTGTGCTGGTGCTGAGGTGCTGCTGCACTGGTGCTGAGGGGGTGGTGTGCTTGTGCAGAGGTAGTGCTGAGGTGGTGCTAAGTGATGCTGAGTTGGTGCTGTGCTGAGGTGATGTTGCACGGGTGCTGAGGTGGTGCTGTGCTAATGCTGAAGTGGTGCTGTATTGATGCTGAGTTGCTGCTGAGGTGGTGCTGCGCTGGTGCTGTGGTGGGCTGTGCTGGTGCTGAGTTGGTGCTGTGCTGGTGGTGGTGCACTGATGTGAAGGTGGTGCTCTGCTGATCCTGAGGTGGGGTTGTGGTGGTGTTGAGTGATGCTGAGGAGATGCTGCACTAGTGCTGAGGTGGTGCGAGTGGTGCTGCGCTGGTGCTGAATCATGCTGAGGCGGTGGTGCTGGGCTGGTGCTCAGGTGGTGCTGAGCTGGTGCTTAGGTGTTGTTGAGTGAAGCTGAGTTGATGCAGTGCTGAGGTAATGCTGCGCTCAAGCTGAGGTGGTGCTGCGCTCATGCTGAAGTGTGGCTGTGTTGGTGCTGAGGTGGGGCTGCGCTGGTGGTAGTGCGCTGATGGTGGTGCGCTGATGAGGAGGTGGCGCTGTGCTGATGCTGAGATGGTGCTGTGCTCATGTTGAGGTGGTGTTGCGCTGGTGCTGGGGTAGTACTGCACTGGTGATGTGCTGATGCTGAATTGGTGCTGCACTGGTGGTGGTGCACTGATGAAGAGGTGGTGCTGTGCTGATGCTGAGTTGGTACTGCACTGGTGGTGGTGCACTGATGAGGAGGTGGTGCTGTGCTGATGCTGATATGGTGCTGTGCTGATGCTGAGGTGGTGCTGTGGTGTAGCTTAGGTGATGCTGAGTGATACTGAGGTGGTACTGAGTGATGCTGAGGTAGTGCTGAGTGATGCTGAGGTGGTGCTGAGTGATGCTGAGTCATGCTGGGGTGGTGCTGAGTCATGCTGAGGTGGTGGTGCTGTGCTGGTGCTCAGGTGGTGCTGTGCTGGTGCTCAGGTGGTGCTGCGTTGGTGCTGAATTGCTGCTCAGGTGGGGTTGCACTGGTGCTGAGGTGGTGCTGCGCTGGTGGTGGTGAACTGATGTAGAGGTGGTGCTGTGATGATGCTGTGCTGATGTTGAGGTGGTGCTGCGCTGGTGCGGTGCTGTGCTGATGCTGATTTGGTGCTGCACTGGTGGTGGTGCACTGATAAGGAGTGGTGCTGTGCTGATGCTGAGGTTGTGCTGTGGTGTAGCTCAGTTGATGCTGAGTGACACTGAAGTGGTGCTGAGTGATGCTGAGGTGGTGCCGAGTCATTCTAGGGTAGTGCTGAGTCATGCGGAGGTGGTGGTGCTTCGCTGGTGCTCTAATGGTGCTGAGCTGGTGCTCAGGTGGTTCTGAGTGATTCTGAGTTGGTGCTGTGCTGAAGTGATGCCGCACTGATGGTGAGGTGGTGCTGCGCTGATGCTGACATGATGCTGCATTGTTGCTGAATTGCTGCTGAGGTGGGGTTTAGCTGGTGCTGAGGTGGGGCTGCGCTGGTGCTGAGGTAGGGCTGCGCTGGTGGTGGTGCCCTGATGCGGAAGTGATGCTGGGCTGATGTTTAGGTGGTGCTCTGCTGCTGCAGAGTTGGTGCTGTGCTGGTATTGATGTGGTGCTGCGCTGTGGTGCTTAGGTGGTGCTGGGTGGAAGCTGTGGTGTGGTGCACTGGTGCTGCCCTGATGGTGGTGCACTGATGTGGAGGTGGTGCTGTGCTGATGCTGAGGTGGTGGTGAGTGATGCTGAGCTGGTGCTGCATTGATGCTGAGGTGGTGGTGCTGCACTGATGCTATGGTAGTTCTGCGGTGGTAGTGTGGTGGTACTGCACTGATGCAGAGGTGATGCTGTGATGGTGCTGGGGTGGTGCTGCTCTGTTGGTGAGGTGGTGCTGCACTGGGGTTGAGGTGGTGCTGCACTGGAGCTGAGTGATGCGGAGGTTGTACTGTGCTGGTGTTGTGGTGGTGCTCAGGTGCTGCTGAGTGATGCTCAGATGGTGCTGCAGTGGTGCCTAGTGACACTGACGGGTGCTGAAGTTGTGCTGCGCTGCTACTGAGGTAGTTTTGCACTGTTTACTTGCAGGATATGTTGTTATGTAACCTCACAATACATGCCGCGTTTGGAGCGCATGAGAAGGCATCCCTTGATTTTGGTTTTATTTCACCAATGATTGAAACCTAAAAAAAAGCATCAAACGTTGAAAGTGGCAACTTACAGCTGCTTCCATTTTCATAAAACGGAGCAATAACTAACGGCATGTTTTCCTCTTTAATCGTATCCGAATAATCATGCTGTCAAAAGAACAATGTAAATAGGTTGATCCTACTGTCGGTCAGCTTCTTAAACTACACTTCCACTAAGTAAGTATATTATTTAAGATTTGGACATTTGAGCTAATGAAACTAAAAATGTTATAGGATGAAAAACAACATAGCCTCCAGCTGAAAAAGTGCTTGTGAAACCAAAGACAGTGGAAAACACGATAAGGACATCATTTGCAGCCCTTGGCTGAGAGCGTTCGGAAAGCCAAACAAGCCAGGGCAAAAGAAAAGTTAGTGCACCGAAACTATCATATATGGCCAATAGTGAAGTGATCCATGTTACAGGGCCACTCTCCAGGGCATAACCAAAACAGCAAAAAGAGGGACAAATGTAAACTATTCACCAATGAAAACAAAGGAATTTTGAAATGCACATGAAGGAACGAAAGAAAAAAGATGGGCATTCCCGTGCTCACTACGCCACTGGAGTCAAGCTATCCTGGCTGATGACGGCTGATAGCCAGAAACCGGTCCTAGGATGCTTGATTCCGGTCCAGGGAAGACATGGCTTGGCAGTTCGGGCTGGACTGTTCCCATGAGGCACAGGGTCAAGACTGATTTGCATATGGCCATGTCTGAACTGGGGTGGCGTGGTGAGCAAAATAACGATGGATTAAACCCAGATCTGTGACTGGGGGTGAATGTTTTGCCAATGTGCAACATTCCGTCCATCATCTTGTGTGTTTTGCTGTTCGCCCTATGTGGGAAGGGTATGCCCAGACGTGGGTCCCATGCTCACTACGCCACTGGAGTCAAGCTATCCTGGCTGATGACGGCTGATAGCCAGAAACCGGTCCTAGGATGCTTGATTCCGGTCCAGGGAAGACATGGCTTGGCAGTTCGGGCTGGACTGTTCCCATGAGGCACAGGGTCAAGACTGATTTGCATATGGCCATGTCTGAACTGGGTTGGAGTGGTGAGCAAAATAACGATGGATTAAACCCAGATCTGTGACTGGGGGTGAATGTTTTGCCAATGTGCAACATTCCGTCCATCATCTTGTGTGTTTTGCTGTTCGCCCTATGTGGGAAGGGTATGCCCAGACGTGGGTCCCGTGCTCACTACGCCACTGGAGTCAAGCTATCCTGGCTGATGACGGCTGATAGCCAGAAACCGGTCCTAGGATGCTTGATTCCGGTCCAGGGAAGACATGGCTTGGCAGTTCGGGCTGGACTGTTCCCATGAGGCACAGGGTCAAGACTGATTTGCATATGGCCATGTCTGAACTGGGGTGGCGTGGTGAGCAAAATAACGATGGATTAAACCTAGATCTGTGACTGGGGGTGAATGTTTTGCCAATGTGCAACATTCCGTCCATCATCTTGTGTGTTTTGCTGTTCGCCCTATGTGGGAAGGGTATGCCCAGACGTGGGACCCGTGCTCACTACGCCACTGGAGTCAAGCTATCCTGGCTGATGACGGCTGATAGCCAGAAACCGGTCCTAGGATGCTTGATTCCGGTCCAGGGAAGACATGGCTTGGCAGTTCGGGCTGGACTGTTCCCATGAGGCACAGGGTCAAGACTGATTTGCATATGGCCATGTCTGAACTGGGGTGGCGTGGTGAGCAAAATAACGATGGATTAAACCCAGATCTGTGACTGGGGGTGAATGTTTTGCCAATGTGCAACATTCCGTCCATCATCTTGTGTGTTTTGCTGTTCGCCCTATGTGGGAAGGGTATGCCCAGACGTGGGTCCCGTGCTCACTACGCCACTGGAGTCAAGCTATCCTGGCTGATGACGGCTGATAGCCAGAAACCGGTCCTAGGATGCTTGATTCCGGTCCAGGGAAGACATGGCTTGGCAGTTCGGGCTGGACTGTTCCCATGAGGCACAGGGTCAAGACTGATTTGCATATGGCCATGTCTGAACTGAGGTGGCGTGGTGAGCAAAATAACGATGGATTAAACCCAGATCTGTGACTGGGGGTGAATGTTTTGCAAATGTGCAACATTCCGTCCATCATCTTGTGTGTTTTGCTGTTCGCCCTATGTGGGAAGGGTATGCCCAGACGTGGGTCCCGTGCTCACTACGCCACTGGAGTCAAGCTATCCTGGCTGATGACGGCTGATAGCCAGAAACCGGTCCTAGGATGCTTGATTCCGGTCCAGGGAAGACATGGCTTGGCAGTTCGGGCTGGACTGTTCCCATGAGGCACAGGGTCAAGACTGATTTGCATATGGCCATGTCTGAACTGGGGTGGCGTGGTGAGCAAAATAACGATGGATTAAACCCAGATCTGTGACTGGGGGTGAATGTTTTGCCAATGTGCAACATTCCGTCCATCATCTTGTGTGTTTTGCCATTCTGAAAGCCCATACACTAGATACAGCATGTCTCGAGAGACAGCGCATGCGCTTCCAAGGCAAGACCTAAATAGGAAGAATCCATATTTTGACATCTGTATTAATTGAATACATGCAGGCTTACCCCTTATTTTAATTGGTCCGGGCATTTTAAAGAATTTTGAGCCCTTGGTGTTAAGGACATCAGAAATGGAAATATTTGCATAAGGGAGGAGAAGAATAGAAAATGTGGGAGAGTTCGATGGAATTTTAGAACTTCAAGGAGAAAAAAAACCTTCTGGTGTTATGTCCCCAAGAGGGATCAAACATGTTGGGGTGGGATAATCAAAGGGACTTTTACATAATTTTGGATTCCAATAATCCCGATAAGGTGGTTTATAGAACCAAGGATGGAAAGGTAATTGTAACAAAGGTATGAATGTTTCTGCTATGAATGAACAGGTGTGCAAGCTTCTGGACGCCTTCTCGGATGCTTTGGGTAGGTTTAAAGGTTTTCAGCACTGGATTGTTTTGAAAGAAATGGCAATTCCTGTAGTTTACAAAGTCAGCAGGAAAGAACTACGCAAGGAATTTGTTAAGTTATGTAAGCCTGCCATAATAGAACACATTGAATGTTCAGAGTGCCTAATTCCTGTAGTTCTGGGACACAAAGGGGAAAATTAATTGAGGCTGTGTGTAGACCTGCACGACCTAAAACACAATGGGGCTTATTTACAAGGCCCTTGCGCCACTTTTGCGTCATTTTTAACATGGGAAAAGTTACGCAAAAGTGGCGCAAGGGGCTTGTAAATCTGCCCCAATATTTGGGTAGACTGTGAATCCTTACCTAAGATAAATGAAATCTTGCGCACTTCAAAGGGGGTGTTCGTGTTCACAATGTTTGACATGTTGGCTGCATAACACCAGGTAGTGCTCACTGAAGATTCCAAGCATTTTAAAAAGCTGTGGTTTAACTCTATGTTTTGAGAAGTGTACGTTTGGGAAAGAGGGTGCAGATTACTTAGTATACCACATTTTGGAAGGAGGGATTGAGCCGTTTTTTGCATTTTCAAAGTTTGCACATGGTTACCATCAACTTGAAGTTGTTGGTAATTAGCGTTTCCTAAATGCACAATTTGCATTTAGGAAAGGCTTCTTACATGTGCATTAGGGATTCGCAAATTGCGATTCCCTATTGCATTCGCAATTTAGGTAATCGCCAAAAATTGTGATTACCTATATTGCAAATACAAAGCCTTTCATACATAAGGAAAGGCCATTTTGCATTCGCAACAATATGAATTTCTCTATTCGAACCATTTGCGAACGCAAAATAGTTTCATACATCTGGCCCTAAATTCTTCTTAGGGTTGGTAGAAGTTTACTCAAAATTCGTCGCCTTATTTTCCAGAAAAAATGACACCCCTGAGAAAGTTGATTAAAAAAAGAGAGGTGTATGAGTGGAGGTAGAGAGAAGGTGGTGGCTTTTGTTTAAAGAGCACTCCACGGAGCAGAATCAACATACTCCATGATCAAAAAGGTAGGCATTATTGTTATGGTGGGGCATACAACATCACATGATATATGTTTGGGGAGTCCCATCTACCTTACGCACTGATCACAAACCACCTGTTGACGTGTTCAGAACCCGTGGGTGGGAGAGCCACACCTTGGATAGCCAAGTAGCATTTCGACTTAAAAGAATACAGCTTCAAAATTGAGTATGCTCTTGGAATAAAAGATATGGTCTCCAATTTCCTGTCACGTATGCCTGTCAGTGACCCTTATGATAACAAAGGCATACAGGATGATGTGGAAATGGTTTGTATGACCAATGGTCTGCGTGCGGTGTTGACTGGAAGCTTGCGTGAGGAAGAATGAAGGAATGGTTTAGAAGAAAATCTAACTTTAAAACAAGTCAGAAGTGAGTGGTGAAAGGGTGACCTAATCTGAAGAGTTGGAAGCTAGACATTCTGTTTTAGAACTTATGCATAAGTAACACTTTGGAAGTTGAGCAATTAAATAAAAAAAAGGGGTAAGATGATTTATGGTGTCCTGGGGTTGAGAGATCTGTGGAATGTTATGTAAGAGACTGTGGAGCATGTGTCTTGAGCGACCAGTCACAAATAACTAAGCTATCCTCTGGGACTCCTGCTGAATCACCTATGATCCCTTGGTCAAAACTGTTCCTCAACATTGCCGGTCTTTATGGAGTGCTAGGTGGTACTTTAAAGTATGGCATTGTACTTATTGATTATTTACCCAAATAGCCAGAAATTAGCTGTGAGACAGTGTGAACACTCAGACAGCCAAAAGTTCTCACATGATGCGTTGAGAAAATAAAATTATCCTAATGAGCTTGTTAGTGGTAACAGTACACAGTTAATGTCTAAGGACATGGGGGTGTTTTTGCAAACTAATGGCATCGACCATATAAAGACAACCTTGTACCCTCCAAGGAGCAATGGCCTGACTGAATGTTTCAACTGGACTTTGAAGGTCAACTGCAGTTGATTTTGGTAAACAAGTTCAACTGGAGAAGTGTGATTGATGAGAGATTGTGCCCCTGATTCCAAATTGAATAGGGAAGGATGGGACAATCATATTTTGGTCCGTCCAGGCTGTGTGGAGTCGAGCCATATGTGGATTTGGTTCCCCATCCTCATCACCAGTGTAGGGAACTAAGAACCATACAAATATAAAGTAAGCAATTTATTAGGAGAAAGCCTAACATGCAACCTCTGGCACCTCCCCTAGCTCAGATGACTCAATAGTGCCTGGGTTTAGACCCTACAGAGGGCACTAGAGAATCTGCAGTTAGAAAAAGTATCCACCAGAAGGAGTATTACCGAAGGTAAGTAACGTGTTCTTCTGATGAGTACTTCAAGCTGCAGATTCTTCACTTTTAGAATAGATACCAAAGCAGTACTTTTTTTTTTAATACTTTATTTACCATTTTCACAGATAACACAATAACATTTCCAGCTCCAATTCAATAAAAGTTGCGATATAACATAGCATTTGGTATGTGCGCCTATTGTGCTTGTACTAAAACTTAACCTGACTTTGCTCATCCTGATCTACTAGCTTTTCACCTTCATATTACATTTATCAAACCCTATTCGTTTCTAACAGCATATTTCTATAACACTCTTATGACCCAGTGCAGGCACCCTGCACTCTCTATATTGATACATCCAAGTTATTGGCTCAGTGGTCAGTTTTTCCTGAAGTCAGCCAATGCCAGCAGGCTCCAGCCCGCCATCCGGGTGTGTGTCGGGTTGTACTTGGGGTTTGGCTATGTATCGTTTGAAAGGGCCCCAGATATCTCTCGGACGAGATTTGCTGGGTAGTGTGGTGGCATACAAGTCATAATTGATGTTGCAATATGTGAGACTGAGTAGCCAGTCCTTGCACTTCGGTACCAATCTACTCCCCCATTTGAGTGCAATCTCCCGTTTAGCCAGCAGGAACCCCAGGGCCGAGAATTTCCGGACTGGTTTGGGTATGTTGTTCACATATCCCAGTAGAGCTATTGCCGGTGTAGGGTCTATGTCAAAACCAATCATGTCCCCAAGTGTGTGAAATATGTCGGTCCAGAATCTACTGATCTTGGGACAAGTCCAAGCCATGTGAGCAAAGTCTGCATGTGGGGCCTTGCATTTGGGACAGCAGTGGGGCCTGTCTGGGTCTATTTTGTGTGTCATCTCGGGTGTAATATAGATTCGGCGTAAGAATTTGAAGTGGATAAGCTTGTGCCAGCTGTTCAAGGACACCTCTTTAGTTTGTGAACAACATGCTTCCCATTGCTCATCTGTTATGGGGTGACCCAGGTCCGCCTCCCACGTGGCCCGCACCTTGGAGTCGTTAACCAGAATGATCTCTACGCAGGCCCTGTACAGTTTAGAGACCAGGTGTTCCCCCGTATTGCTATCTATTACAATGGAGAGAGGTGTGAAAGAGTCTAGCTCGATTGGAAAGCCAGGGACTTTAGCTTTTACGGCTGCCCGGAGGCGGGTGAGCAAATATTTGTCCATGAAGGAAGTATCTTGGAATTTGTCCCCGTCAGATACGGAGAAGGCTTGGCCCTCGATGTATAGGTCCCCTATTGTTGTCATGTCAAACCTAGTGAGTGTACGTTGCACTATTCTTGACCTTGCCAGGTAGGTCGCTCCCCCACCACACAGCTCCGCCTGTGTTGTCTGCCCGCTGCTTCTGCAGGTAAGATCGCCCTCCGCTTGTGGCCCCGGTGCCCGTTTGTTTCTGCTTGTCTCCCCTTTTCCTTTCTGTGCCCCTCGCTGCCCCATTGTCGTTGTGCCCGTGATTCTGTCTGCTTTCTCCCCTGTTTTCCTTTTTGTGCCCCTCGCTGCCCCATTGTCGCTGTGCCCGTGATTTTGTCTGCTTTCTCCCCTGTTTTCCTTTTTGTGCCCCTCGCTGCCCCATTGTCGCTGTGCCCGTGATTTTGTCTGCTTTCTCCCGTTTTCCTTTTTGTGCCCCTCGCTGCCCCATTGTCGCTGTGCCCGTGATTTTGTCTGCTTTCTCCCCTGTTTTCCTTTTTGTGCCCCTCGCTGCCCCATTGTCGCTGTGCCCGTGATTTTGTCTGCTTTCTCCCCTGTTTTCCTTTCTGTGCCCCTCGCTGCCCCATTGTCGTTGTGCCCGTGATTTTGTCTGCTTTCTCCCGTTTTCCTTTTTGTGCCCCTCGCTGCCCCATTGTCGCTGTGCCCGTGATTTTGTCTGCTTTCTCCCCTGTTTTCCTTTTTGTGCCCCTCGCTGCCCCATTGTCGCTGTGCCCGTGATTTTGTCTGCTGTCTCCCCTGTTTTCCTTTTTGTGCCCCTCGCTGCCCCATTGTCGCTGTGCCCGTGATTTTGTCTGCTTTCTCCCCTGTTTTCCTTTCTGTGCCCCTCGCTGCCCCATTGTCGTTGTGCCCGTGATTTTGTCTGCTTTCTCCCGTTTTCCTTTTTGTGCCCCTCGCTGCCCCATTGTCGCTGTGCCCGTGATTTTGTCTGCTTTCTCCCCTGTTTTCCTTTTTGTGCCCCTCGCTGCCCCATTGTCGCTGTGCCCGTGATTTTGTCTGCTGTCTCCCCTGTTTTCCTTTTTGTGCCCCTCGCTGCCCCATTGTCGCTGTGCCCGTGATTTTGTCTGCTTTCTCCCGTTTTCCTTTTTGTGCCCCTCGCTGCCCCATTGTCGCTGTGCCCGTGATTTTGTCTGCTTTCTCCCCTGTTTTCCTTTTTGTGCCCCTCGCTGCCCCATTGTCGCTGTGCCCGTGATTTTGTCTGCTTTCTCCCTGTTTTCCTTTCTGTGCCCCTCGCTGCCCCATTGTCATTGTGCCCGTGATTTTGTCTGCTTTCTCCCCTGTTTTCCTTTTTGTGCCCCTCGCTGCCCCATTGTCGCTGTGCCCGTGATTTTGTCTGCTTTCTCCCCTGTTTTCCTTTTTGTGCCCCTCGCTGCCCCATTGTCGCTGTGCCCGTGATTTTGTCTGCTGTCTCCCCTGTTTTCCTTTTTGTGCCCCTCGCTGCCCCATTGTCGCTGTGCCCGTGATTTTGTCTGCTTTCTCCCTGTTTTCCTTTCTGTGCCCCTCGCTGCCCCATTGTCGTTGTGCCCGTGATTTTGTCTGCTTTCTCCCCTGTTTTCCTTTTTGTGCCCCTCGCTGCCCCATTGTCGCTGTGCCCGTGATTTTGTCTGCTTTCTCCCCTGTTTTCCTTTTTGTGCCCCTCGCTGCCCCATTGTCGCTGTGCCCGTGATTTTGTCTGCTTTCTCCCCTGTTTTCCTTTTTGTGCCCCTCGCTGCCCCATTGTCGCTGTGCCCGTGATTTTGTCTGCTTTCTCCCCTGTTTTCCTTTTTGTGCCCCTCGCTGCCCCATTGTCGCTGTGCCCGTGATTTTGTCTGCTGTCTCCCCTGTTTTCCTTTCTGTGCCCCCGCTGCCTCTCGCCATTCCCGCCGCTGCGTCCCTGCGGCCCCGCCCCCTGACCGCCCATTCGCTGCCCCTGCCTCCCGCCTCCCAGCTGCTCCTCCCTCCCACCTCCCCATAAATGGCGGCCGCTGTGCGGCCGCGCCGCTGGCGCGCCGAAGGCGCGCCTAAGGCAAGCCCGTCTGCGCCCGTCCGCGACTGGACCGCGCCCAGCGCCAGAACCCCTGGATCCCACCGATGCATCACCACCCGACGGACCTACGACGCCGCCACACTCACCGCACTCAATGCCGGCCGGAACCCTGCCTGCTACCGAGCCTCACCGAGACGCACCCACGGACCCTTCACCTGCCAAACCTGCCGATTCACCTGCCCCCGGACGTGCACCACCTCCGCCAAGTCGAGCACCAGCAGCAACCACCTGAAATGCATCCTGCTGAACACCCGCTCCGTCCACAGGCACGCCGTGGAACTCTGGGACCTGCTCGACGCAACAGCACCGGACATCGCCTTCCTCACCGAAACCTGGATGAACGCCTCCTCAGCGCCCGACATCGCCATAGCCATCCCGGACGGATACAAGATCACCCGGAGGGACCGCGTCAACCAGACGGGAGGAGGCATCGCCATCGTACACAAGAACACCATCCGCATCTCGACTAACTCCGACGAGACCTTCACCGCCGCCGAACACCTACACTTCCAGATACACACTGACCCCAAGACCACCCTCCGAGGCACCCTCATCTACAGACCCCGGGACCACGCACACTATTCAGCGAAGACATCGCAGACTTCATCAGCCCGCACGCCATGCCCTCCGCCGACTACATCCTCCTAGGGGACCTCAACTTCCACCTGGAGAACAACAACGACAGAAACACCACCGCCCTGCTGGACAACCTCGCCAACCTCGGACTCAAGCAACTGGTGAACACGCCCACCCACTACGCCGGCCACACGCTTGACCCCGTCTTCTCATCCAGCAAGCACATCTCCTTCAGCCACGCCACCGGACTCCACTGGACCGACCACAGCTGCGTCCACTTCAGCTTCAGAAAGACTACGACCCACCACCACCCGCAACAGGCTCCCCGCCGGAGCTGGAGCAAGATCACCGCCGAGCAGCTCACCGCCTCCCTCAGCCAGAACACACCCACCAACACAACGGACCCAAACGAAGCAGCCAGCAACCTCGCCAAGTGGCTGACCGCCTGCGCCGACGACCTCGCACCACTAAAAACCCTCCCAGCAGACCCGGAAGCAAGAAAACCCCTTGGTTCACCAACGAACTCAAGGAATCCAAGAAAAACTGCTGCACTCTCGAGAAAACCTGGCGACTCGACCAGACCACAGACAACAGGACCGCCCTCAAGCACGCCACCCGCAAACACCACCAGCTGATCCGTGCCACCAAGAAGTCGGCACTCAAAGAACGACTGGACAACAACGCCCATGACAGCAAGGAACTTTTCAGCATCGTCAAAGAGTTCTCCAACCCCAGCGCCGGAAACAACGACATCACCCCTCGCAAGACCTCTGCAACTCACTCTCCGCGTTCTTCCACCGCAAGATCACCGACATACATAACAGCTTCGACGCACAAACAACGCACCCTACCGCCGAACCAACGCCCGCCACCACCACCCTCTGCAACTGGACCCCGATCAGCACCGAAGACACCACCCGCACGATGAACTCCATCCACTCCGGATCACCAACCGACCCCTGCCCACACCACGTCTTCAACAAAGCCGACGCCACCATCGCACCCCATCTCCGGGACATCATCAACTCCTCCTTCCACACCGCCACCTTCCCGGAGAGCTGGAAGCACGCCGAGCTTACCGCCCTCCTGAAGAAACCAACGGCGGACCCCACCGACCTTAAGAACTACCGTCCCATCTCGCTCCTTCCGTTTCCGGCCAAAGTCATCGAGAAGACCGTCAACAGACAGCTTGCCGCCTTCCTCGAGACGAATGGATCCCTCGACCCCTCGCAGTCCGGGTTTCGGGCCAACCACAGCACCGAGACCGCCCTTATCGCAGCCACCGACGACATCAGAACCCTAACCGACAACGGGGAAACAGCTGCCCTCATCCTCTTGGCTCTCTCCGCGGCGTTCGACACCGTCTGCCACCGCACCCTAGTGAAACGCCTCAGCAACATCGGAATCCGAGAGAAAGCACTGGAATGGATCATCTCGTTCCTCGCCGGAAGAACCCAGAGAGTCCGCCTCCCCCGTTCAGATCCGAAGCCACCGAAGTCATCTGCGGCGTTCCACAGGGATCCTCACTCAGCCCAACCCTCTTCAACGTCTACATGAGCCCCCTCGCAGCCATCGCACGCCGACACAACCTCAACATCATCTCCTACGCCGACGACACCCAGCTGATCCTCTCCCTCACCAACGACCCCACCACCGCCAGAGCCAACCTACACGACGGGATGAGAGACGTCGCCGACTGGATGAGGAACAGCCGCCTTAAACTGAACTCAGACAAGACGGAAGTCCTCATCCTGGGCTCATCACCCTCCGCCTGGGACGACTCCTGGTGGCCCCCGGCCCTGGGCACCGCGCCCAAGCCAACGGACCACGCACGCAACCTGGGCTTTATCCTGGACTCCTCCCTGTCGATGACCAGACAAGTCAACGCCGTCTCATCTTCATGCTTCAACACCCTGCGCATGCTCCGCAAGATCTTCAGATGGATCCCCACTGAAACCAGGAAGACCGTCACCCAGGCACTCGTCACCAGCCGACTGGACTATGGGAACACCCTCTACGCCGGAACCACAGCCAAACTTCAAAAAAGACTCCAGCGCATCCAGAACGCCTCCGCACGACTCATCCTGGACATCCCCCGACACAGCCACATCACCGGACACCTGAAAGACCTGCACTGGCTCCCCGTCAGCAAGAGAATAACGTTCAGACTCCTCACCCACGCACACAAGACCCTCCACGACCTGGGCCCAAAGTACCTCAACGACCGCATGACCTTCTACACGCCCACACGCCAGCTACGATCAACCAGCCACGCCCTCGCCACTGTACCACGCATCCGCAGAACCACCGCCGGAGGAAGATCCTTCTCCTACCTGGCAGCCAAGACCTGGAACTCCCTCCCCACTCACCTTCGGCGAACCCAGGACCATCTCTCCTTCAGGAAGCAGCTCAAGACCTGGCTGTTCGAGCAGTAACTTACCCCCTCCCCCAGCGCCTTGAGACCCTCCCGGGTGAGTAGCGCGCTCTATAAATGCCGTGATTGATTGATTGATTCTTTCCCCCGATACTGGTATCCAGCGCCGATTCAGAAGCGGCAAGCCCAGGGAGTACATATTCGGGGCCCCCAGTACCCTGATCAGTTTTTGCCACGCCCAACTGGTGGTGGAGACAGTCTGAATATCTAGAGGGTCACGTGGATAGCCCTGTGGTAGTATTGTGCTCAAAGTGTCCGGTAGGACTAGATCTGCTTCGGGTCTTAAATAGGGGATCCTGGCGTCCGGATGGAACCAGGAATGTGCATAACTGCACTGCGCAATTAAATAATATAGTTGAAGGTTGGGGACTCCCAGGCCTCCTTTGTGATATGGGAGGGTCATGACCTCCCAGCGGACCCTTGGACGTCTGCCCCCCCCAAGTCAGTCGTATAAGATGTGTTTTGATCGACTGGAAGAAGCGATTCGTTAGTAGGATTGGTATGTTGTTAAATAAGTACAAAAATTTGGGCAGGACGATCATTTTGATCAGTGCCACTCTTCCAGCAATCGAGAGTGGGAGGCAAAGCCACCTCTCAACCTGTAGCTCTAAATTATGAATCGCTGTTCCGTAGTTGAGTAATAAAATTTTGTTGGTGTTTAAATGTATTTTTATCCCCAAATATTTGACGGAGTCAGAGCACCAGGTGAGCGGGTACTCACACTCCCATCTGACCGTGCCCACCGTGAGGGGGAATATAACCGATTTGTGCCAGTTTATTCCTAGTCCAGAGAAGCAGCCAAACCGAATTGTCTCTCTGATCAAGGGGGCCAAGTTGTTTTGGGGGTCTCTCACGTACAAGATAACATCATCAGCGTATAGCGACACCAACAAAGGCCCAGTGTTAAATTGGAGTCCTCTGTAGAGATGCCGTTCCTGAAATTGTCTAATGAGGAGATCCATTGCGAGTATGAAAAGCAGTGGGGACAAGGGGCATCCCTGTCTCGTGCCTCGGGATAGTTTGAAGGAGCGAGATAGCGTACCATTCAATCGTATTCTTGCTGTGGGGGCCGAGTATAGTAGTGCAGTAAGGTTGATGAACCCGAAGGGCATGCCTAATCTATGCATAACCGTCCATATGAACGGCCATTCCAAAGAATCGAACGCTTTCTCCGCGTCAAGCAGCACTGCTGCTGCTGGAGTGGCCGGATTAATTCGGTGCAGGACTGCGAATAGAGTACGGAGGTTAAGGGAGGTGGACCTGTGGGGTATAAACCCGACTGGACTGGGGAAATTATTTTGTCCAGCAACAGGGCTAAGCGTGTCGCCAGTATTTTATAATCAAAATGTAATAGTGATAGTGGCCGATACGACCCGCACTGCAAATGGTCCTTACCAGGCTTGGGCAACAGGACTATCACCGCCTCCCGCAAAGTTGGCGGCAGTTGGTTCCGCTCCAGGGATTCATTATATACCTCCAGGAGCTTGGGGGCAAGTATATCTCTATATTATTTATAAAACTCTCCCGTGAAGCCGTCCAGGCCGGGGGCAGATGAGCCGTTCAAGGCTTCAATTGCATCCTTTATTTCATCCTCGGTGAAGGGCGCGGCGAGGAAGTCTTGCATATATTTATCCATATAAACCATTGCAATCTCTTCAAAGTAGTCGTCCCGCTCTGCAGTAGAATGCGCAAGTTTAGAAGTGTAAAGTGTAGTATAGTATGCTAAGAACGTGTCACGGATATCCGATGTTTCCGTTAGGATAAGACCAGATTCAGATCGAAGCGCTGTGATGTATGCTTTGGAATATGGTGGCCTTAGTAGTCGCGCAAGTGAGCGCCCCGGCCTCTCGCCTTCACCATATTTGCGTGCTACCGCATACTTGCTGAGAAAATGTGTTTCTCTTTCCGCTGCTTCTCGAAATTCTATTAATAGTGCCATGCGGTGTCGCTCATCCTCTGCGGCCTCCGAGGAGCCCAGCATTGAGAGATCCAAAGCGGTCAGCCGCTGTTCTATATCTGCTAACGTTTTCCTCAAGTCCTTCAGTACCCCTGCATGTTTTGAAATGACGATGCCCCTGATGTAAGCCTTAAAGGCTTCCCAGAGAGTCGCCCATGTATCCACGGAACCTGTGTTTAAATCAAAATAGTCCTCAATTGCTTTCCCGACTTCATGCACAAACAGGGCGTCTTGTAATGAACTGCCTGGAAATCGCCACTGGCGTTCGTGACCCTCCGGTCTGGGAATGCATATTTTTAAGAGGACCGGGGAATGGTCCGAGTAGGTACGAGGGAGTGTCTTTATTGCGTTATGCCACGTGTGAGGGATCGGGGCGAGCAACCAGAAATCTAGTCTGGTCCAAGTATCGTGTTGGGTTGAGTAGTGGGTGTAGCCCGGGAGTGCCGGATTGCGGATCCTCCAAATATCTGCGAGTTGGAATGCCTCGCATGTGTCCAGAAATACCCTTCGAGCCCGGGGTTTAGAATCAGCCGCCCTGGAGGAGCAGTCTATAGTGCGATCTAGGAGTAAATTGAAATCTCCGCCCATAATCACATTACCAGTACCCATGCGAAGAATTGTTGCGTCTAGTTCATGGAAAAATTCGGGGCTGTCAACGTTCGGGGCGTATATGCATATGAGAGTGACAGTGTGACCCATCAGTTTGCCCACTACAATAGTGAAGCGCCCCTCCTGATCCGTGTGACAGTGAGTCAGAGAGAACGGAAGTCTCTTGTGGATAAGGATTGCCGTACCGCGGGCATAGGTGCTGTAATTGGAGAAATAACGGTGAGAACCCCAGCTAGCCTCAAATCGAGTGGAGTCGGACCTCGGCAAGTGTGTCTCCTGTAAATAGGCGATGTCTACTTTATGCCTTTGTAAATAATGTACCACGTGTTTACATTTTTTGGGGTTATTGAGTCCCCTAACATTCCAGGTTAGGAGTGACAAAGGTGATTATGTATTTAGGTCAGGGGCAGGCGTCATTGACTTCGTGTAAGTGAGTCCTGAAGGCGATTGTCATAACATGTGTCAGTGGTAGTGTTCTGTGTAGAGCTGGTAAAAAAATAACATCTAACAATTCTGGAAGTGACCCCTCCCCCTCCCCCCACCCAACCTCGCGTTCCCTTACGCAAGGCAACACCCCAGTAACCAATAACCCAATGCATCCTGTGAATACCCCCTGTGGAGAAACAAGGTCAATGACTGATGCATTTAAATCTAAGAGAGAAAACAGTGTGCTACGCACCTAGGGGGGAAGCAATGCTCCAATGGTACCCAGCAGTACAAGTATCAATGTAAATTAACTACAGTGTTGCTGTCTTAGTTACCATGTTAGCTCAATGGTATCATATGTTAAACGGAAACAATTATCATTCACGAGAGAAGAGTTCAATGCTGGCCACAGATCCGCTGTGTGGAGGAGAAGAGTCAGTGCCGCCATCTTTCCGCTGGTTGACGGGGCCTTTGTAGGATTTGCAAAAGGCCTGGGCCTCCGTGGGGCTGTCAAAAATACGGGACCTCCCGTTGACATCGACCCGTAGACGTGCCGGGTACAGCATGCCGTATCTAAGGCCCATATTGCGCAGCGTCGCTTTGACACCAGTGAACTTGCGGTGGGCCTCCTGGACCATGATTGTAAAGTCCGGGTAAAAGGACACAGTCGAGCCCTGCCATGTAATCGCGCCACGCTCCCTGGCCAGGCGCAAAGTCGTGTCCCTGTCCCTGAAGTTCATTATGCGGGCAATTATCGGACGAGGAGGGCAGCCAGGGTTGGGACATGGGCCCAGCGATCGGTGCGCCCGTTCTACAACGAAGCCTGGAGTGAATGCATCTTTACCAAAAATGTCAACCAGCAGCGATTCCACGAAAGTGTCCATTCTGCCTGTGTTTGTCGATTCCGGAACCCCGATTATGCGGAGATTGTTGCGGCGACTGCGCGCATCCAAATCTTCGTTTTTGATGGCAATATCTTTTAGGATTTTTTCCATGCGGTCCAGTCGTTTCGTCGTTTGCGCGGCGCCATCTTCGAGATCCGATACTCGACCTTCTGCTGTGTCCAATCGCCGGTCGTGAATGTCAATTTTGGCTCTGAGAAAGTCAAGGCGCTTATCAAGCGTGTCAAAGCGATTGTCTATCGATTTAAATCCAGCCCTGAGTTCCGCCAGAAAATCTGAGTGGGATGGAGCAGCTTCCTGCATCACAGCCGAGCCCTGATCACGTTCCGCCATACCGGTGCCGCTTTCTTGTGTTTTTTCTGTGATGACGGGGAAGGACAGCACTCGCTGCTTGGGGTCTTTTTTGCCCATTCCTGTGCACCCACCGCTGGAAGAAGTATTAACCGCTGCCCACAATAGCGCCGTTGGATTAAAGAGGGGGGCACGTGCCAGCTATGTCCCACTTGGTGCCGTTGTGGTGTAGCTGCCCTCGATTCGTGGAGCTAGAGAGCCGGTGTGCGCCGCTCAGGTTAAAGCCGCCATGCGTCACTGTGTAGTGGGCCCATAACGCCTCCGCGGTCTTCGTTGAATTGGAGGGGGCCGGGGGAGAGACAAAGCTGTGTGTGCAATTGGGGAGCTACAATGCGCCTAGGATATGTAGAGCAAGAGCAGCTCCCGTTCACTGCGCAGTAAGGGGCCGCCGCGTTCCGATGTTTCTTGCAGTAGCTTCCGCCAAAATGTAAGGCCGACTCGTTCTCCCACGCAGACCCAGCGATGGTTTCATTAGGCGTAAGGACGAAGTGCCTTCATTCAGCAGCGCCCCGGGGTCAGGAGAGGGCGTGCATCGAAGCGCGACAGTCCCCACATTTCTCTCCACGCCTCAGGCCAATCGCTCCAGGCAAGCAGGGTTCCCAAACGTGCAATCCCCTCCCCCCCGCACCCCCAAAGCTCAGCCGGATGGCTGTCTCCCTGGCACACCCGAGGACCCTGTCACCCCGGGGGCCTACGGGAGTGTCGGCAGATCAGTGTGCCCCCACTACTGCCGGTGGAGTATAAGAAAAAGGGGGCGGGCACGTCGCGACGGCCTCTTGGGGGTGAGATTGTGATGGGGGGATATCCGGGGATGCACTCACCGCTGCACGAAGTCTGCTGCTGGGCCCCACAAGCGCCGCCGGTTCGAGTTCTCCGAGAGCGGCACAGAGGCCGCAGCAGGCCCCGCCCCCTCAGGCACCGGAGCTGATTTCTTCACGGTGCGGGCGAGTCGGGGGGAGGATGAAGTCACCGCCGCCGCTCTGCCTGTCGAGGATGGAATTGTCTCGTGTTGCCGACCGTCAGCTGGCCATATCTTCGAGACAGCCGGATCGATGCTGGGACACTGCTCGGAGCTTCAATGCTGCGCGGCCATCTTGGTCCGCGGCTTGGCTCCGCCCCCTACCAAAGCAGTACTTCCCAAGGTGGAGGGTCTGTAGAGTGGGCTTAGACCAAAGAGTCCTGCAGAATGTAGTGGGCGAAATGCCCTTCCTGTTGGACCTGGCTGTCAAGGCAGCAGTGCTTCATGAATGTGTGCAATGATGCCCATGTCACTGCCTGACAGATGTCAAGGACAGGCACTGAGCATGCCAACAAAGTGGTGGCAGCCTTAGACCTGGTGGGATGGACTTTCAGTCATTCTGGAGGCAGCTTCTTGGTCACAGCATAGCAGATAATAATGCAGAGAACTATCTTGCCTTTCTTTGGCCCAGAAACCCCACAAAAAACTGATCATCAATGGTCTTTGATTCGATCGAAGTAAAAGCCTAGAGCTATATTGGGGTCCAGCTGAGGGAGTCTCCCCTCCTCTTTAGAGGAGTGAGGCAGGCCAAAGAATGCTGGAAGAGTGGTGGATAATACAAGGTGAAAAGAAGTGACAAATTTTAATAAGAAGGCCCACTGGGTCCACAGAACCAGTTTGTCTGGGAAAGGTGGTGTCGGACGGTTGTACAGAAACAGCCTGGCATTCACTCAGGCAATGAGCTAAAGTTATCACAATGAGTATGACAGTCTTGAGAGCCAGAAAACGCAACGAGCAGCTGTGCATCAGCTCGAAGGGGATGCATAGGAGGAACATCAGAACCAAGTTAAGGTGGCATCACAAACTGTCTGGAAGAGAGCATGTGTGCCAAACCTTTAATAAACTGTATTACAACGGGTGATTTAAATAAGGACAGTTGGTTCGGTAAATTTAAAAAAGGTTGAAAGGGCCAACAAAACGTTTTTAATGGTACCCACTGCAAGTCCATGCTGGGCCAAAGACAACAAGCGATAAAACATCTGACAGTTTGGTTGGTAAGGGGTTTCCCCAGTGCCCAGCATAAGTGGACTTTGTAGAGGGACCCCTGGCTGCGAGGATGACATTCACAACCTCAGATGGGGGATCCACTGCCACCACTCAATCTCTACACATGGAGGTGTAGACTGGTCAGGTTCAGGCGCAGAACCCTGCCCTGCCCCTGCAACAGAAGATCCTGCTGAAGTAGTAGCCTGATCGGAGGATAGATGCTCACGCTCAGACGTTCCTTTACTACACTCTTCTGGTCCAACCTGGAGCCACTAGGATGGCTTGGGTACGATCGTTCCTGATCTTCTTTAGAACTCGGAGCAGCTGAGGCAGTGGCAGAACTTCATACAGGAGTCCTGTGGTCCACTCTAGCTTGAATGCATTGCCTAGAGAGAGCTTTCAGGGGACTCCAAAATGCAGAAGTTTTGACACTGCACATTCTTGATGGTAGTAAAAAGTTCCAGCCGGGGTTCTCCCCACTGTCGGATGATGCCATGCACCACATTGTGGTGAAAATACCATTTGTGATTCCCCAGGGGTTGCAGGCTGAGCTTGTCTCCCCTTCTGTTTAAAGATACCGCCAGGTGGTTCACAATCAGGGTGATGCCCTGATGCTCCAACCAGCTCCAGAGGCGCTAGGCACAGGACCCCACTTCACCCTGTTTGTTGCAGCACAACATGTCAGTGTGTTGTCCAGAAGAACCTGCACTAGCCTTCACTTGATGGAGGGCAGCTAGGTCTTCAACACCTGGCAGATGGCATGTAGCTCCAACAGATGTATCTGAAGCCAGGATTCCACCGGAGACCAGAGCCCTCTGATCAACACTTCTCCAAGATGGCCTCGCCAGCCAAGCAGTGATGCATCCATCGCCAACATCAGCTCTGGGCGGGGAAAGGAGAGGGGTCTGCCACTGGTCAGGTTGCGGTTGAGAAGCCACAACTGTAGGTCTATTGCAGTCTCCTCCAAAAACTGGATTACATCCGCCAGGTTTCCTTGGTGCTGGCACAGTGAGACTTCAGATTCCCCATGAAAAGCATGCATATGCCACCTGGATGAGAAGGATGCATTGGCCCAACAGGTCAAGAAGTCTCAGAGCTGCTCTCACCGAGATCCAGGACCAAGGTTGGAACATCTCATTCATAGACCGAATGTCCTGGACTCATTGTGAAGGAGGAGGCCCTTAACTGCAGCATGTCCAGAACAGCTCCTATAAAAGTTAGCCTCTGCTAAGGAGTCAGGTGTGACTTTGGCTCATTGATTGAGAACCCCAAGGTACACAATCGTCTAGAGGTGGTCTTCGACTAACTGAAGTGAGCCTGCCTTCAACAGCCAGTTCACAAGGTAGGGGAAAACTGACAGCCCCAAACTCTGAAGAAGAGGCAGCAACCACATCATCATTTTTGTGAATACCTGAGAGGCGCTGGTAAGGCGAAGAGGAGCATGGCAAACTGAAAATGCTCCTGGGATACCTTGTAATGTAATGTAAGGTGGATTTGTAGAACGCTGCTTGTCACCCGTGAGGGTAACAAACTTGACATGCAGATACCATTTGTGGGACTGCAGGATGGGCACATGAAAGTAAACGTCCTGCAGAATGTGCACTCTTAATATCAAAGGTACAATATTGATGCTCCTAAATATGGAAGACAGAATATCAACAGTATTATTATATCGAAGTAAGTAATATCGTTGGTAAGAATATCTTTTTTTGTTGTTAATATATTAATAAGTTTAAAATGTTGCAATTTTAAATGCTGTTTTTAATATAATTTTTTACATTTTTTTTGTTGTAATGTTGTACCTTTTTTTATATACTGTTATATTACGAGTGTTTTCTTTTAAATTTATTATTTTTTGTTTCCTTTCTTTAGATTGTTTAGTTATAATGTAACATTTTTTGTTTTAATTTGATATGGATTTTACATTTCTAAATCTAATAAATGATTTTAATATTTAAGGTATTATTGATTTTGAATTCTTTATTTTAAATTAAGTGAGTTTTCTATATTTTTATATTATTGGGATGTTGGAAATTATTGAGGCTTAGGATGGGTAGTGTTTTGAAAGAATTGTTTTAAAAAAACGACATTAACGTTATTTTAACTTATTTAAATAATTAAATAAATATTGTAATTTATATTTAATTTCTTTTCTTTTCGGGTCGTTTGGAAATATAAAGGTTTAGAGTTGGTACTATTATATTAATGATAAAAATTACATTTATTTTAGTATTTGCAAATATTTTAAATTTGATTTGTATGTAGGGATACATTTTAGTACTACTTTACTTTATTTTAGAACGCTGTTTAACATTATGGAATATTTTTCAAAATTTTAGGTTGCTCATTATAATAGATATTTTGAGTTTGTTGTGTTTGAAGTTGATTGTTTTAATTTAAGGATTAAAACATTTTAATTATTTTTTTGTTGTAAAAACAATTGAATTTAAAAAATGTGGAAATTACTTATTTTATTAGATTAATTATTTTATTACATTTTCTTTTTTTAAATATATGTGTGTATAATTTATTTTAATAGTGTCAAATATTTAAATACTTTATGATGTAATGTATACATTTTTATCCATTTTATAAAATATTCTAAATTAATGGTTTTAAAATTGTAATATGATTATAAATTGAAATTTAGTTACGTTCATTATTTACTGTATCTAATATGTATATAAATACTGAATATGATATAACATTTACATATTTTAAAATTTGATTTTAAAACAAATAAAATGTTTTATGTTGCTCTGGATTTTAATATAACATTTTATTTATCTTAATATCTTTAATGGTTAACTTTATACATAGTAGTTTCTTATACTGGACTTTGTTTTATGTTTATGTTGGGTTGTTTATGTTATTTTTTTATATGATTTGGTTGGAGACAAAATTGTATATATAAACCCCTTAATGACCAACACTTTCCCCAGTGTAGCTTAGATTAAAGTGGGAATAGTACATCTAATCCCCGCAGTATACAACACTATCCACAATGTCACTTAGACTGGAGTGGGAATAGTAAATTATAATTACTCAGTGTCCAACACTTTCTCCAAAGTGGTTCAGGTTGGAGTAGGAATAATACATTTAAACCCCTTAATGTCCAACACTTTCGAAATGTATCTTAGATTGAAGTGGAAATAGTAAGTCTAAACACCTTATTGTCCAACACTTTCCCCAGTGTAGCTTTGATTTGAGTGGAAATAGTAAATTTAAACCCCTCAGTGTCGAACTCTACCCCAATGGAGATTAGGTTAAAGTGGAAATAGTAAATCTAAACCGCTTAATGTTCAACACTTTCCCCATTGTAGCTCAGACTGGAGTGGAAATAGGAAATCTAGACCCCTTAGTGCCCAACACTTTCACCAGAGTAGCTTAGTGGGAGTGTAAGTGGTCAATTTAAACCCCTTAATGTCCAACGATTTCCCCAAATGTAGCACAGAATGGGGATTGGGATACTGCATCTATCCCCTTTAATGTCCAACACATCTAAACCCCTCGGCGTACAACACTTTCCCCAATGTAGCTTAGGTTGAAGTCGGGATAGTAAATCCAAACCTCTTAATGTCCAACACTTTCCCTAATATCGCTTAGCTTGGAGTATGAATAGTAAAACTAAGCCCCTCACTGTCCAACACTTTCCACAATGTAGCTTAGGTTAGAATTGGAATAGGAAATCTAAACCTCATAGCCAACACTTTCCACAATGTAACTTAGGGCTAATTATGATGGTGGTCAGTTGGACGGCCAGACGGCCGCTATTGTCTGACCGCCAGTATCCTAATACGGCGGTCAGACCGAAGGGCTGTCGGACCGCTACCGTTGGCTTGTCGGAAAAGGGAATACATAACTTGTAAGCTGGTAAGTCACACTTTTGAGCTATAATTGGTATGCTGTGCTCTTTTTAGTGTGTTAATAGTAGTAGACGTGTTATAGGTTTTTAGCATAATTGTATATGTGGTATGTTTTAACATGTATTTTTTTTTTTTTTTAAACATACACGTTTATGTTTGTTTTGCATTTTTTGTATTTTTGTATTAGAGTACATTTTTAAACAAATAAAAGTATACAGTTGTATTTTATTTCCATTGATTTCTATGGATGTTTATGATATTTTTTATTTCTATTAAGTAGCCATTTTTTTCCTGTCTATGTAATTAGTCTATCTTTAGTTTCTATTAAGACGACATTTTTATTACAGTCTCTATGTAATTTCAATCTTTTTTCCTTAGTTCGAGTTTGGAGAAGTCGCAGACAGAGGGGTTTGACTGTGCTTTCAGTTAAGTTAAGATTTTTTTATTTTACTATTTCTTTTTAAATGTGCCATTAGTATTTATTGTTTGTAAGTGAATTGTAGTGTAGTTAGATGTGTTTTTGATGTAGGTAGTGTTATTTGTTGTACTGTATAGAATGTAGTTGTCAGTTTGGTGTCACGTTACTTGGTAGGTGAAAGGAAACTGCAATGTTTTAAAGTGTTTATATAGTGTTACATTAATGCTATGGTAAGTTGTTGCTGTTTTGGTTGGTGGTAGGCTAGTTACGAATTTTGTATGGTTGTGATGATTATTGGGGCGGGTTGTACTTTACGATGTATGTATTATGTGTGCTATGTTTATTGAATGTTGCTGGGTATGTGTTATTCAATTGCCTTATTTAAGGAAATTTGTGGTTATGTTCTATGGGATGCTTTCTGTTTTTGAAGAGAGATGATGCTTTTCTCTGACAATTTTTTAGGGATATTATTTTTTGATTTTGCTTTTAGAGATATGTTTTAATATCTCTTTAAAAAAACTATTTTTACTGCCACTTCTTTTTTGCAGATGTTTCATTTTACATTTTTTAGGATTTTTAGTGATTTTTACAACTGCATTAAGGTATATTTTTTATTGCAGTTATTTTTAGAAATTGATTTTTGGGTTAATTTTTGCATTTTTTGAGGGGTTACCTTTTGTGGATTTATATTAGAATGATGGGTTTATAAAGGTGCCCTAATGCTACTGAACTGTGAGTATTATTTAAATATATTTTTATTTGTGGGTGGGAATGTTTTATATGAATATGTGATTTTTTTAATATTGTATTTAAATGTATTTGTATTATTATGTTTTTAACTATTTACATTAATCATGTGTTTTCTGCTTAATTTGAACAATTGTGGCTTGACATTAGTTGTTCCACCCTTCTGTTCCATTGTTTTGGGTTCTTTGTTTAGGGTGCTTTTGTATACTTTTCATCAGTTCATGTGGAATCTGGCTTGGTGTCTGTTTCTAGGCCAGTGGGGGCGACCAACCTAAGTGTTCTCAAAGTAATATAGGAGTAAGGGTAAGTTTGTCTTCATTTCTTTAGTAAAGTTTAGAATCTATTAGCAGGTTGTAATATCTTGTTACTTCTTTGGGTTGCTGAAATGCTAGTGGAAATAGGGTTTTAATTTGGAATAGGAATATGCTATCTGTGGAGTATTCAATATTTAAGGTGGATTTTTAAGGTGGTGCCATACAGCTCTTTTATAATTATGTATTTAGCACTTTGGTTATTGTCAGTATCATCGTAAACTGAAAATCTAAAAATATTTTAGTGGATGCATAGTTCGTGCATTTATCATTTCATGAAGCATTTCTAAATGGTGTTTGATTGTTTATTGGGTAGCAAAGCAAATAACAATGGATTATTATTTTCATGCAGTTGTCCAAGGATAGTATATAATTAGTAAAAGGGTGGTGGGCATGTTTTAAACGTTCTATCTATTAACAATATGGGGCATTGTTTTAATGTTTGCAGGTTTTTCTTTAGCAAACATTAAAATTTATTTTTCATTATTTGTATTGTCATACAGTAGGAAATGCTCTTTTGTGTGGGTAAGTAGTAAGTTGTCAGGGAAGTCTATCTATGCAAAGGTTTTAGGGGTTGGATTTGTTATTTTATCAGAGTGCTTCTTTCTAGATATGTGTTTTTTTTTATTTAGGTACAGTTGGGAGTTGTAATATGCAGTGGAATGGGATTTTGTGGGCGTACTCTTTTTGTACTGTTCCACTTGGAGCCCTAGAGACTGTGGAAGTGTCCTTGATGTCTTCAATTATATTTCTGACCTCTATTTCTGCCATATTTGGCAGATGATTATGCGCAGTGGTGCTTCCTACTCCAAAATGTACAGTAATAACTCTCCCACAGCAGCCATTCGAGTACTATTTGGCGATTTCCAGTGGCTACGTTCTACGTTCTTTGCTGTAGGTGTAGCCTGGAAATATCAGCAAGGGTTTTCCTTTCTCAGAAACACAATATTCTTCTCCTGTGGATATGTTGCACTCTGTCGAATTAAAATGTTTTAAGAGTATTATCTATTTTTTGTATGTTATACTAATTGTTTAAGTAGATTACTTACAGTTGTTTGTGTTTGATTAATACTTATATGTTGACGCATTCTTCTATTTTTCAGGTTGGTTGCTTTGTTTTTTGGCTTTTCTTCTTTGGTTTGGTTTTTTAATACCAGATCCCTTATTAAAAATGCTCTACCGTTTCACGACTTCCTGGAAGAGCAGGCAATTGACTTAGCTTTCGTTACAGAAACCTGTGCTGATTCCTCATCCGAACCAGACCTCCTAGGGGCGCTCTCTGAGGGCTATAACATTTTCAGGAAGGATAGAATTGGAAAAAGGGGAGGAGGCCTAGCCCTCATAGCCAGAAAGGGTTACAACATATGGTTTAAACCAATTTTAGATCACACAGAGAGTGAGGCTGCTACTTTTAAAATCAGGCTCGATACCACAACACCTTCAATGGCACACTAATTTATCATCCTCCCACAGCTAAATCCAGCTTCTTAAATACTATCGGTCAGCTTTTGGAGATTAAGGCAAAACTGTCCAACTTTACGATACTGGGTGACTTTAATTTTCACCTGGCAAACACTGCTGACACAGATACCGAAATTCTTATAGACCACATGGCTAGTACAGGTCTTACTCAGCGGGTTAAGGAGACCACACATTCAGCAGGACATTGTCTGGACGGGATTTTTTCAGACCATCCCAATTTAGTATGAAATAGAGCATTGCCACTCATCTGGTCCGATCATAAGGCAATCATATTTGAGGTTGCCCTGCCACGTAAAAGGCCTAATAACATATCCAAGCAAGTCTTTAGCTCCCAACCTTGGAATAAGGTAAAGGGTGAAGAACTAAAGAAGATGCTCACCTCCTCCTGTCCCCCCGCCACCGCAGACCTGAATGAGGCAGTGAAGAACTATCACTCCTGGATTGTCACCGCCGAGCAGCAGCTGGCTCCTCTGACCACGCGGAGAACAGTCAGGCAGTCACCCTCTGAACCACGGTTCAATGAGCCACTGAAGGTACAGAAACAAATATGTAGAAGACTAGAAAGACTTTGGAGGTTAAAAAACGACGCCCAGATTAAATCAGACTATAGACTAGCCATCCAAACGTATAAAAATCTTATTTTAAAGGCAAAGTCTGCCTACTTCAAAGAACAAATTGAGGCAGCCCAGGGCTGTGCCAAAAGGCTATTTACCACAGTAAAACAACTATCCAAGCTCAGCTCCCTGAATCCTCAAATCACGAAAGTAGCCAACAATTTTGCAATAAGTTAGCAGACTTCTTTCAGCAAAAAGTTAAACAAGTCTTCGATGCATTTGTACCTCAATCAAACTTCTCTGCATCGACTCACAAGCCCCAGAGCGACAGCCCAGTGCCGCCCGCCAAGGCGGATAGATCCACCTCTCTTACACTCTCAGTCTTCCCGTCCATTACGTTTGAAAGAACCACCGAATTAATTTTGTTGGTTAAATCTGGTTCTCCGTCAGACCCATGCCCGCCAAAAATTCTCCATCTGGTCCCCGAGACCATTGCATCCATACTTTGGCCCATCTTTAATCTTATGATTTCCTCCGGGCATTTTCCCACGGAATGGAAAAAAGCTTCCATCCTGCCTCTTTTGAAGAAACCCAATTTGGACTATGAGGATCCCTCCAGCTATAGACCCATATCAAGGCTGCCGTTCCCAGCTAAGGTTATGGAAAAATATCTTAATGAAGAACTTTCCGCTGTCCTAGCGAAGGGTGACATCCTGAACCATTCGCAATATGGGTTTCGGGCCCGTCACAGTACTGAATTGGCAATAATCACGGCCACTGAACAGTTGAGACAAACATTGGACAGAGGGGGGAGTGCTGCTCTTATCCTGTTAGACCTCTCAGCTGCATTTGACACGATCAACCACAATGTACTAGTTGAGCGTCTCGCTTCGCTGGGAATTTGGGATAAAGCACTTCTCCTTCTTAGCTCTTTTCTGTCCAACAGGTCTCAATCGGTGGCACATGAGGCATTCGTCTCCCTGGCTTTCTCACTGCCCTGCGGAGTCCCACAGGGCTCATCGTTAAGCCCCACTCTTTTTAACTTGTACATCACCCCCCTGGCCAGGATCATAAGAAGCTTTGGCTTACGCGGACGATACACAAATAATAGTGTCCATCAACAGCTCGTCCACTGCGAAACCCGTGAACAAAGTGAAAAATCTTGGAGTTTTCTTCGACACCAAATTATCCTTTGAAACCCAGATCAACCACACCACATCGGCCTGCTTTTTCATTCTTAAAATCCTGAAAAACGTTCTCCCATTTATCCCTCTTGAGCTAAGAAAAACAGTAGTCACAGCACTCATTGCCTCCAGCCTGGACTACTGCAACGCTCTGCTTACCAGTGCAAGCAAGCGCAGCATTCTAAGCTACAGATGACGCAGAATGCTGCAGCTAGAGTTTTGCTTGGGCTCACACGCTATGGCTCGGCATCTAAGGCCCTCGCAGACCTACACTGGCTACGCATCACCACACGCATTCAGTTCAAAGCATTGTGCATTGCATTTAAGGCTACACATGGACTGGGTCCTTGGCAATTGTCACAACTTTTCATTCCTTATGATCCAGCGGCGTACTAGCAACAGATACTCCACTACCATATACTCACCTGGGCCCATACAACTCACTTCCACTAAACACCAAGTAGACCGCTGGAACTTTTTAGTTTTATGATTTTCATACTTCAAGATCTAGTTATTTCTTTCCCTAACTAAACCTTTCACTGATCAAATAGTTCTTTCCTCTGGTCAATGGACCATTAGGTGGAACTAGTTGATGGTGATAATTAACATAACTTATTAAACATTTCTTGATTAAATGAAATAATCACAGACTCAGGAAGTTTTAAAATCTTTATCTAAATCATATAAGTGTGAACCATCTCAACGTTTCAGTACAAACACCCTCATTCGCAAGAGTGCCAATTCAATCAAAATTTGTAATAGCAATTCAGATTCACACAACAACTATGCTCAGAAATAAGAGGATAGAGAGAAAAGAACATCCATCAAACGATGAATTTTAGAATTACCAAGTATGGTGTGAAGACCAACCCCCTGGCCAAAGGGCTGGTAAGGGTCCACGGGACAGATCAGGAGACAAAGGGGCCGATTCCGATTCCGGCCGGAAATCTCTCCGACCGAGCCGGACCCGGAGAGAATTCCGACCGAATCGGACCCTAGCAGTCCGACCGGACGAGTACGATGCATTCGCATGCTATCGGACTCGATTCGGTCGGACTCCCATTGAAGTCAATGGGAGCCGGTCGTACAACGCGTACGCGGGCTCCCATTGACTCAATGGGTGCGAGGCAAACAAGGGCGCCCCCTACAGCGGGTACGCGTCCATGCGCATCGCGGCATACATGCACAGGTAGGGGGACCCATGGGTCCCCCCTGTGTGCGACTCGCGCGCCTACGCGTACAGGGGGTCCGACGCGGACCCCCAAAGTCCGGCTCCGACAGCTTTTTCGAGCCGGACGGCACGAGTCGGTCGGACTGCTCGCGGCGCGCATCGTACTTACCCGGCCGGGAAACGTCTCCATAGCGCGGTGCGAGTCGTGTCCGTGCGAGTCGGTCGGAGCGTGTTGAAGCCGCGAACGAGTCGGTCGGCGATTTCGCGGGAGCTTGCATCATACTCGCTCGGCCGGACCCGCGTACGATTCGGTCGGGAAACAGGGCTCCGAATCGGATCCGGTAAATCCGAATCCGATTCGGAGCACTACCGGCCGAGATCGGAATCGGCCCCAAAGACTTCAGGACAGGAATCAGGACAGGATACTGCACCTCTCTAGATACCGACGACTGCGTCGCACCCCTCTCTGACACTCTCTTTCTCCTCGTGGTTCTTCTGCGATCTTCTTTCTAACCCAATTAAGTTAATTAGATGGTTTTGCATTCGATTTTCTTCATCTGCGTCTCACAGCTTCAGCACCACCCATAGCACCGACAGCATCCCGAGCTCTGCTTCTGTGCTCCCGTAAAGCTCCGCACCATCAGCACACCCAGTTCTACCTAACTAACTAAAACTACCTCAATTATACCCTTCCATAACCATGTACCACCCATTAATGTTTCAGTTTCGCACAATACTAACTCTGATTGGATAGGCAAGGGGGGGACGATCATCACACCATACTTACATTTCGCTTATTCCATTAAACCATTGTTTCAAACTTCTCCCCTCAAACATTATTAAATCATTTCCTTTCCCATACATCTCCAAACTTTATTAATACAAAATGTAGCGATCTCCTGAATAAAGCTCCTTCATATGAACTCTTCACCCTCATGTTCCCAGGGCACATCTTCGCTGGCCTTGGACGCGTGACAAGTCCTTACTCATCCTTTCGTATTTTCTCGCCAGTGCGCATGCGTGGCGCTATGTCAGTCGGCTCGATTTCAGACAAGTTTGACAGGCCCAAATGCGCACTAATAATAAAGTCAAAAGAAGAAATGTTATTCTCAAAAATAAATGGTTTCACTGTATACCACCAACCTCTACTCTGACCCATTCCATTTATTATTATTCTTTCTGCATTTGCGTTAGTATAAAACTTATTTTCTAATTCCAGCAAGCAGGTGCCATGCATGTGAGTTTTCAAGCGGCCATTTTATGGTTCTTTGCGCAAGCGCCAGAATTTCCCTCCAAGCATTAATACGTCATACTACGTAGATGCAGTAGACGCATGCGCAGTAAAGATTCCCTTGTTAAAGTGCGTTTAGTCCTTCGTTCATGTTAATGCAGTTAGTAAACACATAGGCAAGCTTCATTTTCCCGCGTGTCTCTTTCTAAATGCGAGTTATAAATTACAAACACGTTGTTAGTAAGTCGTTATCGAGTTAAAACGAAAGGATTGCTTCCGAGCAAGTCTCATTTACGAGTCCTTGCTCCATCAATCCCCTCTCTGATGGCATCTTAAGCCATCACAAAATTATCCATCCCATCCCAGATACCAACTTTAACATTTCTCAGTTTTCTCTATTTTTCCTCTCAATTTTTTCATCAATCAACTCGTTTCCTTCTAAATCTCTCATCTTTTTATATAATCTGCCTTTCATTTCTTCCAGCTGTATTTCATCATATTTTCTCTTTCGTTTCTGTCCCTTTCCTTTTCTTTCAAAATATACTTTCTCTTTCGTACCTCTTCTACAACACTTATATGTAATCATTATTATCATCACTACTGTTATTACCATAACTAATGGTATTATTATTTGACCTAGGAAACCCTTCCCAAAACCAATAAACCATTTCCCTATTGATGTTATACTTTTTGTTAGTCTTCCCCACACACTGTCAACCTCCAGTTGGTTCAAGTCTTTATGCATTCTTGTAATGTTTTCAATATATCCTTTAATTTCTCTGCTCTTGTCCGGAATATAAGTGCAGCAGTGTTGAACTTTCAACATGCCACAGACTCCACCTTCTTTTGCTAACAATATATCAAGAGCAAGACGGTCCTGTAAAACCATAGACCTGATTGCAACCATTTCTGTGTTAATCATTAAGAATCCTCCTGCAGTGTCTGTAGAAAGACGATCAACTATGGTTGATAACTTACAAATTTTCTGTGAATTCAGAATGACTCCAACTGAGGGTATCAGTGCACTAAAAATGTCTCCTACAAGAAAAACTAGCTCTTCTTCTACGTGTTAGTCCATTAGAATTTCCGTTGGTTCCACTGATTTTATCTACATGATAGATCTTTGGAAAAACTATTCCAAAATAACAGCTCCCGTACTATCTTGCAGGTAACCTATAATAGGCATTGTTCCCACAAACATAATACACTCCTGGAAACACAGGATCAGTTCCCCCTTTTAGTCCCCACCCTCCTAAAATTAGGAAGTTGTGTTCGCATTCACTGGAACCAATGTAATTATTGTTTTAATCTGTCTTTAATCTATGGAGGCAGAATTTCCCTCTTTTCACAAAATCCAGGGACATCGCAGCATGAGCCTTGCCACTAGCATAGATTCCCTCCTTCCCAACCCATGGAGGTACATGGGTTTTCTGTTCAGTTGCTTTCTTTTTTAAATCCTGTCTCCTTTCTTCTACTAAATCCCAAAAATCTTTTTCTTCTTTTCTTAATGTACATGTTAGATTATCTTTATGTGCCTGAACTAAATCTATTGAGCTCATCGTTATGAAAAGTTCACCCATAAACTGTGCGTGTTTACTACTAGCTACTGGATTCATATTCTTTCTAATAGGTAATTCAGAAAATAATACATCTATATCTGAATAAAAATATTGAAGTTTCCCTGTAGCATAAAATAAACTTGACAAAATACTACATGACACACCGTAAGTTAAAGGTATATGGTGATACGTCATTCCTTCTGATACTGATGAGGGTAACTTCATACACACGTAACAGTTATTAATCTCCATAGTACTAAAACATTGAAATAACAATTTAATAAACACATTAGAGGACGTATTATAGTCTGATTCATTATGATAGTTTGCTTCATCTTCTACCCCTATTTCTATTTCAGTTTCTCTTATTCTATCTACCTTAACATTAGTATCTGTACCATTCTTCTCACTTGTTTTCATTAACAAAGGTACTCCTACTGTTAGGAATAACCATACTAATGCTACTAATAAAATACTACAAAAACAAAATCTAAAACACTTTCCTTTTAATCCGCACTTTGGCTTTCCGGTCACTTCAATTTCTGCCATTTTTGTTCCTGAGAAAATTTCTTTTCTCTTCTCTTTTCTTTGTCAGTTTTTTTATTTTTATTTTCGTTTTTAAGGAGGCCTCAATTTGCTTTCATCAATCTGGACAATATGAATTTCTTCTGTATCATCAGTCAGATCTAGGGATTCAAATTCCTCGAGTATAACGTACGTCCATTCAGGAGCCTTGTATCTCCTGTTTATATTTCTCAATCTTGGACTTCTTCGAGTTATTTTTGCCAAAGTTTGTTTAGATTGCGTTTGACTTGTGACTTCGTTTACTTGTTCTGGTCTCTTTTCAGATTTTCTCAAGTGATATTTTAGTTTCTTTACTCCAGTTGGCCAATTGTCTCCCTTTCTGACTCTTTTGATTTGCACTGCGTTTTCACCTTCTTTATCTCCTTGTAAAGTTCTTTTTATTTCATTTATTTTAGGCACAATCTGTTCTGTTTCTCTGTTTTCTGTGCTTGTACCTTCTTTTACTTCCACCTGCTCAGGTTCTACCGTATTTTGTTCTTCTTCTTCCTGAGCTTGTTCTTCTAATTCTATCTGACACTGTTCAGGTCTTACTTCAAATCTTTCTTCTTCTGTCTGAACCTGTTCTTCTAACTCTATCTGGTCCTGTTCAGGTCTTAATTTAAATTTTTCTTCTTCCGCCTGAACGTGTTCTTCTATTTTTCCCTCCTCAGGTTCGTATGTGTCTTTTCAATTTCCACCTGAGTGTGTTCTTCTTCCCCTGTCTCTTCCTGACTACTTTCCTGTCTTTTCAGTTCTGTTCTACTTCTGGTTTCAATGACATCATCAATTATTTCAATCACTGGTATCCAGTCTTCCTGACTTGTACTTGGCTGTTCGTCATATGGTTGTCTTTCAGAATCTATTACTCTAGATTCTTCAATTTCACAGTTTACAACTCCTGACGCTTCAGCCTGTTCAGTCAGTGGTGGCTCTTATTGATCTGATGGGCTCGGAACTCTTCTGGTATGGCTGGCATGAATCCAATTGGGCAGACCTGCACACTTCACTGCTGTGGTAGTGACTAGTATGACTTGCCGCGGTCCGTCCCACCTTGGTGCTAGGCACGACTTTCTTGCGTGTTTCTTTACTAGCACCCAATCTCCAGGATTCAAATCATGCGCTTGGTCTGGCTGTCTTTCAACTGCGTCTTCTCCAACCTGGTGAGAGATAGAACGCATCATTTCAGCCAATCCTTTGCAATAGTCCAATACCAGATCATCAGTTATACTCATTAGTTTATTTCCAGGAATAAATGCCTGTCTCATGGCTCTTCCCATGAGAATCTCATGCGGGCTCATTCCTGTTTTTCTGTCTGGAATACTTCTGAGACCCATCAATACAAGAGGTAGTGCATCTGGCCATTTCAGCTTTGTGGATGCACACACCTTTCCCAATCTTGACTTGATTGTGCCATTCATTTGCTCAACAATTCCAGAAGCCTCTGGACGATAAGCACAGTGCAGTTTTTGTTCAATGTTAAATGCAGCACAGATTAATCGAATTATTTCATTATTAAAATGAGGGCCTCTATCTGATTCCAAAGCGACTGGAAAACCAAATCGCGGAACTAACTCCCTCAACAACAATTTTGCAACTGTAAGACTGTCATTTCTTCGAGTGGGATAGGCTTCCACCCATCTTGAGAAAAGGCATACTATGACAAGTATGTATTTCAGTCCATTACATGGGGGTAATTCAATAAAATCTAACTGTAGTCTGGTGAAGGGCCCTTCTGCCTTTCCAATCTTTCCCCAGCTTACCACTGTCTTTCTACCTGGGTTCTGCTGCTGACAGGTTAAGCATCTTTGGCAAAGGCTCTCTGTGATTACCCTGAACTTCGGATTGTACCAACTCTGTCTGAATAGCCTGATCATTGAATCTCTCCCTATGTGTGTTGCTCCATGATACACTCTTTCCATTTTTGAAAGTAAACAATCTGGCATGACTGGTCTTCCATCTAGATACACCCATACCTCATCATGTGGTCTTTTTGTACAAGCTGCCTTTATCCAAATTTCTTTTTCCCTTTCCTCAACTTCTTCCTGCAATTGCCTAATCTCATCCCATGTTTCTGGTACTGAGAAATACTTAAGTTGGCATCTGGTTTCACCTGTTTCAATTTTTCGGTTTATGGCCACTGTATTTTTGGCACAGTATTTGGCCACTTGGTCAGCATAATTATTGCCAGCAGTCACATAGTCATTTCCTGACCGATGTGCAGCACATTTTACAACTGCTATCTCTTTTGGCAATTGTAATGCTTCCAACAAATCCTTCACATTTTTGCTGTTTCTGATAGGAGATCCTGAAGAAGTCAGAAATCCCCTCTGCATCCAGAGCTGGCCGAAGTCATGCACAAACCCGAACCCACATCGACTGTCCGTGAATATGTTACTCTTCAATTTTTCCCCTTTTTACATGCCATTGTTAAGGCAATCAATTCAGCTACTAGTGCAGACTTGACCCCAGGTAAACAGGATGCTTCAATTACCCCAGATATTTTACAAACAGCATATGCAGCACTTAGTCCTCCTTCTTGTGTCCTAAGGCAGGAACCATCTACAAATAACTCATGATCGGCCTCTTTCAAAGGTGACTCTTTTATGTCCGGGCGGGGCTTCGTGCATAACTCAGTCACATCCAAACAATCATGATCACTCTCATCTTTCACTTCTTCATCGCAAGGGTCTGGCAATAGGGTAGCTGGGTTCATGATCGTACACCTTATCACAGTCACGTTCTCAGCTCCCAGAATCACTCTTTCATACTTTGTCAAACGACTAGGGGTGAGATACTGTGTTCTTGTTCTTGTCAAAAGAATCTCAAACGAGTGTGGAACAAAAACCTTTACCGGATGTCCCATCACTATCGACTCACTTTGCTCCAGACTCATACAAGTAGCAGCTACTGCTTTTAAGCAGCCAGGCAACGCTGAAGCCACTGGGTCCAATGTGGCTGAAAAATATGCCACTGGACGTCGACTCAATCCATGTCTCTGTGTTAAGACTGAAAGTGCACAATTTTCTCTCTCACAACAGAACAAAGCGAAATCTTTTGAATAATCAGGCATGCCCAAAGCAGGAGCCTCACACAAACAGTTTCTTAATCTAACAAATGCCTCTATGCAGTCATCATTCCAATCAATCGGATCTTTTGCTCTTTTCCGGATCATCTGTATTAATGGTTTCGCTAACATCGAAAAACCATTAATCCATTGCCTACAGTACCCAACCACTCCAAGAAACATTCTCATTTCTCTTTGAGTCTGTGGCAATTACATTTCTTTGATTATTTTTATTCTTTCCGGTGTCACTTTTCTAACTCCTCTTTCTATTTTATGCCCTAAATATTTAACTTCTTGTTGACAAAATTGTAATTTTTCTGGGGACACCTTGTGTCCTCCTTCAGCCAAATGATTCAGCAATGGAATTGTGTCTGTGACACAATCTTCTTGTGTTTTTTATCCTACCAGTAGGTCATCAATGTACTGGACCAAAACAGATTTTCCAGGCATAACTAATGATTCCAACCACTTTTTCAAAATCTGATTAAAGATTGAAGGACTCTCTGTGTACCCTTGAGGAACTCGACACCATGCGTAAATACGATCCTCAAACTTAAACGTAAAAAGATACTGGCTGTCTTGGTGCAAAGGAATTGAAAAGAAAGCTTGACATAAATCAATTACTGTAAACCAACCTTCATTCCAAGATATCTGATAAAGGATCACTGCTGGATTTGGCACAATTGGACAACAGGGAATTACAATTTTATTTATTTTCCGTAGATCTTGCACTATTCTATATTTTCCGCTAGGCTTTTTCAGTCCCATTATTGGCGAATTACAGGGACTACCCATCACTTCTTTTAAAATACCTTGTTTCACCATTCGTTCAATTTCTGGAATAATTCCTGCTTTTACTTCTGGACTCATTTTGTACTGTCGGGTGTTTGGATACACTGCACCTTCTTTCACTGTCACTTTAACTGGGTCTATATTTGTCATTAGCCCAATGTCTTTTCCTGTAAAATCCCACACCTCTGGATTAACTGTGGTTCTCAACTCTTCTGGTAATTCATTCTCAGCTATTAGTGAAAACATTTCATCTACTTCTGTTCCCTGTTTGGCCAACATCATCTTGTATACCACGTCTTCTTCAGGGGTTTGGAAAGCGACACCATCCGGTGTACAATAGATCGTGCAATTCATCTTGCACAAAAGATCTCTTCTCAACAGATTTACTGGACTGGAATCGCATACCACAAACCGATGCATTTCTTTGAAGTTTCCAATGTGCACCTCCATTGGTTTTGTGATTGGGGTTCTAATCTGTTGGTTAGATACGCCTACAACTTGGATTGATTCTCCCGAGAGGGGTAGGTTTGGGATGTCTGCTGTTCTCACAGTAGACCTAGTAGCACCAGTATCCAATAGGAAAGTAATGTCTTTACCTTCTACTCTCCCATCAACAAATGGACCTGACTGATCTACCGGCAAGGATGCGCCAAGCACGCACTCCTCTTCCTCCCCCCTCAGGCACCGTCATTGTGCGGCATCTGAATGTTCTTCATCATTCTGTAAAAAATATTGTGCAATTTGTAGGAGAGTAGGATCTGCTTCTTATGGTTACCCCCACTTTTTGCTGATGTTTCACTGTTTTTCGACTTTAGTCTGGCTGGGGCCCTGCTATCCAGGACCCCAGCCTAGCTGCTTCCTCTCTAAATTGATTCCCTGTACCTTAGGTACACCACAGATTGGATTCTAGGGTGCCCTTATAAGTCCCTAGTATATGGTATACTATGTACCAAGGGCATAGGTACCCCAGAGGCCTACCAGGGGCTGAAGCATGTATTATGCCACCCCTGGGCAGCCTTCCAAAATAACACCCCAGGACTGCTACAGCAGCCTGAGTGAGGTGGTGCATGCACCCCTTACTGAGATATAGGTTCACTATATCTCACCCTATCACTGCACATATAAACCTATCAGTCACCCCTATGGCAGGCTTTATCAATCCTGAAGGCAGGGTGCTTGGTTTTGTGTGAGAGGGTGCCCATGCATGAGCAGAGCCCCTCTGCAGCCTTCGGAATCTATCCTCCGGGGTTGTCTGTGAATGCAGCCTGACCATATACTCTTAAGTGCATTATGACCAAATGGTAAATGCTAACTTTGGGATGGCTGCACGGAAACATGTCGTGTTTGGTGTCAAACACCTTGGAATCATACCCCCACACCAGTAACTGGTGTGGGAGTATGATCCCACCCTTCTAGAGGGAGAGACATGACAGCACTGGTATACCCGGTGCCAGCTAACAGAGCCCGGGCATCACAAAATGGATGCTGCAGCCACAGACATGAGTCTGGCCTCCTGCTGCCGACCGAAACTCCGGCAGGGGAGGCCTGGACAAAAGGTTTCCTGTCACAGGGAGGTGTTACCACCTCCCAGACAGGCCTTAGTGTATTGGGGCTGGGTGGGTGCACTCTCAGAGTGCTTTGAAGTCCTGCACTGGGGGCACATTTGGTGTCCCTGTGCATAGCGCAGTTCAAACCGGCTGCAGGGGCTACCAGCCCCTGCTCTGGCGCGAAACTGGACAAAGGAAATGGGTGTAGCCACCCCTCTTTCCTGACCCTCCCATAGGTGGGTCCCCAAAGTATGTCCAACTCCTTCCTTGGGTATAAGATAGGAACCCCTGGCAACAGGACTTTAGATATCCCTGGACGAAACTCTGAAACTGAATCCTGGACCTTCGACAATCTGTTAAATGCCAGATGACTGAAGAATCTCCCTTGGAGTAAAGGAGTTACTCCCCTGCTTGGCAGGCACCAAAGACGCATCTGTCCGGTCTGCATCTCCGAAGCTCCCGCCGGACGCCGACGACTCTGCAACCCAGGAGGTGGGTTTCCAGACTTCCCAGAGGCTGACCCGAGTCCCCAGCAAAGCTGAGACCCATAGCCCTCGTGGGTACCGTGGAACCGGAACCCCTGGACACCGTGCACATTTGCAAGTGCATAAGCTTCTGGTCGATCCTAGAGGCTGTGCTTTGGGTTACTTGTAGCCCTGACCCCGAGCAGTGAATCCACCGAAGATTGCTGGCCTGCCCACTCCGAGTGACCCGTGGGCCGCCATTTTGTGATTCTGCTTGAGGTCCCTTCGCGATCCCTTGTCCGTCGACTTGTGGGTCCCTCAGAAGGACAACTCTAATTTCAATGGGCCTCCCTGGTTGCTCCAGGCCTGCCCTGACTCTCCCTTGCTTGGGGAGTCCCTCAGACCTCGCTGGTCCGCACCGAAGCCTTTGTTCTCTTCCTGTGTGGGTTGCTGTTGCCAAGGCTTATTGTGTCCAATCCGGACACCGACACCGCAGCGAGCGACATCCTTTGTGGGACAGCTCGAATCCAGCTCCTGGTTGTCGTCGACGCCTCCTGGTCCTCGTGGCTGCAGAGACAATCTTCACCTCTTCGAACTTGAAGCACCCGACATCGGTGGGCATTCGACTATCGTGCCCCTGGTCACTGGCTAGTGACCCAGACTCTGTCCCCTCTGCTTTCAGGTTCTTCACATCCTCGATCCAGGCTTGGATCTCTTCGGACACTTTGCATCTTCCTGTCAGCAGCACTTTCCAGCAAGCGGCCATTGAAAACGACGGCGCGGCCCGACACCATTTGACACCTATGCACCCGGCTTCCCTGGGTGAGGTAATACGAGTACTCCGGTGCTCCTGTGGGTGTTGGCCCTAGAACCCTCTAAGTCCAAAAGGGTTTGTTCCTAGTCCCCTCCGAAGTGTCCCTAAACTTTAAAACTCTAACCGCGACTTTCCCCATAGACGCTAACGGGGCTCGTGGCTGTGTTCACACACTGCACACGTCCCCCGTGGGTCCCCTGTGTCACTACCTTGGGTGGTTCCTTGGGGTCCCAGCGATTCTACAGGCTCTAGGCCTTGTGTCTAGTCAAGTCGTGGTTCTTATACCACTTTCTTAATATATGGTTTGGTACGCCCCTAGGGCTAATCGTATATTGTGCTAATTTACTGTGATATTTGAAGTGTAACATGTGTGCTTTGACCTCTAGCCTCATAAAGAGACTAGTAGGGTGTGTTTAGAAATAAATACATATATTTTATATATATACCTGGTGTGGTCTCCTTTCATTTAGCCATTCACGAGATTATAGACTGGTAAAACAAACAGCTTTACACTCCTTCAAGACTTAGCCTGAAGGCTGCTCTCCATAGCTACCACTAGGATAGCTTTCAATAAAGGTTGTCTTTAAACCTATCATCAATAAAGGTCGTTTGGACTGGTGCAAGGTGCCCACTATAACTAGTGGACAGCATATACCAGGCCAACTTCTCACATTGGTGTGCAGCGGTTGGATTCAAGCTTGCCTTTGTTTTACCAGATAATCTCAAGTGAGTGACTAACTGAAAACCACTAAAAGGTACCTGAGGTACATATAATTCAAGCTTAAAATTACAGTAAGTTCTACTGAACTTAGAGTTGTGTGTCAAGGGCTTAGCCCACCCTTTCTACAACTCAAGAGAGTTTAGTAGGCCACACTAGAGTAGGTAATGCATACACCACACCTCACTAGTGATGTCTTCAAGGCCAGGAACCAGTGGGTCCCTGCCAGAAGCCAATGGGCTTCCACCATCCAAGTATGACAACCTCCAATTCTTGGAAGTGAGAGCATTGTGTAGTACTAGGAAATTGAAGACAGGAAAAACTGCATACACCCAACGCCTCATAGAGGTACTGCTGTTGGATGATCTCAAAAAGACCTCAGGGTCTGATGGGGTAGGCAGAGAGGGTGGGGCAGCAGATGAGGAAAGGCCAAAGGGTGAAGATACCCATGACCTGACCTCTGAAGCTGGCCAGGAAGATGACAATGATCTTACCCTGGAAAATCCAGCTCCCCCTGCAGATGAGGAGGAGGGCCACAATGGCCCCCTCTTTATCCCACCAGGGCGAGTTGAGAGTGTGCCTAGAAGGTCAAGATCTCCTTCTCAGGAGTCTAACCATTCTGACACCTCAATAGGGACCTCTGTTTCCTCTCATAGGAGGGAATCCTCTCATGAAAGGAAAGAGAGACTGCTCAAGTATGAAGAAGCTCAGCTTAGAATCAGAAGAGAGCAGTTGGCTTTAGATAGGGAGTCCCTAGAGCTTCAGAAAACAAGAAGAAAGTTGGGACTAGAGTCCCATGGTGGCAGCAACTTCCCTAGTGGTAGGGAAAGGTCTCATGACCATAGAAACCTAAGCAAGATTGTCCCTCCCTACCAGAGTGGGGATGACATCCACAAATGGGTTACTGCACTGGAAAGAGCCTGTAAAGTTCAGAGGGTCCCCCAGGAGCAGTGGGCAGCAATCTTGTGGCTCTCCTTTGCAGACAAAGGTAGAGATAAGCTCCTCACTGTAAGAGAAGAGGATGCTGATGATTACCAAATCTTGAAAAGTGCACTGATTGAGGGGTTTGGCCTAACCACTGAACAGTATAGGATAAAGTTCAGAGATACCCAAAAGGCACAAAATCAAGACTGGGTGGACTTTGTAGATTGTGCTACCAAGGCTCTGGAGGGCTGGTTACTTGGAAGTAAGGTGGGTGATTTCAAAGGATTGTACAACTTAATTATGAGGGAGCAGATCCTTAATAATTGTCAAAATCAGCTGTTGCATCTGTACCTGGTGGACTCTGATCTGACCTCTCCCCAAGAATTGGGAAAGAAGGCAGACAAATGGGTCAGAACCAGGGTGAGGCAGAAGGTTCAGAACCAAGGTGGTGACCCAAAGAAGCAAGATTCTAAGAACTCTGACAAGGGTGGGGAAAAGCGTAAAGACCAGAAGTCTTCTCAGGGTCCCCAAAAATCTTTTTCTGGGGGGGAATCCCAATCTAACAAAAGTAAAAGGCCAAAAGAAACCCTGGTGTAAGATCTGTAATCAGAAAACACACTGGACCAGTGATTGCACCAAGTCCAAAGACTCAAGTCCAGCCACCGTTGCCCCTAAGGCAACTGTTCCCCCTAGTGCAGCTACAATTGGTGGTACTCAGAATAAGGGTGTAGTAGGGTTAACCCTGGGTTCTGAGATGGGCTCTGGCCTAGTCAGAGTTCCAACTCAGGCTGTCCTGGTCTGTGATGGAGGCATGGACATGTCCTCCTCTGTGAGTCCCAGTAACTTGGGCAAGTACAGACAGCAGCCTTTGATAAATGGAAAAGAGGCTTTGGCATTCAGGGACACAGGAGCAAGTGTCACAATGGTGACAAAAGATCTTGTGGCTCCTGGGCAGATTATACTTGGTGAGATGTACCAAGTGACCAATGCTAGCAATGTCAGGACAGACCATTCCATGGCAGTTGTTAATTTCTCCTGGGGTGGGGTAACTGGCCTCAAGAAAGTTGTGGTAAGTGCAGACCTCCTTGTAGAATGCTTGCTTGGCAATGATCTAGAAACTTCAGCTTGGGCAGAAGTGGAGCTCAGGACACATGCAGAAATGCTAGGGATCCCTGCACATGTATTTGCTTTGACCAGGTCACAGGCCAAAAAGGCTAACACTGAACAGGCCCTGGATTCTGGAAGAATGGACCAGGTGCCTCCCAAGAGGAGGAACAAAAGGGTTGAGGCAGAGCCTTCCCCCCTGACTCAGAATACAGATCAGCCTCCTGAGGGAGATGATCTTGGTCCTGAAGAAGGAACTGTCCCAGAGGAGCTTGAACCTGATCAGGTTGAGTTCTTGGGGACAGGGGGCCCTTCCAGGGCAGATCTGAGCCAGGAGCAGCTGAGCTGCCCCTCTCTTGAAACCCTCAGAAAGCAAGCTGCTGATGAGGCTGCTGGGAATGCTAGTGGCACCCATAAAATATATTGGGATGATGGACTCCTATATTCAGAGAGTAGAGACCCCAAGCCTGGTGCTTCCAGGAGGTTGGTAATACCTCTGAAATTTAGGGGCTTCCTATTGACACTAGCCCATGATATTCCTCTAGCAGGTCACCTGGGCCAAAACAAGACTTGGGACAGAATTGTTCCTCACTTTCACTGGCCCCACATGTCTGAAGACACTAAGGAGTTTTGTCGCTCCTGTGTCACCTGTCAAGCCAGTGGGAAGGCAGGTGGAACCACAAAGGCCCCCTGATACCACTACCTGTGGTGGGGGTTCCCTTTGAGAGGGTGGGGATTGATATAGTTGGTCCCATGGATCCTCAGACAGCCTCTGGGCACAGATTTATCCTGGTGGTGGTGGACCATGCCACTAGGTACGCAATTCCACTTAGCACCACCACAGCACCTGTGGTGGCAAGGGCCCTCTTGGGAGTATTCTCAAGGGTGGGTTGTCCTAAGGAGGTAGTATCAGACAGGGGTGCCAACTTCATGTCTAGTTACTTGACTGCAATGTGGAAGGAGTGTGGAGTGAATTATAAGTTCACCACACCCTATCACCCACAATGCAATGGTTTAGTTGAAAGGTTCAACAAAACCTTGAAGGGCATGATCAAAGGTCTCCCAGAAAAGCTCAGGCGCAGATGGGACATCCTTTTGCCCTGCCTTTTATTTGCCTACAGGGAGGTGCCTCAAAAGGGGATTGGTTACAGCCCTTTTGAACTTTTGTTTGGCCATCCTGTTAGGGGTCCTTTGTGTCTGGTGAAGGAGGGATGGGAGTTACGTCTCAAATCCCCTAAACAGGACATAGTGGACTATGTACTTGGTCTCCGCTCCAGGATGGCAGAGTATATGAAAAAGGCAACTAAAAACCTTGAGGCTAGCCAGGAATTACAAAAGGCCTGGCATGACCAAAAGGCTGTGCTGACTGTGTACCAGCCAGGGCAGAAGGTGTGGGTGTTGGAGCCTGTGGCCCCAGCAGCTCTCCGAGATAAGTGGAGTGGCCCCCATACAATGGTTGAACAGAAGGGAGAGGTCACCTACTTGGTATACCTTGGAACTCCCAGGAGTCCCCATAGGGTACTTCATGTCAACAGACTGAAACCATATGTCGACAGGGCAGACATGGGCTTGCCCATGGCTACTGATGAGGGACAGGAGGAAGAGAGTGATCCAATCCCTGACCTGCTCTCTCAGATCCCTGATGATGGATCAGTAGATGGTGTAGCCTTGGCAGGCAGCCTCACTGTCCAGCAACAAACTGACTGCAGAAAAGTTCTCAGCCAGTTCAGGCATATGTTCTCCCTGACACCTAGTCAGACTACCTGGTGCACTCATGAAGTGGACACTGGGGACAGTCTGCCTGTCAAGAATAAAATCTACAGGCAGCCTGACCATGTCAGGGATTGTATAAGGACAGAGGTCCAAAAGATGTTGGATTTGGGAGTCATTGAACCCTCAGATAGCCCTTGGGCTAGTCCAGTAGTCCTTGTGCCTAAACCTCACACCAAAGATGGCAAGAGAGAAATGAGGTTTTGTGTGGACTACAGGGGTCTCAATGCAGTCACTAGGACTGATGCCCATCCCATCCCAAGGGCAGATGAGCTTATAGATACTTTGGCCTCAGCCAAGTTCCTGAGCACATTTGACTTGACAGCTGGCTACTGGCAGATCAGAGTAGCTGATGATGCAAAGCCCAAGACAGCATTTTCTACCCCTAGTGGGCATTATCAATTTGTGGTGATGCCCTTTGGTTTGAAAAATGCACCTGCCACTTTCCAAAGGTTGGTGAATACAGTCCTTACAGGCCTGGAAGACTATAGTGCAGCATATCTAGATGATATTGCTGTCTTTAGCTCCACCTGGGAGGATCACCTGGTCCACCTAAGGAATGTTTTGGAGGCCCTGCAAAAGGCAGGCCTAACTATCAAGGCTACTAAGTGCCAGATAGGGCAGAGTCAGGTTGTGTACCTGGGCCACCTTGTGGGTGGGGGCCAGGTTCAACCATTGCAGAGCAAAATCCAGACCATAATGGACTGGGTTGCTCCCACTACCCAGACTCAGGTGAGAGCCTTCTTGGGCCTGACTGGGTACTACAGAAGATTTGTAAAAGGTTATGGATCCATAGTGACCCCAATGAATGACCTTACCTCTAAGAGAATGCCCAAAAAGGTTCAGTGGACAGTTAGCTGTCAAAAGGCATTTGATGACCTGAAGCAGGCCATGTGCACTGCTCCCATTCTGTAGAGTCCTGATTACTCCAAAAGTTCATTGTGCAAACAGATGCATCTGAGTTGGGGGTAGGGGCTGTACTGTCACAGTTGAATGATGAAGGTCAGGATCAGCCAGTAGCTTTTATTAGCAGAAGGCTGACCCCCAGAGAGAAACGTTGGTCAGCCATAGAGAGGGAGGCCTTTGCTGTGGTTTGGGCTCTGAAGAAGTTGAGGCCATACTTGTTTGGCACTCACTTCCTTGTTCAGACAGACCATAAGCCCCTCTTATGGCTAAAACAGATGAAGGGTGAAAACCCCAAACTTTTGAGGTGGTCCATTTCCCTACAGGGGATGGACTATACAGTGGAACATAGACCTGGGAGTAGCCATGCCAATGCAGATGGACTCTCCAGATATTTCCACTTAGAACATGAAGACTCAACTGGTCAAGGTTAGTTTAATGTCCCTGCGTTTGGGGGGGTTGTGTAGGAGAGTAGGATCTGCTTCTTATGGTTACCCCCACTTTTTGCTGATGTTTCACTGTTTTTCGACTTTAGTCTGGCTGGGGCCCTGCTATCCAGGACCCCAGCCTAGCTGCTTCCTCTCTAAATTGATTCCCTGTACCTTAGGTACACCACAGATTGGATTCTAGGGTGCCCTTATAAGTCCCTAGTATATGGTATACTATGTACCAAGGGCATAGGTACCCCAGAGGCCTACCAGGGGCTGAAGCATGTATTATGCCACCCCTGGGCAGCCTTCCAAAATGACACCCCAGGACTGCTACACCAGCCTGAGTGAGGTGGTGCATGCACCCCTTACTGAGATATAGGTTCACTACATCTCACCCTATCACTGCACATATAAACCTATCAGTCACCCCTATGGCAGGCCTTATCAATCCTGAAGGCAGGGTGCTTGGTTTTGTGTGAGAGGGTGCCCATGCATGAGCAGAGCCCCTCTGCAGCCTTCGGAATCTATCCTCCAGGGTTGTCTGTGAATGCAGCCTGACCATATACTCTTAAGTGCATTATAACCAAACGGTAAATGCTAACTTTGGGATGGCTGCACGGAAACATGTCGTGTTTGGTGTCAAACACCTTGGAATCATACCCCCACACCAGTAACTGGTGTGGGAGTATGATCCCACCCTTCTAGAGGGAGAGACATGACAGCACCGGTATACCCGGTACCAGCTAACAGAGCCCTGGCATCACAAAATGGATGCTGCAGCCACAGACACGAGTCTGGCCTCCTGCTGCCGACCGAAACTCCGGCAGGGGAGGCCTGGACAACAGGTTTCCTGTCACAGGGAGGTGTTACCACCTCCCAGACAGGCCTTAGTGTATTGGGGCTGGGTGGGTGCACTCTCAGAGTGCTTTGAAGTCCTGCACTGGGGGCACATTTGGTGTCCCTGTGCATAGCCCAGTTCAAACCGGCTGCAGGGGCTACCAGCCCCTGCTCTGGCGCGAAACTGGACAAAGGAAATGGGTGTAGCCACCCCTCTTTCCTGACCCTCCCATAGGTGGGTCCCCAGAGTATGTCTAACCCCTTCCTTGGGTATAAGATAGGAACCCCTGGCAACAGGACTTTAGATATCCCTGGACGAAACTCTGAAACTGAATCCTGGACCTTCGACGGTCTGTTAAACACCAGATGACTGAAGAATCTCCCTTGGAGTAAAGGAGTTACTCCCCTGCTTGGCAGGCACCAAAGACGCATCTGTCCGGTCTGCATCTCCGAAGCTCCCGCTGGACGCCGACAACTCTGCAACCCAGGAGGTGGGTTTCCAGACTTCCCAGAGGCTGACCCGAGTCCCCAGCAAAGCTGAGACCCGTAGCCCTTGTGGGTATCGTGGAACCGGAACCCCTGGACACCGTGCACATTTGCAAGTGCATAAGCTTCTGGTTGATCCTAGAGGCTGTGCTTTGGGTTACTTATAGCCCTGACCCCGAGCAATGAATCCACCAAAGATTGCTGGCCTGCCCACTCTGAGTGACCCGTGGGCCGCCATTTTGTGATTCCGCTCGAGGTCCCTTTGGGATCCCTTGTCCATCAACTTGTGGGTCCCTCAGAAGGACAACTCTAATTTCAACGGGCCTCCCTGGTTGCTCCAGGCCTACCCTGACTCTCCCTTGCTTGGGGAGTCCCTCGAACCTTGCTGGTCCGCACCAAAGCCTTTGTTCTCTTCCTGCGTGGGTTGCTGTTGCCAAGGCTTGTTGTATCCAATCCGGACACCGACACCGCAGCAAGCGACATCTTTCGTGGGACAGCTCGAATCCAGCTCCTGGTCATCGTCGATGCCTCCTGGTCCTCGTGGCTGCAGAGACAATCTTCACCTCTTCGAACTTGAAGCACCCGACATCGGTGGGCATTCGACTATCGTGCCCCTGGTCACTGGCTAGTAACCCAGACTCTGTCCCCTCTGCTTTCAGGTTCTTCACATCCTCGATCCAGGCTTGGATCTCTTTGGACACTTCGCATCTTCCCGACGGCAGCACTTTCCAGCAAGCGGCCATTGAAAACGACGGCGCGGCCCGACACCATTTGACACCTATGCACCCGGCTTCCCTGGGTGAGGTAACACGAGTACTCCGGTGCTCCTGTGGGTGTTGGCCCTAGAACCCTCTAAGTCCAAAAGGGTTTGTTCCCAGTCCCCTCCGAAGTGTCCCTAAACTTTAAAACTCTAACCGCGACTTTCCCCATAGACGCTAACGGGGCTCGCGGCTGTGTTCACACACTGCACACGTCCCCCGTGGGTCCGCTGTGTCACTACCTTGGGTGGTTTCTTGGGGTCCCAGCGATTCTACAGGCTCTAGGCCTTGTGTCTAGTCAAGTCGTGGTTCTTATACCACTTTCTTAATATATGGTTTGGTACGCCCCTAGGGCTAATCGTATATTGTGCTAATTTACTGTGATATTTGAAGTGTAACATATGTGCTTTGACCTCTAGCCTCATAAAGAGACTAGTAGGGTGTGTTTAGAAATAAATATATATATTTTATATATATACCTGGTGTGGTCTCCTTTCATTTAGCCATTCACGAGATTATAGACTGGTAAAACAAACAGCTTTACACTCCTTCAAGACTTAGCCTGAAGGCTGCTCTCCATAGCTACCACTAGGATAGCTTTCAATAAAGGTTGTCTTTAAACCTATCATCAATAAAGGTCGTTTGGACTGGTGCAAGGTGCCCACTATAACTAGTGGACAGCATATACCAGGCCAACTTCTCACACAATTGTTCTATTATTCTTACCACTTTCTCCTTGAAATCCGGTGTTCGCACTGAAACTTTGATGGTTCACAAAATTTGGCATAGGAGCTGGTGGCACCTGATATTGTGGAGTAACTACCTGCTGCTGCTGATTCATAAGTACTTCATTCTGCATCTGTGGGATTAAATTTTGATTTGGCCCATTATTACTCTTATTATTCTGAGTACTCTTACACTCGTTCTTCCAATGTCCAAGCTTTCCGCACGCATGACAAGGAAACTTCTTTTCGCTTCTTCTCTGTCCATTCGTCCCTTATATTTACTACCATTCGCTCCTTGATTATTCTGACTCTGTTCTTTCACTTGATTATTATTTTGGTTACTTGCTTTCTCTTCTTGCTGTTCTGCCAATTTAACTTGTGCCCACATCATTTTCTCCTTCAACTTCCTACGCCTGGCCTCAATGTCATCTCATACTTTAAAATCTCATCCACTGTCTTGCTTTGCCAACACAGCATGTGCTGCTGTATCATCTGACTGATTTCTGGTTTCAAACCATATACAAATCGATACACAAAATGTCCCATATCCTTGTCACCAATATTGTCAAAACCACTATACTGTTTAAACACCTGCAATAAAGTCTCATAATATGCATGTACAGATTCATTTGGTTCTTGTGTTGTTCTATCTATTTTTACCCAATCTGTTTCTTTAGGAGGAATTTTCCCTTTCAAATACGTAATCACTTGGTGATACTTTTTCATCACCTCTTCCGAGGGTGCTCCTGCCTTTGCATCCATAGGGTACTCCTCATTAGGCCAATCAATTGTGATCTTACATTCTGTCCATAAATCAGCAGGTACCACTATATCAAATAGACCATCCAAGTCTTTCAATAAAGCCTTTGAAACCTTCACAAATCTCTCTACCTGCTTGTACCATTCAACTGGTTTTTCTCTCAGCTTTGGAAAATCATTTGTGAATGACAGAATATCTTGCCTACTTCAAGGAACATGAACATATCCACCCCCAGGAACCTCTCTCATCGGACACAATTTTTCCACTTTGCCTGATTCTCTTACTGGAAATGCAGCTGCTGCTTCTCTCGCTTGTACTTCCTCTTTCTTTCTTATCCATCTAATTCTCCATTTATCAATGTCTCCCCATTTTCGCAAAATGTTCATTAATTCCTTTATCTGTAGTCTCTTTCCAGAAGCATTCACACTTTCTAAATCTTTATCAGTAAAGTCCACTTGATATGGTTTCTGCAACAACTTTGATTTCCCTATGTCTATTCCAATCTCTGAAGCAACTTCAGTCAATCTCTCATGAAATACTCTTGCTCTCCTGGTTATACTCTTACATAAAAATAATAACTCTTCATCATTGTAAGAGTTCAATCTTTCTGTACCTACGCATCCTGTCATCATCTCCTCCAATTCCACTTTCAATCTGCTGATATCTAAAATCTTTGGTGTTGGGTTCTGATTATCTCTTTCCTGAGCCCACCTTTCTATTTCTTCAGAGGTGACTACTGTTGCGCCTCCAGTTCCAGCAGGAACCAAAGGTCTTCTTTCTCTCAAATTCATAGGCGTAACTCTCTTTGGAGTTTCCGTCAGAGGTTCCACATTAGGGAGATCCATTAATGAGATAATTGACTCACTTTCGCTAACCTGATCATCTGTAATTATTATTTCTTTTCTAGGACTATTTAATGGAACTGTCACAAGCTGTGGTTTCTGGCAAATCTTATTATCTCCATACAATGGGATTACCGGACCAATGGTCACTGGTACTGTCAAAGCTTCAGTATTCAAGTTTAATTGACTTATCTTTTGAACTAGTTCTTCTCTAGTTTTATTCAAAGCATCTCTTTCACTATCCTGTAACACTCTGTTGTATGACGTCTCATGTAAAATCTGTGGGGTTAATGGCATTCCCATTACTGGTGCACTTGGGGTAACCTTACTAGCTGCTTCTTGATACGGTGGTGGCTTTTTAATTAAAATATCTTCTAACAACTCATCATCTGATTCACCATAACCTGCCGAGTTCATGTTTTGTTTTCTCCTTACACTGCCCTCCAAACTGTTCCTCAGCCATTAACACTGGATATAACCCTTCCGATACCATAGCTCTCCTCCACTGTTTCATCTGCCCTTCGCATGACTCATGCAAATGTCTGGGGAAAAATCCTCTATATCTTCCACCTCTGCATTTCTCTCGTTCACATGACTCAGTCTCCCATTCTTCCAACGCCTCATATTGAGTCAACCTAGGTCTAGGTTCCAAATCATTCATTTTCAATCTCAAATTCTGAAGAATCCTCCCATTAAACGTACCATCCTTAGAAAACGCTAACACACCATCATCCTTCGTATATTCTATCCAGTTTTCCAACCACACGCAAGTATGATATCCTCTTTCCATCATCATAAAAGATGCTGGTGTCTTTGGTGGCGGAATAGGAATTCCCTCTCTAGTCAACACGGGCTTATCCTTCACAAAGAAATTCTTAATTCTCTTAAGAAATGACATTTTTCTTTTCTCCCCATACATTCTTGAAGAACGATGTAAGAAATTATATTCTGCAAACCCTTGAAATTTTCTACCTATACGTCTTGCACTAACAGTCAAATCAAAATCCCGCATACAATCTTTCTTTCCACCAATCCTAGCGCGGCTTCTAACTAACCCTGGGCAAAGCACTACGCTACGCTCGCGTAGTTTGCGAAGTTTGCGCTACTTCGCACAACGCGAATTGCACGTAGCACAGTGCAAACACGCGTAGCGTAGCGTAGTGCAGCGGTCATTTTTTGCTTGCTCGCGGTCCTCAACGTCAAGTTGGCGACCGCGAGCAAGCAAAATGACATCCCGGCGAGACTTTTCCTCGTTCGCGATCAGCAACATCAAGTTGCCGATCGCGAGCGTGGAAAATAAACCTCCCGGCGAGATTCTCAACGCGGGGAGGTCAGGTTTCTCATTGCGAGTGCTCACGTATGCTCGCGACCGCTCTCGATGAGAAACTACCAGTCCGCGTTGAGAAAGATGCCGCTCGAGTAAAAATCTACTCGAGCGGCAGTAAAAGGCAGCTCGCACTGTGCAAGATGCCGTGTTCAATTATTGCACAGTGCGGACAAGCATCCGGCACTGTGCAATCATTGCGAACAGTGCACTACGCAGTCCGCGTAGTGCTACGCGTAGCTCGCGTAGTGCGAACTGCACTTTGCATAGCTTTGCGTAGCGCTACTTCGCGAACTACGCCCAGGCTTACTTCTAACCAGCTATCCAATCAAATCAGGCTCACGCTCGTGCTCTGACCAATGCCAGCGCGGCCTTTTCCTGACGTCAGTTCTGCTCCTTACTACTGACCCCTCCTTTACAAAGCTGCTCCTGTCACACGCCCGCTGTTCCTACCAATCCCAGTGCGGCTCACTGTGACGTCAGTACCACTTCGGCAACTGACCCTCCCTTTTCAAGGTAATACGAAACTTTATTTCTCAATAATTTTCTTTAAACTTCTTTGTTATTAACGACGTAAAACATTCGCTACTCTGTCTGTTCCGCTAAATCAAAGGATAGTTTATTTCTTTCTACTGCGAGTAAAACCTTCCGCTTACTCTTCATATAAGCTCCAGAGAACCTGTTACTCCTCCGGTATCACCCGTTTGGGAAATTTGAGACCAAAGTTTCACCAGTGAACTCCTTTTGCTGTCAATCTAGCTTAGAAATACCTGCTACTCCTTCAGGGTTACCCTTTCTAGGTGATATAACGCCTAAAGTTTCACTAGCGAACTCTTTGCTATCAATCACTCTTACTTTACACAGAAAATAGTCCCTACTTTAACACTGCCAGCCCTACCTAGCTTCTCAGTGTTATTCCAACAGACGAGTAACCTCACTGCAGTGTGGTTTCTATCGCCACCCGCTATTCATTCCCCGGGAATTTTCCAAACGACATAAAACAAAGACGCTAACTCTTTTTGTTAAACATAAACCAAATAATTAATAATCTATACTTATCCCAAACTAGTCACTAATAACCATAGCTCTGCTACCAGAAAACTGATCCAGCGGCGTACTAGCAACAGATACTTCACTACCATATACTCACCTGGGCCCATACAACTCACTTCCACTAAACACCAAGTAGACCGCTGGAACTTTTTAGTTTTATGATTTTCATACTTCAAGATCTAGTTATTTCTTTCCCTAACTAAACCTTTCACTGATCAAATAGTTCTTTCCTCTGGTCAATGGACCATTAGGTGGAACTAGTTGATGGTGATAATTAACATAACTTATTAAACATTTCTTGATTAAATGAAATAATCACAGACTCGGGAAGTTTTAAAATCTTTATCTAAATCATATAAGTGTGAACCATCTCAACGTTTCAGTACAAACACCCTCATTCGCAAGAGTGCCAATTCAATCAAAAATTTTAATAGTAATTCAGATTCACACAACAACTATGCTCAGAAAGAAGAGGATAGAGAGAAAAGAACATCCATCAAACGATGAATTTTATAATTACCAAGTATGGTGTGAAGACCAACCCCCTGGCCAAAGGGCTGGTAAGGGTCCTCGGGACAGATCAGGAGACAAAGACTTCAGGACAGGAATCAGGACAGGATACTGCACCTCTCTAGATACCGACGACTGCGTCGCACCCCTCTCTGACACTCTCTTCCTCCTCGTGGTTCTTCCGCGATCTTCTTTCTAACCCAATTAAGTTAATTAGATGGTTCTGCATTCGATTTTCTTCATCTGCGTCTCACAGCTTCAGCACCACCCATAGCACCGACAGCATCCCGAGCTCTGCTTCTGTGCTCCCGTAAAGCTCCGCACCATCAGCACCCGAGTTCTACCTAACTAACTAAAACTACCTCAATTATACCCTTCCATAACCATGTACCACCCATTAATGTTTCAGTTTCGCAAAATACTAACTCTGATTGGATAGGCAAGGGTGGGACGATCATCACACCATACTTACATTTCGCTAATTCCATTAAACTATTGTTTCAAACTCCTCCCCTCAAACTTTCTTAAATCATTTCCTTTCCCATACATCTCCAAACTTTATTAATACAAAATGTAGCGATCTCCTGAATAAAGCTCCTTCATATGAACTCTTCACCCTCATGTTCCCTGGGCACATCTTCGCTGGCCTTGGACGCGTGACAAGTCCTTACTCATCCTTTTGTATTTTCTCGCCAGTGCGCATGCGTGGCGCTACGTCAGTCGGCTCGATTTCAGACAAGTTTGACAGGCCCAAATGCGCACTAATAATAAAGTCAAAAGAAGAAATGTTATTCTCAAAAATAAATGGTTTCACTGTATACCCCCAACTTCTACTCTAACCCATTCCATTTATTATTATTCTTTCTGCATTTGCGTTAGTATAAAACTTATTTTCTAATTCCAGCAAGCAGGTGCCATGCATGTGAGTTTTCAAGCGGCCATTTTATGGTTCTTTGCGCAAGCGCCAGAATTTCCCTCCAAGCATTAATACGTCATACTACGTAGATGCAGTAGACACATGCGCAGTAAAGATTCCCTTGTTAAAGTGCGTTTAGTCCTTCGTTCATGTTAATGCAGTTAGTAAACACATAGGCAAGCTTCATTTTCCCATGTGTCTCTTTCTAAATGCGAGTTATTAATTAAAAACACGTTTTAGTAAGTCGTTATCGAGTTAAAACGAAAGGATTGCTTCCGAGCAAGTCTCATTTACGAGTCCTTGCTCCATCACTTACATCCTAGCAAGATCACTGAGATCATCAGACAGTGGCAACCTGATCGTCCCCAAGGCACACAAAGTTAAATGGGGAGGAAAAGCTCGCATACACCACCTCCAAACTTTGGAACTCCCTGCCGAGATCGCTAAAAAAAGAATCCAATCTGCTCAAATTTAGAAAGCACTTAAAAACCTGGCTCTACTAACAACTCTCCATCTTCACCTTTGCCTGCCTTTTTTTAATGCTAAAGCGCCTAGACACCTCCGGGTACATGTAGCGCTATATAAATTCTTCATTTCATTTCATGTGCTTTGTTTTTGTGGCAGGTTTGCAGTGTTAGCAAAAGAAAAGAGATACATGTATTAATTATTGTGTTCATTTGTTAATATTAGTTTAAGGCAGTTGGGAGTTAGGGAAAATGCTTGTTAGTTACTTACGTTTTTCTCACAGTGGTTTGTAAATGTTTGAGCAGACCGGCAGGCTTCTTTATTCTCATTTGGGTGCAGGCGCACAGTTAGTCAAAAGGATTGCTTCTTTTATAGTGGGTGTTGATTGTTTTTGAAATTTGTGTGGTTATTTTAGTTGTCTAGTGTTATGATTGGTGTAATTCAATTTGTTTTACATTGCGTAGTGGTAGGTAATTAGCTTGAATTTGTCTATTATTGTATTAAAAGTGTGTTTGTAATAAATTTAACGTTGATTTATATGTATATTTATACCTGTTATTGTCAATAATGTGGTTTGTCGATATTTTTATGGTGTGTGATTACAAATGTAAGCGTGCCTATATTATGGTTTGCCATATTTTGATTCTCGATATCGTTAGTTTTCTATATTTTTATTAACAATACTTTGATTTTCGATATTTTAGCATTTTACGTTGTTTCAATGTATTTTCAGTTTTGGGCTATATTATTGTGGTATTGATATCTGTATGTGGCAAAGTTTGTGTTGCCGAGATTCTGTAGTACAATCGTCCTGCAGGTCCAAGGTGACCATCCAGTCTCCCGGATCCAGGGCAGACAGAACTTGAATTTGTCCTTCCATAGGAAGGCATGCAGAGGGCCATCTAAAGTGGGGCGAATGCCTTCATCTTTCTTCAGCACAAGCAAATATCGGGAGTAACATCCCATCCTTGTCTCCGAGGCCAGCACCCTCTCAATGGCACCTTTCGATACTACAGCTTGTACCACTTGCTGTAAAATTGAGAACCACTCTGATCAGGGCGGAAGCTGTGTTGAGTCATAAAGAAACAGGAGGGCATAGCTTTGCTGGACGATCTGGAGGAGCCATCTGTCAGATAAGAGGAACTGCCACCATGGGAGAAAATGTTGAATCCTGCCTCCCACAGAATGGATGTGCGCCGCAAAGTGCAAACTAAAGCAGCTTAGAGGTTGATGCTGCATGGAAGGAGGACTCAGAAGATCGGTGCCCGTGGTGACCTGCAGGTTCTCTGCAGGTTGTCTGCCTGATTGCCAACCCCTGCCATGAACAGACTGACTAGAGGGGAGGCGGCAGTGGAGCTGGCGCTATCTATATGCCAAATCTGTGGAGTAGCCTGGAAGGACCGAAACTGATGAGGGAACTGTGTGGCAGGGGGTCGTAGCCAAACCTTCCTTGAAGCATTCAAGGGTGGAATCAGGTTTTTCACCATAAAGGCAGGATGCACCAAGGGGCATAATTATGAGGGATGCCTGCAAGTCAACAGAAAAGCCTGTGAATCTCATCCGCACATGGTGATGAAGCACCACCCCTGTTCCAAATGCTTTCCCTAGACAACTGATAGTGTCCAGGCCATCCCAAATTATATGGTTGGCCACATCTTTAAAATCATGAATGATCTGTGCCAAAGTCAGGGTCTCCAGGTGCTGGTCTGTGGCGTCTGACCAGCTGTTTGTTCACTGGTGGGCGAGAGCAAGGTTTAAACCAAGTACCCAAAAGGATGTTGTTTAGGGCTTCAACACTGTGATTAATCAGAAATGAGTATTAGCAGGGCAGATGGAGAAAGAAAGGAAACACTGTATTACCTGTGTCCACAGAGAAAAGAAGTTCTATCCAACTGCTAGGATTTCCTTGAAAATCGTTGGAGTGGAAAGAACTGTAAGAGATGAAATAATACCTAATGTAGTAGAAGACATTATTCGGGGTACTGACAAACCATTGGTTTCCAAATATCTTATGTTATGTTATGTTTACTTGTATTGAGTGCTAATCACCCATGAGGGTATCCAGGCACTTTGCAGGTGGGTGGGCGGCTGTCTCCCTGGTGAGTTTATTTGAAGAGCCAGATTCTTGTGAAATTCAAGAAGCGATGAGGAGGCTCTGATCTGAAGTGGGAGGTCATTCATTGACTTGGGGGAGAAGTAAGAGAAAACAGCCTCTGGCTTTAGTTTTGTGGATACAGGGTATGTGTGCTAGTGAGAGTCAGGCTGAGCTGAGGTGCCTGGGCAGTTAGTGGAAGTGTACGCAGCTGTTGAGATAGGCTGAACCAATGTTGTGTAGTGCTTTGTATGTGTGTGAGAAGTTTGAACTGACAGCTGTTATGTATGGGGAGCCAGTGTAGCTCTTGGAGGTGTGAAGTGATGTGTGTGCTGTGAGGTAAGTTTAGGATGAGTGTTGCTGCTGCGTTTTGGATGATTTGAAGTCTGTTCAGGAGCTTTTTGGAGATTCCTGCGTAGAGTGAGTTGCCGTAGTCAAGCTTGTTGGTAATCAGGGCCTGTGTAACCGTATTCCTAGTGTTCTCTGGCACCCACTTGAAGATCTTTAGCAACACCCTCAGGGTGTAGAAGCAGATGGAGGTCACTGAGTTCATCTGGGCTATCATGTCAAGCTTGTTGTCCAGGATGATTCCTAGATTTCTGGCATAGGGTGGGGGATACGTGTGGGGCTGAGGTCTAATGGCCACCAGGTACAGTCTCAAGCAGATTTTTTACTTCTAAAGATCACTGCTTCAGTTTTGACTGTGTTAAGTTTGAGGAAGTTGGATCTCATCCATGTGGTTACAGAGGTGTTAAAAATCAGTTACAACCAAGCGATGACGACTGGTTGAAAGAAGACCCATTTCGAGACGCAGAAGCAGTGGTTTCCCTTCCCAATATAAGAAAATGAGGAACGAGAAACATATGGCCAAACAGGCATTTCTGGGAACTTTATCACAAACAAGAGGGATGGGGGCTTGGTAGGTCCAGCATACAGGCCCCTAGTATATATGGCAAGAACAAAAGTTTGCAGTTCCTAAGGAGGGTGTGGAAGGGGTAAGGGGAGGAGGAGGAGGAGGGAGGGAAGGGGAATGGATGTGGGGTGTTCTTGGTCTAGAATGGAAACTATAGATGGAATAGCTCCAATAAGGAGCAAGGGCCCTCACACACCCCCAAAGGGTCTCATGCTTCATCATAGGGCAGCTCCTTGGGCCGGCGCTGCAATGCCCAACGGGCCCCACAGGGGCGCTCTTTGCCGGAGGTCTTCTTTGGTTGCCGACGTGAAGCTAAAGAGTTGTGTGGGGACGTATGTGTGGTGAGTAGAAGTGGGAAACAAAAAGTGTGAGTTAAAAATAGCTAGGGGATTCCAAAATCTATTTTATTTCATTTTTATGCCCCAACCGTGACGTCCACAATGCTCGCTCATTGGCGAGGGAAGAGCAACTCAGAACGAGGTCCTCCACGACATGAGACCTCCCCACGTGTGGACATCAGCGGATGTTCTGAGTTGCTCTTCCCTCACCAATGAGCGAGCATCGTGGATGTCACGGTTGGGGTCGTATCTACATCCCCTTTAAGGTGTTCTCCAGATGGTAGACTATTATATTTTTTATACTTTCACACAGGACTACAATACGAGTCCAGACTATAGGGGGCGTGATCTTTCTCTACACATCCTTGACCGTCCCTATTAGAGTAGATGAGGATCTCCCGGTCCTGAAGAAATGCCATAGATCCTACTGGACGATTAAGGGCATGAAACATGTCGACCAGCTCCACCCTACACATATCACTTTGAGCTGCAGCAGGTATAATTTTCCTTGCCAGCCACGACTTTGATAGTCGGTTATTTTTATTGGCAGCAGAGGAATCCAGCGAATAAAATTGATTTTGGAATCCCCTAGCTATTTTTAACTCACAGTTTTTGTTTTCCACTTCTACTCACTACACATAGACCCCCACATCACTCTTTAGCTTCACGTCGGCAACCAGAGAAGACCTCCGGCAAAGAGGGCCCCTGTGGGGTCCATTGGGCATTGCAGCGCCGGCCCAATGAGGAGCTGCCCTATGATGAAACATGACACCCTTTGGGGTGTGTGAGGGCCCTTGCTCCTTATTGGAGCTATTCCATCTATAGTTTCCATTCTAAACCAAGAACACCCCACATCCACTCCCCTTCCCTTCCTCCTCCTCCTCCCCTTGCCCCTTCCACAACCTCCTTAGGAACTGCATACTTTTGTTCTTGCCATATCCGGATACTTCTCATGATACTACCGATCCTGTATCCACAGATGAAACCTCAGAGCATCACTGAGGCTTCAGAGTAGCTCAAAGAGAGGACAGCAACTTGATCCAAACCTGCAAACAAGCCAACTAAAATGAAGAAGATAAAGTAGGACCTTATATTTTAGTTGAAAAGGGTCTGTTATATTAGGTGTAGAGATTGCAAGGGGAAAAAGTCGCTCAGTTACTGGTCCCAAAACCTTTTCACAACTAAGTTTTACATCTTGCTCACTGTAAGGTGGGTGGAGGACATTATGAGCAAGAAAAAAATGGAAAAATATTTGCTTGAAAATTTTTACTGGCCAGGAGTTTATATGGATATTGGATGATTCTGTGCAGCTAGTGAACAGTGCCAGCTCTTTAACTCTTCCAGAACAGCCAGAGCTCCGTTACACCCCTTACCCATAATTAATGTTCCTTTTAAAAAGGAAGTAAAGGGCCTGGAAGGGCCAATGATGCCTTCTACTTGAGGTCACCAATATCGTTTAGTACTAATAGACTATGTGACCTGGTATCCAGAGGCTATCCCATTGGCTAGTATGACAATATTAACAGTAGATCAAGCATTGATAACATTCTCTTCAAGAGTGAGGTTCCCAAAAGGATTGTTACTTGACAAGGGGACTCCCTTTATGTCTTAACTAATGGCTCACATTTGCAAAGTATTAGGGCTATAACAAAAACAGTCATTAGTCTACCACCCCCAATTGGATGGGTTGAAAGATAGACATTTGCTACCACCCCCAAATGGATGGGTTGAAAGATACAATCAAACTATTAAATCACTGTTAAGAAAAACCATTGATGAAACACAAGGACAAAAAACAACGTTAATTCTATTTGCTATTTGGTGTCATCCTCAGGGATCAACAGTGTTTTCACTTTTAGAATTAGTATTTAGGAGACAACCAAGTACTTTGCTTGACATGGCATCAGAACGGAGGCCTTAGAACAGAGGAGGAAGAGGAGGAAAGTGGGTATTTGTTAGAATGTGCAGTACATTTAAAAGTGAATGTAATAACTTTATGGAAACAGTTAGCTCTATGAATGGGCTCAAACGGTCCTTTCATAAGTTGGGCAAGCACATTGTTGAGATGCCAAGGCGGAGGTGGCCGCTTTTTGGTGGGAACATCCTAAATAATCCCTTTAGAAATTGTTTTATGATTCTTGAAGAGCAAAGCGATTGAGAACCATTAGCCGTTGAAATCTGGATATTGCTGCAAGGTGGACTTTTATGGAAGAATGATAGAGACCGGATTTTGCCAACTGGAGAAAAAAAGGAAGTAACTGCTCTGGTGGTGACTGGCAGGATGCACCTTGGAGCTCGAACACCAGTGACAGAATCTTTTCCTTTTGAGCTTGTTTGTTTTAACAGTGGACTGTGCCCTAGCATTAGCAAGGACTTCCCGACAATCAGACAGTATGGCTAAACCAGCAAACTCATAGTGTTCAGGAGCCAAGCCGACAATCGAAGAGATGTCAGATCTGGATAATGGACCTGGCCGTGATTCGTCTTCAACAGAAGCGGTATAGGTCGTAACTGAATGGGTTTGCACTCTGAGAACCAGAACTGGCGGGGCCACCTGGGTGCTATGAGTAGTATCCGACAAGGTTCTTTCTTCATTTTCCGGAGCACCCTTGGAATTAACGGAAACGGAGTAAAAGAGTAGACATATATCTTTGACCATTTGAACAAAAACGCATTCCCCCAAGATCCCCGTTTGGGTAGCAAACTGATGAAGTACTGGCATTTGCGGTTCTGGATGGTCGCAAACAGATCCAAACTTGGTTTGCCCCACAATTGAAAGAGGTGGTCCAACATTGGTTGGTGTAGTTCCCACTCGTGGCTGACAGAGCTTGCCCTGCTCAGGGAATCTGCAAGAATATTGGCCACTCCTGGAACATGTTCCGCTGCTAAGTTTATCTTGTGTTGAATTTACCCATTTCCATATTTGCTGAAATTGCAGAGACGGCGCAGTCAATCTTGTTCCGCCCTGTTTGTTTAGATAGTGCATGCTTGTAGTATTGTCTGTCCGAATTAACACTGATGCTCCTGAGATTTTTGAAAGAAAAGACTTCAGAGCCAGAAAAACAGCCTTGAGTTCCAACAGATTGATATGTAGGGACCGTTGTTGGCTGTCCCATTTGCCTCTGACTGCTAAACCCTGTAGATGTGCTCCCCAGCCTTCGAGGGAGGCATCTGTCGTAATTACATATTGTGGAGAGTCTATCAAGAAGGAGCGGCCTGTGGTTAAGTTTGGGACGCGACTCCACCATTGAAGCACATCTTTCATATGTGGTGTTATCCGAATGATATCCTCGAAGGACCCTGAGATCTGTAACCACTGACTGTCTAGTTCTTCCTGCAGGGGCCTCATGCAAAAGCGGCAGCTGGGAATGAGGGGAATGCAGAAGGAAAGCATTCCCAGTAGCGATTTGTACTTTCGTACTGAAGTTGACTTTTTTACGAGGAGTAGAGCTGCCAGCCTGCGTATCTTTTCTTGGCTTTCCTGTGAGGCGAAGGCCTTTGCCTGTAGGGTGTCTATGGTTGCTCCTAAAAACGTTCTGACCTTTGAGGGAATTATCTGAGACTTTGGAACGTTGATGGACAGCCCTAGAGACTTGAAAAGAGATAGACACTCCTGTGAATGCCTGCTTGCCACTGTAGAGGAGTTCGCCTTTATAAGGCAATCGTCCAGGTAGGGGAAAATTTGAATCCCTGCTTGTCGTAGATGAGCCGCCACTGGTGCAAACACCTTGGTGAACACTCGAGGTGCCGAACGAAGGCCAAAGGGCAGAACCCGGAATTGATAGTCTGTGCCGGCCACTCTGAAGCGCAAAACTTTCCTGTGTTGGGGATGTGGAAAAAGGCGTCTTGAAGATCCAAGGTAGTCATGTGATCTCATGGATTCAAGAGGTGTAGCACCTCCTGAAGAGACAACATACAAAATGTTTGTATTTCAGGAATTTGTTGAGGTGACGGAGGTCCAAGATGGGGCGCAATTCCCCTGATTTCTTTCTTATGAGGAAAAATCTTGAATAAAATCCTGACCACTTTGATCGCTCCCTTGCACAACATGATGTTTAACTGAGACAATAGTTCTGTTAGATGAGAAGGCGAAGGGCCTCGAGGTGGACAATTTGGAGGAATCTGTTGAAATTCCAATGTGTGACCATTGGAAACTATCTCTAGGACCCATCTGTCCGTTGTTATCGTAGACCATTTGAGGGGGGGAAACAGGAAATCTTCCCACCAAATTCTAGGGAAGTGGTGTGATTTGTGGCTGACACCAGGTGTTCGTCACTGCTTCTTGGAAGCGGCTCTGCCTCTGAAGGATGTTTTTCCTCTATAGTGCTTGTAGAAGGCGGCAGCTGGTTGTTTGTATGATTGTTGATGCTGTTGTGCTGATGAGTATCGGGATTGTCCCTGATACAACTGAAATTGCTTGTACTGGCTGTCACCTCCATGAAAGGAAGACGAGCCGCGGCCTCAAGCTCCACGAAAATCCTGTCTTTTAAACTGCAGGGTGGCTAACACCTTTGTTGTTCCGTATCCTTTTTTATTGCTTGCAGAGCCTCATCAATATGTTGGCCAAACAGGGATTCGCCATCATAAGGCATATCGATGACCTTAGTTTGCACCTCCTGGTGAAAAGAAGTAGCTCTCAGCCATCTCTGTCGTCTTAGTACTGCAGCCCCAGCCAACTGACGGAAACCTGTTGAAGAAACGTCTACAGCACAATCAATTATCTCCACTGAAATCCTTTCTCCTTCCTGAAGGCTCTTCCTTGCTTCTGTCTTTGACTCCTCAGGCAGCAGATCAATAAACAGCGAAATGTCCGACCACATTTGGCGGTCATATCTACCTAATATTGCAAGTGAGTTTGCTGCCCTAACTGTTGTTGCTGCCATAGTGGAGAACTTCTTGCCAATGGTGTCAAGACGTCTCCTGCCCATGTCAGGAGGGGCGGACAGGGGTCAAGCAGGATTTCTGGCACAACGTTGAGCCGCCTGGGAAATCACCGAATTCGGCTTTGGCTACCCAATGAGGCAGGCAGGAGAGTTGTCAGGTGCCTTGTATTTCTTTTCCAGCTTAGATAAGACTGCTGGAATGGAAGTCAATGTTCGCATTACCTTCAGGCCTTCCGCCCAAATGAAATCCACTATGGGGATTGAACAAACCTGTCTCTTAGCTTGCTTCTTAAAATCGTATAGGAAACAATCAGACTGTTTGGTAATCATGGGGAGCTGAAATCTCTTTGCCGCCCTTTCCATTAGAGTATGTCTTCCGGTGGTAATCATCCCATTCTTTGGGAAGGGATACTTCTTCCAATTCTCCTTCCTCTCTTTCATCGTCAGTTGTGTGATGCTCGTCCACCTGCAGATGCGGTGTTGTAGGTGGTGGAGATAGAGGAGGTGACCCTGCGATCAAAGATGACTTAGTAACCAGAGTTTGAGGGATTGAGGAAGCCGGTTCTGATGGTGGGAATCTGCGGTAGTAATCTTCCACCATGTGTTGCAGATTTGACACTAGGGAAACAGGCATCTGAATAGTTTGCTCCCTTTGTCTATCTTGTTGGTTGGGGTCATGAGAGTAGTAATAATATTAATTGTCATCCTCTTGACATTTTATCTGGAGGTCTGAAGGGCTGTGTGCCACACCAAAAATGCCCTCTCCATCAGAGTCCCCATCCTCTTGTCCCCATAATCAAAAAGTTATTCTGGAGGACTGGGGGAAACCTTACTAGGAGAGGTGTGTATAGGTAAAATTATTTCCTGTGAAGATCTTCGTTTAGGCTGGGAAACTGCAGATGAAAGAACAGTGTCCTTGGCTGCTTGTACCTTCGTCGACATCGAATCAGATCCATCACCTTGTGCCGCAGGCAAGAATGTTGACGAAGGGATGGTCAACGGAGTAACTGACGAGGGAATAGTCGTTGTCAAGCAAACCGTCGAAGAGGCTGTTAAAGACGGAGCCTTTGCCGACAACTCTTCCGTCTACGTCTTTGACGTCGGTGATGTTCGTCGACGCGAATCAGTGGTCGTAGGCCTTGGGTCCATCGACGGAGCCACCGTTGACGGAGTTGCCATCAAGAGAAATTCTTGTGTTTGAGGGCCGTCGACAACCGCAGCGGCGACGATAGAGCCGTTGACGAATCTTTCAACGACAGTCCTTTTTTCGTCGTTGTCTTCGTAGATGATGTTGCCGTCGACGTAGCAGGGCTCACCTTTACAGAAACTATGGTCGACAGAGACGTAGACAAGGACATTATAAGTTTAGTCTGAGGAGATCAGAAGGTCGAAGTCGTCGTAGTATTAGTGGCGATGGAAGCTGACGCCGATGAGGGCGTCATCGACGTGTTTGACGGTACCTCTTTCTGAGGTGCTGAAATCGTCTCCGGTAAAGACCTTGAAGCCATTTTTACCTTAGAGGAGGTCGTAGAAGGCATAGAGGGCACAGAATGACCCTTATGAGAGGCAGACTCCCTTCTGGAGGAGGAGGGCTGATCATCAGCTTTCGATGAATGATGCTGCCTTTTTTGCACCTTTGCAGCCTTCGGGGAGACAATTTTTACGTCACTTGTCCTTTTTTTGAGGCAGTAGTTTTGAGGAATGAATCGCTGTCGTCATCAGACAAGGGATTGTCCTTGGTTTTTAACTTCTGTAGCCACAGAAGAAGCCGTCCCTCTCTATCTCTCAAAGTTTTTTGAGAGAAAGTTTAACATATTTTACAATCTCTCACCTGGTGGTCAGGGTGAAGACAGTAAATACACTTTTTGTGGGGATCATCCGAGTGTAGTCTGAGCTTCCCACAGGTATCACAGTGCCTAAACAGAGACCTCTTAGTCGAAGACATGCAGTTATGAAGAAAAAATCTTGTCAAGTAGGCCAAAAGAGAAAAGTACTGAGCAGAGCAGAGCTCAGGGAGATTTCCTTCACACAACGTGTGGTAGAAAATCTGAGAGCCTGGCGCCTCTGTGGAGAGGGTTCTAGAGGGTGCTGTCGCCTGATTGGCTGGACTTCGGGCCATTCCTAATGACTAGGACGAGATATTAAAGTGAATGTTTTTTCACCATTAACTTCAATGTTAAAGTCATTACTTACTGCTTTTAATGTACCTTGGGACTCCCACTTCGAGGACAGGGAATGTTTCAAGCATGTGACTCTATGAAAGATCCAATGCTGGAGGAAGAACAAGTTTACCCAGTCCCACTGGGAACACATCTCTCAAGAACAGCACTTGTCTCACTCTTTAATATTAGAAGCTCAAGGCTCTAAAGCATTTCCAAGCCAAAAACAACAGACTCTGGCCTGGCACTCTTGAACAGAAGCTCAATTGGATCTGTATGACAGAAGCTTAACTGGCTCTCTTTGTTTGAAGAGCACACTGCATCCTACAATAAAATATTTATAACATGCAATAGAAGCTCACCCCGTACTCTTACACAGAATCTGATCTGCACCTTTTCCAGAAGCTCATCCAGCAGTCTTCCAGAAGCTTGTAAGCAGTCTGACAGTGAAACTCATCTATTAGACAGCACTATTAGACAAAGGCTCGCACACACTCCTGCAGAAGCTTGTCAGCACTGTTAGAAGCTTGCACACACTCCTGCAGAAGCTTGTCAGCACTGTTAGAAGCTTGCACACACTCCTGCAGAAGCTTGTCAGCACTCTTACAGTGATGCTCATATGTTAGAGAGCACTGTTCGACAGAAGCTCGCACACACTCCTGTAGAAGCTTGTCCACCCTGTTAGAAGCACGCACACACTCCTGCAGAAGCTTGTCAGCACTGTTTGAAGCTCGCGCACACTCCTGCAGAAGCTTGTCAGCACTGTTAGAAGCTGGCACACACTCCTGCAGAAGCTTGTCAGCACTGTTTGAAGCTTGCGCGCACTCCTGCAGAAGCTTATCAGCACTGTTAGAAGCTCACACACACTACTGCAGAAGCTTGTCAGCACTCTTACAGTGAAGCTCATCTCTTAGACATACTGTTAGACAGAAGTTCACACACACTCCTGTAGAAGCTTGTCCGCACTGTTAGAAGCATGCACACTCCTGCAGAAGCTTTTCAGCACTGTTTGAAGCTCGCGCACACTCCTGCAGAAGCTTGTCAGCACTGTTAGAAGCTCGCACACACTCCTGCAGCAGCTTGTCAGCACTGTTTGAAGCTTGCGCGCACTCCTGCAGAAGCTTGTCAGCACTGTTAGAAGCTTGCACACGCTCCTGAAGAAACTTGTCACCAGTCTTACACTGAAGCCCATCTGTTAGATAGAAGCTCGCACACACTCCTGCAGTAGGTTGTCAGCACTCTTACGGTGAAGCTCATCTGTTAGACAGAAGCTTGCATACACTTCTGCAGAAGCTTGTCAGCACTGTTTGAAGCTTGCGCGCACTCCTGCAGAAGCTTGTCAGCACTGTTAGAAGCTTGCACACGCTCCTGAAGAAACTTGTCACCAGTCTTACACTGAAGCCCATCTGTTAGATAGAAGCTCGCACACACTCCTGCAGTAGGTTGTCAGCACTCTTACGGTGAAGCTCATCTGTTAGACAGAAGCTTGCATACACTTCTGCAGAAGCTTGTCAGCAGTCTTACAGTGAAGCTCATCTGTTAGACAGAAGCTTGCACATACTCCTGCAGAAGCTTGCCAGTCTCTCTTCCATGGCAGTAGGCCACTCGTAAACAAACTCGCACGGCACATTTAGACATAGGAGTGCCAAACTGACTTCCATTACATCAGTTTGCCAGCCTCTCTTCAACAGAGGATTGCCACGTTTCCATCGAAAAATGTATCAATAATTTCACCTGCCTCTGTGCCAGAAGGTTACGAAGCGCACCTGGCACTCTTGCAGACGCTCACCCACCACTCTGACATAACCTCGGCATTCTTTGGCAGAGTCGGCCTCTCAGTCCTCCATTATTGAGGCTTTGGCCGGGATTCGAGAGTTACGCATATCCTGGATGGCGCCAGAACTCTAGCAGGGCCCAGAATTCCTCCTCTCCTCTGTTTTCGGCATGTGATGATGACAAAGTCTGCGATAAATAAACATGGCCATGTTTAAAGCTTAGGCGGGGTTTGCTGCAGATGTTTGGCCTGCAGATGTTCAGCTATGCTTTGTTTTAAAGGGCCCCGGCCTCGGAGGATCACTGCACGGTGGCGTAACACAAAATAATGGACCCCAGCATGTGATAAAGGGCCTCTGAGGCTCGCGTATCTCTCGAATTCCCATAGGCCTTGGGTAGAATGGGGGTCTCCTGAAGGGTGGCCCCCCTGTGTCCCGTAGGTGCTGCAGTGGTGCGTTACGCCCCTGTCGATGGAGTCCAGTGCGCTACAGTGAGCCCTGAACCAGTGCCGTGGGTGAAAACACTGGGACACGTGTCCAGTGCGGTACGGTGAGCCCTGCGCCAGTGCAAACACCGGGGCACGTGTCCAGTGCGGTACAGTGAGCCCTGCGCCAGTGCCGTGGATGAAAACACTGTGACACGTATCCAGTGCGGTACAGCGAGTCCTGCGCCAGTGCCGTGGGTGAAACCACCGGGACACGTGCCCAGTGCGGTACAGTGAGCCCTGCGCCAGTGCAAACACCGGGGCTGTCGCAGGGAGTCCTTAAGGCTTTTTAAAGGTACCCCAAAGAGTTTACTTTAGAAGCACACTGCACCATGTAGGTTTCAGAGACAATTCTAAAGGCAAGGGGTGAGGGGTTCACTTTAGAGTAATAAAAAGTGTGAAAGGATGTTTTTAAAGCACTGCACATATTACCTTGAAGGCTGGTCAGAAAAAGACACAGTTACCTTTATAGTGACTAGGGTACTCTTAATATGTAGGCTCATTCTCACTATCAACATGTGGGTATCCTGTCAGCTACCTCTGAGGCCAGAAATCGCATCTGTAACTTTTAATTCTGAGTTTTCCGTGTCTGCAATGCACGTACGCGCCCATCACACGCAGAAGGCCCCACCCCCGCGCATTCACCAGTTTCCTTCTTGAAAAAAAGGAGCCAATCGGCGTGATTTGATCAATAGCTGAGAGGTCAAGGGAGGGTGGTGATATTGGGAAAGAGCCTACAGAACAAGACTGAAGGAGTCATTCATAACCCTACCATGATACTGCTGTCACATCCTTCCTCTGCCAGGCTTCAGTCCAGTACTGCCCCGCTTGACCTGGATACTGGATCCTTTTGGAGGCCACCTGGAGCGTCTTGAACTCCTGCCTTTTTTTCCATATCAGAAAATAGTGGCATGACTACTGCAGCCAGAACCAACTCTGCTGCTCCTGGAGACAGGAGCTTCTCTGTATCTTGGAGTCCTTCTTCGGCTTCCGCCTAGGGCAGAGGCGGAACCTTTAGTGCACAATAGCGCCTCACCACTGAACGTACCCTTGCCCTGGCGCTATCTGGGTCCAGTATTGTACTAGGAGAAAGTCTTCGCCTGTACTTGAGTGGAGTGAGCATCGCGAGAGTGGGTGAAGGGGGATGGGTGCTTCTGGGGAAGTCATTGGGACATCTTAGCCTTGGGAGACGTCAAGAACGCATGCTTGTTCTCTCAGCTAAAACATCTCCTCTTTGACTGAGGAATCGGAGGCTCCAGCTGGAAACTTGGGGTATAAGAATCATCTGGCCTATAAAGACTAGTGAAAAAGGAAAAGATCTGAATTGACCATTGCAGCTTGCAAAGCACAGCAGACGGCAGAAAATAGTGCACACAAGTAAAGTTTCCTCACACTGTAACTGCAACGAGCACAAACATACTCTGAGGGAGAAGTTTAAAGTAGACAAGAAAACGAGGCAAGCTTTGGCAATACCAATTGGTCTGGCTTATGAATGCACTGTCAAGCCAGACCGAAAAAATCCATGTATGTTAAGGGACTGCCGGTTACTATCTGTGCTGCTGCCAGAGAAACCCTAATAAATTGTCTGGTTATCTAATACACTTTTATAGCATTACAGTGGCGTGATTGTGCCCCTGAAAGTTCACACTCAGGCAGCTGGAAAAATAAACAAAAAGATCACAGTTGTATGGAAGGCTAGCTCTTTTTTTGTGGAAGCACACAACTGCTGCTCACTCAAAAAATGCATTCCTGGCTCCCAACATGTGGGCGGAGCCAACGCCCCTCTCCTGGTGATACTCACATAATTGTCTGAGGACAGCTGCGCAGTCAAGCCAGACCATAAATAGGACTCTTTTGCCTGTCTGCTTCTCTTGAACTTCCCAATGCAACGGCAGCTCCAATTGGGCAAAATACTGTCACTCATGATCTTAAACACCCCAAGCAAAGCATGGCTGCCCAGTTAGCTGATCAGCGGTGGCTCCTCCGGTATGACGGAGGAGCGTCGTCCCCCAACCCCCAGCACCCTCCCAAAAACGTGAAAAATAAAACAATAGTAAAACGGGTTTAAAACCTGTTTTATTTTTCTTCAGTGTGCGGAGTCTTCAGGGGCCGGGCCTGGGGAGTGACAGGCACTTAGGGGAAATGGTAGGTGCACTGCCTTCACTGCGCATGACCTTTTGGCCGCCGTCCGTCTCAGGCCGGCCAAACCGTCATGTCCAGTGAAGGTGTCTCCAACCCGAGCTGCGTTGCCGGGTTGGAGACAGCAGGCACAGGCTCCCTGTCTCACTGGGAGCACAAATCGAGGGCACTCAGACCAATCCTACCACCGCTCTTATGCAGTGAGAGCAGCGTCAAGATTGGCTGTTGGGGATTCTGGGAGCCTGTCTGCAGAGGAGCAGGAGAGAGCGTGATGCGGCTGGCTGAAGGTTAAGGTCTTAATTTTTTATTTCTATTTTTGTGTAGTCTATTGTCGTCGTGCTCGCCACCCTGCCGCCCCGCCACTCAGCCCTGACACTAGCCGCCGCTGTAGCTGATCCAATTGTGAACAACACTGGCAATAGAGCTAATGGCTGAAGGGGGCTATTTTGTGAGCTGCTCTAACATGTGAATGACACTCCAGCTTAGCAATGGCTAAGCCCGAGCCAAGGCCATTTTCTCTAGGTCGTATTAGAATGCATATGATATATTCGTTTTTCATAAATCAATAGGCTTCCAGACCTAAAAAACATTCTTACTCTTGAGGAGTGAAATGTAGTCTTTGGGGAACAATAAAGGCCAATGAGATGAGGTGAACACAGAAGTCAAATCTGAAAACTACAGAAGTACAGAAGAGTAGTGAACATAAGTTCAAACTAGCCACGAAAAAGATATACTCACCAGACATCTTGATAAGGGCATGGAAAGCTTTTATTCCGCGAGCAGAGTCTTGCATAGATGATAATTAGTGACCTTCTCTTAGCTTACAGAGATTCATGCTTTTCCTACATCTGCACCCTTACATTTTTCCATGCATACTGGCAATATTTTCTCACAGTTACTACTTGGCACTGAAAATGGATGGGCCGGTTTGTCATGAGTAAACATTAAAATTGTTTTCTTTGCGATTTTGAAAGTGGATAAATGTTAGCAATCTTTTTATCTAAAAACAACTGGTGGTGAGAATTACCTGATTTTAATGAGAAAATCCATATGCAAAGCGCTTTGTAAAGTACGGGTCTTAATCATAGTCTTTGTCGAATTACAAAAAGATCTTAAGAGAATAGCTTTCCTATCTTATCCTCTGAGCTTTACTCTATACATCACACACAGCACTAGCACCGCTCACATCCACTCTGAAGTCTGAGCTCTGAGGGGCATATTCACAAGAACGTGTGATAACCACCGCAAGTTTAGCTTAACGCAACTTCTCACATCGCAGTCCATCGTGGGAAAACAACGCCATTTTAACGTAGCATTCTCAACCTGGCGTCACCATGCAATAGTCCCACGATAACGCGTCAAATGACCGCGTTAAAAACAACGCGACGCCGAAAAAATGCGAAACACCAACGCGAATAAAGTTGCGATGAGGCCAACCATGAAAAACAAAACAGCGACAACCAGCGATAGGCCTGCAATCCCCAAGCGTCTGGCGGGAAAATGCACCATAAAAGCTGAACAAGAAAAAACACACCATAAACAAATCAAACTGCGCAGCAACATGGATGCACCCGGAACGAGTGCCCAGGTCAACGCGAACCCCACAAGCCCCACAGACCACCAGCAATAAACCTCGGGGTCGGGGAAGGCCAAGGAGAAGAGGAAGAGGAAGACGGGGTACAGTTCGCAGGAAAACCCGATCGTCGTCACGGAGGTGACAGAGCACCAACAACAACTGTCCGTCACCACCACCGTGTCATTGGCAATACAGACGGAAAAATGGCATCCCATCGTGAATGCAGTCGGAGTGCCGAGGAGGCCAAGATGCGCTGGCACGATGTCAAAAGCCAAACCAAGCAGAAACCCGCTGCCAACAGGAAGGCAGCAACGGCGAATGGAGGTGGGAGTCCTGCGCCACAGGAGGAGCTGGAGCAAATGGCGCCCACAGTCATCAGTGTGGAGACGGTGCAAGGAGTCGGGAGTCCGGACACTGCTCGACATGACCTGACACAACAGCAACAGGGTGAGTAACGAACAGGGACTGTGGGGACGGGGGGGACGGGCACAATGGCACACATGCACAACGACGTGTAGCACACCGCACACCCACAATAACCCTGGGTCATGTCCCTGATCCCCGTGGCACACTGCAGCACACATACAAACATCAAGTAGGCCCCCGTTCACCATGTGCCCAAAGGGGTCCCACCCCACCAATTACACAACACACACATGCACCCGTGTGAAACACAGCAAAGATGCGTATGTGAGAGCCACACTGACAATGCAAGTGACACCACATGACCAGCAGCATGGCTGGAGTACAATCACCATGACACTGTGCACGCCACGAGACTGAGGTGGCTGAGTGTGGACCACATCCGGAAAGGAGCAGGTCACACTCTGACACATCCACCTGCACAAACAACCACTGACGTCAACAACACATCTGCAGACAAACAATGCACAAGAGTACAAAAACCGTCCAAGAGCACAAATGACCCAAGTCGCCAACATCACAGCACCTCAAAAGCACAAAAGTCAAAGGCACACCGCCTCCAAGGGATAAGGGGCAGCAAAATCACAGCTGCAGGTGCGACTCCCACACAAAGCAGCACACACACATAACAAGTACAGCACACCCACATGGACGACAATGTGGTACACAGTCCAACACCTACACTGCAGAACAGAGGACACAACTGGGTCCGCCTGTGCGTAGAAAATGGCCAATCACATCTGACATAGCAGGAAACTGTGAGATGCAAATGTACGTGTACAACCTCACCTACGTCATGTAGTCCAAATGTCCACTGTCCCGCATCAAATAGTCCGCCCCTCCCAAACAGTCACAATGTACATTGTCATGAAGTCTGAATGTAAAGTTGAACAATGCGGCAACATACATGCCAACACAATGTCAACAAGCATCTCCCCCCACATTGCAGAGGGACAAACAACACCCCCAGCAGAGCAGACCAGACAACTCTACAGTGATGCTGAAGAGGACCACCACACTTCCGACACCTACGCCCCACAACAGTCCATGGACATCTAAGGCAATCGACCTCCAGGAGCAGGGCAGCACCGCTGCATCGAGGACACCCCACCCCCTGCACAGACAACACAGCTGGATGCACCCACCACCCCGGCTGGCTCCCAGCACCCCACCCAAGCACACATCGCATTCCAAGGCCAGGTGTCAGACTGCCAGAAGGGGGTGGCCGAACATGTGCGGGTGGGCTACTACCTCATGGAAGCCGAACCAGATCACATACGTGGGTGTCTAAGTACCATCAGGGCCCACCAACACTCCCCAACGGAGACCCACACTGCGACAGAGACACATGCCTTTGCACATTTCCAGTACTGAACCACACCCAGAGCCACGGGATGATCATCCACACCCCCTGCCGGACTGGCGTACGCCGGCCCAGTTCACTCCTTTTACGTATTGAGTGGGGGACGACAAAGCTACATGTGCAATGTCCCACCCGCTGCCTGCGGTGACATGGCTGCGTCCTCTGTACACGGCACAATGTAATGTTGTAGTGCCCGGGGCACAAATGCATACATCATGAGCACACGGACACACACAGATAGTTCGTTGAACTGGCCACGGGCACGTGCGCTCGACACCTTTATTGGCATGGTCACATGTACAGTGACGCATGTGCTGGATGTGTGTGGGGTGAGTGTAAGCCAGCCCTCATGGAGTCGTTGGTGCTGGCAACAACTTGAACAGTGATCACAATTGAAGCAGAAACATAAAACACCAGCACAACAGAAACAACTATGAAGCATCATGGTGGTAGCTGGAGGGAGTACAGTGTTCACCCAACATGCAAGCAGAATGTTCCTTGATTTGTGGTGCACTGATTTAGTGGCACCTGAAGAGCTGAGCAGTGTATCAAGCTGATGATGGCCCCCACGACAGGCGTGAGCAACTCTGACAGTAAGACACTTCCGACTCTGGCACCTGTCGTTTAGAGTCGGTCCTGGCGGTGGTGGCGTGTGCATCCTGCGGTGATGCGACGTCCGGGCAGGTCAGGACTCGATTTGATGTGTGAGCCAAGGTGGACCGCAGTTGAGGCCGGAGGCAGCGGACAGCACAGGGCCACAGACACATGGCGTTGATGACCCCCAGACCATCGACCCAGAGGCCATCCAACATGCCATCAGACTGGGGCCATGGTTTGAGCTGCACAGAGTTAGTGGCCCCGGATGCACTGCGGCCAGCACAGGCACACCGCCACGGGACGGTGACTTGCGGTGCAGTGAGATAGGGCCAAGCGAGGTGAGCGGGTCCTCGTCGATGTCCAAGGTGAATGTAGCGGAGGTTTGCGGGGGACAGTGGAAGGTGTCCTCCAGGGCAGAGGGCAGGAGCCGGCCGGAAGCGGCAAATGGAGGAGTGGAATGCTACAGCCTCGTTTTGGCCACATAGTCAGTATCACCGACATGATGATGAAGACAACCCCCAGTCCATGGACTCAGTCGCCAACAAATCTCAAGAAGAAAGTGCCCATGGTTGTCGGGGAACAGACTTAGTGGCACCGGAGCTGAAAGGGGATGCAGTCTGCGACGAGGCCAGTACAATGATATCAGGTCTGCCATAAATGAATCATGACTGAGTTCCCAATGTGTGCCCTACTCGACCGATGTGTAGCCCAGAGGCAGCGGCCAGCGCGGGCCAACCACTGTTCAGCAAGCTCCTCCTGGAACACTGACACACAGCGTTGAAATGGCATGTGGAGATGACTCGTGGTTGACCGAGGCAGTAGCGACAGATCTGAGCGGGTGTTTGGCGCGCGACGATGCCGTGTCCTGCCTGGTACGGACTGGCATGGATTTGTGTGGGGCCTGCAGGACCGCAGTGTAGTCCGAAGGTGTAGTCATCAAGGGCCCACAGACACGTGTGGATGGGATGCCATGCACATACTTTGTGTCACCACATCGAAGGGAGTATAGTGATATAAACTCAGCCATAAAGTGTGTACTCGGCCATTGTGTAATCAAGACTCAGTTCCAAATGTGTGACCTACTTGACTGCAGTGTAGGCCCGAGGCAGCGGTCAGCAGGGGCCCACAGCCATGTGTCGTGGGCCCGCGATGCACAGGGTTGGTGACACCAGGGCAGTTGTCGGCAGTGTTCGGACACCTCCGTAACGATGGTCCTTTTCTCCTCCGGACTGAACCACGTCTTCCTCTTACTCGTCTCCCTGCGTACAATGATATGTACTCCGCCATGCAGAAATCACGGATCAGTTCAACATGTGTGACCTACTCGTCCACAGTGTAGGCCGAAGGCGTAGTCATCAGGGGCCCACAGACACGTGTGGTTGGGATGCCATGCACATACTTTGTGTCACCACATCGAAGGGAGTATAGTGATATAAAGTCAGCCATAAAGTGTGTACTCTGCCATAGCATAATCAAGACTCAGTTCCAAATGTGTGACCTACTTGAGCGTAGAGTAGGCCCGAGGCAGCGGTGGAGTACGTCAACGAAAAAGGAATGAAGCGGGCCTGTGTCGCGGAGGCTGTGATGGTCTGAGGAGGCTGCGAAGGTCGCGGGCCTCGGGCTTGGAGCTTGCGCCGGCACGTGGTGGGCCCTCTTTGACACATGCGGGCATGACGGGTCCGGGGACCAGCGGCCCGGGGTGCAGCAGGCGCACAGGATCGCAGGCCACACCGCTCACGGCGTCGGCCTCGTGGTGGGGTGGGAGGCGCCGCCCTGGCAGACGCGTTGGGCATTCTGGAAGAGAACCACGCCCAGTGCTACGTGCTTTTTATTCACACCCCTGCACTGGCCTGGCGAACGCCGGGCCAGCCCACTCCCCACATGCTTACGGGGGGACGTCACAAGCTACATTTCCGCGATCTTCCCCACTGGCTGGGGTGACATGGTTGCGTCCACTGTGCACGACACTCCAAACACCAGCAGTGCATGTAGACATGGCTGTGTCTGTGGTCTGCATACTGCAGTCTGCCAGCACATCTCCGCCACACTTGGCATTGTGTACATACTCATTCATGGGTCACTTGCCTCCTTCGCACATGCCTGGTTCCCACCTCTCCCCACATTCCGGTATTGTGTGGCTGAGGTGCCATGCCGTCGATGGCTCATGTACATGGCTGACCAAGGTTGCCACAGTAAGTTGTGCTGTCGTGTCTGGTGGGGGGGCATGTTGTTTGGCATGTTGTATGTGATTTTGTGACGTGTGCAGTGCCAGAGTTGTGAGTTGCATGATTGTGGGGTTGAGGTGTGTGGTGTGTTCATTTGGTACTTGCCAATGGGCAGTGCATTCCCATGGGTGCCATCCTGGAAGCGCTGGTTGATGTTGGACTGTCGGAAGATGAAGGGATCAAGCACACTGCCTGGGTAGTTGGCCATGACATTGGTGAGGAGTCCCCTGTGGTCCACTATTGCCTGCACGTTGATGGGATGCGTGTGCTTTCTGTTGGGGTATTGTGTGCGGTGTTGGCAGGGGGCACAAGTGGGACAAGTGTGCAGTAGATTGCCCCCGACACGTGCGGGGATCCAGCTATGGCGTATAGTCCTTGCTTGGTCTCCAGTAGTTCCTGCGCATTGTGGGGGACGTATGGGTGCTCTGGTCCCTAGCTGGTGAGGGCATCCAGGACAGGTGTGAGGAACTTGGATGGGGCTGGCTGTGAGACTCCTCCAACTCGAGCGGTTGTTGTTTGGGAGGATACCAGAGGCCAAGAGGTGCAGCACAGCCAGCAGCTTTGTCTGTGGAGGGATGTTGGTTGTCCACTGTGTTGGTACCGTCAGCCTGTGGGCAATGATGTTCAGGATGCGGAGGATGGTTGTCCTTTTGGGCCTGTAGTGGGCCTTGGCATTGTCTGGTGTTAGGTCTGTGGGGCTGGTGCATTTCCTGAAGGTCCGCTGTCTTTGTCTGCGCTACCTCTGTGGTGGTCCGGGGGCGGGGGGCGGGGGTCCGTTGGGGGAGTGGCGGTCCTGGGGGTGGTGGCGGTGGGTGTTGTTGCCCTCTGGGGGCTCTGGGGTGCATGGTGAGTGGCTCCATGGCATCTGTTGTTCTTCAGGTGTGGCTGTGGGCTGGGCTCCCTTTTCTTCTGCAGGTTGACGTCCGACTTTGCACCAGGTCAGAGCAGGTGTTAATTTCCTGCTGATAACGCGCCGTATCGCCTGTTTTGTGTTCCTATCGCCGATGTGGCTGGTCGTTGAGAATGTTGCGTTGTGGTGTTGTCGCGGCTTTTTGCTCGGGAATGCCGGCTCTGCATCTCATTAGCGTTAGTTGCCGGGGTCATCCGTGGTGATGTTTTTTGTGACTGCTTTCGCAGGAAAACTGGTGTTATGGGCTGTTAGCACCAGCTTGTGAATGGGGCGATAAATTTAGCGCGACTTTGGATGCGGTAAAGTGCCGATAACTCGGCGATAACTCCTTGAGAATATGCCCCTGAGTATTATAAGTAACTAGTAAGATAGTAACGCACAGAGTATGAGACAAGCAACTTACTGGAGGCTTGTGATGCATCAAAAGCGACCACACCCATAAACTTGCTCTTACTAACATTACATCACACAATGCTGAGAACATGAAAAATGCATAGTAGGGGAATGTGAAAAATGTGATTAAATAAACAGCATGATGTGAGAAGTTAAATTGAAAGTGTGACATAGTGCCTAGAGAATATTTGTAGTAGACTACAAATTTTGTAAAATGTCATGTGCAACCAGCGTCTCTACCGACACCCTTTGAGGTGCTGGCATTCAATCTATGGTTTTCAGCTTGAGTAGAGGCTGAAAACCATGGCTACATATCCCTCAACTTTGGATGGAATGGAGGATGCCCCCAATTCTCTGCGAAGGGAGTCACAAAGTGGACATTGTGATTTGCAAACCCATTTGTGAATTGCAGTGTTCCTTTGTTACACTGAGACTTGATAACAAGTAAAAAATAACTATGAATGAAAGTTTTATCATTTTCCCAGGCAAAAATAGAAATTAGGGTTTTGTTAGGGTTTTATTCCTTACTATGCCTGCTCATGGATAATGCAGCTTTACCTACATAGTGACAGTTTTTTTACAACTGTTAACTGTGGGGGCATACTTTTCCTTAATATTTAACATGTCCTAGTTTTCTTTATTAAGTACACAGCCCTGTGGGCTTATAAGACACACTTATAGCTGTGTTAGATAATATATAAAAGTATATTTTTATACGTGGGAAGAAACTTCTCCTTGCCATGAGTCACTGCAGTGGTATAAAAACTCCAGTCCAACAAGAGCACAGTGGTGTTCTCTGGAGCCATACACTTTGGTCATATATGTGAGTAATGTAAACAAACACTGCAGCCTACATATGACAGTTACTTTCCATACCACTGGTGCATTTCCTGCACCAACCTAATATGGACTTATTGGAAAATCATCTAAATAAATTGGGTGCAGCCAGTTAAAAGGACAGTTTAAGAGACAGAGCACTGAATGGCATTGTCACAGTACACAACTGTAAACCAGCATATACTCAATCCACAATAAGTGAAAAATCAGTGGAGAGCTCACAGAAAAATGTGATTTTCAACAAACTTGATTTTTAGTGATAGAACTAAGTATTAATGTCAGAAGGATGCGGCGATTAGGAGATTTAGGCTGTCATCAGGTCAAAACCACTAGACCATTAAGAGTGCAGAAAAAGTGATGCATGTGAACTGGGAGACATTTATGCATTACATTCATAAAAGTATGAGTAGCTATGTGATGGGGATGAAGGTCTCAATTGTTAACTGTAAAATTCTTGACTGTTTGTTCAGTATGGCTGCATCAGTATTTGGCTGATTTGCAGGTAGTATACCCCAAGAAACATGCAGTAGGTGGAAGACATTTATGCATTATATTCATAAGCCAGCTGTGTGATGGGGATGAAGGTCTCAGCTATTAACTGTGAAATTCTTGACTGTTTGTTCAGTATGCCTGAATCAGTATTTGGCTGATCTGCAGGTAGTATACCCCAAGAAACATGCAGCAGATGCTGAAAAGTGGGTAGTGAACTGAGCAGGTTAGTGGAGGCAAAGTGGTCAGATGGCAAAAGCCCACAGTGACAAGTGTACCTGGCAGCAGTCCCTGAATTCTAAAAGTGTCTACTGCGATTCCCAGCTGACACCTCAAAGAAAACTGCTGAAAGGGAAGGGATTCTTTTCAAAAGGTAACAAGTCTGAGAATGGTGCAGATAGTCAAGAGGTGCTCCAGATGAAACCTATAGAGGACAAGGCCACATAAAGTATGCAACTGTAATTACAATGGCTTGTGTGGTTTGTCCTGTGTATAAGGAAAGGGGAAGATGTAGTGATATGATGTGTTATGCATGGACTGAGTGTCTGAGTGAGCATACTGTAAATGTTGGGTGTGGATGATGTGGCAATATGATGATGCATGGAATGTTGGTGTCTGTGCTAGGGGGAGCTTGGGAGTGGATTACAACTGGAAGAAGAATGTCACCGTAGTAGGAACTATCAGGCTGTGGCTGTAACGTAAGGGTCTAACATCAACAATAAATACAGAACTAACCTCCTACCTGATGGCTCCAGACTCTTGTATGAAAAACATACCCTCCAGCTACAACAGAAACCTGCAGTTCAGCTTGAATGAGGTTTATTAGAGTGACCTTTCAGAGGTATTACCTCTAGGTGGTTACCGCAAGGGAGGAACCAAGCCTCAAATTCCTCCCCTCAGCCAGGACTGGCTAAGCAGATGTCAATAAATTAACCGATAAATGAGAAGCCAGTGCTAACCAAATGACTATTGCCTTTCATGAAGTAGATGGAGTAGATCAGTTGAAGGTGTTTCTTGGAGTGTTTCTTGGAGTCTACTGAAACACTTTCGACAAAACTAACAAGGGTCATATGTACCCAGTCACCAGGTTGTAGATTTGAGGAGAAACTAAGCATGAACTGTTTGTTTGGGAAAAACCTTAGAGACTGAGCTCCCAAAAGCACAGGCTGCCATCAGAAGAGGAGGAGATCCTTAAGAGGATAATTCCATCCAGAGACAACAGTGTCTGGGACAGGTCTATGTATGTCCGATGCACCACAGTTTTTGCTGCCTACCTCTCTGGAGGGGGAATAAGAGCTGCCATTAGTAGATCAATTACTAGAGGAAAAAGTATGCTGGAGACCCCCGAAAAATGTGTTTGTGAAATCTCAGTCAGTCCTACTCTGATATGGTTGGATCAGAATGACCTGGCACAATCAGAAAAGGAAGATGGTCATTGGACAGTTTCATATGAAGATGTGTTACTCTACAGGTAAGTTCCCTGTTCTTCAACCTGAAACTAGGAGAATGCTGAATGTCCCTTCTTGATGCAACTGGCCCACAACCTTCCTTTATCTGGACACCTTGGGTTAAAAACACTAAGGAGCTGATTTACTCTAATTTTTAGTGGCCTGGAACAAGAGTAGAAATTAATCCATTTTGCTACTTATGTCTGAATTGCCAGATGAGTTGTAATGCTGGAGAACAGCAAAATGCACCCCTATTATCACTACCCATGGTAGGAATACATTTTAAGAAGATACAGAGTGATGTAGTTTGTCCGCATGGATCCCCTATGACTTCTAGTAATGAGTAATGAATACATCTTGGTGGTTTTGGGCCACACAACATGTACCAATAAGTAACACAACTGCCCTTAGGGTGGCCAAGCCTCAAAGAGCTTTTTCATGAGTAGGAATCCTTAGTCTGTTTTTTTCTGAAAATGGGATGAATGTCATCTAAACTTGGATGAAGGCCATGTGGGATGAGGTTGGAGTAACTTATAGATTTGTCCCTGCTACCCACACTAAGCAACGGATTAGCTGAGACGTATAGTTAAAATCTCAAAGGCATGGTGGGTGGTCCAGAGCAACCACTGAGGAGAAAGTGGGACACCTTCCAGCCAAGCCCCCTTTTTATGCATAGGGAAGTGCCACCGAACGGCCCATTTGAACTCTGGTAGAGGTAGCAGATCCTTGAGGAGCTGACAGTCACGAAAGAAGACCATGTGCGCAGTCAAGCACAAAGTGGTGTAGTCGATGCAAGTGAGTTATCTTGAGGTAAGTCAAAAACACCTGAAGTAATGGTATGATCAGAAGTTTTCCATTGACTGGCAAATGGAATGGACCCTTCGCTGTTCTGAAAATCAGCTATTTGATTGACTAGGGTGCTGGCCATGTACATCACCGAGTTTATCGGATGCTAACCTCCACCAAAACATGCTACAAGGGGATCCCAGGCTGGCTTACTGGAGTGAGTAACTCTCTCTCTCTAGATCTGATAACCTGACACCTTCACAGCACGAGTGCAGGATTGTCCTGAGATATGGCTTCAGCCTGTTGATGTGTTATACCCAGTGGGGTTCATTGCCAGTGTGCATACAAGATATGAACAATGGGTGCAGTCTTCCTATGAAGGGTTGCATCTTTGAGATGTCAGACATGATTCAAAAGGGTATTAAGAAGGACATTGCAAGAACTCAACAGTTCACCAACAGACACAATTTTTTTGTAAACACATTTTATTAATTTGCAATAGAACAGCAAGAACCGACCTCAGGGCATTGCAGAAGACAAGCCATACAGCTCAAGTTTCAACATAATGGGATATAAAAGTGCAAAATAGTCCATCAAATGCAAATATCAGCCCATCTGTCTGGGGAGCCTAGGAACGCAGATCTTAATCTAACGCTCCCCCACTATTCAAGGTTCTGTAGAGCTTGCTAGGGCAGCCTATGTGTTCGAGATCCCACTGGGTGTCCCTGCAGGGATAATACCCAGTAACCCCCTCCCACCCTCCCAACTGCCCCCCAACTCCCTCTACACCCCCTCCCACCCCACCCCCAGGCATGCCGCTAATGCAGTCAATCATCCATGGTCGGTCATTGGCCATTTCACTCATATAATTGGAGCGCTGTGTCCCGCGCGTCTGCTTACTGGTGCTAGTGGATGGGATGGTCAATCTGTCTGTCTGGATCCGGATTGCCAACAAGGCCACAGGTCAGCCCTAGACCATTCTCCAGTTACAGGGTCCACCTCCCCCGGGGCATCATCAGCATCGTCAGTCGGGTGTTTTAACAGGTCCACCAGTGCCACCCATGCCCGTGCCATTTCTAGTGTTTTCTCATTACCAGTACGGTTGGCCATCTGCAGTCGGAAGGTCCCCTCGCAATCCGCCCACTTCTCGAGCTCCCTGGTCCAGCGCGTCACATTTGGGCCATTTTTCGTTTTCCAATTACTAGTAATTTCCCTCTTAGCCAACACCAGCCCCAGATCTATGAACTTACTAGTAACTTTAGTCCTAGCATTGTGTGGAAACCAGTGCAGCAAACAACAATGCTACATCCCTCTCCGTCACAGTCGTCAGGCTAGTGGTCACCTCCCTCCAAAATCGGACAGTCCCAAAACATGTGAAGGAATCCTGTGCCCTCCTGATTGCATCTCGGGCACGCAGTCCTGGCCTCGAAGTATTCATTAATCTTGCCCGGGGTAAGGTACGCCCTGTGCAAGACATAGAAGTGAATCAGCTGGAATCGTGCATTCCTGGAACTCTTCCAGGCCCTCTTTACAATTTCCCCCCACGGTTTTTCATCGATTGCCTCTCCCAGATCTTCCTCCCATTTGAGACGCAATTCTGTGAGGGGCAGGCGCTGTCCCTGTGTGATGCACCTGTAAAGGCAGGTAACAGCCTTGATAGTGCCCGCCACCGTCACCACATATTGGCAGGCCAGGCAGCTTTGGGGCTCCACCATCCCCCCCGCCAGTGCCTCCTGATAGCTGCCGTCAGAGCGGCGTGCAGGAGGAAATCACCTCTGGGGAGGTCATATCTCTCCCGGAGATCATTAAAAGGAAGCAGGTTATTGTCCTCAAATAAATCTCCTATAGTGGAGATCCCGACCTCAGTCCACACTCGTAATCCGCTCCAGTCCCCTCCATGCGGGAGTGCTTCACAAATAACCAACGGGATCTCGGGCGCATACGGGGTCCGCGTCTTCGCTCGTCTAGCTAGCCTGGCCCAACATTGGCGTATCGTTTGTAAATCTGAGGGGATCTCCCCCACCCTCATAGGGAGGCGTAGCAGCACTCTAGAAAGGAGGGCCAGGCTCCGATCCGGACCATCATGGTCCTCTGCGTTTTTTAACCGTCCTGCCATCCATTTCGTGTACCACTGCAGCTGCGCTGCATGATAGTAGGCCTCAAAATCTGGTACCGCGAAACCTCCCTCCGTCCTAGGTCTCATCATAGTGGCGAGAGCCACTCTCCGCCTCGCCGTACCCCAGAGGAAACCCGTGAGCAGTGTATTGAGGTGCTTAAAGATCCTGGGTGGGATCCATAGTGGCAACGTCCCAAAGAAATAGAGAAGCCTGGGTAAAGTGACCATTTTGACAAGCGCCACCCTGCCCACCACAGATAAGGGGAGGGTTCCCCAAAATTCAAAGTTGCCCTTCGCGTTACGCACTGCGCGCCCTACATTACCCTCCAGCAGATCTGTAGGGTCATGATATACCCGAGTGCCCAGGTAAGGCAGGCACCTGGTTTCCCAAGGGACACCTTCAGCCTCCGCATATCCTTCTCTACCAGGCCGCATAGGGAAAAGACATGACTTGGTCCAATTCACCCTATGCCCTGCAACTCTCCCCAGGGCAGCCAGCAGCTCCTTAGCACCCCGCAAAGCCTCCCCCGAATCAGCCAGAAACAATAGGAGGTCATCCGCATATAATGCAATGTGCTGCAGTTGTCCCTCCACCATTAGCCCCTGATAATAACGGCCTGACCTAGCATGTGCAGCCATGGGTTCAGCGAACAGTAAGGGCGAGAGCGGACAACCTTGCCTCGTCCCTCTGCCCACCATACAAGCCTCTGATATCAGCCCCCCAGTCCGGACCCTGGCAGTGGATTTTTTGTAGAGGAGCGCCGTCCACTCTACGAAGCGGTCCCCCAAGCCAAAGGCCCGCAGGACCCCGCAGAGATATGGCCATTCTAGGCTGTCAAAAGCCTTCTCAATATCGACCGTAAAAATGCATGCCTCCTCCTTGTTATAGGTGTCTGCTCCCAGCACGCGCATCAGTCTACGGACATTCATCGCCGTGTTCCTTGATGGGATAAAACCTGCCTGATCTTCATGGATAAGTGTCGGCATGTGGGCTAATAGTCGACTCGCCAATATCCGGCTTAATATTTTATAGTCTAAGTTAAGCATTGCTAGGGGCCGATACGCAGTCCGGTCCTCTGGTGATTTGCCAGGCTTTAATAGTGGGACAATTATCGCTTCCCTCGTTGAGGCAGGCAGGTAACCTTCCTGCTTTGCTTTATTGTACAATGCTACCAGTCGTGGAGCCAATACCTCAGTGTAGGCAGCATAAAACTCCACCGGGAGCCCATCCATCCCCGGTGTCTTAATCCTAGCCATATGCTTGATGGCGCTACGAACTTCCCCAATCTCCACTTCCCTGCCTAGTTCCTCCGCCGCCTCAGCATCAACCATCGGAAGCTCCACTCCAGCTAGGAAACCTGCCGCATCCTCAGCCCCTGGGTCAAGTCTACTCTGGTAGAGGGAAGCATAATACTGCAAAAACTGAGCATTGATATCTTGTTGAGTGTAGAATACCTCTGCCCCCTGTCCCCTCAGTTCCAAAATCGTCCCTCCCCTACGCGCGGGATTGGCCAACCAGGCCAACAATGCCCCAGACTTGTCACGTTCGGCATGAGCTCGGGAGATGTATGCCTTATAGTCAAAGCAGCGCAGCTTCTCCACCTGCGTGGCCAGGCCCTCCCGGGCTGCAAGAAGATCAGGTTGCCTATCTACTCGCTCCGGTCTCTCTTTCTCCAGTTCCCGGAGCCTGCACTCCGCTGTTTGCACTTCCCTCAGCAGTCCCCTCCGTACCCCAACTACTTCCCCTATGCAGCGACCCCTAATGACAACTTTAAAAGCGTCCCATTCAAGAAGTGGACTCGACGCTGTTCCGGCATTGTTTAAAAAATAATCATCAATAGCGGAGCCTATTGTGGCCCGAAACACCGGATCTTCCAATGCCTCCGGGCGCAGGCGCCAACTAGGTATAGTAGGCCGGGTCCTCAGCCAGGCCAAGGATATCAACAACGGGTTATGATCAGAAACCGTTCTGGCCAAATATTCACTAAGTGTGACCCCACCATGTACGTCTGGGGAACATAGTATCGAGTTCACCAACAGACACAATAAAGTAATATCCAGCCCAGTGCTTATTGTTTACGTACAAAGTACTTTAATCACACCGCAGAACTAAATATTACAGAATTCAATTGACACAACTTAAAGGGATGCAAACTAAGGTGCATTAAATAGTGAGGCGCTACATTCCTTTCTTACCGGTATCCTGTTATCTTCCTACTTCCCGCTATGGTCCAGATCCTTCTTCAGTCATCGATACACTACGGATTCAGGCCGGATTAAGTGCAGGTGTGAAAGGTTCACATACTCTCACAGGTCAAATGTGCAACTCAGTTCAATTTCTCTATACCCCTTCAGAAAAAAGTTGCAGTGTGTCCGGCAGGCCAGTCTGGGTGAAATTAGTTTCTTGTCCCCAGTGCAGTGTAAACCCCGTGTTTTACCTGCTGATTACTATAGCAATCCAGGGTACTTCCCTCACAGCAGCAGCACCTCCTCTGTAGTGGCCGTGCCGGCAGCCTCGCTCACAATGAAGTTCTCAGGGGCGATAAGTGAGGCTAATGTGTGTGTCAGCACTTGTCTTCATCGGCTCTCCAGGTTAGCTGCAGGAAGGTGTTCGAGTGTGGCAATTGTGGACACCAGGCTTAATCCATCATGGTAGTGTCTTTCTGGCAGTTGCGACATCTGGGTTGATCAGGGCTTCCCGCTTTTGTGGAGACACAGTTTTCAAGCATAATATTGGTAAAAGAAGCACTAGTCTCTTAAGCTTGAAAACAACTGCCGGGCGACACTGGATACTTGTTCTGGTACAGTATTTTACAGCTCCCATGTAAACTGCACAGAATAACCAGGGTGGAACCCTTCACAACACAGGGAACTCCTGTCTTTGCTGTCTGGGCAAGTCAGCTTTCTTTTAGTGAGCATAACACCGAGAAGAAGTAGGGCTTCTCCTGCACAGTCTCTCCTCTTGCAGAACCATGCAGAGGCTTTTGCTCTCTCAACAAGAAAGCTTCTAGGTAGTTCAGACTGACGCTCAGCTCCTCTAGTAGAAAATCCAGACTTCAGGTTTTGTCCCCTCACCTCAGAAAGACTGTCAGGCAGACATCAACCGTGGTTCCACAGTAACTCCGAGTACTCTGTGGAGCATTCGTTTGGTCAAGAAGAACTTAAGAGTGGACAAAAAATCAGCAGCTAACAAGGTGGTCATTGAATATCTAAAGGTTGTCCTGTCTCCTTCCTCCCTCACTTCAGTCTCTGGGTCTCTGCTCTCCAGCTACAGGAATGTGATCAATACAGAGGGAAGCTGTCCTCATCCTCTGTCTTGTTCCATGTTAAAACCAGGGGCATTCAAAATGGATCCTACTGCCCCTAGTACTCTACCTCATACAAATACAGTCCTATTACCATACATGTGCTACACACTTCACTGTCATACACACACACTCCACTTGCACACATAATGCCGAATCAATGTCCTGGGTTTCACTTAACAGGGGAACCTTATGAAGATAGAGGGTTTGCCTCTCCGTCACACAGAGAAAAAGGTCTGGTCACACTATAGATTTAAAGAACATGGTATGCTTCCACCACCACTTTATGCTATGCACCCAGGGCCTGGACAGTAGTCTAATGTCCACTATGAGGGAATGCTTGGTGCACGACTTCAGATCACCAAACTGGTTCTGGACCTTGCATTACCAGGGAGAGGCCTCGACTTCTGCACACACAAAAGATTAACATGACAACACTGCCCCAAATAAAAGTCAGGATATTTGTTTCACATACTGTTGTGCACTTAAGGCAGGGGTACGTTCGTGTTCACATGTAAGGTGGAGCTGAATTTGTGTCTGTCTCCCTCTTAGTGGTGTGAGTGCAAATTTATTAATAAAAGATTGATGTTCATTTTTGTGTGTTTAAGTTAGCATAAGTAGGCCGAAAATCAATATACTGGGCCATGGCCTGGTAAACTGGCAGATAAAAGAAATGTGGCTTTTAGTAATTGCAATTTGATAATACAAGTACACTGACTTGAGTGCTCTGCGCACTGTTCACTTTCTAATTTTTTTACCACACTGACATGTTTCACATTTTATTCAAATAAACAATTCTTTGCGTTGGGTAAAAAATTCATATTCATGTGAAAATGTTACACCATTACAAGCAATGCCAAATTATAACTCGAACGTGTTACATCACATCATTTTTTCTAAACATGTTAACATTCTAATAATCCATTGACAGTTTTTCTCTTAAACATTTAAGTTGATGCCCGATGCATTTCGGGACGTAAATGTCCCTTCCTCAGGGGCCAATCTACAAAGAAAATAAATATACACATTTCATTTCTAATAGCGGAATGCCTTAACGTGAACTCAATTTCCCAAAGTCCAATTCATCTAAATGAACCACCTTAATTGCTCTAGAAGAGTAATCCATTTTATAAGCATATAAACATGCATCCGTATCCCTGAATTATAGCAATACTACTTGCCCATGTACTAGTGATTGTGACCCTTGTGGATAGTGATTATCTGAACGATGTAGTGTCTTAACACCCGGTGTGCTACCAATGTCACGTCTCGTGTCTCCATAATGTCAAGGGGTACCTTGTTAGTATTAGACCAGCGGTGTAAGCCGTATTTTCAATCCTGTCATGTAGATAAAATAGTAAGTTACTACTTGACTCTCTCATATCATCCTACCAAAGCAAAGCATAGCGCTGAACTTGCGCTCACCTTTAAACCTTCATAACCTCTGCAGTACTGGGAAAAATGTATATGCCAAGCTGCCAGAGTCCTAAAACAAAGAAAAACGAGTATATTATTACCGCGTCCACGGGTCTATATCGATGCAACCGCAGTTTTTGCACTCATACTGAACCAAAGGCCGCCTAAACAGCCTTCCCAGAGTGAAATATCACACTTACCGAACGAGTAAGAAACTATGCGGTCCCACCGATACCACTGAATTGACGTACCGTGAACGCCACGTATGCGTGGTTAAATCACATGAATGAATATCAACATCGAAAAAGGACTAATGCCACAAGCGCAAGACGAATAGGCGCCATCTTAGAAAGGTGATATAGTTCCGAAAATGTAATAATGTACCCGTACGTAATCCGTATTCATCTGCCACTATAGAGGTGTATTGTGAACAAAATAAAAAATTACAGGTAACCTAGCAATCTAATGCTAGGCTGCAGATAATAAAGGAGAATAAGTTGTACGAGATGTATGAAGGAATAAGCCCCATGGTGGACACCACAGGAAGTCGTCACAGAACAACCACTAATCAATATAATGTACCCACATACGTTCGTGTCAAAAAAATGACCGAAGAATCTAAAAGAGAGTCAAATAATCAACTCAGTACTCTGTGTATCACAAGAACAGTCCAGAATAAAACCAATAGAATAGTACTAGCTGGATAAATGTCAAATTCAGTGTTTGTCCCAGTCTCCACAGGGTCGAAATTTGTGTGTCCCATCACCAAAAGTCATCATGTTCTGAAAACCTGTCTCTGTAATAGTCTTGCATGTTAATATGCTACAAGTGTAATACCACACAAGAAATGGATATGTAACCAATCAAGGCGTGTATATGAATTACTGATGATATACCATCTGCGCTATATTTAAAGAAAGCAACTCATGTCCATACGATCGTTAAGACCTCTGGGTATCATAGTGTCTAGCATCTTGATCCAGTATATCTCCCTTTGCAGTAATTTCTTACTGTTGTCTAGACCAGGTTGTAATGGTACCTTTTCAATAATTTGAAACCTCAGTTGTGACATTGTGTGTTTTGTCTCATCCCAATGGGTCGCTATACTAGATGTAGTATTTTTAGTCCTGATTTTACTTTTGTGCTCTGTGATCCTTATTTTTATTTTCCGTTGAGTTTTGCCTACATACGCCTTGCCACAAGGGCATTTAATACAATAGACCACATTGCTTGTGTTGCAGTCACTTGTGTGTCTTAATTGTACTCTTCTCCCTGTTATTGGGTGTGATAAGGTGTTTCCAGTGATGACATTGTTGCAGTGTATGCAGTTGCAACACCTTTTGGTCCCCTGTTGCTCCTCCATGTTGGATCTTCTATCTGGATTAGCCAGGACTGTATGAAGATTTCTGCCTCTGGTGTAAGCATGTAGAGGTTTGCTCTGAAATATTCCATTGAAGTCAGGTTCATTTTCCAATAGTTCCCACCTCGTATTAATGATCCTCTTAATAGCTTGTGAGCTAGTCGTATACTTTGACACAAACACCATTCTGTTGTCATCTGGTCTGCTCAGTTGGACGAATAAATCCTTACGATCCTTTTCTTGTACCCTCTTGATACTGTCTTGAAAGATTGTTTCAGGGTATCCTCTGTCAATGTACCGCTGCTTATATTCGTCTATTTTCTGTGTACAGATAGCTGGTTCAGAACATATTCTTTTGATCCTAATAAACTGGGAATATGGTAAGTTCCTTATCAGACTCCTCGGGTGAAAACTTGTAAATGCCAAAGCGTTGTTACGATCTGTGGGTTTAGTATGTATTTGTGTTTCAAAGCGTGTTCCTGCTGGTGTTTTAATCACTAACACATCTAGGAAGTGAATACATTTATCATCAATGGTATGGGTGAATTGTATCCTCGGGTTGAATGTGTTCAGTGTGCCTATCATATCTTCCAACCCAGTCTTGGAATCCGACCACACGATGAAAATATCATCTATATACCTGCAATATAGCTTTATTTTTGTCCACCAGGATGAGTTGCTCATAATGTGCTGATGCTCAAATTGGGCCATAAACGTATTAGCATATACTGGGGCCCCTGAAAAACCCATAGAAGTCCCAGTCAATTGTGCAAAAAGTTGTCTTGCCAGGAAAAATAACTATGGTGTAAACAAAATTGTAAAAGTTGAAGTATAAGTATCTTCTCTGTACCAATGTCATCCATCTGTAGTAAAGCCCACTCCACTCAACTGCTTCCATTCCTGCTTGGTGTGGTATGGACGTATACAGAGCTGTAACGTCGATAGTACATAACATTTAGTAATTGCACCATGTTCATGTTTTAATTCATTTTGTGTTTTTAATTCCATCATAAAATATCAAAATTGTGCGCTGTTCCATGGTACTGTTTATTTTGTTGTAACAATGTATATGTTTTAGAGGAAGCCTGCTTGCCTGTTGGAGGAACACACACATAATGCTTCAATAGTCAAGGTGGATGCAGCTTGCTAGCTGAACTGTGCCATATTCATATTTTCAAGAAGCTATTGTTTAGTAATGCAATGCAATTTCCACTTATATGTAGGCGAAAAGTCCTGCTTCACTTTTAATTTTGGGAATTTTCTAAAGTAAGCCTATTTTAAGTAAGGCAACTTCTAAAATGTTGATTTATTGTTGACATGCAACTTTTACTGGTATGGCCAATGGTGCCACTTCACACTATGCAAAGAGCGTGGTTTCCTTCTCGCTAAAATCTTTATAATGTGCTGTTCTTGGGATGTAATCCATGAGCTTTTTCCTTATTCTTTAGAGGTAGATTTCATGTCTGTGTTCTTACTTATTTATACTTAGAATATTTCAGAGATTTTCCCCTATTCTTACTGAGCAGTGTCTATGACAGTTTGTGATTTGACTATTAGAATATTTTTGAAGGTTGACCTTATGTAGTCCTCTTGCTGATTTGAATTGTCTGACTAACTAATCTTTTTGCCTTCTGGAATGATTTTAAAACTTTAAATAAACTTTCATGGTTTGCACTTTGAATCTTGTCTTGTGTGGATTTTCCTGTGAGGGTTTTCCTTGTGGGTTTTCCTTGTGTGGATTTTTCTTTATTTGCCTAGGGCCATCGCCCAGTGGGACTAACACAGCCCAGTCCATCCAATCAACCCTTTTATTAGTATGATGTGCAGAAAGTATTAAGGACTAAACCCACAGGAATGAGTAAGACTCTACTTAGAAGGGACCGGTCGTTTAGTGTCTTGTCATATGAAGTCGGAGACACCGACCCTTCCATAACAAAGAGCCCAGAGCTGTCACCCAGCCTGACGACTCAAACTTGTGTAGCTGGGGCTTTGAGTAGCAAGGCTTTCACAAAGGAACAAGTGTAAAGTATTTAAACAGCACCAAAACAATTGAAGAAGTAATCAAAGACACTCAAGAAATCCGACACCAATTTATCAAAATAGACTGTATTTTTATGTATTTTAGTCACCACAGCATAAAAGATCCACAGAGGGTTTGGAGATATAGAATTTACAAGGTATAGTAAATCAAAATATTTCACTCAACCACGAACAAGCACTGGCAAATTCAATGAATTTGACACTTGGAAACTTTTTCACCAAAAAGTGGGGCAAGTTTTATTCCGGTCGCTTAAAGTCACTTTAGGCGAGCAACTCCTGCAATCAGCGAGGTCCACAGAACCAGTTACCTCCATGGGTCAAGCAGGCTCCAGGCAGTTCCAGGGACTTTTTCCCCTTTGCAATGGTTTCCTGTGGAAGTGGTCCTGATGCAAGGGTTGAAGGATGATGAAGATGCTCAAGAATTCTGTGGATGCTATGTGGTTTATGAGAGTCTTCCTACGGCTACTCCTTGGTTCAATAAGGGGGTGAGGTGGTCCGGGTCACAGAGTTGACGTCCCTAGACGTCCTCACGGTGCTGGTAGAAGTTCAGTCACCACTGGGCTATCAGTCGCCTGGTATCACGGTCACAACCAAATCCTTCCGGGGCGATAACTTGCAACCAAGCTGCACTCTGATGGCTCTCCCGGGCTCAGCTAACTCGGGTGCAACTTTGAGCATCGAGTACCGGTCTCTGGTGCTATACAGCAGCGGTTGGTGGCAATCTGAAGATTTTAGGCTACCAACTTGCCCCAGGAGGCTTCTCAGCTGTTGTGGCCATGTGCTATGTACAGGAGGTCAGCCAACTGACTCTTGGAGTCTCTTTGCTTTGACTAGGCTCTAGAGACAACTTCTCCACGAGCAGGACACAGACGGCGCTGTCCCTATTCTTTGCTAGCCACAAGGTTCAGCAGGTGCAGTCCACGCCGGTGCAGCCTCTCTTTTGGCAAGCAGGGCAGTCCTTCTACGGTCCTTCTTCCAGTCCAGTTGAGATCTGAGTTAGACGTGCCCTATTTATGCTCAAAAAATGCATTCAGGGTAGGATGCATTTGGTGGCCAATGGGCTATCAGATTCCCTCCCTCCTGATGACCACTTCCTGGAAAATATGGCATCTAACTATCACAAGATGCACCATTCTGCCAACTCTCAACTTGGGAGAACCCATCTTTCAGTGTCCAGAGCTCTCTAGCTTGACCCAGAGGTCTACATGCCCCAGGAAAACCAGTTTGACAACAGGTTTCCCCCCTCCTTGCCGGGTGCCAGCTGATTTGCCTAAACAATGGGACTGCCCTTCCCTCAAGAGTTCCGCATTTTCTCTTCAAAGGCTGCTTCAGCTTGACAGCTCGGCGTTTGGGAAAACACCTGTGCAGCTTCCTGCAGGAGGGAGGTAACACCTCTCTCCAGTGCAGAACCCGATTATCTCCTTTCCTGTGAGTTGTTAGCATGTCTCTGTAGGAGGGCAAAAAGCCATCTCGGGCTCATGCTCCTTGTGTAACCACTAATGGCACAGGATAGATATATTTATTTGCACAATTAATTAAAATCATTGCAATTCATACAAAGAGAACATAAAAAGCACTTTCCACTCTCAATTAAAAAGTTCATGTAAGCGCAAAAAGAACATAAAAAGCACTTTCCACTCTCAATTAAAAGTTCATGTTTTTTTTTTGAAAAAGAAAGAAAAAAAAAAAGAAGAAGTTCATAGCTAACACAGCGGAGGTTCATGGGGGACATCTACTGGTAAAATTGAGTTTATCTTGATCATGAATTTTACAAATCGGGCGGCCATCTGAGCTGAGTCTCCTTCATACACTCCTCTAGGGCTTCTTGGCATGTCCGCACATTGAGAGTTCTCCAGATGGGGCGCAACCAAAAAATTTGAAAGGGGAGTAAGATTCTACAGATGCACAAAACATGTATTAAATTTTCTTCCCCATTGCTGCAAAAACGACACTGAGAGGGCGTATCTGCCTTATACTTCCGTCCATACTTATACGCCATCAGGGGGATTAGGCCAAAACGTAGTCTCATTAGCTGGTGTTTCACCGATGGCTTCATAGAGGAAATGGAAATGCCTGACGCGTTTCGAAGCTCCATATGCTTTTCCATAAGGGGAGCTGCATGTCAGCAGCTCCCCATGTGGAAAAGCAATGCCGGCTCCCACAGGACGCGGGGAGGCGGCAGGACCGTGCGGGGATTGGGGACCCCCCCACGGTCCCCAACGAGTGGCCAGGCCCCGGGGGATGGGGTCCCCGGGGCCATTAGTGGCCCGGAACGGGGGCCACGCAGCCCTCCTCCCCAAGAAGAAAATTAAAAAAAACGTAAAGGCCGTCCCGGGGGATGGGGTCCCCGGGGCCTTAAATGGCCTGAGGAGGGGGGCCACGCAGCCCCCCTCCAAATATATATATATTTTTTTAAAAGAGGGCATGCCCCGGGGACGGGGTCCCCGGGGCAAATAGAGGCCCAGGGAAGGGGGCCACGCGGCCCCCTTCCCATTTTTTTTTTTTTTTTAAAGAAAATCTTCAGGCCCCGGGGGATGGGGTCCCCGGGGCCAAAAGTGGCCGAGGGAAGGGGGGCCACGCAGCCCCCCTCCCATAAAAAAAAAAGCAAAAAAAAAAAAAAAAGACCGGCATCGTGCCGGAGGCCCCGCCCCCTCCCTGCAGCAGTCTGCAAACGCGCCCCCTGGCGCGTTGTAAGAAGGGGAAGTAATTCCCCTTGAATACTGGGGGTCCCTGGGGGCCAAGTAGCCCACCAGGAACCTCCTGTATGCGCCAGGGAGCTGCGTTGCAGAGGTGTTCAGAGGCCACGCCCCTTTTTACACCTCTCTGCAACGCAGCTCTGTGGCGCTTTTTGGAGGTACAGGGTGGGCTAGTTGGACTCCAGGGACCCTCAGGATTCAAGGGGACTTAATCCCCCAACTTAAAACGCGCCACGGGGTGCGTTTGCACAGTGGTGAAGGGAGGGGCGGGGCTTCAGGTGACATGTGTGCAAACAGGCCCCGTGGTGCGTTTTAAGATGGGAATTAAATCCCCTTCAATCCTGAGGGTCCCTGGGGCCAACTAGTCCACCAGATACGTCCAGAAAGTGCCACAGAGCTGCGTTGCAGAGAGGTGTAAAAGGGGCGTGGCCTCTGAACACCTCTCTGCAACGCAGCTCCTGGCGCATACTGGAGGTACAGGGTGGGCTAGTTGGACCCCAAGGACCCTCATGATTCAAGGGGACTTAATCCCAACTTCAAACGCGCCACGGGGCGCGCTTGCACAGTGGTGAAGGGAGGGGCGGGGCACGTTATAGTTAGAAATTAGCATTTAAAAAACCTTTGAAATTCACTTAAAAAAACCATAGGTTTCAGGCACGTTATAGTTAGAAATTAGCATTTAAAAAACCTTTGAAATTCACTGAAAAACCATAGGTTTCAGACACGTTATAGTTAGAAATTAGCATTTAAAAACCTTTGAAATTCACTGAAAAACCATAGGTTTCAGACACGTTATAGTTAGAAATTAGCATTTAAAAAACCTTTGAAATTCACTGAAAAAACCATAGGTTTTAGGGACAGTTATAGTTAGTTGGACATTGCACTCGTACAAAACCCGTGAAATTCCCCCGTTATAGTTAGTTCAGCTAACTATAACTCGCGCCCCGCAATGCACTGCTGATGACGTCACATATTACATCACTCATGACATGGTCAGTGACATCACTGATGACATCACTGATGACATCTCAAATGACATCACTGATGACATCACTGATGACATCACTGATGACATCATCCATGTGATAATTTCATGCATCTTCTCACACCCTAATATAACCTTTGATACACCCACTCTAAATTACAGACTGCCATTCTCAAAACCATACACACTCCAATACCAATAACTACATACCCACTCACTGATTCTTAGGTCTACACACACACATCTACTCACTCACCCGTACAGTCACTCATACTTACAGTCACTCAGTACAGGACTATCATATGCACTCATACACCTATATAAACACTCACACACCGCCACTCATCCATAGAGGTACTCACACACCTAGTCAGTCATGCAAAAATTATTCACACACCCATTTACTCACCTATACAGTTATACACACACCAACTCACTTACTCATACAAATACTAGCACATTCTTACGCTCTTATACAATAACTGATACAAGCACACACGCATCCATACAGCCACTCTCACAATCACACACTCTCACTTATAGCCTTTTAAATACTCTAACACACATATATACTGCCTTTTACATATGTAGTTACTCGCACATGTACCACTGAGATATACATTCACTCACTAACACACCCATACACACACTCACCCACCCAAGCAGTCCATCACAGATGCACTCTTCAAATCATGCACCCAGTGAATCACCCACTCACACATCTATGTACAGAGTCACACACACCCCACCCACAAAAACACTCAGGCACCCATACAGATACTCAGAGAACCAATCAATAACCCATATAGACACTCATGTAGCTATTCGCAAATCCATGCATCCACTTACACACCAACAGACAGACGGATACAGACATTCACCCAGTTTAGTCACTAACCCATGCATTCAGTAAGATACGTTTAATCACTCACTTATAGAGTTAGTCACGCACCTACTAAATCATCCATTCAGATGACTTATACACCCACTCATTCTTCAATACGCATTTGCCTATATATATTAAACATATTTAAACTTTACAGAAACACACAGTCACTGGATGATGTCATCAGTGATGTCATCAGTGATGTCACTGACCATGTCATGAGTGATGTAATATGTGACGTCATCAGCAGTGCATTGCGGGGGCGCGAGTTATAGTTAGCTGAACTAACTATAATGGGGGAATTTCACGGGTTTTGTACGAGTGCAATGTCCAACTAACTATAACTGTCCCTAAAACCTATGGTTTTTTCAGTGAATATATATATATATATACACACAGGCACACACACATAAAACCCAGACCTACCCTAAAAAATACCCTTACCACCCAAAAACCCATAACCGCCCTAAACCCTAAAAATTCCCTAGGCACCCCAAAACTCACACCCACCCTAAACACCCCTTACCACTCAAAAACCCTACGCATTCCTAAACCCTAAACACCCATTACCACCCAAAAACCCAGACCCACCCCAAACCCTAAAAATGCCCTTGCCACCACTAAACCCATTCCCACCCTAAACCCTAAACACCCCATACCACCCAAAAACCCATCCCCACCCTAAACCCTAACCCCCCCTTACCACCCAAAAACCCATACCCACCCTAAACCCTACTAATACCCTTACCACCCAAAACCTCATACCCACCCTAAATCCTAAAAACTTCTCTTGCCACCCAAAAACCCACACCCACCATAAACCCTAAAAATACACTTGCCACAAAAAAAACCATACCCACCCTAAACTTTAAAAACCCCTTAGCACCCAAAAACCCATACCCGCCTTAAACTCTAAAAACACCCAGCAGTGGCTGGTATGAACTGGTGAAGGGGGGCAGTGCCCTCCCAGCTTCGGGAAGGAGACAAAAGGGAGATAATGAAACCATGGAGCAGCTTTAAGTGCTCACTGCTTGTTGCTCCCCTGGGAAACAATTTAACATTGTTGTTTTTTTGTGTGTGTGGTCAGACTGGAGTCCTCCTGCGCATGTGTTGGCTGGGCGAGGAATTCCTAGCCCTCGAGGCACAAGCGAGAAGAGTGACATCAGCCTGATGGGAGTGGTTGCACAAAGCGGCAGTGAATAGATTTCCATTGGGGCGCTTATGAAGTGACCCAGGGCGCGGTCAGCAGAGACGTCAATCACATTAAGGAGAAGGGGCGGGGCTGGGCGATAGCAAGAAAGTGCAATGGGTGGCAACAATTGCAGCACTCCTTTACCTCCGCACTATTCTGCTTCTTAATTGGATAATGCAAGCTGGGGGAGTGGACTATAGTTGAGTTCGGCAGTTCCTATTTCCAAGATTATCACCACGCAGCAGGTGTGCTGTAGTGCACGTGTTGGCTCTATATTGAGCAGGACAGACATCATCGAGCTGCTCCTGACCTAAAGTGACACTAGAGGCACTAGTTGTTGGAAAAAGAAAGGCGCCTGCAGCCATGGTTAAAAAAACTAACACACAGCAGGTTTCTTTTTTCAAGTTACTAAGAGCTGAATTGAGGGTGGGGTCTGTCATTAAATATTACAAACATGCTGAATCTTCCTGTCTTGCTGTAATTATAGGGACAAAGCCTGTCTGTGAGGAAGAACTGAAGAAGACATCTTGACAATTAATTGCCTTTTAAATCAACGTGTTTACAGTGGCATAACAAAACCTTAGGGGGCCCCCCTGCAAGGTGCAATGAAGGGGCCCTGCTCCCCTACATGCACTCTATGTCCCGCACCTATCACCTTTGCAAGGACTTTCAGAACATATAGACACTTTCAGCAGAGCTATTCCCAGATTACACAAATCTTCCGGCTGTGGATTGAGACTGTGTTGTACCTCAAGTGAAAAAAGGCTTATAGGCTGCACACACTAAATTGCATCAACCAGACTGGGTGGTAAACTGGGGAGTAGGTATGTCACTGATACAAGAAAGAGAGGCATCTTAGCCAAATTACTATTGTTCTTAGTGTATTCAATGCTTGTGCTGGCAGAGAGGAAATCAGAAGATCTAAAAAGATCTTTTATTTAAGTGAGGAAATGGCTGAGCCAGAATGCAAACAGCTTTAGACAAGAGTGAAAATCAATCAATCAGGAGGCTTATGTAGTGCAAATGCCAAAAGCACTAAGCACTGAGCACCAACAAGCTCAATACTTTGTTTCAGGATTTGGGGACATGGTAGGCAGAAACTTTGAGGGTTTTTATTAAGCCATTAACACACATTTGAAGATGTTGGTGCCTCTGTCTGAGGCAGCCAGTCTATCGGATAGGCATAAGTCTAAACCGTGGTTTAGTTTGTCCATTTATCACCAAAGGCAGATGTGTCGAACGGCAGAAAGAAGGTGGAGGAAGAGTGAATTTGAGGAAGACAAGGCTTGCTGTAGGAAGCACCTGGAGCTCCATTAGGAACTGGAAAAGGCAAAAATATGTATTATACAACTACAATAATGGAAGCCATAACATCGAGCTGCTAGGGGGTTCAGTTAGCATTCTCATCTATCAGGCCTCTTCCTGGTGGTATTGCATTCACAGAGTTTGGTGACCAACTGGGACTCTTGCCTTTCAACACAAGATCATTATAAACCAGCACAAAATACGAATATTCTCTAGTCAGGAATTCTATTTTTTTCTCCCAATCTTACTGAGTGAGGCACTGCTGGGTACCTGGCCAACAGCATGTCGTGGTATCTGCCCCTGTTATGGCAAGAGGGTGTGGTCTCACAATAGATTAACACAGCCGTTGTGACTCCTCACCTTAAAAAAAGAAGGTCTTCTCATGGACCAAGCTCTTATTTGCCGGTATTGACCACGTGTCGGAGGGAGTGGTACATGAAATGATCCAGCAGCATGTGTGTAAGTTTTACTTACTGAGTAAATGTTAATTAGGGTTTCAACTGGGGCATGGTACAGAGACAGTCATTTTTTTGATTGAACCTGCCCATGTCCTATGATACAACAGATCACTCTGTTCCTCTGTAAAGGGGGAACTGTTCCCTACGGATCTGAGCTACAAAGCTTGGCTGTAATCAGCTTTAGACCAGGTTTAGTGATTAAGATAATTATTCCATGGTGAGGGAGCTTTGTTCTTGTGCTGCCACAAGGTTCTGCAGTTTATCCATTTTTTTAAAAGGATATATGGCTGGACTTTCAACTGGACTGGACTTTCAGCACTAAACAGATGACACCCAAATAAGGGTTCATCTGGAGGAAGGTAGTTGCCAGGCTCTGTTCCCACATTCTTACTGGCTCACAGAGATTGTGGCCTCTCGAATCATTGCCTACAGCCAAGAGCCTTCTTCAGCAACCACACTAAGCACAGAATTAGCTGTTGTCTTGCACATATATTCTTGTCAATAAACGGAATACAGCAAATGCCTTTAAGAAAACTCTGATCACTTGAACATGATCAAGTATCTGTACACTTAAAAAAGAGTTTAGCTCCAACGTGCATTTCGTTGCAGTACAGAACCTCTCCTGCTCATCTATGCATCTTTAATTGTCCGCCTGCTCACCACTGCTCCACATTCTTACCTAGTATTGGGGTATCTTTCATAGATTCACATGCCTGAATCATTCCCCGTCGTCGAGATGGGAGTCCCACGGTATGATAATCAAGCAGGATTCAAATAATGCCATAGGCTATAATCGCCCTGAGACATTTTCTATATAGCCTATCTATGTCCTTTTTAAAAAAGGACTAAATGTTGAATGCGGCCAATCAGCTGCTAGCACCCTCTAGAACCTTCTCAGCAGACGCAGTTTCCCTCAGATTTTCACCGCACGTCATGTGTGAAGGGAGTCTCCCTGAGTTCTACTCAGTTTTTCTTCTACCTTACAGGTTTTTTCTTCAAACATTTCTACTTATCATGTCTGATAAGAAAGGACTCTTTCGGCCCTGCAATACCTGTGGCAAGAAGAGAGTTCATGTTGATGATCCTCACAAGGACTGCATTTACTGCCTCCACCCGGCCCATGAGGTAAAACAGTGCAAAATCTGTAGCACTTTCTCTTCTAAGACTTTAAGAGATAGAGAGGAGAGGCTTTTGTGGTTACAGTTCACTAAGCGCTGCAAGTCATCAGAGGAGGAGAGTGATGGCACACCCAGACCTCATAAGAGAGCAAGATCTCAAGAGAAAGACTCTGGAGAGGACAGGTAACACCTCAAACCCTCTCCAGAAAGCAAGTGCTCAAAAAAGGAGAAGCATTCTAAGGTCTCCTATGAGCCTTTCTCTTCTGTTTCCTCTACCCCTCTGAGGAAAGAAAAGAAGCACCATGGAGCCTCTTCATCGGATCCGGGAAAGAGCAGAATTGAAAAATCCCCATCAACGACACCACCGTTGACGACAGTCTCTGGGTCATCGACAATGACAAGTTACACGATTACATCGTCGGCCCCGTCAGGTACGATGACAACTGCTGCCATCTCTGGGCCCATACCGTTGACGAAGATATCGTTGACGCCATCATCGTCGACGTCTGCCCCATCTGTGCAGTCGGCGAGGGTTACAGTGACGAAGCCGACGAAGTTACCGCCGACGTCTACACCGTCGACGCCAGTTCTGTCGCTGACGCCGACACCGTCGATGACAGGTTCGTCGACAACACCGTCGATGAGACCATCGGCGGTTGCGACTCCGTCGGCGACTTCGACGACGACACCATTGACGACGTCACCGTTGGCGACGATACCGTTGACGATGATTCCATCGACGACAATACCGTCGACGACCGGATTTCCAACGTCGGTGGTCAGAAGTCCGTCGACGCCACCTTCAACAATGATTATGGTGTCAAAGAAATATTTTCATCCTGAGATGTCAGCTTACAGTAAAATCCCCCTTTGCCTCCTCCGCATCTTTTGGATCTTGATGAGTCGGATGGAGATGATGAGGAAGATGATGGAATATACGGAGTAGCACACAGTCCTTCGGAGTTGCACGTGAAGTTCCAGGATCTTGACGAAGACTATGAGGACCAGCAATACTACCAGCCATATCTGGCACCACCACGACATTATCAACGCTACGAATATCAAGAACATCGCCCTAGAGAGATGGCTCACCTGCCGCCAGCTTTGATTCAGGACCTTCAAGCTATGCTGGCAGATTACAGACAAAGATTTCCATCTCAAGATGTTCCCAAGGAACCACCGGCGCAGGCTCAAGCCCTTGAGAAACCCAGTTCACCAGCAACATCTACAGTGCCACGACCTTTTGCGCAAGAGCCGGATCCGGTCGACCCTTCCTCCTCGCACGAAGAGCGAGAAGAAGGCAAAATCCCAGACCCAACTGCTGACCCTTGGGAGGACTATATCATTCCTACTCCCTCCCCTCGGTCGCACCATCCAGCGGATTCCCCGCTAGAAGACATAGGGGGTTTCCACAACTTAATGGAGAGGGCTTCTAATAGATTTCATCTCCCCATGGATGTCAAACATACAGACTGCTTCCTGTATGACTTTAAAGAGGAAGCCAGAAAGTCAATGCGCACAATTCCAATTATAGATTACAAATGGCAAGAGGGTATAAAGATAATGATGACCCCGGCCACAATACCACCAGTGCTCTCTCGCATAGAGAAAAAGTACAGAGCCCCAAAAAATGTGCCATCTTGTCTGACAGGCCATCCAAAGCCAGATTCTGTTATATCGCAGGCGGCGCAAAGGAGATCTAAGAACCCAGCTACCCCAATCTCCACTCCTCCGGAGAAAGAAGGGTGTAAGGTAGACATTATGGGGAAGCGTTTCTCCACCATGGCTGCAGTTACCATCAAGGAGGCCAATGCTTTGGCTATCATCGGACGCAATGATAGACAAATGTGGTCGGATATGGCCTCTTTACTAGACCTTATTCCTGAGGACAGAAAGCCAGAAAGATCCTTATAGAAGGAGAGCGGGCGGCCTCTGAGACAATCGATTGCGCTATGGACATAGCCAACACGGGGTTCCGCCAACTGGCTGGTGCGGCAGTCTTAAGGCTCCAAGGGTGGTTAAAAACAACTACATTTAGTCCAGAGGTCCAGTCAAAGGTTCTGGATATGGCGTTTGATGGGGACGATTTATTTGGCAAACATATTGATGAAGCGCTTCTATCCATCAAAAAAGACACGGATACAGCTAAATCCTTAGGTTCCCTTCAATACAGGAAAGTGCCATTCAGAGGGGCAAAAGGACGTGGTTTTTCCACTTACAGAGGAAACTTCCAAAGGGCACAACAATACCAACCCTACCAGCCACAATATAGACATCTTACCAACCCGCTGCCTACCGTCAACCGGCCACGGCTGGTTTCTCTCGCCAAGGGGGTCGAAAGAGAACATCGACCCAAGGCAGGGACAATGGAAGAAAACAATGATTTCACCAGAGTACCAGCTTTCCCCTCTTTTTCCCCTTCCATGGGGGTAAAGATATCCAGTTTCCTCCAGCAATGGGAGAGTATAACATCGGACCGTTGGGTGCTGGATTTGATTGCCTTCAGTCACACGCTGGAGTTTGTACAAAAACCTCCAACTACGCCACCCAGGGGAGCCCCTGCTCCTCGTCTTCACTTATTGCGGAAAGAAGCAGAAGTTATGCTCGCAAAAGGAGCCATCGAGAAAGTTCTAACTCTGCAAAGAGGGCAAGGTTTCTACTCCCGTTTCTTCTTGATTATGAAGAAGTCAGGGAAATGGAGACCACTTTTGGATCTCAGAAAGTTAAACAAGTTCCTGAGGAAGCAAACTTTCAGGATGGTAACTCTGACGGAGATCTTACGACGTCTCAACAAAGGAGATTTCATGGCCTCTCTCGATTTGGAAGACGCATATTTCCACATCCCCATTCATCGAAAGCATTGAAAATTCCTCAGATTCACGGTGGCTGGTACCCACTACCAATTCAAGGTTCTCCCTTTCGTCCTCAAATTGGCACCCATGATATTTACAAAATGCCTGGCGCCGGTGGCGGCAGCCCTACGTTCTCAAGGCCATCAAGTATTCCCCTACTTGGATGGCTGGCTGTTAAAGGCTTCTATGGGAAAGCAAGCGACCAGGACCACCAACGATTGTTTGCAGCTGTTCAGCAAGCTGGGGTTGACAGTCAACGTCACAAAGTCCTCGTTTATTCCCAATCAAATAGCACCATTCCTGGGAGCCAGATTGGACACAATCCAATGCAAAGCATTCTTGTCAGAAGAACGTCAAACCCGACTACGTCATCTGGCTATGGCCGTCTCAAGAAAAAGGTTTGTTTCTTTAAGGAAATACAAGTCACTGCTAGGGATGTGCTCTTCAGCGATTGACTTGGTTCCCTTGGCCAGCCTTAAAATGAGACCTCTCCAAGAAGAATTGCAAAAACAATGGCTTCAAACATCATACGGATTACTCCGACCATGAAGATAGCAATGAAATGGTGGTACCACACCCCAAACCTTTCAAAAGGGCTGACTTTCTTGCAAAAGATACCAGATTACGTCCTGACAACGGATGCCTCCATGGATGGCTGGGGAGGTCATTTGTAGGACCTTCAAATTCAGGGCAAATGGTCCAATTCTCAAAAACAAAGTCATATCAACAGCCTGGAGTTGAAAGCCATATTCCTCTCTTTGCAGGCCTTCCTGCCGAGAACAGCAGGCGCTTCGGTACTGATCCGTACAGACAACACGACCAGTATGTTCTACATAAACAAACAGGGAGGGACCAAATCTCTCACGCTTTCTCTAGAAGCGCAAGAACTGTGGAGCTTGGCAACAGAGCACAGGATTTCTCTCAGAGCCGAGCATGTTCCAGGTTTACACAACACGCTGGCAGATGCTCTCAGCAGAGCTACAGACAATTGCCACGAATGGGAACTCAATCCCTTCCAGCTGGATGGAGTATTTGCGCTATGGGGAAAACCAGCTCTGGACCTGTTTGCCTCAAACATCAAAACCAAATGTCGGTCCTATGCCAGCAGGTACCCCCTCCTGGGGTCTCAGGGCAATGCCCTTTCGGTGCGATGGTCAGGGATATATACCTAGGCTTTTCCCCCCCATCCCATTGATTCCCAGGATACTGACCAAAATGAAGCTGGAAGGATGTCGCCTAATTCTCATTGCGCCCAGGTAACATTGGTTCCCGGAACTTCTTCACCTCTCAGAAACGAGAACCATTCGTCTACAGCTGTTTCCTCCTCTTTTGTCCAGGGACAACGGTCAAGTGCACCATCCAAATCCGGAGTCGCTGCACTTACACGCCTGGCTCCTGAATTCTTGGAGTTTAGAGATATGAGCATTTCTCAAGAGTGTAGAGATATTCTCTCAAAATCTAGAGCGGAAAGCACCAACAAGACGTACAAACTAAAGTGGAAAAGATTCTGTGTCTGGTGCCAACGAAATTACTTGCATCCATTTCAAGTATCCCCACAACAGATTTTACCATATCTTCTTTCTTTGGCAAAATCAGGTTTAGCCTTCTCTTCGGTTAAGGTGCATCTGGCTTCCATCGCTCGCTATAGAAGAGCTTCCAGTGCCACTTCTCTTTGTGCCTCAAGCCTGATCAAACAATTCATGAAGGGGCTGTTCCGTACTTTGCCTCCGGTGTGAGCACGTCCACCGGAATGGAACCTAAACGTGGTTCTTGCACAACTCATGAAAAGACCATTTGAACCCATTCATAAAGCTGAATTGAAATACCTCACATGGAAAGTCGCCCTTCTACTGGCCTTCACCTCAGCCAGGAGGGTAAGCGAAATCCAGGCATTCACAATTAGGAAACCCTTTTTAATATTTAAGGAGAATGCTGTGATTCTAAGGACTAATCCCACATTTATCCCTAAAGTGCCTTCTCAATTCCTCCTCAATGAGCCGGTTTACTTCGGTCCTTTTTTCCGCAACCATCAATGCCTGCAGACCAGGTGCTACATACACTGGATGTCAAACATTGCCTCAAGTTCTATCTTCAGAGAACGAAGTACATTCGAAAGACTGATCAATTACTTGTTGCCTATGGCCAAGGCAGAGAAGGGACTGCAATAACAAAAGCCACTATTGCATGATGGATATTGGCTGTGATTCAATTCTGTCATGTTAAAGCCAACAAACCTTTGGAAAGGACAGCAAAGGCTCACTCTACCAGAGCGGTTGCTACTTCAGCAGCCCTCTTCGCAGGAGTGACTTTAGAAAAGATCTGTTGTGCTGTAACCTGGAGTACCACTCATACCTTCACGCAGCACTACTGCCTGGAATCCGCACAAGATGCAGATGCAGCGGTGGGCCAGGCAGTACTTCGCCATTTTTTCCATTAAGGTAATCCTCTTTCTAGCCCTTGGAAAGAGTCTTTTGTTGTTATGGTGGTTGCAAATACTAGAATATATATATATATAAAAAAATTATATATATATATATATATATAGCATATCTAAGTTAAGTGTACTATTGGTTACACTATTATTCTTTCTTTCCCTCTCGCTAATACTTTGTGCATCCATTCACATACAATACGCACATGTATAGCCCTCAGGGGCTTTGTTCTTGTTACCTAAGATTTTTGGGTTCACTATGTGTTAAAAGTCTCCCACCATCCGCAACAGACAAACTGAAAAATTGGATGTGACTGCTTGCTATTCTGATTCAGGCATGTGAATCTATGAAAGATACCACAATACTGGAAAAGAAAATAAGCTACTTACCTGTAACTACGGTTATCCAGTATTGGTATCTTTCATAGATTCACATGCACCCACCCTCCTACCCGTAGAGGCTGTTTGCTTAATACATTAAGACACTCACTTCTCACTTGTGCTGGGAAACTCTGAGGGAAAATGCCTCCGCTGGGAAGGTTGTAGAGGGTGCTAGCAGCTGATTGGCTGCATTCAACATTTAGTCCTTTTTTAAAAAGGACATAGATAGGCTATATAGAACATGGCTCAGGGCCAATATATCCTATGGCATTATTTGAATACTGCTTGATTATTATACCGTGGGACTCCCATCTCGACGTCGGGGAATGATTCAGGCATGTGAATCTATGAAAGATACCAATACTGGATAACCGTAGTTACAGGTAAGTAACTTATTTTCTTCTCCTTGCCTACCCCTCAGTGTGTACTCTCTCACTCTTCCAGATTTCCTACAGTCTTTCAGTTCCAAATGGTTCTTGTTGCCTTTTCAGTGCCACTGTGCTACTTTTCTACTTGCATAGTATATTAAGCTCAGGTCAGACGGATACCTTTATTACGAGGCATTTTCAGATCAGCATTTCAACTAGCAGTGTGTCACTCCAGGCTTCTGGTTTCTTTGCCAGCTCAACCAAGCCTACAGCTTGTCTACTTTACTGGTGATTACCATTTCACTCCAGGACCATTCGTAGTGGCAAGTTCGAAGACGCAATCTTGAAAGGTGGAAATTAGACAGCCATCATCCTGAGGCTTGGTGTTGCCTCTTCTTATGAATCAGGAGGCATGCACCATTTTAGAGGGAGGGTTGTTGTATTCCATCCCCTCATGTCTGGCAATAGAGAGAGAGCAAATAACAGCTTCTTGTGGGGATGAGAGTAAGTAAATCAACTTTCAGTGGCACAAAAAATGAAATATCACAAAATGGAGTGGCTATCTCATCTTAATCTCTGTTTTCTAGGCCTTAGTTCCTTATGGCAGCATCATGAACCAGCTCTACCATTAAGAACCTGAGAGTCTATACTGACCATCAACTCTCTTTAGTTTCTAAAATAAGGACAGAAGTAAATGTTTTAAGTCCAGACTGGCCAGAAATCTTCTTCCATTCTTGGGCTCAACGAAAAGGGATGCATTTATGAGGGTTATCATTTTATTTTGTATGGACTATGAAAATGTCCTTCATGTCAAGATAACTGCTGGACAGATTTACATGTTCCAGATGGCTCAATACCAAGCTGTGTGATTAATTTACAGAGTGAAGAAACCACGTTATGTTGTGCTCCATAGAATTAAAGGTACTATGTCTGGCCCATAAAGCTATTTATTACAAAGGCCATTTGTGCCATAAAAGCCATTAGAAGATACAGCCCCAGAAGACATTTGAGATATCCAGCTCCAATGAGACCTATCTCTCTGAGATACTGTAATTCCAGTGGAGACTTATTTGCCATCTTCCTGGTTTCCCTATGTTACATATTGCCTTTGGATAACTAGGCAACTCAAAAACTGTTAGAAACCAGCCATTTCAAGAAAATGTATAGCTAAGGATAAGTTACTGCTCTACCGAGTGATGTTGTTCTTTGTACAGTGGACAACACTCTACGTACATACACATTCTCCATAATATAACACCAAAATGTTAATCTATATTTGTAATAGGATATGCTTACTTTTCTCCTTTGTGTTGTACTCCTCTACAAATTTCCCCTTCCCGTATCTATTCTACCCATCTGTGTCTTCTCCTACTAATATTCTACCTCATGTGGCCCTCTCTTTTTACTGTCTCCGTCACATCTTTCCTGTCTTATGGTTCTCCTCTCCCTTTCTGTTTCTTATCTCACCCCTCTCCTCTGCCCTCTCTTCCATGCTTTTCTTTTTTTTCTCATCTCTCCTCCACTGGTTTGTCTGTCTTTTCCCCCTTCCATATTGCTCGTCTCTGTGTCACCTGTTTTCCTCTCTCACCTCTCCCTCTCTTTCTCATGTCTCTTTATCATCACCGCTCTCTTTCTCTATCAGTTGTTTCTTGATTACATATATGTCTCTTTATTACCTCCTTCACCCTTCTTCCCACTCTTGCTCAGCTATCTCTCACTCACATAACTGTCATTTAATTACCTCTTTTCTACCTCTTCTCTGTTCCTGTCTCTTTATATCATGCATGTCTCTTTATCAACTTGCTATCTCTCCCCACCCCTCTGCTCTCTTTCTAGCCTCTCTCTGTATCAACATGCTCTCTCCTATCTCGACGCTCTCCCGGCCTCATTCTCAGTTCTTTCTCACCTGTATCTGTCTCTTGATTTACCTCACTCTCTCTCCCCACTGTCTCTTTGTCACCTGTCTCTTGATCATGTCCACCATCACTTCTCCCCTCTTTCTCCCTCTCTGCTGCCCCATTCTCACCTGTTTGTCGCTTAATCACCTCTTTTAGCTTGTCCCGTTCTCCCTTCTCTCTTGCTAACTGGTATGTCTCTTTCTCATCGCTCTCTTTTGTGACTACTTATGCTCTCTCAAGGCTATTGCTTTCTTGGTTGGCTGTCTCTTTATCATCTGCTGCCCTTTTTACCTCTCTCAGTTGTCTTTCACCTCTCTTTCTCTCTCTCAAAACACCTGTCTCCTCCTTATCTTGCTCTGTCTGTCTCTTCTACTCTGCAGTCCTTTTTTCACAGAGAGTGCATTTTCCACCTTTGGAAAATAACTCTCTCAGCTACCAGTGTCAAATCAATCAGTCATTTCATGAATAGTCACTCACTGAACGCGCACACAAAACGTTCGAGCAAACACACTCTTGCAAACTCACGCTGTGACCCACTTGCTAAAATATACGCATTTGTTCACACATAGTCACAGGCGCTTACATTTTTGCAACAGTACTGTGCACAAACTTAAATACACACACTGCTATGCACACAAGTGCCTGTTCATATGTACATGCACTTGTTTGTGCACATAGGCGTGCACACAAAGGCGTTTCATCTACACATATACATAAACACAAAAACCCACACTTTTTGTGCAAACACTTGCACAGCCACTCTTGACATTGCACACATACTCAAACATATATAATCCTGAATATTGCACCAATATAGATCATTTTTAAAAATGTTCTTTTGAGAAACCTCTCCCAAACCTCCCTCAGAACAATCAGGCACGCTCTCTTCGTTTGCTTGCTTGCAATAAATTATTAATTGGTCTGGCACCCGCCACTTTTGAATTCCACCAGCAGCCACTGAAAATACCCTTGCCACCCAAAAACCCATACCCACCCTAAACCCTAAAATTACCCTTGCCACCCCAAAACCCATACACACCCTAAACCCTAAAAACCCATTAGCACCCAAAACATACCCGCCCTAAACCCCAAAAATGCCCTTGCCACCCAAAAAACCATATCCATGCTAAGCCCTAAAATTACACTTGCCACGGAAAAGCCCAAATCCACCCTAAATCCTAAAAATTCCCTTCCCACCCAAAACCCCAAACCCACCCTAAACCCTAACAAGCATTTGCAATGCAACAGGTCTCCCATTTGCGAGAGTTTAAGGTATAGGGATTGTAAATGACAATGCCTTTTATTTATCTGTTTTGATAATTAACACATAAATAAAAGGCATTGTCATTTACAATGCCAATACCTGAAACTCTTGTAAATGCAAGAACTATTTCATTTCAAAGAAGCAGCCCCCATTGTCCTGGGCTGCTTGGAAACTGAAAGCGCGCATGGCGCGCTGAATGTTGCAGGAATGCATGTCGTGCCTGCAGTAGGAGAAACTCATTAAAGAAAATAGTGCTTACAGACTAAATAAGACATACCGTGTAACAACAGAAGTAAAAGCGCCAGTCCTCATGGGAGGTTACAAATGAAGACAAGGCGGTACTAAGGAGGAACCAACAAACCTATTAACGAATCAGAAGCCAACATTTACAAAGGACAATGACACAAGCCAATGGAAAAATATGGGCGGAGCTTCAACTCCATACTCGAATACAGCATGCCAAGCAGAGCAGTGTATGTGCTGCACAGGCTCGACCGAAAAATTTCTTTACTACCCAAAAGCCCATGCCCACCCTAAATACAAAAGATTCCCTTGGAACACAAAAACCCATACCCACCCTAAACCCTAAAAATTCACTTACCATCCAAAACCCCAAACCCACCCTAAACCTTGAAAATTCCTACAACCCAAAAACCCATATACTCTTACCCACCCTAAACCCTAAAAAAAAACTTTCCCTAAAATATAAATATGTGTGTGTGTGTAAAACACTTAAAACCATTAATTCTTACATATACTTACCTTTAAAACTTTACAACGAATATGCCTTTACAGTGAAATTCGTTAGAATGGCATGTGTGGTAAGGGCATATTCGTTGTAAAATCCTGCTTGGTAAAGACTTGTGTGGCAGTGTCTCCTCCGTGGTTAAGTCTGCGTGGTAAAGGCATGCAGGGTTCCGGCTTCGTGGTAAAGACTGTTTCCCATCAGCTTTGCTCGTACGGTTCAGGAGTTAGCATACGGAGGGGTCAGCGTTTAACCCTGTACTCGCCAATAGGGCGACCAAGTCTTCCCACAGTAAAAGGGACAGTTTTGCGTTTTTACTGCCAGAACATGTAAAATATATGTTTTGCTCATGAAATATGCTATGCCTTGCCTTAGGGCTCGGTATGCCTGCCACGGGAGTGGCTTACACATATTAGAGAGGGAGGTTTGGCTTTGCCATTGGTTTAAATGGCAAAGTCAGACTAGCAGTTTAAAACTGCTCTTCCAATCTACAATGACAGACTGGGAGTCTCAGCTTCCCTGTGGCACACCAAGGGTGGCGTAACCAGTACTGCAATCCCTATGGTGACTCTCTAACTTATATGCCCTGGGTACCCTATGTACCATATACTAGGGTATTAGAGGTAAGTTAACCTATGCCAATTGGGTATAGCCAATGAAACATACATATTTTAAGGTCAGGTCACTGGCACCAAAGCCTAGTTAGCGGCCTCAGTGCACTCTCAAGTGTACTGAGGTTAGGAAACCTCAATCGAAAAACCAGCAGCCTCAGTCCAAAAACTTGGGGGTGATCATATAAAAAGAGGCATTTCCTTACTCTTACCTACTTTGGTATTATAGATAGAGAAACATCATTGGCTATTAAACACAAAAGAGTTTTTAGCACAGCGCACACCCTGAACTCCTGTATTAGAAGGCACTCTCATATGTATCACTGAATAAAAATGAGGCTTGGTAAAATAAGGTATTTGCCTAGGATCACACAATGTGGTCAAGCAGGAAAGTCTGGATTTATTCCAGATTTTCCAGTTTCAGGCTGTGTAATTAAGCCACTAAATGAGTATTTCTTTCTTACATCAAAGATTAATGATTTGTCCTTAATTCTTGGAGGATGACATTAAAGTGTGGGTGAGAGGCAGAACCACATTTCAAAATGTTGGCAGTTTCACATAGCACAAACCTTTCCCACGGAAATACGAGCGCTTCACAACAGACACAGACTATCTTATGCATTTTTATCACAGGATATTTGCTAAGATTCACAGAATGCTGGGCTGAGGCCAGGATTCCAACCTGGTCCCCCATGACATATGGTCAGCAGCTACAGCCGCTAGGTCATGTACCCCTCTCTGAAAGCTTGGCTCTTTTGCCCTCGAGGTTCAAAGAGATGCTCGAGCTGAGCCAGAGCCAGAGCAAGGCATCTGACTCGAGCCTGGCTTGAGCTTTTAGTGGCATCCCACTTCTAGGATTAGCCCCATAGTTGCATCTCGTTAGCAATGCACTAAGTGGAAGACACAGTAATACAAAAGTGAATAGCCCATGTCATGCCATTTTGAGTGTTAAAATCCATTCATCCAATTAAACCCATAAAATAAAAGCCAGTAGATTAATGCACCTCCTGCAGCGATATGTGTTTAACCTGCTGGTCATGCTTTTTAATACATACAACATACGTTGTTTTCTATTTACCATACAATTCAGTTGATACTTGAGACCTAGTGACGTCACAGGGCGCTCTGTCTCCCACATGGATGCAGTTGTGTGATGTATTCATATTGATATCCCAGAGGGAGCTCGGTAAGCTGCATGGATGCAGTTTTACAATGTTTTAATATGATACCCAGGACGGCGCTCTGTGTCCTACACGGATGCAGTTGCATAATGTGTTCATATGATACCCCAGAGGGCGCTCTGTATCTCACACGGACCCGAACACACTAGTAATCTGCTAGATGCAATCAACAACTTCAACAGCTGGATTGCTTCCTGCTCCGACAAACTAGCACCCTGTTACTGGGATTATATTTAGTCTCCATTTTAGTTTTTCTTTTTAACTTAGCATCTTTTTAAGATTGTGGTTTGAACATGTTTTTCACTAACACAAGTAAATACCATGCATGCATTTATTTTTGGTAGACGTTGTGCTGTAGTCTGTGCTGTTAGTTCCAGGGACACACATACTACAACGTGATGTCCTTCCATTATTATGTACTCATAGGAGAAGACTCTTTTCCTCTTTTCCTCAGACTAAGTAAAGATTTTATTCTTCATCTCTAGCATTATGAAATAGGGCCAGTGTTTTATTATTTAAACAGTGCCCATTTTGAATTACGTGAGAGGTACTTCACAATGGAGTTATCATGAATGCTGCAGAGAGCTGTGATTGAGATGCAGCTCCTCAGGCCTCGACATTCATCCTAAGAAGGAAGATGGCTTCGCAAACAGAGATGTGTGCAGGTTTGCACACTGTGACAGAGTGCATTTGTTAATGCACTGAAGCCGGCTCCCTGAGACATTACACCGAGGAATGGGGTTAAATCATTCGAACTGGGTCTAGCAGAAGGGTATTCCCATCATGGTCTTGCTAGAGATGGGGTATTAGTGATAGATAAGAGTAACTTTAGGAATAATGAACATGGTTGAATTGTTTGTGTTTTTCACCAATCTCAGGGCCGGACTGACCGTAGCGGGCATCGGGCGTTTCCCCGGGAGGCTGAAGGGTGGGAGCTGGTTTTGCAGCTGTGGGTGCTGTTTTTGTTACTGGGGGCTGCTTTTACAGCGGTGCTGTAATATCGGCCCCCAGTAACAAAAGCAGCAGTGCTTCACACTTGCAACCTCCGCTCCCCTCCATTGGGCTGGTCCGTCAAAATTGCCAGGGCTGCTTTGGGTTCCCAGTCTGGCCCTGACCATTCTAATAATGCTTATTACAATGATTTGTTTCATCTGTTTAATTATCCCAGTTCAGGTTTTACTTACAAGGATTAGATCTTTTCAATAAACTGTATTATTATCTCTTTTCTTTGTGAAACTTTGGGCATGCAAAAGTGACAAATGAAAGGGTTAGATCTGTTTCCACAAATTCCTTGGGAATAAGAGTGGTCATGTTCAAGGTTGCCAACAGTATCTATAACTCTGGAGGTTTAGGAGTTTAGATACGGTACTATCAGCTAGCTGTACCAACATTTTCTGATGATATTATGAAGTTTTGTTGATGTAATACACAGTCCTAATAAATTCGTAGGAACCGTATAACAACCCCTTAAATGCAGAAAAACCACAAGAATCAGACCACAAGCTAGCTGATACACAGAGAAACTCAGGATGACATAGCACCACTGCCAGCAACTGGAGTGCACATAAAGAATAAGCCAAGATATCATGGAAAAAAACACCTTCAAGTCAGTCCTAAAACGCTACCATCAACGGATCCTGAAAAACAAACGCATGTTACCTGCAGACCTCATTGACACTAGCACCAACAGCAGTAAGGAGATCTGCACCATTTTGAAAGATTTCACATTCCCAGCAGCAGCCTCCAACTTCATGATCCTCTTGCAGGATCCCAGCAACAGACCCTCAGAATTATTAAGCAGCAAGATAACCTCCATATACAACAACCTCAACCCTCAACCACACCCCGTTGTCCTTGCATTGCAACTTCCCATTTCAACCCAGGAAGAGAACTTGTCCCCATTGTCCACCATCACCACAAACAAAACCGCCACCGCAATTTAGTTTATCCACTTTGGGCCCCATCTGGCCCCTTCCTCCACCACGCCTTCACCAGAAGGCTCCAACGCAGCAGCGAAGCTCTCACACCTATTACAACACCTCGTTCACTGCAGCTACATTCACTTGGAAAGATACCACAGACCTCCCACTTCTTAAGAGAACCTCAGCAGATCCATCAACACTTACCTACTACAGACCAATCTCCTTACTTCTGCACCTTCGAGAAACACATCAACAGACATCTCACTGCCCACCTCAGCTCTAACTCCTTGACACCACTCAGTCAGGCTTTAGACCCAACCACAGCACAGAAACAGCCCTCACTGCCACCACAGACAACATCTGAATGATCCTGGACAGACAAGACATGGTGGCCCTCATACTGATGGAACTTTCTGCAGCACTTGACTAGTCTCCTATCCCATCCTCATGTGAGCCTACATGAGACTGGAATCCAAAGACCTGCTCTCTGCTGGATCTGCTCCTTCCTGACCACTAGAAACAAGCCATCAGACTGGGCCCTTCCTCTTCAGATGCCTGCGACCTCACACCAGGAGCGCCGCAAGGCTCATCTCTCAGCCCGACCCACTTCAAGGCTCATGTGATCCTGCTAGCCAACGTATTCCGCACCCACAATATCAACATCCTCTCCTACGCCGGCCACATGCAAACCATACTTTCCCTCTCAGATAAGACCCCCAACACATGGAACAAGTTCACCACCTGCATGATCGAAGTCGCTGACTGGATGAAGACCAAATGTCTCAAGCTCACCACCGACAAGACAGAAGTCATAATCTTCAGCAAGAACACCTTGCCATTGGCCTTCACTTGGTGGCTGGCTGAACTGGGACCCACACAAACCCCCAGCACCCACGCCAAGAACCTCAGGCTAGTCAAAGACAGCAAACCATGCATGTCAACGCTGTCACAGCATCTTGCTTTCACACCCTAAAGATACTGAGGAAAATCTTTAAACGGCTCCTGAGCAACACCCGCAAAATTGTCACTCATGCCCTCGTTACAAGCAAGCTGGACAACGGGAACACCCTCTATGCCAGAATCAGCAAACAACTCACCAGAAGACTACAAACCATTCAGAACTTGGCAGCCAGAATAATCCGCAACCTCCCATGCAGCACACACATCACGCTACACCTCAAGGAGCTCCACTGGCTCCCGATACACAAGCGTGCACTGTTCAATCTCCTCACTCACACCTTCAAAGCACTACACAAAACAGGCCTGGGCTACTTTAACAACTTACCAGACGCCTCTGCTCAGCTGGACTCCTACTTGCACACATCCCACGCATACGCAGAACCAGAGTTGGAGTTCAGGCCTTCTTCTACATTGTTAGAAATGGGATCTCTAGTTGGCAAGGGCTTGCACCTTTGTCCAAGTAGGGACCCTTCTTCCTAGTCAGGGTAAGGGTTGTTACACTCGTGAAGTAACCCCTGCTCACCCTCGTGGTAGCTTGGCACGAGCAGTCAGGCTTAATTCAGAGGCAGTGTGTAAAGCATTTGCACATAACCAACAGTAATACAGTGTAAGCACTACAAACGGACACCACACCAGTTTAGAAAAATAACCAATATTTTATATACTCAAGACAAGACCAATTACGACAAAAATCCACAATACTATACTTGAGGAATGAATACTTGATACGTTAACTTCTTCTTTGCAGGAATAGCACAAAAGCAAAGTTCGTACGAGTCGGTAGCTCCGTCCAAGCCTACCGTGATGCTGAAAACCCCAGAGTCTAACAGTTCCAGCCGACCGCGTCGATACGGGCCAGCAGAGTCATGAACAGACTCGGTTACAGTACCTTTCTCGTTGTGGCTGGTACGGAGTGTACGAGCCGGTCGGCGTTCGTCGCGGTTGCGGTGCAAGACGGAGCGATGCAAGGTGCGGTGTCCCTCGATGCGGTGCAGGCAGCGGCTCGATGAGCGTCGTGCAGACGGAGTCGGTGAGTCCAAGGCGTGCGATGCAGGGCGAGACGATGCCCGATGCGGTGCTGACAGGTTGCGATGCAGGCGACCTAGCCGGAGTGCGGGAGCTGGCGTCGGACAGCGGTGCGAGTCGGAGCGGTGCGTCGCAGACGTGCGAGCGGTGCCCCAAATGCGGTGCGGTCTCGACTCTTGAGCCAGTTGCAGCGACAGTGTCGGTCTTGTCCGGCTGGCCCAGTGAAGCGATGCGATGCGAACTGCGGTGCCCACAGGTCACGGTGCAAGCAGCGGCTCGATGTTGGCGGCGTCGGACGTCGCCCACGGTGAGACCAGGGTTGCGATGCGAAGCGGGGCGATGCGGTCTGCGGTGCAAACAGGTCACCGGCCAGGGATGGATTCGGTTGACGGAGTCGGTTGCAGTTCCCTTCCTCTGTGGCGACTGAAACAGCGTTCCAGAAGCGGTACCCAGAGGCTTGGGAAGTCTTTGTAGTCCCTGAGACTTCTTAACAGGAGGCCAGCTCGGTTTCAGGCCCTTGGAGATACTCAGCACAAGTTTGTAGAAAGTTCAGTCCAGTCCTTTCACTGCCCAAGGCAGAAGCAGCAGCTGCAGGCCAACCCAACAAAGCAACAACACAGCAAAGGGGCAGTACTCCTCCTGGCAGCTCTTCCAGCTCTTCGTCTTGGCAGGTTCCTTGATTCCAGCGAGATCTAAATTCATGGGGTCAGGGCCCCAATATTTATATCCCAACTTCCTTTGTTCTCTGAAGGCAGAGAGGCCTTTGCCTAGTCCAAACCAGTTCTGGAGCACTTTGTTGACAAGTCTCCGTCCCGTCTTTCAGTGAGCAGGCCAGAGACATCAGACGCACCACAGGAGGTGGAGCCAGCATTGTGGAGGGAAGGCACTGTCCTATTCAAGGCCCAGGTGCGACCCCTCCCACCCATCTACAGGTCGATCTGGCTATTCAGCCCTGCGCTGACTCACCCTGTCTCCTGGCATCCCCCAGCCCCGGTCACTCACATTCCAGACAAGGAATACACAACCTCGCAGAGGCAGGCTTGGATGGTTAGACAAGAAAATACCCACTTTCTAAAAGTGGTATTTTCAAACACAGAATGTTAAAACCAACTTTACTAAAAGCTGCATTTTATCATTCTGAGTCCAGGCATACTAAACTTGAATTTCTACCATGTTCACGGGGTCAGTTAGGATTATATACTGTAATAATCAAAACCGCCCGTTCTGGCCTAGGGGAACAGGTAGCCTTGCAATAGTGAAAAACGAACTAGGCTGTAATTCACTATCAGGACATGCCGCACACACCCGGGCATGTCCTACCTTTCGCGTACAACGCACCCTGCCCACAGGGGTACCTTGGGCCTACCTTAGGGGTGACTAACATGCAGCAAAGGGAAGGTTTAGGGACTTGCAAGTGTGTGCACTTGCCAAGTCGACATGGCAGCCCCAGGCTGCGCACGGGCTCTGCGTTGGCAGGCCCGAGTTACACTTTACGGGCTGTTTGCGTGGGTGGCACAATCCAGTGCTGCAGCCCACCAACAGCATTTGGTCTATAGGCCCTGGCACTCGCAGTGCACTTTACAAGGGACTGACAGATAAACCAAATAGGCCAATCATGGAAACACCAATCCATAACACATTTTATACAGGAGCACTTGCACTTTCCCACTGGACCGCAGTGAGGAAAGTGCGCAGAATCATCACACCAGCAAAAACAGAGTCAAAACCGGGAGGTCAGAAAGCAAAAAGTCAGGGGAAACACGCCAAAAGATGCCAAGTCTAACACATGTCCCCTCCAGCTGAAAGTAGGGAGAACTACCCAACCCCATTGGAGTTCTCTTCACTAAGGCGGAAGAACCTGGACAGACCATCTGCGTTGGCGTGTTCTGTACCAGGACGGTGTTCCACCGTAAAGTCCATTCCCTGTAGGGAGATGGACCACCTCAGCAGTTTTGGATTCTCACCCTCATTTGCATCAACCATCTGAGGGGCCTGTGGTCTGTCTGAACCCGGAAGTGAGTCCCAAACAGGTATGGTCTCAACTTCTTCAGTGCCCAGACCACAGCAAAAGCTTCCCTTTCGATGGCACTCCACCTCTGTTCCCTGGGAAGTAGTCTCCTGCTAAGGAAGACTACAGGCTGATCCAGGCCCTCTTCGTTCAGTTGTGAGAGCACCGCTCCCACACCATGCTCTGAAGCGTCAGTCTGCACGACAAATTCTTTGGAGAAGTCAGGTGCCTTGAGCACGGGCGCCGTGCACATGGCTGCCTTCAGGGCATCAAAAGCTTTCTGGCAGGACTCAGTCCAGATCACTTTCCTGGGCTGCCTCTTAGAGGTCAGCTCTGTTAAGGGGGCAACGATGGTGCCATAGCCCTTAACAAATCTCCTATAGTAACCGGTGAGACCTAAGAAGGCTCTCACCTCTGTCTGGGTCTTGGGGGCTCCCAAGCCAGAATGGTGTCAATCTTGGGTTGTAGGGGCGCCACCTGGCCGCTTCCTACCTGGTGCCCCAAGTACACCACAGAACCCTGCCCGATCTGGCACTTACTGGCCTTGATCGTGAGGCCTGCACCTTGCAGAGCCCTCAACACTTTCTCAAGGTGCTGCAAATGTTCTTCCCAGCTGGAACTGAACACAGCAATGTCATCCAGGTAGGCGGCACTGAAATCCTCCAGCCCAGCCAACACCTGATTGACCAACCTCTGAAAGGTGGCAGGGGCATTCTTCAACCCAAAGGGCATCACCCGGAATTGGTAATGACCTTCTGGGGTTGAGAATGCTGATCTCTCCTTGGCCCCATCGGTTAAGGCAATCTGCCAGTACCCAGACGTCAAATCAAACGTGCTGAGGAACCGGGCAGCTCCCAACCGGTCAATGAGCTCATCAGCTCTGGGGATGGGGTGCGCGTCAGTCCTGGTGACGGCATTGAGCCCACGGTAGTCCACACAAAACCGGAGTTCTGGAGTGGCACCGGGCGCCGCAGCCTTTGGGACCAAGACCACTGGGCTGGCCCAAGGACTGTGGGAGGGCTCAATCACCCCTAACGCCAACATCTTAGAGACCTCCTCCTTGATGCTGGCTCTGACCCGGTCAGTCAACCTGTAAATCTTGTGCTTCACAGGATGGCTGTCACCGGTGTCCACGTCATGGGTACACCAGTGAGTAACACCGGGGGTCAGAGAGAACAGTGGGGCGAACTGTCCCAACAACTGGCGACAGTCCCCCTGCTGCTCCTGAGTCAGAGTAGGGGAGAGGATCACACCCTCTACTGACCCATCATGCTCCTTGGTAGACAGGAGGTCAGGGAGAGGCTCGCTCTCCTCTTCCACCCCATCATCTGTCGCCAAGAGCATACTCACTTCGGACCTCTCGAAGTGGGGCTTGAGGCGGTTCACGTGAAGGACCCTCAAAGGGTTCCTTGGAGCCTGCAAATCCACCAGGTAGGTGACGTCACTTTTGCGCTCCTTTACCTCATATGGCCCAGTCCACTTGTCCTGCAAGGCACAAGGTGCCACTGGGGCCATAACCCACACTTTCTGCCCAGGTTGAAATTCGACCAGAGTGGCGTTCTGGTCATACCATCTCTTCATTTCTTCCTGGCTTGCTTCTAGGTTCGCCTGAGCGAGTTTCCTGAAGCGGGCAGTTTGGTTTCTAAAGGCCAGCATGTAGCTAAATACATCCTGGGGAGTTTTCCTGGGAGCTGCCTCCCAGCCTTCCTTTACCAAACTCAGAGGTCCTCTGACAGGGTGGCCATACAGGAGCTCAAAGGGGCTGTACCCAAGAGACTTCTGAGGCACCTCCCTGTACGCAAAGAGTAGGCATGGCAAGAGGACGTCCCACTTACGCCTCATGGGTTCTGTTAGACCCTTGATCATGCCTTTCAAGGTCTGGTTGAATCTCTCCACCAGACCGTTTCCTTAGTGGGTGGTAAGGAGTGGTGAACTTGTAGGTTACACCACACTCCTTCCACAGGGATGTCATATACTTGGATATGAAATTGGTCCCCCTATCAGAAACCACCTCTCTGGGGAATCCCACACGGGAAAAGATCCCCATTAACGCCCGGCCCACCACTGGCGCCGTCGTTGTCCTGAGAGGGATTGCCTCCGGGTACCGGGTGGCATGGTCCACCAAGACCAGGATGTACCTGTTGCCCATGGCTGTCTTGGGATCCAGTGGCCCCACAATATCCATCCCTACCCTTTCAAAGGGTGTTCCAACAACAGGGAAAGGTTGGAGAGGAGCTTTGACCTTCCTCCCACTCTTACCACTTGCCTGGCAAGTTTGGCAAGACCTACAGTGTGCATCTGACTGCCTTCGCATTTGGGGCCAAAAGAAGTGGGTGACAAGCCTGTCAAAGGTCTTGTCCTGCCCCAAATGTCCTGCCAAAGGCACGTCATGAGCCAGACCCAGTAGGAAGGTCCTGAAGCGCTGGGGTACCACCAGCACACGGGCTGACCCAGGCTCAGCAACCTTAGGCTCACTGTATAGGAGACCACTCTCCCAATAGATCAGATGTGACCCGGACTGATTACCAGCTGCCTGGTCTGCAGCCTGCCGCCGCAGACCCTCCAGAGTAGGGCACTCGTTCTGCTCCCTGCAGAACTCCTCCCTGGTGGGACCCCCTTCTTGCTGCCAATGGGTCAGCTCAGAGATGTCTCCCAGTTCGGCTACCTGCTCCCCTGTAGGCACCGGGCGTCCCCTCGAGGTCCGCCTCCTCCCGGTCCGTGGGAACTTCGGGGGCCGGTTTCCCGCGCCCCCTGCCCTTTCTCTTGGCAGGGACTTGGGCCACTGTTTCAGGCTCCAAGTCCTCTTGATCACCCTTTCTGGCTGCCATTGACCGAGTAGACACGCATGCCCACTCTGGCAACCCAAGCATCTCCAAGTGAGACCTGAGCTCAACCTCCTTCCATGAGGACTGCTCCAGGTCGTTTCCTAGCAGACAATCTACAGGCATGGTAGGGCTCACAACCACCCTCAAGGGACCTGAGACCCCCCATTCAAAGGGAACCTGCGCCACCATACATTGGCGCTCTGAGTTGTCGACAGCAACTACTTGGTGGAATGCTCCTGGGACTACTTGCTTCTCAGACACCAGGTGACACCGGACTGAGGTCACACTGGCTCCAGTATCTCTGAGAGCCTCTACCCTGTTCCCATTAATGGTCACCCAGGTGCTATATTTCTTTGTGTTAGGGGGCACCTGGTTTCCTGGGACCATCTCACTGTCCCCTAGTGAGACAAGGGTCATTTCTGCGGGATCCCCACCCTCCTGTGGGCACCCCTCCTCCCCAAGCGCTACACTAGCCAACACTTTGGACTGTCCACCGGTGGGTGGCTGTGTCCCCTTCGGGCACTTGGGGTCCCCCTTAAAGTGACCTACCTGGTCACATGCATAACACTTGCGGGGGCCGGTCTCAACAGGCTTCCCTGTAGAGACCCCTTTCTTCTTATCACCGGGGGCTGGGAACCTTTACCCTGGGTACTAGTTTGGGCCCCTTTAGAGAACTCCTGTACTTTACCCTTGTCCCCCCACCTTTCTGCTGGGGACCCTGCCCACCTTTGGCTGAGTCTCCCCAAACGCTTTCTTGTGGACCCTGGTACTCACCCAGCGGTCCGCTTCCATAGCAAGCTTCCTGGGGTCAGTTAGCTTACTATCAACTAGGTGCTGGCGCAGATCTGCAAAACATAGACTAGACAAGTGCTCCCATGCAATCAAGTTGTAGAGCCCCTGAAAATCTGTTACGCTACTGCCCTTCACCCAACCATCCAGAGACCTGCAGAACACATCCACACATTCCAACCAAGTGTTGGCATCAGACTTCTTACTGGACCTGAACTGATCCCTGTACTTTTCAGGAGTAAGACCATACTTCGTGAGAAGGGCATCCTTCATGTCAGCATAGGTGAGGTGATACCCCTTACCCAAAGCTATCAGAGCATCCCTTGCTTCTTCAGGGAAAAGTGGCCACAATCCTGCTCCCCAATTCTCCTCAGGGACCCCATTCATGTGTATGGCTGCCTCATAACCCTGAAACCACCTTTGTATGTCATCCCCCTTCTTGAACTCCTTGCCTACGTTCTTGGGAATGTGCACAATCCTGTCTGCCTTTCTGGACGAATTGCTGCCACCATCTGAGCCTGACTTACTCCTAAGTTCTAGCTCCTTCAGTTCTCTCTCATGCTCTAAGAGCATCTTCCTCTCCTCTATGGCCAATCTCTTCTCCTCCCGCTCACTCTCCAGCCTGAGCTTCTGCAGCTCAAACTGCCTTGCCTCCCGCCTGTCCTCCAGCTCCTCTGGGGACAGACTGCTGCTGCCTGACCTGGCGGGTTCCCCCTACCCAAAAGCACATCCACCCTGGAAATAGGCTCCTCCGCCTCCTCACTGAGATCACCGGGCTGCCCATTGGCATGTCTGGCTGCTACCCAGGCCCTCAGCGCCTTCTGTAGCTCCTCCTTCCTTGTGAGGCCTTTAATTTGGACTTTCAAGTTTTTACAAATCGCTCGTAACTCCTTTACGGCGTAGGATTCCAACCTGTCCTCCTCAAAGATAACTTCCAGAGATGCAACGGATGATGCAATTGATTCAGGCATGACAAAAGTCGTGAGTTGAAACTGGCAAGATCAAAAATAGGCCAAAAGAAAAAGAACCAGTATGTGGTACGTAATGGTCTGCGATATGGTAGTAGTGCACACCAATCACTGTAAGTCAAGTGCAAACACAAGTCCTATCCTCACCGCTGACAACCAATGTTAGAAATGGGATCTCTAGTTGGCAAGGGCTTGCACCTTTGTCCAAGTAGGGACCCTTCTTCCTAGTCAGGGTAAGGGTTGTTACACTCGTGAAGTAACCCCTGCTCACCCTCGTGGTAGCTTGGCACGAGCAGTCAGGCTTAATTCAGAGGCAGTGTGTAAAGCATTTGCACATAACCAACAGTAATACAGTGTAAGCACTACAAACGGACACCACACCAGTTTAGAAAAATAACCAATATTTTATATACTCAAGACAAGACCAATTACGACAAAAATCCACAATACTATACTTGACGAATGAATACTTGATACGTTAACTTCTTCTTTGCAGGAACAGCACAAAAGCAAAGTTCGTACGAGTCGGTAGCTCCGTCCGAGCCTACCGTGATGCTGAAAACCCCAGAGTCTAACAGTTCCAGCCGACCGCGTCGATACGGGCCAGCAGAGTCATGAACAGACTCGGTTACAGTACCTTTCTCGTTGTGGCTGGTACGGAGTGTACGAGCCGGTCGGCGTTCGTCGCGGTTGCGGTGCAAGACGGAGCGATGCAAGGTGCGGTGTCCCTCGATGCGGTGCAGGCAGCGGCTCGATGAGCGTCGTGCAGACGGAGTCGGTGAGTCCAAGGCGTGCGATGCAGGGCGAGACGATGCCCGATGCGGTGCTGACAGGTTGCGATGCAGGCGACCTAGCCGGAGTGCGGGAGCTGGCGTCGGACAGCGGTGCGAGTCGGAGCGGTGCGTCGCAGAGCGTGCGAGCGGTGCCCCAAATGCGGTGCGGTCTCGACTCTTGAGCCAGTTGCAGCGACAGTGTCGGTCTGGTCCGGCTGGCCCAGTGAAGCGATGCGATGCGAACTGCGGTGCCCACAGGTCACGGTGCAAGCAGCGGCTCGATGTTGGCGGCGTCGGACGTCGCCCACGGTGAGACCAGGGTTGCGATGCGAAGCGGGGCGATGCGGTCTGCGGTGCAAACAGGTCACCGGCCAGGGATGGATTCGGTTGACGGAGTCGGTTGCAGTTCCCTTCCTCTGTGGCGACTGAAACAGCGTTCCAGAAGCGGTACCCAGAGGCTTGTGAAGTCTTTGTAGTCCCTGAGACTTCTTAACAGGAGGCCAGCTCGGTTTCAGGCCCTTGGAGATACTCAGCACAAGTTTGTAGAAAGTTCAGTCCAGTCCTTTCACTGCCCAAGGCAGAAGCAGCAGCTGCAGGCCAACCCAACAAAGCAACAACACAGCAAAGGGGCAGTACTCCTCCTGGCAGCTCTTCCAGCTCTTCGTCTTGGCAGGTTCCTTGATTCCAGCGAGATCTAAATTCATGGGGTCAGGGCCCCAATATTTATATCCCAACTTCCTTTGTTCTCTGAAGGCAGAGAGGCCTTTGCCTAGTCCAAACCAGTTCTGGAGCACTTTGTTGACAAGTCTCCGTCCCGTCTTTCAGTGAGCAGGCCAGGGACATCAGACGCACCACAGGAGGTGGAGCCAGCATTGTGGAGGGAAGGCACTGTCCTATTCAGGGCCCAGGTGCGACCCCTCCCACCCATCTACAGGTCGATCTGGCTATTCAGCCCTGCGCTGACTCACCCTGTCTCCTGGCATCCCCCAGCCCCGGTCACTCACATTCCAGACAAGGAATACACAACCTCGCAGAGGCAGGCTTGGATGGTTAGACAAGAAAATACCCACTTTCTAAAAGTGGTATTTTCAAACACAGAATGTTAAAACCAACTTTACTAAAAGCTGCATTTTATCATTCTGAGTCCAGGCATACTAAACTTTAATTTCTACCATGTTCCCGGGGTCAGTTAGGATTATATACTGTAATAATCAAAACCGCCCGTTCTGGCCTAGGGGGAACAGGTAGCCTTGCAATAGTGAAAAACGAACTAGGCTGTAATTCACTATCAGGACATGCCGCACACACCCGGGCATGTCCTACCTTTCGCGTACAACGCACCCTGCCCACAGGGGTACCTTGGGCCTACCTTAGGGGTGACTAACATGCAGCAAAGGGAAGGTTTAGGGACTTGCAAGTGTGTGCACTTGCCAAGTCGACATGGCAGCCCCAGGCTGCGCACGGAGCTCTGCGTTGGCAGGCCCGAGTTACACTTACGGGCTGTTTGCGTGGGTGGCACAATCCAGTGCTGCAGCCCACCAACAGCATTTGGTCTATAGGCCCTGGCACTCGCAGTGCACTTTACAAGGGACTGACAGATAAACCAAATAGGCCAATCATGGAAACACCAATCCATAACACATTTTATACAGGAGCACTTGCACTTTCCCACTGGACCGCAGTGAGGAAAGTGCGCAGAATCATCACACCAGCAAAAACAGAGTCAAAACCGGGAGGTCAGAAAGCAAAAAGTCAGGGGAAACACGCCAAAAGATGCCAAGTCTAACACACATCACTTCTGAAACATGGAACAACCTCCCACTACACATAAGAGCCTCATCCTCACTTTTTGAGTACCACAATAAGCTGAAGACCTGGCTTTCCCAATAGCTCCCCTGCCCACCATAAGTGAGGCTAGACCCACAAGTTCAGCATCAGGATACTCTCCCTGGTGATAGTGCGCTCTACAAATTAACATAACCAGTGGCGTAACACAGGCCCCCGCAGCCCCCACGGTGCAGGGGGGGCCCTGAGCTGCAGGGGGCCCCCTCAGCACGGTACTGTGGTCCGAGAGCTCCTGATAAAATCCGGAACGGGGGCCCCTCCGTGCCCCTTGCAGGGGGCCCCCTCAAATTTCGTTACGCCACTGAACATAACATGACATGACATAACATCACATAACATAACATCACATCACATAACATACCATGGATGCAGGTGTGTGATACCCCGGAGGGCGCCCTGTTTCCCACATGGATGCGGTTGTGTGATGAGTTCACATGTTAAGCCCGAAGGCGCTCGGTACTCCGCGAGGATGCGGTTTTGTGATGTGCTTATAATGGGAACATTACAACAGTTTTATTACATTTAAAGCCACAGACATTCCTGTGGCCACTGGGGTTTCCTCGCATCCCAGTGTGGAGAAAGTTAGAGAAACAGCAGCAGCACCAGGCTCTCAGCAGAGAGAGCAACGTAGGGTGAGGAAGAGAGCCAAGGAGATCCCGAGCAGGCATCAGCTTGTCAGGATGAATGAGAGGTCAGAGAACGGATGGGGGAATGGGACAGAGGAGGAAGGGTGAAGACATCAAACGAAAGAATGAATCATGCATAGAATGCATGAGTGAAGAAAAGACAGAATGGTAGAAAAGACACCTTTAAGAATGAGTGAATGGATGAAAGAAGCAGCAACCAAAAATGAATGGCGGATTATATACATTGTTGTATGAATTAGTAATTGGATCAATCAAAGAATTAATGAGTGAATAGATACACCATTCAAAGATGAATCAGTGGCAAACATGCTTTCTGGAGTAAAGAAAATCGCTGAAAATGAATGTGCCATCGAGACTAATGAAGAAGCAGACGAAGGACTATACTAAAAAATGAACAAACCTATCACTGAACGAATGAACGGGCCAATGAATCGATGGAAAATGACAGATGTTGAAATTGAGATATTATCTTAAGACTGAAATACCAAACCTGTTGCAAAAAGTAATGGTGGAATTAGTATTGAAAGAATTGTGGGAAAGAAAATGAGAGAACGAAATCAGAATACATTGCAGTTCCACATATTCCTAATTACAACCAACAGGTTACCATCTATGCGGGCTGAGGAGCTCTCAGGAACTCACCGTGAATCACAGCGCTTCGTGACAGTCTACAGTACAAATAATGAATGCAAAACTGAAAGGTGACATCTCTTCAACGGAATAAACAGCAGACCGCAGGTGTATTACAGCCAAGAAGATAGGACGTCAAGAACAGAGGAGAGGTTTCCCGGCCACAGCACTGAAAAGGGAATTAACCCTTTGCTGATCCAGGTCTAAAAAGATATCTCCTGAATGCTTTCAACAGCCAGTAAATTGGGGCCTTACACTCCTTAAGGCAGCCTTTATAGCGTTCACCACAGCTCAGGAAGGTACATCCTTTTGGCTTGAAAGCTTCAATGTATAAGAAGAGAGAGAAATACAGTCCAAAGATCCTACATCAATTGGCATAGACCATGAAATATATACCAAGTGTGTTCTGTTCGATCTACAACATTAGAAGGAGGAGGGAAACACACTGACCCCAGCACGAGGCGCATTTAGGAAAGGCCTGTCCACTGTCGCTGGACTTTTAATATTGCTTCGTCTGATAGAAATGTCAGTACAGAGACAGTAACGCCACTATATCGGACATTCATTCACTACAGCGCCTGACATTCATTCACTACAGCGCAGAGTTTAATACCATCAGCCGCGAGATATTATGGGCACAACTGGAGAAACAGGCGCAGGGCCCAGTTACGAGCTACTTTCAAGCTGTATTCGAACAACACAGCCCAGGTCAGTCTTGCCCAGAAAAGCAAGTGCTTAAGCAACAGGAGTGTAAGGTGAGGTTCACTTTTGGCTCCACCACTATATAATCTATACTCTAATGACATCTACCATACATACTACGAAAATGCTACAAAAATCAGAAAGGAAAATATTCTGATACTGTTGTAAGTGAACGGCCCTGTGCTTCAAGCACGACCTCAGAAGCACGAGGTGTCTCTTGAAAGAGACTAAAAACTACTGTGCACCAAAAAACGAATCGAATAATGACTAGAATGTACTATATGAAGAAAAAAAAGAAAGTCGGCAGAAAAGAATCCATAAAAAAACAAATAGTTAGTGGGTGAAGGGATGAATGAGTCCATCAGCCAATGAACGCAACAATGACAAAGACTGAAAACTGGAATGGATACACTATGGACTGAATGAATTAATGTATTCACAGCACAATTAACTCACAGAATGAATGATGGAATGAACACGTGCTAAAAATGTGACACACACAAACACATGACAACAAACGGATCAAAGTGAACCAAAAACACTTATATTGCTCAAAGAAATAAGTAGACAAAGGTTGAATGCTGAAAATAATGAAAGAATGAATAGGTGAATACATAACTAATGAGGTGTTCGACATCCTTACCACTTTGTGGCTGCAAAATGTTTTGATGATCTGTTATTGGGTGGGAGTGATGAGGACTATGAAAGCTATGATTAAGAACATGAATTAATGATAGAAAAGGACAAGTTACTTACCTTCGGTAACGCCTTATCTGGTAGAGACATGATCTAGCTGCAGATTACCTACCTTTGAACTTCCCAGGCATCAGACTGGATCCGGAAGATTTTTCTTGAGCAGTACCCTGCACGCCGATAGGTGGCGTTGATCGACTCTGCGTGACGTCGTCGGCATTGTCTCCCTCATCATGACGTCCGCATCGTCAATATAGGCGCCACCTCCGCGTGCTGATGCCCGTACTTTTCACAACTGTCCACACCAGAAGCGCGGAGCCATATAGTTGACTGACAGTGGTACGTTTAGACAACTAGGGCCCTGAAGGGGAACAGCCCTGACAATAAGAAATGATCCACAGTGCGGGGAGGATGGGTGAGTCGGTAAGCAATGTTATGTTATGTTATGTTAACTGCTACTTTTATAGCGCATAATCACCATCAGGTCTCTTAGCGCTTTGAGAGAGGGGTCCGATGCCCGATACCCACTGCAGTCCCCAGGAACATGCATAGCAGATGATTAGATGGAGTCTAACGCCTCCCTGAACAGGAGCGTTTTGAGGCGTTTCCTGAAAGGGAGGAGAGAGCATTCCTTGCGAAGGCCATCGGGTAGTTTGTTCCAGAGTTGCGGGAGCAGGACAGAGAGGGCTCTGCCTCCCTTGGATATTGTATTAAACCGGGGAACTGCCAGCAGGCAGCTCTCGGCGGACCGGAGTTTACGGCCAGGTACATAGTTTTGAAGACGCTCTTTAATGTATGTTGGGGCCTGGCCGTACATTGCTTTATGGGCAATACAAAGGCCCTTGAATTTGGCCCTCTGCTTAATGGGGAGCCAGTGAAGCTTGCGCAAAAGAGGGGTAGCATGTGCCCTTCTAGTGAGCCTGAAAATCAGCCTGGCTGCATCATTCATGGTCACCTGTAATTTGTTAGTTAGTTTTTCCGGAAGGCCGATGTACAGGGCGTTCCCGTAATCTAATCTGGACAGGATGGTGGCTGATACTATCATCTGTAGAGCTGTCGTTGAAAGAAGGGGGGCAAGTCTCCGCAACTGTCTCAGCAGGCCAGTGCATGTACCAATCACGGTCAAAACTTGGTTGGTCATAGAGAGGTCCGCATCTATCTTGATGCCCAAGCTTTTTACGGTCGTGACTGGCGTAGGGGTTGTGCCCAACTCTTGGGGTTAGAAACGGTCACTCCAAGGGTTTGGTTTCCAGGGGATGACTAGGACCTTAGCAATCTGCAGCTAGATCATGTCTCTACCAGATAAGGCGCTACCGAAGGGAAGTAACTTGTCCATCTGACAGAGTAATCTAGCCGAAGATACCTTACCTTTGAACAGATACCCAAGCAATGCCATCCCCGGAGGAGGAACTGCGGAAAGGTTTACACCAGAAAGTCCTGTAGGACCGAACGGCCAAAGCGGCCCTCCCTACAGACCTGATTGTCTAGGCAATAATGCTTGGCAAACGTGCCCAGGGATGCCCACGTAGCCGCCTGGCAGATGTCGAGAACCAGGACACCACGCTGGAGAGCCGTGGTGGCTGCCAAAGCCCTGGTAGAATGACCTCTGAGGCCTTCGGGAGGCTGTTTCTTTGCCAGAGCGTAACATATCTTAATGTAGAGGATAACCCTTCGGGAGATGGTCTTTTCTTCTGTGTAGCAACGTACCCCACAAAGAGTTGGTCGTCCACCCGAAACTCTTTAGTGCGGTCAAGGTAGAATGATAACGCTCTTTTTGGGTCTAGACGATGGAGACGTTCTTCTTCCTTAGAAGGATGTGGAGGAGCATAGAAGGTGGGCAAGGTGACAGATTGCCCTAGGTGGAAAGGTGTCACTACTTTAGGCAAAAAAAAAGCCCTAGTGCGGAGCACTACCTTGTCTGGGAAGACGGTCAGGTAAGGAGGCTGATAAGAGAGTGCCTGCAACTTGCTCACCCTCCTGGCAGAAGTTATAACCACTAAAAAGGCTGTCTTAATGGTGCAGTGGCTCGAATGGTGCACACATGAGATAAGTGAGGACCATGTTAAGGTCCCACTGGGGCATGATGAAAGGTGAAGAGGGAAACAATTGTGCAAGCCCCTTCAGAAATCTATGTACAATAGGGGACCTGAAAAGTGACGGTTGGTCTGGCAACCGTAGAAAAGCAGAAAGGGCTGAAAGGTAACCCTTCAGAATGCCCAGAGCAGAGCCCTGCTGGGCAAGAAACAGGATGAAAAGGAGAATGTCAGAAAGGGAGGCAGACAAAGGGTAAATAGACTGTTCTATACAATATTGACAGCCTTTTTGCCATCGGCAGGCATATATCGACTTAGTAGAGGGATGCCTGGCTGCCAGAATAGCATTGCATACTTCAAGAGGAAGGTCAAATGCTGTCAACTGTCGCCGCTCAATCTTCACGCAAGGAGGCGGAGATTTGACAGGTTCGGGTGGAGGACCTTTCCCTGCTGCTATGACAGAAGATCCTCCCAAAGGGGCAGCCTGATTGGAGGATCGATGCTCATATGCAGAAGCTTAGGATACATGTTAGACTTGGCATCTTTGGTGTGGTTTCCCCTCACTTTTTGCCTCTACTTCCTGTATTTTTGATGCTGTGCTGGATTTCAAATTTGCTGGCTTAGATGCTTTGGGCACTTTGCCACTGCTGATCAGTGTCAAAGTGCAAGTGCTCCCTGTATAAATTGTCTTTACAATTGGTTCTCCCCGATTGGCATATTTGATTTACTGGTAAGTCCTTAGTACAGTACACTGAAGTGTGCCAGGGCCTGTAAATCAAATACTACTAGTGTGCCTGCAGCACTAATTATGCCACCCACATGAGTGGCCCTGAAAAGGTATCTCAGACCTGCCACTGCAGTGTCTGCGTGCAGTTTTGAACTGCCATGTCGACTTGGCAAGGGCACCCACTTGCCAGGCCCTAACCTTCCCTTTTCTTATTTTATTTATTTTTATTTATTTGATGAGTTTTATATAGCGCTGGCTAGACCCGGAGGTATCAGAGCGCTTTACATGAGGTTCCACATTGTTACAAAGTTACATCAGTTACAAGTTACATCTGTTGCAAGAAAACATTTAAAGAGCATAGAAGACAAGATAAATGGAGCGTAGAAGGGTAGGGGAGTAAGGTAAAAGGGTAGGAGGGAGATACAGCGGAGAGACGAAGGAAAGTCTGCCCAAAGTCCGGCTGGGTAGGTGACGGCCGAGGGGTTAGTCCACAGTCCATCTCCTCTATACCTATCAAGGTAGCTCCACCGGGCATCGGCCAAAATGCTAGGTCTCAACGGTCGGTGGCAAGTTCACAGATTCAATGTCCTGATGGGTGAGCCGGATGGGGGATATGCTCGAGGTCTGGTCGATGTCCAATTTTTGTCCAAGAGTAGTAGCACATCGTGGTAAAGGACCACTGTGGCGGCCATCTTGGTGTCAGGCAAGGGAATCTGCCCCCTATAAAAATGCCATTTTATATGCAGAGCCCTCGATTGCTACTACTGGCGCAGGCTGAAGTGAGCGAGTGAGCAGTGATAGCCGGCCAAGGAGCCACAGGGTGGGGAATCACTGGCAGAATTTATGCTTTGCACTGCACAGGAGTTAAGTATTGCGGCAAGATCAGTGCAAATCAGTGCAGATGCGGTTGAGCGGGGACGTTGCGGCCGCCATTTTAAGGTCAGGCAGGTGCAGGCAGCTACTCGGGATCTATCGATCGCCTTGAGGGAGATTACCACGCAGCAAAAAGCAAGGAATATTGAGCTGAGGAGCGCGGTTGGCTTTACACTAACCTTAAATCATAAGTCGTGTTGAGCAGCAAGTTTGATGGCTTTGGGTCCCGGTGTAGAACATTAGCTGAATGAATGTATTTCAGCCCACGCAAAATCTGATATAACAGACATGGCCGTTGCTAAGATGTTGGGTTTTTAAGAGTTTGTACAGATCAGTCTCCATGAGGTCCTGTACGATGTCCACCTCCCCAAGCCCCAGTGCGCGCTCCCACCTGTTGGTATTGAGGAGCGGTGCGATTGTCTTCGTCACAGTCTCAAGAACGCAGGGCCGACTGTGGGTCTCGTTCTTGGTTTGGTTATAGCCAAAGTCGATCTCCTCCTTCAGGGCCAACGCAGGTGAGGGCCAAAGCCACACGGCGGGATGGGCTCGTGGGTCTACACTCCCTCGCCTCTAGGGAGCGTCAGCCCAGTTGGGACGTTCAGCGAGTGGAGGGGCCAGCGCCAATTATCTCTTCACTCAGCAGTGTCTCAGCGCGGATCCTCATGGTCACGCTTTTCTTACATGTAAGGCACCCCTATGGTAGGCCCAAGGTACCCCCCTGGGCATGGTGCAGTGTATGTGAAAGGTAGGACATGTACTGGTGTGTGTGACATGTCCTGATAGTGAAATACTGCCAATTTTGTTTTTCACTATTGAAAAGCTATCTTGCCTTATACGATAGAATGGGAAATGCTTTTTAACATCTCACAAGTATAACTTCCCATTGGGACAAGATAGAGAAATAATGTTTAGGCTCTCTGAACTCAGAATTTAATAACATATCTTTTAGTAAAGATGGTTTTTAAATTATGCGTTTGAAAATGCCACTTTTAGAAAGTAGGCATTTTCTTGTATAACCATTCTGTGTGCCTCTGCCTGTTTGTGTATTGAGCATCTGGTTTTGGAGTGACAGGGGCTGGGGATGTGCATTCACTGTAGACAGCCACTGGGGGGCCCTTCCTGGATGACTCAGAGCTGCATTTACATTTAGAGTAGTGGGAGGAGATTTCCTTGCACCTGAATAGGGCCTGTCTCACTTGGACAATGCTGTCTCCTCCCCCTGTGGTCATACTGCACCAGTGAGGACAGAACTGGGTTGGACTGGGCTCAGAGACCCACGCACAAAGAGAACAAAGACATTTTGGGGTATAAGTATTAGACCTAAAACCCCAGAACTTTAGACTGCTTCTGGAATCAAGAGGAACCTTTGCCAAGGAGAAGAGCTGGAGAAACTGGAGGAGGAGTACTGCCCCTTTGCTGTGTGCTGTCTGGGGTTGGCCTGCAGTAGATGTTTCTGCCAAGGAAAGGACAAGGACTTTGCTGTGTGCTGTGTCCCCCTGCTTGAGGAAGATCTCCAAGAGCTTGAGTAGAGCTTGCCTCCTGTTCTGAAGTCTCATTGACACAAAGACTTCACCCCCCAGCTCCTCTGAACGTCCTTGCTGGGAGTTCTGACCTGCCAAGAGGTGCATGTGACTGTGTTGGGCCTCTGGAGTTTATTCCTGCTGTTGGGAGCTGGAAAAGCAACGCAACTACAAGAAAATCGATGCATCGCTCTTCTTGCGGCTGTTTTTCCGACGCAGCACCGCTGTGCGAGAAGAATCTTCACGCATCGCCGCGCCGCTGTCGAATCTGACGCAGCGCCTGTCGCTGCTGCAAGAACCGACGCATCGAGAGATCGCGGCTGAAGAAACTGACGCAGTGTCGCTCTACGCCACCGCATCGTTCACCGACAAATCCCGGATTTCCACGCATCGTACCCAAGTTTTCCCGACGCATCACCCGCGGACCAGAACAGTCTCAAAATCAACTCATCACTTCCCCCTATAGACCGGATTCGACGCATCACTTCTCCTGCGTGCAGCAGAACTGTCGCATCGCCTCCCCATGGTCTCAGGAACTAACATGTCTCTTTGTTTTTCGATGCTTCCCATCTCTGCGGCTGTTTGGCCTTGTGAATTTTGTCGCAACTACAGGTACTTTGAGAGAGGTCACGCATCCATAGTTTTCTAAGGACCCAGTTGTTTGAAACCTTTTTAAAGTCATATTCTTATTACATTTATGTTGGATTTTTGTCGTTTTTGTCTTGTTGAGTTTAGATAAAGATACTTTTTTTGTCTAAACTGATGTGGTGTCCATTTCTGGGGTTATCACTGTATTACTGTGTGTTTCGAGTGCAAATACTTTACACATTGCCTTTGGGATAAGTCTGTCTGCTCGTGCCAAGCTACCCAGGGGGTGAGCAGGGGCTATCTAGAGTGTGTATACCCCTTACCCTGATTAGAAGCAAGGGTCCCTATTTGGACAAAGGTACCTACTTCTGCCAACTAGAGAGCCCCATTTCTAACATTGGTGGTCAGCGGTGAGGATTTGAACTTGTATTTGTACTTGACCCACAGTGATTGGTGTATATTACTAGTTTAGTGCAGACCACTTTGCAACCACATACTGTGTTTTGTTTTTGGTTCTATTTTTGATCTGACCCTTGAGCTATCCACGCATCATGTCTCTAAATGGTAACTCAGCAAGTGAGGCTGCAGAATTGGAGTTTGACATTGAAATGTTAAGTAGTTACAAGGTAGAGCAACTCAAGCAATTCTGCAGGAGCTTTGGATGTCCCATGAAGAGCCACTCTAGGAAAGAGGAGCTGCAGAAGCCCTTAGGGGCCTGGTGGGAGGCCAGACATGCTGAGGAGGCAGGGGATGCAGATGTGGAGTGTGGTGTGCCAGAAAATGGTTTCAGATCCCAGGATTTGCCTGTTCGGAGAGCCGCCTCTGTGGCTGGCAGTGGTCATTCTTCTAGGAATCCCTTTCCAGAGGAATTGGAGGACAGGCAAAGGGCCAGAGATCATAAACTGGAGGTTATGAGGCTCCAGTTGAAGCAATTGGAAATGGAGAACCAAAAAGCTGCCATAGAGAAGGAAAAGATGGCAGAGGAGAGAAAGAACGCTTGTGCCTTAGAGGAAAAGAAATTGCTTTTGGCACATGAATTGAGCACGGGAGAGCTGGACATCAAGGCCAAACAGGTGGAGTCCAGTACAAATGGTGCCAGCGCACAGCCAGTGCAAGGGGGTAAAGTTTACATTCCCAAGGACCTAGTACAGAATTTCCAGAAGGGGGAGGATATTTATGCATGGCTTGCATCTTATGAGGCAGCACTGCATATGAATGAGGTCCCTGAGAAGAACTGGGGAGCGGGCCTGTGGAGACACTTTGAGGCCAATGGGAGGAACACCCTGACACCTTTGGAGGAGGCGGGTGCCCTGACCTATCCCAAAATGAAGGAGGCTTTATGCCTCAGGTATGGGCTTACACCTGAGCAGTACAGGGAAAAGTTTAGGTCCTTCAAGAAACTTGAGTCCAATACTTGGGTTGAGTGTGTGAACATGTATTGCAGAGCACTGGATGGTTGGATAAAGGGCAGCAAGGTAACTGATTAACAGGGGTTGTACAATCTGATTGGTTGGGAGCACTTGAGTAGTCTTTGTGTTCCAGAGCTGCACCAGCACCTGATGGATAGTAAGCTGACTGACCCCAGGAAGCTTGCTCAGGAGGCGGACCGCTGGACGAGTACCAGGGTCCACAAGGGGTATGTGGGAAACCCAGCCAAAGATGGGCAGGGCCCCCAGCAGAAGAGTTGGGGGGACATGGGTAACCACAAGGAGTTCTCTAAAGGGCCCCAAAATAGTTCCCAAGGTAAAGATTCCCAGCACCCCAGTTCTAATAAGCCATGGCCCCCTAAGAGTAGGCCAGACAACCGGGGTCCCCGCAAGTGTTATGGATGTGGTCAGGAAGGCCACCTGGCGAATGATCCCAAGTGCCCCAAGGCACCACCAGCACCCATTGGTGCACTGTCACCGGGGTTAGCTAGTGTAGTGTTTGGGGAGGAGTTGGTTCCTAGTGAGGGTGGGGAGCCAGCTGTGATGACCCTTATCTCATTAGGAGATAGAGAGATGGTGCAGGAAACCTGCCTGCCGGATAACACTAAAAAGTACCTACAGTGGGTGACCATCAATGGGAGGAGGGTGCAGACTCTGAGAGACACAGGAGCCAGTGTGACATCTGTCAGGTGTCATTGGGTGTCTGAAGAGCAAGTCGTGCCCAATGTACTTCACTCTGTAGTTGCTGCAGACAACTCTGTGCGCCTGTGTAAGGTGGCGCAGGTTCCGTCTGAGTGGGAGGGGGGGGTGGTCTCAGGTTCTTTGAAGGTCGTTGTAAGTCCGTCCATGCCTGTTGACTGTCTGCTTGGCAATGACCTGGAGAGCTCACCTTGGAAGGAGGTGGCGAGCCAGGCTCATTTAAAGATGTTGAGACTGCCTGAGTGGGCCTGTGTGACCACTCGGTCAATGGCAGCCAGTAGGGGTGATCAAGAAGACCTGGAGCCTGAAAGAGTGGCCCAGGTGCCTGCCAGAAAGAGGAAGGGCAGGGAACATGGGAAACCAGCCCCCGAAGTTCCCACGGTCCAGGAGGAGGCAGAACCTGGAACCTACAGGGGAACAAATGGCCGAACTGGGAGACCTGCCTGAGCTGACCCATTGGCAGCAGGAAGGAGGTCCTTCCAGGGAGGAGTTCTGCCAGGCACAGATGGAATGCCCTACGCTTAGTGGTTTGCAGCAGCAGGCTGCAGACCTGGCAGCAGGTGGTCCGTCCGGATCACATTTGATTTATTTTGGATAATGGTCTCCTTTACAGTGAGCCTAAGGTTGCTGAGCCCGGGGCAGCCCGTGTGCTGGTGGTACCCGCGTGCTACAGGACCTTCCTACTGGGTCTGCCTCATGACGTGCCTTTGGCTGGACATTTGGGGTGCGACAAGACCTATCACAGGCTTGTCACCCACTTTTACTGGCCCCAAATGCAGAAGCACGTTGGCACACATAGTAGGTCTTGTCAGACTTGCCAGGCAAGTGGCAAGACTGGAGGGAAGTGTAAGGCTCCCCTCCAACCCTTTCCTGTGGTAAGCACCCCTTTCGAGCGGGTGGGCATCAACATTGTAGGGCCACTGGAACCCAAGTCAGCCTTAGGCAACAGGTTTATCTTGGTCTTGGTGGACCATGCCACCCGGTATCCAGAACCTGTCCCTCTCAGGACAATCACAGCCCCTGTGGTGAGCCGTGCATTGATGGGGATCTTTTCCCGTGTGGGGTTCCCCAGAGAGGTGGTCTCTGACCGTGGTACAAACTTAATTTCAATGTATATGAAGTCCCTGTGGGAGGAGTGTGGTGTAATATACAAATTCACCACTCCTTACCATCCCCAAGGGAATGGGTTGGTTGACAGATTCAACCGAACCCTGAAAGGCATGATAAAGGGTCTTGCAGAACCCATTAGACGTAAGTGAGACGTCTTCCTACCATGCCTGCTGTTTGCCTACAGAGAAGTACCGCAGAAATCCTTAGGGTTCAGTCCCATTGAATTACTGAACGGGCACCCTGTGAGAGGACCTCTGAGTCTGGTAAAGGAGGACTGGGAGAAAACTCCTGGTAAGACCCCCCAAGATGTGTTCAGCTACATGCTGGCCTTTAGAAACCAGACTCTGCGCTTCAGGTAAATCGCTCAGGTGAACCTGGAAGCCAGCCAGGAGGAGATGAAATAATGGTATGACCAGAATACCACTCTGGTTGAGTTTCAGCCTGGCCAAAAAGTGTGGGTGATGGCACCAGTGGAGCCTTGTGCGCTCCAAGACAAGTGGACTGGTCCATTTGAGGTGGTGGAGCGCACAAGTGATGTGACATACTTGGTCAACTTGCAAACTCCCAAGAACCCTTTGAGGGTCCTACACGTGAACCGCCTCAAACCTCACTTTGAGAGGTCTGAAGTGACAATGCTCCTGGCTACAGATGATGGAATGAAAGAGGAGAGTGAGCCTCTTCCTGACCCCCTGTCAGCCAAGGAACATGATGGGTCAGTGGATGGAGTGAACCTCTCTCCCACCCTGACCCCAGAGCAGCAGCGAGACTCTCGCCAGGTGCTGGGACAGTTCGCCTCCCTGTTCTCCATGACTCCAGGAATCACCAATTGGTGTGTCCATGATGTGGACACTGGGGACAGTTTAGGGGTGTTAGGGGTGATAGAGCCCTCCAGCAGCCCCTGGGATATCCCAGTGGTCTTGGTTCCAAAAGCTGCTGCACCCGGTGCCACTCTTGAACTCCGGTTCTGCGTGGACTACCGTGGGCTCAATGCAGTCACCAGGACTGACGCGCACCCCATCCCCAGAGCTGATGAGCTCATTGATCGGCTGGGAGCTGCCTGGTACCTTAGTACGTTTGATCTAATGTCTGGGTACTGGCAGATTGCCTTGACTGATGGGGCAAGAGAGAGGTCTGCGTTTTCAATGCCAGAGGGGCACTACCAGTTCCGTGTCATGCCCTTTGGGTTGAAGAACGCCCCCGCCACATTCCAGAGACTGGTCGACCAGGTACTGTCCGGGCTGGAGGAATTCGGCGCCACCTACCTGAATGACATTGCTGTGTTAAGCTCCAGCTGGGAGGAACACTTGCAACACCTCTGTGAAGTGTTGAAGGCCCTGCAGAAGGCAGGCCTCACTATCAAGGCCAGTAAGTGCCAGATAGGGCAGGGATCTGTGGTGTACTTAGGGCACCAGGTAGGAAGCGGCCAGGTGGCGCCCCTACAGCCTAAGATCAACACCATTCTGGCTTGGGAGCCCCCCAAGACCCAGACAGAGGTGAGAGCCTTTTTAGGACTCAACGGGTACTACAGACGGTTTGTCAAGGGATATGGCACCATTGATGACCCCTTGACAGAGCTGACTTCAAGGAAGCAGCCAAGAAAAGTGATCTGGACCGATGCCTGTCAGACCGCTTTTGATGCCCTGAAATCTGCCATGTGCACGGCACACGTGCTCAAGGCACCCAACTTCTCCCAAGAATTTGTTCTGCAGACAGATGCTTCAGAGCATGGTGTGGGAGCAGTATGCTCACAATTGAACGACGAGGGCTTGGACCAACCCGTAGCTTTCATTAGTAGAAGGCTACTTCCCAGGGTACAGAGGTGGAGTGCAATTGAAAGAGAAGCTTTTGCTGTGCCCTGGGAGCTGAAGAAGCTAAGACCCTACTTGTTTGGGACTGTCAGGTTCCCCCTTCCAGAATCCTCAGGACTGTGCTGATGCTCAATGGGGTCCACCTCTCAACTGCCCCAAGTCCGGAATATAAATACATACGGACTAGTGAGATAGTCAAGCGAGGGAAGGAAAGGGTAGGAACAGCAAGGAGGGAGATCTGAGGATGACACAAGAAGAGCACCTTAAATATAACGTCCTCCTTAATACATAGCACATACTATTTTACTATACTACAAAAAATAGGAGGACTGACTGTAACACGCTACCTGTAAAGAAAAGGAAGGAGCGGTATCAGGAGAGAGAAGAGGGTGTTTTGCAGACTTCCAACACGAAAACTAGCATGAGGAGACAATAAACAGTGATGTTTATACATGCAGACAGAACACAATTGCGGAAGTTCTTTCGTAGTATGAAACACTTTCCCACCTACCCAATTTAGGTGTGGAAGAGCCGGGTGTGCAAAGCCGGTATCTTCCTGGACACCCCCCCTACTAATCTCTCCTAAGGATTAAGCAAATGAAAAGACCATGTAAGAAAAACGAGTCCTTAGTACAATAACAGACTTGCACTAATACCCAACAAATGAAGAGCCTTTGATAAGTTCAGATTCCACAATATCAAAGTAATGCACAATTTGGACATCCGGGATGCACAATTAGCAGAACAGTCAAAATAAAGCCTGGTTAGAGCTTCACATCCCGCTCTAATGTATTCAGTACTTTGTTCGCCAGACTCTTCATGAAACTATTGTACAAATAAGCACCACGTAACACATGTATCCAATGTGTTCAGCAGTATTCAAAGTGAAGATCAAGCAGCAATATCGATCAGCAAGCCAATTGCATCCCGCTCTATGGAAACAAGAGAGCTCGCGCCTAGACTAGCTTAATGTGCCACGTAACAGTTCCCCAAAAGAACACCTCCCTGCATGAGACCGCGGAAGACTGCCGGTCTCGCCAACAGGGAATACGCCGAGTAACATCACCCAAACAGCTCTAAGTTCTCCTCCGCAAGAGACCGCCGAAAATGCGATCTCGCCAACGGAGGAGACGTGAGCGCATCCGTGCAAAGCGCACGGGGAACGAAGCATAGTAATACCCCGGGAAGTAAATACTGGTGCTACTAGCACCCTTACCGCCTCGGAGTCAGGAAAGATCGAAACAGCAGCTTTCTCGGGATCCACCAAAATAATCGGCAGCGTCTGGAACTTCTACAATCATTATATCCGGTTCCTGCCTTTGCGTCTGGATCACGTGGGGCATGACGTTCGTGAAGGCTGCCGGGATATGTGGTTTCTCTCTTTATTTATCGGGCTACTTCCTGGTTTACCTGATAGTTATCTGTCAGTGTGAGCCAAGCCGATGTGCCCTGACAGTACATCCTCCTCCTGGAGAACACTGACAGACACATGGCTTGTCCGGGTACTTCTTATGGAAAGCGGCCACCAGACGTGCCGCGTGCACCGCCCCAGCTGGCTCCCAGGAGTCCTCCTCAGGACCATATCCTTTCCAGGAGACAAGATAGCACAACTTACGTTTTGTTATTCTGGAATTTAGAATGCCATTCACCTCATATACTGGGTCTTGTGGAACCCAAATGGGAACGGGCCGTTTCTTAACAGGGCTATGAGATGGCTTCAAAAGAGAGACATGAAAAACAGGGTGTATACGGAAATGTGCAGGCAGCCTCAGTTTCACTGCTACAGGGTTGATGTGTTTAACCACTTTATATGGACCAATGTACCTAGGCTTGAATGCACTGTGTTTCTTAAATCTGATATTCTTTGTGGACAACCAAACTAACTCTCCCTTTTTATATGTTGGGCCTGGCCTACGGTGCTTGTCTGCCTGTTTCCTATACTGACCTTTAGCATGTTAGCAGATTGTTCTGTGTAGTAAGCAAGGTTTTTCGTATATGCAGCATTCTCTTATGTACTTCTGGGAGCTTTGTGTTGTGATTGGGAAGTAAAAAAGGAATGAAGCGAGGATGGAAACCGTAAGTACTAAGGAAAGGTGTGTTTTGTTAGAACTATGCTTGGCACTGTTGTAAGCGATCTCAGCTAACCACAACCACTCCACCCATGCCTCTGTGTTGTTATCTACATATCACCTCAGGAACTGCTTCAGTGTTTGATTCAGTCTCTTGGTTTGACCGTCTGTTTGGGGGTGGAAACTCGTGGACATGGAGGACGCTATCTGCAACTCGGAACACCATGTTTTCCAGAAGAGAGCAGTAAACTGTGTTCCCTTGTCGGAAACGATCACTCTCGGAAGACCATGTAACCTGACCACATTCGTTAACAATAATCGTGCTAACTGCCCTGCAGAAGGCACCTGTTTGCATGCAATAAAATGGCCCATCTTTGTTAAGTAGTCGATGACCACGACTATTGCGGTGCACCCCTGATCCCGGGGCAAACCCACAATGAAGTCCACTGATATTCTTTCCCACTGAGTTTCCGGTGTGGGCAACGGTTGGAGGAGACCCTGGGTTTTACTATGATCGGTTTTCATCTGAGCGCAAATGGAACATCGTTTCACCCATTGCAAAATGTCAAGACGTACCGTTGGCCAGCAGAACTGGCGTAATACCCTCTCAATGGTCTTTTTCCCACCAACATGACCAGCACACGGGAGATCATGACACCATTGGAACACGAGTTTTCTCAACTGCAGAGTAGGGATTAACACCTGCTGCCCCTTCATAAATAAACCACGACGTAACTGCCATTCTGGATGACGTCTTAGCCAATCGCTCCAGGTAAAGGACTGAATCCCTTGTCTCACCTTCCTCAGGAAGTCATCTGTTTGTATCGTACAAAGAACTTTACGGGGTTCTATGATTGCTCTTTTGATAGCAGCTTGTTGAGAATTGGGGTTTTCTTGACGTGTTAAGGCGTCTGCCTTCTTGTTATCTTTACCGGGGCGAAAGGTGACAATGAAGTGAAACTCGGCAAAGAATAACATCCAGCGAAGCTGACGAGGAGTGAGATGACGCGGGGCTCTCATGAACTGAAGATTGCGATGGTCAGTGTAAACGGTTACTTGGTGTTTAGTCCCCATTAGCCAGTGCCTCCATTCCGTAATGGCATCTTTGATGGCTAATAGTTCCTTTTCTGCAATAGTGTAATTGTGCTCAGCGGGGTTCAGTTTTCTGGACATGAACGCAATTAGGTGTAGTTGACCTGTCGTACCATGTCTTTGGGACAACACGGCACCCACCGCCACTTCCGATGCGTCTGCTTCTACGATAAATGGTATCTCTGGATTGGCATGTGTGAGAATCAGGGCTGATGTAAAGGCTTTTTTGAGTGACTCAAATGCAGTCTGTGCTTCTTCGGACCAGAGAAAGGGTGATTTCTTTCACAGCAGTTTCATTATAGGAGCTACCATGTTGGAGAACAGGTGGATGAATCTCCTATAAAAATTGGCAAAACCCAAAAAACATTGGATGTCTCTTGTGTTTTGGGGACAAGGCCATTCAGTGATGGCTTTGATCTTCCTCTCGGCCATCACTTGTCCAGAAGGAGTAAGCATTACTCCTAGAAATTCTACGGTGGTCACGTGGAACTCACACTTGCTTATTTTGCAGAACAAATGGTGTTTCCATAGAGCATGAAGGACTTGACTCACGTGATTTGCGTGTTCCTTTTCCTGAGATGAATATATGAGAATATCGTCTATGTAGACCACGACGAACCGATCTAGATATTCTCTGAGCACGTCGTTCAGGAAGAACTGGAAAGCCGCAGGGGCGTTGCAAAGCCTTAAGGGCATAACGAGGTACTCAAATAGACCGTACCGCGTCTTGAAGGCCGTTTTCCATTCGTCGCCGTCTTGCATATGAACCAAATGATACGCTCCTCGGAGGTCGAGTTTGGTGTAGATAACCGGTAGATAACAATCGGTGGAAGCACCAAACCGCCCTGACTCTGAAGTCAGCCCCCCCCCCTCATGTGATGATCTGGCTGCTTTCTTTACTGAGAAATCAAGACTCATCAATATTGAACTGGATACCAAGCGGGCTCTACTGCTATCCAATGGGTCTACTCCCCGCCCGGCTCTAACGGACAAGATCGAACCGATGAGCCTGGGCATCAAGAACAACGCCACCTGGGTCACATTTACCCCCCTCAGTGAAAGAGACATTAAAAAGGTTCTTCAGAGTATCAACCCTTCTAATCACTTCAGCGACCCGTTGCCACCTTCCATCTTCAAAGAAATCAAGGATGTCGTCTCTCCCATCTGGACAAAGATTGTCAACGCGTCTTTGTCACAAGGCACGATCCCGGAGTGTCTAAAAGCAGCTCAGGTAACACCCATATTAAAAAAACCTACCGCAGACAGCGCTGACCGTAACAACTTCCGCCCTATCTCTAACATCCCCACCCTCGCCAAACTCCTAGAAAAATGCGTCCAATCGCAACTCTGTGCTCACATTGAAAAGTTCCATCTCCTGGACCAACATCAATCTGGCTTTCGTAGTGGGCATAGCCCCGAATCGGCTCTCACTCACGTTATGGATGACATTCTAAAAATGCTTGATCAAAATGAATCATGCCTCCTTATCCTCATTGACCTTTCCTCTACGTTTGACACTGTTAATTACGACAACCTCCTATCCATTCTAGAGCACAGGATGGGCCTGTCTGGTTCGGTGTTGCAATGGTTCTCGTCCTTCCTCCAGCACAGATCCCAAAGAGTGAAGGCGAATCACTCTCTCTCTCAGCCATCTCCACTTTCCATGGGTGTCCCCCAAGGGTCCGCCCTATCTCCCATACTCTTCAACTTGTTCTTGCAACCATTAGCTAATGCACTAAATTCCATGGACATTCTCTTCCACATGTTTGTGGATGACACCCAACTCTACCTGAAAATCTCCTCCCTGGATAACATCACCTCACTCAACACTACCCTACTGACTACTCAAAACTGGTTAACTGTGAACCACCTCCTGCTCAACACCTCCAAAACAGAATTCCTTCTCATCTCTCCTCCAAATCACACTCCTATGCCAGACCTCTGGATGAATCACCTCACCGCCTTCAACTGTTCCCCCTCATTATCGACTCAGCTAAATCCCTCGGAATCACTCTGGACAAGCGCTTGAACATGAAGACTCATATTAGCAATGTGTGCAAGGGAGCTAACCACCTGTTGAGGATACTCAGGAATCTCAAACCTTTCCTCCCACAAGCTGACTTCAAACATGTGGTCCAAGCGCTTGTTTTGCCAAGACTAGACTATGGCAGTACTACGCTCTGTGGTCTCCCCAAATATACCTTGGCCCCATTAAGGGCCTCATTGAATGCGGCGGCCAGACTGGTTACGGGTACCAAAAGAAATGCGCACATCTCCCCAGTCTTGAAATCCCTAAATTGGCTGCCCTACGAAGCAAGAATACAGCTAAAGATTGCTTCCCTATCGCACAAAGCCCTCCATTTCAAAACCCCCAGTTATCTAGCGCAAAAGCTAGAACTATCTGGAGGGGGTAGACCTTCTAGGAGTGCCAACTCTCTCCTCCTGAAACCTCAGATCTTTCGCAAAAAGAGAACATGCCACTGAGCTTTCTCCGGCTCAGCTCCGAAGATCTGGAACTCTCTCCCATCGGAAATATGTAGAATCTCCTCCAAGGTTACCTTCAAATTGGAAGTAAAAAGATTCCTTATGAACAAGTTCTTACCTTAATAGGTTGTTGGATCGTCTGCTCTAATGCATTGGACTTACACCTTTAAACCCTGCGCTGGATGCTATTCCATCTCGATATGTACCAGTTATTTTCGTATTATTTTGCTGACCCCGTGTACTTGTAATCGTTCTTTTCCTGTGAGTTCTATTTTGATATGTGTTTCTGTCTGTATCCCTATTTGAGCTTGTTCTGCAACTGTTACCTTCCTTTCCTCACAATTGTAAAGTGCTCTGATATTCCTCGGGATCATGTTTGCGCTATATAAAACTTTATAAATAAATAAACCGCCGTTTTCACCTGTTCTAACAGTACAGAAATCAAAAATCAAGGGTAATGGGTATTAGTTCTTCACAGTAATTTTATTCAGGGCTCTGAAGTCGATACAGACCCTTAACTCCCCGTTAGCCTTTGGTATGAAAAACAGGGGAGATGCCGCAGGAGACCTGGAAGGACGAATGAAACCTAAGGCGAGGTATTTATCCAAGTATAGTCTCAGATGTTGATTTTCTGGTTCCGTGAGGGCATAGTTTCTTCCACATGGAACCACCGCTCCTGGAAGGAGATCAATTCGGCAATCATATTCCCGGTGGGGAGGGAGCTCCTCGGCCATAACGTCGCTGAACACGTCTGCAAATTCCCAGTAACATGTGGGTAGGACTATGTCTTTTTCTGCCGCGGTTGCAATGTGATGACGTATGGCTAAAGCTTTGGAGGGGTTTGAAGGCATTCAGTTGCAATGCCTTTGGCAATATTCGGACCGCATGTGCAGCTCCTTATTGGTCCATTCAATGGTCGGCTCATGTTTCTGCAACCAAGGGAGACCCAATATCACTCCATACTGTGGTGCCTGGATGATGTTGAATGATAACCACTCATGATGATGTCCGTCGTATATTAGCTCATACTCTGGGATGGTGTAGCAGATCGGTCCGGTTTCCAACTCCTTGCCATCCACCGCGTACACCGTTTCAGGGGTTCCTTTGTGGATAAGGTTCACCCCTAATTTATGTGCTTCCGTCTTGTCCATGAAGCAACCGGTTGCTCCTGAATCTACCATTGCCTGTAGTCTCTTTTGATCTTGATTTATCGTGATGTCCATCGTGATGAAGAAATGTTCTGAATTCGTGTGGGAGTCATGATTCACTGAAGGGATCATACTACAGCTTGATGGTTTTCCTTCCTTAACCTTCAAGCTCTGGAGTTTCCCACCCCTTTATCGCCTGTGACCGTGGCCACTTGCCCTGAACGGAACCGATTGGATCTTGGTTTAATGGGACAGTCTCTTAGATAATGGCCTTTCTTTCCGCAATACAGACACAGACCTTGTTTGCGTCTGTGATCTCTTTCGCTGAGAGTTGAGGAAGCTCTAACAGTCCCAATCTCCATAGGCACAGGCTTCATTGTTCCATGTTCTACAGGTCTAGCACGTTCATACTGTGGGGTAAATCTGTCCTTCCGCTTGTGGTCTCCTTTTCGTTCTCTCAACCGGTGATCCAGTCTCATAGATAACTCAATGAGTGCCGTACACGTTTGGGGTTGAGGGTCTACTTGTGCTATGACGTCCTTCAACTCGTCTTTAAGCCCTTGATAAAAAAGGGCAGCTTGTTTGGATTCAGGCCAGTTGGTTTCAGCCACAAGTCTTGGAAAGCTATTGAGATACCCTATCAGGTCAGAGCTACCCTGTTTAAGCTCTAGTAGTTCCCTGTCTGCCGAAAATGTTTCGGCCCGACGATCGAAGGTCTTCTCGAAATCCTCTCTAAACGCGTCACAATCATAAAGCAACGGATCGTCTCTTCGAACTATGGGTACTGACCATTGTGCTGCTTGGCCTGCCAAATAGGAAATCAGAAAGGCAACACGGGCTTGATTGGTAGCGAACATTTTGGGTTTACATGTGAAATGGAGCAACACTTGAGTCATGAAAACCTGCACCTTCTTTATGTCCCCATAAAAACGCTCAGGAGGGGCTAACAGTATTTGAGAAGGCATTTCTAAAACCACAGGAGGGGGCACATGGTGTGATGGCCCTCCAAGATCAAAAGGGTTTCTTTGCATCCTATCTACCTTAGCTTGGAGAACAGCGGTTTCACTACGTGAGGCAGCAAGCTCTGTCTGTACCAGAGCCAAAGCTGCAATAACATCCTCTAAGGTAGCCATTATTGATATCAGCACAATCAGGAGGATAGGCTATTCATGGGCCGATTATTGTGTCAGGTTCCCCCTTCCAGAATCCTCAGGACTGTGCTGATGCTCAATGGGGTCCACCTCTCAACTGCCCCAAGTCCGGAATATAAATACACATGGACCAGTGAGATAGTCAAGCGAGGGAAGGAAAGGGTAGGAACAGCAAGGAGGGAGATCTGAGGATGACACAAGAAGAGCACCTTAAATATAACGTCCTCCTTAATACATAGCACATACTATTTTACTCTACTACATAAAATAGGAGGACTGACTGTAACACGCTACCTGTAAAGAAAAGGAAGGAGCGGTATCAGGAGAGAGAAGAGGGTGTTTTGCAGACTTCCAACACGAAAACTAGCATGAGGAGACAATAAACAGTGATGTTTATACATGCAGACAGAACACAATTGCGGAAGTTCTCTCGTAGTATGAAACACTTTCCCACCTACCCAATTTAGGTGTGGAACAGCCGGGTATGCAAAGGCAGTATCTTCCTGGACACCCCCGTACTAATCTCTCCTAAGGATTAAGCAAATGAAAAGACCATGTAAGAAAAACGAGTCCTTAGTACAATAACAGACTTGCACTAATACCCAACAAATAAAGAGCCTTTGATAAGTTCAGATTCCCCAATATAAAAGTAATGCGCAATTTGGACATACGGCATGCACAAATAGCAGAACAGTGTAAGAAAGTGGCTCTGTATATACTGAACCAAAGTAAGGTTCAGTGTGCACAGAGTCCACAGTCCCCAGAGGTTTGGCAGAGGCTAAAGTTAGATATAACCTTACTCTCTAAAGTGGTAGCTTGGTCGAGCAGTAAGGCAGTATCAGAGGACAGTGTAAAGCATTTGTTGTACACACTCAGTCAGCAAATGGTCTCACACACTCAAGAACTGAACTCTAGGCCAATTGTTTTGTATATAAAAATATATTGTTGTTTTATTTTAGAACCACAGGTAGGTATAAAAATACTTTCTCAGAATGAGATGCTTTAGTTATATACTTTCAATACACCATAGACAGTTGAATGCAATAGCTACAGTTGTTGCAATAGGCAACACAATTCAAACACAATTATAGCATTGAGCTCAATGGGAATTTTTAAGTAAAAGCAGTTTGTTACTTTACGTATGTTTTTCTTACTCAGGGTTGGATCCTGGATTCAACCCTGGTGCATTTCCTGTAAACAGTTGAAAGAAATCGTTTTTGTTACACAGGCGATTTTTAAGGAATATTTGTTTGTTTCAAAAATCGACACTTAGAAGAATTTCTGGAGAAAACCAGGCAATGTTATCCTATGGAGGAAAATCAAGTTATCGATAAGTACAGTTGTAATTGCTTTTCAGGGTCAGTGCTGGGCACCAAGATTCAGCACTGGGATCTCTCCTGATAACAGGTGAGTAATTTCGTTTTCGTTGATCGGACGATTTTTAGTGATTATTTTAAAGTTTCAAAACTCGACACTTAGAAGAAATTTCAGTGTAAACCAGTCAATGTTACACTATGGAGAAAATGTAGGTTATCGGTTTTCAGGTAAGTACTCGACTGGCAGAGTTAAGGTTCTGGGCATAGACTCAGGGGTCTCCCAGGGTCAGGGAGGTACTGTTGGTACACCCTCAGCGGCACAGGGGCGGCCGGGTGCAGAGTGAGTTAGGCCCAATGTTAGCCTATGGCGGGCAGGGGGCCCTTGGTTGGTGGCTGCTGGCAGGCAGGCCACGCGGCTGTGGGAGCTGGGCTCCTGGTCACTTACCCAGGGCAAGTGGGGAAGAAAAATAGGATAGGTGTTGCACTCCCAAGGGCACTCGGGCGGCTGGGTGCAGGGTGCTTTTGAGCCGTCGGGCGCTCAATGTATTTCAATGGAGAAGCTGGAAGTTGAACAAAGGCTGCAAGCTCGGGGACGGAGATTCTTCAGGTGCGACCACCACTTCGAGAGGTAAGTTGGGTAGTTGGAGGATAGGTAGGCACCCCGGAGTTGGGCACGAAGGGCCGCAGGGTGCCGGGTGCAGGGGTGTCTTTTCGCGTCGGGAAATCTTACCCTCTGCTGGTCGCGGTTGGAGGGGTCCCTGGTTCTGAGGCTGCAGGCGTCGTCAGGAGCGTCAAGGAGGGTCCTTGGGTGCTGGATTCTGGGTCACAGTCGCCGGGGGACGTCCTCGTGGTCTTTGTCCACTCAGGCACAGGCCGGGCTCGGCGGGTGCAGAGGGTGCAGGAGTCGCGGTTCCTGGCTGGCACCAGGGGTTTGTTACTTGCTTTTGAGCAGTACCACTGCTCGTGGGAGTCCCAGTTCTTTTAGAGTCACAAGGCAGTCAGGTCCTCCGGGGTTTTCGAGGTTGCTGACCACTGGAGATGCCAGGGGTTTAGCAGGAGCAGGTTCGAGGGTCGACAGGCCTGTAGGGCTGGGGCCAAGTCAGTTGGTGTCGTCCTCTTGTGAGCAGCTGCACGGCAGGTCTTCTTTCTTCTTGTTCTTCTTGCTTGTTTCGAATTCGGGATCTGAGGAAGGAAGGTTCAGGGTGCCCCTAAATACTAGATTTAGGGGCGTTACAGGTAGGTAAAGGGCAGGGACCAATGGGTCCCTTCCCTGGGGTGGGTACACCCCCTATCCTGCCACTCTCCAGTGGGAGGGGGGCAGGAGCCTAGTCCTGATTGGGTAGGGCTCCCCATCTTCAAGATGGCGAGAGCCCGGAGATGTGCTTCAACTCGCCTCCCCCACCTGAGGGGTGGGGTTGGCAGAGGCTGGCACACCCCCTTTCCTCACTTGTGGTTTCCCGCCAGAGTGGGGGCTAGAACCGGTGGGGACCAGTTGCTGAGTACAGCAAGTGGTCTGGAGAAGCTCACCAAGGCGGCATGCCTTTGAAGCTTCCCCCTGCCCATCCTGGGGGAGGAATCCTAGCACCTCGCCCAGGACGTGCATTGTTGCAGGCCCGGGAGAGCGGATGGCTCTCTACCCAGGGGTCCAGCAACATGTCTGCTGGGGGCAGCCTAGGCAGCCTCTCAGACAGGACGTGGATTGTAGGTTAGGTTCAGGGGGCAACTCTAAGTTGCCCTCTGTCGTGCATCTGACATTAAATCCCACACTGGCATCAGTGTGGGTTTAATGTGCTGAGAAGTTTGATACCAAACTTCTCAGTCTTCAGTGTAGCCATCATGGTGCTGTGGAGTTCGTGATGACGACCTCCCAGCACCATATACTCTTAATGGCAGCACTGCACTTACAGTGCCCAGGAATGGACCTGGGTACTGTAGGGGTACAGGGCTCATGCACCTGTACCCTCACCACTGGCATAGTGCACCCAGCTAGAGGGGTGACTGAGGTATGCCAGGGCAGTGTGTTTGTGGGCATGGCACACAGGGATGTGTGCCATGTCGACTCTCTGTTTTGTTCTGCACCAAGACACTCAGCCTGCAAAGGCAGTGTGTGTGTGTCAGGGTACAGGGCCTCTAAGGGTGGCACAATAAGTGCTGCAGCCCTTAGAGGCCTTCTCTGGTCACAGTGCCCTGGGTACCTAGGGTACCATTTACCAGGGGCTGACATGTGGCCAGAGATGCCAATTGGGTTTAGGCTACAATGCAGTTTTAGGGAAGGAACACAGGCCCTGGGCACCTGATTGGCAGGAGCCCAGGGCACACTCAGTCAAAGTACATCAGCAATTCAGCAAAAAGTGGGGGCATACCATGCAAGAAAGATGGCACTTTCTCACACAACCCCCCCCAAACGAAAGGTGATGAGACTAACCTTGCCCTATGGAGTCTTCATTGTCTAAGTGGAAGAACCTGGAAAGTCCATCTGCATTGGCATGGGCAGTCCCAGGTCTGTGTTCCACTTCAAAGTCCATTCCCTGTAGGGAGATGGACCACCTCAAAAGTTTTGGATTTTCCCCTTTCATTTGCATTAGCCATCTGAGAGGTCTGTGGTCAGTTTGAACTAGGAAGTGAGTACCAAACAAGTATGGTCTCAACTTCTTCAGGGACCAAACCACAGCAAAGGCCTCCCTCTCAATGGCACTCCAACGCTGCTCTCTGGGGAGAAGCCTCCTGCTTATAAAAGCAACAGGTTGGTCTTGGCCTTCATCATTGGTCTGGGATAGGACCGCTCCTATCCCTAGCTCAGAGGCATCAGTCTGCACTATGAACTGCTTGGCATAATCTGGAGCTTTTAGAATTGGTGCTGAGCACATTGCTTCTTTCAGGGTGTCAAAAGCCTTTTGGCAACTAACTGTCCAGTTAACCTTCTTGGGCATCTTCTTGGAGGTAAGTTCTGTGAGGGGAGTCACAATGGACCCATACCCCTTCACAAACCTCCTGTAGTACCCAGTCAAGCCAAGGAATGCCCTGACTTGAGTCTGGGTTGTGGGAGCTTCCCAGTCCAGGATGGCCTGGATCTTGGGTTGTAAGGGTTGTACCTGGCCTCCACCAACAAGGTGGCCCAAGTACACCACAGTGCCCTGCCCTATCTGGCATTTGGATGCCTTGATAGTTAGGCCTGCAGTTTGCAGGGCCTTTAAAACCTTCCCAAGGTGGACCAGGTGATCCTGCCAGGTGGAGCTAAAGACAGCAATATCATCAAGATAAGCTGCACTAAAGGACTCCAACCCAGCAAGGACTTGATTCACCAACCTCTGGAAGGTGGCAGGGGCATTCTTTAAACCAAAGGGCATAACAGTGAACTGATAGTGCCCATCAGGTGTGGAGAATGCTGTCTTTTCTTTTGCTCCTGGGGCCATGCCAATCTGCCAGTACCCTGCAGTTAAGTCAAAGGTACTGAGAAAATTGGCTGCCCCTAGTTTGTCTATCAACTCATCTGCTCTTGGAATGGGGTGAGCATCTGTCTTGGTGACAGAGTTGAGCCCTCTATAGTCCACACACAACCTCATTTCTCTCTTTCCACCCTGTGGATGAGGTTTGGGGACTAGAACCACTGGGCTAGCCCAGGGGCTCTCAGAGGGTTCAATAACCCCTAACTCCAGCATCTTGCTGACTTCAGCTTTGATGCTTTCCTTGACTTGGTCTGACTGTCGATAGATCTTGTTCTTGACAGGTGCACTGTCACCAGTGTCCACATCATGGGTACACCAGTTTGTCAGACCAGGGGTCAGGGAAAAGAGGCTAGCATACTGCTGCAAGACTTGCTTGCAGTCAGCCTGCTGTTGGGCAGAGAGGGTGTCTGAAAAGACAACTCCATCTACTGACCCATCTTTTGGGCTGTAGGAGAGGAGATCAGGGAGAGGTTCACTCTCTGCTTCCTGTTCCTCATCAGTCACCATCAGCATGGTGATGTCAGCCCTGTCATTGTAGAGCTTAAGGCGGTTCACATGGATAACCCTTTTGGGTGTCCTGCTAGTGCCCAGGTCAACTAAGTAAGTGACCTCACTCTTTTCTCTAGGATAGGGTAAGGGCCACTCCATCTATCTTGGAGTGCCCTTGGTGCCACTGGCTCCAAAACCCACACCTGTTGCCCAGGTTGAAATTCAACCAGTGCAGCTTTTTGGTCATACCAGTGCTTCTGAAGCTCCTGGCTGGCCTCAAGATTCTTGGATGCCTTTTCCATGTACTCAGCCATTCTGGACCTTAGGCCAAGCACATAGTCCACAATATCTTGTTTGGGTTCTTGGAGAGGCCTCTCCCAGCCCTCCTTTACAAGACAAAGTGGTCCCCTCACAGGATGGCCAAACAGAAGTTCAAAGGGTGAGAAACCTACTCCCTTCTGTGGCACTTCTCTGTAAGCGAAAAGCAGACATGGTAAGAGGACATCCCATCTCCTTTTGAGTTTCTCAGGGAGCCCCATGATCATGCCTTTCAATGTCTTGTTAAATCTCTCAACAAGGCCATTGGTTTGTGGATGATAGGGTGTAGTAAACTTGTACTGCACCCCACATTCCTTCCACATGTGTTTCAGGTAAGCAGACATGAAGTTAGAACCTCTGTCTGAAACCACCTCCTTAGGAAACCCTACCCTGGTGAAGACACCAATGAGGGCCTTGGCTACTGCAGGAGCTGTAGTAGTCCTAAGTGGGATTGCTTCAGGGTACCTAGTGGCATGATCCACTACCACTAGTATAAATTTGTTCCCTGAGGCTGTGGGAGGTTCAAGTGGACCCACTATGTCCACACCTACCCTCTCAAAGGGCACCCCCACCACAGGCAGTGGTATCAGGGGGCCTTTGGGTGGCCACCTGTCTTGCCACTGGCCTGACAGGTAACACAGGAGCTGACAAACTCCTTCACCTTTTGGTGCATCTGGGGCCAGTAAAAGTGGCTGACTAGCCTTTCCCAAGTCTTGGTTTGGCCCAGATGTCCAGCTAGGGGGATGTCATGAGCTAAAGTTAGGAGGAACTCCCTGTACTTCTGTGGCACTACCACTCTCCTGGTGGCTCCAGGATTGGGGTCTCTTGCCTCAGTGTACAGTAATCCCTCTTCCCAATAGACTCTGTGGGTACCACTGACATCTCCCTTTGCTTCTGAAACAGCTTGCTGCCTCAGGCTTTCAAGAGTGGGACAGTCTTGCTGCCCCTGGCACAGCTCTTCCCTAGAGGGTCCCCCTGGGCCTAAGAGTTCAACCTGGTAAGGGTCAAGCTCCATGGGCTCAGTTCCCTCTGGGGTGTCCAAGTCCTCTCCCTGAGGAGAGGGGTCCTGAGTGGTTTGCTGTACAGAAGCTGGTCCCCCAGTCTTCTTACCTTTTCTCTTGGTTGGTTGGGCCATACTTTCAGGCTCCAAACCTACTTTTTCACCCTTCCTCTTGCTCTGTGCTCTAGTTTGCACACACACCAATTCAGGGATACCCAGCATGGCTGCATGGGTCTTTAGCTCAACCTCAGCCCAGGCTGAGGTTTCCAGGTCATTTCCTAGCAGACATGCAGCTGGTAACTTTTGAGAGACCACTACCTGTTTCAGGCCAGTAACCCCTCCCCAGCCTAATGTCACCATAGCCATTGGATGATTAGTGGTAACACTGTCAGCATTGGTGACTGGGTAGGTTTTCCCAATCAAGTATTGCTCAGGGGAAACCAGTGTGTCTCTCACCATAGTGACACTGGCACCTGTATCCCTCAGAGCTTCTATCCTAGTTCCATTAACCCAGGGGTATTGTAAATACTTCTTTAAGTTGGGTGGCCACACAGCTACAGTGGCAAACTCAACTTCCCCTTCTGAAACTAGAACTGCTTCAGTGTGCATCCTGATTTGCTCTGGGCACACTGTTGATCCCATCTGTAGACTTGCCACTCCAGGTGTAGCTGTACTGGTTGCCTTAGGGGCCTGGTTGTGGGGGCAAGATTTATCTACAGTTAAGTGTCCCAACTTCTTACAGTTGTTACACCAGGCCTTTGTGGGATCAAAGTTCTTCCCCTATAAGGCTGAGGCACATAGGGAGTAGTTTGGGACCCACCCCCTGTACAGGTTTTTGGGGCCCTTTAGAAGACTCAGACTTTTTATCTTGGGGATTCTCACCACCTTTCCCCTGGGGAGGTTTTGTAACCACCTTCTTCTGGTCACCCCCAGTGGTTGTCCTTGTCACCCTAGTCTTGACCCAGTGGTCTGCCTTCTTTCCCAATTCTTGGGGAGAAATTAGACCTAGGTCTACCAAATGCTGATGCAACTTTTCATTTGTGCAATTACTTAGTATATGTTCCTTCATAAACAAATTGTAAAGTCCAGTAAAATCATGCACATTATGTCCAGCTAACCAACCATCCAGTGTCTTTACTGAGTAGTCTACGAAGTCAATCCAGGACTGGGTCTGGGTTTTGTGAGCCCCCCTGAATCTAATTCTATACTCCTCAGTGGTGAGCCCAAATCCCTCAATCAGAGTCTTCTTCATGAGGTCATAGGACCCTGCATCTGGCCCAGAGAGGGTCAGAAGCCTGTCTCTGCAGTTACCAGAGAACAGTTCCCACAGGAGTGCCCCCCAGAGAGGTTTCTTTACTTTTCTCATTTCACAAGCCCTCTCAAAGGCTGTGAACCATTTGGTGATGTCATCACCTTCCTCAAATTTAGGGACAATCCCTTTGGGGATTTTAGGATCAGAAGTTTCCTCCCTATCCTTATTTTTAGTATTGCTGCCACCATTGATGGGTGCTAAACCCATCTCCTGTCTTTCCTTCTCTAGAGCCAGGAGTCTGGTCTCTAGGTCCAGTCTTTTGGCCAACCTTGCTAAAAGGCTGTCCTCCTCACTGAGGCTGTCCTCAATGTCCTCTCTGGGACCTGAACCACCTGTGTGGCCTCTAGGTCCCCAGAGGTTAATTCTTGGAAATAAGGGTGCAGGGACCCTGTCTTCCCTAGGCAGTGGTGGAGGTGGGTTCCCATCTCCATCCTCCTCTCTCTTTTCCTCCTCTGCTTGGTCATCACCATGCTCAGAGGGGTGGGCCTTTGCATACTCAGCCAGGAGCTCCTGGAGCCCTTGTTTGGTTGGATGCTGGCCCATGGGTATATTTTTAAGTTTACATAAGGACCTTACTTCCTTGAAAGACAAGTGAAGGTAAGGGGTGAGGTCGAGCTCCTCAACCATGTCCTGTATGTCATTATTATCTTCACTAGTAGCTGGGTTCTTTTCTTGAGACATTCTAACAAAAAGTTCTAACCCCTCTACCCTTGACTATAGTGACTTTTTATTTTCTAAAATTCTAAAGGGACTTAAGCAAGGCCCTAACAAGACTTTTAGTAATTTGGAAAAAAATGCCAATTTAAAAAAATCAGAATTCTAAAGGCAATTTAAGAGTTCTGTCGTGTGATCAGATGGTAACCAAGTAGTCCAACAAATGCAAGTTTGTATCCCACCGCTGATCCACCAATGTAAGAAAGTGGCTCTGTATATACTGAACCAAAGTAAGGTTCAGTGTGCACAGAGTCCACAGTCCCCAGAGGTTTGGCAGAGGCTAAAGTTAGATATAACCTTACTCTCTAAAGTGGTAGCTTGGTCGAGCAGTAAGGCAGTATCAGAGGACAGTGTAAAGCATTTGTTGTACACACTCAGTCAGCAAATGGTCTCACACACTCAAGAACTGAACTCTAGGCCAATTGTTTTGTATATAAAAATATATTGTTGTTTTATTTTAGAACCACAGGTAGGTATAAAAATACTTTCTCAGAATGAGATGCTTTAGTTATATACTTTCAATACACAATAGACTGTTGAATGCAATAGCTACAGTTGTTGCAATAGGCAACACAATTCAAACACAATTATAACATTGAGCTCAATGGGAACTTTTAAGTAAAAACAGTTTCAGTTACTTTACGTATGATTTTCTTACTCAGGGTTGGATCCTGGATTCAACCCTGGTGCATTTCCTGTAAACAGTTGAAAGAAATCGTTTTTGTTACACAGGCGATTTTTAAGGAATATTTGTTTGTTTCAAAAATCGACACTTAGAAGAATTTCTGGAGAAAACCAGGCAATGTTATCCTATGGAGGAAAATCAAGTTATCGATAAGTACAGTTGTAATTGCTTTTCAGGGTCAGTGCTGGGCACCAAGATCCAGCACTGGGATCTCTCCTGATAACAGGTGAGTAATTTCGTTTTCGTTGATCGGACGATTTTTAGTGATTATTTTAAAGTTTCAAAACTCGACAGAAGAAATTTCAGTGTAAACCAGTCAATGTTACCCTATGGAGAAAATGTAGGTTATCGGTTTTCAGGTAAGTACTCGACTGGCAGAGTTAAGGTTCTGGGCATAGACTCAGGGGTTTCCCAGGGTCAGGTAGGTACAGTTGGTACACCCTCAGCGGCACAGGGGCGGCTGGGTGCAGAGTGAGTTAGGCCCAATGTTAGCCTATGGCGGGCAGGGGGCCCTTGGTTGGTGGCTGCTGGCAGGCAGGCCACGCGGCTGTGGGAGCTGGGCTCCTGGTCACTTACCCAGGGCAAGTGGGGAAGAAAAATAGGATAGGTGTTGCACTCCCAAGGGCACTCGGGCGGCTGGGTGCAGGGTGCTTTTGAGCCGTCGGGCGCTCAATGTATTTCAATGGAGAAGCTGGAAGTTGAACAAAGGCTGCAAGATCGGGGATGGAGATTCTTCAGGTGCGACCACCACTTCGAGAGGTAAGTTGGGTAGTTGGAGGATAGGTAGGCACCCCGGAGTTGGGCACAGGGGGCCGCAGGGCGCCGGGTGCAGGGGTGTCTTTTCGCGTCTGGAAATCTTACCCTCTGCTGGTCGCGGTTGGAGGGGACCCTGGTTCTGAGGCTGCAGGCGTCGTCAGGAGCGTCAAGGAGGGTCCTTGGGTGCTGGATTCTGGGTCACAGTCGCCGGGGGACGTCCTCGTGGTCTTTGTCCACTCAGGCACAGGCCGGGCTCGGCGGGTGCAGAGGGTGCAGGATTCGCGGTTCCTGGCTGGCACCAGGGGTTTGTTACTTGCTTTTGAGCAGTACCACTGCTCGTGGGAGTCCCAGTTCTTTTAGAGTCACAAGGCAGTCAGGTCCTCCGGGGTTTTCGAGGTTGCTGACCACTGGAGACGCCGGGGTTTAGCAGGAGCAGGTTCGAGGGTCGACAGGCCTGTAGGGCTGGGGCCAAGTCAGTTGGTGTCGTCCTATTGTGAGCAGCTGCACGGCAGGTCTTCTTTCTTCTTGTTCTTCTTGCTTGCTTCGAATTCGGGATCTGAGGAAGGAAGGTTCAGGGTGCCGCTAAATACTAGATTTAGGGGCGTTACAGGTAGGTAAAGGGCAAGGACCAATGGGTCCCTTCCCTGGGGTGGGTACACCCCCTATCCTGCCACTCTCCAGTGGGAGGGGGGCAGGAGCCTAGTCCTGATTGGGTAGGGCTCCCCATCTTCAAGATGGCGAGAGCCCGGAGATGTGCTTCACCTCGCCTCCCCCACCTGAGGGGTGGGGTTGGCAGAGGCTGGCACACCCCCTTTCCTCACTTGTGGTTTCCCGCCAGTCTTCCCGCCAGAGTGGGGGCTAGAACCGGTGGGGACCAGTTGCTGAGTACAGCAAGTGGTCTGGGGAAGCTCACCAAGGCGGCATGCCTTTGAAGCTTCCCCCTGCCCATCCTGGGGGAGGAGACCTAGCACCTCGCCCAGGACGTGCATTGTTGCAGGCCCGGGAGAGCGGATGGCTCTCTACCCTGGGGTCCAGCAACATGTCTGCTGGGTGGCAGCCTAGGCAGCCTCTCAGACAGGACGTGGATTGTAGGTTAGGTTCAGGGGGCAACTCTAAGTTGCCCTCTGTCATGCATCTGACATTAAATCCCACACTGGCATCAGTGTGGGTTTAATGTGCTGAGAAGTTTGATACCAAACTTCTCCGTCTTCAGTGTAGCCATCATGGTGCTGTGGAGTTCGTGATGACGACCTCCCAGCACCATATACTCTTAATGGCAGCACTGCACTTACAGTGCCCAAGAATGGACCTGGGTACTGTAGGGGTACAGGGCTCATGCACCTGTACCCTCACCGCTGGCATAGTGCACCCAGCTAGAGGGGTGACTGAGGTATGCCAGGGCAGTGTGTTTGTGGGCATGGCACACAGGGATGTGTGCCATGTCGACTCTCTGTTTTGTTCTGCACCAAGACACTCAGCCTGCAAAGGCAGTGTGTGTGTGTCAGGGTACAGGGCCTCTAAGGGTGGCACAATAAGTGCTGCAGCCCCTAGAGGCCTTCTCTGGTCACAGTGCCCTGGGTACCTAGGGTACCATTTACCAGGGGCTGAGATGTGGCCAGAGATGCCAATTGGGTTTAGGCTACAATGCAGTTTTAGGGAAGGAACACAGGCCCTGGGCACCTGATTGGCAGGAGCCCAGGGCACACTCAGTCAAAGTACATCAGCAATTCAGCAAAAAGTGGGGGGCATACCATGCAAGAAAGATGGCACTTTCTCACAAACAGTCAAAATAAAGCCTGGTTAAAGCTTCACATCCCGCTCTAATGTATTCAGTACTTTGTTCGCCAGACTCTTCATGAAACTATTGTACAAATAAGCACCGCGTAACACATGTACCCAATGTGTTCAGCAGTATTCAAAGTGAAGATCAAGCAGCAATATCGATCAGCAAGCCATGTGCATCCCACTCTATGGAAACAAGAGAGCTCGCGCTTAGACTAGCATAATGTGCCACGTAACAGTTCCCCAAAAGAACACTTCCCTGCATGAGACCGCGGAAGACTGCTGGTCTCACAAACAGGGAATACGCCGAGTAACGTCACCCAAACAGCTCTAAGTTCTCCTCCGCAAGAGACCGCCGAAAATGCGATCTCGTCAACGGAGGAGACATGAGCGCATCCGTGCAAAGCGCACGGGAAACGAAGCATAGTAATACCCCAGGAAGTAAATACTGGTGCTACTAGCACCCTTACCGCCTCTGAGTCAGGAAAGATCGAAAAAGCAGCTTTCTCGGGATCCACCAAAATAATCGGCAGCGTCTGGAACTTCTACAATCATTATATCCGGTTCCTGCCTTTGCGTCTGGAACACGTGGGGCGTCACGCTGCCGGGAACTGTGGATTCTCTCTTTATTTATCGGGCTACTTCCGGGTTTACCCGATAGTTATCTGTCAGTGTGAGCCAAGCCGATGTGCCGACAGGGACTCACTTCTGGGTTCAGACAGACCACAGGCCCCTCAGATGGTTGATGCAGATGAGGGGTGAGAACCCAAAACTGTTGAGGTGGTCCATCTCCCTACAGGGAATGGACTTTACAGTGGAACACCGCCCTGGTACAGAACACTCCAGTGCTGATGGTCTGTCCAGATTCTTCCGCCTTAGTGATGAGAACTCCCAAAAGGGTGGGTAGTTCTTCCCATCTTTCAGCTGGAGGGGACACATGTTAGACTTGGCACCTTTGGTGTGGTTTCCCCTGACTTTTTGCCTCTGCCTCCTGTATTTGTGATGCTGTGCTGGATTTTGTTTTTGTTAGCTTAGATGCTTTGGGCACTTTGCCACTGCTGATCAGTGTCAAAGTGCAAGTGCTCCCTGTATAAATTGTTGTTACAATTGGTTCTCCCTGATTGGCATATTTGATTTACTGGTAAGTCCCTAGTACAAATGCACTGAAGTGTGCCAGGGCCTGTAAATCAAATACTACTAGTGGGCCTGCAGCACTGATTGTGCCACCCACATGAGTAGCACTGAAAAGGTATCTCAGACCTGCCATTGCAGTGTCTGCGTGCAGTTTTGAATTGCCATGTCGACTTGGCAAGTGCACCTACTTGACAGGTCCTAACCTTCCCTTTTCTTACATGTAAGGCACCCCTATGGTAGGCCCAAGGTACCACCCTGGGCAGGGTGCAGTGTATGTGAAAGGTGGGACATGTACTGGTGCGTGCGACATTTCCTGATAGTGAAATACTGCCAATTTTGTTTTTCACTATTGAAAGGCTATCTTGCCCCATAGGATAGAATGGGAAATGCTTTTTAACATCTTACAAGTATAACTTCCCATTGAGACAAGATAGAGAAATAAAGTTTAGGCTCTCTGAACTCAGAATTTAATAACACAACTTTTAGTAAAGATGGTTTTTAAATTGTGCATTTGAAAATGCCACTTTTAGAAAGTAGGCATTTTCTTGTTTAACCATTCTGTGTGCCTCTGCCTGTTTGTGTATTGACCGTCTGGTTTTGGAGTGACAGAGGCTGGGGATGTGCATTCACTGTAGATAGCCAATGGGGGGGGGGGGTTGAGGTGTGTCTGGCCCTTCCTGGATGACTCAGAGCTGAGCTGAGTCTTGGCTGCATTTATAGTAGTGGGAGGAGATTCTCTTGCACCTGAATAGGGCCTGTCTCCCTTGCACAATGCTGTCTCCACCCCCTGTGGTCATACTGCACCAGTGAGGACAGAACTGGTTTAGACTGGGCTCAGAGACCCTTGCACAAAGAGAATAAAGACATTTTGGGGTATAAGTATTCGACCTAAAACCCCAGAACTTTAGACTACTTCTGGAATCAAGAGGAACCTTTGCCAACGAGAAGAGCTGGAGAAACTGCAGGAGGAGTACTGCCCCTTTGCTGTGTGCTGTCTGGGGTTGGCTTGCAGTAGCTGTTTCTGCCAAGGAAAGGTCAAGGACTTTGCTGTGTGCTGTGTCCCCCTGCTTGAGGAAGATCTCCAAGGGCTTGAGTAGAGCTTGCCTCCTGTTCTGAAGTCTCATGAACTGGGCGAAGATTTAAACTAAAATCTTCCCCCTGAATTGGACGCCTGGAGCAGGGCAGTGCGCAATTATCGGATGTGCGGTAGGGGTTTGGAGTTTTCAATGTTTTGGGTAACCGAGCAGCACACAGTTCATGACATCAGCCGACGGCGGCACTGAAGCAACGAAATGATTGCTCTTTTCTGTGTGCCAAACGTGAGTATTAATTTCAAACTTTAAATATTATATTTCCTTTCACGATCAAAACTAATGAAAGTTATGATTACCTATTTAAGGACTAATGAATGGACAATGATATTTGGAGTATTAGTGAAAGGAATACATAAGATGAATGCAGAAGCAACTCATCTATATCTATTGTTTTGGCAGGTATATTTTACGTAATTAAGAGAGCACTCAGTTTGGATTGAGAAAGGCTGGTAAGTCGAAACGCGTCTCCTTGAGTTAGTGACTTCAGTGCTGCCTGATTCATCACCCAAAGGACGCTTGTGCTGTTTGATGGAATAAAAAGATTGGATTTGACCGAACCTTCGAGTGCAGGCTTTCTAGAAGCTTGTGGATATATATATATATATATACATATATATATATATATATATGCACGCGCGCACATACACACACACACACACACACACACACACACGCACGCTCACTTGAATTCATAGTTGATCTGTGCTAGCAGCTAAGTCCAGAATATCTTGTTTTCTGTTGTGGCCAATAGAAATGTATTCACTGCAAGTAATTCGACCCTTATCTGTACTAAAAGGGAGGACTGCTTTTGCTGGTGATTACTCATTGATAGTAATGTTTTCAAAATACTCTGAAAGGTACTTGGAAGAAACATCGTACAATTCAACATTAACGAGCTGAAGTTAGGTTGTTAACCGGTTCCTTCAACAAATCAATATTCAGGACCCAAACCTCTTCCTTATCCCCAGTGAATTTGTTGGTTCTACATGTTCTGTAGTTTTAACAGGTGAAAATGGTACCGCCCTCAAAATATTACTCAGTGATACCTTTTGATATTCTGAGGTACAGGTTAACATTATAGGGGAGGATGAAAGAGTGCTAGCTACTGAAGCCATGACATCTAAGAATGGGGTCAAAAATATCTGACTCAAAAGGACTAAAGGACTCTTTTCAGAAAGCTTTTATAACATAAACAGAAAGTTTTTCACCATTATGGCTGTATTTTCTTTAGCACAAAATGTTGCATTGCTGAGGCTAAAGTGGAAGGACTAGAAAATGCACCATTCATAGCTCTCTCCAGAAGGCTGTCCTCACACCCCATGAACACACATCAAGATCGCTGTGCTTTTAGACTATGTGTGAGCCCCACCCACCGTGATTGATCAGTATGGCCTGTGAGGCTCATAAACGCAGAGCAGCATCTGCGAGCTTCTACTGGTAGCTGAACTAATAAAAAAATGAACCTAGCGCATGGCCAGTAATCCTTTACATGATGTTTGATCCTCACCCACCGTGACTGATCAGCACAGTCCATGAGCTTCTGCTGGAAGCTGGCCTCGCACAACATGGATGAGCAGCAGGATCTGCGAGTGTATGCAATAAAACCGAACTCACAACAATGAACAGGCAGCATGGTCTGTGAGCCTTTCCATGATGTACGGCTGGACTGTGGGGACTGTGAATCTGTTTGAACCTATCCTCACACTCACACCATGATAGACAGCATATAACATGCACCTGTAATGCGCATCTGTTTATCTGGGGCGTTCTTGGCGCTCTGCTGAATAACATGCTTTCATTACCCAACTCAATGGTGCTCACGTTATCCTCTTTAGGGGGATGAAAGACTCAGTGTCCCCATCTGTGACCCTGCATTACCAACCGAGCCACCACAGCCTGCATTACCTGCAAGCCTCTTTGGATGTCACAGTGGCATTTTCTGAGAGCCCCTACACGTGGCTCCCCCGGTAGACCCACGGATGGGGCTGTGCAAGAACAAAACCTACGTTTGACGCTCATTCACTGTGTGGCTTCGCTGCTGAGACTGCAGACATACCTAACTCCCTGAACATAGTGATGGTTTGAAAATTCTTCGTCTCTACCCTCAGTCCACCAAGGTAATAAAGAGTGGAATGTTACCAAAAGCATTAAAAAATGTAAGGCAGTTTCCTCTAAACGTCCTTTGGGCTTCTCCATCCTGATCTAGAAACTGTCGTTGCCTTTTGTCCTCAGACAGTGCCACTCCTGGAGGACGTGTGACCCAGCCCCCCAAGATATCCTCTCACAAGTGCGAACACAAGTAAAACGCAAACAAGCCTCCCGCCCTACTTTGGGACAGTGCGCCAAGCCTGTCGCCGCGCTCTTCCGGTTCTCTTTTTCCATCACTGTGCCATGTCGCAGTACAGGGGGCGAGGGAATGACTTAGGAAGTGTGTAGAGATAGTGTATCGGCAACTGTGAAAACAACTCCAAAGCTGGACTGTCGCCAACGGCTGGGATCGTTCGGGCCAATTTCCTCCCACCGTCTCTGCGCCCTGCACAAAGTGAGACAATTCTGCCATTTCTCCGTGTTTCTGTGTCGGCGGGGCGGGGAGAAGGAGGAATGCGCTCCGTAGGTGCGGAGGCTTTGTCAGCGGTGACATCACCGATGACATCATGAGTTGGATGCTACCTCAGGCTCTCCGTCCCCCTGTCCCTCTCTCCTTTCCATCTGTAGCGCTCTCCCGCGCGCTCCCCGGCTAGTGCAGGGGTGCAAGTGCCCCGGTAAGACGCAGCGCACGTTCTTCTCGCGCGCCTAACTTTTAATTTCTGCGCTGAAGGCTGGAAGTGCAACAGTCGAAGTCCGACAGCGGGAGCAGGGGTCGGCGAGGCGGCTGTCAGTGAGAGGGGCGCTGCCCTCGCTGGGCAGGAGGCTTCCAAGGCAGGTAAGGGCTCTCGCCATCATCCCACCTGTCTACCGTCGCAGCATGCACCTTGCAGGCACCATGCCCTCAGTCAATCAGCTATCACCTATCGTTTATTGCGACAGTAAAAGCAGATCTAAGCAGTGTGGTGATACTGCGAATGGGACAGTACTAGCACTTTCCAGCAGGACTGCGATACTGTGAACGGACAGTACCAGCACCTCTCACTTGAGTGGTGATAATGAGTATGGGACAGTACCAGCACCTCTTAGCAGGGCTTGATACTTTGAATGGGACAGTACTAGCACCTCCCAGCAGGGCTGTGATACTGTGAATGGGACAGTATCAGCGCCTCTCACCTTTGTGGTGATAGTGTGAATTCGACAGTACCAACACCTCTCAGCAGGGCTGTAATAATGTGAATGGGACAGTACCAGCACCTCTCAGCAGGACGGTGATACTGTGAATGGGACAGTACTAGCACCTCTCTACGGGGCTGTGATATGTGATACTTTTAATGAACAGTACTAGCACCTCTCTGATGGGCTGTGATACAGCGAATGGGACAGTACTAGCACTTTCCAGCAGGACTGCGATACTGTGAACGGACAGTACCAGCACCTCTCACTTGAGTGGTGATAATGAGTATGGGACAGTACCAGCACCTCTTAGCAGGGCTGTGATACTTTGAATGGGACAGTACAAGCACCTCCCAGCAGGGCTGTGATACTGTGAATGGGACAGTGTCAGCGCCTCTCACCTTTGTGGTGATAGTGTGAATTGGACAGTACCAACACCTCTCAGCAGGGCTGTAATAATGTGAATGGGACAGTACCAGCACCTCTTAGCAGGGCTGTGATACTTTGAATGGGACAGTACTAGCACCTCCCAGCAGGGCTGTGATACTGTGAATGGGACAGTGTCAGCGCCTCTCACCTTTGTGGTGATAGTGTGAATGGGACAGTACCAACACCTCTCAGCAGGGCTGTGATACTGTGAATGGGACAGTGTCAGCGCCTCTCACCTTTGTGGTGATAGTGGGAATGGGACAGTACCAACACCTCTCAGCAGGGCTGTAATAATGTGAATGGGACAGTACCAGCACCTCTCATCAGGGCGGTGATACTTTTAATGAACAGTACTAGCACCTCTCTGATGGGCTGTGATACCTTTAATGAATAGTACCAGCACCTCCCTGCGGGGCTGCGATACTAATAATGAAGAGTACTAGCACCTCGCAGCGGGGCTGTGATACTTTTAATGAACAGTACTAGCACCTCCCTTTGGGGCTTTGATACTTTTAATGAACAGTACTAGCACCTCTCTGCGGGGCTGTGATACTTTTACTGAACAGTACTAGCACCTCGCAGCGGGCTGTGAGACGTTTAATGAACAGTACTAGCACCTTTGTGTGGGGCTGAGATACTTTTAATGAACAGTACTAGCACCTCCCTGCGGGGCTGTGATACTTTTACTGAACAGTACTAGCACCTCGCAGCGGGCTGTGAGACGTTTAATGAACAGTACTAGCACCTCTCTGCGGGGCTGTGATACGTGATACTTTTAATGTCAGTACTAGCACCTCTCTGATGGGCTCTGATACTTTTACTGAACAGTACTAGCACCTCGCAGCGGGGCTGTGATACTTTTAATGAACAGTACTAGCACCTCGCAGCGGGGCTGTGATCATTTTAATTAATAGTCCTAGCACCTCTCTATGGTGTTGTGATACTTTTAATGAGTACATTTTAATGAATAGTACTAGCACCTCTCTGCGGGGCTTTGATATGTGAAAATTTTAATTAATAGTACCAGCACATCCCTGCGGGGCTGTGGTACTTTTAATGAACAGTACTAGTATCTCTCTGATGGGCTGTGATACTTTTAATGAACAGTACTAGGACCTCTCTAATGGGCTGTGATACTTTTAATGAACAGTACTAGCACCTCTCTAATGGGCTGTGATACTTTTAATGAACAGTACTAGCACCTCTCTGATGGGCTGTGATACTTTTAATGAACAGTACTAGCACCTCGCAGCGGGGCTGTGATACTTTTAATGAACAGTACTAGCAACTTGCTGCGGGGCTGTGATACTTTTAATGAACAGTACTAGCACCTCTCTGCGGGGCTGTGATACTTTTAATGAACAGTACTAGTATCTCTCTGATGGGCTGTGATACTTTTAATGAACAGTACTAGTATCTCTCTGATGGGCTGTGATACTTTTAATGAACAGTACTAGCACCTCTCTAATGGGCTGTGATACTTTTAATGAACAGTACTAGCACCTCTCTGATGGGCTGTGATACTTTTAATGAACAGTACTAGCACCTCGCAGCGGGGCTGTGATACTTTTAATGAACAGTACTAGCAACTTGCTGCGGGGCTGTGATACTTTTAATGAACAGTACTAGCACCTCTGTGTGGGGCTGTGATACTTTTACTGAACAGTACTAGCACCTCTGTGTGGGGCTGTCATACTTTTACTGAACAGTACTAGCACCTCCCTGCGGGGCTTTGATGTGTGATAATTTTAATTAATAGTACCAGCACCTCCCTACGGGCTGTGATATGTGATAATTTTAATTAATAGTACCAGCACCTCCCTGCGGGGCAGTGATACTTTAAATGAACAGTACTAGCTCCTCCCTGCGGGCTGTGGTACTTTTAATGAACAGTACTAGCACCTCCCTGCGGGGCTGTTATATGTGATACTTTTAATGAACAGTACTAGCACCTCCCTGTGGGGCTGTGATACTTTTAATGAACAGTACTAGTACCTCTCTGATGGGTTGTGATACTTTTAATGAACAGTACCAGTACCTCTCTGATGGGCTGTGATACTTTTAATGAACAGTACTAGTACCTCCCTGCATGCTGGGATACTTTTAATGAACAGTACTAGCACCTCCCTGCGGGGCTGTGATACTTTTACTGAATTTACTGAACAGTACTAGCACCTCGCAGCGGGGCTGTGAGACGTTTAATGAACAGTACTAGCACCTCTCTGCGGGGCTGTGATACGTGATACTTTTAATGTCAGTACTAGCACCTCGCAGCGGGGCTGTGATACTTTTAATGAACAGTACTAGCACCTCCAGCGGGGCTGTGATACTTTTAATGAACAGTACTGGCACCTCCCTGCGGACTGTGATACATTTACTGAACAGTACTAGCATCTCCCTGCGGGGCTGTGATACTTTTAGTGAACAGTACTAGCACCTCCCTGCATGCTGTGATATGTGATCATTTTAATTAATAGTCCTAGCACCTCTCTACGGTGCTGTGATACTTTTAATGAATAGTACTAGCACCTCTCTGCGGGGGTTTGATGTGTGATCATTTTAATTAATAGTACTAGCACCTCCCTGCAGGGCTGTGATACTTTAAATTAACAGTATTAGCACCTCCCTGCAGGCTGTGATACTTTTAATAAACAGTACTAGCACCTCCCTGCGGGTTGTGATACGTTTAATGAATAGTACTCATTAAGATATAATGGGGTAACCCATAGAAGTCAATGGACCTGGGTAATAATTGGTATAGAAAAACAATGGTCCTAGACTTAAGTTAAATTTTAGTTATCTGAAACAATCATAAACAGCATGAGGTACATATATAGTTTAAATCAATAATGTACCATTACCTTATTTAAAGAGCATTCAAATATATCCTCAAAATTCAAAGAAGGCACACACTATTGCTTTTTGGTGACTCGTATTTTATTCGGTCACTTTTCATAACATATTATCATATTCAATGTTCAAGATAAAGGGGTGGTTGCTCCAAGGAAAAATGTGAAGAAAGAAAGTGCTCGTGAAGTAAGATAGAATAAACAAGAGGGGGATCCAATCAAGCAAAACAATGATTCATCATTATTTACATTACAATCTCATAAGCAAAACTGGTCGTGATTCATGATTGCACCAGTTCTACATTAGGGCCTGTCCAATGGTTAATTCATAGTTATTCTTTATGTTCTTTCTCAAAAGTTAGCAAACAACGTTCGTCTGTAAGCAAGTAGGGCTGGGATAGTATACAGTACAGGCCCCGAACAGGGGAGAGTGTCGACGTTTCGACCCTAGTGCAATGAGGGCAGTTTGTATCAGGGGAGAGTGTCGACATTTCGACCCTAGTGCAATGAGGGCAGTTTGTATCCTCTGCGAACGGGTCTTCCTCAAGACAGAAAGGCGGGATGGGGGGAGCAACTGATCATGGGTGATGCACAGTAAAAGTGCCGCCCCTAGTTATGGATTTAAAGGTCCGCAATAGAATTGCGGCTTGGTAACAGCAGTTTACCTTCAATCAATCCAGCTGCTTGAGCAGACCAGCTGGATTCCCCCGGGCTGTGCGAAGATGATTCATTGAGACGCTGTGGGCGATTTTTCTCACCCATTGATTGAAGGTAAACTGCTGTTACCAAGCCGCAATTCTATTGCGGACCTTTAAATCCATAACTAGGGGCGGCACTTTTACTGTGCATCACCCATGATCAGTTGCTCCCCCATCCCTCCTTTCTGTCTTGAGGAAGACCCGTTCGCAGAGGATACAAACTGCCCTCATTGCACTAGGGTCGAAACGTCGACACTCTCCCCTGTTCGGGGCCTGTACTGTATACTATCCCAGCCCTACTTGCTTACAGACGAACGTTGTTTGCTAACTTTTGAGAAAGAACATAAAGAATAACTATGAATTAACCATTGGACAGGCCCTAATGTAGAACTGGTGCAATCATGAATCACGACCAGTTTTGCTTAAGAGATTGTAATGTAAATAATGATGAATCATTGTTTTGCTTGATTGGATCCCCTCTTGTTTATTCTATCTTACTTCACGAGCACTTTCTTTCTTCACATTTTTCCTTGGAGCAACCACCCCTTTATCTTGAACATTGAATATGATAATATGTTATGAAAAGTGACCGAATAAAATACGAGTCACCAAAAAGCAATAGTGTGTGCCTTCTTTGAATTTTGAGGATATATTTGAATGCTCTTTAAATAAGGTAATGGTACATTATTGATTTAAACTATATATGTACCTCATGCTGTTTATGATTGTTTCAGACAACTAAAATTTAACATAAGTCTAGGACCATTGTTTTTCTATACTAATGAATAGTACTAGCACATCTCTGTGGGGCTGTGATACTTTTAATGAACAATATAGCACCTCTCTGATGGGCTGTGATACTTTTAATGAACAGTACTAGCACCTCTCTGATGGGCTGTGATACCTTTAATGAATAGTACCAGCACCTCCCTGCGGGGCTGCGATACTTTAAATGAACAGTACTAGCACCTCCCTGTGGGCTGTGATACTTTTAATGAACAGTACTAGCACCTCGCAGCGGGGCTGTGATACTTTTAATGAACAGTTCTAGCACCTCTCTACGTGGCTGTGATATGTGATACTTTTACTGAACAGTACTAGCACCTCCCTGTGGGCTGTGATTCTTTTAATGAACAGTACTAGCATCTCCCTGCGGGACTGTGATACTTTTAATGAACAGTACTAGCACCTCCCTGCGGGCTGTGATATGTGATAATTTTAATTAATAGAACTAGCACATCTTTACGGGGCTGTGACACTTTTAATGAACAGTACTAGCACCTCCCTGCGGGGTTGTCATACTTTTACTGAACAGTACTAGTATCTCTCTGCGGGGCTGTGATACCTTTAATGAACAGTACTAGGACCGCTCTGCAAGCGGTGCTACTTTTACTGAACAGTACTAGCACCTCCCTGTAGGCTGTGATACTTTCAATTAACGGTATTAGCACCTCCCTGCGGGCTGTGATACTTTTAGTGAACAGTACTAGCACCTCTCTGCGGGGCTGTGATACTTTTACTGAACAGTACTAGCACCTCTCTGTGAGCTGTGCTACTTTTAATGAACAGTACTAGCACCTCTCTGTGGGGCTGTGATACTTTTAATGAACAGTACTAGCACCTCCCTGCAGGCTGGGATACTTTTAATGAACAGTACTAGCACCTCCCTGCGGGGTGTGATACTTTTACTGAACAGTAGTAGCATCTCCCTGCGGGCCTGTGATACTTTTAAAGAACAGTACTAGCATCTCTCTGCGGGGCTGTGATATGTGATACTAGTATGTCCTCGATACTGAGAATCGGGTAACATCAGCAACTCTCAGCACAGTGCTCTGCTATAATTTATTAGGACAGCACCAGCAGATTTCAGCAGCACTGAAATTCTTTTAATGTGACAGTAGCAGCACTAATCTGAGGGGATGTTATACTTTTAATATGACAGCATCAGCACTTCTCAACAGGGTTCTAATAGTGCGGGCGGGGCAGTATCATCACCTCTGAGTGGGCAGTATCAGCACCTCTGAGCGGGCAGTATCAGCACCCCTGAGCGGGGCAGTATCAGCACCCCTGAGCGGGGCAGTATCAACAACTCTGAGCGGGGTAGTAACAGCACCTCTGAACGGGGCAGTATCAGCACCTTTGAGCGGGCAGTATCAGCACCTCTGAGCCAGCAGTATCAGCACCTCTGAGCGGGCAGTATCAGCACCCCTGAGCGGGGTAGTATCAGCACCTCTGAGCGGGCAGTATCAGCACCTCTGAGCGAGCAGTATCAGCACCTCTGAGCGGGGCAGTATCAGCACCTCTGAGCGAGCAGTATCAGCACCTCTGAGCGGGCAGTATCAGCACCCCTGAGCGGAGCAGCATCAGCACCTCTGAGCGGGGTAGCATCAGCACCTCTGAGTGGGGCAGTATCAGCACCTCTGAGCGGGCAGTATCAACACCCCTGAGTGGAGCAGTATCAGCACCTCTGAGCAGAGCAGTATCAGCACCCCTGAGCGGGGCAGTATCAACACCCCTGAGCGGGCAGTATCAGCACACCTGAGCGGGCCTTATCAGCACCCCTGAGTGGGGCAGTATTAGCACCTCTGAGCGGGGCAGTGTCAGCACCCCTGGGTGGGTCAGTATCAACAACTCTGAGCGGGGTAGTATCAGCACCTCTGAGCGGGCAGTATCAGCACCTCTGAGCGGGCAGTATCAACAACTCTGAGCGGGGTAGTATCAGCACCTCTGAGCGGGCAGTATCAGCACCTCTGAGTGGGCAGTATCAACAACTCTGAGCGGGGTAGTATCAGCACCTCTGAGCGGGCAGTATCAGCACCTCTGAGCGGGCAGTATCAACAACTCTGAGCGGGGTAGTATCAGCACCTCTGAGCGGGGCAGTATCAGCACCTCTGAGCGGGCAGTATCAGCACCTCTGAGCCGGCAGTATCAGCACCTCTGAGCGGGGCAGTATCAGCACCTCTGAGCGGGCAGTATCAGCACCTCTGAGCGGGCAGTATCAGCACCTCTGAGCGGGCAGTATCAGCACCTCTGAGCAGAGCAGTATCAGCACCCCTGAGCGGGGCAGTATCAACACCCCTGGGCGGGGCAGTATCATCACCTCTGAGCGGGCTGTATCAGCACCCCTGAGCGGGGCAGTATCAGCACCTCTGAGCGGGGCAGTATCAGCACCTTTGAACAGGGCAGTATCAGCACCCCTGAGCGGGGCAGTATCAGCACCTCTGAGCGGGGCAGTATCAGCACCTCTGAGCGGGGCAGTATCAGCACCTCTGAGCAGTGCAGTTTCAGCACCCCTGAGCGGGGCAGTATCAGCACCTCTGAGCGGGGCAGTATCAGCACCTCTGAGCGGGGTAGTATCAGCACCTCTGAGCGGGCAGTATCAGCACCCCTGAGCGGGGCAGTATCAGCACTTCTGAGCGGTCAGTATCAGCACCTCTGAGTGGGGCAGTATCAGCACCCCTGAGCGGGCATATCCAGACTTCTGAGCGGGCAGTATCAGCACCTCTGAGCGGGTAGTATCAGCACCTCTGAGCGGGCAGTATCAGCACCTCTGAGCGGGCAGTATCAGCACCTCTGAGCGGGCAGTATCAGCACCTCTGACCAGGGCAGTATCAACACCTCTGACCGGGGCAGTATCAACACCTCTGACCGGGTCAGTATCAACACCTCTGAGCAGGCAGTATCAGCACCTCTGAGCGGGGCAGTATCAGCACCTCTGAGCAGGGCAGTATCAGCACCCTTGAGCGAGGCAGTATGAGCACCCCTGAGCGGGGCAGTATCAGCACCTCTGAGCGGGGCAGTGTCAGCACCCCTGAGCGGGGCAGTGTCAGCACCCCTGAGCGGGGCAGTATCAGCACCTCTGAGCAGGGCAGAATCAGCACCCCTGAGCGAGGCAGTATGAGCACCCCTGAGCGGGGCAGTATCAGCACCTCTGAGCGGGGCAGTGTCAGCACCCCTGAGCGGGGCAGTGTCAGCACCCCTGAGCGGGGCAGTGTCAGCACCCCTGAGCGGGGCAGTATGAGCACCCCTGAGCGGGGCAGTATCAGCACCTCTGAGCGGGGCAGTATCAGCACCTCTGAGCAGGGCAGTTTCAGCACCCCTGAGCGGGGCAGTATCAGCACCTCTGAGCGGGGCAGTATCAGCACCTCTGAGCGGGGTAGTATCAGCACCTCTGAGCGGGCAGTATCAGCACCCTGAGCGGGGCAGTATCAGCACTTCTGAGCGGTCAGTAGCAGCACCTCTGAGCGGGGCAGTATCAGCACCCCTGAGCGGGCATATCCGGACTTCTGAGCAGGCAGTATCAGCACCTCTGAGCGGGTAGTATCAGCACATCTGAGCGGGCAGTATCAGCACCTCTGAGCGGGCAGTATCAGCACCTCTGACCAGGGCAGTATCAACACCTCTGACCGGGGCAGTATCAACACCTCTGAGCGGGGCAGTATCCACACCTCTGAGCAGGCAGTATCAGCACCTCTGAGCGGGGCAGTATCAGCACCTCTGAGCAGGGCAGTATCAGCACCCTTGAGCGAGGCAGTATGAGCACCCCTGAGCGGGGCAGTATTAGCACCCCTGAGGCGGGGCAGTGTCAGCACCCCTGAGCGGGGCAGTGTCAGCACCCCTGAGCGGGGCAGTATCAGCACCTCTGAGCATGGCAGAATCAGCACCCCTGAGCGAGGTAGTATGAGCACCCCTGAGCGGGGCAGTATCAGCACCTCTGAGCGGGGCAGTGTCAGCACCCCTGAGCGGGGCAGTGTCAGCACCCCTGAGCGGGGCAGTGTCAGCACCCCTGAGCGGGGCAGTGTCAGCACCCCTGAGCGGGGCAGTATGAGCACCCCTGAGCGGGGCAGTATCAGCACCTCTGAGCGGGGCAGTGTCAGCACCCCTGAGCGGGGCAGTGTCAGCACCCCTGAACGGGGCAGTATGCGCACCCCTGAGTGGGGCAGTATCAGCACCTCTGAGCGGGGCAGTGTCAGCACCCCTGAGCGGGGCAGTGTCAGCACCCCTGAGCGGGGCAGTATCAGCACTTCTGAGCGGGGCAGTATCAGCACCTCTGAGCGGGGCAGTGTCAGCACCCCTGAGCGGGGCAGTGTCAGCACCCCTGAGCGGGGCAGTATCAGCACTTCTGAGCAGGGCAGAATCAGCACCCCTGAGCGAGGCAGTATCAGCACCTCTGAGCGGGGCAGTGTCAGCACCCCTGAGCGGGGCAGTGTCAGCACCTCTGAGCGGGGCAGTATGAGCACCCCTGAGCGGGGCAGTATCAGCACCTCTGAGCGGGGCAGTGTCAGCACCCCTGAGCGGGGCAGTGTCAGCACCCCTGAGCGGGTCAGTATGAGCACCCCTGAGCGGGGCAGTATCAGCACCTCTGAGCGGGGCAGTGTCAGCACCCCTGAGCGGGGCAGTGTCAGCACCCCTGAGCGGGGCAGTATCAGCACTTCTGAGCAGGGCAGTTAGACTTTTAATAGCACGCTCCACCCAGTAGGGCTGCTCTACTTCTCAGGTTTCATTGTCTCCATATCATAGCATGGCACTTGGCCTTGCAAGGGACAGTACCGGCGCGTTGCAGTATGACTGCTTATTAACAGGCCTGTTATTCTCTTATTTACAAACTAGCGGCACTTCTGAGCAGGGCTCTTATAATTTTAATGGACGAAACCACCACGTTTCCACAGGCCTACTATACCTGGGGATAGAGCGACTTTGCTTTTAATGGGACACCAGTAAGGCTGCAACGTGTTCAAGGGGCAGGATCGGACCAGCGACTTCCAGTATTACTCTAATAGATCTACCAGAGTTAACGACGGTACCAGGACTTCTCAACAGGTCTCTCACTCTTGTAAAGAGAAAGTAGCAGCATTTTTGAGCAGGGCACCTATGAACTTGCGAGGCGCGACTCTTACTTTCCAGCAGTGCTTCCATGCGTTTAATAAACAGTGCTTGCATTTCTCAGAAGGGATGAAATACATTGAATGAGACAGGAACGGCACTTATCAGAAGAAGTACTAGCACTTCTCAACAGGGCAGCTACACTTTCAATGGACAGTGCCTGTACTTTTCCTATAGGACTTCTAGCCGTTTAATCGAACAGTGCCGTGGCTTCTCACAAGGCCTCGTGTTATTTTGATAGGAAACTAACCTTTTTCATCAGGGTTACTGCACCTTTAACCGAACAGTGCCAGTACTTTAGTGGGGCAGGATCAGTATCTATGTATGAATGCCATTTATCCTATTAGAATGACAGTGTGAGCATCACTCAGTGGAGCTCCTCCACATGACTGCATTAGGAGGGATGTTTTGCTTTTCATGGGCCTGTACCTGCACTTTCAGAAGGGAGGTGTAGTCTGAAGGTGACAATTCAGAAGGGCGGCTTTTCCTTAGGGGCATGTGACAGCCCCTGTCTGCTCTTCTTTTAATGGAAAGCAACAACACACGTTTAGAGGGATGTTGACCACTTCTCAGCAGGGCTACTATGCTTTGAATGACAGTCCCAGTATTTCTCGGCAAGGATGTCCTGTGTTTAATGAGACTGTACTGTAGCTTTCAGCGGGGGGATGTTTCTTTATTGGGATAGAACATTATGCACTGGTTCTGGTGCTGCACGTGCACACACTTCTAAGCAGGGTTGCTTCTCAGCAGAGGTGCTTCACCTTTCATTGGGCTGAACCTGACCTTTTCAGCAGGGTGGTGTCCTTTTAAGTGTACAGAATCTGAATGTATGGGTGATGGGGTTCTGCAAGCTCCCGAATCATGGCTGCACCCCTTTAGATTGTATAGTGCGAGCCCCTTTCAGTAGCGTTCAAAGGGACGGCGTCAACACTTCTAAGCAGGGCTGCTATGCTTTTAAGGACTTACAGCAAACAAATGATGGACGGAATGCTGACAATGCAAACATTCTCCCCCAGTCAAAAGATCTGGGTTAAATCCATCGTTCTTTTGCCCACTACGCCACCCCAGTTTGGACCCAGCCACATGCAAATCAGTCCTGACCCTGTGCCCCATGGGAACAGTCCAGACCGAACTACCAGGCCAGGTCCTCCCTGGACCGGAAACAAGCATCCTGGGACCGGTTTCAGGGTGCTTGTTTCCAGTCCAGGGAGGACCTGGCTTGTCAGTTCGGGCTGGAATGTTCCCATGAGGCACAGGGTCAAGACTGATTTGCATATGGCTGGGTTCAAACTGGAATGGCATGGTGAGCAAAAGAACGATGGATTTAGGCCCAGATCGCTGTACTGGGGTGAATGTATGACATTGTTCTGCATTCTGTCCATCAACTGTTGTTTATGCTTTTAAGGACAGCAACACAATTTCTCACCAGACCCACTTAACATTTAATGGGATCTTGCCAGCACTTGTCTGCAGGGTTGTCTTAATTTTTGGTAGGACATTTCCAGGACTTCTCAGCAAGCCTACTGAAGTTTTAAAGGGACAGTACAGTCAATTGTCAGTGGTTGTACTTCAAACACTTCCCTCAGGGTTATCACCTTTAATGAGACAGCACACGCAATTCTCGCAATGATTTAGACCTTTAATTGGAAGGGACCAGTACTTCTCAGTAAGGCTGTTATGCTTTTCATGGGTCACTGAGGCTGGTTCTAAGTGCCAGTACTTTTAACTGGATAGAATGCACACTGCTCTCCTAGGCATCTATATCTTTGATGAGACAATTCTCGCAGTGATGTTACACCTTTAATTGGAAGGGACCAGTACTCCTCGGTAAGGCTGCTATACTTTTAATGGGTTACTTTTAATGGGTCACTGCAGCTGGTTCTAAGTGCCAGCACTTCTAACTGGAGAGAATGCACACTGCTCTCTAGGCTGCTATATCTGTAATGAGACAATTCTCAGAGTGATGTTAGACCTTTTATTGGACAGGTCCAACACTTCTCAGTACGGCTGCTCTGCTTTTAATGGGTCACTGCAGCTGGTTCTAAGTGCCAGTACTTCTAGCTGGACAGAGTCAACACTTCCCTGCTAGACTGCTATATCTTTAATGAGACAATGACTGACAATTCTCACAGTGATGTTAGATCTTTAATTGGAAGGGGCCAGTACTCCTCAGTAGGGCTGGTATGCTTTTAATGGGTACTGCAGTCGGTTCTAAGTGCCAGTACTCGAAACTGGACAGAATGCACACTGCTCTCCTAGGCTGCTATATCTTTAATGAGACCATTCTCACAGTGATGTTAGACCTTTAATTGAAAAGTACCAATACCAGAATCAGCACTTCATTGCTAGACTGCTATATCTTTGAAGAGACAGCTCCGACAATTCTCGCAGTGATGTCACACCTTCAATTGGACAGAAGGACCAAGACTTTTCAGTAGGGCCTCAGGTCTTCTATTCTTTTAAAGGACACGCACGAGTATTGTCCAGCAGGGCTGGTATACTTTGAATGGCATACTAACAGCACTTCTCAGCAAAGTGCCTGCAATTTAATAATACAGTATTGAATTCTCAGTAGCTACACTTTGAACAGGGCTTCAACAGTACTTCGCACCTGAGCTATTATTTTTAAAATTCGACAGTATCAGCCCTTATCGCAAGGGCTGCTATCCTTTCAATGAAAACGTGATATCACTTATCACCAAGAATGCTATATCTTTAACAGACTGGACGTGCACTTTTTTTCTTAAACGGGCATGACCCGAATGTCTCATTTCTGCAATAATGAGATAGTGCCGGCACTTAGTAGCAGAACTGATTTACTATGAACTGGATGTTGCTTTCACATCTCAGCCAGGCTAAAATCTTTTTAATGGTACAGCTTCTTAGCTGGGTGCTGTGGTTCCAATGGGACAGTACAAGGATTTCGCAACACTGCTCCCAGACAAGTTATGGGAAACTACCAGCAGGGCTATTTTACATTTGAATGGGACAGTAGGAGCACTTCTCATCGGGGCTGCTTTACTTTTTAATGGAAAAGGATCAGCGCCTCTCAGCACACTGCAGTAAATATATTAGCAGAGTACCAGAATTTCTCAGCAGGGATGGTTTACGTTTAGTGGGACAGTTACAAGCACTTCTCTGCAGGCTGCTGTAAATATATTAAGACAGTAGCGGAGCATCTCAGCGGGGATGCTCTACTGGTAGTGGGGCAGCAGCAGCACTTTTCAGCTGGGCTACTTTTTAATGGGACAGTGCTAGAACGCCTCAGAAAGACTGTTTTACTTTTTAGTGGGACAGTGGGAGAACACCTCAGACTGTTTTACCTTTTAGTGGGGCAGTGCGAGAACACCTCAGAAGGACTGTTTTACTTTTTAGTAGGACAGTACAAGCACTTCTCAACAAGGCTGCTTTACCTTTTAGTGAGACAGTGCAAACACTTCTCACGAGGGCTGCTTTACTTTTTAGTGGGACAGTACAAACACTTCTCAGCAGGCCTGTTTTATCCTTTAACAGGCAGTCACAGCCCTTCCCAGCAGACTGTTGTGAATATATTAAGAAGGTGCCAGAATATCTAAGCAGGGAGTCTTTCCTTTTAGTGGAACAGTATCAGAACGTCTCAGGTGGCCTCTTTACTTTTTATTAGGACAGTAGAAACACTTCTCAACATTACTATTTACTCTTTAAATGGACAGTACAAGAACTTCTCAGCAGGGCTGCTTTATTGTTTCATCGCACAGTAAGTATCAGCGGACTCAGCAGACTACTATAAATCTATTAACCGAGTGTCCTAGACCTTCTCAGCAGGGATGCTTTACGTTTAATGGGGCAGTGCCATAACTTATCAGCAGGGCTGCTTTACGTTTAATGGGGCAGTGCCATAACTTATCAGCAGGGCTGCTTGGCTTCCTAATGGGACGCTTCCAGTCCCGCTCAGCAGACTGCTGTACATATATTAAAAGAGTACCTTAACTTCTCAGCAGGGAGGCTTTACTTGTAGTGGGGCAGTAGCAGCATATATATGACCAAATCCGCTATATATTTAGTGCTACGCATACTAGCACCTCCCATTACGTAATGTCTGCCACACCTTTAATTGAACCTACTTTCAAAGAATCCACATTTTCTGTCCTTATCTGAATGGAAGGATCGGTATAGGAAGAGACATATGGAAAGACAGAGGAGATAGCAATGGAGCTAGAAAGAGAGAGAGAGACAGAGAGACAGACAGAGACAGAAGGAGTGGGAGCAGAGAGAAAAAGAGACAGAGAACTAGAGAGTGAGAGGAGAGGGAGAATGGAGAGAAGAGATAAAAAGCGAGATGACAGCAAGAGAGATGAGAGGGAGCAGAGAAGACAGAGAGAAAGAAAGAGAACGAGAAAAAGAAAACTAGAGGGAAGATACAGTGAAAGAAATGGAGAGAAAGACATGTAGAGAAAACGAGAAGAAAGAAAGAGTGAGGAAACAGACAAAAAGAGAAAGAAGTGAGAGAAAAACAGAAGGGTGTGAGAGAGAGAGAGCGAGAGAGAGAGAGAGGAGAGGAAGACGGGAGATAACATAGGGAGAGGAAAAAGGAGAAAAATCATGAGAGACTGGAGAAAGATAAAAGGCGAGAGAAAGGGGGGAGGGGGTACAATGGAGAGAGAGAGCCAGAGAGATATACAGAGTGGGTGAGCAGGGTGAGAAAGTAGGAGAAAGAAACAGAAAGGCAGAAAAAAGGGTATAGGACATATTTTCAGTGGACTGTTTACTAATGATGTTAATGATACCAATAAAAATGTTGACTTTAAGAGGAACGCCAAGAAGGACCTCAACCATCTCCGATGCATCCTACTGAACACCCGCTCCGCACGCAAACACGCCGTCGAGCTCTGGGACCTGCTCGACACATCATCACCAGACGTCGCCTTCCTGACAGAGACATGGATGAACGACTCCTCCGCACCCGACATCGCCATAGCCATCCCAGACGGCTATAAGATCACCCGCAGAGACCGCATCAACGGAGTAGGAGGAGGAATCGCCATCGTCCACAAGAACACCATCAGGGTCTCGACCAGCACCGACGACATTCTCTGCACCGCCGAACACATGCACTTCCAGATCCACACGGACCCCAACACCACCCTTAGAGGCACCCTTCTCTACAGACCCCCTGGACCCCGACCCCAGTTCAGCGACTCCATCGCCGACTTCATCAGCACGCACGCCCTGACCTCTACCAACTACATCCTCCTCGGAGACCTGAACTTTCACCTGGAGAACAACAACGACAGCAACTCCACCACCCTGATCGACAACCTCGCCAACCTCGGACTTAGACAGCTCGTCACAACACCGACCCATTCCGCCAACCACACGCTCGACCCCGTCTTCTCCTCAAGCTCCCACGTCTCCTTCAGCCACACCACCGAACTCCTCTGGACCGACCACCGCTGCATCCACTTCACCTTCCAGAAACCCACCACACACCACCGCACCCAACAGATCCCACGCCGCTGCTGGAGCAAAGTCACCGAAGACCAACTACGGGCAAACCTCGCTCTCAGCCCACCCTCCGACCCATCCAACACCGACGACGCTGCCTGCAACCTCAGATGATGGATAGACAACTGTGCCAACACCCTCGCCCCGCTGAAAAAACTCACCTACAGTGACACCACCAAAAGAGCCAGCTGGTTCACCCCGGAACTCCTAGCTTCCAAGCGTACCTGCCGGAAACTAGAGAAGAAATGGCACAGTGAAAAGACACCGGACAGCCACGCAGCCCACAAAGACGCCATCCGTAACCACCACCACCTCATCAGGTCCGCCAAGAGAATCTCCTTCAAAGACCGCCTCGACAACAACGCACACAACAGCAAGGAGCTCTTCAACATCGTGAAGGAACTCTCCAACCCCAGCTCCAACACCAACGACATCCCGCCGTCGCAAGCCCTGTGCGATTCCCTTGCCACCTTCTTCCACCGCAAGATCGCCGACATCCACGACAGCTTCAACACCCAGACAGCCCCAACTGAGATCGATGCACCAGACCCGCCGCACACCATCAACCACGACCCCTTGCCAGCCTGGGCCAGCGTGAACATCGATGACACCATCAAGACCATGAGCACGATACACTCCGGCTCCCCGTCAGACCCTTTCCCGCACCACATCTTCAACAAAGCCAGCAGCTCCATCGCACCCCACCTGCGCAACGTTATCAATCTCTCCTTCGAGACCGCGACCTTCCCAGAGAGCTGGAAACACGCAGAGATCAACGCCCTACTCAAAAATCCCAAGGCGGACCCGAGAGACCTCAAGAACTTCCGGCCCATCTCCCTGCTTCCGTTCCCAGCCAAGGTCATCGAGAAGATCGTCAACAGACAGCTAACCCGATACCTCGAAGAAAACAGCATCCTGGACCCATCCCAGTCAGGGTTCCGCAGCAACCACAGCACTGAGACTGCCCTCATCGCCGCCACCGACGACATCAGGACCCTGCTGGACAACGGTGAGACCGCAGCCCTCATCCTGCTGGACCTCTCCGCCGCCTTCGACACTGTCTGCCACCGCACTCTACGCGCACGCCTCCACGACGCAGGGATCCGAGACAAGGCCCTGGAATGGACCACCTCCTTCCTCGCCGGCAGAACCCAGAGAGTCCGCCTCCCACCATTCCGATCCGAAGCCTCCGAGATCATCTGCGGCGTACCCCAGGGATCATCCCTCAGCCCGACACTGTTCAACATCTACATGGCCCCGCTCGCACGCATCGCCAGACAGCACGACCTCAACATAATCTCCTACGCCGACGACACTCAACTGATCCTCTCCCTCACCAAGGACCCCCTCGCCGCCAAATCCAACCTCCATGAAGGAATGAAGGCCGTCGCCGATTGGATGAAGATCAGCCGACTAAAGCTGAACACGGACAAGACAGAGGTCCTCATCCTCGGCTCCAACCCTTCAGCCTGGGATGACTCCTGGTGGCCAACGACACTGGGAGCAGCCCCGACACCCACCGACCACGCACGCAACCTGGGAGTCATCCTCGACTCAACGCTCTCCATGGCCAAGCAAGTCAACGCAGTCTCCTCCTCCTGCTTCAACACCCTCCGCATGCTTCGCAAGATCTACAGGTGGATCCCGACAGATACAAGAACAGTCACCCAGGCCCTCGTCAGTAGCAGACTTGACTATGGGAACGCCCTCTACGCGGGAGCCCCGGCCAAGCTCATCAAGCGACTGCAACGCATACAAAACACCTCCGCACGCCTGATCTTCGACGTACCACGCCACAGCCACATCACCCCCCACCTGAGGAACCTGCACTGGCTCCCCGTCGACAGGAGAATCTCCTTCAAACTCCTCATCCACGCACACAAGGCACTCCACAAGACCGGCCCAGCCTACCTCAACAGACGACTCTTCTTCTACATCTCCAACCGCCAGCTCCGCTCCGCCGACCTCTCCCTCGCCACCGTCCCTCGCATTCGAAGAACAACCACTGGCGGCAGATCCTTCTCCCACCTCGCCGCCAAGACCTGGAACACCCTTCCACTCAGCCTACGACAGACCCAAGACCTGCTGACCTTCAGGAGGCTACTCAAGACCTGGCTGTTCGACCAGTAGCGGCACCCCCCCCCCTTTTTTTCCCAGCGCCTTGAGACCCTCGCGGGTAAGTAGTGTGCTCTACAAATTCTGTGATTGATTGATTGATTAAATAATACATATACCAATCGCAGTAGCCATATTAACACCGCTAACCGCGATGTCGTAATACTACAGCAATAAAGATAAGAAGGTAACATTTTCTGTGTCCATTTGCTCGTTGGCCTCTCTGGTGAGGTCTGGAATAAACAAGCCGCTGCTGGCGCCGCCTCTGGGTTCACTGAGGGGAGTGTCAGTTCTTCTGTACTCTAGGCAGGACTGTGAATTTAGTACTGCTGAAAATGCAATGGAAGGAGCCCTCTGGGGCTCAGAGCATTCCTCAGCCCTGAGGTCTTCCTTACAGCCTGCCAGTGAGTCTTGTCAAGGCAGTCAGAGGAGGAAAAGGGAGTTCAGTCTCCATGACCATTCAATCGATGGCCTCTGTGTGCTCAGCGCGTGCACAGCTAGAGGGGGAAGCTGTGGTAAGGGTCCATTCACACACTGGTCTCCCTGTGTACTCAGCACCAGTAGTATCTGTGGAGAGAGGCCAAGAGGGGTTGCAAGTAAGCTTCCTCTGGCAGGGCACTATTCGCCTTTACATGTGGAATATTATCTAAGTGAGAATGGTATCAGAAGAATGCACATATTCACTCCCTCCGCTCAGCGAGCTCAGAACCGCTCCATAGATCTGTCTGTAAACTACATACCACCCTGCCGTCCCTGTATACATTCTGAGTGATGAAAGCTTGCCCCAGCATGCCCCGCTGGATCTGTTCTGCGCATGGGGTACGCTTCCCGCACAGATGCACTGCAAGATGCAGACCTGCCAACTTATGAACAGTTTTCACCACGTGAGGAAGGGGCGGGGCCTCGAAGAGGGCGTGGCTGTGGCTTAATACTGACTATAGCCCAAGACACTCTTTAGCTCACCGCCTCCTCCCTCCCCCCCCCCAACACGAAAAAGAAAGCCTTGAAGGCTGCAACCGATGTCCTGGGGAGGTTTCACACCCTGTAATGGACATCGGCTGCTCAGAGCATACAAACAATTAGCCGGAAACCTGCTCTCTGCAGGGGTATCCAGCTAATTGCTTGAACACCGTGTGATATTGGTTTCTCACTGGGTGAGTGATGACCATGTGATGGGAGCCAATATCGTGTGCCACACGGTGGGACCAAGTGAGATGCCAGGTCTGCCATTGTCCTGCATTTTTCGTTCCCCGCTCTTTAACCTGTTCAAGGAGCAAGCAGCTCTTTTTTTTTTTTAGCCCTTTATGAACTTTAAAAGAGATATACCATTTGTTTGGGCACTTCTCCACTCCCCCAAGTAATACCTAGTCCATTTTTTAACCAGTCAATTACTAGCAGCTTTTACACTGATTCTAAATACTCCCAAGCTTGACAAAAGCGAGAAGAATAAGTACAACAGTGTTTGCTCACAAGCACTGTTTTGTGAGCTCTGCCCACCTTCAGAACACAGTGTCTAGTTTTGGCACACTTAGGTGAAGTGGTAATGCTGCTATTGGATATCAAGTGCCCTAGTCCCATGGCTCAAATGTACCAAATGGATCAGGTCCTGTGGGGGTAGGTGGTTACTGGACAGTACGTGTGATAGATACCGATATTTACCATTGGTGTTGCAAATTTTAGGATTATTTCATTCTACTTGGATACCAGAGTTGTTCATTTTCGAAACTTGTTTGTCTCTCAAAAGGTGCAATGCTGAAGGCTTACTCCAGGAGGTGGCAAAGAGATGAGACCTCACATACAGCATGAAAAGTAATCACACTCAATAACCTGAACCTCTGGCCCAGTTATATCCTTTAAAATGGCCTGATTTAGAGGAGGATAATTTAGAATGAAACCCCAAAAATGTGGTGTGTGACTCTAGTCTCCCCACTCCCGAACAAATGTCTTCTGATGTCTCCGGGCATGCACAGTGCCTTTGTGTGCGCAATATTTCCCCACATGTGCAGTGTCCTGCGAAGTGATCATGGAATGCAGGCCACCCTATCTGTGGGGCATGGAAGATTACTCTTATAGCCTTCTATGAGATGGAAGATTGCTTTGCTACTGCCATACTGTTTGAATAATTTGTGGGAGCTAAGCTTGCACTGCTGCTGGCTGATTTGTATGTATCCCTGATGGGAAAAATTTCACAGTCTCTGCCCTAGGTGTATTCGCCCTCTAAAAGCGGGAAGCTTGCACGGTTTCAGCCCGAGGTGTGCCTGCTCCACGAAGAAGTGTTTCCACTGCTGTTAGTCCATCTTATGAATAAACAAAATACATATCTTAAATGCACTTTTATACCCTATGAACCATGGACTGTCTCACAATATTCAGGAGGAAATGTGGATTAGTGGGTAGAGCTGCCGACTTTCGGACAGGGGGAACAAGGTTGAATGCCAGGTTTGGTTCCATATCCTGTGATTCTTAGCAAATCATTTAATCTCACTGTGCCCAGAAAGAAATGTGTGACAAAACGGTTCTGTTGTAAAGTGCTATAAAGCCCTTGGAGCTAGGTTTGCACTATATAACTATAAAAAAATACATTAGAAAACATATTTAGCTCATCCACAGATAATTCTGGTCTAGGTCTGGCAGCTTAATGAAGGTAGAACATAAATATTGACATAAGGACTAACCTCACCCAAACTAGGAAACTTATAACTAAGAGACTGTACAGTCAGTTAACAGTAGTACTCTCTATGCTTCCCCGGGCTTGATAAGGAGCACACTGATGAAGCATACCCAGGGCCACTGGAATTATGCGGCGGGGGAGGGACAAATTCTGCGACAGGGTTGTGTAAATTATGCAGCAAGAAAAGGCAAATTAGGTGGCATAATGCGGCACATTTTGTTATAGTATTCATTATGTTGTGATTTTCAAACTTGTTAACATTGTCTAGGCATTGGTTGCACCTCATTAGTACCAGTTTAATACTCAAATATAGCAATAAGCAAAACACATTTGTAACTAGTTAGTCTTTGCAAAAGGTCCTTCCACTCTGCTGCAACGTGTTTTGCTGCATTTTTAGGAACTTTTGAAACGTTTTGGCTAGAAACAATTTTTTTTGTTAAAATCTGCAGATTATGCAGCAGATGATGGATTTTGTGGCAAATCTATAATTATGCGAAAATCACAGCGGCCGCACAATTGCATAATTCCAGTGGCTCTGAGCATACCACACAAGATAGGTGAGGGGGATCAGCATCCTATATGCATATATGAATGTAGGGTCATTCCATAGGAGGCTTGGCTGTTTCTTTCAGGAGTTGTGTACTTCTTGCGGTCTCTGCTTACAGAGACCGCACAACAGTCCTTTAACTCCCCCCCACTGCCTCTGAAGTGTGGTAGCTACCTATGTTGTAGCCTCCTGAATGTGTGAGCCCAACGAGTCATGTTCCTTCTGCTACTGCTAGCTGCCCCTTACTAAATCTTTGTGTTAAGGAAGGTTGAGCTGCTGCTGCCTATGTTGTACCTTTGCTGTATTGTGAAGCTCGGTATAAACCTTACCTACACACACAAGACAAAACGATTTGCATTGCCAATGCTTGTTTTAATGCATGATGCATTTAAGAACACTCACAAAAGATGTGCGCATAGTTTACTTTTAGTTTTACATGTGAAGCAAGCAGTTTTGACAACGTTGTACATTTTTTAAATGGATCTTACCAGCGGCTCCGTGTCATGTATATGTGTCATGTCTATTCCGCCAGTTCTGGCATTTACGCCAACAGCACTTTTCATGCTGAGGTTTGAGGCCGTAAATATTTACCAATGCGAGTATCAGCCGATGTGTCTGAAGAGACTCCGAGAGAGGAAGACAGTGTGCTGCCGCCTCCTTCCCGAGCCCGTCCTCGGCCTCAACCTAGAGGCTGCTGTGATGGAGAGCCTGTACCCCCACTGTGATGCGCACTGCTTGGACAGGTGCAGCAGACTGGCTGGGATTACCAGACCTCATGCCCCTTCAAGCCTTGGCATCTTATGGGAGAGAGGATTCCATCTCTGTTGCCTCTGTTAGAGAGGTCGTTAGTAGGAGAGGGCTGAGTAGTCTGTTTTCGTGCTTAATAAGCGTAATGTTAATGAGAACTACAGAACTTATGTGTGCTGCGCGAAGGCAGCCGTCCGCATGAAAAACTGCGCAGTCGGCATAGGCATACGGAAATTATGCGAGTTATGAATACTTCAGTATACGCGATCTCGGAGTGATTATGCCTCAGTAATAATTTGTGCACGGGCTCACCACTTCTTCTGTTAGGGGGGAGCATACAGGCCCAATTCATCCAACCTCTGGCATCTCTGGGAGAACGGGGAAAGGCGGAGAATTGTTATCTCTAAAGTGTAAGTAAATTCGAAACTATGCCTTTTCGACCCCTGGCATCTTGCGGGAGGAGTGGGTAGGGTCGGACTGGGACAGAAATTAGACCCAGGCACCAAAATAAAAGTGACCCATTAGTGAATTAGAAAGCTAAATAAGCGACCTATGTTTGTTAATTAGGGCAGTTTTGGACTTTCAAAAACACTATATATATGTGTTTTGCAAGGTATAGACGACGGCTTGGATTTGAGCTTAAACATGCCCAGTAGACCAAAAAACCGGCCCACACACTGACCTGTCAGACCAGCCCGTCGGGCACTGCCTGGTTGCCCTGTGGGCCAGTGCGACCCTGGGGGTGCGCTTCGCCTCTACTGTAACTGAATTCAGACTTGACGCTCATTTAAGAGCCCGCCCTAGCAGCGGCGGCTGCTCCCGAGAGGCAGCAGTGGGGCGGGGAGAGGGGTGCAGGTTAAAAAATAAAATAAAATTAACTTACCTGCCGGCCGGCGGCCAGCCGCCGCCTCTCCTCCGTCCCCTTCCTGGCTTGTGTGCAGGCAGGAAGCTACCGGGCGTCCAAGCTCCCATTAGCCAACCACAGAGCTGCAATGTGCTCAGCCAGGGACTGGTGGCCTGGGCATGTTCTCCACCCAGGCTGTAATGCAGCCTGGGTGGAGAACATGCAAAGTGCGAATGACTGTGGGCTGGCCAGACAGTCATTGCGCACCTTACAGAGTGCCCCCCACTCTGTCCCCCTGCTCTGAGATCATAGCAGCCCGCCCCACCCGCAAAGCTGCCAAGCAGCAGGAACAAATAAAATGATAATAACATCAAGTTATTGCCAATTTATTTGTCCTTCTTTGCACTGCTAAAAGCAGTGGGGCGACACTCCTCCGCCTTAGCAGAGGAGCCACCACTGCTCCCTAGGCCCCTCCACCTGCACTCTCTGGGGTGTTGAGAGGAGTTTCTCCATGCCTTTTCAAGCCCCTCTCAGGGACACGTAGTGGGACACTTCGATAAGGTGTGTGTGTGTTCAGACTTCATGCCCATTCAAAGTCCTGGCCCCGCTTGTCAATGACTCACTTCGCCTACGTGAAAGAGGTTCAGCCTCTGTCCATTAAAACCTAGGTGCCTTGGCACAGATGTGAGGCCCGTCATGCTGTATGCATGTCTGCTGTTTTGGGGCTACCAGTGTGGGGAGGTTTTCATATTCAGAGGACTATGCCTTGGTTATTCACCACAGAACTAGCAGCTTTATTGCACTGGAGGCCTGCACGGCTTCAGCTGCCATCATGAAAGGTCTAGAGATGGGTGGAGGATTGTGCCTTCCAAATTTGTATAAGTTTTGGCGGAATAATTTCCAATCGTTCATTTACAAATTTTCAAGTGCGGAGTGTTTATTCATATTCTCATTGTACAGGGAAAAACCAAAGCAAAAAGACAGCTGACACGTGTTTCGCCCATGTGGCCCATCGGCCGTGGGCTTTCTCAAGGCAAAAATCTTGGTCTGATGTTCGTGTTCCTTAATGAAGATGTGAAAAAGTCTCTGCGGTCTACCGGAACAGCTGCTGCTTGGGGCGTGCTGCGACTTGCGGAACTACGTAGGAGCACTTTTTTGTGAAGAAATGTGTAGTGCAGTGTTTGTGGAGTGGTGAAAGTGATGTTAAAAATACCTAGCTAGTAATGTTTTATTCTCGCTCCTAGTTGGTATGGATAAAAAAGGGGGTTAAATAGTAGGGAAAAGATATAACTATTATGTGTATACAGTCCCTAATATTCGGTCGACATGTTTCGAGGTATCCCCTAAACCTCTTCTTCAGGACCACACGGGGACCAGCCCCATGCGTGCCACTCCTTGTGAAAACCTATAATAAAGTGAGGATGCACACCTAATGTGTGTGCACCCGATTCAAAATACATACGGTTTAGTCTTTGACTCGTAGTATTTATGCTTTGTCAATACTATGCCTCATGGTCTGCCGGGGTAGAGGGGCTTGTAGTCATACCTTCGTCAAAGCACACCTCCGTCTAATAACACCTACTGGCACCCGGGCGGACTGCACTACACATTTCTTCACAAAAAAGTGCTCCTACGTAGTTCCGCAAGTCGCAGCACGCCCCAAGCAGCAGCTGTTTGGGATGGCCCCAATGATGAAGCATGTCACCTAGGGGCAACCCTGGGTGAGTGAGGGGACTCAAGAAAAGAATTTTCTTTTCTTTGGACAGGAGTCTTTTTTCGCGCATTCAGCGGAATCCCCATTCCCTTGGTTAGGTGTTTTGGATCTGACATTTACAGATTTTTTGTGAACTACACTATCCTGTATCCAAACCTCTTCTCTGAAACGGCCTTCAACTGCTCGGACCACAACTATCCTGACAGTCAAGTGCAGAAGGGGCACTTGGCCCAGTTATTCAGAATCCATAGTAAGTCGGGCCCAGGGACATCAGGAGTAAAAGGCCTCAACTCGCACGGTGGGGCCCAGTAACCCCTGCTTGCCCCATGGCCTCTGAAAGGGGTTCTGATATTTGTCTTTTTGAAATGCCAAATATTCATTTGCATGTTTAAAACAGCTTTAAGCATATAAACAGTAAATTGGTCTTAATACTATTGATTTTCCTTTATGCAATAATGGTTTTCTAACAATACGAGGTGATTCATTCCTTAGAACTCATTCACATTCTACACCCATAGCTGTTTGAAAATTGAGGATACAATAATGGAGACTATTTCATTCATAGTCTTATTGGATTAACCATAATGTATTGAGGGAAATAATCACCGGTTGTTAAATGCAGCAGAGACGCTATATTATAGCTATAGAGAACTCTAAAAGACTTCCATTGCAAGTTCCCAAGTGTAAAAATTTGATCCGTAGATTGGGCTGGCTGATGGTGGAAATTTTGATCAAGGAAATATATCTCTGTTGGAGGTTTTTTTTCTCTCTATCGAAGGCAAACAAATAATTATAATCTCCTAATATCAGAGTGCCCTTATTTTAATCAATGTAAAATAACTGTCTAGCAAACAGATCTTATTGGCATTTAAATAGATTTAGTATCAGACATGTTTTCACATTACTATCTACATTTAATAAACAGGGTGTTCACCTTCTACAGCTTATAAAACACTGTACAAGCCCAACTTATCACTTATCTTAAAGGAAAATTGACATCAAGATACGCATATTATTAAAAGAGCTGATAAATGGTATGGGTTTTGGACTGCAAAGACAACTGTTTTATATGCATATGACAGATTAACTTATTTTATTCTATAGATTGTTATAATTACAACATTAAAATGTGTTTTAATGCAAAAATAAATGATAATTATCTTTTTTGGAATAAAAAATTACCGCACTATGCGCTTAAACATATGATTGTTCAATTACCAATCATTTTTTGATTGATTTGTGAAATGGAATTAATAAAAAAACTATTACTCACCATTACATTATGACATTATTATGCATATGTTACATGCTCTCAATCCTTCCTTCCTGATCTCTTAGTCAAAGTAATTTATTACTTTAATGCTCATGGCTATCAAATTCAATAACAGTAATTGGAAAATGGCTGCCAAACTTTCTTTACACTCTCATTGGCCTTTGGGAAGGCTTTAGAAGGTGAGGTAATTGTTTACGTTATGCTATAAATCTACATCTTGGGATTATGTCTGTTGAAATTTGAGCTTTATTGAAAATTTAACTCAACTTTAATAATTTAGTGTAGTGGAATGCTTCATCCACACTTATTTGATTTAACAAATGCACTTTACATGATATACTTGATTAGGTAGTTCACCAAGTTAAATAGGTTCTCATACTTGGATTGTGACATACATTTTACTTAATTGTTGTATATTTCATGTGGTACAGATGGTAAAATTCTTTGTTCGTTGAATTTTTTATTAATTTTGATATTTTATCGTATCATAAGAACTATTGTCAATATATAATTGTGCACTTATGATTTCAATTTTTGTTTGTAAGTTTCTTTGTATGTCATGCCGTATTCCAGTATACTACAATAAAGACCATTCTTTAACCTAAAGCAGGATGATTTGTTAAATGTTGAAGTTAAAGATGCGACTTCAAGGAGGTCAAGATTGAGGGAAAGCACAGAGAATAGGAGGAATATGATGGAGGGACAGAAAGACAATATGGACAGAGCAACGACAAGAGGAACAGCGAGAGCGCAGGGAGGGAGAGCGACAAGGAGGGAGAGGGGGAAGGAATAGAGAAGGGCAAGAAGGGTAGAGAGAAGCAGGGTGAGATGGCTGGATAGAGAAACGGGCAACGGATGACGAACTGAAGGAGGATATGAGTGGCAATGAGGGAGTATAGAAAGAGTACGATTTAGAATAAATGAGGTGCAAACAGGAAGCAAGGGGAAAAGAACGACGGGATAAAGGGAGGACAACAGGGATAGAGAGAGGGAAATAAGGCTAGCAAGAGAGAGTAGGGAAGAGAGGCAGCAGAGGAAGAGATAGAGGAAGGGATAAACAAGGAGTAAGGGAAAAAGAGAATGGGAGAGGGATAGGAGAGAAAGTGATAGAGGGAACAGATAGAGAGGGGGGATGCAGGGAGAGTGTGAGAAGAGAAAGATGGGGCAGGATTGATAACATACTAAACAGAGAGAAAAAGGAGGAAAGTGAAGGAGGGATGGAGAGATTGATACAGGAGGGCTAGAAAGTGAGGGATACAAAGGGGAAAAGAACGAGTAGAGTACATGAAGGGAGTATAGATCCACAGAGGCAGTATGGGGTCTGGAGCGAGTGATAGAGAACGATGGAGGGATAACCGGTGGGAGGGATGAGAGAAGGAGGGTTAGAGAGGAGCAGTAGAGAGGAGAGAGGGAGGAATATAGAAATTGGGAGATGGCTAGCAAATCAGGGAGGACAGGTCAGGAAGAAGCAGAGAGGTTGGCATACAGATATGAAGGGGATAGCAAGAAGGAGGGGTCGATAATCAGAGAGTGTAGGAGGGAGATATAGACAGGGAGTCTTACAGATGCATAGAGAGAGAGGGAGAGAAACTCAGAGTTACAAGGGAATGAGGTAAAGAGGGGAGGGAGGGAGATAAGAAGAGACTGTTTTATAGATACACACAGGGAAAGATATATGTGACCGAATAGAAATGGAATTGTAGCGACAGACAGGTGGGGATGGGGTAGTCAAAGGAGAGAGAGAGCAAAGTAGGGACAGATACAGTGGGGGGCAGAGGGAGGAGGGGACGGAGAGAGACACGGCTATAAACAGGGTGATATACAGAGAGGGACCGAGGGTTAGAGCGGGAGGAAGGGATATAGAAAAAGAGGATGAAACATGGAGAGTGAATTAGAAAAAGAGGGATGGAGGAGGACGTAAAGAGAAAGAAGGGATAGAACGATGGTTGGAGGTATAGAAAAAGGTTATAGAGAGCGAGGAATGGAGATGCTGAAAGAGGGATGATAGTGACATGAAGTGCGGAATAGCGAAAGGGAAGCTAAATAGAGGTATATATTAAGAGAGAGAGGCGGAATGGACAGAATGCTTGATCAAGAGATGGAAGGGGCATAAAGGGAGGGATAGTGATAAGGTATGGTAGAGAGAGAGAAGAATAGATTAGAAGGGCGAGAAAAGGATGAGAATAGATAAATGGAGAGTGTTGTTGAAGGTTTGAGGGGAAAAGAATGAAAGCAGGAATCGAAAGAGGGAGGAAGACAGAAGAGATGGTGTGGAGGGATGAAGGAAATGCCACTGCTAAGCTGGAGGAGTGAGAGTCAGGATGCAAATTCTCAAATAAAGTGAATTCGTTGGAAATAGAGCTTGAAAACAGCTTCCCAACATTTCCCAGTGCTTAGTTTTGTGATTCAATGCTACCACAGCATTCAGGATTCTTCAAACTTGCAACTTAACTTTTGCATTTCTAAACCAAGAACAGTGGGGAGGAGATGTGATGTGGTCTAATGGTCAGAGCTGCCGACTTTGGAACTGGGGGTACCGGATTTGAATCCCACCATCGTTTCCGCCTGTGATTCTGGGTTACTCAATCTCCCCGTGCCTAAAGTTGAATATGAATCTTGTGTAATGTAATCTGGTGCTCATGTAAGGCGCTCCAATGCCTTCTGGTCGAGTTCAGTCTATATAAAATTGCAAAAAATGCACTTTGAGAGTTGAGACAGATGCAATCCTTAAACACAATCTGTTAGCATTAGAAATACCAACAGGCACATTATGAATAAAATACCTACTTGTAATCCTAGTTCTCCATCATGAATCACTTCCTAAAATTCACAAACAGTAGAATATCTTGGCATTTGGCCAGGATACGCTCTAATCTTTTTTTCAACCAATTAGAATTATACCCGGTTTAAAAAGGAAAGAAAAGAGGAACAAGTAGACAAAAGTCTCACAGAAAGGAATTTTACCTTGTCACATTAAGCTAGACATGTTGCTGCAGAGTCTTACAATGTACTGCACTGACGTGTTCCTCAGTTATTTGGACATCTATGACAAAGAAGCCATCTTAATACCTATCACAATTCTCTTGGCTTATTAGGGAGGCATGCAGGTTGTTGACGAATCAAGCTACTCATGAGGAAGTTGGAATACATGTAGCTAACTTTTCTTTCTCTGTTGTGGGGTCTTCAGTAATATTCATAACGAACAAGTTACTTACCTTCGGTAATGATATATCTGTAAGAGACATAGATTAGTTATAGATTCCTTACCTTAGAATTACCCCCAGACGTCAGACTGGATCCGGAGAATTTTTCGTCAGCAGTACCCCTGCGTGGCGACAGGTGGCGTCGGTCGGCTCCGCGTTCGTCGCTGGCGTCGTGGTCGCCGGGATGAAGTTGCGGTAACTACTTAGACGCCGCCCTCGCGCGCCGACGTCAGTTCTTTTACACAACATTCCACGCCAGAAGCGCAGAGCCATGCAAGACACTGACCACTGGTGCACAAAACTACGGCCCTAAAAGGGATTCCCTCACCCCAGAAGTCAGTTCGCAGAACGGGGAGGATGGGTGGGGCGGTAAGGAATCTATAACTAATCTATGTCTCTTACAGATATATCGTTACAGAAGGTAAGTAACTTGTTCATCTGAAAGAGACAATTAGTTATAGATTCCTTACCTTAGAATAGATACCCCAGCAATACCAACCCCGGAGGTGGGTCTGCGAACCAAGTTCACACCAGAAAGTCCTGGAGAACAGAACGGCCAAAGAAGCCGTCTCTCCGGACTTGGCTGCCCAGGCAGTAGTGTTTTGTGAACGTGTGCAGAGATGCCCACGTAGCTGCCTGACAGATGTCATTGAGGGGGACTCCCCGTCCCAAAGCAGTGGTAGCTGCCGTCGCATTGGTGGAATGGGCGCGCAGTCCCACTGGAGGCTCCTTCTTTGCCAAAGAGTAGCAAGCTTTGATGCACAGAACGACCCACCTGGAGATGGTCCATTTGTGCACGGCCCGACCTTGTTTGGCGCCCACGTAGCCAACAAAGAGCTGGTCATCCACCCGGAATTGCTTGGTGCGATCCAAATAAAAGGAAAGCGCACGTTTTGGATCCAGACGGTAGAGCCTCTCTTCCTCCTTAGGAGGAGGCGGAAAGAAGGTGGGCAAAGTGATGGTTTGACCAATGTGGAAAGAAGTAACCACCTTGGGAAGAAAGGAAGGTCTGGTTCTGAGGACGACCTTGTCCGGATGAACAGCCAGAAAAGGAGGCTTTGAAGAAAGAGCTTGTAGCTCACTCACCCTGCGAGCAGAGGTAATGGCAACCAGAAAAGCAGTCTTTAGAGTAAGAAGTCTGAGAGGACAGTTATGAAGCGGCTCAAAGGGAGCGCACATAAGGTAAGTTAAAACCAAGTTCAAGTCCCACTGAAGCATTACAAAGGGAACAGGAGGAAAAAGATGAGTAATGCCCTTAAGGCAGCGATTTACAACAGGGGACTTGAAAAAAGAAGGCTGATCAGGAAGCCTAAGAAAGGCTAAAATGGCTGAGAGATAGCCCTTAATAGTGCCCAGAGCAGAGCCCTGCTGGGCTCAGAAAGGAGGAACAAGAGAACCTCTGAAAGAGAGCCAGAAGGGGATCCACAGCCTTTGCTGTGCACCATGCCACAAATTTGTTCCATCTGCAGGCGTATACCGTCTTAGTGGAGGGACGCCTGGCTGCCAAGATAACATCACAGACTTCGGGAGGAAGGTCAAAGGCTGTCAACTGTCGCCGCTCAATCTCCACGCAAGGAGGTGGAGGCTGGACAGGTTCGGGTGGAGGACCGTCCCCTGCTGCTGCGACAGAAGATCCTCCCGAAGTGGCAGTCTGATCGGAGGATCGATGGCCATGTGTAAGAGCTCGGGATACCAGACTCTTCGTGCCCAATCCGGAGCCACAAGGATAATTTGGGCCCGGTCGCGCTTGACCTTCTTCAGCACTCTGGGCAGAAGTGGTATAGGCGGAAAGGCGTATAGAAGACCGCAACTCCGCTCGCGACGAAAAGCGTCGCCTAGCGAGTGCCACCTTGGAAATTCCAACGCGCAGAATTGCTGACATTGCACGTTCTCTTCGGTGGCGAATAGATCTAACCAAGGCTCTCCCCACTGCTGAAAGAGACCTTGCGCCACCTCCGAGTGAAGACGCCATTTGTGATACATCATGCACCTGCGGCTGAGTTCGTCCGCCCTGGCGTTCAGTGAACCTGCCAGGTGTTGAAACACCAGGGATATGCCCTGATGTTCCAGCCATGTCCAGAGGCGGAGGGCCTCTTGACATAGGGTCCACGACCCCACCCCGCCCTGTTCGTTGCAGTACCACATGGCGGTGGTGTTGTCCCTGAACACCTGCACTACTCTTCCCTGGACACAGGGAAGGAATGCTTTCAGCGCAAGACGGATCGCCTGGAGCTCCAGAAGGTTGATGTGGAGTCAGGACTCCACCGGAGACCAGAGGCCTCTGATCTCCGCCTCTCCCATGTGGCCGCCCCACCCTAGAAGTGATGCATCCATCACCACCGTGTACTCCGGTTGGGGAAGGGAGAGGGATCTGCCGTTGACCCAATCCTGGTTCGTTAGCCACCACTGCAATTGACTTGCAGTGCCCTCCGAGATCTGAACGCAATCAGACAGATTCCCCTGATGCTGTGCCCACTGGAACTTCAGGTCCCACTGCAGAGCCCGCATATGCCACCTGGCATGATCTACCAGCAGGATGCAGGAGGCCATGAGGCCCAGCAGCCTCCGGGTCATTCTGACCGAAACCCGGGATAAAGGCTGAAAGATCGGAATCATAGCCCGAATATCCCAGACTCGCTGCTTGGGAGGATAAACCCGAAACTGCGTCGTGTCCAGAACCACTCCGATGAAAAGGAGATTCTGAGAGGGAGAAAGGTGTGACTTCGGCACTTTCAAAGTGAACCCCAGCGAGTGCAGGAGGTCCGCCGTAGTCTGGAGGTGGGAGACGACAGCCTGGAGCGAGCCTGCCTTCAACAGCCAGTCGTCAAGATAGGGGAGGACTGGAACCCCTGATCTGCACAGATGAGCTGCGACCACCGCCATCACTTTCGTGAACACCTGAGGGGCGCTGGTAAAGCCAAAGGGGAGCAAGGTGAACTGAAACTGCTCGTGGCCTACCGTGAACCGTAGGTAACGCCGGTGGGCCGGCAGGCAGGAAGGGAATGTGAAAGTAAGCGGCCTACAAGTCCAACGCTACCATCCAGTCTCCAGGGTCGAGGGCAGACAAGACCTGAGCTAGCGTCAACATTTTGAACTTTTCCTTCCGGAGGAAGCGGTTGACGTTCCTGAGATCCAAGATAGGACGCAGGCCTTTGTCCTTCTTGGGCACCAGAAAGTAGTGGGAATAGTAACCACGACCTACTTCTGGGGCAGGAACTCGCTCGATGGCTCCCTTGGCCAAGAGTGCCGAAACTTCCTGTTGGAGAACGGCCAAATGATCCTCCGACATGCGATGGTGCTGAGGTGGCATGGATGGAGGGGTAGTCTCAAAGGGGGAAGGGAGTAGCCCCTTCGGACTATCTGCAAAACCCACCTGTCCGACGTGATGGTGCGCCAGTGGGGGAGGTGATGGCGAATCCTGCCACTCACTGGTGATTGGTGGCCCTGAAAGGTCAGACTAGGAGGGTTTGGAGGCTGCTGCAGAGGGGGCTGTGGTGGACTGGCCCGCCCGCTGGCCCCCAGACCCACGGCGGTGGTTCCCACGTCCCCGGCCACGCAGGGGCTGAACAGCTTGCGCCGGCCTGTGGCTCTGGGCAGAACGTGGCAGGGCACCCCTTCCGTAGCCACGAAAGGGGCAAAAAGCAGACTGCGCAGGGCCGTAGCCCGAGAGTCCTTAAAGCGCTCTAGCGCGTTGTCTGCCTTGTCGCCAAAAATGGCGACGGCCATCAAAGGGCATGTCCATAAGGGTAGCTTGGACATTCCCTGAAAAACCAGTCGACCTCAGCCAGGCATAGCGTCGAACGGCTACCGATGTTGAAATCGTCCTGCCTAGTGAGTCGGCGGTGTCCAGTCCACAGCGACAGGTACATTTGGCTGTGTCTCTCCCTTCGGCGACTGCACAGGGGAGTACGGCCCGGGCCTCCTCTGGCACTGGGGCAGCACCTGCGCCACCGTATCCCACACGGAGTGGGTGTAACGGCCCAACAGACATGCGGTGTTTACCGACCGCAGTCCCAAGCTGGAGGAAGAAAACATCTTCTTCCCAAGGTGATCCAGCTTTTTGGATTCCCTTTCAGGTGGTGCGTTAGGGAATGTGCCTTTGGACGTGGAGGCTTGGACCACCAAGCTCTCAGGGGAGGGGTGTTGGGAGAGGAAAGAGGGGTCGCCCGGAGCCGGGCGGTGGCGTCGGGTGATCATCCTATCCACAGGAGCCCCTGTGTTGGGCCTGGACCAGGTGCCCAAAAGGATGTCAGTGAGGGCTTCATTGAACGACAGCAGGGGCTCCGAAGAGCTCGCAGCCGGTTGAAGCACCTCCATCAGGAGGTTAGTCCTGACCGCCACCGTAGGTAGCTCGAGGTTGAGAGCCTCGGCCGCCCTACGCAACACCACTGCGTAAGAAGCTCCCTCCTCCGTAGCCACGGCAGGAGGAGACAACATGCCAAGGTCTGGGGAAGTATCCAGTCTACTGGCATCCCCCAACTCCTCTCACCAGTCCGGATCATATTCTAACTGGTCAGTTAAAGGGTCTCCAGACCCCTCCCAGTCCTCCTCACCCTCCTCTGGTTGCCAATCTGGCCTAAAAGAACCAGGGTGTAACAAGGGCACAAAAGTACCCGTCGGCGCCGAATCCGGCGTCAGTCGATGCCGGTCCGGCTCCGTGTCCACATTGAGGTGGAGGCCGGGGTCGACGCCAGCTGAGGATACAACCGGCGTCGGCTGCGGACGTGGTGCCGGGGGAGGTGTGGTCAGGTCGACCAGGCCTGGATCCAAGGGGACCCTGCGGTGCTGGGGCCGAAGCCGCTAGCGTCGAAGGCCCAGGGCCCCCACCGAGTCCACGGGGCCCGAAGGCACGCCGGCAGAGTCGGGCTGCCGAAAGATGGCATGCATCGCATCGTAGAAACTCCAAAGCTGGGCAGGGGTCGTACCGGGTCCCGGGAAGGGAGGGAAACTCGGAGTCGACCCAGCGGGCTCCGCACGCGGAGCTGCGGGAGGGGCACCACTCGCATCCCTCGTCGCGTTGGCCGACGGACGGGGAGAAGTCGAAGAGCGACGATGCTTCTTCAACTTCTTCTTATGCTTCGACTTACCTGAGGAGTGCGAAGACTTGGAGGAGGACTGGTGGTGGTGGCTCCGCGACCGGTCCCTCGACCTCCCACGTGACCGGGACCTCGAGTGGCACGGAGCGGACTGCCGGGCCTCGAGAAGCTTTCATCAGAACACGACTTGGAGTCGTGGTCGGGTTCCAGACAGAACAGGCACACACGGTGCGGATCCGTCACCGACATCAACCGTCGGCAGGAACTGCAAGCCTTGAAACCAGGCATCCCTGACGTGCACCAGGAGTCGAAGACTCAAAAACGACGTTGACAAAAGTCGGCAAAAAGTCAGACAAACAGTGACTGGAGGTACCTTTCTCTCCGGATCTGCGCTGGCTGGCGCGGAAAAAGAAAGAACTGACGTCAGCGCGCGAGGGCGGTGTCTATGTAGCTACCGCAACATCATCCCGGCGACTACGACGCCAACGACGAACGCGGAGCCGACCGACGCCACCTTTGGACGCGCAGGGGTACTGCTAACGAAAAATTCTCCGGATCCAGTCTGACGCCTGGGGGTAATTCTAAGGTAAGGAATCTATAACTAATTGTCTCTTTCAGATAGGGTAGAATAGCCAGGAAAACAGGAGTCATGATCATAAAATGTGAAATAAACAGGTTCTGCATAGAGAGTTAACCCGCTACGCATCTCCTTTCAAGTCAAGGCAGTAGTGACTCCTTGTGACTGCTCTGAAAACATTATTAACTGGAATAATTCTCAAGAAATCCTGTCTGCACGGCACATGTTTGAATGGAACCACAACTTGGTTTAGCCATTCCTTCGTCCTGTATTCTTTTAGCGTAAGAATGACCTTTGCTACCAGAGGAATGGAGGGCAAAAGCATTCAGACAACCATCTGACTAGTTAATCAAAAAGGTATTTCCATAGGACTTAGATTCCCAATATCTACTCATGACGAAGAGATCTAACTGTAAGGTACTACCCTACTCAAACTTTGTTTTTGATGTCCCAGGCATGATGTTCTGACAGTGAGGTACTACCCTACTCAAACTTTGTTTTTGATGCCCCAGGCATAATGTTCTGACAGATATCTGCTAAAGAAGTCTACATTTACAATTTCCACACCTTGGAGATGCATTGATGCGATCTGAAAGAGTTAGGACAAGGAGTCAATTGCGGTTTAGTTGAACACCCCTGAACAGCGTTCAGCAATCTCTTATTCCTCTCTACTTGCTCAGATACTAGATGGTGCTGTTGTGGCTGTCTGCCCCACTCCTGCCATAATGTGAGTGAGGCATAAAGGACTCCGGGGATGGATTGACAGTGCTTAGCTGTTAATGCAATGTAGCTTTTCTCTCTGTGATCACGTGGCATGCTGGGGGCCCTTGTGAGCTTCCCCATCCCATCAAGTAAGCCCGAACGGTGCAGAGGTTTCTTCAAAAATGCTACATCTCTTAACATGACTTTTTCTTGAAGCAGCCAAGTTTGGCTAGTAGAACTGTAATTGTAAACGTCAGACTATGCCCCTAACTCCTTGTCATTCTGCATCTTTGACCCCCCCGGGCTTTCCTCTTACAAATCGTGCTGCAGTACACGCGGTACAGTGAAGATGCAGAAGTGGAAACCCACTGAATGCCAAAGAGATGAGATCTCTCTGACATTATGGTAAAGTGCTGGTTGAACCTAAATATAGCCGTAAAATCATTTTTCAGCCTTCATGGATCCTTCGCCCACAGAGTTGAAGACTGAACTGTGGGATGTCAGTGCAGTAAGTCCATTGTGGTGCTCTGGAGTAGTTTACCTGCTCTGAAGTACCCGAGTCAGATTTCTCTCTATGAGGCTGCTACCAGGTGTTTCCTTTCTATTTACTGTTTTGAAAGGACGATCATAAAGAGGCTCAAACAGTTCGCTTTCTAGAGGAAACGTAACTGTTGATTCAAGCAGGTATTTCTTTAAAAAACAAGGCGTTTTGTGGGAGAGAGATTACTCTTGATGAAATTCGCTACATGAGCTAGCACATAGCCTTACTAATTCTAGCACTCAGGACTGCGAATGCGCATCCCATGATGGGAATGCTGTGAACCAGAGTTCCATAAGTACCATGGGGCAGATTTACAAGCCCCTTGCGCCACTTTTGCGTCACTTTTCCCATGTTAAAAGTGACGCAAAAGTGGCGCATGGGGCTTGTAAATCTGCCCCCATATGACTACAGGTGTAACCTATGAGGTATTTTGCCTCACTAATTCTATATAAAATCCATCTGTCCCATAAGCTCTTATTTCGAATACCGCCCATTATTATTTTATCCGTAACAAGACGACTCAATTTTAGAAAAATGTGCAACCCTAACCTTCGATTTCCTCAGAGTTGCTGGTTTTATGAGGAATGGGCCCTCCATCCTGCTACAAATGAACATCAGGGTACCATTGGAAGATATTAATCCACAGCAGCAGGTATAGATTTCCAATTCTCACCTCTACCAACCAACTCCAGCTGCCTTAAGTACACCGACCCACACACAAATCACCTCCAACATTGTACACACATTAAAATATTAAAACCATGACAGCTGAGAACACCTCCATCAACTCTCACCCCGAATGCACTCATGGGGAGCTCACTGTCTAACGTAATACAATTCTCTGCATTAAATTCTTTCTGCAAACAGAAACTCTACTTAAATTCCAGATTTGTCCACCTACCACCCTCCCGACATTGCAACAAACCTCTATAACCCTAACAGAGTGAGATCACACAACATCTTTAGCACATTTACTCTCACGTACAGTCCCACTTTAATGAAATTCAAAGGTTTCCTCCCATTTCTGTTCTTCATTTAGGACTTCATATTGTCCAACACTTTGTATATTTGGGATGGCTGGCTTTGATGTGCACAATTTTAGGGAGCATGTTCCATTCAATGAGTGCATGCTTGATGTGGATGGGCTTAGAGAACACTTCACATAGCTGGGGTGGTTCGCTTCAGTTTCTGTGGTTTTAGGGAGCACGAAACAGTAGTTGGGGATCTTAGGAAGCACTCTGTGTAGCTGGGATGGCTGGCTTTGTTGTACACGAACTTATGGAACATGTTCCATGCATGGAGTATTGGCTTGGAGCGGATGGGCTTAGAAAGCACTTTACATAGCTGGGGATGTCACTTAGTATCCGTGGTCTTAGGGAGCACAGTCGAAGGCTTGGGCTGTTTTTTTAAGGGTTTCCATTATCTTAGGGAGCAGGTTCCATGATACTTGGGGCAGTTGGCTTGGGTCAGCATGATCTTAGGAAACACTTGTGTAGCTGGGATGGCTTGCTTCCTTGTGCATGTTCCACACGTGGGGTGAACGGCTGGAGTTTGACTACTCTTAGGAGACTCATCTCATAGCTGGGATGGTTCGCTTTGGAGTGCACCGCCTTCGGAAACAAGCTCCGGAGCTGGGGTCCCTGGAACCTTTAATCACAGTGACATCCAGTAAACAGAATGCATAGATGTGGTTCATTCATGTTTTGTAAACAGAGCATGGAAGACATCTGCTGTGTTTATTGAATTGTGTTTCTGCTCCAGCTGTTGGGGCCTTGCCCTAGAGCTCAGGCAGGAGGGGCTGCAACATTGCAAGCGGAGCAGATGGATAAGCTAAGAAATCCAGACTTCTTGGCTGCTTAGCTGACTCCTTTGGGATCTGGGACCACTGAAATTCATGGAAGGTTAGAACAGCAGACCCCATGCGCTAACAGAAGGCACGTGCGCGCACGGATAAAGGATAGAGAGGAGCCCTCCAGCAGAGAACCAAGAAAAACAAGCACTGGCAAACCAAATAATTTTGTCCTTTGTATAGTCACTAAAACACAAGGCTAAAGTAACATATGGACAGTAGCAATGCAAGCTTCCTCAATATAGAGAGCAGGGTCAGCACAGGCGGCTGCAGCAAAACAATTTCAAATATACTAAGCGGGTACTATATGGGAAGCAGCAGTGCAAGCTTTCCTCACACATTCAATATTTACCCACACACGATACAGAAAAAGCAGCAGCAGTTCAAACTTCCCTCACATACACAGAGCAGTTACAATAAAGGCAGCAATGCAAACTTCCCTCACATACACAGAGCAGTTACAATAAAGGCAGCAATGCAAACTTCCCTCACATACACAGAGCAGTTACAATAAAGGCAGCAATGCAAACTTCCCTCATATACACAGAGCAGTTACAATAAAGGCAGCAATGCAAACTTCCCTCACATACACAGAGCAGTTACAATAAAGGCAGCAATGCAAACTTCCCTCACATACACAGAACAGTTACAATAAAGGCAGCAATGCAAACTTCCTCACATACACAGAACAGTTACAATAAAGGCAGCAATACAAACTTCCTCACATACACAGAGCAGTTACAATAAAGGCAGCAATGCAAACTTCCTCACATACACAGAACAGTTACAATAAAGGCAGCAGTGCAAAATTCCCTCACATACACAGAACATTTATGATAAAGGTAGCAGTCAAAACGTCCCTCACATACACAGAACAGTTACAATAAAGGCAGCAATGCAAACTTCCCTCACATACACAGAACAGTTACAATAAAGGCAGCAATACAAACTTCCCTCACATACACAGAGCAGTTACAATAAAGGCAGCAATGCAAACTTCCCTCACATACACAGAACAGTTACAATAAAGGCAGCAGTGCAAAATTCCCTCACATACACAGAACATTTATGATAAAGGTAGCAGTCAAAACGTCCCTCACATACACAATGCAGCAGTGCAAACTTCCATCACATACACTGACCAGTTACATTAAATGCAGCAGTGCAAACCTCCCTCACATACACAGAACACTTACAATAAAGGCAGCAGTCAAAACTTCCCTCACATACACAATACAGCAGTGCAAACTTCCCTCACATACACTGATCAGTTACATTAAATGCAGCAGTGCACACTTCCCTCACATACACAGAACACTTACAATAAAGGCAGCAGTCCAAACTTCCCTCACATACACAATGCAACAGTGCAAACTTCCGTCATATACACAATGCAGCAGTGGAAACTTCCGTCATATACACAATGCAGCAGTGCAAACTTCCGTCATATACACAATGCAGCAGTGGAAACTACCATCACATTCACAGACCAGTTGCTTGAAAGGCAGCAGCAGTGCAAGCATCTTTGAGTTGAGTCTATATCGGATAACCCCTAAGTAGGTAAACAATGTGACAAGAGTGTGGGAAAAGCAAGCTGGTTGCTGGGGGTTGGCAAGATATCTAACATCAGGTACAAAGAGAGCTTGTGTTGCACCTGTAAAATGTACACATTACTATTCGGGCCTCAGTTCTCCACAGTGTCGAATAGCTGATCTGAACTGCTTCTAGATCTCAACTGTTCCCCTGGAGAACTGCTCATCTAGAAGTCTTCTTGGACATATTATGTCTCAATTTTAAGGTCACATTTGGAGTGCTCCCTACAGTTCAGGAGGGATCATCTGGAGGATGTTCTTATATCTGCAGAACTGTCTCCAGTTCTTGGTACTGCATAATCTGGAGTCCATCTTTTAATTTTGTGTTTGGTACAGGAGTATGGATGTCAGTTGGAGAGGAAGGCAACCTCTGCCACACCTTGTAACATTCTGGAGTCCAAGCTGGAGTCTTACGTCAAGTTGGGAGGACTCCTCTGGGGTATTTTGTCCAGTTCTAGAGGGATCCTCTGAAATATTGTGTCAAGTGCTTCAGCCTGTCTCGGGATTGGAAGAGGCCCCATCTCACAGTGTGATGTTTTAGCCCACCACAGGCTTTCAGATAACAGCACCAAGGAGTATATTTATCAATCTTTCGTGCATCGCAATGCAACAATCCACCTTGCTGAGCTGCTCTGCATGAAAGGGCAGGAATTATACGGCAAATTCCTATCCTTTCCTAGTCCTAGCGCACTTTTGCCTGCCTAGCACCAACGCAGGCACCATTGAGTCATATAAAATGTAGAAGGAGGAAAGAAATGAAGAGAAATAAAGATATTGAAGCATTTCCAGGTCTACTACTAATGATAAATCTGGGAATGCACCAGAATCCATGAGAGGATGCGTGGGAACACGACATTGCTGGATTGTTCCCATTGTATTGGCCCTTGACAGAGTCCACCTTTCTATGAATATTCAAGTGTTCCTTGACACCATGGCTAATGCCATATTGCGCCCTGTCAAGGGGATAACTCAAATCTACTTCTTTGCTTTAATTTACATGCTGGGACTTCTTAGTTTCAACTGAACCAACAGGACTAACACAGAATCGATTTATACAAGCAAAAGGACAGGACTGGGTACATGGCGCTCCTCTGAGATGGAATGATGTGGCAACCTTTCAGTAAACTGGTTCTCCTCCAACGCTCGTGCCAGGCTAATGAAGAAGGCCTGGCAGTGGAGGCGTACACAGGGGCAAATATTTATCTTGGACTCACCTGGGAGCCCGGAAATGCCTCTGAACCATCCATTCCAAACCAAATGAATACTGATGGACTTTTCCACATTCCACCTCATGTTTACAATCTGAATGGTCGAGAGGTTTGGCACCAGTACATACATCCCTGTAACTAGCATAAAGCACACAAGCCTGGCTCGCCCATGCCAGCTATTTCATTTGATTTGGAAGAGATGGAGGTAGGAGGTCTCCCCACCTACTATCACTGCCAGTCCCATAGTAGGTTTCCATTAAAGGATAGAAAGGTTTCTGATTTTCTGTTCTGGCTCGACTCAAACAATAAGATAAGGGGTGAGGGAATACCTGTGTGCCCACCTATGCCCCAGCTTCTTAGCCACTCCATAATGCTAACCGAAGAGAAAGTGCAGCTCTCTGAGGACTGAGCCAGTGAGATTGCTACAACCTTAATAATAGGTATGCTGACTGAGGCTGGAGATTACAACATCGGTACAACCTTAGGGATAGCTCTGCTGTTTGAAGGCTGAGCCTGTATGGTTGTTACATAGGATGCACACCTGAGGGGCAGTTCTGGAGTGTGACAACTGAACCTGTAGACTGTCTTTACTGTCTGATACCTGAGCCTGTGTAAAGTCTGTACCTGGACGGTTCAGAAGTCTGAATCTGTGTGAAGTGTCTAACATGAAGCATTACTGTGCTGTCTTGAGACTGAAGCCTGTTTGATCTGTGCTCTCTGGGGGTTGTGCGTGATGTATAAAAGCGGCAATGTAGCTCTAGCGAAGCCTGAGCTTGTGTGACCTGCTGCCTGTCTTTGCTGTCTGCGACCTGAGCCTGTGTGCACTGAGGGTTCTGTGGTCTGTGTGATATGCATAAGCTGAAGCATAGTTCTACTAAAGCCTCAGACTGTGTCATTGTGATCTGGGCTCACAGATGAATCTGACGTCTGAACTTGGCAAACCTATATGACACGGTGCTCAGTTCAGCACTTTAGGGCAAGCACCATTGGCGGCTGGCACCAATTAAAACCAGTAGAGCAGCGGGGGTAGGTGGGAGAAGGAAGGTTGGCAAATAAAAAAAAAAATCACTTACCTGCCCCTCCACTCCGCTCTGCTCCCGCCCGCCTTGTTCCTCCGGCTCCTCGCATCCCGTAAGCCGGAAGTGTATGGGCCTAAGGGCACAGGCTCCCCACCCAATGCAGATGCTGCTCTCTAGCACGAGAGCAGCGCAAGGATTGGTCTGAATGGCGTTGTTTGCTGCTCAGACGGTGCCTGGGAGCCTGTGGGGTTTCTCCAACTCGGCTGTACAAAACAGCCTGGTTGGAGAAACATAGGTGTGCATGTGTGTTTGGCTGGCTGTAACGGCCGGCCAAACACACAGGTGCACTTATAAGTGCACAGTACTCCTACCTGCCCTGGCCCGGCCCCTCCTGTCAGACGTAATTAACTCTGACAGAGATAAATAAAACGATAATAACAACCTGTTATTATAATTTTATTTATCCTGTGCTGGCAGGGGGGCGACGCTCCTCCGCCATTACGGAGGAGCCGCCCCTGGCAAGCATAGTAAGGGAAATTGGTTTACCCTGGGTATTGTCTCCAAATACATAAAAGGCAGAATATCTCTGCACATGCGAGATCTCACAACACATTTCAACAAACGTTTCCAGAAAAACCTACCCACTTAGGCAACATTAACTGTCTTTTTAGCCAAAGAGTCAAACTGGAAAACAAAAGCACATTTGGTTGAAATCACTATTGCGTTATAAATTCTATTATGAATTACTTAATTAAGCAGTGTTGTAAAAATATGACACTGCCGCTTTTCCAGAAGGCTGCTCTATGTCCAGCGGGCAGACAGTTATGCATATAGTTTTGAGCCCACAATACTATTGTGACAATAAGCCCAACTTCAAAACTGTGCGCAAGGAAGGAGGGGGGGCCTTTATGAATTTGAAGATAATACCCATAGTAAAGAATTAGGATTACAGGCAAGCAGCTTACCATTCTCTCGCCGATATTCATAAATAGAATAGAGTAGCAAGCTAACCCAACATTACTCACAATCATGGCTCGGCGTGAACACATTTTTAGGTTTCGCCTGCAAAGTGCATGAGAAATCTATTTTTTTAAATTCAAACTTAAAAGGGACTTACATCCCGCCTCCTCTCTTTCCTGGCTTCTCATTGGTTCCTGTGTTTGTCACTTACCTTTCCTCCAATTTCTAGTGGATGTAGCATATTTGCCTGCATTAACCAATGCTTGTTCCTCGTTTTGCTTCTCTTATCAGTTTCCCGCTGCCAAAATACTGTTAATATCCACTTTGGTGGAACTATATTTTAATAAAGTTTTGCCTTTTACTCTTGCATCATATTTATATGGCAACTTATCACCCAGAGAGATTAAGTGATTTGCATGGAATCACAGAATGTTGCGCGGCGCCGCCAAGACTCAAATCAGGATCCCCAGCTCTTGAGTCAGCAGCTTTGGACGCTGCGCCACTTCCTCTGTTATGTTATGTTATGTTATTGTGAATTTCTAAAGCGCGCTTTCACCTGCAGGTCTCTTGGCGCTGAGATTAGTGTTGGAGTGATCGAAACAGGTCCAATCTAATTGTGTGCTTGAGTGAAAACCCAAGTCTTCAGCATTTTTCTGAAACGCAGATAATCCACTTCGAGTCTCAGGGTTGTAGGCAGAGAGTTCCACAGTTGAGGGCCCAGTATAGAGAACCTTGACCCACCTGTCCGTTTGCGTCTGAATCTTTGAACTGCCAATAGATTCATGTGCATGGATCTTAAGGTGCGCTGAGGGGAGTATTTGAGGATTCTCGAGGATATGTATTTGGGGCCAATACCGTGTATGGCTTTGAATAGGATGCATCCTGTTTTAAACAGAGAACGCTGCTCCACCGGGAACCAGTGAAGCTCTTTCAGCAGCAGTCTAATATGACATCATCTGTCTTGTTGGTAAATAATTCTGGCAGCTTGATTCTGTATCATCTGAAAACGATGTTTCTGATTTTGCAGGAGGCCAAGGTACATCGCGTTTCCGTAATCAATTTTGGAAAGAATCAGGGCAATAGTGATTTGGATGCTGGCCTCTCTGCTGAAAAATCTTCTGATCTTTCGCAGTTTCCGGAGTTGGAAGAAGCATGCAGAGGTAACTGAACCAATCTGCGTACTCATAGAAACATCCGAGTCTATTTGGATGCCCAGGCTCTTAATCGTAGACTTAGGAAGAGGTGCAGAGCCCAACTCCAAAGGCCAGTGTGCAGGAGTCCAATGCAAGAGTTTGTTTTTGGGGATAATGATTTCAGTTTTTTCCGAGTTCAGTTTTAGCTGATTGCTATTCATCCAGTTCTTGATGAATAGCATTGAGTTTCTAAGAAACTCCTCTGATTTTGTTGACTCTTCAATGGTAAAAATTAGCTGCATATCGTCAGCATAGTTGTAAATCTTGATCCCCATCTGACCGAGTCTGGATATGAGTGGACGTATATACACATTGAAGAGAATCTGGGAAAGAGAGGAGCCTTGCGGAACTCCACAACTCATATTTACAGTACTGGATTTGTAGGGTGAGAGCCACACCGATTGCTTGCGGTCCTCTAAAAAGGATTTGAACCAACTCAAAGCAGCGCTTCTGAGACCAGCTGCAGCAATACAATCCATCAATATTTCATGGTTAACGGTATCGAAGGCTGCAGACAGGTCCAGGAGAATCAGGGTCTGCGTGCGGTCCCCATCCGCCTTTCCTTTTAGATCATCTATAACGGAGAGTATGACAGATTCGGTGGAATGTGATGGACAGAAACCTGCCTGATGGGTGTCTAAAAAATTAGTTTCCTCTATGAAGGAGCTAAATGATCTGGCTACATGCGTCTCCAATAATTTAGCGGGAAAGGGAAGGAGAGATATAGGTCTGTAGTTATCTAGCTTATGCGGATCAATGCCTTTCTTTTTTTGCAACGGGATGACCACTGCTTCTTTAAAAACTGACGGCACAGTACCTTGGGTTAAGGAAAGGTTCAGAAGGGCAAGAATGGTATCTGGGAAAGCCAGATAGATGGATTTTAATATATGGAGAGGGCATACCTCCTTGGGGGAGCCTGATTTTACTTTGTTTACGAGTTCAGAGAGAAGTTCTCTATTTAGGCAAGGAAAAGTGGCCAGAGAGGCAGAGTTGGTATTGCTTAGTGGTTCTTCTACAGCATATTGGCTAGAGTCGAATGAGTCTTGAATTCTTTTAATTTTGTCTACAAAGAAGGAGTTCAAATCGTTACAAAGTTTCTGTGTGGCAGTGATCCTCTCCACTCGCGTGTTATCTGTCAGGGAGCTCTTTCCTTCCCCTGACGATGATTGATCAAAACAGCTCTTTCTTCATTAGATAGGCGAAACTGATGCATTACCAATTCTTGTTGCTTAAATGGTTACAATGAGAAGCCTGACCCTCTAGATTGTCTGAAAAGTCCAGGTCCAAACAATAATGCTTGGCATAGGTGTGAAAAAACTTCTAATTAGCAGCTTTACAAATGTCAGGAATGGGGACATTTCTTATCTGTGCAGTAGTGGCTGCTTTCCCTATTGTAGAATGGGCCTCAGGTTTACTAGGCAAAGGCTTATTAGCTCACTTGAAATTAATCTTCACAGAAAAGTGTTGTAACTCAGACCTGTGCATTGGTGCAAAGGGATCACCATTAGCTTTGAAAGGTCAATATTTAATTCCAAAGGAAGAGGACTTCTTGTAAACAGGAATAGCAGTGAAATGCCCTCTGTTAGAGGAAAACACTAACCAGATTTTGCCAAGCAAAGGGGGTAAGGTAGTGCTGTTTCTTCCGGGCAGGATGTGGGGTCCACCTACTTGCAGATACACTATAGGCAGAACCTCTTCCACTTGAAGGTATGAGATGATCTTGTGGAAAGATCCTTCAAGATGGCCACGCATTCATCAGGGAGCTTCAAGTGTTCATGCTAAAACATCTCAGGAGCCAAGTAGTAAAGTTCAGTGATCGACGACTGGGTGGAGAATTCTGCCTGGCAGCCTGGAGAACAGATGTGGCCTGAGAGGAAGTTTCTTGTGCGGAAGCTGAGACATCTGATGAAGTACTGGGTGCCATCACTGGCGTTGTGAAACTTGAGTAATCAAAATTGTCTTGGAATAGCTGTGTCTGAAATTGGCAATCATTTTGAGAAGCTGGAAAAGCATACAGAAACCTCCTTGAGCCAAGGCACAGAAAATGCATTTCCCAAACAGCAGGGCACCTGAAACCTAGAGTGTTAATGGTGCATGTTGCATTTTCTTCTGTTGCAAGGAGATAGATCCCTGGCTTTCCAACATCATCATTCAATACCCATTCATGTTGTTGTAACAAATGAATACTTAATTCTCTTTCGTGTTTCGTCTCATAGAATATGCTCAACAAACTGGTTAGACACATCCCACAATGACCTGCAGCCTGAGAACACCAGCAGATGTCTGGAACACCTTCCTTTGTAGTACGTTCCATTTCCTGTCCTCTTTCTCTGGAGAACTGGATGAACTTGAGCCTACTGTGTTGATTTTTTTCTGTACACCTGGACAAACTTAAAAAAAGGGCTGGGGAAATCTCTAGCATTGGTTTTGAAAGCACAGTACCAAAAGAACTATTGGGCAATGGGTGTGCTTGCAGTTTCATTTGATTGGTTTCAAAGAGGAACGACATTTGCACTTCAGGTGTGGTAGTGTGAACACTGAGCTTCACTGCAGCTTCATTCGAAAGTGTGTCAAAAGAGAGGAGGTCATCGAGAGAAGTAGTTCACAAAGAAGCAGATTCTGCCAATACTGGTTGATATTGCATGCCTGTCTGTAAAAGAGATACAACCAGGCCCTCAGTTAGAATCGCTTCACAAGAAGGCTCACCGCGTCTGCTTCAGAAGGGCCAAGACAACAGTGCTGTTTATAATCAATATCTCTACCCCTTTTGTGTGAAAATCTAGGAGGAGACCCATATCTGGCAGGACAGTGCACTGGAACAGGTGTCCGCTTCTAGTATTATGAGTCTCTGTGGTCTTAGCTGGAGGTTGTAGGTGGTTTCACAGGACATTTCATAGGAGCCGAAGGCTGGACTACAGTCAACAGGGCAGAAACCTCAGCTGGTAACTGGCAAGGTTTGCACTCTGTAATGACGTACATGTAACGGGAGCTTGCACGGCAGTCTCTTCTTTTAAAATGTTAATAGCAACCACATCATCCGTTTATGGTGAATCTGGGGGTAGCAGCAGCCGTCGAAGCGCATTAAAAAAACATAAGGGAACTGCGATGCAGTGCACAATGGGCGCGGGTCAAAGGGGTGGCAAAAAATACTAAATATTCTGTAACTTTTTTTCAGTCTTTCACCTTCAGGTATGTACATACAAAATAAAACACTGCTTAGATGTAAAATAAATGCAATTTAAGTTAATCAGTGGGAAAAAGCACTGCCGTACTGTATGAAACCTCTATTCAGGGCTGGCTTTGGGCAATGCGACCGCTGCGTCCGCACTGGGCTCTGACCTCAGGGGTGGGGGGGGTGCTTTGTTTAGCAATAATTTATGATTGGAGAGATGAGGGGCACTTTTGCCCGATGGTAGTGAGAGAATCCGAGGAGGAGGTCATGGGGTGTGTGGGCCCTAAAAATGATTGTCTTGTCCTGCCTCTATTAATTAATGCTCTACAGAGGTCTGTGTCTGTAACCAAAGATCTGCAGAATTGAATCCTGGTTGGAGCAGTGCAGAATAGTTAGGAGTGTAACATAGTCGCCTGCAACCCCTTCAGCACAGGGACCTTTGCTACGCCCCTTCAAAGCACACACTTCACAGCTCAGCTGGTAACTCCTTTCCAAAACCACTCAAAAAGAATAAATCTGTGTCATCAGGAAGTGTCAAGTGATTCTATTAATTGAAGCCAATACCGGCTTCCGAACTCCCTTTACATTTGCAGATTGACCCGTTGTGCACATTTACATTTCTTTCAGTTAAGCAGGCACCCTGGCAAGAAGGCTTGTTTAGCTGTCTTCCCACCTTCAGTTTCACAGCACAGGAGACTCCCTGCCTTACACTGCAGCTGAAGAATTTCAGCTCTCAGAATTAACCGTCCTGGAATGGTTATCTTTTCACAGAAAGCAGGGGAACGGTTTTCCTTAAATTAAAAAAGAATGGGCATGTGGTGCCCCTCCGATCCCACCCACTTCGACCACTGGGTGGCAGGCCTTATGAGGTCTCCAGGCCTTATGAGAAGAAATCGACCCAGTCCTCCAGTGGCGTAACGAAACTTGAGAGAGCCTCCCTGCATGATTGCCAAATCACCAAGATTCCTGGGGTAGAGGAAGTGACAACACACGCCATTTGACAGTTACTTTCACTAACATGTGCCTAAACACACCCAGTTACATAAACAGACTGATGCCGGAAAGCACGCTTATCACTTACATTTAAAAGTATTTTTTACTTACCTCAGCTGCCAATGAGTGTTATATTCCAGCTAATTGTACTCCATTCTTTACTACACTAATAGTGACTAATATTTTATTCACTATTAGTGTAATAAAACATTGACAGAAAAAAAGGAAAGCGATCCCCCACCCGACATCCATAAGGACAAGCTGCCCCTGTGTTCCTAGTACTGATTTTGCACCTCTGAGGTCAGGGGCCTCAAAGGCAGTGCCAGGGATCACAAGAGGCAAGGCAAGGGTTGCAGCTACGACCGCCGGCGAACCCTAAATGACGCCCATGCCTCCTTGCAAAGTAAATGGAGGAGGCCCCCCACAATCTGGAACCAGTCAGGAGCTCTCAGCTGCCACCTGTGCCCAGTGCTGGAGGGGGGGGGGGCCCTGGAGGTCGGGCCCCCCACACCGCAGGGGCTGCGGGGGGGCTATTGTTCCACCACTGCAGTCCTCATTGAGAGGGTGAAACTCTTAGAGACAACAAGCTTTCCAACATGATATACTTCTCCGTCGAGAAATGCTATGACATCGACCTAGAGTATTCATACCCTCTTGACTTTCAAGGAAGGCAACACTTCAAATGTGAACGCTGCTGTGCTAGAGAGCATCTTGACGTCGACCAGAAACAAGCGTGCCAGTGATCTTAAGAGTCTGCCACATACCTCCAGAAGTGGCAAAAGCTGTGTCTGGAGAGGGACAGATGGGGAAACTGCCCCCCTCACCTCAGAGGCAACTGCAGATACCTCTGCTGAAATACTCTTCTTAATGTCTCCTCTCATAGTCCTGACACAAATCCCCTCTTCTGTCTTCAAGCGCCTGTAGGACCTACATTGGCAGGGCTAGGCACACACGCCTGCTCAGCGCCAGGATTCCCCTGCGTGGGGGGCGGGGGGGTGATACAAATACACATAACATAAGACATTTTTCTAAAATATCACGGTCCTTGCTGGAATGGTGTTCAAGGAGCTAGAGCATTCATACATCATGGTCGTCTTTCCCAGACATGTTATCACCCCCGGCTGGATAGCCATCAAAATGCTTTTCCAGATAAAGATGGGGGAAAAGTAAAGAATGCTGAAAAACGTATAGTGATGCTAAAGAAGAAAAAAAACAGATGTTGGAGTTTCGAGCCAAAAAAATCCTTGAATATAGGCAGAGAGTTTCGAAATCTTCCTCATCTGGAGGGAAAAAACGAGCTGTCGCCCTGCTGGCATAGTGTAGCCTTCCGTATACCTTAAAGGGCCTGGTCACAGCTCGGCTTAGTTGGTAGCAGGACACCATTCCAAAGGCTGACCTTATCGCTATATCTTTCTTTTGGCCAAGTTTGTAGTATAAATGCTACATATTTACACCCTATTTTCTGCTTTTTCTTTATTTGTTTAATAAATCCTTTTATTCGGTTTAGTTAATCAAACAAGAGATTACATGTAAGATAGCAATAAAAGAAAGAAAATGTGTAGACTGGGTATTATACCCTTTATCCATGTATGCATGTAGATACATTGCTAGAAGGTGGAGTATCACCTCCGTCAAAAAGAAGCATAGCGTCGTTGGACCAAGGCCATATGCAGGCTCCTTAAAGATGCATATTATCTATATTATCCACCACGAGGTCACGGAGGCCTGGTGTCTGGGGGTCCCCATGGGTTTTTGAAGCAGTGCCGACCATTCAGCTGCATGGTCTGCATCCTTTCCATCTTGCCTGACTTCCTTCATTCGGCTTGCTTCTGCCAATGCCATTCAACATGTCTTGCACCCATCCCCTAAGCTTGGATGGGCTGGGGCTCAGCCAGTGTGTGGCCATCCTTCGTTTAGCACGTATGCCCACATGGCCGCGCCCCTCCATTTCACCGTACTCCTGCTTTCGCTGAGGGGCAGTCCCTGCTCGGCAGACAGTGCTTCAGTGTCAGCCCCCCGTGCTCAGCTGCAACAAGCCCACCACGTCCGACCAGTAAGTCGTCCGAGGGGGTCTCTCCTCCCGACATCGTAGGCAGCTGGGCAGCGGTGTTAAGTTATGCGGAGGTGGTTACATTGAACAAGTTACTGGATATTCCTAGTCTGAACCCGTGGCAAGCGTTAATCCATAAACGGCTCTTCCTAGCCTGCAGCACAGCAGCCCTGGGCACGGCACTGCACTGCACTGCACTGCACAGCACGTCCTCCCTTCTCTTGCCTACCCGTTCGGTATACATCAGCCTTCAACCTTCGACGCTGCACTAATGTAAACACCATAGCTCCAGTCTGCGAGGCACTGTGCATTGTTCGCCAAATCTCCCGAAAAGATCCTGGGCCTCTGCAAACGTGGCAAATCTCTTCCCCAGGTGCAGTCCTCCAACAGCTTGGCGAGCACCCTCCCCCCACCTCCCTGCAGCCATATCCCGCCGTATGACCTGCTTAAAGGGGCAGATGCTTCACAATGCACCTTTGCCGCAAGCGGTGGACATTTCTTAATGACTTTAGTCACCCTGCCCCGGACTCCACACGCCTTCTAGCATAACTCTATATCAGGGGTCTCAAACCCCTCTCTTTCTATGTCAACCTCAAAGCGTACAGCTTGACCCCATTCCATTTCCCAGCCCACAGCAGAGTGACAAGTAGTTGCTCCAGGTTTTTAAAAGCATGTTGTGGGATTGGATTAATGGACCCCTGGAGAACATAAAGGCATTGATGCAGAAACACCATTGTAGAAGGCGTGACCCTGCCCATTACAGACAGACAATGTATTCCAGAATACAATGGAGTTCTTCATTCCTGCCATGACACTACCCATGTTCAGCAAATGTTGGGTTTCCATATCATGTGAGATCTGAATTTCCAAGTAGGGGCCCATAGGACTACGTTAGGCCATTATCTGGGGAACCGCTATCTTTCAGTCCTTTCAGCCAACCTAATGGAAACAGTTAGGATTTTGGACTTGTTTGTGTGTAATCCGGCTATCCCCCCTTATGTTGTCATATTGCTTAGAAGTATGGGCACAGGGAACCCTAGATCCTTTAAAGATACAGGTGTGTCATCCATTTAAACTACACAGCAAGATACACATTATATATCTTGATGTCCCTATCCTGCAAGACAACTCATAGGTAACTGACTAGTGGTACCATCACCAATGCGAACAGTAGAAGAGAGAGGGGGGAAACCGGTCTAGTTCCCCGCATCCAGTCTTAAATCTGGCAGTGGGCATTACGTATAACTGTCTTACTCAGTCCAGATACATTCACCCTATGCCCATGTGTTTCAGTAGGCTGCACATGTATATCCAATCCACAGTGTCGAACACCTTTTCTATATCCTATAGTACCAAGGCATATTGGTTCTCATCTTCCGCCAGACTGTGGACAACATGGGTACGAAATCGGAAGTTACACAGTATAGTGCTCAGTAGTGTAAACTCACACTGATAGCTATGTACTGGTTGTTCTATCACTTTTAAGAGTCTGCCGGCCAGGCTTTTGTGCCTGCACTGACCATAGACAATGGTGGATAAGCCTTATTATCTGAGGGATCTCTTTCAGGTTTTGAAATAAGGCCAATCAGAGCTTTCCTCATAGCAGCAGGCAGTTGCTTGATTTTATATGCTACTAGGGAGACCTCTAGTAATTTGTCCAATATCCCCATGCATGGTTGATACACGTCAATGGGAAAACTGTCACTCCCCGGGGTTTACCTTTTTGCATTTCCTGCATGGCTGCAACCACTTTGCCCTTTGTGATTGGAGCATCTATTAAATTCCTTTGCACTACAGTGAGACACGTTAGGAGGAGGCCATCTAGGTACTTCTTCATACGTCTCTCATCCTCTTGGTAAGGCTCCGTATAAAGCTCTACCAGGTGGGAATAAAAAACAGCATTGATGCCTACTTGGGGTTACAATCTTGCCCCCTGCTATCTTTCAAATGCACTATGTGAGCAGGCTCTTTAATGACGAGGCCAACAGTCTTTCAGTTTTATCAGTCTCCTTCCAAATGATGCAAGTCCTTCACAAGTAATGGGTCCACAATTATCCTTTTGCTGGAAATCAAGTACTCCATTGTAGCACTTGACTCTCACTTGTAACGAAAATGAGCAGTTCAAGGCCTACTCAGGGGAGATGATTTGGGGAGATGGTTTGGGACCGTAATCCCAATTTGCTGAAATGCAACAACACCACCCAATAAAATATTGTCCAGTATGTGCTTTTTCTTTAAAAAAAAAAAAAGGAAACTTACTTTTATTATGCACATACTACTAAATACTATGCATTAAATTACAAAAATATACATTCAGGTAGATGGAAGTCCTTTTGGTGACACTTCATATTGCATTGCGTCCCTAGTGGGTCCTGAACAACATAATCACAATATCACCACTGATACCAGATGCAACATCACAATATAAGGGGCTGTCACTTTGAAATCAAGCAGGCCTATTGGCTTTGTCAGGTGGTCATCAAAGTAGCAACATGCTATGAATCAACATTGTATCACCATTACAGCCAATTGGAACAACAATCATATTCCAATGCATTCATGGTAAGTATAAACAATACAATATTAATCAATAATACTATTATAAAACAATTTAAATAAAGCATTTCAATTCAAAGCAACCATAAACGTGTGTCAGAGTCTTTCTTTATATTCTATTGGCCACATAGTGCAGCCACAGGACCAACCCCAAGGAATTCCACACTCCACACCACAAGAGCAAATGCTCCGGGAATGTCTTAAAAAATATAAACCTTTCTGGGGGTTATACTTTCTATGTCCGCATAGACTTATGGGTTTTATTTATTTTTACTATCTGGGAGGCTGCTGCACTGCCTGTAGCCCCCCCACTCCCCCACCCCCCAAACACTTTATTTATTGGTGGTGTCTCAGCTAAGCCTGGGGCCACCACAGGCCCCAGAAAATATGCGAATTGGCCTCCTCAGGGCATTATGGGGCACTCCAGCAACCTGATTCTTGCAAAGCTGATGAGCGGCTTGCTCTGCTCTATTCCTTTTGTTCTGCGGTTCAGCGTCACATTGAACATTCACCCCCCACTCACAGATCTGGGTTAAATCCATCGTTTTTTGCTCGCCACGCCATTCCAGTTTAGACCCAGCCATATGCAAATCAGTCTTGACCCTGTTCCCCATGGGAACAGTCTAGCCCAAACTGCCAGGCCAGGTCCTCCCTGGACCAGAAACAGGCATCCTAGGACCGATTTTGGGGTTCTACCCCTCATCAGGCAGGATAGCTTGAATCTGATGGCGTAGCAAGCACGGGACCCACATCTGGGCATGCCCTTCCCACTTAGGGCGACAAATGCAAAAAGAACAGATGATGGACAGAATGCTGAATCAATCGAACATTCACCCCCATTCACAGATCTGGGTTAAATCCATAGTTTATTTGCTCGCCACGCCATTCCAGTTTAGACCCAGCCACATGCAAATTAATCTTGACCCTGTTCCCCATGGGAACAGTCCAGCCCAAACTGCCAGGTCACCCAGATGCCTGCTTTCATGGTGGGGGCCACAGGGCGAGAAAGGCCAAAGCCTCTGTGACCCTGGCTGGCTCCCTTGTGCCTGGCCAACTCCAGTAGCCAGCGTGGGGGCCAGCCACTTTTCTTTCTTCTGCCCAAAATCCATATGGGTGAAGTGCAGACTATGGTGCAACCTACAATCCCCCGGCCTCAAGGACAAGGGTATGAGGGCGGAGGACTTGTGCCTCACAGCTCCTGGGGCTCTGGCCACACTGGGAGCAGTAGGTGGAGAATGCAATGACACTCCAGGCTGCTTTTTGATTTTTCTTATTTGTCCTGGGAATGGGGTCCCAGGGACACTGATGCTTTTATGGCCCCAGGCGATGGTGTCACCAGGGAAAAAGTGACTCAGGGAGGGTGCCTCAAGCAAGCCGCTCTCCCCAGGAATTAAATAAATAAAGTTGCGCCAACCCCACGAGCCCTGACCCAAGAGAGGGTAATCCTAAGTATGGTGGCAGAGAGCAACACCCTCATTTTCTTTTCAAAAGGCAGTTCTTCATGTGGGCATATCTCTGGCTTGTAAGATTTAATCTTTTCATCTCTGGCTTGTTTTGCTCCTGGTGGCCAGGCCTAGCCTACATATCACAAAAAGGTGCTTGGTCTGTGTCCTGTCGCTCGTTAAGCCAAGGACTATATCTCTAGCTCTGTGCCACATCAAACAAGATATTTGAGGGGTCACCTTACCCACAACTTCTCGTGGCATGCTTCATCATAGGCTGCCCTCCACACTGAAGTAGGACAGTGCCACTTCAGTGGACTGAACCAGAACCTGGGAGTTCTTAGATATTTTCTGAAACAGGACAATACAGGGGTCCAGCTGATCTCTAAAAATGACTTAGGGTATAACCCAAAGTATCCTTTTGTGACAGGGTACCTTTGATGTGATTAAAAAAACTAATGGTGGTGTTTCGACCTTAAAAGATGGCCAATCCTTGTTTTCAGGGCTGTGTACTCCCTGCCTAACTAGTGCATATTTTGTTTGATGTCAGGCAGAGTTAGGGATATAGTCATTGACTTAACAAACGACAGGACACAGACCCAAGAACCTTTTTGTGATATGTAGTATAGTTAGGAGGCTGTGCTTGAGTAAGTCTTTTTCCCTCTGTCTTTCCCCTAATGTTAAGAGGCCAGGCCAAGCCACCAGGAGCCTTTTTATGAGACCTTCTGGCCTCTTAAGGGCTATACTCTGCAGGAAGCTGGATTTTCTGGTTCAGTATGCCAGCCTCCAAGTGGGGGCATTGTGCACAGCGCCTCCACAACCCATGGCTCCATGTGGGGGCCAATGGGGCCCACGTCTTTTCCTCCAGCTGGTCCTCAGGGGGCTTAAACACGGAGACAGCCTTACTGGAGGTGACAGAGGAAATTAAAGGCACATTAGATGTCAAGGGCAGGGTGGTGCTGGCCTTGTTAGATCTGTCTACCACCTTCGATACAGTCCCTCATTCTCTCCTCCTAGACCGTCTTGCAAGAATCGCAGTGAAGAATCTTGCTCTCAGCTGGCTATACTCCTTTCTAGATAATAGAGAACAGGAGGTTTGGCTGTCCCCGTTTGCCTCTGGCAACAGGCCTATCTCTGTCGGGGTTCCGCAGGGCTCGACCATTAGCCCTACGCTGTTTAATGCGTACCTTACCCCAATTTCTCTAATTATTGAGTCATTTGGTGCTAAGATTGTGTCACCTGCAGATTCTCTTCTCCTTTATGGAGGGAGAGGTTCTGGGCCTTGACTCTATTAAATCTTGCCTTACAGCAGTTTTTGCCTGGCTACATCAGAATCAGCTGGTGTGCAATACTGACAAAACCGAAATTCTCTTCTTTTGGCACCTCTGCACCCTCCGGCTGGCCAGCTTGTTGGCCAGATGGTTTAATTTCACCGGTGTTCCATACAGACACAGCCAGGAATCTGGGAGTTAAGTTTGACAGGTGCCTATCTTTACTACCCCAGATTAGCGCAGTGGCTGGTATGTGTTTTGGTATATTAAGGGCATTGAATTTGTTTTTGTTTCTTCTCTCCTTTACTGCCAGGAAAGCAGTTATCCAGCTCTCATAACGTCTCGCCTCGATTACGCTAATGCCTTATATCTTGGCCTGTCAGAATATGCCATCCATAGATTACAAATGGTGCAAAACCCAGCGACGCGCCTCTTACTGAATTTACCTAAGAGAGCATGGATCCCGAGTCATCTTTCCTCTCTGCACTGGCTCCCAGTGAGGAAGAGAATTCTGTTTAAAGCCTTGGTAATGATGTTTCGGGCTCTCCACAATATCTGTCCTGGATACCGGGCTTTCCGTATTGTTTTCTACTATCCAGCGAGGAGCCTACGGTCCTCTCATCTGGCTCTGGCCAGAGTGCCGAGAATGAGATCGTCAAGGATCGGAGGGCGCTCCTTTTCCTTGTTAGGGTCTTCTGCATGCAACTCTCTCCAGTGGAGGGAGGGGCAGTAGTCGTGATCTGCTTCGGACGATAGCCACCATTTTGGGAGGGCGACGGTCTAGCTGTTCGCATGACCTCCTTTCCTCACTATAAAACAGGAGAATGCTGCTGACACGCAGCGACAGAGCTTGCTATCACGGTACAAACCTTTTAAGCATTTATTTTAACTTGCTTTTATTGTATTCATTTTAAACGTGCTCACAGTACCTTTTGAATTACTATTTATTACTCCTGGGCGATTTACTTTGCAGACAAACTTACCTGGTTAATCTTATCTGTTGCTTCCTGGGTAGCTAGTTTGCCAGCCTCAGCTGGTGATCCCGTTACTCCCCGGTCCACCGCAGCACCTCCGTGCTGATTGAGTGGAGGGAGGGGCAGTAGTCGTGATCTCTTTCGGACGATAGCTGCCATTTTGGGAGGGCGACGGTCTGGCTGTTTGCCTGACCTACTTTCCTCACTATAAAATAGGAGGATGGCGCTGACACGTAGAGGGGGTGCCGCAGGCATGCCGAAGGCGCGCCAAAGGCAAGCCCGTCTGCGCCTGTCCGCGTCTGGACCGTGCCCAGTGCCTGTCCCCTGGCCATCCTCATACAGATCCACATCAAGGGTTCAGCTACTCTTGAGAAGCACTGCTCAATTTAAAGGCTATGAGTAAGTCAGCCAATTGTCCTCCGTTAAACATAGCAGCTATGATTGTACCCTCACTGATCTTCTGCCCCATTTGCAACAGTAATTTTCTGACTGTGCATCCACCCATGGAGAGCCCTATTCCTGAAAACTCCTCCATTAGACTTGAGCTTTCAGCTGACCAGCCAGCCATCTTCTGTGCCCGTTTGAACACCAGATCGATGGTAAGACACCATGTGGAAATATCTGAATTCATCTCTAACCAGCGCTTAGACCTGGTGTTTGCAACAGAAACTTGGGCAGATGACTCATCAGGCCCTGAGGTTACAGCGGCAACACCTGATGGTTATACCGTGTTCCGTCTCGACAGAACTAACAAAAGGTGTGGGGGACTAGGTATTTTCTATCGAGACTATGTTAGTGACTTTCAACCCTGTCACAGCGGAGGGTATGGAAGCGGTGATATAACATTGAAGTCACAAAGACCCAATCATTTAATGGGTTGCTTATCTATCGTCCCCCTGGTCCAAGATCAACATTTGTAGAAAATCTCAGCCAGCTACTGGAAGTCCTTCTATTGAAATCTGACCTCACGATCATTGCTTATTTTAACTTTCATTTGGATAATCGTTCAGACCCAGAAACAGAATACCTCTTAGATATGCTGTCAGGTCTTGGCTTAGCCCAAGTAGTGGAGGGGGCCACCTATTATGAGGTCCACCGGCTAGATGGGCTTTTCACCAACAACCCCAACATTAAGTTCATCCACCTCTGCCACTAACCTTGACAGATCATTTTGCAGTAATGTGCAACTTAAAATTACAAGGTAGCTCTCTTTCAATAACACGTAAACTGCGCCAGGCAAACTGCACGTGGCATGAATTCCAAGCCACTGACCTGGATCATCAATTATCACAATCACTTTCTGTGAGAAGCCGGGTCAGTATATGGTGTTCTCTTATGTAAGTGTAGCACCTTGCACTAACCCGGGCGACCCTTATGGTGATTTTAGGGGTTTAGAAAACCATAGAAAGCTCTCTAAGTGGTAGCTATGGAGAGCAGAATTCAGGCTTAATCTAGGAGGAGTGCAAAGCAGCTACGTCGAATCACCACTTGGACGTCGTCATCATGATAGATGATCGAACGTGAGGCCACCCGTGCTGAACCTATGTGGGATCGATTGTGATATATCTACCACAAACTGTGGTACATCATTGAAGACGTTGAACACAATATGACTATTAGAAGAAATATCCATTTGACTAGTGCGTGTTTCTGAGACAATAGGAGCATTTTATCCCATGAGAAAGAGTATGCACGCAGAGTTGTTTAGGGCGTTTTGTATACTTATATTCTAGGACGTGGTCTATCAAGTATATAAACGGTTGGCTACGGCATCAGTTACCGGTGGACCGCATGATATTGGACGTGTTCTTATCAATCAACTCACTGTCATCTCTGATAATAACGGTCGGCGGTTCATCTGTCAGCTAGACCGTTTTTGGACAATATCGGCACCAGCTTTCATTATTTATCCACACTTTTCAACAAGTATCCCCTGGGTTTTATATGTTTTGTTGTTATTCGGCTAAGGTCCTGAGGAAGGTGGTACTACTATTCTTTAAACCACCGAAACGCGCGTCGACCTACGTTGTTTAGATCCTGCTGGTTGCAGTCACCTTTAATGGTCGTGGAGACTGTGTTATTTCTTATCTCCCGTTCCCTTGATCTATGTATTTGTGAATAGAGTATGAGTATGTATGAGTTTGAATGTTTGTATGAATGAAGAAATTAAAAAGGGTTTTTCTTTGTCTACTCAGGGGTTAATAAATGAATTGTTTTGAACTTTAAATTGTATGTAATAACTGCAAAAAATCTTTTTTATATGTTTAAATTTACACTTTTATATTCAAGCAAATAAGAAAAAAAGTATAAAAGATTTTGATATATTTAAAAAAAATGAAATAAACAATGATGAAATCAAATAAAAAAACTTTTTTTCCTTTTTTCCTTAAATGGTGGTACTGTTATGCTATAGTGTGTTAGCCCATGCTGAATTGATATTCAATTTGTGAAAGCAATATAGGTCACGAGGGAGCTTTTTTCAGATAGTGTTTCTTTCTTTCCCCTCTTCTCCCTGACCTTAAATTACTCCAATAGAGGGGGTCCCCTAATTTTGCTAAGGTAAATGAAAAAGAACTACACAGTGTATTTATAAAAATAGATATTTATTACAATCACTCACTAACACGTTACACTATCTCCTACCTGGAGATATAATTACAATGCACACAATACTTTGGACATAGAGCAGCAAGTAGCACCAATGCACAGTGGTCCAGAGAGGGAGACCAGACCATATATCAAAATAGTGGAATGTGAACCACGACCTAAGTTGAGACTGGACCCAGGAGATGTAGAAGAGTCGGGGACCCAAGGAACCACCCTAGGTAAGAGTCTAGGAACCCCACAGCGGTCGTGTTCAAAGAGGATACATGACTGTGTACTCAATACCCCTCAATTGGTACGTCGCGGTTGCAGTCTTACCACTGGAGGATGAAAAGAGTCGGCTGGAACCCACACGTGAGTTCGAGTCGAAGAGTACCTGAAAGCAGAGGGGACAGAGTCAATGCCACCCAGGGGTGACCAGGAGGCACTGAAGACAAAGGTGACTCGAATTCAAGGATGCTGGTAAAAAGGGGACGAGGAGTTTCAAGCACTGTTGCACTGAGTCGGTAGCTCTGACTGAGCTACCGTGACGCTGAAGACGACAGAGTCCGTCCGTTCCAACCAACCGCGTCAGCGCCCATCAGTTATAGCAGGGACAGACTCGTTGACAGAACCTTTCGATGCGTCCGACTCTGTTGGCACGAGTCGGTCCGGACAACCGATGCAGTTGCCATGCGGTGAAGCGGTGCAGCGACACGGTGCACAGGGGTTTGTTTGTAGAGACCCCGATGAGGGATACTGGCCTCAACTTGATGAGGCCAGAGTACTCAGACGGTTGAAGTAGAAGTGGAGTTGGACCTGAATGGAATCCCATGACGAATCTAGAGACCCACCCACAGGTAAGCCCGTAAGTACCCTAAGGTGAGGGTTGGGACGATTCAGGCGTCCCTCCCAGAGGAGGGGTCGGACAGTGGGGAGGATAATCCCATGCCCTTTGTCCATTTTCACGCCAGAGCGGGAAGCCAACGGCTCCCTGATCTGGTTTGAACTGGAGTATGCAAGGAGGGCACCAAATGTGCCCTTCCAGCAGACTCTGTGGCGCTGGCAAGCGCCCCCACCCTGGCCTAATACACCAAGTCCTGTCTGGGAGGTGGTCACACCTTCCTGTGACAGGAAACCTATTGTCCTATCTTCCCCTGCTCGGGCTTGGCCCAGCAGCAGGAGGGCAGAATCGAGTCCGTGGTCGGCAACAGCCCTAGGTTGCTGTAAGGCTCTGTAAGATCGGTCCCTGGAGCATGGAGAGCTCCCCGAGGGGCCCTACCGTGGATGGAATCATACCTACAACACCGGATATGGTGTTGGGGTATGATTCCGACATGTTTGATACCAAACATGCCCAGGTTCGTTTCAGCCAGTTTAGAGATGGTCATCGCGTAAAGATGCATGGCTCCTCTATGTCGTAACGGCTGATTCACTCACAAAGCCTGGAGAATGGACTCTGGGGTTTATAGGGGTGGTCTACTCATGCAGGGCCACCCTCACACTCGGAACCGTGCACTCCGCCTTTGGGACTGAAAGGCCTGCTAGAGGGGTGACTTATAGGTTTCAAGCGCAGTGATGGAAGATATAAGGACACATATCTTTCATGAGAGGTGCATGCACCAACTCACACAGACTGCAATGGCAGGCCTGTCGTCAGAGTTTGGAGGGTCCCTTATGGGTGGCATAACATATGCTGCAGCCCAGGGGGGACCCCTGGTGTACCTAGGCCCTAGCCATATACTAGGGACTTACTAGAGTACACCAGCAGCCAATTAAGAATGTACCAACATACTCACCATGCCAATTTAGGGAGGAAGCACAGTGACTGGGTCCTGATTAGCAGGATCCAAGTCAGAATAGTCAGAAAACAGTAGAACACCAGCAAAAAGTGGGGGTAACCATGAAAGCAGATCCTACTTTCCTACACTTTCCTTAAAAGATACCAATCCAGTTCAGATGGCAGATTTTGATATTGCTCCTATTAGGGTTCTGGACAAGAACAGAATAAAGAGGTCTCAACCCCGGTTTGATGAATCCCTTAGGACTATCAAACAGGAATGCCAAAGACAAGAGCACAAATGGCGCATAGAATAAAATCTGCCTAGGAAGTTATAAAAAATCAATTCTTGCCGTCACATCTAAATACTACACAGAACAAATAAAAACAGCTAACGACGTAACTAAAACCCTTTTTCAAACTATAAAAAAATTAACTACCCCCACAGTAATTAATATAGCAGTCAATAACCAAGATTTTTGTGATTCCTTAGCCTGTTTATTCCAGGAAAAAGTTATGAACATCTATAAAAATGTCACCAGTAGCTGCTCTGATAATATATCTACAAAACTAAGACCCAAGTCAGTTACTTTCGGACATTTCACGCCCCCGTTCAGTGGCACAGATTGCCAAACTTATCCTAAAGATTAAAGCAGGGTCTCCCCTCGACCCATACCCCCCGAAGATTGTCCACCTGCTACCAGAAGTTATAGCACATTATCTATCTGTTATCTTCTCTATCATGTTTAACAAAGGGATTTTCCCCATTTCGTGGAAATCAGCTTCAGTGCTTCCTCGTAAAGAAGCCCAATCTTAATATTCTGGACCCGAATAGCTATTGACCCATAGCTCGGCTTCCTTACCTGGCCAAACTAACAGAAAAATTCATGAATCTTCAACTTTCCTCCTTTATTGAGGATAATCATCTTTTGGATGATATGTAGTTCGGTTTTAGAGAAAATCATAGTACCGAAACCGCTCTGATTACAGCTACAGAGGAAATCAGAACATCCCTTGACAGAGGGGACAATGTGGTCCTTATCCTGCTGGATCTTTCTGCGGCTTTCGATACAGTCAACCATGAGATACGGGTAGACTGTATGCAGGATCTTGGGATTAGTGACCCAGCCCTGGCCTTATTAAAATCCTTTCTCTTGGGATGCCGTCAAATGGTGTCACTGGGCGAATTTAACTCAGATCCATACTTCCTACCTTGTGGGGTCCCATAGGGCTCCATCTTATCCTCCAACCTGTTTAATCTTTAGGCACACCACTTGCCTCCCTGATTAAGTTGTTTGGCCTGTCACTGGCGTCATACTCCGATGACACACAAATTATAGTATCACTTGCAAGAAGCGAAAATTATTCTGGAAGCACTGTCAATAACTGCATGAGTGCAGTCAGCCGATGGATGGATAGTAATTGCCTGAAGCTTAACTCCACAAAAACAGAGGTCGTCCTGTTCGGCAATAATCTGCCCATATGATCTTCGAACTAGTAGCCATCGGATCTGGGCACTCCACCAATGCCGACCTCAAAAGTAAGGAATTTAGGGATCCCGTTGGATAGGGAGCTAAAATACAAAGACCAAGTCAACAATGTCACTTCCTCTTCCTTCTACTTGCTTAGAACTATTAAAGAAATTGAAACATTTCTTCCTGCAGATCTCCTGAAATCTGTAGTAATTGCCTTGGTCTTATCACAATTGGTTTACTGTAACGGTCTCTATATAGGTCTTCCAAGGGGCCCACTTAAGAAACTACAGACTCTTCAAAATGCGGCCGCACAATTTCTTCAAAAAATTCCTAAATTTCAAACAGCTAGATTAGCCACTAGAAAACTGCATTGGCTTCCGGTTAGCCCTTGTATCACCTTTAATGCACTCTGCCTAGCTCACAAAACACTCTACGGGAAAGCCCCAGCCTACTTTAAGAAAAACATTGAGTGGTATATACCTTGTAGAACTCTGCGCTCCAGTGCAGCTAGACTGATAAAGGTTGCTACTTTAAAACGTGCCACCTGGAGGGGGGGGGGACTTTTTCAGAGTTATGGCTCTTCAATGCCATCTGAATTGAAAGCAGCGTCCTCACTCTCTGTCTTTAGGAAGCAACTTAAAACCTGGCTTTTTAATCAGTGATCCGATTATATCACTATTCAGGACTCAGACGGCTCGTCTCTGCTCCACATAGCGCCAAGAAGCTTCCGGGTATTCATGCGCTTTAAAAGTTATATCATTCATTCATTCATCCCAATACATCTGAGATGAGAAACGTCAGAACCTATTTTTATGAAGGGATTAAAAACCTGGTTATTGACCATGTAATCTGGCTTGCTCTTGGATTAGTGCCACATCTGTGCGCTTTATAAAACTGTTTCATAATCATCATCATCTTAAGGGGGCCAGCACCTCCGGCCCTGTAGAGTTCTATCCTAATACTGGGGGTCAACTGGAGTCAAAGTCCTTAGTCCGTCTTTGCAGGGCATCTGGTGGCCTCTAGTTCCATCTCAGCTTCTTCCCGCTGCCATCTTCTCCCAGGTCCAGGGTCTTCTCATGTGTCCCTCCCTTGTGCAGGGGAATTTAAGCAGGGGTGGAATGTTTTCAGGGCCAGGCACCCTTGGACAATTATACAATGGCTATATCATCCCGCCATCCCTCCCCCAACCCTCATGCACAGCATTCAGGGACAACTCTAAATGGTGACTTCAAGTTTTCTCTGGAAAGAGCTTAAGTGATGGCCTCGGCTCCACCCCTAGTTAACATCAATGCCTGATCCCTTCCCACGAAAATGTCAAAGCCCAGCCCCTCATCTCCTGTGTTGGCTCCAGAGGTCTGGCTCTTCTCCTTTGGTCTAGTGGGCCTGGGCTGTGTTAGCCCAGGTGCAGTGTGACTAGCTGATTATCAGATGCAGATTTCACCCATACCCCTTTCCTCTCCAAGGAACTGGGTCAACAACTGATAATTGTTCCTTTTGTGTGGGGAGACTTTTTTACCTCTGCTGGGAAGCAGAGTAATTAACTTTGCCAAGTAGGAGAAACAAAGGCATTGAATCTGATTATGAACTGATCCAGAGAAATATGAGAATACCTGAAGTCCCATAAGATGTGGATGTAGTGTGTTGGGAGCTGCTAAGTCAAAATTGGCATGCATGTTTTACCCCAGTTTGATACCTTGCTGGACTCTTTAGGACTAAGCGGAGCAAAATTGTACTTTAGGGCATATTTCGCCTTTATGCTTAATGTAGTGAAAGTATCACAGATTTTCCATTAAGCACTACCGTCCAACATTATGAATTCCAACTCATATTATAAGGCCTACCTCAAGTCAGTACCAATCCTTGCAGAGTCCCTTCTGCGATAGTCTTTCGGTGTACAGATAATGGTCTGCGCACAATGGTAGTCTCACACGTGCAGCCTGTACACATGTTCACATGTAACCAGCCCAGTGCCCCTTACTCTGGCTGTGCAACAGTGGCCTTATCTTAAAAGGCGGACACTGGCAGTTAACACGTTCAGTCCAATTACTGCAAATTTACAATGAGTGGGACTCAAGTAGGGAGACTCACTCCCAATAAAAAGTCTAGAGCTGGGTAGTCCTTTGCGAAAAATCCTGGTGCACTAAATGGGTGGAACCCAGTTGGTACACCCTCTGTCTATAAGTAGTAAATCAATCGAGTGTATCCCATGTGCCAGCTGTGTTCCTTTTCAGCGTTATCACGCGTGGCAAAGTGATAGCCCTTTCTCCAGGACTGCCATATCTCTCTCCTGTTTTTGGACTTTGCTCAAGATGTAACTTAGTACTATATATTATAGCCATACATTCGACATGAAGCACCAATATGAGTGTCTCGCATTCTATCACTCTGCTGTTACTACAGCCCTAGTTATGCTCAAAAGGATAAGTTACTTACCTGTAATCCTAGTTCTCTTCCAGGGGTATCCTCATCAAAGTCATAAGCACTGAATATTCCCGCCCATGTGCGGGGACCCCGGAAATAATAAAAATTATATATGGAAAACATATATATACAGCTCTATATATATATACATATATCATTTTTCTCATACCAATGCAGCTCCCATCTAGGAGGCTAAACAATGTAATAACACACATAAAGCTGCATTTGCAAATATATATATATAAAAAACAGAAGAGGGCAAGTAGCACTTGAACTCTGTTTTTAATGAGTAAAACTCATGAAAAAAACACTGCAAATAAAGCAGACATTGTTAGCCTACAGGCTGCATTGTAAACCAATAACACAGAAAATGAAAGCATTTTCTTTACAAAAACTGGCACCGTGCCTTTAAGGCAGCCATGACCCCCAGCTTCCCATCATGCCTCAGGGGTGACAGTTAGGTCAGTTGTTCTTTGCGTAACCCTGAAGAGCAGGGCACAAAGATATCCTTTAACAATGAAGAAAAATCTCATTTGCCTGGGGAGGCGGGTGGGTTGCTTATGACTTTGATGAGGATACCCCTGGAAGAGAACTAGGATTACAGGTAAGTACCTTATCCTTCTCTTCCAGGGGATCCTCATCAATAGTCATAAGCACTGAATAGAATAGCAAGCCCATCAACCACCTGCAGGCAAATGAGAGTAAAATGACCCAACAAAAAATAACAGCCGAAATCAGCTGTTGAACAGATTCCGCAATGAGGCCTGGCCTACTTGGGTATCTGCTCTGGTGTCTGACTCCAGACAATAGTGCCTCGTAAATGTATGGACGGACCTCCAAGTTGCCGCCTTACAGATTTAAGACATGGGCACATTATGAAGAAAAGCAGTAGTAGCCGCTTTTCCCCTAGTAGAATGCGCTTTGGGATTAAACCCCAGGGGCTTCTGCGCTAATTGATAAGCAAGTTTGATACATGAAACTATCCATCTGGAGATGGAACGCTTTGAAGATGCCAAACCAGTTCTGATCGACCCATAGTTAACAAATAGTTGATCAGATTTTCTTATAGACTTGGACCGATTCAGATAGAATTTTAAAACCCTTTTCAGGTCCAGAGAATGCAAAGCCCTCTCAGCTGGAGTGGAGGGATTGGGAAAAAAAGGTGGGTAGAGAGATGGACTGATTCACATGAAAATCTGACACCACCTTTGGGAGAAAAGAGGGGTGAGTCCTCAACACAACCCTGTTAAGATGGAAGACTGTATAAGGCTCTTTAGAACAGAGAGCCTGAATTTCACTCTCTGCGAGCCGACGTGATCGCTACCAAGAAAGCCGCCTTCCAAGAAAGATGCTGTAAGGTTGCTTTGTGTATGGGTTCAAAAGGTGGACCCATCAATTTTGATAGCACCAGGTTTAGCTCCCAGGGTGGTGAAGGAGGCCGGACCGGAGGGTAGACCTTCTTTAAACCCTGCAGAAAATCCTTAACAGCCTGTAACTGGAAAAAAGAAGGTTGAGAAGGTGCACGTCTATATGCAGTTATAGCTGCTAAATGCACCTTAATGGAAGAAAACTTCAACCCTGCTTTCGCCAGATAAAGTAGGTAAGGAAGGATGACCTCTGCCTGACCCTTGGTAGGATTACAATTGTTTTGCATACACCACATGTAAAACCGTTTCCACTTGCATGCATAGGAATGCCTCGTGGATGGTCTTCTTGCTTCCTTCAAGATGGACATGCAGTCCTGCGGTAGTCCTAGGTGGCCATACTGGAGGACCTCAGGAGCCATGCTGTCAAGTTCAGTGAGGGAAGGTTGGGGTGATAAATCCTCCCGTTCATCTTGGACAGCAGGTCCGGTCTGCACGGCAGTTTCCTGTGAGGGCACTCTGATAGGTGCAGAAGGTCCGAGTACCACCATTGTCTCGGCCAGTTCGGGGCAATTAGTATCATCCTCGTGCACGAATGGGACAGCTTGGTCACCACCTTCGGGATCAGTGGAAGGGGTGGAAAGGCGTACACAAATGCTCCTGACCAGTCCATCAAAAGGGCATTCCCTTTCGATCCTGGTCGGTATAACCGTGAGGCGAAGTCTCGGCATTTGGTATTTTCGTCGTCCGCGAAAAGGTCGATGGTGGGACGACCCCATGACTGGAAGATGTCTTCGACGACCTCGTCGTTGAGAACCCAGTCTTCTCTGTCTTCGAAGTGACGGCTGAGTGCATCCGCTCTCACGTTCTGTTCTCCCGGCAGGTGGACTGCTGTGACTGACAGATTCTGAGCCAGGAGCCAATGCCAGAGTGTTTGAGCCTCCAGGGAAAGCGTGCGTGAGCGAGTTCCCCCCTGCTTGTTCAGGTAGTACATGGTGGTGGTATTGTCCGTCTGTACTAACACTGAGGTTGCCTGAATCGAGGGAAGGAAAGCTTTGAGGGCTAGATGAACTGCTCTTAGCTCTAACATGTTGATGTGGTAGAATCGCTCTTTTGGAGACCACAGTCCTTGAGTCTGGAGAGGACCCATGTGGGCCCCCCAACCCTGCAGTGAGGCGTCCGTGATCAGTGTCTGAGCAGGCGGAGACTGATGGAAAGGAATTCCGATTGGTATTGTCCGTCTGTACTAACACTGAGGTTGCCTGAATCGAGGGAAGGAAAGCTTTGAGGGCTAGATGAACTGCTCTTAGCTCTAACATGTTGATGTGGTAGAATCGCTCTTTTGGAGACCACAGTCCTTGAGTCTGGAGAGGACCCATGTGGGCCCAACAACCCTGCAGTGAGGCATCCGTGATCAGTGTCTGAGCAGGCGGAGACTGATGGAAAGGAATTCCGATTTGCATATTTCGTTTTCTCATCCACCAAGGTATGGACGCTCGAGCCGCGTTTGAAAGATTTATTTTTTCATCCCAGCAAGCTGTCTGCTGATCCCACTTGTCCTCCAGATCCTGCTGAAGAGGACGCATTCGTAGTCTGGCATTGGGAACCAGGAAGATGCAGGATGCCATCGAACCTAGCAGGGAGGCAATCCGACGTACAGGTAGTTTTCTGTTGTGCAGAACCCGCTGGCATTTCATTATGTGGGAACACTGTCTCTCCTCCGAAGGAAACACTTTTCCTACCGCGGAGTCTAGCAGAGCTCCTAAGAAATGTATTTTCTGCGTTGGCTGTGAAGTTGACTTGGCGAAATTCACGTGCAGGCCTAGCCGGTGACACAGCTCGAGACAGCTCAAGAAGTGACTCCTCACGCTGTCTGGAGAAGGGCCTTTCAACAGCCAATCGTCCAAGTATGGGTACACGAAGACGCCCCTGCGGCGCAGTGCAGCTGCCACCACTGCCATGCACTTCGTGAATACTCTGGGGGCTGACTTCAACCCGAAGGGTAGAACTTTGAATTGGTAATGAGCAGATCCCACCAGGAAACGCAGGTACTGTCTGTGATGCTGATTGATCGGGATGTGAAAGTATGCATCTTGCAGATCCAGCGAACACATCCAATCCCCCTGTCTGAGATGTGGATATATTTGATGGAGAGCCAACATGCGAAACTTTTCCTTTTTGATGGATAGATTCAGTGTCCGCAAGTCCAGAATGGGTCTGTACTCTGCTTTTTGGCCCTTTTTCTTTACTAAGAAGTATCTTGAGTAAACCCCTTTCCCTCTTTGAGATACTTGCACCCTCTCGATGGCTGACTTTCTGAGAAGGGTGGCAACCTCTTTCTGCAAGAGTTTTAACTGGTGACACGATGGTGGGACTGGAGGGACTGAGGGGGACGGTGTTGAAAACGTAGAGAGTACCCATTCTGCAGCGTAGCTAGCACCCACCGATCCTTTGTGATAGCTCGCCACTCTTCGAGATGGTTTGCGATACTTCCCCCACTGGAGTGGTGAACGGCGACAGGGGAAGTGAGTACTCATTGCTTTGACTGCGTCTTGGCGGAGTTGTTGCCTTGACGCTGGTTTCCTCCTCCTCCTCCTCCTCTGGAGGGACGTCTGCCTCGATACTGTGATCTTTGCTGGCCTTGCTGATCCTGATTTTTTTGCCAATGAGGGGTTTGAACCCTCTGTTGGGAGGATCGCCGATTGTAAGGGCGGAATCTCTTACGGAATTCTTTCTTCTTTTCAAGGCCCACAGCCTTCAGCGTGTCCAGTTCCGTTTTCATCCGTGCCATCTCTTCATCCGTGTGAGTCCCGAATAAGGAGGAACCGGAGAATGGAAGATTGAGGATGCGTGACTGCGCTTCTGGCTTGAGCGCTGTAAGTCGTAGCCAAGATGTTCTTCTTGCGCATACCCCATGAGCGTAAGCATGTGCCGAAAGAATAGATCCATCCGCCGCAGCACTGATGACCTGGTTAGACACCTGACTGCCCTCTGTTAGGATTTCTTCAAAATCCTTGCGGTCTTCCTGTGGCAACTTTTCAGTGAATCTCTGTAATGAGTCCCACAGAGATCTATCGTAGCGGCCCAGGAGAGCCGCTGCATTGGAGACCTTCAACATGGAGGCCGAAGTGCCACAAACCTTCCTTCCCAAGGAATCTTGCATCTTACTCTCCTTGTCTGGTGGAACAGTGGAGGAGGATGCCACCGCATGGGTCTTCTTTGCCGCAGCAATAATGACTGAATCCGGTGGAGGGTCAGCTCTGAGGAAGAGTGGGTCGTCTTCTGGTGAACGGTATTTTTTTAGGATTCTCGCTGGAGCGGTCTTAACACTCGCTGGTGTGAGAAAGATGTCCATTACTGGTTCTATGAGGCCTGGTACCAAGGGAAGCAGAGGTTTAGCTGCTGCTCTTTGGTGTAGAGTCTCAAAAATCATGGAGGACTTACTTTGACGAGTTGGCATAGGGATACCCAGCTTTACTGCTCCTCTGCCAAGAATGTCCTGAAAAGTGTAGACGTCGTCCACCGGAGAGATCCTCGACGGTGGGCTGTCAGTCAAAGTCGGAGAGTAGTCTCTATGGGGTGTATGAGTGGAAGAAGATGGAGGAGTAGAAGATCTGTGCGCTCTCCTCCTGCTTCTTGATCTAGACCTCCTCCTGTGCGAGTGCACAGAGGTGCGACTGCGAGCTCTGGTCCTTGAAGGAGATCGCTCTTTATCCTCTGTTTGTATTAAACGAGACAACGGAGATCTGTGCTGAGGGCTCGAATAATGCTGCTCTGTCGAGACCTTGTCAGTAGCCCAGTGATGCAAAGGTCTGTACCATCGTGGCGACAAATGGATGGAAGGCGATCTGTGCCTCTCTCTTCCCTTAGGTGCAGGAGGAGTGAGGTTCACCTCTTCATGCGTTGTTGGGGAATCTTGGTGACCCCCAGACACTGGGCTGTTGGACGTTGAGATCACCACCTCCGGGGATCTGGACGTTGACCCTCGGTGAGAACTATGAGAAGGTGACGAAGAAAGGCTCACTGGAGGTGAGGCGTCTCCAGAAGGTCGTTTTGACGTTGATCTGGAGCGTCTATGCGCCGACTGTCCTCTCAACGGAGACGTATGCCTCGACGTTGACTTTCTTCTCTTAGAAGGTGGACTTGATCCTTCAGCAGAACATCTTCTCGACGTCGAACGTCTCTCCGACGCCGACGCAGTGTCCTGCTTCGACGTTCTCTGCACCCCTTCAGGAGATTGCTGTCTCGACGTCGACCGGCGTTGGGCTGCCGGTGACGGAGTTCTTGGTCTCGACGCCGATGAATGATGGGCCGACGCCGAGGAACCTTGTCCTGCCGCCTGCTTCGACGCCGAAGGAGGTGTCCTGTGTCTCGACGCCGAAGATCGTTGTATTGATCTCGGCGGAGACGTGCACCTCGACGCCGAGCGCCGATGACGAGGCGACGGCGGAGTGATGTGTCTCGACGTCGATCTTCGACAATGAGACGACGACGGAGAGATGTGCTTCGACGTCGATCGCCGTTGGTGAGGCGACGACGGAGCGCTATACCTCGACGTCGATCGCCGCTGCGACGACGGAGTGATATGCCTCGACGTCGAACGGCCAGCCGCCGCCGACGGAGACCTGTCTCTCGACGTTGAACGTCGCCTGGTTGACGTCAACGGAGGACCTGTTACCTTCGTCGATGATTTCGTAGTCGAGTGATGATGTTCCGACATCACCGAAGTCTTCGACGCCGATTTCTTCGTCGCTGGCAGCTTCGACGTCGATCCCGACGGAGAACAGGTCGGAACTTTTCCTCTCGACGTCGACCGAGTTCTCTTCTTCTGCTGCCTTACAGGAGACCTACCTCTTTCAGAGAGGCCATAAAGACGAATCCTCTCCCTGTCCTTGATGGTCCTTCTGGACAACTTCTTACAATGGTGGCATTTGTCAGAAGAGTGGGACTCAGGGAGGCAGAGAATACACACCGGATGTGTATCTGTTCTGGCCATCTTCTTGCCACAGGAAGGGCAAGGGTGGAATAAAGAAGGCATTTTTACCCTTTTCTGAACACAAAAAAAGGTGTTCCTTGCACTCTAAGACCAAAAGATGTTGAGTGAAGGTAGAAAAAACTAGTTATCTATAGATATTTTTGACAGAAAGTCAAAAAAAGCAAGAGCTGAAAATCCAGGGTCCTGGCTGAAGGAGCCGGAAAGAACAACTGACCTAACTGTCACCCCTGAGGCATGATGGGAAGCTGGGGGTCATGGCTGCCTTAAAGGCACGGTGCCAGTTTTTTGTAAGAAAATGCTTTCATTTTCTGTGTTATTGGTTTACAATGCAGCCTGTAGGCTGACAATGTCTGCTTTATTTGCAGTGTTTTTTTTCATGAGTTTTACTCATTAAAAACAGAGTTCAAGTGCTACTTGCCCTCTTCTGTTTTTTATATATATATTTGCAAATGCAGCTTTATGTGTGTTATTACATTGTTTAGCCTCCTAGATGGGAGCTGCATTGGTATGAGAAAAAATGATATATGTATATATATATATAGAGCTGTATATATATGTTTTCCATATATAATTTTTATTATTTCCGGGTCCCCGCACATGGGCGGGAATATTCAGTGCTTATGACTATTGATGAGGATCCCCTGAAAGAGAACATTGTGTAATACCTTTTCATAAGCAGTCCTTGAAAACGCCTCTACCCTAACTTGCCAGGTTGGGAATCACAATGACACCACTCACTGACAGGGAATGGTCTAACAGGAAACTTTCCAAATATAAGGCACCACTATACTTATAGCGAGATTGTCTTTAATCATAATATAGCCAACTCTACGATGGGTGCTGTACGTAGCAGAGTTACATGAATATACGTAATCTGTTGGGGTAACACTTCCCTCAGACCTGTGTCCTCCATTATTTCCACTGATATACTCACCTTGGAAGTGGAAGGTGTCTATCCAGAAGGCTGATTAACACACACTTCAGCTAGCCAGCCCACACCAGCTCATTGTCTATGTAAGAAATTATCACTTCCAGTAAGTTCCCAAAGAAGCCCTTGTTGTCAACGTTCGGTGCAGAAGAGTCAACAAAGCATATATACTGGCAATCTGGTGCATCACACACGAGTAGGTACCCTCCCTTGGGTTCAGCATTGACTTTTTCCACCTTGAAAAGGACACCTGCTGCACTCCAGGGCAACAACCGCTGTGCATAACTAGAATAAAGTGACTGAAACATCTGCCCCTCCATATTTTATGTATCTTCCCCCTATTCTCTCTTGGGTTAGGTGTGCAGCATTGCGATCCCTATTTCACTTCTTTTCAAATAGGAGTATATTTTGTAACATTTGGTGTAGTTGTTCAGGCCCCTAACGTTCCATGTTACAAATATCCGTTTACCGCCATCACAGTACAGGGTCAGTCACTAAATCGCACATCATCCCATGCAGCAGCACAGTACGTCCGCAAACATCCATTTATTTTCCTACATGTCAAATGATTCCAAATGGTTATTGGCATACATTGATGTCCCCTCACCCTCAGACAGTACCCTAAAGACAATGATATTCCTCCTAACACCGAAATTAGAGCCACAGGAATTATGCGATTGTGCGGCCATGGTGATTCTCGCATAGTTATAGATTTGCCTCATTTGCCACATAATACATCACCTGCTGCATAATGTGCAAATTGTAACCCAAAAAATTAGTTTCTAGCTCAAATGGTTCAAAAGTTACTAAAAATGTTGCATTTACCAGTGGAGCAATAAATCCAGCAAAAGCCTCCATTGGCTTTGCTCCGCCGCAATCTCACGAGCTGCGGGTCATACCACTTGATCTCGCTTTTGAAGATAGAGGTCAAGGCGTGAGCCAAGACGCTAGCCAATAAACTGATAATGGTCATATCCATCCTAGTTCACCCTGATCAATAGGGCTTTATGCCTGGCAGTGCTACGACACACAACATACGGCGGGTGTGGAATGCCATTGCCCTTTTGCAGAATCATCATGCTGAAAGTAAACTCTTGCAGGTGGACTTTTGCAAAGCTTTCGATTCCGTCACTTGGTCTTTTTTGTTCCACCTCCTGACTAGATTAAACTTCTGCCTCCGATTTATTAGCTATCTAAAACTCTTGTATACGGAGCTGTTTGCTCAGGTCGGGGTGGGTGGGGCCACACCTCCTCCCTTTCCGGTTGAGCGTGTAACTCGTCAGGGTTGCTCCCTCTCCTCACTCCTCTTTGCTTTATCCATCGAACCTCTGGTGGGTTGTATCCGAACTGATGCTCAGCTGCACCGGTTCTAGTGGGGTCCTGGGTTGGAGGAGAGGATTGCATTATATGCTGGTGATGTGCTCATCTTCCTGATCGACCTTCGAGAATCGGGATCACAGGCACTCCAGATCCTTGATATCTGTGGGAGGGTCACGGGACTCTGGGTTCACCCTGGCAAGTCCTTGCTATACCCGGTGAGCGGGGGCATGGCAGGTTTGTCCTGAGCGTTAGGACTTCAGAGTCTTCCCCAAGTGTTTCGATATCTGAGTGTTTTTATCACCACAGACGAGGCCCAAGCATGGACCTTCAACATACAACCACAGTTGGAGCGGCTGCTTTCCGATCTGAAACACTGGGCGGTCTTAACTCTCTATCTTCTTGGCAGATCTGCTACCTTCAAAATGGTTGCCCTCCCCCGAGTTCTGTATCAGCTCCAAAACTTCCCGTTCCCCTCCAAAACTTCCCGTTCCCTGTGCTTCTTTCCATTTTCTCTTATGTTGAGTCCCTATTGCGGAGCTTTCAATGGGCTTCAGGCCCGTAGTGCATTGCCCTCTCCAAGTGTTCCTTTTGATGGTGGCACTGCCACTCCAGACGTGAGATCCTACTATAGGGCGGCACAGCAGACTGTCTTAAATGGGTGGTGGTTTGGGGGCTTTACTGATCCGGCCTATGCGTCTGAGGGGTGGGCGCTGGGCTCACTCACCCTGCTACACCTGCCGTATGGGTGCCTGATCCCTCTAACTCTCCCTCCGGCGACCGAGTGGTACTGGAGATGTGTAGGGATGCGGGTAGTTCCGTGGGATGGGAGGGAAGTCTCATTGGAAACTCCCCTTATGGGAAGGTACAGTCCTTCGCTAGGTGGCCGGATTGCCGGGCTTCCGTCGCATGGGGCTTCATAGGTATCTCTAATCTGGGGGATGCCTTTGCCAGGGCTGTAATTAAACCCTTTGCCGTCCTCCAGGATGAATCCCAACTCCATTGGTCCCAATTGTATAAATACATGCAGCTTCGTCATGCGCTTATGCCCTACTTGTCATAGACGGCAACAATACCGGAATACAGCCCCTTGGAGGTCAAAATACTACTGACCAATATCCCACGGCATAAAATCTCGGTCATCTACTGCTCACTGGTGGTCAACACTAGGGACACCTTTCCAGCCCTTAGAGAGGCTTGGGTTCACATCCTCGGCCCCCTGGGCGACGAAGACCGGAGAGAGGTGCTGGCCTCCCCACGTGAGGCGGCGATTGTTTCTCAGTACCACCTCATTCCACTGTGGTACTTGCATAAGGTCTACTACACCAGAGATGGGATATGGAGAAGGGGCCTCATTGCTTTCACCGATTGTCTGCGTTGTTTTACTACACCAGGTGACTTTCTACATATGGATTGGGATGCTCCCTCCTCGCCCCATATTGGGACGGGGTGTATGATTGCTTTAAGGAGGTGTTGGGCCTGCCTTGCCACGATCACCGAGGTGTGCTATACTACACATTTCGGATGACATTGATGGGAACTGCTATTGACGAGCACTTTTGTGGCTGGGCCTTACGGTGGCCAAGCGCGATATCGCTAGAGCTCCCTCACTAGAGATTTGGAGAGAGGGTCTGGACCGCTGCAAGAGCCTGGAACATCCTATATACATAGCCTGGGGCTGTCCGAAGAAATGTTACAAAATCTGGGAATGCTGGGCTGACTACCATGGGATACAGCTAGAACCATATCCTCATCTAGAATAATCTCTATAGGCAGAGATCTGAGCATTTACATCCTAAGTGCTGCTTGGGAGGTGGGCGGGTGGGGAAAAGGGGTAATGTGGAGCATGTTTCTGCTTCCTTTCTCCCTTTTTAGAACTATGGTCAGTGGATGTGCTAGCAGTGGAAGTGTTGCAGTTTTTGTTAATGTATAGTTTGTTTTTAGTCTTATTTTAATTTTAGTGTTTGTAGTAACGTCAATGAAGATTATATTTAGCCATGTGTTTGAGCTGGAAGACTCTGTTATGTTAACCATTCTGCGGATATGTCTCTTATCGCTTGATTATTACCTTCATTGTATTGTTTTTCTTATTAAGGCGAAACTAATAAAAAAAAGTATGGAGAAAATCTTTTTTACTAAAAATGCAGCATACGTGTTGACGTGCAGAGGAAGGCCCTTTGGCACAACCAATGCCCATACAGTGTTATTACAAAATGTGCCATAATAAGCTGCATAAGAAGACAAGTTACTTACCTGTAACTGCAGTTATCCAGTATTGGTATCTTTCATAGATTCACATGCTTGAATCATTCCCCGTTGTCGAAGAGGAGTCCCACGGTACCATAGTAAAGCAGTAAACTATCATAGACCATAATGGCACTAGACCATCAGTTTAATGGCCTATCTATATCCTTTTTAAAAAAGGACCAAACTTGAACTATGACCAATCAGGTGCTAGCACCCTCTAGAACACTCCCAAGAGAGGCTGAGTACATCAGATTTTCAAGCACAAGTGGGAATAACATCCCTAGTAATAATGTGAGCCTTTCAGGGGAGGAGAGTGGGTTGCATGTGCATCTATGAAAGATATCAATATTGGATAACTGCAGTTACAGGTAAGTAACTTATTTTCTTATCCAGTATTGGAGCTTTCTTAGATTCACATGCTTGAATCAGAGTAGCAAGCAATATTGATGGTAATTTAAGTACCCTTAGAGGCTGGTGGGTGACAAAGAAATGCACCTTTATATTAGTCTATGTTTAAATGAAATATATATATGTACATATGAATATATATAAATGTATAATATAGACCCATATTGAGATTATAAGCATTCAGGTCTATAACTTTAGTTAAATAAATGTTAATAGAACATTCAAGTAGCAATATATATATATATGTGTGTGTATCTAAATAAAGAGGTTGCCACTCCGGTGGAACGCACTCGCCGGAGGTCAGGCCGAAAACAAGGCTGCTCACTCGAAACATCTCCCCACACCAATGCTGCCTACGCGTTTCGGGACACCTCCCTTCCTCTGGGCAGTATAAGACAAGCGAAAGGCATCAGCAATCCATAAGTAAGTCCATTTTTTAATTTGCTTTATAGAAACCTTGATGAAAATCAGGTGAGTAACAATCTTGCATCATGGGACTAGTAGTTCTGTTTAACATATCCAAGCGGACGCTGCCTTCCAAAATGTCTTTTAAAATTCATGTGTGTGTATATATATATTCACTGAAAAAACCATAGGTTTCAGACACGTTATAGTTAGTAATTAGCATTTAAAAAACCTTTGAAATTCACTGAAAAAACCATAGGTTTCAGGCACGTTATAGTTAGAAATTAGCATTTAAAAACCTTAGAAATTCACTGAAAAACCATAAGGTTTTAGGGACAGTTATAGTTAGTTGGACATTGCACTCGTACAAAACCCGTGAAATTCCCCGTTATAGTTAGTTCAGGTAACTATAACTCGCGCCCCGCAATGCACTGCTGATGACGTCACATATTACATCACTCATGACATGGTCAGTGACATCACTGATGACATCACTGATGACATCTCAAATGACATCACTGATGACATCATCCAGTGACTGTGTGTTTCTGTAAAGTTTAAATATTTTTAATATATATAGGGAAAGGCGTATTGAAGAATGAGTGGGTGTATAAGTGTCTGTATGGATGATTTAGTAGGTGCGTGACTAACTCGATAAGTGAGTGATTAAACGTATCTTACTGAATGCATGGGTTAGTGACTAAACTGGGTGAATGTCTGTATCCGTCTGTCTGTTGCTGTGTAAGTGGTGCATGGGTTTGTGAATAGCTACATGAGTGTCTATATGAGTTATTGATTGGTTGTCTGAGTATCTGTATGGGTGCCTGAGTGTTTGTGTGGGTGGGGTGTGTGCGACTCTGTGCATAGATGTGTGAGTGGGTGATTCACTGGGTGGATGGTTTCAAGAGTGCATCTGTGATAGACTGTATGGGTGGGTAAGTGTGTGTAAGAGTGTGTTAGTGAGTGAATGTATGTCCCAGTGGTACATGTTTGAGTAACTACATATGTGAAAGGCAGTATATATGTGTGTTGGAGTATATAAATAGCTATAAGCGAGAGTGTGTGATTGTGAGAGTGACTGTATGGATGAGTGTGTGCTTGTATCAGTGATTGTATAAGAGCGTAAGAATGTGCTAGTATTTGTATGAGTAAGTGAGCTGGTGTGTGTATAACTGTATAGGTGAGTAAATGGCAGTGTGTTTAATTATTTGCATGACTGACTAGGTGTGTGAGTACCTCTATGGATGAGTGGCAGTGTTTGAGTGTCTATATAGGAGTATGAGTGCATATGATAGTCCTGTACTGAGTGACCATAAGTATGAGTGACTGTACGGGTGAGTGAGTGGATGTGTGTGTGTAGACCTAAGAATCAGTGAGTGGGTATGTAGTTATTGGTGTTGGAGTGTCTATGGTTTTGAGAATGGCAGTCTGTAATTTAGAGTGGGTGTATCAAAGGTTATGTTAGGGTGTGAGGAGGTGCATTAAATTCTCACATGGATGATGTCATCAGTGATGTCATTTGAGTTATAGTTATAGTTAGGACCTATTTTCCATAGGAAATTCACAACATTCTATTTCCAATAACTTTGGCGCCGGTCGACGAATCTTCGCGAAATTTTCAAAACTTATGGCCCGCTCCGGTCCGCTCCTATCCTGAAAGTCTCGGGGTGATTCGTCAAGTGGGGGCCGAGAAAAAAGGGGGGTCCCAAAACGTGTTTTCCCCATGCAATTTTCCATAGGAAACTTTAGATACAGCTACAGCCCGAACTGCTGAACGGAATTACACCAAATTTGGCAAAGAGGTAGTTCTTGGTTCAGAAAGAACCCTTTTTGTTAAATGGTGCAAATCCGTTCAGTAGTTCCTGAGAAAATCAAAAGTAAAATCACATATATATCTGGGCGGAGCCTAACCACACATGTCATTGTGAGATCTGATTGGCTGTCAGCACTTCATCCTGGAATTGCTGGCAGCCATCTTGGGACCAATATACATGATAGTACCCCATTGAAATGCATTGTAGTGAATCAAAGATTTTGAGGGTTACCAAAAGGAGAACTATAAAGGGTGATAACAGACTTTAGTTACATTAGAATTCATTTGTTGATGGTACCATACTAATTTCAGGAATTGTGGTGTGTTCTAAGGTTATTTTACCCTGTGAAAAACCTTCTGCTGGGATATCATGAATCATGTTTGAGAGAAAACTATTTTCACATGCTTGTCCCATAGAGTTTTGGAAGGTGCTCCAGAAGCTAAAATGAGAGCATATTTTCTGTAAATTCACATTATCTTTCTCAGTCATGTGAGAGTGAAGTCTGACATTCTCAGTAAAACATGTACATCCAACAAGGGCAGAGACTGTCAGTTGATTCCTTTGTGTTCTACTGCAGCTTCCCAGAGTGTTCTAAAGAACAACTAGAGTGCTAACAGCCTTACTTATGACAAAATTATGGCACACCTGAAGCCATCTTGATTGGAATAAACTGGTAACTCTTAAAACATTTAATTTAAAAAGGAACAAAATGAGGGGGTTCATTTTGTCATAGAAATTATGGTTAGTGCTGTAGAAAGAAAAATTAGGACATGTTTTAAGTGAGATCTCAACTATCTTCCTGTTATATTTCAACAGGAGCAGCCTGCCAGTTGATTCCTTTGTGTTCTACTGCAGCTTCCCAGAGTGTTCCAAAGAACAACTAGAGCGCTAACAGCCTTACTTATGACAAAAGTATGGCACACCTGAAGCCATCTTGATTGGAATAAACTGGTAACACTTAAAACATTTAATTTAAAAAGGAACAAAATGATGGGGTTCATTTTGTCATAGAAATTATGGTTAGTGCTGTAGAAAGAAAAATTAGGACATGTTTCAAGTGTAATCTCAAATATCTTCCGGTTATATTTCAACAGGAGCAGCCTGTCAGTTGATGCCTTTGTGTTCTACTGCAGCTTCCCAGAGTGTTCTAAAGAACAACTAGAGTGCTAACAGCCTTACTTATGACAAAATGATGGCACACCTGAAGCCATCTTGATTGGAATAAACTGGTAACTCTTAAAAAATTTAATTTAAAAAGGAACAAAATGAGGGGGTTCATTTTGTCATAGAAATTATCGTTAGTGCTGTAGAAAGAAAAATTAGGACATGTTTTAAGTGAGATCTCAACTATCTTCCTGTTATATTTCAACAGGAGCAGCCTGCCAGTTGATTCCTTTGTGTTCTACTGCAGCTTCCCAGAGTGTTCCAAAGAACAACTAGAGCGCTAACAGCCTTACTTATGACAAAAGTATGGCACACCTGAAGCCATCTTGATTGGAATAAACTGGTAACACTTAAAACATTTAATTTAAAAAGGAACAAAATGATGGGGTTCATTTTGTCATAGAAATTATGGTTAGTGCTGTAGAAAGAAAAATTAGGACGTTTCAAGTGTGATCTCAAATATCTTCCTGTTATATTTCAACAGGAGCAGCCTGTCAGTTGATGCCTTTGTGTTCTACTGCAGCTTCCCAGAGTGTTCTAAAGAACAACTAGAGAGCTAACAGTCTTACTTATGACAACATTATGGCAGGGGAATAAACTGGTAACACTTAAAACATTTAATTTAAAAAGGAACAAAATGAGGGGGTTCATTTTGCCATAGAAATGAACAACATTCCCAGCACGACCCCCTTCACTACACAAGCACCACTGCACTACCCTAAACCCTAAAACACTACCCCCAGCATTACCTAAACACAACTGCACTACCCTAAACCCTAAAACACTACCTCCAGCACGACCCCCTACACTACACAAACACCACTGCACTAACATAAACCCTAAAAACACTACCCCCAGGATGACCCCCTACACTACCCAAACACCACTGCACTACCCTAAACCATAAAACACTACCCCCAGCACGACCCCCTACACTACCCAAACACCACTGCCATACCCGAAACCCTAAAACACTACCCCCAGCATGAACCCCTATACTACCCAAACACCACTGCACTACCCTAAACCCTAAAACACAACCCCCAGCACTACACCCTACACTACACAAACACCACTGCACTACCCTAAACCCTAAAACACTACCCCAGCACTACCCCTACACTACCCAAACACCACTGCACTAACATAAACACTAAAACACTATCCCCAGCACATCCCCCTACACTACACAAACAGCACTGCACTACCCTAAACCCTAAAACACTACCCCCAGCACGACTCCCTACACTACCCAAACACCACTGCACTACCCTAAACCCTAAATCTACCCCCAGCACGACCCCCTACACTACACAAACACCACTGCACTACCCTAAACCCTAAAACACTACCACCAGCATGACCCGCTACACTACTCAAACACCACTGCACTACCCTAAACCCTAAAACACTACCCCAGCACGACCCCCTACACCACCCAAACACCACTGCACTACCCTAAACCCAAAAACACTACCCCCAGCACGACCCCCTACACTACCCAAACACCACTGCACGACCCTAAACCCTAAAACACGACCCCTACACTACACAAACACCACTGCACTACCCTAAACCCTAAAATACTACCCCCAGCACGACCCCTACACTACACAAACACCACTGCACTACCGTAAACCCAAAACACTACCCCAGCACTACCCCCTATACTACCCAAACACCACTTCACTACCCTAAACCCTAAAACACTACCCCCAGTATGACCCCCTACACTACACAAACACCACTGCACTACCCTAAACCCTAAAACACTACCCCCAGCACGACCCCCTACACTACCCAAACACCACTGCACTACCCTAAACCCTAAAACACTACCCCCAGCACGACTCCCTACACTACACAAACACCACTGGACTACCCTAAACCCTAAAACACTACCCCCAGCATGACTCCCTACACTACCCAAACACCACTGCACTACACTAAACCCTAAATCTACCCCCAGCATGACCTCCCACACTACACAAACACCACTGCACTACCCTAACCCCTAAAACACTACCCCCAGCACGACCCCTACACTACCCAAACACCACTGCACTACCCTAAACCCTAAAACACTAACCCCAGCATGACCCCCTACACTACACAAACACCACTGCACTACCCTATACCCTAAAACACGACCCCCTACACTACACAAACACCACTGCACTACCCTAAACCCTAAAACACTACCCACAGCATGACCCCCTCTACTACACAAACACCACTACACTACCCTAAACCCTAAAACACTACCCCCTACAGTACACAAACACCACTGCACTACCCTAAACCCTAAAACACTACCCCCAGCATGACCCCCTACACTACACAAACACCACTGCACTACCCTAAACACCCCTACACTATACAAACACCACTGCACTACTCTAAACCCTAAAACACTACCCCCAGCACGACCCCCTCACAACACAAACACCACTGCACTACCCTAAACCCTAAATCTACCCCCAGCATGACCCCCTACACTACCCAAACACCACTGCCATACCCTAAACCCTAAAACACTACCCCCAGCATGAACCCCTACACTACCCAAACACCACTGCACTACCCTAAACCCTAAAACACTACCCCCAGCACTAACCCCTACACTACACAAACACCACTGCACTACCCTAAACCCTAAAACACTACCCCAGCACTACCCCCTACACTACCCAAACACCACTGCACTAACATAAACCCTAAAACACTACCCCAGCACAACCCCCTACACTACACAAACACCACTGCACTACCCTAAACCCTAAAACACTACCCCCAGCACGACTCCCTACACTACCCAAACACCACTGCACTACCCTAAACCCTAAATCTACCCCCAGCACGACCCCCTACACTACCCAAACACCACTGCACTACCCTAAACCATAAAACACTAGCCCCAGCATGACCCCCTACACTACACAAACACCACTGCACTACCCTAAACCCTAAAACACTACCACCAGCATGACCCCCTACACTACCCAAACACCACTGCACTACCCGAAACCCTAAAACACTACCCCCAGCACGACCCCCTACACCACCCAAACACCACTGCACTACCCTAAACCCTAGAAAAGAAACCCCCACCCCATGCCCAATCCCCCTTACCTCTCACTCCTCGTGGTTCCTCTCTCCTCGTGGTTCCTGCTTCACGTCGTCTCTGAGGGGCGGTGCACGTCGTTGTGAGGAAACGGAACAGCCTCTGTTTCCTTACAACGACGTGGATCATCTACATGTTTTTAGAACGCATGGTCATTTACCATACATACCTTTACAACAAAATTCATTGTAAAGGCATGCGTGGTAAATGACCATGCGTTCTAAAAATGCGTAGTAATGACTTGCGATGTACAACGCATGCGTGGTAATGCATGCGTTGTAATGGTATCGCGAAGTAAAAAAGTCGTTGTAACGGCTGCTTACCGATCGAAGCTGGCCCCTGTTCTTCAGTGAGACATTTATTTGATTAATTAGGAGGAAGGAATGTGGTTTTTGTACCGAAAAGTGCATTCCCGGCTGTTGTATTGTGAAAGTGTCCGCGTGGCCTGGTTTCACTTCCGGTGAGAGAGTGAAAGAGTCTGTTTGGATCTAAAGGAGTTCTGTTGTTGGACGGGGCCGGCGCGAAACGTCATCAGAAAACATAGCTAATGGAAAGCGTCCTCCCTGAAGTGTGGAGCAGTGCCATGAGAGGTCAACCAGTGTGCGTCCCACCGCAGTATGACCGTACCGCGTGACCCATGTGCCGCCTCCAGGGTAAGGGAGGCAGAAGCGGCATCGCAGGTCCTCTTGAAGACCGTTGTAGCACTAATTCTACATTTTGGTACTAGGGCATTTTAACTTCGTTGTTCCTGCCAGATACAAAGAGAAGATCCTGTGTTATTCAGTGCCCTCGTTACCTTTTTTGTGGGTTGTGGTGCTTGTCACTTCGCTGCCCCGCCGGTGCACACGACTGGGCACCCCACCTTGTGTGCCATCTGCAGGGCCTCTGCCCTCTGATCACTGGTTTTGGTTTCTGGAGTGGCAACATAAACAGTTGCTCCCAAAGGACTAGCCTGAACACTTAGGTGAATATCCCCTGCACCAGCATTCCACGGAAATTCTTTCCTAGCTCTCCCACGTCAACGAGGACGTCATAATAGCACGGCTCCGCTCGCGACACCGTATGACGTCATCGGAGCCATAAGAGGACCTCGTCGGCGTGCTGACGTCAGTTCCACCCATTTTTTCCGTGCCACCGAGGCAAACAGGCGGACCGAGACATCTTCACATGTATACATAGTATAATAAATATATATATATTCACTGAAAAAACCATAGGTTTCAGGCACGTTATAGTTAGAAATTAGCATTTAAAAAACCTTAGAAATTCACTGAAAAAACCATAGGTTTCAGGGGCGTTATAGTTAGTTGGACATTTCACTCGTACAAAACCATAGAAATTCCCCCGTTATAGTTAGTTCAGCTAACTATAACTCGCGCGCCCGCAATGCACTGCTGATGACATCACATATTACATCACTCATGACATGGTCAGTGACATCACTCATGACATCACTGATGACATCATCCTTGTGATAGAGTGGCAGACCTCCTCTCACCCTAATATAACCTTTGATACACACACTCAAAAATACAAACTGACATTTTCAAAACAATGGACATACCAATACCAGTTACAACACACCTATTCAGTAATTCCAAGATCTACACACACATCCACTCATTCACCAACAGTCCTATACAGTCACTCATACATGTACTCACTCATCATATGTACTCATACACCTATACATCCTGTTACACACCGCCACTCATCCTTAAAGTTATTCACACACATAGTCACACATGCAAACAAAGTATCAAACATCCATTTACTTGCATATACAGTTAGACTGATTAAGTGTATCTTAGTGAATACATGGGTTAGTGAGTAATGTTTAAATATGAAAATATCTGTATCAGTCTCTCACTTTGTGTATAAGTGGCTGCATGGGTTGGTGAGTAGCTACATGAGTGTCTATATGGGTTATTAGTTGGTTTTTTGAGTATCAGTATGAGTGTCTGAGTGTCTGTATGGTTCGGTGGGGGGTATTACTTAGTGCATAGATGCATGAATGAGTGACTCACTGTTTGTATGTGTTGAAGACAGCATGTGTGCAGGACTGTATAGGTGGATGAGTGTGTGTATGGGTGTGTTAGTGAGTGAATGACTGTCTCAATAGTGTCTTTATGAGTAACTACATATGTTTTAAACTAGTATATGTGAGTATTGGTGTATATAAGTGAGTATATGTGAGAGTGAGAGATTGGATGAGTTCCTGTACAAATAAGTAGGTGTTTCTATAAGTGATTGTTTAAGAGAGTAAGTATGTGTAAGTTTCTGTAGAAGTAAGTGTGGTAGTGTGTGTATAACTGTCACTTTCCATGTGAGAAACTTTAGTTCAGCCTTGTGAATGGGTTTGAAAGGCTGTCTCATTAATTGTGAGAGGAGCACATTGAGACAACATTCTGGGGGAGGAACATGTCCTGGTGGGAAAGCTCTGAATAGCTCCTTCATTAATTGCTTTATGACTATTGTTGAACAGAGAGATAGAGACTGTGTAGCGCGTCTGTACCTTGAAATAGCCGCACAGTGAACATTGACAGATGTATGAACAAGGCATGATTTGGCAAGCGAGAGAACATAAGGCAAAATCTGTTCAGGATAGGCTTCAAACAGGTGTAAGTCATTCTGCTGACATCATGAACAGAATCTTTTCCATTTTAACTTGTATTCTTTATTTGTGCCTTCAGCCAGTACTTTGGATATGAGTTCTCTGCATTCGTGATATTAAGTCTCCGAACTCATAGAACTCAGGAGCCATGCATGCAAGTGGAGAGAGGAGGGCTCAGGATGTAATATCTGGCCCTGGTGCATAGTCAGGAGTGTTCGCATTGTTGGAAGGCATATGGGCCTGGTCTCTGACAAAAGGATGAGCTCCATAAACCAGGCCACCTGGGAGCGATAAAAAATGAGGTGGCAGTGTTCCGCTTTCATTTTGCTGAGAACCTTGAGAATTAGTGGGAAGGGGGGAATAGCGTATACATAAATTCCGAACCATCTTATCGAAAGGGCATTTCCCCATGACCCGAAGAAGGGATATCGACTGACATGGAACTCGCATTTGGTTTTGCTGTTTGTCGCAAAGAGATCTAGCGCTGGTTTCCCCCACAGCAAGAATATCTTGTTGAGCTGTAATTGGTCCAGTTCCCACTTGTGGCAACTGTCTTTGGCTCTGCTGAGAGTGTCCGCGAGGGTGTTGAGTACGTGTTCCGCCTTCAGGGATATGTTGTGGGCCATGAGCCAACTGCAAAGCTCTTGGGCTTTGCGAGACAGTGTGAGAAATTTGGTAACGCCTTGATGTTGATAAAATACATGCTGGCCATATTGTCCATATGGAGCAGCACGGAGGATCCAGCTATCCTTGGAAGAAAGGCCTGCAGGGTGAGAAAAATGGCTCTCAGCTCCAGTCTGTTGATGTGCACAACCTTTTGACGAGTCAACCACTTTCCTTGGATCATTAGGTCCTGCAAGTGGCCTCCCCAGCCTTATAATGAAGCATCCATTGTGACGACAAAATTGGGTACCATAGCAGAAACATGAGAACTTGCGATAGATGAGATCTGTGAGACCACCACGCTAGCCTGTCTATCATCTTTGGGGTTATGGTTATCAAGTCGTCGAAGGATCCTTCTGATTGAATCCATTGGAACTGTAGTTCTTCCTGCAATGGTCTCATCTTGAGGCATACCAGCGGAACTAGGTATATTGCAGAAGAAATCATGCAGAGGAGAGACATGAATAGCCTCACTGAAACATCGTTTTTTCTTGAGATTTGGTGAGTCAAGTCTGCTAGTCTCGTTTGTCTTTCCTGGGAGAGAAAGGCTTTGTAGTGAGATGTATCTAGGTCTGGTCCTAGAAACTGCATCGTTTGACTGGGAGTAGTAGAGAATTTTAATCGATTTACAGTGAGAACCAGCATGAGACATAGTGACAGGCAGACATTCATAGCTCTGGCAGCTTGTTCTGAAGTTGAAGCTTTTAGCAACCAGTCATCTAGGTAGGGGAATACCTGATGATCTTATTTCCTGAGACCAGCTGCTACTGGGGCCAAACACTTGGTAAATATGCAAGGGGCAGACTTGAGGCTGAATGGGAGGACTCTGAATTGGGAATGGGTACCAGCTACAGTGAAACTGAGATATTTGCGGTGTTTGGGATGAATGGAGATATGGAAATATGCATCTTCCAGGTCTGGAAATGTCATGAAGTCTCTGCTGTTAAGGAGGTGAAGGATGTTGGAGAGAGTAATCATCTGAAAGGATTGCTTGCCGAGGAATTTGTTTAGCTTCCTGAGATCTAGGATGAATCTCCATTTCCCTGATTTCTTGTGTATGAGACAAAAACGGGAGTAGAATCCTCTTTCCTTTTGAACAACCAGAACCTTCTCTATTGCTCCCTTGGCAAGCATTATGTGGGCCTTCTTTCTCAATGAGTGAAGATGAGGGGGGTGTGCTCCCCTTGGCGGAGTGTTTAGTGGTCTTTCTGTAAACTGCAGGGTATGGCCATAGGTAACTAAGTCAATACCCATCTGTCTGAAGTGATGCTTTCCCATTGATGAAAGTAATTGGAGATATTAGTACCTACGGGTTGATAAGGTGGTTTAGCTGGTATCTGGATGAGGTCACTGTTTGTGACCTGTGCCCGGCTTTGAGGTGATAGCTTTCTGCGGGGGCCTTGCTTAGAGAAATCTGCTGTGGATGGTTGACGGTATGCTTGCTGTTGCTACGCAGACCTGTATTGGGGCTGGTAGGACTGCCATTGCTGAGAGCAATGGTATCCACCCATGTAGGTTGAGAAACCTCATCCATGTGCCCCCCAAAAGGGCAGTTTCTTGTACTGGAGGCTGCTGAGGGATTTGGCTGTGTCAGTGTCCATCTTAATGGCAAGAACAGTGTCATCAATGTGCTTGGCAAACAGTGTGTCCCCATCATAGGCCATGTCCAGTATTTTAGATTGGACTTCAGGCCTAAAAGATGTCTGTTGAAGCCACCCCTGGTGCCTTAAAACAGCAGTACCTGCCAGTTTACAGAAGCCTGTGGGGGCGATGTCCATGGCGCAATCTATAATCTCAGAGGAGGTACGTTCGCCCTCCTGTAAGATCTTCTTGGCTTCAGGTTTTCTGTCTTTCGGGGTGAGGTTAATGATGGAACCGATATCTGACCTCATCTCCTGGTCAAAGCGACCCAGAATAGCCAGGAAGTTGTCCGCTTGAACTGTGATAGCAGATATGGTGGAGAACCTTTTGCCGATGTTGTCTCAGCGGCTCCCTTCTTTGTCCGGTGGCGCAGATATAGGAGTGGACGGGTTTTTGGATCTCCATTGTGCCGCTTGAGAAATGGCAGAATCAGGTTTGGGGTGTCCTGTTAGGCATGCAGGGGAATCCCCTGGGGCCCTGTGCTTCTTGTCAATGCGAGGCAGGACAACCGCCACTGTGGCAGGGCTCTTCATTATCCTGACACCCTCTTGCCAGACGTAGTCGATTATGGGTATAGCCCAGACTGATTTTCTTGTCTGTTGCTTAAAATCATAAAGGAAACAGTCGGACTGCATAACTGATTTAGGGAGGTGAAACCTGGTTGCCGCACTTTCCATGAGGCTATGAAAACCTCTGATGTCCTCTGGAGGCGAATCGACCGGGTGTTGAGGAGGTGTGGACGGTGTGAGTATGACGTAGTCATCCCAGTCATCTAGTGGAGGCTGAGGAATCTCGCCTTCCTCTCTTTCTACATCAGATGACGATGGATCGTCCCTCGGTGGTGCCGCTATATATGGGAAGCATGAATCATCCTAGGGGTGGCCGGCAGAGGGATAGGTGCTGGATTAACAGGAGACACAGGTTGTGATGGTGCCACTGGGTGCTCCTCAGGAGGTTGCGGAAAAAGTTTTCTGTAGTCAGTAAGCAAAGCCTGAAGCTCCTGGACAAGGATCTAGGCATTGGTACATCATCCTTTCTAGATGGACAATCTGGGTAGTATCTGAAAGGCTAATAATGTTTTTGAGCAGGAGGAGGATAATAGTACTGCTAATACTGTCCTTTCTCATCAAGGTCATCATTTTCTTCCTGGCATTTTACATGCAGCTCTGAAGGGCTGTGAGCTGTTCCGAAAGGACCGTCATCTTCAGACTCTTCAAGGTCCGGTAAATGGCTTGAAGGCAGAGGTGACACTTTGCTGGGCGAAGAACCTCAGGACATAATGAGGTTTTGGTTATCTTTGCAATCTTGATCCTCGTCGATGGTAGCATTGATGGTGTTGTCGTCAGAGCAATGTATTGTGTCTTGATACCTTTGCTGATGTTGTGCCCCTCATAGACAGAATCGTCGTCGACGCCGTCAACGGGACCGTCGCCGACGGAACTGTCATTGACTGAGTCATTGTCGACGGGATCATTGTCAGCGGGGTGGTCATCAACGGGGTAATCGCCAACTGGATCATCGATGGGGCCATAGTAGATGGTGGTAGCGTCAACGAGGTTGGCATCGACGGGAACGTCAACAGGATTTTAGTTGATGCCGCAATTTTCGTTGGTGAGTTGGGAGCGTCTATGGGTGCTATCGTCAACAATGAGCCCGTTGTAACGGTCGTCATCAACGATCTTGCTGTTGACGGTGATGGCGCTGTCGACAGGGCCTTGATAGAGGATTTACGCCTTGTTGTCGACGGGTCTGAGGAGGAGGTACAAGGGTGATCCTTATCCCTGTTAGAAGGCCTAGATGGCGCAGATAAGGCTGTCTCTGAGGAGAATTGCTTTTGCTTCTCCTTTTTCTGAGAGTCCTTAGCCTGATGAGACGTCTTAAGGAATTTTCTACTCTCCTCAGAAGCCTCCTCATAGGACCTAGCTCTCTTGTGAGACCTAAAAGAGGTATCACTGTCATCCTCAGACGATGGTCTCTGAATTTTGGCTTTTTGAAGCCACATGAGCAGCCTCCCCTCCCTGTCCTTTAACGTTTTTGAGGAAAAGGTCCGACAAATCTTGCACTCTCTTACCTTGTGCTGGGGTACAGCCAGTAAAGGCAATCCTTATGTGGGTCATCCACATGTACCCTTTTCTTCCCACTGGTCTTGCAGGGAAAGAAAAAGCCTTTTCTGTCAGACATTGTAGTGGCAGAGAAGCTTTCAATGCCCTTCTTGAAGAACAAAACTGAGCCGACGTGCAGTGAAAATCTGAGGGACTCAGCCTCGCTTGGGAATGTTCTAGAGGGCGCTAGCACCCGATTGCTCATAGTTCAAGTTTGGTTATTTTTTTAAAAGGACATAGATCGGCTATTAAACTGATGGCCTAGTGTCATTTTAGCCTGCTTAACTGCGGTACCATGGGACTCTCACTTCGACGACGGGGAATGATTCAAGCATGTGAATCTATGAAAGATCTAATACTGGATAATTTGCCTTTTCTTGACGCATAATTCACTTAACCCTTTAACATAATTTGCCCCTCTTCTGCCGCATAATTCCAGTGGTCCTGACCAAAATATAGAAACCTGGATAACTGGTCCCTACTAAAACATGGACCCAATCTCTAACAAACTTCAACCAAGAAGCAGAGTACAGCAACCAACCAACCTCACAATGCCCAGGCCAAAATTCTAAGCCAGGTGCTCCCAAGACTTTGGTGACAGGCCACTTCTCTCTTCCTGTCAGAACTATGGCACCATTGCTAGTACTGCCTTTATGTGTACGTTATTGTAACAGACCTGCAACTAAAAAAAAAAAATTACTGTGTGAGGAGGGGGCTGGGCCTTGGCTGGGTCTTGTGCAAAAAAGTACCTGAGCCACTTTTGTCCCATCCCCCCACCAAACTGCCACCTAAAAAAAAAAAGAAAAAAAGCTTTTTGAGGCAGGTGTAGATGTCCTGGGTGTTTTCACATCCCTCAATGGACATCAGAAGACAAGCTGTAAATCCACTCTTTGCAGTGGTTTCCTGCTCGTTTTTCCTGCCACCATGTAATATCAACTCTTCACTAGGTGACTGTGAGGTGAGCTGATATCGAATGAGACACGGTGGCACCACATGAGCACGTCTAAGAGGAAGTTGACACCCAGCTGCCATTTTCAATTTTCAGTCAATAGTTTGTAACACAATTTAACCTGTGACTTACTCTATCCATTGGCAGTAGCACAGCCTTAAGATGAAAATAAGTTACTTACCTGTAACTGTAGTTCTCCAGTATTGGAATCTTTCATAGATTCACATGCTTGAATCATTCCCCGTCGTCGAGATGGTAGTCCGCGGTGTGTATATATAAAACAGTAACGGCACAATAAACATAGGACTTAAAGGCCTAAGGCCTCACTATTCAGTAACATATCCAAGTCCTTATTTAAAAAAGGACCAAACTTAGAAAACAACCAATCAGATGATACCACCCTGTAGAACCTTCCTGAGAGAAGCTCTAGTCCCTCAGATTTTCTTAAGCACAGTGTGTAAAAACAGAAGTAACTGAGAGACAAAGATGAGCCTTTCTAGGGGAGGTGGGTGGGTCGCATGTGAATCTATGAAAGATTCCAATACTGGAGAACTACAGTTACAGGTAAGTAACTTATTTTCCTACTCCAGTATTGGAACTTTCATAGATTCACATGCTTGAATCAGAGTAAATAGCAGTAATCAGCACATTTCGCCATGTAATAAGAAAAGAATATATATATATATACATTTATATATATCTATACATAAATACATATATAATATATATATATATACATATATATATATGCAAATAGTATGTAACCATGTTTTGCGCATACATGATAGTAAATTACAACACCTTAAACAGGAAAAGCAAATGCGTGTCAAAAAGGATGGTAAGAAGTAAGGAAAGGCTCACCTTTATTGAACCAGATGTCTTAGCACCGCTTGTCCCCCTGCAGCATCTCTCATCGTCTCAGAGTCCAAACAGTAATGCTTTGTAAATGTGTGTGGCGTTTTCCAGGTTGTTGCCCTACAGATGTCTGATAGGGACACTCCTGCAAAAAGAGCCATGGATGTAGACATGCCTATAGTAGAATGAGCACGGACCTTTGATGGCAGAGGCTGGCCCGCCTGTTGATGGCAGAATAGGATTGTTCTGGATATCCATCTAGAGATGCTCTGTTTCATCAGAGGGAAACCTTTCCTAGGTGCACTATAAGCTACGAACAATTGATTGGACTTGCGGAAGGATTTGGTTCTGTCTAGATAGAACTTTAGGCAGCGTTTTATATCCAAGGAATGCAAGGCACGTTCAGCTGCCGTCTGAGGATTTGGGGAAAAAGACTTTAGCACAATTGGTTCATTAAGATGAAAGTCCGAAGGAACTTTAGGAATAAACTTAGGATTGGTCCGTAGAATTACCCTATCATGTTTAACCCCTTCCATGCTCATGACGAGCTCAGCTCGTCATGCTGCGCAGTGCTCGTGTGCGCATGACGAGCTGAGCTCGTCATGAACCCGTCCGCTTAATGAAACGCCTCGCACAGGGCGAAAATCGGCCGCGCATGGAAGGGGTTAAACTGCAAGAATGGTTCTTGGATAGTGAAAGCTTGGAGTTCACCAATTCTCCTAACAGAAGTAAGGGCCAGGAGAGAAGTGATCTTCCAGGAAAGGAACTTTGCATCAGCTCTATGTATAGGTTCAAAAGGGTGCTTCATTAGCTGTGTAAGCACAGTGTTGAGCTGACATGTCAGAGGAGGAATTCTCACAGGGGGAAAGGTCCTGAAAAGTCCTTTAATGAATTGCTTTACCAGTCTGCTAGACCGTAAAGATGGGTTCTCAGATGATCTCGAGAAGTGGGAGATAGCCGCTAAGTGCACTTTTATTGAAGCATGAGCCAAACCTGTCTGTGCCAGGTGGAGGAGATATGGCAATATCTCCTCTGGAGATGACCGTAGAGGGAGCACACCAGCTGATCCACCCCAAATACAGAATCTTTTCCACTTTAAAGCGTATGTTTTGTTGGTACTGTCCGCTCGGGCCCGGACTTCTCTGCATTCCTGAGGGATGTTCAGGTGTCGAAACTCCTGGACTCAGGAGCCAAGCGGATAATCTCAGAGAACCTGGGTCTGGATGTCGAACTTGTACCCGGTTCATGGTTAAGAGAGACGGAATCGGCTTTGGGGTATTGGAGGTTGCAGAGACAGAAGATGGAGTTCCGTTTACCGATGTTGGCGAGGCAACACTGGCGCTATTAAGATGATTTTGCAGGGTTCCGCTTTTATCTTCTTTAGCACCCTTGGTAGGAGAGAAATGGGAGGAAAAGCATAAGCAAATACGCCTGACCATGCTATTGAAAAGGCATTCCCCCATAATCCCTCTTGGGGATGCCAGCTTGCAAAGTACTGACATTTGGCGTTGTCGCAAATGGCAAACAGGTCTACAACTGGCTTGCCCCAGTGGGAGAAAATTAGATTGAGTGTGTTTTGATTTAATTCCCACTTGTGGCAGGTCGTTTGCAATCTGCTTAGCGAGTCCGCTATAGTGTTCTGCTTCCCTGGTATGTACTCCTCTGTCAGAGATACTTTGTGCCAAATTGCCCAGTTCCAGATCAATTGAGCTTCCTGAGACAGAGGAAGAGATCATGTTTCTCCCTGTTTGTTTAAGTAGTGCATTGTCATAGAATTGTCTGTCCTGACAAGCACCGATGAATTCTTTATTCTGGGCAGGAAGGCTTGTAGAGCAAGCAACACTGCTCTTAGTTCTAGAAGATTTATATGTAGGTTTCGTTGAGATGGCGGCCACCTGCCGCTGATACAAAGTTCCTGGAGGAAGGCTCCCCAATTCTCCAGAGAGGCGTCCGTTGTTATCACCAGGGGAGAGGCTTGCAGCAGGAATGGTAATCCTTGTGACAGATGACGAGGCTGTGTCCACCAAAGTAGTGAGGTGACCATTGGAGGAGTTACTTGAATTAAGTCGACAAATGTTCCGTTAGCCTGTACCCACTGGATATTCAGAGCTTTCTGAAGAGGATGCATGTGCAGATGGCAGTGAGGGATGAGAAGAATACAGGAGAACATCATGCCCAGAAGAGACTTGTAAAGGCGTACGGAAAGAGACTTTCTTCTTTGTATGCAGCCCGCTAAAGTTAGAAGCTTGTGTTGTCTTTCCAATGTGGGATAAGCCCTGTTTAAGGCAATATCCAGGATGGCTCCCAGAAATTTTATTTGCTGGGTATGTTGAAGGACTGATTTTTCTGGATTTAAAGTGAGACCCAGTTGACTGAAGAGGCGTAGACAGGCTTTGGTAGACACTTTTGCGGCGTTGTAGGTAGGAGCCTTGACTAGCCAGTCGTCGAGGTAAGGAAAAATTTGGTGATGATGTTGTCTGAGACAGCTGCTACTGGCGCTAGACATATTGTAAAAATGCGAGGGGCCGACTTGAGCCTGAAAGGCAACACTCGAAACTGGTAATGCCTGCCGGCCACCATGAATATGAGAAACGTTTTGTGTTTCTTGTGAATGGAAATGTGGAAATATGCGTCCTGCAGGTCTAAAGGCGCTATGTAGTTGTTTCCATTGAGAAGCTGCAACACATCCTGGATGGTGATCAGACTGTTTCTTGAGGAATTTCTTTAGATTTCTCAAATCTAAAATTGGTCTCCACTTCTTTGACTTCTTTTGAACCAAGAAGAACCGGGAATAAAATCCTTCTCCCCTTTGGTGAAACGGAACACTTTTTATTGCTTCTTTTTGAATCATGGAGACGATCTCTAATTTCAAGAGGTGCAAATGTTTGTGAACAAGAGACTGAGGAGGGGTCGGAAGAGGCGGCTGTATGAATTCCAGAGAATGACCAAATTGTACCAGATCTAAGACCCAATGATCTGTCGTAATCTTTTTCCAATTTTGTAGATAGTGGGAAATCTTGCCTCCTACTTTGGAAGGGGGTAGAAGAGTAGCAGCCGGCAGTAGTGGGAGGTCATTGACGATGGTTAGTATCCTGTCATCCTGTTTTCCCTCGAAAGGAAAACTTGTTGTAGGCAGCTCCAGGCCGTTGGGACTGGGCAAACTGCAGTCTGTATTGTTGTCTGGAAGAGGTATAAGCTGAATACCGGTACTGTTGGTAGCCTCCCCTGTAAGATGACTGGCTCTCGCCCGAGCACCACGAAAGGGCATCTTTCTATATTGGAGAGTGCCAAGAGCTTTAGCAGTATCTGATTCCTTCTTTATCCCTTGTAAAGCCTCATCTATATGCTTCCCTAAAAGCTCCTCTCTGTCATAGGGCATATCTAAAATGTTAGTTTGGACCTCTGGTCTAAATATTGTGGCCTTCAGCCATCCTTGGCTTCTTTAGACCAGTTGGCTGAAGCCGGTGGAAGGGATGTCCATCGCACAATCGATTAATCTCCGAGGCGGAGCGTTCGCCCTCCAGCAGTATTTTCTTTGCCTCATCTTTGAAGTCCGATTGGAGATTGTTGATTTAAGAAGCAATATCCGACCACGTTTGTCTGTTGTAACGACCTAATAAAGCCAGGGAATTAGAAGCCATGACTGTTATAGCAGACATAGTTGAAAAACGTTTGCCAATGTTGTCCAGTCTTCTACCCTCCTTGTCTGGAGGTGCCGATAATGTCGCTGAAGGGTTTTTTGATCTGTGTTGCACCGCCGAGATATCACTGAATCAGGTCTTGGATGACCTGTGAGACAAGCAGGTGCATCGTCTGGAGCCTTATACTTTTTATCTAGTCTTGGTAAGACTGGCTGCACTGTTGCTGAATTTCGCAGTATTTTTATTCCTTGATCCCAGATATGGTCAATTATGGGCATTGATCTGACTGATGTCCTGAAAGGTTCTTTGAAGTCGTAAAGAAAACAGTCCTGTTGATGTACAGGCATCTGAAGCTCTCTCTAAAAGGTTATGGAAAACTCCCAATGCCCTCGAGGTGAATCTGTTTGTGGTGGAGATGATGACACTGGTGGTGGAATAATATAGCCATCCCATTCGTCATGTTGTTGCTGTTGATCTTGTATCTCTCCTTCTTCCTGTTCGTCAGATGATAGTTGTTGCACAGGCACTTGTGACTGAGGAGAAGGTGGGGTAGATCTTGTACCATAGGAAGTGGGGGGGTGCTGGCACCGGAGATGGTGTCGTTGGCGGAAACCTTTTCCTATAATCCATTAGCATAGATTGCAGATCCGTAACAAGGGTGGAAGGAAGACACACCATGTATTGTTGGGGTTGCTGCTGACGGCGTTGGGTCAGGATAGTAAGATTGTTGCCCATAGTACTCCTGTTCATCAGAGTCGTCTTGGTACTTTACATTGAACTCTGACGGACTTTGTGCTGCTCCAAAGAGGCTGTCCTCGTCAGAATAATCCTCATCATCTAAGAGTTGTGTTGGTAACAAGGGCTGGACTCTGCTTGGTGATGTTAAGGAAGGTGTTAGCTTCTCCTGTCGAAATTTTGGTTGAAAAATCAATTTTCCTGTTTTTGATGGTAGGGTCGTCGACGAGGTCGTCGACGGAGTCGTCGTCACCGGAATATTCGCCTTCGATGATGAACCGTCGACAGAGGTAAGTGGCGTCGACGATGACAGTGACACCTCCGCCCATACAGGCATGGATGAAAGAATCGCCGTCGACGAGGCAGTCAACTAAATGATGGGGAGATCGTCGACGAGAGGGTCGTCGACGGTAGGCTCGTTGTCGACGCGGGAATGGTCGTTGACGAAAGACTCATCGTCATCTCCGTCGTCGGAAACTTCGTCGACGACAAGTTAGATGCCATGGTGATCTTCACCGTCGACGACAAGGGAACCTGGCTTGTCGACGATGACGTCGTCGACGAGGAGATCGCGATGATGACTTTGTAACAGTGGCGACGGTGGTCGTCGACGATGTTACCCCAATAGCACTTAATGAAGATTTCTTCGTCGTCAGAGCTACCGTCGATGAGCTGTCCGTTGGCGGAGCTGAGGTAGGCTTTTTGAAAGTATGTTTAACCTTCACAGGTGGAGTAGAAGGGTCTGAAGTCGGTTTCTTGGAGGATAGTCTTAACATGTTGTGAAGGAGGCAACTTGGAAGATGGGTCCTGCCTTCCAGTATCCTCTGAAGACTTTTTGTGTGTCTTCTTTGGAGGATTCTGCGAGGAGTGACCTGGAGAGTCATCCAGAGGTCTTTTTTGAGGCATTTTAGAGGAGGATCTTGATGAAACATCACTCTCCTCTTCAGAAACAGGATCATCTGTCTTTAAGCCTCTGCAGCAATAGTAAATGACTCCCCTCACAATCTTTCAAAGTCTTTAAAGAAAACGTGCGACATACATTAGGTTTATGGTCTGGATATAGACAATAAAGGCAGTCCTCATGGGGTTCGTCGACATGCAGTCTCTTCTTCCTGCAGGTGCCACAGGGCCTGAAAAGGCCTTTTTTAGGTGTGTCAGTTTATTCCACCCAAGAAGAGATATTAGAATCTGTAAAATATGTAACTATATGAAAAAACCTGAAGAAAAGGTGATTCCAAAGAGTTGTGAGGAAAAAACTGAGCAGAGCTCAGTGGAGACTCCCTAGCACGACGTGCGGTAGAAAATCTGAGGGACTCGAGCTTCTCTCAGGAAGGTTCTACAGGGTAGTATCATCTGATTGGTTGTTTTCTTAGTTTGGTCCTTTTTAGGTCTCGCCTGAGCCAGCGCATGCGCTGCTCAGGCGAGAGTTTTAGTAAGCGGGTTTTGGAAGTGCAAACAGCAGTTTGCTGGCGACCAGCTTGCGTTCACGCGAGCGTGCACGCGCGATCAGGCGCCCTCGCCATCTGGCTTCCCTTGCGATTACTTTCACTTTCGCGGCCGTGTCAGTTTCACGGCCGCGCAGCCATTGTTTTTTGTTGAAACTGTTCCAATCTTTCTATGCTAACCGTTCCCAACTTTTTAGATATGGCATTAGCCAAGATCTTTTGAGTTTCCTAAAGTGATATGTATATCACACTTATTTATAGCGCTTTCAGCCATCCCTCTTTATCCGTTGGTCTGTCACTCACAATTTTCATCCGCCCACTACAGTATACAGCATGGGTCAGCATACATCAGCCATTAGGTATCGTCACTGTGAGTGACTGCATTTCACCCTTTCATAAGTACACAAACACACAATGTGGTTCATTTTAGTTCCAGAGACTACTGTGGTAATGTGCGCTTTTTTAGACCAATTTTTTTTCCCTTTATGCTGCGCTTCTAAACTACCATTATTCTTCTTTTGCCAGCCTGACATTCTTTTCCTCGTCTGCGCTGTGAAGGGGTAACTCAATTAAAGCTACGCTTCGATGCCTTGTCTGGGGTAGTAAGCGCTATATAACTATAATTACGATTACTTTGGCTGCCGTGGCAGCCAAGCCCAGAGACGGCAAGGATGCTTGCACGGAGCTGCAAGGACCATCTTAAACACAGGTGAAAACTCTGTTAGTAAAAGAATGCGCTCGGGCTCAGCTTTAAATATTCGGTGCCTGAATCATTGGCTGCCAGGTTGCAATCAGGCTCGGTTCCTTACATTTACGCTTCCTGGACCAATGTAAACATTTAGAAAAGAAACTTTTTCTATTTTTCATTTATTCCATAGATTTAAAAATCCTGCTCGGTATATACCTTCTCCCTATGTGTACAATTTATAGTTCAAAATGTTCATTTTGTCCTTAGCATCTGCTCTCATTTGCGTGTGTCTTTTTATTCCTCAATAATGCCTCTGTTTTTTTTACTGATGTTAGATAAAGCCCATTATGCAGCACATCTTCGCCAAACTTTGTCGGAGTCCTCCTTCCATGCTCAGCTATCTAAAATTAATATATTTGGAATTATAATTCATTCAATTTAACAGAAAAAGTGTGTATCTGCCTGATTTAATTACATGCAGAAAAAATATACACGAGTCTATACACAGCTTGTAAATACCAGATAATTTCAATTTCTGCAAACAACATGCACCCAAGCTCTGCACACAACGTTTATGCAGTTTCCCACTTTTCAGACACACGAACTCTGTACATCACAAAAAAGTACGGGGGCTCACCAAAGTAGAGAGCACAAGGCAATACGTTTCCTAGAGTTTAGGCAAATGTTATCAGTTGGACCATTTGGACATAGCAGGACTTCAGTCAAGCAGAGTGGAAAAGCCATCCTTTGTGGAAAAGGAAGCCTTGCACAAATAATAGTCTCAAGCTTCATCATCATCAGCTTCCTCTCCCCACCCTGGTATTACCTTCAGGTGCATAGTACATCTATGGGGAGCACTTTTGATTCCAGCCTGGCCTGTCTGTGCACTCATTCGAATCTGAATTCATTCTAGACGACCTTAATCCCCATCAGGATAAGGTAAAGTTTGCACAATTTTATATCGGTGACGTGCTCCTGATCTGCACAGGGACCAGGGATGAACCTTTTGAGTTTGGGAGATGGCTCAATGCACTGTACCCGTTCCTGCGGATTACCATCACGATAGGAGGGAGTGAACTATCTTTCCTGTACCTGATGATAAAACAAACAAGCATTGGCATAGCCAATAGGTCTCGCCTTTGGGACCTTATAAGTGTTTAGCCTTGCAACAGTTGATGTTGTTGAACCAAGGATATTGTGCAGGATAACTAAACACTTATAAGGTCCTTATGCTTGTTTAAATAAGGACTTGGATATGTTACTAAATAGTGAGGCCTAGGCCTTTAAGTCCTATGTCTAGTGTGACATTACTTTTTTATATATACCGGGTACTCCCATCTCGACGACGGGGAATGATTCAAGCATGCGAATCTATGAAAGTTCCAATACTGGCGTAATCAAGCATACAAAGTCTATCTATCATCTTCCAATTCCCCGCACTGCCACACCTTAACAGCACAACAGTATAGCACAGAGCAACACCGAGCAGGCGCTGTCCGCACCACCCCCATTCAGTGTTCTCACTTTAGTTTAGGGTGACCAGATTTTGAGAAACAAAAAGGAGACAGCCAGGCATAAAAGTAGGACTAAAGCCTTTAGCCTTACTTCTATGACTAACCTCTCCCGATTTTTGCGTAGCCTTGTAAATATACATATATATATATATATCCAGGGCACAAGTCCTAAAAAAGAACTGGGGAGACTAACCAAGTTAGGCAGTATGCAAGTGACATCGTGGAGCGTGACATCGTACATGGCATCACAGGAAGTGGCATCACAACCCATGACCTCATAGGAAGTGACATCATAGGAAGTGACATCAGATCTTAAGGCCTCACAGATATGTTTAACAGGTCTATTTTGAGTACATTTGAGCGAATTACAATATTTAACAAATGAGATTTTACGGCTGGGTTGTGCCAAAAAAATCACGTAACCCTGACATAAAATCTGAGCATCAACTTATACATTTATTTTTTAAAACCCTATCACAAAGAAACTGGCAACAAGGAGAAACATGTCAGTAAGGCTGATTTGCCTAATAGGGTGCAAAGTCTGCATTTTAAAACATCTTATGGGGTAAAGGCATCTGCTGGAGAGATCTTTGTGTGCCAACTAAATCTCAGGGAATAATAATAATGGTAAGATAATTCTGGAGGTTATGTACTTGCTGGAGAGATCTGTGTTTTGTGTAGTCCCAGTTTTGAATCAAAGTAGTATAGAGGGCTAATATGTCTCCGGCAAAGCACATTATGTAACACGCAGATGACAGATTTGTATTTGGTGTAAATGGATAAGTGGCTTACTGCTTTTAACACAGACATCCTTTTGTTACTTGCAGTTCATAAATTGTAACCTTCTAATATAACACAGTGATCTATGAAGGACATGTGGCTCCTACACCCTGTAACCCTCACTGTCGTATGGAACACATCCTGTACATTGATTTACACACACATTATTTATTGTCAATTGTAGGAAGCTGGCTTAGTATATGCTGCACACTTATTTAAGTGGTGCACCTTGCATTAATCCAGGCAACCCTTATGGTGATTTCAGTGATCTTTGATAACCTTAGAAAGCTCTCAAAGTGGTAGCTGTGGAGAGCAGCCTTCAGGCTGATCTTGAAGGAGTGTTAAGCCCCTTGTTTTACCAATTTAATCGACAGTGTAAATTAAATTAAAAAGAACCACTCAGTGGTTATATAACAATACATATATTTATTACACAGCACTCACTAACACATAGGTACATCTCATACCCGGATATATCAACACAATACACCAAAATACTTCAAATGCAATCAGGTAATTAGCACAAAATACAGCAGTCGCCAGGTGGGAGACCAAACCATGTACCAAGAAAGTGAAATGCGAACTCCAAAGGAGAACGGGACTTGAACCAGAAGACCCAGAGGAGCCGGGGAAACAAGGACCCAACCAAGGTAAGAACACAGGAACCCCACGGAGGCTGTGTGCAGCGTGGAAACACAGCTGAGTGCCCAATTGAAGTCAATGGAGAAGTTGCGGTTGCAGTTTTGGAGAAGAAGGACCCGTCCCCGAGGACCCCGAAGAATTCCCTTGGAGGACGGAAAGTTGGAGAGCCACCCCACCCGTGGATGCCCCAGGAACCACGTTACCTACACCAGGGAAGCCAGGTACATAGGGGTGAAGAGACATTGGAAAAGTCCGTAGAAGACAATGGAAGACTTAGAAGAAAGTGCCTCTGGAGAAGTTCAGGAAGGAGTCCGGTAGAATCCAAGGGTGGATTCTGGAAGTGAAGAACCTGCAAGCAGAGGGGACAGAGTCTATGCCACTCGGAAGTGACCAGGAGGCACGAAGACACAATTCCCACCGATGTCAGGAGGTTCAGAAAAGTTGACGGTGACCTTGTCACTGCAGCTGTGTGGACCAGGCAATGCTGAGGAAGACCAAGAGCCGTACACGAGCTGTTCCACATCGGATGTCGGTGACTAGGTGGTCGGTGTCCGGCTGGAGCACCAATAAGCCTTGGGAGTCGCAACTGTCGTGGAAGAAGAAGAAGGAGCAACGTTGGGACCAGCAAGGTCCAAGGGAGTAATCAACAGCAGGAGAGTCGGAGCAGGCCCCAGTCAAGCAGGGGAAAAGACCCTCAGGAGGACCCACAGGCCGAAGGCACAGGAGTCGCAAGAGGACCTCGAGCAGCTCACCACAGATGAAGGCCCACAGTGCAGAGGATGTGGTGAGGATGCCGATCTTGAAGGGAAATGATGCCGGAGGCTGGAGCTTCTGTAGCCCGAAGATCTCTGGAGTACACAGCCAAAAAGCCTTGGCAACAGCAAGTCGACGCTGTGCACAGGGGTTCAGTCTCAGCGGTTCCAACGAGGGATACTGGCCTCAAAATTGCAGAGAGGACAGGTCAGGCCTCGGTGGAGTTGCAGAACAACCACCTGTGTTGCTGAGCCTTGGGAAGTCCATAGGACGACAGGAGCAGCAGAAGCTTCGTTGAGGTGACTGCTTCACTACAAGGGAGATTACTCCGGGTGTCCTTGATGCCCACAGGTCTGTTGAAGAACCTGGAAGAGACACAGACACAGATGACGAAGAAGACTTGGAGAACAGTGTGACCAGGAGCAGCAGGAGTCTTCCTTGGTGCAGTCTTGGTTCCAGTCAAAGTCCAACGAAGTCCAAGTGTCCAGACAGTCGAAGAGCGACGTACTTTAAGGCTTGAGTCTTGTCCCACGATGAATCTGAGGACTCACCCACAGATAAGCCCTTCAGTACCCTAAGGGAAGGGTTGGAACAACTCAGGGGTTCCTCCCAAAGGAAGAGCTGGACAGAGGAGAGGATACTCCCATGTCTTTTGTCCAATTTTGTGCCAGAGCGGGAGCCAAGGGCTCCCTGAACTGGCTCAAACTGAAGTATGCAAGGAGGGCACCAAATGGGCCCTTCAAAGCAGTCTGGTGGGGCTGGCAAGCGCCCCCACCCCAGCACAATACACTAAGTCCTGTCTGGGAGGTGGTCACACCTCCCTGTGACAGGAAACCTATTGTTCTACCTTCCCCTGCTCAAGCATGGCTCAGTAGCAGGAGGGCAGAATTGTGTCCGTGGTCGGCAGCAGCATTAGCTTGCTGGCAGGCCCTGAAAGGCTGTTACCGGGAGTACAGGGTGGTACCCCAAGGGAGCCCCCCAGTACATGGGATCATACTTCCAACACTGGAATCAGTGTTGGGGGTATGATTCCAACATGTTTGATACCAAGCATGACCGGGTTCGGTGCAGCCACTATATAGTTAGACATCTCGTAATGACTGATGTCCACTATATGTATTGAAATGGCTGACCGCACTTACAAAGCCTGGAGAATTGACTCCGGGGTATGTAGGGGTGTCCTGCTCATGCAGGGGCACCTTCACACTTATAACCAAACGCCCTGCCTTCAGAACTGAAGAGCCTGCCTTAGGGGTGATTTATAGGTTTAAAGTGCAGTGACCTCAGATATAAGGAAACTTATACCAACTCACACAGGCTGCAATGGCAGGCCTGTAGTCACAGTTTAAGTGGACTCCCATGGGTGGCACAATACATGCTGCGGCCCATGGGAGACCCCTGGTGTACCTATGCCCCGGGTGCTTCAGTAACATATAATAGGGACTTATAAGGGTACATCAGTAGCTAATTGTGGAGGTACCAAAGTACTTGCCATGGTCAATTTAGGGAGAAAGCACAGTGACACAAAGCAAAAAGTGGGGGTATCCATGAAAGCAGATCCTACTTTCCTACATCAATGTATAATGTGTATGTGTGATGCAAAGCGCTCTGACACCCTGCATTGGGACGAGTAATGCTATAGCGCTATAAAAGAAATATACTTTTCTTATACTCATGGATCTCCACTTCTCCCTGATATGCCTCAAGGGTCCACCGCCTGCTCAGTAGATTGCTCTTCCCTGCAGTACCACTATGTGGTACTGCTTTTTGTACCACTTACAACGTGTGTGGATGGTAAGTTTCAAGGCATCTTAATTGAGGATGTGCTTCTGGAATACATATATTTGTTGAAATGTGTTCCAGGAACTCGCACAGGTGCTGAGAAATTCTGCTTTTTATAAGAGGTGGGCGAGCCACTGAAAGGTTGAGCCTGTGTCGACCCAGATTCCTGGCTCTGCCTGAGCTCAAGATCCTCTTGGACCCGAAAGTCCCAAAAAAGTCGAGCTTTCATGTGGCTGCTGCCTGCCACTGAGGGTGTCACCTCATGCTCTAATAAATGAAGACAAAGAATTGTTGATAAACCTCTGATGTAAAACGTGCAAGAGAGAAACAGATACCTATCTAGTGGACGAATTGCTTACTGTAAAAGAAGAAATCCTGGCACTCCAGCTGGACGAAATTGTGTGAACCTACGCAATTATAAATATATCTATATCTATATATAGATATCTCTCTCTCTATATATATACATATATGTATATATATATATGTATATATATATATATATATATATATATATATCTCACAGAAAGGATTTAGGATGAACAAAATCCAGACGAGCCCACTCGGTCGGTCAAGGCAGTTTATTTCTTCAAGACAGACAAGGACGACGCGTTTCGACCACGTCCGTGGTCTTGGTTACATATGTATATATATATATATATACATATATATATATATATATATAGAGAGAGAGATATCTATATATAGATGTATCCACAGTGGTAATTCAATCAGTTTCAACCACAAAACGAGAGCACTCACGGAAATTAATGGCAAAGTGAATTTAATGTGCAAGCCTCCTCGCACTGACGGACGTGTTTTGGCACTACGCCTTAATCTTTATATAGATATATAGATATGTAAAATTCACTGGAAAAAACAAAGATGACAGGGACGGGATAGTTAGGCTCAGATTTCACTCATACAAAACCATTGAAATTCAGCATTAATAGTTACCTGTGCTAACTATAACTTACACCCCCGTAATGCACTGCTTATGACCTCACATATCACATCACTCATGAAATTGTCAGTGAAATCACTGATGACATCTCAAATGACATCACTGATGACAGCATCCACTGATTGTGAGTATTAAACATATATACTAAGGTACTACAAAACTTAAATTACTATACTTTGTGTACTATTAATGAGTAATTCTATTTCTAACATATATTATGTGAGTGGCTGTGCGACTCTGTATATCCATGTGTGAGTGGATGTCAGAGTGGCTGTATAGGTGTGTGAGTGGGTGTGTGAGTGGCTGTATGGGTGAATAAGTGGGTGTGTGAGTACCTGTATGGGTAAATAAATGGGTGTGTGAGTAACTGTATGGGTGTGCGAGTGGCTGTGTGACTGGCTGTATTGGTGAGTGAGTGGGTGTGTCAGTGGCTGTATGGGTGAGTGAGTGGCTGTGTAAGTGTCTTTAATGGTGAGTGAGTGGGTGGGTATATGAGTGGCTATATGGGGTGAGTGAGTCGATGTGTGAGTGGCTGTATGGGTCTGTGAGTGGCTGTGTGAGTGGTTATGTGGGTGTCTGAGTGGGTGTGTGAGTAGTTATGTGGGTGTGAGTGTGTTTGTGAGTGGCTGTATGGGTTTGTGAGTGGGTGTGTGAGTAGCTGTGTGGGTTTGTGAGTGACTTTATGGGTCTGGTAGTGGGTGTGTGAGTGGTTGTATGGGTCTGTACAATGGGTGGATAAAGGGTGCAGGGTCTCGGATGAGCTCTCAGCAATCCCGCTGTATGGCACTTACTGATGGTAATAGGAGGGGTTCTTGTCCCCAAGTACCCTCAGCATCTAAGGGGACTTCATCCCCCAACCAGTAGGCACGTTTGCAGAGTGCTGGACAAAGGGGGGTGAGGCCTCCAACCAGCTCTCAGCAATCCCATTTTGTGGGACTTACTAGCTATAACAGGAGGGGTTCTTGGCCCACAGGGACCCTCAGCATCCAAGGGGATTTGATCCCCCAACCAGTAGTGCACCAGGAGGCACGTTTGCAGAGTGGTGGACAAAGGGAGAGCGGCAGCTGATGACCTGCGTCAAGATTTGCACTTCCACAGGGGATGGAGGTCGCGCTGAGCACCACGGGGGACCTGCAGAGTCCCGCACGTTGAGAAGAAAATGTAATAAGGCATTTATTGGCCTTTATGTGTACCTCTGGGACCCTTCTAACACACCCATGGGGTCAGGGTACCTCTACCCTTACCGCTTTATTCACTTGCACAGACATTTTCAGCCCCGGGGACCGTTTCCCAACAAACAAAATGGCGGCCCCAACTTTTCTATTAAGATGCGGCCAGCCAATCAGGAATTTGCTGTGGCGCGTGGATTCGCGGATCCCCCACAGATCCACGTCCATATTTATAGAAATTTGTTTTTGGGTTAATATCTCTAAAACTACTGAACAGATTTCCACCAAATCACAAAAAGCGTGATCTGCAGAACAAAATCTACCTTTCTGCCAAATTTAGTTTAATTCCGTCCAGTGGTTCGGGCTGTAGTAGTGTTCAAAACTCCTATGGGAATTAACATGGGAAAAACGTGTTTTCGGACTCCCCTTTCTCTTGGCCCCCGCTTAACGGGCCACCCCGCAACTTTTCAGACACAAGCTGAAGTGTATCAAATTTTGTAAGACAATTTCGTGAAGATTCGTCACCCCAGCGCCAAAGATATAGGCAGCTGAAAAACAGCTTCTTAATAGAAATCAAGTCCTAACTATATATATATATATATTTTTTTTTTACCAAGACTACTTTTCCTTTATTATCACATTTGAGTGAGCTTTCAAATATGTGTGCACTATACAAACACCTCTTGTTTTTTGTTTCATAGACTATAATGTTCTCTGTCTGCAATAAAAATGTACACCACATATATAGGGTAAACATGGCAGTCGATTTGCCTCTTAGTTTACTATTGGCATTTTCACGAGGGTGGGGTGGAGCAGGATTGCTTTTAAGTCGTTGTTTAAAAACTCACTTGTAATTAATACTTCTCAGTGCACTGGTATAATCTGAAGTACTGAAACGCATCAGCATGTTAAAGAATCCATTTTTAAAAAAAATTTTGAAGACACTACATCATATTTTAACATGATGTTTGTTGCATGACTTATAAGAAGCGGTTGAAGTGGGCTGGATCTGAGGGGCATAACGTGCCCATACTTTTTTAAATTAAGAAAAACAGTTCCCCTACTTTTTGTGAAAAGACAACCGTCTCAGGACAGTTAATTCCGACAGCTGAAATGCTTCAGCTGGATAGTAAGGCAGGGACTGTCTCCTGGGCTGTGAAACCAAGGAATGGGGCAGGCAGGTAAACATGCCTTCTTGCCAGAGTGTCAGCTGCCTGCAAGAATGCGCAACTGTTTCATCTGCAAATGTTAAGGCTGCAAGAAAGCCGGTATTGGCTTTCATTGATTGAATCACTTGAAGCTTCCTGATGACACAGGTTTATTTTTTAGGTCTCGGCCTGCACCAGCGCTTGCGCTGGTCTGGCCGAGAGTTTTAGTAAGCGGGTTTTGGAAGTGCAAACCCACTGGCTTTCGGCTGGCGACCAGCTTGAGTTCACAATGGATTGCACGCGCAGCTGCCATCTGGGTTTCCTATCTCTTCCTCATTTCCTCGTCATGGCTCATTAACTCTCTGGACTCTGCTGTTTCAATCGCAGCAGCAGCTCACATTACCAACTGAGGGCCCTGGACTACAGTCACATGAAAAACAACAGCGATTAGCATTGAAATGCAAGCTTTTTTTTGTCTAGTTAGAAATATTGCTTCGGTGGGTTGATTTCACCTTATATCGCTATTTGTTTTATATTGGGAGTCACAGCCTAATTACCAGTATTTTTGTCACTCACTGTTTTTCAAAAAAATATTTATTCGCGCAAAGCACAAAGCTATATTTAAGGTTACTTTTTCCGCGTCACTTCTTCACTCTATTTAAACTCCACACCCCCCACTCTCCTTCTCTCTCTCTCCCCTCTCTAATCTCTCTCTACTTAATTAACTCTCCCCTCTCTATCTTTTTTAGCCTTTCATTCTCTCTCACCCCTTTATCTGTTTCTCTTTCAAACTCCTTCATTCACTCTCTCTCCCCTTCTTTCTCTCTCTCTATCCCGCTCCACTCTTTATTCTATGTACACCCTTTCTCTCTCTTTCTCTCTCACCACCCTCTCTAATTGGGCATTATATCTTCACTCTATCTCTCACTCGGCAACACCACAGCATCACTCAGCGCAACCACAGCATCAATAAGAGCCAGCACAGCATCAATCAGAGCCAGCACAGCATCACTCAGCACCAACACAACATCTCTCAACGCCATCACAGCATCACTCAATGCCATCACAGCATCACTCAGTGCAACCACAGCATCACTCAGTGCAACCACAGCATCACTCAGCACAACCACAGCATCACTCAGCACAACCACAGCATTACTCAGCGCCACAACAGCATCGCTCAGCACCACCACAGCATCGCTCAGCACCACCACAGCATCGCTCACCACTACCACATCGCTCAGCACCACCACAGCATCGCTCAGTGCCACCACAGCATCGCTCAGTACCACCACAGCATCACTCAGCGCCACCACAGCATCACTCAGCGCCACCACAGCATCACTCGGCGCCACCACAGCATCACTCGGCGCCACCACAGCATCACTCGGCACCACCACAGCATCACTCAGCGCCACCACAGCATCACTCAGCACCACCACAGCATCACTCAGCGCCACCACAGCATCACTCAGCGCCACCACAGCATCACTCAGCGCCGCCACAGCATCACTCAGCGCCGCCACAGCATCACTCAGCGCCGCAACAGCATCACTCAGCGCCGACACAGCATCGCTCACCACCACCACAGCATCACTCAGGGCCACCACAGCATCACTCAGCGCCGCAACAGCATCACTCAGCGCCACCACAGCATCACTCAGCGCCAAGACAATATCACTCAGCACCACCACAGCATCACTCAGCGCCAAGACAATATCACTCAGCACCACCACAGCATCACTCAGCACCACAGCAGTATCACTCAGCAAGACCTGTGTATCATTCAGCATCACCTCAGCATCGTCTCCGCAACAGTCACCACCACCACCACTATCACCTCAGCATCACTCAGCACCACCTCAGCCTGCTCTCGGAATCTGGCATCTGTTGATTCTCCCCTAGCGTCTGGCCGCTGCTAGTGTTATAATACAGGTACTAGTTCCCAACCTTCACCCTCCGATTGTTTATGCCCCCTCAAAAAAAAAGCTTTAACAAACAACCATTGCAATAGGCAGAAACAAGTTGCCAGCATTGCAAGAACAAAAGAAAACTGAAGAAATTTTTTATTGTAAATACTTTTTTTAATATGGTCGTTCAGTTTTACATAATGCCTTCTTGGTCATATATAAAGTAACAAAAATGCTTCTGACACTTTTTTATTATAACTTTTCAGCATGCCGCACAGCAGCCACACTTCTCTACAGCACAGCTTGAAGACATTGGCAAAGTCAATAGCTCTGGCTAAACACTTATAAGGCCCCAAAGGCGAGACCTATTGGCTATGCCAATGCTTGTTTTGAGTGGTAGTTCAAAGGAGTTAACAGCTGAGCTGTGAAGTGGGTGATTTTTAAAGGACAGTAATAAAAAAAATGTGCACTACATACAGTCTGGGTATTACGGAAATCTATATGTTGGAACGTCTTTTTTTATCTTACATTTTTTTGCACTTTTGGTAATGTGCACTGCAATTTTGTAGCAGGTGTAATATAATGTGTAATGCAAGTTCAAAATAATAACTTACATATTCACAGTGCTTTCTGTCATAGACTGGGACATCATAGCACTAACCATACACAATTCACTATTCTCCACTGCACCAACCAGTATTCAATTCTATGGCTCTCTGGTTACACACACAGACCTCTGCAGTGCATTAACTCATAGAAGTTTCATAATGTATGATAGTGCATTTCCCACTGATAAACTAAACTTGCATTTTTTTCCATTTAAGCGGAGTTATTTTATATGTAGTTACCTGAAGGTAAAAGACTGAAAAAAGTTACAGAATATTTTGTTTTTTTAGCCATGCCTTTACCTCTACCCCCAAACTCACTCACCCCACGCCTATTGCTTGCGGAATCACAGTTTCCATACTTTTTTTAATGCACTTCGACCGCTGCTTACAAGCCACATATTTTCTGGGTTGGGCTCAGCTCGTGCACAGGCTCTTAGAGCCACGCCAGACACTTGGGTTGGCTGTGACTCGGCTCTCTGTTAATCTGTTGCCTCGCCCACCACTACTTTTTTAATGAATTTAGGAGCGCCTTTTTTGAGCACTAGTCACGGCGTGTCTGTCCCAGGAGCTGACCGTTTGTGATCTGTGGCACGGATTGGCTCTGAAGTAAATCCATGGAGTCCAAGTTAGGCGTACACTTTGTTAGACCATGCCCTGCTAACTTGTGACACAAAACACCTAGGGGCAGATTTACAAGAAAGTGCCGCAGCGCGGCACCGCAGGCCCTTTTGCTGCACCACGCTGCGGCACTTTCAAAGCACAGGAATGTGACATATTTACAATAATATGTTGCATTCCTGTGCTCTCCCCTGCGCTGGCGCACAAACAGCTGCCATGCGCCGGCGCAGGCACCCTTGGTGCAAGGATGCCTGCGTCATGGGAAGATTGTTTTTGTGCAGGAAGGGGCACCTTCCTGCACAAAAACAATCACTACAGGCATTTTCCTCTTTCAATGCGTGCTGTAGAATGCAGCACGCATTGAAAGAGGAAAAAAACGAGGAGAAATGAAAACATTTCTCCTCGTTGCGCCTCACTACGCCACCCCTAGGGTGGCGTAGCATTCTGACGCATTTCCAGGTTTACGATTCCTTGTAAATCTGGAAATGTGTCAGGTTCCATGGGTGTTGCGTGGGAACACCCACAGCAACACCCATGGAACGCCCCGCCCCTTTCACGCAAAGTGTTGCGTGTAAAGGGGCCATATTTACAAGGACAGGAAAAGTCGCGCATTGTGGCTTTTCCTGTCCTTGTAAATATGGGGCAGTGAAATGCGCCGGCAGTGTGTCACGAAAAGTGACGCACTGGTGGCGCAAGGGGCTTGTAAATCTGCCCCCAATAATTTAAGGCGACTTCTGGCTTGGCGCAGGGAAGGGCCATATAAATCATACATGCCAACCCTACCGATTTCAAGGCTAGTCTCCCCTCTCCCGAATCCTGTATGCAAACACCCGATTCCTCTGCAGGCTTCTGCAGACAGGGAATGGTCTTGTGTGACTCAGAATATGCACTACCAGTAACCTGCTCCTGCAGGCCAGTGCACTACATTTTTTTTACGCTCTCTCTGCCTGCCATAGCGCTTTCTACGTGCTCCTGACAGGTAAGGTAAAAAAAGATATATATTTTCACTTAGTCCCAGTACATGACAATAGACCAAATTCAGGCCTCATATATTCTCCCGATTATTTTTTAAAAACCTCCCACTTTCCCTTTCTAAAATGTTGGCATGTATGATAAATGTTGTAATGAAATGAAATGAAATGTCTGATTAACATCACACTGTGCGTCCCTAAGAGGGGGGCAGGCAGGCGCCACCATAAGCTGAACGCACGAAGCTCCGCCTTTAACACACAGACACATCGCCATTCGCCTGGCCCGTTCCAGCGCTCGTAAAAGTGCTTGGAATTTGGATTATTGCGCTGTGGAAATAAAGCGTCGAAAAACACAATGTTTAATTTCCAAACTGTCAATTATTTGTTAGTTCTCTGTTCTTTAGTGGTCTGACATAATCGTAGTCTGGCAAGGAAACCGCAAGACACAGATAAAAGTGATTCGAACATCTTTAGACCCCTTTGTCATCGGGTATGTGCATGTTTGTAATGTGCTTCCTGCATTGTGTTTACTTGGGATGCGGCACGCGAGTGTCTCGAGGGAATGGGAACATGGAATGTTGGGGAGGGTCGGGTGCTGGCGGTTACAGCAACTGTGAGCGGGCCGGTCCGGGGATGGTGTCGGAAGAGGATTTGATGGGCTCTGATTAGTTATACTTGTTGCACTGTGAAATAAACGTACATGAAAACGGCAAAGACGAGTGAAGAGCATTTGTACGGCGTAATACCCTTGTCTCCAGGCGACAGAGGGGTGTTTTTGGCGCACTGGTCCCAAGGTCTCCCTTCTCTACTAGAGTAAGCGGCAGGCTGGAGCAGAGTCAGTCTCATGTCACGCATGCGCAGCCTGACGCGCATGACCTGCCAGGCTCGCCTGACTGCCCGGGCCTACCTCGAGAGCTCTGCATTGAAGCATAACCCCCAGGACCGGCCAGAGTAGGTTCGGGTCACTGTCGTGCGGTAGGTTTATATGGGCTGGGACCCTTTGCCCACCCTATAGCGCCGCTGCCCTAGCACCATTTGCATCGGGGCACATTCATCTGTCACTGAGGGAGTTTTTTCGATGACTGCAAATTTGTAAACTTCGTTCTTAAAGGTAGAAAAAGCTGCCTTTGTAGAGGTGGGAAAGCCAACAGATAAACAAAGAGAGCCGAGCCAAGGGTTGACTCTGGCTCTGGGAGCCCTTACACAAGCCGAGCCTTGAAAATATTTGGCATGCAAATTATGCACCAAAGATAATGCTAGAAAACAAAAAGGTGTGATAAAAAAAAAAAAAAACGAATTTAACATGCGGAAGCGTTTCACCTCTGTACGGTAGAATATATCTCGGCTTTGAGAAGTATTTATTAGAAGTGGTATTCTTCAAATATAAACTGAGTAACATTCCTGTACCCGCCCTGATGGCAATGCTATTAGTCTATAAGGAAGCAAGTCAGGGATCATGCGTAATGTGGACGACATTCTTATTATAGATGGAGCAACATCATAGTCTATTAAATCAAACACAAAAGAAGGTAATGTACAGCACACATACTGTATTTAAAAATGCTCTAGTATGTGATAATTAAAAAACAAAAAGGAGGCTTAGGAAAAAAACATTTATCTAGGATCACCCAATTTGACCAAGCAGGAAAGCTGGGATTGATCCCACATATTTTCCAGTTTTATATTGTGCAATTCACACACTAGATGGGTATCTCCCATTGAGCTGGGATAATGCTAGAACAGAGCAAGTTAAATCCCAGTGCAGTAGAATGGTGAAGAGTAACTCGGGTACAGATTGCAGAGCAAAGTTTCTGCATACCATGCCGATCCTAGCTCAGACGTGGATAGTGACCCTCAGAACTTCGCTATGCCATCTCCGCCTCTCCCTTCCGTCTGTAATCTATCCATAAATGTTCCTAGCTGGTCCCATCATTACTAGTGAGCACCTTCTACAATCCTAGTCAGGTTGTTTTTGGGAAACATCTCTCTGGCAGCTCAGAGCTGATGGTGCGATATGAGTATCTCTGAAGCATCTGCGTTACATTATTCCCATGGGAGGGCGAAATGTAGTTAGGGGAGGAATCAAAGAAATCCCTCTACCAACACTGGTCCCTCTGTGCAAGATGCGACAAGCCGACATGACATTAGGGAATCAACACAGCAACTACAGAATTCACAGCTTATATTTCATGGGAACTTGAAAATTGTAGTGGAAGAAACTGCTTGCTCAACAGCTTATCCGTCACAGGGTGGTTCAGCAGGCAATAGAAGAAACCACCAAGGGCCAGATGTACGACCCTCTTTTGCATGCGCAAATGGGTTTGCGACCCGTTTGCGCATGCAAAATCTAATAGGGCCATGTACAATCCCTATTTAGCGAGTCGCAATTTTTTTGCGACTCGCTAAATAGGAATTGCAAGTTGCTATTAGGAAGGGGCGTTCCAAGGGTGTCCCTTCTTAATAGCGAGTCAGAGGCCTATGTAAGAATGTTTTGCGACCGCAATTGCGGTCGCAAAACACTCGCAATTTACCGCCCTCTTAAAGAGGGTGGTAAAGCACTCGCAAATGGGAAGGGGTCCCTAGGGGACCCCTTCCCCTTTGCGAATGCAGGGGGAAATATTTTTTAGGGGCAGGCAGTGGTCCCAGGGACCTGCCCTTAAAAAATGAAACGAAAACGTTTCATTTTTCTTTTTTTAAATGCATCCCATTTTCCTTTAAGGAAAACGGGCTGCATTTAAAAAATAAAAACTGCTTTATTTAAAAGCAGTCTCAGACATGGAGGTCTGCTGAGACCAGCAGGCCACCATATCTGGGAGGGCCAGCCATTCCTAATGGAGTCGCAAATTGCGAGTGCCTCATTAATATGCATGAGGCATGCAATTTGCGACCCCATTAGGAATCGCTAACAGTGTCTCAGACACTGTTGTACATGGCATTTAGCAACTTGCAAATTGCAACTCGCAAATGAGCGCAATTTGCGAGTCGCTAAATGACATGGTAGTACATCTGGCCCCAAATGAATAGTTTATTTGTTATGTGCTAGGCCTAAAAGCACTCAATTCAGGGATCCATGTATTTGAATTGTTGGTTCATCACTAAACCAAAAGAGCTTTAGTATATTTTATGACCTTTTTAGATGTTAAAAGGAGACCACTTGACAGAACGGGGAGGTGCGAGGGCAGTGAAGAATCTGCAGTTAGATACAGCATCCACCACACAGAGTTTCACCAAAGGTAAGTAACTTGGGCAAGATGAAAAAGCTTTTTTCTGCTCGCAAACTGCCCGGGCCGTTTGTGACCAAAAAAAAGCATTTTCCGATGTACCAAACCCTATTTGCGATTCTCTAACCTAATACTGAATCGCAAATAGGTTTGCAATTCGGTGTTAGGAAGAGGCATGTTTAGGGCGTTCCTTCCAAATACCGAATCACAGCGGTATGTAAGAATGTTTGGCAACCGAAATGTGGTTGCAAAACATTCGCATTTTACTGCCAACTTCAAGCTGGTGGTAACCCTTCGCGAAGGACCCCTTACCCTTTGTGAATGGAAGTTCAAACATTTTTTCAGAGTAGGCAGTGGTCCCACGGACTACTACCTACTCTTAAAAAATGAAAAGATAACTTTTCTTTTTGAAACGTAGCCCTTTTTCCTCTAAGCAAAACGGGCTGCATTTCAATTTTTTTATTACTTTCTTGTAAAGCAATCCCAGACATGGTGGTCTGCTGACCACAGAAGGCCACCATCCCTGTGTTGTAAGCGATTCCCAATGGGAACCTACCTCCTGAATATTAATGAGGTAGATCTATTGCGACTCCATTAGGATCAGTTAAATCTGTGTGACACACATTTGTACATCGCAGTTTGCGATTTCCTAATTGCGAATCACTAAAATTCGCAATTAGGAAATCGCAAACAGGATTCTACGTACATCTGGCCCTTGTTCTTCTGATGGATATTTCTAACTGCAGATTCCTAATCTTTAGGATACCAAAGCAGTACCACCGAAGATGGAGGGTCTGTGGATTGGCCAGGACTGAACGGGCAACAGGCCCGTCCCGTTAGACCTGGCTATGTCCATGTGTCCCAGGGAGGTAGCTAGTTCAGTGTGTTTGTCTTCCCGAGCTGAGGCAGGATCTATCCTGCAACACATCAGCGACCCCATTCAAACTTTCTCCTCACAAGACCCAGGGGCCGCTGGGGAGCCACAGGAGGGTCTAGCCATGATTCTAAGGAACTCTAAGGACAACGGGGGCATAGATGCTTATTAGGGATTGCGGTTTGCCTCACAGGAAGCCGGTAAGTGCTATGTACCTGACAAATTTGTCTGGCATGTTTGTGTGACCTGGAAGGGGGGGGGGTATTTAGAATATGAATGGCCACCCTGACTAAACCCCTAGTGAAACCTGCATGGAACACCTGCCAGAATATCCCCGTATCCAGGAAGGGACATTTAGTGGCCAGCAAGTGAGTTTCTTGGAGAAATACTATGTTCGGGGTAGTGCGTCAGGTGGACTGCAGGACCGGCTTCTCTTAATCTCGTCAAGGAGGCTATTTACATTCCACGTTAGGAATCTCAGCCATTAGCCCAACCCTTTTGCTGGTCAGTCATCATGGGAAAGGCGTGGATAAGTGTTGGAGTGCCGCACGTATAGTCCGTGGAGCATCATCAGTGAACACCAGGTCAGAAACAGTCTTGCATTGATCCCTTCCTTCTGAAATCCATCAACTCCCAACCTACCCTCCCTATAATTCTAAAACTGGAAGTATCTGTTGCAGTATAAACTAGGGACGGTTGCCAACTATGCAACAATACACTACCCCCGGCCCCTTAAACCAACTCTCTTCCTGCCCATCAATTAACTCAAATCCTTCCTAACAAAAACCCCACTGGGGGCAGCCTCACTGGATGAGAGATGCCACACCTGACATTAGAACAATAAAGCATAGCAAAAAATCGTTTTGTGGAGCCAAAAGTGTGACCACATTACTGTTGGGAGGAGGCTGGCCCAGAGTCAGTCAGTTCATCGCCCACAGATCATGGGCGGTGTAATTTGGGATTTTTGTTCAGCGCCTCCTCAGAGTGATGTTGCCATCCATTCCTACAAGACTTCTGCCATAGTGAGGTCAAGAGCATAGGATTGCCGCCAGTCTTCGTGATGTCACCCAACCGGGATAAACACTGTTAGACTTGGCCCTCTCTGCAGGTGTCACCCCCAAACCTTTTGCCTTCGCCCCTCCTTATTTCTGAACACATTTTCTTTTGGCTTTTAGGACTCTGCACTTTACCACTGCTAGCCAGTGCTAAAGTTTGTGTGCTCTCTCCCTAAAACATGGTAAAATTGTCCAACACCCAATTGACACGTTTAATTTACTTATAAGTCCTGATGTAAGGTGGGACTACATGTACCCAGGTTCTATAAATGAGATGCTACTAGCGGGCCTGCAGCACGTATTGTGCTACCCATTTAATTAGCCTTTTAAAACATGTCTCAGGCTGCTATTGCAGCCTGTATGCTGTTTTAAAGTGCCAATTCGACCTAGCAAAATTTCCAGGCCTAAGCCTTCCTTGTTAATGCATATAAGCCACCCTAAAGTAGACAGACCCTAAACAACCCATAGGGTAGGGTGTATTCCTTTTAAAAAGTAGGATTTGTTTTTAAGTGTTACATGTCCTAGTAGCGAAAACTCCTATATTAATTTTTCCCTACTGTAAGGCATACGTCTCCCATAAGATAACATTGGGTTAACTTAATACATTTAGCAAGTGGCAATTTTTGATTGGGAACAGGTAGAAATACCATGTTTGGACTCAAATGCATTGTGTTATGGTAGGGAGTTTGTAGAGCGCTTGGTTACTCCAAATGGAGTGAGATTCCACCACCAATGGCCTGTTTGTCCTGCTCTGGGTTTCGTTCAGAGTAGCCGATCTAGTCTGAGATGCTCACTTTTGCCTAAAGAGCCAGGTCTTATGTTTTTTTCAGAACCAAACTTCTGATGGCTCCATTCTGAGATCCAAAGGCATAGAATTCCAGAGTCTAGTGGCAAGAAAACTGAAAGAGCTACCTCCCAGACGAATTCTATGAACTCTGGGGATCACAGTCCTCGTTGTCCCAGAGGACCTGAGGTGCCTGTTCTGAAGGCAGAATTTAATCAGAGGAAAAAGGTAGCGTGGGCCTCTCTGATTCAGAATTTTATGGCAAAAGCAAAGTGCCTTAAAGGATACTCTATGCTTGATAGGTAGCCAGTGGAGTTGGACCAGTACTGTGCTTATGGAAGAGTATTTTGGAATATTAAGTAGCATTCAGGTGGCAGCGTTCTGCACCCTTTGGAGCATTTCCAATCTACATTTGGCAACCCCTGGATAGAGTATGTTACAGAAGTCTAAGGGGGATATCAGTAGGGCCAAGACTACCGTCTTCTTGGTTGAGTCCGGCAGGAGCCCCAACATTTTTTGAAGCATCTTTAGTACTCCAAAACAGGTGCCCACCATGGCAGAAATCTGACTGTCGAAGGAAAGAGTAGAATGAAACATGAAGCCAAGGTTTTTCACCTTAGGTTTGGGTATGGGTGTGGGACCCAGAGTACTGGGCCACCATGCGGAGGACCATATTGATGGTTGTTTCCCCACCACTAGGACTTCTGTTTTGCCTGCATGTAATTTAACACAACATAATGTGACAAAACATAACATAACAAAACAAATGAATTGTAATTTAAAATCCTCTTTACATTACAATTTAGAAAATGCCACTTTTAGAAAGTTGTCATTTTCCTGTCCTAAACTTTCTGAAGTCTTCTGGGAGTTTCCAACTGCCTGGGACTGTTAATGGCTCCCCATCAGGAATGCTTATTGGTCCCAGACAGTGAACAATAGGACCTCAGTGTACCTGGGAGAGGGCCATCCTGCCAGGATGGGAGGAGTGGAGCTGCTCCCTGCCCCACTTTCATTTCAAAGGCTGCCTCCAACACACTCACAAAGAACTTGACACTAGTCTATTGTCACCCCAGACCTCTTGGAGCCTGGGTAGGAGAAGAACGGAAATTCTAAAACTGTCTGCGAGGGGAAAACTCTAGAAGTTTATTTCACTTCAAAGCTGGCACCAGGTATAAATAGTGGACCCTCAGACCAACTCTTCAGTACACTCTTGGACCAGCGGAAGACTACAATTGGTCTGCCTTGTACTCCAAAGAACTGCCCTGCTGCTTGAGGCTGGGCGTGTTTCTCAGAAGACTGCCCTGCTGCTTGAGGTCTGCCTTGTTTCCCAGAGGACTGCCCTACTGCTTGAGGCCTGCTTTGTTCTTTAGAGGACCTCCCTGCTGCTTTAAATCTGCTTTGTTCTTCAGAAAACCGCTGTGCTGCTTAAGGCCTGCCTTGCTACTTGAAGGAGAGAGGACGATCTCTTTGAACCCAGGAGTACCAGAGTTACTCCAAAGGTGAGTTGGCTGACCTCCTGTTCCGAGCTACAGGGACACAACAAACTCCAGAGGCCTACCTGCAACTGCCCAGCTGACCTGCTGCAACTGGCCTTGCCTAGACCTGCCTCAGCCCTATTGCCCTTTGCTGGAGTGAGTTCCTGATTCCCCAAGAGGTGCCTTCTCAAGTCCTGGAACCTTGGCTGGGACCAGTTGACCTCGTTCTGTGAAATCATGATGTTTCAACTATGCGCGCGTACTTTGAGAAGCAAACTTTTCAGTGGAACTAACCTGCCCCCTGCATCCAGCCCTCACTCCATTGCGGTCGTCCTGAACCCGTGACTTTGTCCAGATCTGGTGCAACCAGATACTCATAGTTAGCGCTTTCTGTTTCTTTGCACTATTTTTACTTAAACCTTTCAAATTACATATCTCTGGTACTACTGATTGGATTTTTGTCATTTTTGGTTTTATTTTATTTATTAAAATGTAAACTATTTTTCTAAATTGATTTTGGATTTTTATGGTCTGTATTGTTTGTGTTTTAACTGTATTACTGTTTGTCTCCTGCATAAATACTTTACACTTTGATTGCCTGCCTAAAGAACATCTCCATGACCATGAGTTTTAAAAAACTGGCAAAAGAAATGCGCTGTTCAGATCTCACAGGCATTGCAAAGTGTTAAGGCCAGGTGCATCCCAACGCTCACCTATAGCTCCCTGATATTTAAAGACAAAATTGAGCCATGGCTGGATCTAGCACAAAACAGATGTTACAGAATTCTGTTTTCTCTCCCCGTTGCCACACCATGGTCTCAAATACAATTGGAATTTGGACTAAGCAAACAATCAACCATGCAGAAAGCTCGCTTTTTGGGATATTGCACCAAGCTTAAGGCAGCTCCTAAAGGATCCCTAAAAGATTTATTATGGCTCGGCTTTCAGAAAAATAAATTTCAATGGGGACCTTATGTGAGAAAATTAACTGAACTGTTGGTAGCCCAAAACATATTCGAACAAAATTTCCCACCAACGCTGATGTCCAAAATGCTGGCCAAAAATGAAATCGATGGAACACGACCTGCAAGAGCTAGCTCAAAAGGCCCATGCGGATCTCTGTATAACGCTCTACCAAGCCCAGGGAAAAGCGATGCGGGCTAATCCCCCTAGAAGCATATAAATTTGGGTGCTTGAAAGCTTCTATTAATCAGTATTGTCGTTTGTGTAACTTTAGGCTGGAATCATTGATGAACATTATCTGTATCTGCCACGGACTAAAAACGTTAAGGTGTTACTAGTTAAAGCAAATATTTGGGCATCTGGGTATCACTCAATGTAATAAAGCAGTAACGATGGCTCAGATGTGCAGCTTTTGGCCAGGTGCATGAAGTTCCTTGGGGAAGCCTTTAAGTTACTGAACCCATGCACTATGGACAATTAAAAAAGGCAGCTGTCCAGTGGTCCTTAAGTTAGTACACAGCTGTTTTTTAGTAAACAAATGTTAAGTTTTATGTTTCTCTGGTAGAAATCTCCCTAAATTAAATAAAGCTCCTTGGGACATTTTGACCTGATTGACTCAAGTACGATTTTATTAATAATAACATCACTGGATTTTACACTGTTTTAAATTGTTTGGGTGTTTTATGATATATTGTAATGGTCTTAAATAAGTAAAAACAATAAAAATATATCTATCTATCTATGTTTACACATTGTCTTTAAGTTAAGCCTGACTACTTTTGTTCCATACTACCAGAGGGTTAATCACAGGTTAATTTTATGACTTTTGTTGCTCCTCCTGACAAAGATTCTGGTTGTTGCTTGAGAAGGGCTATCACCCCCTCAACCAAAAACCCAATTTCTTACACACACCTTCTGAAGTTAGGGCACTCCTCAACCCAGTCCCAGGCGCTTTCTGGGGTGTCAAAAAATGAAATTTTTGTCACAAAAGATGAACTTGAGACGAGCAGGGAACAGCAACATGTACTTGAGGTGCAAGGCCCTCAGTTTTTTGGCCCTCAGTTTTTGTTTCACTTCTAGAAAGGAATGACGTTGCTGTTGGACTTTCATCATGTAGTCAGGAAAAATGAAAGATCCCAATTCAGATGCTATTGTGCTGTGACTGACCCTCAGCGTTTTCTACGTGTGTCTCCAACTGGTGGACCGCTCCCCGGAGGTTAGTGATTTTGTACTGGAAGCTCTGGAAGGTGTCCTCCGCTGTCGAGATATGACCCTCTGTCTCTGTCACCCTGTCTGCAGAGTGATGAAGATCCCGGAGGAGTAGATCTAGGTCTATACAGAGCTCATCAATCTTCACCTTCAGGGACAATCTAGAATCTTTAATGGCCTGTAGGACTGAGTTTGTTTGGTTCAGAGGCGGTGTCTCTTGCCCGGCGGCAGTGTCCAATGGCTCCTTTTTGACTGTGAGGCAGTCTTGGTGAATTTATCGATCCGCCCTTGGATGGAGTGAGACAATTAGCCATCCTGAGATTGCCCACACAGTTGTCCTCTAAATCCCTCCGCTGTGGAGGGGGCCAAGGCCAGTCAGCGGAAGGGGAGGGACCCACATTAGGTGCATATACCACATTCACCAACAGGCCACCAGTGACCACCGGTCAATGCCACCAAAGGAACATCTCCAATGACCGTTGCGCTCCTCTCAGGGACCCTCCCAGTGGGTGGTGGCAGGGCCAAAGCCCCACGCACAATAGGGGTCCCATCCCCTAAGCAGTGACTAAGTGGCGAGGAAGCGGGGGCCAAACCCCTCACAGTCGGGAATGATATCCCCCGCGGGTCGTCAGTGTACGGGCTAATGGCAGGGAGCAGTTGGGCATGACCGCCTTCTTGGCAGGGTCAGTACAGGCAAAAATCCTAGGGCCAATCTAGAGACCCTGTCAGGAAGAAGAGAAGGCATGAAGAAGTGATAGGCGAACAGTCGCGGTTAACCTCCCCAGCCGCCCAGTCCCAAGCAGGGCCACCACTCAGAGTCCAGAGCAGAATGAGTTGGGCTGCTTTTCGGTCACCTAGTACACAGTTCAGTGGGCCTAAATGGGCACAAGGCAGAAGCACCTTCAGGGAGAGGGCCAGGTCCACCAGAGTCCAGTCCGCAGGTCTTCAACAGGGAGGGCCTAGCACAGCTTGCAGGCCATCCAGGGAGCTAGCAGAACAAGGCGGCCCACACCCCTCTGAATCCAGGCCGGCAAAGGCCTCTGGGTGTCGCCACAGATCTTCAGGGGTGAGGAGGGAGCCAAGACCGCTGCACAACATGGCCAAACCGCTCCCCCAACTGCCGATGCTCCAGCTCATCTGTCAGGCAGGCCGACTCTTGGCCTGCTGCCATGCAACACCACAGCCTTCTGATCTGACGCATACTACACAGGGAAGGTACCATCCCAGGTACCCGAAGAAGCAGGTGGCACATATTGCATGGGGCAGGCACCACCCCGGGTCTCTGCAGCAGCGTGAAATGCATCCCAAGGAGTCAGGTAGTCACCTGCAACCCCTTCCCAGTCGTGTTCATGGCTGCTGTGCTCGGATTGTGTCAGATGATAGTGAGGGTGGGCGCGGCTGCCATCTTCAGTGGTTTAACCATGCACCATGCAGTGGTTTAGCCATGCACCACGCAAAAAAGGTAAACTTTTTTGTGTTTGATGTAACACTATGCCCAGGTGTGGGTCCCTTGCTCGCTAAGCCACAAGATACAAGCTGTATCTCACTGACAAAGCTGAATTGGTCTTGGGTTGCTTGTGTTCCCCTCCAGACGGGACCTTGCCTGTCAGTTCAGAGTGGATTGTTCCATTGAAGTGAAGTCTCCGTACAGATTTGCATAATGTGGACCTCTATTTAGACTGGCACAGTGGGCAAAAAAGGATGGGTTGAAATGCCACTTAGTGCAATTTCCAGTGGTTTAGGCTATGAAAGCTTCCCTCCCATCACCTTTTGGGTGTTTAAATGCAATAGAGAAACCCCCTGCCTAAACACCTGGTTTGACTCTTCAGACTACAGCTCTGGGCTTCGACATTTTAAACCTATCGAACTCGAGGAGCTGTCCCCATTGCTCACATCTGTGAAGTCGGTTTCCCCGCTTAATCCAGTATCGCCCTCCATTCTGGATCTTGGCGTGGAAGCTGTCTTGCCCATGCGCCACGAGATACTCAACAGCTCCCTGGCTGCGGGCTGGCTTCCTCAGCGGTGGAAGCATGCAATGGTAGTCTTACTCCTTAAAAAGCTGTTATTGGGCCCAACCAAACCTGATAACTACCGACCTATTTCGATGATACCTTTTTTTGCCAAAGTTACAAAGAAGCATGTCAGCCGACAGCTATCTACATTTATTGAGGCCAATGCCCTACTTCATAGGACACAGTCGGGGTTCCGTCCCTCCTATAGCATGGATTCGGCCCTGCTATTAGCCACTGAATCCATACGCCAAATCTTGGACGCCGGCGACACTGCAGCTCTTCTGATGCTAGACCTCAGCACGGCATTCAACACCGTGTCTTACAACTTGCTGATCGAACGTCTGTGGAGATGCGGTGTCGGCCACAAAGCCTTGATGTGGGTTGTCCCTTTTCTACAGGGGCGCACTTTCCAGGTGTTTCAAAAGCCATACCATTTTAAAGTATTCGATATGCAGCAGGAAGTGCCACAGGGCTCCTCCCCCTGAGTCCAACCCTATTTAATATGTACATGGGCCCCCTGAGCTCATTGAACACCACAGTTTCACAGTTATCACATACATGGATGAACTCAGTTCATCATTACTCTCGCATAAGATTCGCCAACACGGCTGCCTTACTAAGGTCTTGCCTGGGGGAGCTCACGGGGTGGATGGATCAAAACTGCCTGAAGTTGAATGCAGGGAAGACCAATATCTTGATCCTGGACAAACAAACCAACATCTGGTTGACCTCCTGGTGGCCTGATACTCTTGGCTCTCTACCCAACCCCAAGCCCAGGGTTAAAAACCTAGGTATCTGGATCAACCAGAAGCTGACCTTTGACAGCCACATCTCAGCTCTGGCAGGGAAATGTTTCGGGACCCTCAAAAAGATCCTCTGCTTTTTGCCAGAATCCGCAAAACGAACAGTGGTCCAGGCCTTAATCATGTCCAGGCTTGACTCCTGCAACATGTTGTACCTAGGGGTGTCACAGTCTCGTATGAAGAGACTCCGAGTGCAGAATACGGCAGCACACCTGCTGAAATCTCCCCAAACACGCCTCCATGGGGTCTGCACTTTCCAAGCTACATCGGCTTCCAGTGAAACAGAGGTTCTTATTCAAAGCCTTGTGTTATTGTTACAAAGCTCTTGCGAACAGTGGGCCCCAGTATTTGCAGCCTTTCTTTCAACTCTACGCCTCACAGAGGAACCTCAGATCTTCTGGGGCCAGGTTGGCCTGCATCCCGAACGTCAAAAGGGTGCACCTTGGAAGCAGTTCTTTTAGCTACCAAGCACCCAAACTATGGAACTCGCTGCCCCTTACTATCTGTCAGGCCCCCCTCAGAACTCCTCTTTTGAAAAAAATGCAAAACCTGGCTGTTCAGGTCGAGCTGACTCAATGAGTTCTGATGAGTTAGCGGCACACAGGAGTTTGGACCTTTAGCGCTGGGACACTCCGTTCAGAAGTAGCTATGCGCCCCCCAAAATTATTATTAACACTGTTATTATTAATAGGCAGCAGCATATGCCACAGGATGGAACTCGAGGAGTCAAAGCTTAATAATATGACTGGGGATTCTAACAGCCACATAAACCAATGCTTCAACATCACGGCCCTCAATACTTGTGCCTCGGATGTGACTCCACACCGCAGTAGCAGAAGGCCCCGGTCTACGCCTCGGTTCTCGCTACTGGGTAGAGCGCAGCCATACTGGAAGCTGAAGTTTCCCCAACTTCTTGCGATGGGAGCCTGGGCATCATCCGCGGGCGCTGCCAAGTGAGAGGCCGCGCCCCTGTGGCAGCCAGGACTGACGGGCGTGGGTCTTCTGATGACGCGCAGCTGGCTCCGCGCCCCTGGACAGGGCTCGGATGTCTGGGACCACGGCCAGCTCTTCCTTGGACAACCGCTGTTTATCTCAATTGGATTATTAGTTTCCTGGGGGCCCAGTTGTGAGTCTGCTAATTGGAATCCCGTGCTCGCGGGGAGCAGGGCGCCTTTGGACAGGCATAAGTTGTTTACAGGCTGACATCAGCATCTGTTTGTGCGATGTTGAAAGAGGGAGCAGGGGAGGCGCAGAGGAACATTGTGCGAGAGCAGAGCGCACAAACACGGCTTAGAGCCCGACCTTTTCACCCCGGCACCGCGGAGCAACACTCCGCGCCTTTGGACGATTCCCTGCTCGCGTGGGACGTGCCACTAGGGCAAGGCTGGTACTTGTGCGTGCTATCTCACACTGGGTTGCCTACACTGCATTATTTCCACAGCAACGGTATAGATCCGATCATATAGAGAGCACTTTTTAAATGGGAACGCTATGTATTATGGTGCTGTATTCCCAAGAAATGCTGACAAGTTAATATTTGAATTTGCAGTTTTATATTACACCGCTATTGACTGGGCACACTGCAGTACAGTGTTCTTCAGGCAATGCTGTGCAGCTCGCAGACAAAAGTGCAGGTTCACTATGGGAATAATGTACTATTGTGCGGCCAGTCACAAAAGTACATTATTCCCATAGTGGTGCTGTCGATTCCCATAGTGATGCAGTCCTCCCATGGTAATGCTGTAAAATGTATCACACACTGTGCAGTTTATACTGGAATGCTGTGGATTGGGCACACTATAGTACAGCATTCCCTTAGTAAATCTATACATTATATGACACAACAGTGCAGTGTTTCCGTAGTAACGCTATAGATTGTATAACATGGCAGTGCAGTGTTTCCGTAGTAACGCTATAGATTGTATAACATGGCAGTGCAGTGTTTCCGTAGTAACACTATAGATTGTATAACATGACAGTGCAGTGTTTCCGTAGTAACGCTATAGATTGTATAACATGGCAGTGCAGTGTTTCCGTAGTAACGCTATAGATTGTATAACATGACAGTGTACTGTTTCTGTAGTAAAAAACTTGTTACTTACCAGTAACTCTTGTTCTCCAGTATTGGTATCTTTTATAGATTCACATGATTGAATCATCCCCCGTCGTCGAGGTCGGAGTCCCTCTGTACATTTCAAAGCAGTAGTAATAATCAATATAACTTACAATGGCATTAAGACATTGAATTTAGTAGCTTATCCATATCATTTAAAAAGAACCAAACTCCAGCCAATCAGACGAGAGCACCCTTAGAACACTCCCAACAGAGGCATCTTACCTCATATTTTCACCACACGTCATGTGAGAGGGAGTCTCCCTGACCTCTGCTCAGATCTTCTGATTTTGTGGTTTCCAAATTGCTTCATTTGTGTTCCAGTATGTCGGAACTTGTCAAGACAGGACTCTTTAGACCTTGTGCCACCTGTGGTAAGAAAAGGCTTCACTCGGAAGATCCCCATAGAAAGTGTATTTATTGCCTTAATCCCACCCACAAGATGAGAGACTGCAAAATCTGCAGAACCTTTTCTACTAAAACCCTCAAAAACTACGAGGGAAGACTTAAACTATGGTTGCCAAAATTAAAATCAAAAACTGCAGTAGTTTCTGAGGAGGACAGTAGTGAGTGTTCTACTTCCTCACATACATCTAAGAAGAGGGAGAGGTCTCACCATGAGTCGCCTCAAAGGATAAAAAAAGCCTTAAAAAAGACCCACCATGGATCTTCGCAATACTCCTCTCATGAGGAAAAAAAAGGGCTTCTGCAGACTCCAAATCTGAGCCTTCTACTCAATTTACAGCCTTTCCATTAAAGCCTAGATCCTCCTCTGAACCAAATCTAAAAAGAGCAAACTAACTGGAAAAACTTTTTTGATGACGTCAGTGCAATCAAAACCATCATCGACGCCACCTCAAATTCAGATATCGACGACGGCTGGCATACCGTCTATAATCTCTCTGTCAACTTTCACTGTTCCGTTGACAACTGTATCCGCATCGACGAAGACCACGTCGACAATGTCCACCTCGTCGATGATGACATCGACAGGAACTGTTCCTACACCCTCGATGACTGCCAGACTACCACTGTCGACAAAGACCTTGTCGATGCCGATAACACAACCTATAGAGAAGTCCTCATCGTCATCAAAACTAAAGCAAAAGAAACCACCCATGTAAGTTTTGACTGCACCGTCGATGCTACTGTCGACGACTGTGTTGACAAGATTTTTATCATCGTCAGAAAGTGTTTGTCCTGAATGCACATCACCTAGTAAGGTGTCTCCACTACCACCCAGCCACTTGTTGGATCTTGAGGAATCAGAGGGTGAGGATCAAGGACCTTTTGGTGCAGCTCACAGTTCTTCTGTGTTGCACGTAACGCATCAAGACGAAGAGGAAGAAGATGACTATTATGAGCCCATTTATCAAGGTCCATCACTATGCTCCTCCTCCACCACCACAAGGAATGGTCCAGGTGGCAACTGTTTTCACACAGTATGACTTCTGGAAGTACCAATCTACAAACAAGCATTGGCAAGGTAAATAGGTTTAGGTTTAATATGAGACACACAGGAGGGAGCCAATAGAAGCAGCAAAAAGGACTAAAATCGGAAACTAGTCCCTACATTCAGTTCAATGCAAGCACTGGAGTGACGGCAGAAAAGTACACTTAAACAATCAATAGCATTAGGTGAGAGATGCATACTACACTGGGCTGAGCCAAGACATGATTGACAAGGTCTCACTCCAATGACTAAATGAGCCCGATTGAAGACAGCAAATGGATGAAAGAGGAAGACCCAAAACCCTCTCTATGTATATTGTTAGCAGTAAGTATGTTAGACAACTCTGCTGTTATACCTAGACCTAAAAACACAGTCCAGAAAAACTGCACCGTCCTTTAACTATTGCCTTTAGAGCATTGCCATAAAAACCTGATCTAGCACAAACTGTGAAACAAACATTTTAATAACTAAGAGTGAGCCATTCATTCTAACTTGATTGAAATATATTTATATATGTAGGACAGACATAAGCACTTCTCTCAATCTGTCCATTAGGGATATTGACAACACCTGGGAGAAATGTTCCCATTGTAGTGCTACATACAGCGATGAATAGGTGAAAGGTGGTCAGTAAGCATTTACGTAGTGCCTGGGGTTTCACAGAAGTCAATGTGCAGTTTACTAGTAATCTGACATTCGTTCAAAAGCTGCTGAATTATGTGGAACATGCAGTAAAACCATAACTGCGTGTCTTGCCAAGGTAAATCTGTGAATCTGACACATTCCAGGGAGGTGTTACATCTGGCACACTATTGTGAAGCATTGCAATGACAAAATATACTGCAGGCTTCCTAAGACAAAGCTATGAATCTAGCTATGAATCTAGAATCTAGAAGTGGCAGGGTTGCGACTTTAGCCCATTAATGTGTAGGATCCCTAAATTATTTATGTGAATTTTGCACATTGTTGTGCAGTATTTGTACGTTAACATCCTGAGTTTGGCAAACAGTCTTGAGACATTCCTATGTTAATGCTTGGCATTTGCCACACTATATTGCAGTCCTTCCTTGGTAATGCTGTGGTACCGGCACAGTACAGTATTCTTTAGATGACGTAGTAGATTAACCATAGTAAAGTGCAGTATTTTCATCTTAGTGCAGTGGATGTTGCGCGCTGCAATTTTTTACTCCTATGACAGGGCTGTGATGCGGAAGACGTGTGGTACTCATGTAGCAATGTTGTGAATTTGGCCAGTTAAAATGTATTCCTACATTCATTCTGTGACTTTGACACGTTGTAGTGCAGCATTCATCTTAATACTGAGCACTGGAATACTATATTGAGAGAATCCCGGCAAGAGCTGGGGATTTGGCACACTGCAGTACCACATTCTTGTGGTAATGCAGTGGTTTGGCACATGGTAGTGCAATATTTCCTTCATAAACTTGTGGCTTTGGCACCCATCAGGGCAGTATTTCCTTAGTAACACTGTAGTTTTGGTAAACTGTAATCACAGTATTCTTATGGCGGTACTCGACAGTGTAAGGTCATTGGGATGTCACATATAGCGCTTAAGGACACTAAAGGCTGCTTCACAGAGCTAGGTGAGATAGTAAAGGAAAGGAGGGCGCCGGGGGGGCGGGTGGGGACTTTCTTCCGAGCAAAAGCTCTCTCAAGTGTGCTCTATTTATGGAGGAGAGTTCCGACCGCCCTCCTTGTTTTGGGGTGCAGCGGCCATGCTAGCAGTATCTGGCCGTGCACTGGTGAGTGAAGGCTCAGTGTCTGCCTGGGATTCACTTGGCGGGTGTTAGTTAGGCATCCTTCACTTTCATCAGGTTGGCGACTAACCGGATGGTTATTTCAACTCAGAATTTGACCAATGGCTGTTGACTTTAGGCCACCCCCTGTGATGACAAAACCTGAGAATGAGCAGACTAGCAAACAGACCCATCGTGAAGTGACCACAGCAGGGAGACCCTAAGTTTGCAGGTCGAGGGCTTTTTGATTGTAAGCTAAGGGATCAGACAGGTCAGTGCCCACCTATGCTCAAGATCCTAATTCCTCTCTAGCTTTAAAATCAAAATTCATTTTTAGCGCAAAATCCTAATAACCGCCTTTGGTAAAAAAATGAAGTCCATCGATGTGCAAAATCCAAAGGCTTCTCTCTGTGCTCAAAATTTTAATCAGTGCTTAGAACCTAAATTACCTGCTATGCTGAAAATACAAATGGCCTATGCACAAAATCCAAATGCTTCTCCGTGCTCAAACTGCAAAGGGCCATCTATGATTAAAACCCTAATCTCCCAGTGCTGAAAATTCACATTCCACTCTATGTTCAAAATCTAAATGCTTTTTAGCTCAAAATCCCAATTCCCTCTATCCTCCAAATCAATCTAAATGGCCATCAAAGTTCAAAATCCAAATTCCGCTCCTTGTTCTAAATCAGAATAATTTTTCACCTCAAATCCTAATCTGGCTATCCTCAAAATCCAAAGGCTCTTCTGTGTTGAAACTCCAGAGGGAAATCAACACTGACAGAGAGTGAACAACTCACGGGGCTAGAGGACTGCACACCAAGTAGTAGTAAACAGAATTCAGAGCCCAGCCCTGCAGAAGAGAAGCCATGCTGGAAATGAAATGAACCCCCAAACTTGGAAACGATTTGGGTGCAAGAGGACAAACTCAACAACTTAAGATACCAGACAGCCACTGAGCCTGCCAGCAGTGTAAGTGGACTTTCTTGGCTCATATTATTCACATTTCAGGTATGCGATGGAATTTCAGTCACCATAACACAATATAAGTCATCTCTAGGCGCACGCACGCACTACGTCTTCTTTGATCTGTACCCCAAAGACATCCCGTCCTCATCCAATTATTTCTGCAGGAACACAGCAAGCAAACTGGGATTCCTCACCCCAGCCCCTGCTGTTCTTTGGGTTTTTTGGATGATAACTTAATTTTGTATTTCTCATGTCTTAGGATTTTTGTACTGTTATTACACATGGTTTTTGGCAAAAACACTCGGGCTGAGTGCGATTCAAAACCATTACAATGAGAAGCGCTGAGGTCACTGGATGCAAATAATCCCGAACAGAAGTGGAAAGAAAGCGAGGTGTGACATTTGGCCAAGGCGCCTGGTTGTAGTGGTTCCAACCCATGGTTCTCCCTGTGCTCCCTCACCTCCCCTGGCCCTTTCCTTCTTCCTCTCTCTTTTGCTGTTAGTCTTCCTCTGTTTTCTCTTTCTCTCTACCTCTTGCTTTCCTTCTCTTCCCATTTCTCTTCCCCTTTTCTCTCTCCACCACTTTCTTTGTCCCTCCCTCTCCTCACCATATTCCTATCTCTCTCTCACACCTGTTTTTCATTTTTTCTCATTCCCTTCTTTCTTCTCATTTCCTCCTCTCCACCTCTTCTTCTCCCTGCCACACTTTCATTCTTTCGCTCTTTCTCCTTGTCTCTTGTCCCATCTCTCATTTTTGTTCTTTATTCTCGTCCTGCCACTTTCCGCATTCCCATGCTTCTGCCTTTCTCTATTCCTCTCTCGCTTTGTCTTTCTCTTCTCCTCTCAAACATACACATGCATGCACGTTTGCACCTCTTACTTTCATCCCTTCTCTTTTCTTTTCTGTCTTCACTGTTTTCTGCTGCTTACCTTCTATTGCCCCCTAGTCTCTCCTTTTCTATATCTCGTTCTCACAGACTTTCTATTTCTCTAACGCCTTTCCATCACCCATCTTTCATTCTTCCTTGCTCTTTTTCTTCTTCTGACTCTCTCCTTTCTTCTTTTCTCCCTTTCTCCATTTCTCTACATGTTCAGTTTATTTCTCTACTTGTTCATGGGATCTCTTTCTTTTTAGTTCTTTCACCACTAACACCCAAACGTCTACCTTCTATATCCATTCTTCATCCTTCTCACACTTTTTCCTGCTTCCTCTATTGTATATTTTTTAACTGATGAAATTGTATTATTGTTTGTGGTGGGTGACTACCTACCTCAAGAAATAATCACAAGCCTTGTCACGTTGAACCCAGGGCAAAGTCACTAAATTAACTTCAACTCAACCCCTTGTAGCTATGGCACAGAGCATACAGGCTTAAGCTAGGGCAATGTGTAAAGTATTTATGCAGTACCAAAACAGTAATAAATTCAAAATGTAAAACTATAAAAATCCCAAATCCAATTAAGAAAACAGAGTAAAATATAACAAACAAAGTGACAAAAATCCAACAAGGGCACCTGGAGATACGATATTTTCAAGTTTTAAGTAGAAATAGCGCCAAAAAGCACAAAGCGTCAATGATAGTCAATGGTTGTGGTACACTGGGACCTAGGCGCAATTTGAGATAGAACAAGATGAAGCCAGGTTTGTCATGGTCAAAAATTATACCCTCTTAATTAGCCTTTTAAGTTCCAATTTACCACAAGAATGCACTAAAGCCCCCCATGATCTCCTGGGGGGGGGGGGGGAGGGGGTGCTTAGTGACTCACAGAGTGTCAGGCAGAGGCCAACAGTCCAGGTCCAGTTGCCACTGGTCAGCTGGGTACTTCCAGGAAAAGGTATCATTGTTGTATCCCTGTAGCTTGAACAGGAGGTCAACCTCATGACCCTTGGAGACGACTTACTTTTCCTGGATACAACAGGGAGCAGGTCCAGCTCTTTAAGGCTACTCTGAAGTGACAAACAGCAGGTCCAGTCCTCTTTTAATCTTGAGCAGGTCTAGGAAGTGTTCTGATGTGGGTGCCTGGAAGTGCCAGATTTATGCATGGCGCTTTTAGTGGGTGGGAATGACTCCTGTTCATGCCCTAATCAGTGGAGTAAAAGTTCCCAGGGCCAACCATACTCACTTTGGGCATTGTCAAGATGGGGAAAGTCTTTGACTACCCTAACCTTGGGCACTGAGGGCTGGGTGGGTGTGTGGGAAGTGAACTAATTAATTCTAGTGTCCTTCTACATCTAACTCTAAAATCCAGTTTGAGGCAGCTACTGTACTTACAATAAACCTAAAGACAGAAGTCTGGCAGGACAAAAGCAGAGTCCTTCAGTATCCAGACAGTGGATCCACAAGAATTGTCTTGGCATCCTGCTCTCACTCCTTTCAAGTGTGCCCAAAGGTTATAAGTAAACCCATCAGACCTGTTAAGCAGGATTTGACAATGTAGTGTCAAAGAGGATGCTCGCTGCCATGACCCTCCAATTCAGCGGCGTTCAGAGGAGTCATCTTTGTCCATCCAGGTCAGCCTATTGTTTGCTCCTGGAAGGCAATTCGAAGCTTCTAAAGGCTAATTGCTGGCTGGGTGCTGGCAGAGGCCTATGTTAATTAGCCTCCTGCCAGGTCAGGCAGGTAAAAGGTAACTTTCTAAAGGTTACTTCTCCTCAAAATTTATTTAAAATCTGACTTCACCATTAAATTGGATTTTAATAGTGGAGAGAGAGGAGGTGGAATTGCCATAATTTTTAAATCTAGATTTAATTGTCGTACCGAACCTAAAAGTGTACCTGATTGTGAAGGCCTAACAGAGAAATACACTATGTCAGAAGCTTTATTATATCAGTTTCCAGGCCCTGCAAGTAGCTGGGCTTCAGCAATAGCTGAAGCTATTGCACCTTGTTATGAACTTCGCTAACTTCACCATTTTAGGTGATTTTAATATTCATTTTGATGAGCCTAACAATGGTTTGGGTACTGCTCTGTCTGACGACTTTTGTATCATTGGCCTAATGACTTTAGAGCATTCTCTAACCCATTCTGCAGGGCATATACTCGACCAGGTCTTCTCTAATGTAGACTCTCTCTCAGTGGCCAATCCTATATCTCTACACTGGATGAGACATTATGCAGTCCCCATGTCATTTCAAATTCAAGGGATAATTCAGCCCACATCTCGCCTGACTAGGAACTACCGACCATGGACAAATTTGAATGCTGAAATGTTCAGTGCCTATTTACAGGAGGAATGCCCTATCACTACCGACACTTTTGATGAGGATGCTGCTATTGACCCATGGATTTTCGCCTCCCTTGATAGGGTCCTGCCATATAGGGTAGGAGGTACTAAAAGTCATTGTGAGCCTGCTCCAGGGTTCAGGGTTTAACGATTCCTTACTGCTACCTAATTAAAAACGTAAGCAGTTAGAATCAGTGGCGGCTCCTCCGCAATGGCAGAGGAGCGTCACCCCACTGCCTGGCTCAGAGCCAGCAAATAAAAAATAAAACAATGTTCTAGCATTGTTTTTATTTTTCATTTGCCGGCTCTGAGCCAGCGCTGTAGGGAGGGGTGGAGGAGGAGTGCTATGTGCACTCCCTAAGTGTGCATATGTGTTTGGTCGGCTATCTCAGGCCGGCCAAAGCACACATACGCACTTAGGTTTCTCCAGCCCAGCTGCATTGAACAGCCGGGCTGGAGAAACCCCACAAACTCCCTGGTCTGAGCAGTGCGTCTTTCCAGCCCGTTCAGGCCAATTCCTGCGCTGCTCTGCAGCATGGGGATTGGATAGGAGTCTGTCCTAGGGGGCTGCTGGGACTGGGAAGAGAACCGGAGGCGCGATGCGACGCAGGAGGCGGGAGGCGACTTTAGGTAAGTACTTTTTTATATATATTATTTTAAACACCCCTCCCTGCGTGACACCTCCCCTCCACGCTCCCTCTCCTGCGTTCCCTCCACCTGCCCCACCACCCTTTGTTTGTGGCGGCTGCCACTGGTTAGAACGAGCATGGTGCAATACCTATGGCGAGGAAGCTAGATCTAAACTGAAGGTAGCTGCTAAAGAGTAATCAAAAGCCTGTCGCAACACACAGGTGGACCACTGCTCTAATAAAATCTCTAACACCCAAAACTCATCTAAGGAGCGTTTCTGGATCATTAAACCTCTGTTAGACACTGTGCAAGTTTCTGCCCCTGGCTTTTTCTCTCAGTCTAATTGTGAGGCTATTGCAAAGTTTTTCCATGATAGGATAGCTAACACCTATTTCTCCTTAGCTTCCTCTGGAGAATTGGGGCAGAGATCAAATGCAAGTAACTCTCATAAGCTCCAGTCTATAAATATTAACATTTAACATTAACATTATCAGACAGTCTAAGTTTAAGCCACTAGGCCTAACCATGCTCAAATTCCTGTTAAACTCTATTAGATCAGGCTTCCACTGTGATCCCCTTCCTCCTGAGTAGATGAGGAAGATTAATAATGTGCTTTACCCTCATTTACTGTTGCTCCTAAACTCTTCACTAGTGGAAGGCAGAGTTCCTTCAACATGGAAACATGCTATGGTTGTTCCTCAACTCAAAAATCCTACTTTAGATCCTAAAATTTGGGCTAACATGCGCCCAATTTCGCTCCTACCAATTTGTGCTAACACTGTAAAAAAGCCTGTTAACATCCAGCTTTCATGCTATCTGGAGACCCATGGTCTGCTGGATTCCTCTCACTCAGGATTTCGCTCGGCTTAAGCACAGAGTCTGCTTAAGCCGAGCTTAAGTTTTGGTCTTAAGTTAAACTGAAGACCAAAACTTAAGTTTAGCTGAGACGAAATCCTAACTTTACTACTCCTAAATGCCCTTTGTGAATACCGAAAGTCGTAAAGTTAGGATTTTGTCTCAGATTACTTTTGTGAATCGGACCCTTAAGTTTCTTAAGCTGAATGGTAACTAGACAGATGTGTTGGTGGTGAGTAATCAATCCCAGCCTTGGGGCCCTCATTGGTGTCCAGCTGATCTAGGGCCCCTCCCCAATCCATGTAAAGCAGTTAAGAACCCAGGCTTCTGGCTGGACCACAGATTTTCCATGGATGTTAAAATTTCCCCAAAAAAACAAGTTACTTACCTGTACACTGTGGTTCTCCAGTATTGATATCTTTCATAGATTCACATGCCTGAATCTTCCCCGTTGTCATGGTGGGAGTCCCACGGTAACAGCAATAGAAAAGCAATACTAATACATAGGCCTTAGAAAACCCAATGAAAACAATAGAAATTGTTAACCAATTGACCTTATTTTAAAGCATCCAAACTTCAGCCAATCAGAGCAGAGACCCAGAAGCACTCTTCCCCTGCAGAGCCACCATACTTCAGATTTCGAGCACAAGTGTTATGCCCGGAGGATAAGAGGTGAAGTAATGGTGAGCCTGAACGGGGAGGAGAGAGGGTTGCATGAGAATCTATGAAATATATAAATACTGGAGAACCACAGTGTACAGGTAAGTAACTTGTTTTTACTCCAGTATTATATCTTTCATAGATTCTCATGCTTGTCAAACGTGTTCAGGAGGTGGGTTAGGTGAACTTTCCTGCCATGAAACCCATAAAACTTTAAATATGATATACTGATGAAATAATGTTTTCCCTAAGCATCAATATGTATCATAAATGCATAAAGGTGACTCTCAAAATATAACATTTGAACATCTGCATAACTTCTAATCTAGACATATCAATAAATGAGACAGGGAGAGGGGAAAGAAATATGAAACATGTATCTTGTTATAAAAGATTTAAACTTGCACACCTTATGAAAACAGCCAACGTAAAGCGGTTTGTCCAATTGCCACATCAGCCTTGTGCCACCAGTCTAGGCAGTAGTGGTTCTTCAAAGTATGGGCATTAACCCATGTGGCTGCCCTGAAGATGTCAGGGAGTGAAACCTCTGCAAACAGGACCGAAGAAGCCACCACTTTTCTTGTGGAATGCAAATTCCCTTTCGTTAACAGTGGCCTTCCTGCTTTTTCAAGGCAGAATCAGTGGCGTAAGGAAAGTTGAGGGGGCTCCCTGCAAGATACATGGAGGGGCCCCCCTCTGGACTGGATCAGGAGCTCGCAGGCCAGGGTACTGTGCTGAGGGGGGCCCCTAAAGCTTGGGGAGGACCCCCGCACTGCAGGGGCTGCGGGGGCCTGTGTTACGCCACTGGGCAGAATGTGATGCCTGCAACAACCCAAAATTCAATACTGGTCCTAGAGAGAGCTTGTCCTTTTCTGGGTGAGGCATAGGAGACTAAGAGTTCATCAGCTTTTCTGAACGATTTAGTTCTGTCCAGGTAGAACTTGAGACATATTTTAATGTCTGAAGAATGAAGAGCTCTTTCCGCACCCGGGGATGGATTAGAGAAAAAAATTGGCAAGACAATAGGCTCAATGAGATGAAAAGTATTTGGTACCTTTGGAATAAATTTGGGGTTAGTTCTCAGAATTACTCTGTTCTCTCCAAACTGAAGATATGGCTCTTGGATTATGAGAGCCTTAATTTCACTTATTCTCCTTGCGGAGGTAATACCCAGGAGAAAGGCCACCTTCAAGGAAAGAAATTCTAAGGCAACCTTGTGAATCGTCTCGAAAGGAGGCTTCATTAATTGTGATAAGACTGTATTGAGTTGCAAGGTCACCGGCGGTGGCTTAGCCGATGGAAAAGTCTGTAACAGTACTTTCATAAACTCTTTTGTGAATCTGTTTAACCACAAAGAGAGCTTTCCTTTCTGTTGTCTGAATCTGGAGATTGCCGCCTGGTGACCCTTCACAGAAGCATGAAACAAACTTGACTTTGCTAGATGCAACAAGAAAGGAAGAACTTGTTCTGGTGTTGACGAGATAGGATGCACCGAGTGAGAAGTGCACCAAACACAAAACCTTTTCCACTTTGCGGTATAGCATTTGTTTGTAGATTCCGCTCGAGCTTGTTGCAGAATCATTCTGCAATCTTCAGACAGATTTATTGACTTGAACTCAATGTTGTGAGGAGCCACGTGGTCAAATTTAGGGATCAGATCTGTGGATGCAGAACTTGACCCTTGATCAATGAAAGGAGATCCTCCACTGGCTGGAATGTGAAAGGAGAGCTGTCTGATAAGCGAAGAAGCTCGGGGTACCAGTACTATCTTGGCCAAGCTAGAGCTATTAGAATTAGACAGCACGGTTCTAGCTTCATCTTCCTGATGATCCTAGGGATGAGAGGAAAAGGCGGGAAGGCATATCCAAACGTCCCCGTCCATGCCAGATTGAATGCATTCCCTCGGGATCCTGGTTTAGGATATCTGCTGGCAAACAGATTGCATTTCTTGTTTAGCAGGGTAGAAAACAGATCTAAGTTGGGCGTTCCCCATCGCCGGAACACTTTGGTCAGGTGATACTGATTCCGCTCACACTCGTGACACTGTTTGTCCATTCGGCTTAGGGCGTCTGTGTTCTCCTGGGACATGCTCCACCTTTAAGGTGATATTGTTGAGCACCTGTTGAGCTTGAGCTGAGAGAACCTTGGATCTTGTGCCCCCTTGCTTGGACAGGTAGAACATGGTGGTGGTGTTGTCTGTCCGATCTAACACTGGAGAACTGCATAACCTGGGTATGAAAGCCTTAAGACCCTGGAAGACTGCTTTCAGCTCCAAGATATTGAGGTGGGAGGTAGCTTCCTGCATAGTCCCTTGCCATGGATCTCCACATCTTGCAAATGAGCTCACCATCCCTCGAGAGAAATATCTGTTGTTATCACTATGTGAGGCCTAACTGGGATAAATGAGAGTCCCTGGGAAATATGTAGCAAGTCCACCAACCAGAACATTGCCGTCTTCATCTGACGAGTTATTGAGATGGAATCCTCAAAAGACCCTCGACTTTGCACCCACTGCTTGTCCAGCTCTGCCTGCAGCAGGTGCATTCGTTAACAGCAGTTTGGTATTAACAGGATGCAGGATGACATCATCCCCAACATTGACTTGCACTTGCGTACTGAAGTGTACTTTCTTGTTGACAGTAGTTTTGCTGTTGTTTTGAGCTGCTGAATTCTCTCTGAAGTAGGAAACACCTTTGTGGTCCTCGTGTCTATGATCGCTCGTAGAACGACTGCTATCGTTGAAGGAGTTAGCAAGGACTTCTCTTTGTTCAATTGGAGGCCTAGAGACTGGAACACTTTTAGACAGGCACGAGTTGAGAGAAAGGTGGGTCCTTTTATAAGCCAGTTGTCCAAGTAGGGGAATACTTGGTGACCCGATCTTCTCAGAAAAGCCGCCCCCAGAGCCATTCATTTCATGAAGACTCTTTGGGTGGAGTGAAAGACAAAAGGGAGTCCCTTGAACTGATAATGGCACCCTGCCACCTCGAAGCAAAGGAATTTTCGATGTTTGGGGTGGATGGGAATGTGGAAATATGCATCCAGCAGATCCAGGGATGTCATGAAATCTCCTGGATCCTCTAATTGGAGAATTTCCTGCAAGTCAAGCATTCAGCAGTATTGCTTCTTGATGAACTTGATAAGAAGCCTTGAATCCATCACCTGTCTCCATTTGCCTTTTTTCTTCCTAAGAAGGAAAAAAATTGGAATAGAAACCTTTGTTGCGCTGATCTAGCAGGACTTCTTCTATTGCACCCTTGGAGAGAAGCACACTGGTCTTCTGCTTCAGCGAAACTAGATGCAGCCGAGGTGTTTTGCGTGGTGGATAATTTGGAAGCTTTTGAACAAATTCCATTGTATGACCGTGCTGGAAGAGATGTTTTTCCAATGACTTATTAACTTGGAATTAATATCTCTGAATTTGTGAGATGGGACAGAGATGGCCGGTGCCAGGGACATATCATTGTCTCTGAGAGGTATCTTGAGATTTCCCTCCAGCCGGAGGGCATCTTCGAGCTGGTTGTCGAGGATAGTTGGAACCTGCAGTGGCCCTGTAGGTTGTCTGGGAGGGGTAGGTTGAACAAAATCCCTGTTGAGTGTAAGGCTGATATCTGGCCTGTTGGTATAGCGGTCGTGGTATGAACTGACCCCTGCCCCTTCCTCCTCGAAAGGAAGAAAAATGTCTTTGTTGGAGTGATCCTAAAGAGCGGGTGGTCTCAGTATCTTATTTAATGGACTGCAGAACCTCGTCTACATGTTTGCCGGAAAGGTTTTCGCAATCAAATGGCATTTCCAAGATCTTTGACTGCACCTCGGGCGGAAAGATGTAGCCTTCAGTAAGCCCTAGTGCCTCAGCATTGCTTCCCCAGCCATCTGACGGAAAGCAGTGGAGGAGATATCCATTTCTGCATCAATAATCTCCAAAGAGACTTTCTCACCTTCAGCAAGTAGCTCTCTTGCCTCCTTCTGTTTGTCATCAGGGAGATACTCGATAAATGCCAACAGATCGGACCACATTTGCCGGTCATATTTTCCTAGAATCGCTAGGGCATTAGAGGCTCTGATGCCAGTCGCCGCCATGGGTGCAAACATTTTCCCGATGTCTGCGGCCTTCTTTATCCGGAGGAGCGGAGCATGGAGAAGATGGATTCTTAGCCCCTTTCTGTGCCACCTGCATGATAACAGAATCATGCCCGGGATGACCAATAAGACAAGTTGGTGCCTTCTCTGGTGCTCTATATTTTTTAATCAAGTTTTGGCACCACTGCTCCAACAAATGCTGAAGTCTTCATTAACCTGAGTCCCTCCTGCCAAATGTAATCCACGATTGATATGGGCCTCACTGAGCGCAGAGCCACATCTTTAAAGTCATACAAGAAACATTCTGTATGCTTAGTTGGAAGCAGTCAAAACGCTTTGATGCGCGCTCTAGTAGGTCGTTAAAACCACAGATATCTGCGGGTGGTGAGTCGGCTGGAGGTGGAGTTGGTGAAGCAGGTAGAGGGGCGATGTACTCATCCCATTCAGGATTTTCAACTGCAGCACAAAACAGAATTTCACCCTCTTCTGGTTGATGCTCGTTGTCACTTTCAGCTAGACTATCCCTTATTGTGATGGGTGGGGGATAGGTCTCCCTTTATGAAGTGATACTCAAGGACTTCCCTGAAGAGGCGCAGAGTCAGAAGTATCCTTACATCTCAGAGTTTGTAGAGCCGATGGGCTAGCATCTAGAAATCTTTTGTAATAATTATTAATCATTAAGCATAGGTCTGTAACCAGAGACACAGGAACTTGTAGATGATGTCCTTCCTCTTGTTCTTCATAGGGATAATGATCCTCAAAAGTATCATACCTGCGGGCAACCTCTCTGATTCTATCCCGTAAAGAATATATCCTTTGAAGGTAAGTGGTCTGACCCTAGTCATCCTCTTCCGTTTCCTGGCATTTCACGTTCAGTTGTGAAAGACTATACGACAAATCCGTAGACGGGCGAATATTTTAGAGAAGCTGACTCTTTGAAGGGAGTCGCAGGAACTGAAGGAGGAGCAGATGGTGATCTTCTGAGGGAGAGAAATGCTCTAGGAGGATCTTTGTCACTCGACCACCCAGTACTTGATTCCCTGGAATGGGATTTTGCCCTCTTTGGATCTTTGGCAGATGAGGCAGTCCTCATTTTTACACCTTTTAGAGGATGTATGTTCTTTTTCATTACTGTCAGAATCAGAGTCTGACTGAGCCTTCTTCTTTCTCTGGAGCCAGAGAAGTAGTCTGGACTCCCTGTCTGTTAAAGTCTTTCCAGAAAAAGTGCTGCAGTACTTACCTCCTTTTGGCTTATGTTGGGGGTACAGGCAGTATAAACACTCTTTGTGGGGAACTTCTGACTAAAGCCTTGATTTCCCACAAGATTTACAAGGCCTAAAAGTCTTTTTCTGAACTCAGATATGTCCTAAATTTTGAGAAGTAATCTCTCACACTGTTCCTCAGAAGTAGCTGGAGGTTCATAAGTCACCAAATAGCTGACAGGTCAAAAGGTCAAAGCTGACTGAGCAGACCTCAGGGAGACTCCCTATCTCATGACATGCGGTAAGAAATCTGAGGTATGGTGGTTCTGCAGGGGAAGAGTGCTTCTGGGTCTCTGCTCTGACTGGCTGAAGTTTGGATGCTTTAAAACAAGGTCAATAGGTTAACAATCTCTATTGTTTTCAATGGGTGTTCTAAGGGCTATCTATTAGCATTGCTTTTCTATTGCTGTTACCGTGGGATTCCCACCATGACGACGGGGAAAATTCAAGCATGCAAATCTTTGAAAGATATAATACTGGAAAATTGTGGCTTATTGTTTTTGGCTACTGAAGTGCCTTAAGAAAATTCTTTGGCTCCTCCCTCTTTCGGCACAAAAAATTGTGGTTTCAGCTCTCATTATATCCAGTTTGGACTACGGCAACATCCTTTATTTAGGCGTCCTTAAAAAAACGCTGAGGAGACTTAAGATCGTACTAGATTCTGCAGCACTGCTGCTCTGCCATGTTCCCAGGTATTCTTCTGTTGCCACTCATTTTTTTTTACTGTTTATTGTTTGACTGTCAAGAAGCGTATCCATTTTAAAGCATTGTGGTTTATGAATAATGCTGTATATGGTGGTGGCCCTCCTTATCTTAGGGCACTGGTGCAGTTGCATTCTCCGGAGTGTTCTCTTTGTTCTGGAAATCAACACTTAACTATCATACCTTGCTATAAACGTGTAAGGCAGGGAGATAGGTCTTTTGCAGTTTATAGTCCTACTCTATGGAACTCTCTCCCTTTAAAAATTCAAACCTGTACTTCTTTTCTGGACTTCCGTAAACTGTTGAAAACCTGGCTCTTCTAAGTTACTGGTGTCTCTTCCTTCACTATCAGCGCTGGGAAACTCTTCTTGAGTAGCCGTGCGCTTTAGAAATTCAATAATTGATTGATTAAAAGTAGTTGTTTAATTATTTTCTAGCTGGTACCTTTCTTAAGATACAGAATTAGCATTTTAATCTGTACTCTGGTTGTTTACATAGTAAAGCTAGGCCTGCCACAGTGAAAATAGCTTTTGAGTTCATTCAACTGGAAGGACATGTTAATATTCGATTTCTACATGTCCTACTTGTAAACACCACGCACCCTGCCTTCTGGGCTACAGTGCCTACACAGGAGTGACTTATTGATATTTAAAAGGTTTATACCTGTCAAAAGGTTTATTTTTTTGACAGGCCGCAAGGCATTATTTGCGCTGTTACTGTCAGGCTACAATGGTAGAACTGGAGCCATGTTTGCACTACTACTATGGTTGATGGCACAAAAGGTGCTGCAGCCCACTAGTGGCCTTTAACTTCCAGGCCCTTTGGTACATTATGTACAATATACTAGGGGCGTATACGCAAGTTAAATGTACCAATTAGTTCAACCATGTTTAAAGGACAAGCACAGACACTTTACCATTGGTAAGTATGGTAAAAGTGCACAGAGTTCTAAAGCCAGCAAAAATAAATGGTCCCGCAAAATACGAAAAAACCAGGGTGACCATGCACAAAAGGCAGATTTCCTACACCTAGTCTCTTTCGGCCCCGTCTCTCATGGTTCCCTTTTAACATCCGGCTCGTCTGTCACTATACTGTTTTATCTTCCCTCCTTTTTCTCTCTCTTGAACCCCCTTTTTGTCTCTTACTCATTCTCCATTGTTGAAACCGGTTGACACGTTAGGATTCTGAAACTAGTGGTAATTACCTGTCTTTCTGAAACTTGTGGATATGCCATTATTCTGAAGCTGCTGGGATGGCTATGATGCTAAAAAGATAGACGTTCAATGACTTTGAATCTGGAGAGCATGTATTGGTTGTAAATCTGGTGGGCAAGATCTGACTGAACCGAGTGATTTCCATACCTCGGGCTCACATATCTAGAATGACGGTCCTAGATAGGGAAATCTAGTGATGGTCGCCCCACCCTCAATAGGTTGTGGTGACCATCATTATGACATGACATAGTAGCTGACTAGCCTTTAAGTCAGGAGTTTACTACGGCACAAACCGCTGAGGCTCTGCACCCAGAAATCATGCTCTGCTCCACCTCTAAATTGTTTATTGCATAGTGTATACAAGAGAAAGGAACACTGCTGATTTATTACTCTATTTCACGCACACTAGACATGGTATGAGTCTGAAACTGAAGAGCATTATAATTCTGAAACTCTGAGTGGACAGTCAATGGTTCTGGTAGACAAGTAGCGACTCTTACTTACAGTGGTGGCCATCATAGTAAGGATCTGAAACTAGTTGATGATTCTGAATTCTGGGGGGCATGCCACAAATGGGCACCTGATGGACATTTTGTGTTACCCATATGTTGGTGGACAGTTAAAAATCATGAGCTATTTAAAGGCAGCCATGAGCCTCTCGTCTACTTCTACCCAAACATATCTTTCCTTTCAAAAATATACCCAGAAATTGTGTTTTTTTAAATGTAAGTATTTGGCTGCTGACTTCTTGAGAGTATCCTAAAAATCCTAAGCACTGTTGAAAGGCGCACTGTGTGACGCCAAAACATGGGCACAATTCCATTAGGATTTGGAGTGATATAACTGGGGGTCGTTGTAACCGCTTCAGTGGGAATTTGAAAACATTTCAGCAACTTTTCACTGAATGTGCCTGTTTCGACCACTTCCAATAATGTCATTACTAGTGACGAATTGCACCAAAGGTTATGTGATGTCACTTTCACAGTCCCTGTGATTCAACATAGCGAATCAACTCTGTACCTCTCTACTCTGACTCTTCTCTGTGCCCTGTGCTCTTCTCTGCTCTCCCGTGCCTCATCATCTCTGTTTTGTTATCCTGCTGCCCTCCCTTCATTCTCTCCCTCTTTCAGTCATTAATAATTTCCATCTTTCTTGTATTAGCATGAAATGTCGGGATCGCATGCCAAAGCAAATTTATGAATTAACTAACATGAGGCAGTTTTTACGAAACGTTTCCCGTAAGGCTGACTACCTCTGGTCGAGAGACCACTCAAGTTTTTCCAGTGTTGTTGGCTGTGCCTAGCAGAGAAACATTTTATTATTTTTCCCAAAATTCCTTACTTTTTTAACATAGAGAACTTGCCTAGTCTTTTGAAATGTCCCTAGTTGTCTCCAACAGAGGGTCAATCAGAAGGGAGTAGCCAGAAAATTAAAATAGCCCCAATTTGAACTAAAGCGCTGATGCCACCGTGCAAGTGAGCCGAACCCTCCCTAGAGCAGGCAGCTTCTTTGTCTCTTCCATTTATGCATCTATGCTTTCATTCTTTCACCCTTCCATCCACCAACTGGTATCCAATATGTCAACTTTACATTCTGTCATCCACTTTTTTATCCATCAGTCAATCTTTTCTCCATTTCATCGATCCACTTATCCACTCTGCCATCCATCATCATGCCATCCATCCACTATGCCACCCATCCATCCACTCGGCAATCCATCCATCACTACACTCTGCCATCCACCCACCTGTCCACTCTGCCATCCACACATCAGTCCATCAACTCTGCCATCCATCCATCAATCCATCAACTCTGCAATCCATCCATTCATACACTCTGCATCCATCCTGCCATCCACGCATCCATCCATCCATGCACTCTGTCTTTCATCCATCAATCCTTCAACACTGATATCCAACCATCCATTCGCTCACTTTGCCATCCATCTGTTCACTCTACCATCCATCCATCCTTTGCCATCCATCTATTCACTCAGCCATCCATCATCATGCCATCCATCCACTATGCCACCCATCCATCAACTCTGCAATCCAACCATCGCTACACTCTGCCATCCACCCACCTGTCCACTCTGCCATCCACACATCAGTCCATCAACTCTGCCATCCATCCATCAATCCATCAACTCTGCCATCCATCCATTCATACACTCTGCATCCATCCTGCCATCCATCCATCCATTCGTGCACTCTGTCTTTCATCCATCAATCCTTCAACACTGCTATCCAACCATCCATTCACTCACTTTGCCATCCATCTGTTCACTCTACCGTTCATCCATCCTTTGCCATCCATCTATTCACTCTGCCATCCATCTACTCTACCATCCATCCACCCTGTCGTCCATCCATTCTACCATCCATTCACTCTTCTTTTCACCCACAAATCCATCCATCACTTTAATCTGCCATCCTTTCACCTGCCCATCCACCTATCCATCCATCCCTTTACTCTGCCATGCTTTTAACTGTCCATCCACCTATCCATTCACTCACTCATCCATCCACCCATCCCTTTACCATCCTTTCACCTGTCCATCCACCTATCATTCACTCATCCTTTCACCCACTCATGCAACCACATACTCATTCATCCAGCTTCTCATTCATCCATACTTCCTTCTCTTCACCCTTCCTTCCAATATTCCTTCTTTTTGTCGGTGTTCTATTTACTCAGTGTTGTGTTTCCTCGCTCCCGTTGCTCTTCTATTGACATAGTATTCCAGCGCTAATCCTGAGCTTTTGTCTAAGCTGCAGCCAGAAGAGGCCCATTAAGAGCCCCACAGGGGGGGGGGGGGGGGTTCAGTACGCCCCTGGTCGCTCTGCAGATGTCCTAGCTCTGTCACAGAGGGTCCTTCAAATATGTCTCCAGCAGAAGCCCTCCTTGATCCTTACCAGTACTTCTAGTCTCTGCAGTTGGAATGCCAGTTCCAGTATTCCTTGTCTTGTACTAAGAGAGGCCCTTCTCTATCTACAGCTGGAGATCTGGGAGCGAATCGCACCTGTTGTGGGGGACATTTGACAGCATGAGCTAATTACACTTGATATAGGATAGCCGAAGATCTCTGACCTCATGGCACCTTATATGGGACATGCAGAGATCTGGGAACATACGGAGATCTGGGAGTTGCAGTTGACTTGGTGCAACTGCAGTGGCTTAGCCAGTGTGTCATGGGCCCTAGTGCAAGGAAAGAAATGGGCTCCCTGGTCGAGGTTTGCACTGTAAAGTATAGCAATAATTAGGGTTCAGTTCGCCCCTGCTTTTTTGTTACTCGACCATCGCGTATTCCTCACAAAAGCTACAGAGATAAGCAAAGGGCGAAGTTACAGGCTAATGAAGATTGGTACATTCTCAATGCTTTTACTATTGTATACTTTCCTCTTGGCCACTTTGTATGCAAGTGTTGAATGACTTACCTTTCTTCTGTGAGTGTGAAATCTTGCTCAAGGAAAAGCCATGCAATGTATGCTTTCTGGGACAAAACATTGATCTTCAAGCTCTAATCTACATATTTTCACAACAGGAGTTAAGTGAGAGTGAAAAGAAAAGTTATTTTGAACTTTGAGGCGCTGTTTTATTGAGTAAAGGAGCCTGAAGATCAATTGTGTGGAAAACTATGTTTGGGTGTAGGGGAAGCTAAAGCTGGAAACTGTATACCTACTTGGAAGGCCGGACGCCAGGAGCTTTGCAAACCTCTGCTTGTGAAATTAAAACATGTGCACACCCTAGTTACAAGCCAAGTTGGCTGCGACTACAGCACTTACATCACCTGTAGGAAAGTAGGATCTGCTTTCATGGTTATCCCCACTTTTTGCTTGGTGTCAATATGTTTATGACTAGTCTGACTGGGATCCTGCTAATCAGGACCCCAGTCACTGTGCTTTCTCCCTAAATTGACCATCGTAAGTACTCCTGTACATCCACAATTGGCTACTGGTGCACCCTTGGAATTCCCTAGTATATGGTACTAAGGTAATCAGGGCATAGGTACACCAGTGGTCTACCATGGGCTGCAGCATGTATTGTGTGACTACAGGCCTACCAGTGAAGCCAGTGTGCGTTGGTGCTTGCACCCCTAACGACAGATGTACGTTTTCTTATATCTGAGGCCACTGCACATAAAACCTATAAGTCACCCTTAGGGCAGGCCTTTCAGTCTTAAAGGCAGGGTGCTTGATTATAAGTGTGAGGGTGCCCCTGCATGAGCAGGACACTCCTACAAACCCCGGAGTCGATTATCCAGGCTTTGTAAGTACGCACAGCCATTTTAATACATATAGTGGACATCAGTCATTACGAGATGTCTAACTATATAGTGGCTGCACTAAACCCAGTCATGTTTGGTATCAAACATGTTGGAATCATATGATATACAGATGATGGCAGTGGTCTAAAAAAAAACAGTCAGCACCTCTGTTCAGTTTGCACATGTAAATCACAATACGTACTATAGCGTGCTCAATGTCAACACTGTGCCATCCACAGTGTTACCCAGTGCGTAGAGAAAGAATTTCTCATGCACATCAATTAAAGAAAATCGAACGACAGAGCACAACACAAACAAAGTTCCAACTGACCAGCAATAGTCAGTAATGTATTTAATTTCCAAAAAGAGCAATAACTATAACAGTCAGTATAGCAAGAGCTTGATTATAGGTGAATTAGTGTTCAGAAATGTTGACACGAAGTTGTAGCAAGTAAACAGCCGACATGTGTTTCGTCGATAAACGACTTTCTCAAGGCTAGTTAAGTCGAATGAGCTAGAAAAACCCGTTATGGTAGACAGGTAGAAGCCAAGGTAAAGCGCTTCTAAGAGAATGTCGGTCTTCTGTTGAAGTCCTAAAAGCAAAGTTTCCTGCTCCCAACGCGTAAGGGAGCACGAAACTTTGCTTCAAGGACACCCGAAGTAATCTCCCTTGGAGTGAAGGAGTCACTCCCCTGCATCTGCAGGCACCGCAACGAAGCTGACGGGTCTGCTGCTCCTGACATCCCATGGACTTCGAAAGGCTCAGCAACACAAGTGGTGGTTCCGCAACTCCCTCAAGGCCTGAGCTGTCTTCTCTGCAATTTTGAGGCCAGTATCCCTGGGACCGAACCCCTGTGCACAGTGTCGACTTGCCGTTGCCAAGACTTGTCGGCTCTGCACTCCAGAGATCTTCAGGCTACAAGAAACTCCAGCCTCAAGCATCTCTTCCTGCCAAGTACAGCGTCTTCACCGCATCCTCTGCACTGTGGGCCTTCGTTCTTGGTGAGCTGCTCGAGGTCCTCTTACGACTCCTCTGCCTTCAGCCTGTGAGTCTCTTTGAGGGTCTTCTTCTGCTCCAGTGGGCTCCCCTGCTTGCTTAGGGCCAGCTCTGACTCTCCTGCTTGTGGTGAGTACCTTGGACCTTGCTGGTCCCAACATTACTCCTTCTTCGTTCTCCATGCCAGTTGCAGCTGCCAAGGCTTGTTGGTGTTCCCACCGGACACCGACCCCCCGGTTCTCGTATTCCCACATGGGACAGCTTGTGCATGGCCCCTGGTCTTCATCAGCATTGCCTAGTCATCTCAGCTGCAGCGACAAGGTCACCGTCAAAGCTTCTGAACCGTCCGACATCGGTGGGCATTGCTCTTCCGTGGTTCCTGCTCACCTCCGAGTGGCATAGACTCTGTCCCCTCTGCTTACAGGTTCTTCACTTCAAGAATCCACCCTGGGATTCCACTGGACTCTTGCACAGTCTTCGCCAGCAGTCTCTTTGTTGAAGTCCTCCATTGTAGTCTACGGCAGTTTCCAACGTCACTTTGCACCTATGCACTCGGCTTCCCTGATGTAGGTATCCTGGTTCCTGGGGTATCCACGGGGGTGGGGGGTGACTCTCCAACCTTCTGTCTTCCACAGAGTTTCTGCAGGGTCCACTGGGAAGGGTCCTTCTACTTAAAAACTGCAACCGCGACTTCCGCGTTGAATTCTATTGGACAGGCTGTGTTTTCACTCTGCACATGGCCTCCGTGGGGTTCCTGAGTACTTACCTTGGGAGATTCCTTGTCTCCCCAGCTCCTCTAAGTCTCCTGGTCCAAGTTCTGACTTCGGTCGCAGTTCGCATTCCACTTTCTTAGAATATGGTTTGGTCTCCCCCTGGAGACCACTGTATTTTGTGCTTACTTACCTATTTGCAATTAAAGTATTGTGCATTTGTGTTGATATCTCCGGGTAGGAGATATACCAATGTGTTAGTGAGTGTAGTTTAATAAATAAACATATTTTTATATATACACTGTGAGGTTCTTTTTAATTTACCCTACATGATTAGATCTGGTAAAACAAGCTGCTTAACATTCCTTCAAGATAAGCCTGAAGTCTGCTCTACACAGCTACCACTTTGAGAACTTTCGTAGCTTATCAAAGACCACTAAAATCCCCATAAGGGTTGCCTGGATTAGTGCAAGGTGCATCACTTAAATAGGTGTGCACCATATACTAAGCCAGCCTCTTACATCACCCGTGTCCCATTTTAAAATACTGCGGTAAAGTCATCTTCACGTCCGATAGCTTTGCTGGCTTCATCGACTCTTGCATTCAATGCAGGAACCTGTCTTTAAACGCATGGTCACATGTTTGAATACTATGGAGTTCCCTCAACCTTTCATCTTACTGAGGTTGATAAAAAGATTAACACTGATATGGGTAACAATAAACGTGTTATGTAGTGCCAAGAATCACAGGAGTGAAAGTTTGCTTTACAAATACATTATCTTTGTTCTATGTTAATCTATTTGATCGTTCACAGCACTAATGGAACTGCCTCTTGGCCCCTTATGCTTTACCAACTCAACTGAACATATTTTATGGACCTGGGAAGCATGCAGGACCGGCTTTTGGCATGAGCGAGCTGTCTGCATTAAAATCATGCAAATAGCAGAGCCCAGCAGCTCCAGTGATTCAATTTCAAGTGCTTTTAATGTCTTGTTAATGTTTTTTTTAACACTCCATCAACCCCTTTCCTTCCCCTTCCCTCTCACCACCCCCAACAAATAACTTTGTCACAGTGTGACAGACCTGAGCCGTGAGTGATTCAGGTTAGTTGAGGGAGGTGCATGGATGTTTGTGCTCAGAGGCCAGTCACTGCTGTGGTGTTATCAGTCAGGAAGTGACCTATGAATAGAAAAGGTGCACCCTACTGTCTCATTTTATTCAGCTGTAGCAGCGAGGACGCCAATTTTCTTTGTGCCGAGGGTTCTATCCGAGCAAAGGCGGCAATGGTTGCCAGACTAGACTACTGCTCTAAGCCAGGCTTTAAACCAATGTACTAGGACCCTTCTGTTTGTGTGTGTATTTCACTATTTTGCAGCAAGTGCACAATAATGACTCCATGTTATATTCACAAAATATTAAAAGTGGGCACACCTATTCACAAAATATTAAAAGTGGGCACGCTTATTTAGAACAATACAGTGCCAATGGATACATCAGCAAGGGCGCCAAATGTCTTTCTGCCCAGGACGCTACCCTAGCAAAGACCTGCTCTGGAAGCATGAAAGCATGAGTGCACTTGTTCTGTTTCGAAGCCTAGCCAGATTCAGATCTGTAGGCTATCTCACCTTTCGAAACCAAGGACAAGAGGCCGAGGGGAGCTTCTTGTATCTTTGCACTATCTTCTCCCACCTACTCCCCTTTGGCCACATACTGAAAATGGCCAGTGAGAGAGGCGAGCTACAGCCCCAGAGCGGACACTATCAGACCACAGGTAGTGCGGAGACAGCCTTTCTGCAGCCTGACAAAAACCTACTCCTTAGCAAAAACAGACCTGGGCGAAATGTGCCTTATGCTGGCGTAATTAATGTAATTTCACGTTACCCTTATTATGCTATTATGCCACATCGCGTAGGGGGCATACTTTCCTTCAATATCTAGCTTGCCCCGCTTACATACATTAAGCACCCAATCTTATGTCGCAGCATGCGACTTGTTTAATGTACAATAGGTTTCTCGACATGGCAGATCACTTTTTTTGTGATATTAGTTATAATAATGTTTTTAACTGCAGCCAAACAAGCCACAATGGTATACTTGGATCCACAGTTTTCAGTTATTCACGTGGATGCTATCAATGTGCACTGCAGCCCACACATGACATTTAGCATCCATGACTTCCTGTGCCAACTTACCATAGCCTCACTATAAAGTGAAACACTCATGCTAGATATAGTCAATTTTACCTCATGATATATGGACAGAGCACAAACACTGTGGCACAGAAAGGCAGTGTCACCACACAGAGCCAAAAAACAATCCAAAAAAGTGGAGGAGCCACTGAGAAAAAGATGGCTTTCCACAAAACCATAAATGAACACATGATCAATTATTCCAGAATGCCTTGATCCTGCAAATGGGGTCACATGCTTTTTTTTTTTTTTAAATGAGCACTGACGATCCAGGGTTCCATCGTGGCCCCTCCCATGTGAAATGGTTTTGCTGACGAGTTAGAACCTAAGCCTCTCTTTGAGGAATCAATTGCTAAGAACTGATGTTGTTCTTCTCTGAATTCGGAGCGCCTCCGACCCTTATGGCTGATGGTTTGAATTGCATTGTTTTCACAAAGTCAGCAGAGCCTTATGCTGTGCCCGAAGCAAACGTTAAAGTACCAAATGCAAACTACTGGGCAGTGGTAGATGTAGAAATGTACCCCGTTGACCAGGGTGGTACGGTGGTCTAAAAAACGTCAGCTGATGATTTTTCCATGCAAAAGGAAACAATTCTGTTTCTTATGAGAATCGTTCACATGATTTTCCACACTAGTGTCCAATTCTATCCTGGACTGCCTTTCTTGGCATTTCTTACCCAAGATGCTTTCCCGAGTGGCCTCCTCAAGATCCATCAACCTCTTAGCCAGTGGACACCCTAATGTGTCCTTAATTGCTAAAGTTTTGCCTGACACCACAATTAGTTCAATGAGGACCTGGCTTGGCAGTTCGGCCTGGACTGTTCCCATGAGGCACAGGGTCAAGACTTATTTGATTATGGCTGGGTCTAAACTGGGGTGGCATGGTGAGCAAGAGAACAATGGATTTAACCCAGATTTATTGACTGGGGGTGAACGTTTGATTTGTTCTGCATTCTGTTCATCATCTGTGTGTCTTTTGCTTTCTTGCCCTAAGTGTGTCGGGTATGCCCAGACGTGGGTCCCGGGCTCACTGTGTCACTGGATTCAAGCTAGCCTGGCTGATATGGGGTGATGCCCCGAAACCGATCCCAGGATGCTTGTTTCTGATCCAGGGAGGACCTGGCTTGGCAGTTCGGCCTGGACGGTTCCCATGACGCACAGGGTCAAGACTGATTTGCATATGGCTGTGTCTAAACTGGGGTGGCATGGTGAGCAAAAGAATGATGGATTTAACCCAGATCTATTGACTGGGGGTGAATGTTTGATTTGTTCTGCATTCTGTCCATCATCTGTGTGTCTTTTGCTTTCTCGCCCTAAGTGTGCCGGGTTTGCCCAGACGTGGGTCCCGGGTTCACTGTGTCTCTGGATTCAAGCTAGCCAGGCTGATGAGGGGTGATGCCCCGAAACCGGTCCCAGGATGCTTGTTTCCGGCTCCAGGGAGGACCTGGCTTGGCAGTTCGGGCTGGACTGTTCCCATGAGGCACAGGGTCAAGACTGATTTGCATATGGCTGGGTCCAAACTGGGGTGGCATGGTGAGCAAAGGAACAATGGATTTAACCCAGATCTATTGACTGGGGGTGAATGTTTGATTTGTTCTTCATTCCGTCCATCCTCTGTGTGTCTTTTGCTTTCTCGCCTTAAGTGCGCCAGGTATGCCCAGACGTGGGTCCTGGGCTCACTGTGTCCCTGGATTCAAGCTAGCCTGGCTGATGAGGGGTGATGCCCCGAAACCGGTCCCAGAATGCTTGTTTCCGGTCCAGGGGGGACCTGGCTTGGCAGTTCGGGCTGGACTGTTCCCATGAGGCACAGAGTCAAGACTGATTTGCATATGGCTGGGTCCAAACTGGGGTGGCATGGTGAGCAAAAGAACGATGGATATAACCCAGAACTATTGACTGGGGGTGAATGTTTGATTTGTTCTGCATTCCCTCCATCATCTGTGTCTTTTATGACAGTTAGTTCAAGCCTGATCATCTCAATGAGATTTCCTGGTTAAACACCCTATCCCAAAATAAGCCTTTGAGAACTTCAAAGCCATGCCTAAATTAGAGCAGGGAAGATATTTCATTTGGAAAACCTCCAAATTTAATATTAAAGGTGCTGAGGGCGCTCATCGGGCAGACCGCTTCTTCCGCACAAGGTCTATCTTAGATGCTTATCAAAAAGCAAATCTAGGCTCCCATATGTTTTAATTATCTCTTGGGGAGTGAATACAAGTTTCCAAGTGAATCTTCTGGTGAGTTTCCAAAATACATTGCACAGAAGACCTGCGCCTCTCACAGTCATGCAGACTGTGGATCTTTTTATATCCAGATGCTGTTAGTTATAGGGAACACCTAGAAGTGTCTGAGGTTAAACACCAGCCTTGCACACTAATATCTGCAAAGATTAGCCAAGACGCATTCTTTATGGCCTAGGTCAAGCATCCAAGAGTTTCCGAGGACGCGGGGGAGTGGTGTAATCGTTTGTACCAGATACATTGTAGCATACAAGTTGGCATAATGAGTAGTAGTCCGGTCGGACATATGTGTTTTCCAAAGAACTTATCTTTAACATATATTTAGATCAATGGATCAGTTAATGTGCGCAAAAAGAGTTCAGGCCTGAAGTATCTAGGTCTTACAGCTCCTGATACATGCCTGCAAACTGTTTTAACATAGCACACCATAACACAATAAATAAGCTGAATGAATGGGCCAGGTTTGCTGAACTCATGGAAGCACTCAGATCACAATCTAACTGAAGACTGCTGGCATCAGGTCTTTGGGTAAATGATAGAGCTGGGGGACTCAACTAATTAACAGGACGAGCCAACTTACAGCCAAGCCAGTGGTCATGCCAGCCTCCAAGAGACACTGCGCAAGCTGAGCCCTTGAAAATGCTTGACAGATAAATCATGCAAGTGTCAATAAAATTCAAAAAAGTGCATTTCTTTAACACTTTCATATGGTGGAGCTGATAAAAACGTTTAATACTACTTCATTCAGTTCTAAGACAAATTAGTCTATTTCTAGCTCTGTTGGCTGGCAGCTCCACCATACGAAATTGATACTTTTATACTTCGCACTATCGAGACAAATGTTTATCTTAATATCAGCCAAGACTGTTATCTAGGGACCCTTTGGACGACCTCTTTCTCCCCACATCGTACTCGTCGTGTTCTGCCCAGTACAACCTTGAAATTGTACTGTTAGGCCTTGGAAAGTCACTTCACTGACGAAAAACGTGCAGGCTGTTGGCTGTCATCGAACATTGATATTTGGACGGACTGCGAATTTTCATCATTACATTGTACAGTGTTTACCCTCTTTTTCTGTAAAAATTGGAATGAACATAATATGTCTATGGTTAGACTGTTAACCTGTTACGAAAATATTTTGTCTGTATATCTTAGCCTGTGAAAAGGGAAAAGGTCTTTCCGAAAATATTAAATTGCATCTTATTCGGAATAAATCAACTTGTTTCATGATACTCTCTTTTGGACAGATTTATATTCCAATTATATTACATTTGAATGTGGAGTGCAGAGATATACTTTTTGAAAATATTTGACACAACAGCTTCAATCCGATGTGCACTCACACCTAAGGTAGTAGGGTGTGGTATTACCCTTAGTGGCACCATTACTCATACAGATACTATATACTTAGTTTATTTGTACCATATACCCACTTAGGGGTCGATTATGATCTAGTTCGGAAGGGCTCCAAATCGGATTCAGCTTTGCCGAATCCGAAACGAAACCCTTGTTTCCGACCGAATCGTACCCAGTTCCGAACGACCGATTACGATGCCCGTAAACCGGTAGAGCTGTCCGAATTGGTTCCGAAAGGCATTCGGATCGGCCGAGTCTTTCGGATCTGATTCGTACAGCTCTATAGGCTTGTTTTCCGAGCGTGCGAATATGATGACCTATTTGGACAGCCATTCCGAATCAGTTTCTCCGGAACAAATCGGCTGTCGGAATCGGTCTGTGGGGGCTCGTAGCAGGCCCCCTTTACCCAGGGCCCTCTGAATTGGGCCTGTGGGGGTACTCAAGGGACCCCCCTTTCCAACCATGCACAGTTGGTAAAATTGGTTTGGTAAAATTGGTAAAATACCATCCAAGCCAACCTGAAATGAATAAAAGCAACCCCTGACACGTGTTTCGCTCTCATTAGAGCTCTTCAGAGAGGTATAGCTTTGTCCAGACACAAGGGAGCACCTAGTATAAGTCAAAACAAAACCCTTTCAGGCATAGAGTGACGAATAAATTATGCAAAAACAGAAGCAGAGAACTCTGGGTAGTTCTCAAGTTTAGGTGGAAAGCAGCTCCAGTAAGAGCACTCTCAACACCAGCGACACTCTAAATTTGCTCACCTCAAATGTCTGCTTTTCTATCAAAGTTTTTAAGCATAGGATTAGCGCAGGGCTATCCACGCCGAGATAGAAAGGGACAAAGTCTTTTGCCATTTTTACAGCAAAGTCTTTAAGCATAGGATTAGCACAGTGCTATCCCTGACGAGCTGTAAAATGGTCAAAGCCTTTTACCACTCCAAAATAAAATAAAAACATATTACAATGTTAAATACATATCACAAATAAAAAAATAATTTTCAAACAAATGAATATTTTATTTAGAAATTATTTATTAACAAAAACATTAATTATTACATACATTTAGTCTATTTACTTCCTACCCTATAACGCCACACAACTCACAACCCACATCAAAAATAAAAAAAAATGTATTTGCATAATTAACATAGTTATCAATTAAACAAATATTATTATTTAAAAAACAAATTAAAACACATAAAATTCCGCCACTGCATTTCTCCCCATCTGCGGAGCCTTCACTGGTTGCCTGTCGGTAGAAGAATCGAATTTAAGGCACTTACTCTGGCCTACAGAGCCACCAGGGGTCAGGGCCCTGCCTACCTGAGACGGAGATTGCAAAATTACCAACAAGACCGGGTCCTGAGATCAAACCACATGAAACTGCTCACTATTCCTGCACTATTCCTTGTTTCCGTAAGGCCAGGATAGGCGGCAGAGCATTTGCAGACAGAACTGTGAAGCGTTGGAATGCCATGCCTCTCCACCTCCGCATGACGGAGCCAGAACCGGCCTTCAGGAGAGCTTTAAAAACCTGGCTCTTTAACCGTACATAGCCCTTCTTCCTGGGCCTTCTAGTGTGAATCTGCTTCCTTAGCGCCGGGACACCTCCGTTGGAGGTAGCCGCGCGCTTTATAAATTTAAAAATAAATAAATAAAATGTAATTAACTTCCCACCCTTTACACCTATAATCCCCACAACCCACACCTAAAATTAAACTAAAAAACTTAATTACGCAATTAAAAAACTTTTTCAATTAAATAACTAATAGTATTTAACTACTAATTATAAAGTAAGTAAAATGTATATACTCCCCACCTCTCACCCCTATATAGCAAAACCCACACACCCAAAAAATTATTAAATAATTACACTAATTATCAATTAATTAATAAATATTAATTATCAACTAATCCTTAATTAATTAAAAATAAATTACTTCCCACCCTTTACTCCTAAAAACCCCACAACCTGCAACTAAAATTAATTACACAATTTCCATATTTAATTGTCAATTGATGAATTAATATTAACGACTAATTATCAATGAATTAAAAATAAATTACTTCCCACCTTTTACCCCTATAAATCCCACAACCCGCACCTAAAATTAATTACACAGGTACCATAATTAATTGTCAATTCATTAATTAATATTAATTAACAACTTATTTTAATTAATTAAAAATAAATTACTTCCCACCATTTACCCCTATAAATCCCACAACCAGCACCTATACTGTACCCCAAAAAATTTAAACACAATTAACATTATAAAATTTCAATTAAAAAAATATTAATAAATAAATATGTTCATTAATTTATTATAAATAAATTACTTCCCATCCTATTCCCCTATAAACCCACAACCCGCTACGGAACTAAAAATGCAAAATGTTATTAAAAGAAAATTAATAACTACTAAAAAATGTACACATATATTTAAAAACATAAACAATACTTATATGAAAAAATACATCACATACATTTAAAATACATAACAATAATTTTAAAAAAATCGATATTTTAAACAACGATATTTTTGCAAACGATATAAATGACTTCATTATTTTTAAAATCGATATTTCTTACCATGAAGTCGATATTCTTGACCACGATATTCTTGCTATCGATATTTCTGTCACGATATTTAAAACTCGATATTAGTGTAAGTTGACATTTCGAACTCAATATTTTGACTGAATACCCTTTCCAATCAGTGAAAAAAAGCATTAAATGCACGTAACTAATTATCACACATTTCACCAGATTTTTTTACAGCTTCCCACATTTTGTAAATGAGCACTAAAGCAGTATTTCCGTGAATGACAACCTACACCAAATATTAGTGCATGACTTTTCTAAATTTTTCACAATAATGGACTTTTTTGGTAAGGTTAGCTTTCCTTTTTAGGTCTGGCTTGACAGTCCAGCTGTCTGGCTGACATATTTTTAGCATATCTTTGAAATATTCATAGAGTGGGCTTTGGGTTGGCTCCACCCAGACGAGTATTACTGTCACCCCTGCCTGGGTGCCATGCCAACCAGAGCTGCCTGAAGGTATAGGTAAGTCACCCCACTAGCAGGCCTCACAGCCTAAGGCAGGGTGCACTATACCACAGGTGAGGGCATATCTGCATGAGCAGATATGCCCCTACAATATTGGGGTCCATTCCTTAATATTGTAAGTGCCAGTGAAGCCATAGAGAGTACATGGGCTGGAAACTCAACAACTTGAGTTCCACGGTACCAGGATGGCTTCACTGAACAAACTACTCCTCTCAATAAATACACACTGATGCCAATGGGTGATTTATTGTACCATGTACCCAGTGGGCACCTCATGTTTTCGGGCCTTGGGTAGAGAGCCTCTGCTCTCTGGGACCAGATACAATGCACATCCTGGGCAGAGGTGTCACACCTCTTCCCCCACGTTGGGCCAGTGCTCGAAGGGGAAACTTCAAAGGCCAGCCACCTTTGTAATGCGACCCCCAGCCTCTGCTGCTAGCAGCAGACGGCAGCACTAGTTTACACCCCCACTTAGGGTGGGAAAACCGGCAGGAAAACTTAGGAGAATAGGAGGTGTGCCCACCTCTGCCAACTCCACCCCTAAAGTGGGGGAGGCGAGGTGAAGCACATTTTTCAGTCCCCGCCATCTTGAAGATGGGAAGACCACTCCAATCAGGGCTAGGTCTATGCCCCCTCCCACAGGAGGGTGGCATAATAGAGGGTGTAGACACCCCAGGTAAGGTTCCCATTGGCCCTAGCTGCTACTCCCCTAAAAACGTCCCAAAATGTAGTATATAGGTGGCTCCCCAGACCTAGAAAGTAGATCTGTGACGACATAAGAAGAAAGAAGACATCCCTGCAGAGAAGACTGAAGACGACTGCCTTGGCCCCAGCCCTACCGGCCTGTCTCCAGCTTCTGCAAACCTGCGACCTGTTTTGCAGCCAGTAACCTCTGAAACTCTTGGAGGATTGCTGCCTTCGAAAAACACTCCAATCTCCCGTGGACAACGGACCTGTCCAAATGAACCAACTCCAAGGGCTCCGGATTCAGCTGGAACCGCGATCGCTGCACACTCTGCACCCAATGCCTACGGCCCAAGTCTAAGTGGCCCACCTGTGCAGTAAAGTCTCACCAACGATCCTGACCGCATGTCCAGCTTTGGCTGACCTCTCCTGGTTTCCACAGTGGCGCCTGCAGTGTGAATCCAGAGGCTACCCCTGACTGCGACTGGCTCCGGTAAGAAGACTCCAACGTTGAAAGGCACCCCTGCACCCGAAGCCCCTGGGCCTTTGTGAGCTGAACTGACGGTGCCCAGACAACCCCCTACATCTCAGCTTACCTCTGCTGTCATTGGTCTCCCTCCTGCAGCCTCCTGTGCAACGCCTGCAGCCTGTTTGCCAAAAGAAGAAACTCAATTGAAACGCATTGGGCCCCCGATGCTGATTTTGCACCCTGCACCCGGCCGTCCCTGTGCCGCTGGTGGTGTGTGTTTGGTGCTGCTTTGTGGCTCTCCCTGTGTTTGTCCTAAACCCCAAAGCTTGCCCCCTGCAACCGATTCACTTACCTGTAAGGAGTGTGCCTCCAGTCTCCATTGAAAAGCATTGGGCCGAACTTCAATTTTGAACTTTGCACCCGGCTGCCCCTGTGCCGCTGCTGGTGCAGTTTTGGTACTCACCTGATCCTTGCTGACCTTCGAGCCCGAAGACTGGATTTGTACGTTTGATACTTACGTTTTTAACTGCAATATTGTTTTCCCCATAGCATAACATTGAACTGTTCTGAAAAGTTTTTTAAGTGTCGATTTTTCAAAGTGAAAAGTATTTTCATTTAAAAACGTACTTTCCTTATGATGATAATCTTAGTCTTAAAATAAAATACAAACAAAGTATCTTTTTCTAAAATTGGTCTGGATCTCCTTCTTGAGTCGTGTGTTCATTATTGGTCAATGTTTTGCAATAAATCTCTAACACTCCCCTGTGTTGGGCCCAAGGCTGCTTGCCCACACTACCACCAATAGAGCATTTTGGGTTTTACATTGAGCCCTGTACACTTTTGGGGAACCCCTAGACACTGTGCACGGTATTAATATCTAGTGGCAAAACCATATACAGAGCCACCTTCCTACATCCCTTCCCTTTTTCGCCTATATGCTACTTCATTTTATGAACCTTCATTTTCATTGTGTTGTTTTTTTACAATTAACTTGTAGAGGAGTTATAAGTTGTGGTTGTCCCATCACAGTCGTTTTAAGATGAGCTACATTGTCAGCATATTAAAGGGTTGAATAGTTTCCTATCTTTGTGGAAATAATGCACACAAGGGCCATCAAGCGGCCAAATCAGCTACATATCAGTGGAACAGGATGGAGTTAGAACCCATCCCTACCTGAGCCCGCAGTGAGTGTGTATTTTTTAAGAAATGGTGCCACTGATTGCAGTTTTCATTCTCACCCAAGACTCACTGAATAAAGCCTCTGTGGCCTGTGGCGTAATGCAAAATAATGCCCCTCCCCCTGCAGAATGTGACAAGGCCCTCCCCGAGTCTCCCATATCTCACAGCTATTCATTAGCCTTTGGCTGAATGGCCCCCCTTGAATGTTTGGTTGCCCCCTGGTAGGTTCGGGGCCCTCCTACGCCACAGGGGCCTCCGTTAAACCCCTGAACAAAGGTTTGGGCACTCCTCACTTGCTAAGCTATCTCCAAAGTAGACAGCAGTCAATGCAGTCAAACGCAAGTCTAAGATCCACAAAGCAGGCAAGTGTTTTGGATCTGACTGAATGCTTCACAGTCATGATCCAAGCAAGTGAGCTGTCCAGTGTGCCACTCCTGGAGAGGTGTGGTGCAGCGGCCAGGGCAGCTGACTTCGGAGCACAGGGTTCACGGTTCGATCTCCGGCAGCAGCTCAGCTCAGCACCATGTGACTCTGGGCAATAGCTCACTTAATTTCCACTACGGCCCCCAGCGCCTTGAGACCCGTATGGGTGAGTAGCTGCGCTATATAAAAACGGACTTACATTTTTACTTACTTACTCCTCAGCAGCAACCCAGTCTAAAATAAAGAAGTTAGCTTAGCTAAGTGTACCCGAATTTTTAATTCCTCCAATGGGTCTCTTGTACAATCTTGGATTCAACGTATGGGCTAAGGGTTCAGAAGATTAATGAGTTCGAGTCTTGAACTTTGTTGTAAACCATGTAGCACTAAAGCCCTCCAAAATTCAGATGTCACTGCTAACATATGGGAGAAATGCTTTGCTCACACATTTGTGTCCTCTTTAAGAAAGTTAGTGGGAAGTCTGTTTAGGTCTGGGGCACCATCCGGCATACTTATTATAATTATTTCCCATCTCTGTATTGTATTGCAGATAAGTTCTGTTGAAAGATCTAATAGAACTAACCATAAAATGAAGCAGGGTATTCCAGATTGCAAGTCCAACATTATTATGCTGTGGTTTTGAGGAGCAGTTATCAAAATTGCTGATATAACCCTATGGGCTTTAATCATTCTTAGGACATATTACAAACAATTCTACCCATCATGAATCTATGCTTGAATTTCACATCCCAAACAGCTTTCTCATATTTCTTCCTCTGTTTCCAAACCTGTTCTATCCAGGCTTGAGCTAATGTCCTTTTCCATAGGGTTATTTTGAGAGATTCATAACTCTTTGAGCCTGATCTAGAATTAAGATTTTTTTAAAAACACTTTAGCTCCAAATGCCTAGAAACATGCAGAGAGAGTCTATCTTTTCCAAAAATGCCCCCTTTCTGCTTATCATTGTTCAACTAGAAAAACACAGCAGTAGAAAGAAAAGCCAAGTTTAATTTAGGTTTAAAAGAGCAGCTTTTCATTTGTCTACTGGCAGCAGGCATTGTGACATCAGAACTCAACTGTTATAAGTTATCACAGTTGAGCGGCTATGTTACTCCCAGGTACTATTAGTGAATTATATGCTAGTGACGGGTAATAAGGCGGACAGGATATCTGTCACATTTGTGATGGAGTGCCCGTCCACAAAATTCTAAATAAGGCCATGAGTCTGAGGCTGTGGAAAGAGGGAACACTGAAGATTTCTCATCCAAGTTGTATCTCTCAAAAAACCAATAGCATTTTGCCAGTGTTTGCGGTAGCACATGATTAAAAAGAAGAAAATAAACATCATTGTAATGTGTTAACTGTTAAATATGTCAATCAAGAATAAACGATAATAATAAAAAACAATTTGTGTCAAGATATCTTGGACTATATATAAATGCTTTACCCTAAAAGCCCCTTCACGTCTCACTTGTAATAGATTTCTAATTTCAAACACTGGATTCATTGTAAGAAAAACAACTCGGGGAATAATTTGGGACCTTTCTTTCACAATATCACTTTTTGTTCTAACTTTAACTAGTTACTCGCTTGTAACGTATCACCCAGCCCCGTACTGTGATAATTTGGAAAGCACTATTGAATTTCCTGTCTTTGTCTATCCTTCTTAGAGGAAATACCATTAAACTCCACTATAGCGATTTAGCCTGATCCTACATTTAACATTTTACAAACTGTGAGAAAATGATATGATGTCATTTTGGGATAATAACTAAAATATTTTCCATGAGTTTGGAAGATGAAGTTAGTGTGAGCTCATTATGAAAACATGTGAAAATCACTACTTTAAGCCAGACCTAAAAAAAATTCCTTGTTAGTTAGTTGCACGCATGTTCTTGTTTTTAGACGTTATGGGAATAGGCAGGAAATAAGGTGAAGGTGGCACTTAATGACCACTGAGTAGAGCAAGTTGTCGTCATCCACTCCTATGAACAACAATAAGGTTACGTATAGGAGGTGTCCCTAGAAACTATATACCGAGTGGAAGATACATTGCATGCGTTTACATTGCCAGTAGTAACTTCCCTTTACCAAATAAGGAAAAGGTTCCAACCTCACAAAGATGAATAGATACTCAATCAAAACAAGGAAGTTCCTTGCATTACAAAATATCACAAAGCCTATTTATTAAAGAATACAGAATTCATAACATTTCATCATTTGAGCACATCTTTGAAGGCTTTACATGTTACCAGTTAACACGTGAGCCCCCATATCCAACACATACATTGAAAACACGCACAGTGAAGGCATTAGTAAGTAACTGTCTCAAGAGACCACCATGACACTCCATCAAAACACAGCATCTACGCACTTCACTGTGATGATATCTCAGCATGCCACCAGTTAAAGGCGGTCTTCTTCTGATGTAGGCATCTGTCTACATCAGAGTCATCAAGCTGTCACCATCTTACCAGTTAGCTTAAAGAGTATCTTAGAACACTACTACATCACCACCCTATGGTCCAGACCCAAATGGGAACCATTATTTAATTACAAGCTGGGACCAGATCAATCAAAGATAATCCTTAATCAGCTTAGTAATGTAAAAAATGTATGTATTAGGGTGACAACATTGTATAATTTGGGCTACAAAAGGGGACATCGCGATGAAACATGTGGTCACCTCTGAGCAACCTGTGAGTTATGTGACACAGACGGCCCTGCCCTGAACACAGCTTGGCCAATTCTCCATTCAAGCTCCTTACTGAAACGTTCAAGACCCTCGACCTCACCCCGGGCCCCCATCTCCGCCGCGGAATCATGTAGGACCATGCCATCTGTGTCCCAGGGAAGGCTCTGCCCAACCATGCAAACTCTGTCAGCAAAGCCTCCCTGACAGCCCGACGACCCAGCTTCACCATGTCGTTCCTGCCCAAATGCAGGATGATTAAATCCGGGGACTGGAGTCCCTTGTGCGCCTTCGTCTCCTCCACCAACTGCCGTAGCTGCCCAATTTGGAGGCCCCCAATGCCCCGCCAAAGGAATGACATCTCGTCCAAACACGCCGATTTCGACTTACGCCGCTGTTGCAAACAGTAAGCGGCCCGCCGTACGAAAGACTGTCCCAAAACCCATATCACCTTAGAGGGCATGCTACTGTAGAAAAGAAAAGACAAAATAAGAATGGCAACGCACTAATCCTGTTTAATCAATATCATAACAACTCAGGATGCACATAGCGCTTGAAACATGCAGAAGACCACCGGCCCACGCGCTTAACCTCGTCCACCGAAAGACCCGCTCCCGCAGCCAAGGTTGCCGCCCCAATCCTGAACGAGTGGGAAGAATAGCCAGCGGGGTCTATACCCAGACTTCGCAAGGAGCTCCTGAACACGGCTGTGAATTGATATTTGGATAGGTACCCACCGTTTTCGTGGATAAATAAGGAGTGAGCCAGCCCTTGTGGGCGGATGGCCAAGTAATCTTCCATCCGTGCAACTGGGCATACTAGGGCCCCTGTGGCAGGTTTCAGCCAAATCGTGGTCTCCTTGCCCAAGGTGTTTGTTTTAGATCCACGCAATGTGATAGAAAGCCCACCCTGAAGCAATTTCACATTCTGCCATTGTAATCCACCAGCACTATCTGATTTCGAGGTCCCTACCAACTCGCCCACTCTGAAGGCCCCATAAAAGGCTAGTGCGAAAGCGGCAGCAAACAGGGCTGACTCATATGCGGATGTGCACACCGATTGCAGCGCAGACAACATATCCCCCAGCGTGCGCAAATTGAGGGTCCTTCTACCATCCTTCCTTGCAATGCCTTCCTGACCAAGAATGAGTTACCCGCATCCTGAACCCCTTTCAGTTCAGCATAAAAGCTAACCGCCGCTAAGTGGGCCCTTGCGTATGAAACTGGTCTGCCCTGATCCCTCAATGCCTGTAGGAAACCACATATGGCTTCAGACGAGAACAAGCCCACAATCCCTTGTCGCTGCACAAAATTCCTGTAAGCTTTAAAGTGATGCTGGTATGCCTTCCGGGTGCGCTCGCTCAGCGAGGCTCCCACGAGACCCGCTAATGGGGGGCTCCAATCTTCCACAGAGATCTCGGGAACACTGTCATCTGGTGGATGGAACTTCCGGAAATCCTGTAACTTAGAGCGAGACAAAGCATCAGCCGCTTGACTATCAACGCCTGGGATATGTGCAGCTCTAAATACTAGATTCAACTTCAGACATAACAGTACCAAATGCTTCAAAAGTCTTAGGACATGGCTACAGGAAGCGCCCTGCCTGTTAAAGGCCTCTACCACTGACATGTTATCTGACCAAAATACTACAGACTTGTTACAGAAGAAGTCAGCCCACACTGTGACTGCCACAACAATGGGGAACAGTTCCAAAAGGCAATATTTCTCATCAGCCCACTTGCATGCCAAGCCTCCGGCCAATCGTCCTGGCACCAGTGTTGTCCCAAAACTGCCACAAAGCCAACACCTCCAGCAGCATCCGTGAACAACCCCAAGGCCTCACTGGTAACCGGCGGCGTTGGCCAAACCACTTTCCCATTAAAGTCCCGCAGAACCTCACGCCATATCCTCAAATCCTCCCTCACCTCTGCTCGCAACTTGGTATGGTGGTGCTTCTTCGTCAGACCGGCCATTGCTCTCGCAATTGATCTGGAGAAGGGGCGGTCCATGGGAATAATGCGCAAAGCGAAGTTTAACTGGCCTACCAGCACCTGTAGCTGATGTAAAGTCACCTTAGGTCCTGCCAGGGCAGAGTCGATCGCCCGCGAGAATGCCTGTACCTTGTCCAATGGCAACCTTCACTCACCCACAACCGTGTCGATCTCAATCCCTAAGAACGCCATGCATTTAGCTGGGCCAACCATCTTACCCGGTGCCAAGGGTACCCCAAACTCCTCAAACATTGATACCAGATCCCCCAAGGCCCGCCCGCAAATTCCTGATGAGGACAGGCCCATTACCATGAAGTCATCCAAATAATGTACAACATCCATGTGACCCGTTCTGAAAGTGAACAACCAATGCAAAATAGAGCTGAAAAGCTCAAAATACTTGCAGGACACTGCACAGCCCATTGGCATACATTTGCCATAGACATATTGGCCCCTAAATTGGAAACCCAGTAAATGGTAATCATCAGGGTGCACTGGCATGAGCCGGAAGGCTGACTCAATGTCGGTCTTTGCCATGAAGGCGTTTGGGCCAAGACTGCGCAATTTTCCCAAAGCAGCATCAAATGAAGAATAAGTCACGGAGCAAAGAGCAGAATCTATAGCATCATTGACTGAGGCACCCTTAGGTGCAGATAAATTGTGTATCATACGGAACTGGCCTGGGTCTTTTTTAGGCACAACCCCTAATGGTGAGCAAACATAGTCAGGCCATGGGGGAGTCGTGAAAGGGCCCGCTATCCTACCCAGCTTGCCTTCTTTTTCCAATTTTTGGGCTACAACAGCGGAATGGGTGCGTGCAGACAGCAGGTTCTCACAATGTAAAACAGGGGGTACCCCTTGCGCAGGTATGCGAAAGCCTATGGAAAAACCTTGATAGAGCAATTGAGCTGTTTTCCTATTGGGATACTGATTCAGCCAGAATACCAGTCTTTCAATCTCTACCGGGGTGGGCAAATTCCTACTGGGATGATGTCTTGGGGTCCCTTCCTTTATCCTTGGATTTCTTGATACATTTGAATTCTGGATGGGACGGGTGACCACAGAAAGAACAGGCGTGTTTAAATTTACATGATCCAAAGAGGCAATTTGTGATTGACTCCTCTACTTTCGGCCTTTTGTCCTTGGAAGAGCTATCTTTCCCCTCCTTCTCCTTAGCCTCTACTTCCCTCCTTTTCGGCTGTATTAGTGAGAATATATCAATGAACTCGCCCTTCCAAATTTTTTCCCTTACATCAGCCAGGACGTGAGAGGCTCATTTACCAGGTTTGGACAGCAAAGTATCCTGCCCCCCCAGGGCCTTCCCCCCACCACTGAGATTTTTGTCCATAGTCTCTAACCCCTTACCTGTTGGAGCAACTGTGGCTGTATTGGGTTAAGCATAAATGTATAAATTTATTGATAATCTCATCTCTCGCTACACCCCCACTCGAAATCTCCGCTCAGCCCAACTCCACCTTCTGACGGTGCCCACCTTCAAACTGAAGCGCCAAAGGGGTTGCAGGTTTGCAACCCTGGCCCCACGCTTGTGGAACTCCATTCCCCTGGAAATCAGACTCAGCACCAATCTACTCAACTTCAGAAAATCTCTTAAAACCTGGTTATTCACACAAGCTTACGAATGATCTGCTCCGGACCAGCAACCCCCTAGTTTTTCAGCGCCTTGAAACCAACCGGTGTACGAGCGCTTTACAAATCATTGATAACATAACATAACATAACAGGGGCCTCCTGACCCACTGACAGAGGGGCTGCGCTTGTGCTGCCCTTCCCCTGAGCCCTAGCCATGAGTTCTATCTGTTTCTGTAATTCACTCACTGTGCCCCCCAAGGTTGGCGAAGGCGCCCACGGTGCCACTGAGGCGCTACTGACCTGACACCCAGTCGGTGGTGCCGCCAACTGGGCTAATAGGGATGTCATTGAGGCTAGTATGCTCGTTGTTGTCCCCTGGGATGTACCTGTCGACCTCCCGGGTGTCACTGACGCAGGCGCAGTTACCATCCCTGATGGTGCGCTCTGAGCTGACCCACCTAAATCTAAATTCATGACAGGCGCCTGTACTACAGTATATGAGGGGCCCGCCCCCCCCCCAAATTCGGTAGGACAGCTTGACCCCCCGGTTCCCCAGCCGAGGGGCTTTGATTTGAGGGGCAAGCGCCCGCTGTGCACTACGTATGTCTGCCAACACTGCCCCCACCTCCGAAGAACCGTGTACCACCTGCTGCGTCGCCGCTGGAAGCATAGGCGGAGCCGGAATGCCAAGTGGACCTTGAGTACCCTCGGTTGAGGGCAACTGGTCCTCCCGCCCGGTCCCACTGTTCGGCCCAATTGCTTCAACTCCCTTATTCCCTGCTTTCGCCTTACCGGGGCGTGCCTTAGCCCTCTTTTGTACCAGTGTGAATGCTGCCCGAGGAGGTACATTGGTCCTTCGAGGGCGATCCTCCCCCCCCCCGGTGCTGGCTCCTGATCATGAACTGGCCCTGCTGGCTCCTCATCTATATCCTCGCTATTGCCTAATTTTGCTAGTACCATTTTAAGTAATTGTGACAACTCGGGGTCGCAGTCTTTCCTTTTACCAATTCTCCCCCCCTTCGCAGGCATGATTCACAAACCAAATTGAACCAAATTACAAAGAACACCGCGATTGCCCGCTGATTACCGTTGTAGGGGTCAAAAATGCTGGGCTAACTTCAAACAAATAACAGCCGAGCAACAGGTAATCAATCTCAATTCCACGTTAGCAACTCAATCTACTGACACACCAGGAAGTTAGGAAGGAGAAACCTGTCCCGTCTATATGTTATATCGTAGGTAAGTAGTTCCAGTAGTCTTGGTTAGGTTACAGATGATAAGTTTATTGATCTTAGATGTTCAGATAGGTTTTCCAGTATAGATGTAATAAAGCCCCACCAGGAGCAGCTTCTCTGCCGCTCAGCCCAGGATCCAACTGACAGTCCCACTCACAGCATACCCAACATTCCAATGACATCACATTCACACTAACATTCTACTCTCACTGGCTGAACAGCAGAGGCAGAGAAACAGGGAAGATGTAAGGTAGAAACCTAGATATAACACACCTTCCCTCTTTATAAAATGAACAAAGAGAAAGCAAATATAAATAGTAACATTGCAGTAACATCACAGTAATACTGAAGAAACTTGCCAGAAGAAGTATAGCAAATTGCACATAAGTTATGAAAAACATGCTAAAATAAGCAAGTAGAAAGGTGATGTAAAAGGAAGCAATAAGGAAAAGAAATTGCGAAATGTAAACGGTAATGCAATGAGTAAACACGAAGATAGAGTAAAGGAAATTGAAAACTAGAAAAGACACACATCTCCTTCCTTAGCAGAGCAAAAAATTGAAGCAAGAAGTTTCAAAAGGAAGGAAATAGTAAAAGAACGTACATACATGAACAAGAAAGAGGTATACCACGAAAAATTAACAAAGAAATAGTGCACCAATGTAACCACCACAACCACACCAACTGGCCAGACTGGCGAGGAGGATGGAAACACTGAACACAGCAGGAAGAAGGAAAACGACAAGAACAAATGTAAGCAAAAGGTGACCAGCACCCAAAACAGAAAGCAAGCAAAGGTGAATTCCAAAAGCAGGAAGAGAAAAACACCCAAACAGAAAGCAATCATAAGTAAATAACGGGTGACTTACACCCTACCAGAAATCAAGCAGAGGTGAAAACACAAAATAGTGAATCCCCAAGCAGTAAATGCAAGGAAAATGCGATCTGGGTGAGCTGCACCACACGTAAATCAAAAGTACAGTCACACCTCAAGTTAGACCATGCATGAAAGTGCAAGGAAAATGCGATCTGGGAGAGCTGCACAACATATAAAGCAAAAGTACAGTCACACCTCAAGTTAGACCACGCATGAAAGTGCAAAGAAAATGCGATCAGGGAGAGCTGCACAACATAAAAATTAAAAGTACAGTCACACCTCAAGTTAGACCACATATGAAAACCTGCGCACAATAAAACAAAATCAAGTAAAGAATCAGAGGAAAAGAAAAATGCTCCAGGGAAAGTGCGATCTGGGTGAACTGAACTACACAGCAAATAAAATTCAGTCACACCTCAAGTTAGACCACGTATGAAAACTTGCGCACAATATAACAAATGCACCGTAAGTAAAAATCATGTAAAGAATCAAAGGAACAAGAAAAATGCTCCATAACAAAGTACAGACTGCAAAACGTAAGAACCTGCATGCCATGCAACAAATACATTACTAACACAGTAGCATGTATAAAGTAATATGATCAAAGGTACATCCAAGAATAAATCAATACAGGTAAATAAGTAAACTTTAGCATGGTAACATAGCAAAAATCAATGTAGGTATACGTAGAAACATAAAAATGCATAATAATAGAGCACCGTAGTAATGGGAGCCAAAGATGAGAAAATGAACATGGAATAGGCAATATGGCAGTACATTAAAGAAATGTAGCACAGTATTAGTTACAGAAATAAAAATGATAAAGTTGGTATAAGTCTCAAAACAATGAACTAAAACAAATAAAGTAGTCACCGTGGTCCGTAAGAAAACATGCTGGGCTTAAAGAAGATGTAGCGATAAGAAAACAGTACCTTGGTTGAAGATTACCCTATAGAGGACGCTGGCAGTAAGCGCTGTAAGGTAAAAATGAAGAAGAGTGACTTCACTCCTTGAGATATGTCACATCTAAATAAATACAATTGCTCCGGCATGTAGAATGTAAGGCAAAGTGACAGCTCCAAATAAATGATGGATCCCTTGAAAATTCAGTTTCTCAGACGAGAAGTACGGAGGCAGTGTAACTGAAGCGCACTGCGGAGGTGCACAAGACAGCAAGGCCAGGAGAGGGAAACTGTCAGCAAAGCCCAGGTGCTGCATGACATCAACGCTTGAAATACTTTATTGGCACGCAAGAAAAGAAAAACGTGGTTGGCAAGATGCTGAAGTACGTTGAATCCTGCGAGACACTTCATATGCTGAGAACAGCTTGATGAGTCCAACCGCAAGATGGCGGCACGTTCGGTGACGCAGTGCTGGGTGGTTGTAGGCAAGTGCGTGCACCCAAAATTGCTGCACGGTAACGCTGAGATGGAGAAGGATTCGAAAGCGTCACTGAAGATCAGAGGATCCACGAGAAGGTAAGAGCGCGTGCTGAGCATGGCGCGCGTTGTTTTTCAAACCACGACAGGACGGTTGAACTGCCAAATGTAGAGGGGAAACCGAGGCCCATATTTAATCAATTATGATTTACCTCAAAATGTTCACAATACTTGCCACCAAACAGGATCCATGTAAAGTGTCAGCGAGTAAGCAAAGCTCAGTCTCTGGGGTGTCCAAAGTTGATTCTTGGCATAGTTGATGCTAGTCACTGGTTCCACGAAAGCATCCCAAAATACACAACGGGTTTGGGAAGTGCTCGCAAAATGAAGAGAAGGTACACCTCTGATGTAGAGCCAGGGTACATCGGCAGTTTGTATGGATGGCGCTTGCTCAAATTGCTTGCTGGGTGCAACGTTAGTGTTTCCCATGTAGAAAGAGTAGGTACACAGGATGAGGTACAGGCAGTATTTGGCAGACAAAGGCAGCAGGAATCAGGCAGGAAGAAGATGTAGCAGGAAACATGCGTCCTGTAAAATGGGTTCTTAGATATAGTGCCAATCTTTGAAGATGCCGGATCCACACAATGGTAGAAATTTTAAAGTAGCAGGAATCGGGTTGGAAAGACATGTAGCAGGAAACATGCCCAGTAAGAAGCAGGCAGTGGAAATCAGGCAGGAAGAAGCAGGTAGCAGGAAATTTACGCCTTGTCTATGGGCTGTCCGGTGAATGTGGACACTGGTAGGGTGGGAGGGCGTAAGATCCTTAGGTAAGTTCTTTTTTTTTAAGTAAAATCTTGTATAAAAGTACCTTTTCAAGCTTGAAGTAAGTCCTCACGCATGGTTTTGAATCCAACTCGTCGCCAATTTATGTTATATCGTAGGTAAGTAGTTCCAGTAGTCTTGGTTAGGTTACAGATGATAAGTTTATTGATCTTAGATGTTCAGATAGGTTTTCCAGTATAGATGTAATAAAGCCCCACCAGGAGCAGCTTCTCTGCCGCTCAGCCCAGGATCCAACTGACAGTCCCACTCACAGCATACCCAACATTCCAATGACATCACATTCACACTAACATTCTACTCTCACTGGCTGAACAGCAGAGGCAGAGAAACAGGGAAGATGTAAGGTAGAAACCTAGATATAACACAATACCACTCACAGCAGGAATCCAAATTATGGCTGCTCAATTTGTGTATGAGTCGTGGGGAAGGTAATAAAATTCAGGGCCCTTTCCTGCAATGCCAACTACAGCTACGCTAACCTAATAAAAGGAAGCTGGGGAGGGGACGGGAAAAACCTTTCCCGCGCACTCCGCTAATGTGCGTCTTCCGGTGGTCTCTGCACTGCTCGGCTGAAGGAGGGGGAGGCGGGGGGGTCACCGTACTATAGCCCCCGTTAGCAAGTATCTTTTTTTTTAAAACCCCTCCCGCGACCGCACACCAACCAAAAACTCCTGCTCGAAGGGAATCACACAGCAAGGCTCGATCCTCGTGTGCTCGCCGCCGGGGACCGAACCGCTACCAGGGCCTAGCCTGGGCTGGGCGAGTAGTCTCGAACCCGAGTGGTTCCTGTCCAGCAAGCGTGTCGTCAGAGATCCCGCGAAGAGCGCCTGCCGCCGTCCCCAAGCCTCCACCCGCCGTCCACCACCTGCAGGGGAACCAAGGAAAAGAAGAGAAACTCCGACGTGATTCGGGGGATCCACTGCACACGGGGCCGGCGCTGATGAGGAAAGAGAATGAGGGCCTGGGCAAGGTGCCCTAAAAGGCCCCCACCATCCCCTCCCCCCCAGCAGGAAGTGACGACACGTCCTTCCCCCGGAAGTAATTCCCGCCGTTTGTCAAGGCCAATCCAGCAGCCCGGAGAGACCCGGGGGCGTGGCCAGGACCCCGGGGTTACGTGTCCTAATGGCGCGCTTCTTACAGTACGCGCTTTTCCAAAGGGAGCAATTGACGCTCATTAAGACCTGATGACCTGTTAATATTCCGAAGTGATGCTATCCCACACCTCCTCATCACATTTAGTTTTGTGCAATCTAACTTCAAATGGAGCCCTGCACACAATACTGTTGTCTGTGCAGCACCTTAAGTGCGAGGTGCTCCTGCTGACAGAATAATGTTTCTGATAAAGAGCCATGCTGCTCCTCGGACACAGGCCTTCGGCGGCCTACATTCCGGCACCACCTGCCGTTCCTCCCCACAGCACCAGCAGTATCTGCCGCTGATTACAACGGCAGCATGCTACTATACAGCAATTAAAGTGGCAGTCGCACAGTTCCTAACCGGTCTAAATTAAAGAAGTTGCTGTTAAACCATGTCATGGTGGTCAATGCATCGACCTCAGAATGATGAAAGGCTGAGTTGACCCTTGTGGAATTCAAACTCGTGAGCTGCAGGCCACCCAAAGTTATCAGCAGTATGCATCATGGGGCCATCTTACAGCATGAAAACGTATTGCGCCCTTGCAAGAGGAAGGTCTTGTCAGCAAGACGGCCTGGTGCCCCATGCTGAATGCGGCACGGATGCCCGCTGAACCCCGCCTACTGCACCCTACGCTGTCCTTCGCTCGTCCAGGACAGGCAGTCTATCAGCTCAGGCCAGGTCTGGAGTATTATAACCAGTTGTGAAGTCCACATCTGGAGCAGTGTACGGCGTTCATCGGAAGCAATGTGTGAGTACTGTACGCAGTTCGGGAGGCCACAACCGGAGACTCACATTCAGTTTTGGTCGGCACATCTAGAGAATCTTTGGATGCTCTTCTGTAATATTATGACCCTGTGGTGTTGTCTCCAGTTCTGGAGTTCTCATTTAGGATGTTGTGCTGGGCTGTGGAGGTTTCATCTTCTGAATGATGACAGAGACAGACAGCTGGTGGGAGCTGCCAAGGTGCACGCTCTGAGCCAGAAAGGGCACGGAGGCAGAGATTCATACGAAGTTACATCAACCATCAGTGTAAAGTGATGACAGTGCATGCCTGTGGCAGCTTGCCCTCAGTGGTCCTCCACTTCCACTGCTGTCAGTCTGTCATCAGCATGGCACCGCATCACTTACAGCAGACCAGGGACGACTTACCAAACAGTTTCAACGTTTCCATGGCAGCCTGGAGGTTGGATAGATTAGTGGGGATGCGCTGTCAGTAGAGTGAAGGACAGACCTTTGTTAGGGGAGTCTGTCAGGCTGCAGCACAGTGGCATGTGGGTGTGAAGGGTGGGTCGGTTGGCCATACCAAGGTTGTACACGTCCCCGTTGCCTGGCGGATGTATATTTGTGAGTGTCAGGCTGCTTGTGGAAGCGTGTGCTCCTGGATGCTTTCGTAACCTGTTAAGTGCATGTTTCAACAGTGCTGAGTGGACGATGTGTATGAATAGTGTCCGTATTTATGCAGCTGCGAAAGTCGTGTGGTATGAAGTGTTGTGTGAACGGTGATGCTGGAGTATGTGCTGTAGCTATTTTGTGTGTGTGTGTGCGGTGTTTTGCCTAACATGTGGTGCACGGTACACTAACAGGTGCTTGATTAGGGACGTGTGCTCTTGTGAGAGCCTTAATGTCACAGAGTAGCAGGCAGTGCTCCACGAGCACTTTACTTCCCAGTCCAACGCTTGGTGGAGGACAGGATCGTAAGAGAATTCACAAAGACTTGGACGATACACAGTGTGAGAGCAAAGACGGAGTTGGCGCCGAAGAAGGATTTATGGTGAGGTAGCTAGAAGGGATCTGAGCTGGGGGACAATCTCGGCAGCCTGCCGTCCATAGCCTTGCGTCTGTTCTACTCTCCAAGGAGACATTAAAATATTTTGAGGCGTAGCTTTCCCAGCTCCCTCTCTCTTCTCGTCCCCCGGCCTTAATAGCTTTTCTTCTGAGCACAAGACATCCTGAACCACTTGTTCCTAAAAACAGTAACACAACATTAAGAGAGGCACCTGTTCACTCGCCTGGCTGAAGGCTTGTCTCAGCTTCTGGCACAGGTCCTGGCCACAGAGGTTTGCTTCCCAGCCAGGGTGTAAAGCTAGCTCCCCGTAGGATGGTCATTCCATGTCATCATGGAAACGGATCCAAGCCTGGGGTTTTCACCTTTAAATAATTTCTATTAGGTTTGTTAGTCTAACTAGGTTAATGGAACCAAAACAAGACTACAATATCTAGAATGCATTAAATATTGCTGCCATGGACTAAAAAGGATACTCCGGAAGACGTGGAGTGAGGAGTCCACCCTACTGCCCAGTCTCACCTTTGCTACATTTTCACCCTTGAAAATCTAGTCCACCCCTAGAGGAAGTGGGCAGCCATCTTTGAGTCAGTAGTAAGTCACTCAAGTTTCTTCAACGTCTATGCTCCCATTGCTACGGCTTAGAGTACAGCACTTCTGGGCGACTATTTGAGGCACAGGTACTACTGGAGTTAGAGACCCAAGTCCAATTAGCAAGTTTTAAGCTCACACACTTTGGGCCCGATTCACAAAGGTAAACTGAGACCAAAGTTTAACTTTACGTCTGTCGGTATTCACAAAGGGCATTTACGAAAAGTAAAGTTAGGCTTTTCTCTCAGTTTAACTTAAGTTTTGGTCTTAAGTCTAACTGAGACCAAAACTTAAGTTAAACTGAGACAAAAGTCTAACTTTACTACTCGTAAATGCCCTTTGTGAATACCATAAGTCGTAAAGTTGGACTTTTGTCTCAGTTTACCTTTGTGAATCGGGCCCTAAATTTGGAAGACCAAAGTGCAAAACTTTACATTTCTTTCAGTAAACACTTTCGGAAAGTTGGGGGCTGGATCCTCCAAATAACGGCTCCCAGGCAACTCCTCAAAGGACAGGCTGAAGAGAACAGTAGAATCTAAGATTAATGCTCCTTTCAACACAGGTGCGCAAAACGATTTATTTGTGAGCACAAATGTAAGATCATGATTTAAAGAAGCTTGAATTGTGGACATTTATAAAATTTCCTAGTAGAAAGGAAAAAACAAGTAACCTGCTACTGCGTATTTCTAACACACAAGCATCAGAATTAAGGTGAAACAGATGGATGTTTGAATTGTACAGTGTAAAAGGTTTCCATGCCTACTTCTTGCGATTTTTATAAATCCTTTTCATGTCAGAACGACATGAAAGTCTTCGAAAAAAAATTGGCAAGGCACAGTTTTGTTTTTATTTTCTATGTTTTTTTTTGTATGCGGCACAAGCCTGTACAGATAAAATGTCAGAAGAAGATGTACAAGCCTTGAGCAGAGCAGTATGGGCCGCAGATGGGAGTGGCTGGTTTAAGGTGTCTAACTAAAAGACCCAGGTCCTAGCATATCCTGCACTAATCTGCTTGAAGGCTAATCAAAGGTCTGGAAGAAGAAATAAGTTGTTAAAAGTTTCCTGAATCTCAGAAAGTCATTTTCCAGTCTCAGATGAATGGTGACTGAGTTCCAGATGAATGATCCCTGTGTATAAAGGATCTTCATCAAAACTGCTTGATGCAGAATGAGCAGATCAAGTGCACTTTCTAGTTTGTAGGTCTTGGACTGCTGGTGGGAATGGCACTGGGTGTGAGTTCGGGGGACTTGCCTATAGAGCTTTATGGACGGATAGAGTGCCTTTAAATTTGCTCTGTCCTTTATAGGGAACCAGTGGATGACTTTTAAAGCAGATGTGAAAATTATCAAAGCATTCAGGCCAAATAGTAGCTGAGCGGCTTGTTTTTTTAACCCTTTGGAGGTTGGCGACTGATCTATTCAGCAGGCCAATGTACAAGCTATTTCAATAGCCAATATGAGCTGAAGCTCACAACAACAAGTTTAATGGCATTTTTTTGCAGCAGGTGGAAGAGGGGAATTATGTTATGGGGCAGACAAAAGGGAGGGAAAGCGGTTTTAGTGACATTGTTTTTCTGTTTATGAAAGGGAGCTCAGTGCCAAAAACTGAGACACAGATTGTGGAGAGGGTCGGAGCCTTGAGCCAAGTGAACAGCAGATGCTGACGGTTGACCATCCCCATGTGGTGGATCTAGGATTCATCTCCTTTCAACCGAGCCAGTTCTCCTGCATCCAGTGGTGAAAATAGGAAATGCAGATGATACCTCAGATTGGTTGCCAGAATTTCCAACACTTTTCAGATGGAGGTGTGGGTCTTTGATTCCCCCTCTTCGTTGCAAGCCTGATTGGAAGTCACTGAGGAGGCTATTTACTTCTAGGTGGGAAGAAAGTTGACAAAACAGGATAAGCCTGAGATAGATCTGTAGCTGGCAAAATTCTCAGAGTGTGCGGATGATGTTTGGAGCGTTGGGGTGATACAATATGTGTGAAAGACTGAGGAATGGATCCAATGGTATAGGAAGAGTTAATTAACTGGTGATGAGTGGCAGCAGTGGTGGGAGGCCCAGATTGAAATGAGTAGGTGTTGGTGATGGGGTAAATGGATGTTCCTCAGACCAGTGAGCAGGAATGAAGTTACCCTCTCTCAGGTCAGAGATTTTATTGGTATAGCAGGATAAGTTAATAATTTAAAAAATATCTATGGATGTTGGCCACTAAGGCTTGGGGGAGGGATCCTGGAGAACTCTGTTAGTCATGAAGTAGAAAAATGCACATCAGGATGATTTCGGTAACCCTATGGTGACTTCGGAAGTGCGCACTATACTTCAGAGTTGAACAGAGTATGCATAATGACAAATGTTCTCTTTAGGAGATTAATGAAAAGTTTTCAAAACTTTTTGGTATCATTTTTTAAATTCAGCTTAATAACACCCACAAAGGGAGGGTTCGCAAGAGACAGCCCTGGCAAAATTTCCAAGAAATATTTTTCATAAATTTGTAAAGGTGAAAAAGTCTGAAAATTCATGACTTTGCAAATTTTCCTAAAATAGAATTTTCTCCACATGTAGCTGCCATACCTTCTTGGAGAAAGCTTAAAGCATTAATGAATGCGTCTTTCTTAACTTCGAAAGGTGTCTCAGAAATTGCTTCGATAAAATCAGAGATCCCAGGGGGCAAAAGCAAAATACACCCCCCCATCCAAAGTGAACATGAAAAACCGGGAAAATACCCTTTTTCAGTATTTTGTAATATATTAAACAGCACTTTAGAGTGAAATATAACGAAATTAAAATTGGATTTATAAAGAGCAAACGTATGCTCAAAAAGAGCTTCTAGGCGCTATTGTACGATTGAAATCATCCTAACCAGAACCAAAAAAAGGGGGACCACCCAGATGAACAAAGGATCTAGCTAGTTGAAAGCCTGATGAAAAGCCACGTTTTAAGATCTTTAAGAGGGAGCGATCCACAATCGAACAGTGCACTGCTACATTCGGGTAAATGTTAACTCTTTAAAACAAGCATTAGTAACAGATCTGCATTCTTCTATAATTAAAGTGCTTTTTTATGAGAGAGTTTCTGTGATTGAGTGCTTGAATGTGAGAATTAGTCAATAGCTGGACGGATGAGTGAGACCATGGGTGAATGATTGAGTGAGTACACAGATAATTATTGGGTAATTGAATGCATTAATGGAGGAATAACTCAATGAAAGCATGGAGGAATAGTTGATTAAGTCAGCACAAGCATGGATGAATGGCTGAGTGAATGGGTGTTCGAGTGTATACATGAATGCACACATGTTATAACAATCTTATAGAAGAGGCCTCAACGAGCAGTAGTGGTAATATTATACACTATGTCAGTGAAAGCATTACATCAGGACTGGGCACCTCCAAGCCAAGGATGTCAATAATATTTGAAGAAATACCACCATTATGTATGCATCAGACCAGGGATGGGCACCACTGTGTCAAGTGTGTCTAAAAAGTGGTAGAAATTTCCGTCATTATACCAGTGCAAGTATTACATCAGGTCTGAACACCGCCATGCCAAGAAGGCCCACCTTTTATCAAGAATTACCGCTGTTATGACAGGTCAGGGCAAGGGTTACACCAGGGATGGCACCACAGTGCCCCGAGCGCCTAAGATATGTAAAGAATTACCACCGTTATTTCAGCGTTATTTCAGGGAAAGCATTGTGGAGTGATGGCCATGATTACAGAAAGAATGCCCACAGTGTGTCAAAAAATACCAACAATATGCATGTCTGAACCCCATCGCTCAGTAATCCATCTTGCAGATCCATAACTTTCCTCAATAACCCTTAGTGCATGCTCAGATTAAAGCTCAGATATGTGCAGTACCATCAAGTATTGCACCATCACCAGCTGCACGACCATGTTTGCGCAATCACTCATTCGTTTGTAGTGCATGTTTCGATTTGCATCATCACTCAATAATCACAGTAGGTGTTCAGATTTGCACCATCAGATTCACGCCATCGCTCAGTAATCACAGTAGGTGTTCAGATTAGCATCATCCCTCATTAGTCTCAGTAGATGTTCAGATTTGCATCATCACTCAGTAATCACAGTAGTGTTCAGATTCGCATCATCAGATTCGCAGCATCGCTCAATAATCACATTTGGTGTGCAGATTTGCACCATCGCTCATTAATCACAGTAGGTTTTCAGATTCACACCATCCCTCAGTAATCACAGTAGGTGTTCAGATTTGCCCCGTCACCAGTAATCACAGTAGGTGTTCAGATTTGCCCCCTCACCAGTAATCACAGTAGGTGTTCAGATTTGCCCCATCACCAGTGATCACAGTAGGTGTTCAGATTTGCCCCCTAACCAGTAATCACAGTAGGTGTTCAGATTTGCCCCGTCACCAGTGATCACAGTAGGTGTTCAGATTTGCCCTGTCACCAGTGATCACAGTAGGTGTTCAGATTTGCCCCGTCACCAGTAATCACAGTAGGTGTTCAGATTTGCCCCCTCACCAGTAGTCACAGTAGGTGTTCAGATTTGCCCTGTCACCAGTGATCACAGTAGGTGTTCAGATTTGCCCCGTCACCAGTGATCACAGTAGGTGTTCAGATTTGCCCCGTCACCAGTGATCACAGTAGGTGTTCAGATTTGCCCCGTCACCAGTGAGAAAAAGGGCTTGAACAGCAGTTCTAAAGTCACCTTCTGGAAGAAACGGTGTAAGGATATGGGGCCATTAGTTATGTGGAAAGCACAAGTATTGGGGCCACACTCACCCCTTCATTGGGAACCAAACACCCCATTGTAGCGCTTGACTCTTTCAGGATAGTGAAGAGGAATGCCTACTTAAGGGAGGTGTTTTGGGCTAGGAATCACCAATCACAGGCACGCAATAATAGCACTCAATAAATGATTGTCCAGTCTGGGCTTTTTCTTCAGAAAAGGAAAAATAAATTTATTAAACACACACCACTTAATACTATGCAGTAATTTGCAAATATACATAAGGCTGGTGGAAATGCCTTTAGCAATATTATATTTGACCCCTAAAGGGTCACGACCCCAAAAATCCGACCTCCCCCACCCCCTGTACAATAAAAAACATAAACAAATAGTAGGGTGTCAATTTCAATGATGTCAATGTTACTGGACTTGGGGCCAGATGGACGACCATTTCAGCACACGCAAATGGAAAATCGTGCCGTTTGTGACCGCTAAAAAGGGTTGTAGCATGTACAAATAGGGTTTACGAGTCGCTATTAGGAAAGGGCATGCCAAGGGCATCTCTTCCTAATAGGGAGTCGCAGGGGAATGTACGATTGATTTGCGACCGCAAATGTGGTCGCAAAAATTGTAGTTACCACCTATTTCAAATTGGTGGTAAGCCAGTTGCAATCTAGAAGGAGTCCCACTCCGGCACCCAGCAAGGCTCCATCATTGGGGAAAACTCGGGAAGCCCACCCTGGCGGCCCCTGCCTGCTCTCCAGCCAGCTGACATTCTCCTTCTGCCGCTTTTCTCCCCTGTCCGCTCCTGTTGGCAGGGTGTATCTTCTCTGTGGTGGTCACCATGCTACCCCCAGACAAGGGTACAGGGTGCAGGGTTTAGGTCCACCACAGCTGGGAGAGCACGGCAGTGCTCCCTGTGATCCTTTTTAGTTGAGGGCCTGGAGCTGGGGTCCCGAGCCCCTCCTCCTCTTCTTGGGGGGACATGACAGTGCTTCCCCTCCGCCACTTGCATTGGGGGCCCGTAGATGGGATCCCAGGCCCCTTTCTTCTTTGTTACGAGAGGAGCGCAACAGCACTCCCCCTGCTTCTTTAGTGGTGGTGGGCACGGAGGGCGGTCTTGAACCCCCGTGTACTTAAACGGGCCTGGGGATTGGGATCCACAGGCCCTCAGAGCTCTAGGGAGGGGGACCCATGCACACCCCATCCCAGGGTTTATAACTTATAAACGCTCCTTGCATTGACCCCCGGGCCGTGGCCTACCCTGGAGGGTTCTGAAGACTAAGGCAGCGGAGCTCCACATGCTACGATCCTTGGCTGGGGAGGGGCGGTCAAAGGTCAGATCCTTGTTTTCTGGATATCTTGTGCGCCGTTGGGTCGATTCTCACAATCTTGGGCTCATTTTGCCCCAGATGGAAAGCCCTAGCCACCTGGCACCTTGTCTCAGGCCTTCTGGTCGCTAAGGTGACACACATTGTAGGGTGCTGGTACCCCTGGCTCCTTGCGCCAGCATTTCTCCTTTTGCTTGCCCCCCCGGAGCTTCTCTCCTCTTGTGTGGACTAAGAACTCCAGTTCTTCTACATACTAGTCCCTGGTTTTGGAGAGAGACCCACTGGTCCTGGGGTCAACTGTAGGCAGCCCTTAGTCCAAGAGGGCATCTGGAGGTTTCTCCTTCCAGTGGTCCTAGGCTGCCGCCATCCATTCCCAACTGCAACTAAAAGCACTCTCTTCCCCTTGTGCAAGAGTTTATAAGTAGGGGTGGAAAGTTCTGGAAGCCAGACCCCTCTAGCCAATCCTGGGGTACTATTTTACCTCCCCACCCCTGTCCCAACCCTCCAGCACAGCATGCTGGGACAAATCAAGATGGTACCACTCAGGAGTCACTGCTCACAACACCATCTTCGGGGCCTCAGCTCTGCACTTCACTGGCAACACTGTCAGGGCCTATCCCACCAAAACTTCCTGTGTTGTCTCCAGAGGTTTGGACTCCCTACTTTGTCCAGTGGGCCTGGGCTGTCTCATCTCTGGTACAGTGTTGCAGCTAATCAACAGATGCAGAGTTTCCCCACCCCTTCCTCCACAGGAGCTGAGTGAAGCACTGTTAATTGATCCCTTTGTGTGGGAGGCCTTTTTCCTTCTGCTGAAGAACGATGTAATTAACTGGGCCCAGGAGGGTGACAGAAGAACTGGGCTCTGATCCTGAACTGAGCCAGAGAAATAAGACAATTCTGGATGACCATAAGGTGTACATATATCTGTTTGGGACTTGCATAATCCATCTTTGGCGCACATTTCACCCCAATTTGATATCTTGATGGATTTTGTAGGCTGAAGGGAAGCAAGACTGCACTTAAACACAGATTTCCCCCATGTATATAAGAAAGTGTTACTGCAGTCAAACCAGTAAACCACATTGAATTTACCTAAGAGTGTCCACTAATATTATAAGGCCTACCTCAAGTCAGTATCTAACCCTACAGAGTCCCGCTGCGCCATGCTGCCTGGGCATAGTTACCGAGCTGCACACAATGGTAGTCTCACATGTGCAGCCCTCACACATGTGCACGTGTTGCCAGCCAAGTGCCTCCAACCCTTGCTGCGCTGCAGTGGCCTTATCTTAAAAGATGAACACTAGAAGTAAACACATGCAGTCCATTTAGCAAGTGTTAACCGTCGGTGAGTCACCAGTAGTGAAGGTTGCCAACAGTAAAAAGTCCAAAACCAGATGGTCGCAAAGGGAAAAATCTAGGCAGATTAAATGGACTGAACCCATTTAGCTACAAATGGTTTGCCTTTCTTTAGAAGAGAGTGCTGTACCAGGTCGTCTTTATGTTTTGGCAATGTGTTTATTGAGGAAGAGGTTGATGTCCGGTGATTTGGCACAGTACAGTGTACAGTTTTACCTCTTTATTAATGTAAAACAAACATATTGTGTTTTGATATTGGCCAAAAAAACTACTGCTGCCCATCATTTTAACTCATAGATCAGGAGCTTCAAAACACTTACTCGCCCTCACATATGTTATGTTATAACCATTTATAAAGCGCACGGCTACTCCGAGGAGTGACCCGGCGCTGGCAGTGGAGGGAAAGAGTCGCATGCGGGTTACTAGTTGTTAAAGAGGTAGGTTTTGAGCTTCTTCTTGAACAGTTCGAGGCTGTCTATCAGTCTCAGGTAGGGTGGGAGTCTGTTCCAAGAGAGGGGTCCAAGATAGGAAAAGGATCTCCCACCCATTCTGAGATGAATAATTCAAGGTACACTTGCCAAGTGTGCCGTGGAAGAGCGGAGTGTACGGGCGGGGGTATATGAACTAATTCTCTCTTTGAGATATGATGGCCCTGTCCCGTTCAAGGACTTGTGCATGAGCACCTTGGCTTTAAACGTCACCCTTTATTTCATCGGGAGCCAATGGAGGGCCCTTAGGTGGGGAGTCATGTGGGATCTGGGAGGGAGTCTGAGCAGCAGTCTTGCTGCAGCGTTCTGTACCACTTGAAGTCTATTGAGGAGGTAGTCAGGGAGGCCCAAATACAGTGCATTCCCATAGTCCAGTCTAGATGTGATCAGGGCCTGCACCACCTTTCTACCCGCCGCCTCAGATAGGAGTGGTAGAAATGTTTTCAGCATGCGAAGCACGCTGAAGCAGGACCCCGTCAAGGCTTGGATCTGCGGGAGGAAGGAGAGTAAGCTGTCAATTTTGACTCCAAGATTCTTGACACAGTTTTGCGAGGGGCCTAGATGTGGTCGATTACTTGGTCAGCAGTCTTCTGCAAAGTTGTGAGGGACAGCTCCAAAGGTCACGATCTCTGTTTTATCCGGGTTGCATCTCAAATGATGCAACTCCAACCATTGAAAGACTTTGGTAAGACAACAATAGATCACCTTCTCTTCTAAGTCCATGTCTTTATCACGTGAACAGCAGCTGTGTGTCATCTGCATACGAGATGACCCTAGCGCCAAGCGACTCTGCGAGCATGGCAAGGGGTGTCAGGTAAACGTTGAACAGCGTAGGACTGAGAGCCGACCCCTGTGGGACTCCCACCGACAGGTGCCTTGCATGAGCTGTATAAGGTAGCAGCCAGACTTCCAGCGACCGTCTGTCCAGGAATGATGCTAACCAGCTGTAGGCCTGATGTCTGATCCCTATTTCGTGTAAGCGCTCCAGCAGCTTGAGATGAGGTACCGTGTCAAATGCCGCTGTGAGGTCAAGCAATATCAGCATTGCTTTGCCTCCCCTATCAAGGATGTTTCGGATGTGTTTAGTAACTTCCAGAAGTGCGGTCTCAGTGCTAAATTGGGGACGGAAGCCAGATTGCGTAGGGTGAAGAATACCGTTGGCTTCCAGATATGTGGAAAGTTGGCAATTAACTTCTTTCTCCAGAATTTTGGAGAAGGCGGGAAGAAGGGAAATAGGCCTATAGTTTACTGCTTGCTTAGGGTCTGCAGCAGTTTTTTTTAGCAGTGGCAAAACTTTGGCCTTTTTCCACATGGAGGGAACCACCCTGTCGCCAATGAAGAATTGAAAATGTGGTTTACAGAGGGATTAATCGCTGGAGCTACCATATTTAGCACCATTGTAGGGCAAGGATCCAGGGGGGAACCGGATTTGAGGCTTTTTAGTGCTGCTAAGGACTGAGCGAGGGAGATGGGGTGAAGACGTCTAAGGTGGCATACGTGGGAGAGGAAGGAGATAGTCTCAGCCCGTGACTCTGAGAGAAAGGTGCTGGATTCGAGAAGCTTTTTGTGAAGGATGCCTACGAGGTATGCATGTTTTCTCACAAAAGGCTTCTGGAAAAAGGTGCAAAAAGAAATATTGGACGTAATGGATAAAGAAATACATATTACATATAAACAAACAAACTGGAAGATCACAGAGGAGGAAAGTCTCACTAGATATAAAACATTACTTTGTGTTCTGGGTTTCTGGTTGCAAAAGAAACGTCAAGGTATATTAGGGATGGGCGGTATAATAGAACAGAATAGACTAGAATAGAAGAATGGCAGAAGAGAATAGAGGAAGGGAAGGCATATTTGTATGGCAGCCAAAGAAACTATAAATGAAGTAAGAGGGTGACCATATAAATGTCAGAAAATACGAGGATCCTGGAGGGCACTCATAGGGCTGTCAGAGGGAGAACCAATTAGGGAGTGGGGCATAATTAGAACGAAGGAAAAACATCAAGTAATTCAAACATAACCATTTCTAGCCCAGTACTGTGGTCTGTAGGAAAGGGGGACAGAGACACTTTATTTTTCGAACTGTAATTTGACTGAGACATAAAGAACATAAGTTTTGTTAAAGTAAGAAAAACGAAGAAAAAGAGCTGTAAAAAACGACTACCAATTACATTTGCTGAACAGACTGCTGTTAGAGCATACATGGTCTCGAAAGAGTTGCAGACTCAATTTTAAGAAGTGCACATCAAGTATTAATTGCTTGAACAATGGTGTTAAAATTATGGGAATCGATTGGAAGATGGCTATCTCCACTGACATATATTCTGTTTGGGCATATTTTAGAGATATTACGGAAAGTAAGTAAAGTGTTATACACACTACAGATCACAAATATGGAGCAAATGCATGAGCATATGGATCTAAATTTGGGAGTATGAGCTAGAAAATGATTTATTGCAAATTATTCAGTAATGCATTGCATTTCCTTAATAGCAGATAAATCTGAACTATCTTACAATGACCCCAGGTTTCTTAAGCGCCTTATCTCTATCCACAAAAGGGTCATCTGGATTATCAATTTATATACAGGGGAAGGACCCTGCAGTATACTACAAAAACAGCGTATATAACCAGTGGTGTATATATCCTCAAATCACTGGCAAATATTGTGTATACATAGAAACTCTACATTGAAGCAGTGAAATCTTTAGAGAGATGGAAATTTGAACTTGATGCCTGATTAAGAGGTTGACATTGGATGAAGGCATCTGTATTCTTTTTTGAGCGAAGGACTGTTGAGGGGCTAGAAAAAGGAGAAAGGTAAAGTGAGATCACTGGAAACAAGCAAATTAGATCAAACATTCAGAGACCTAAGGGGTCTATTACGATGGCGGTCGGATGTCCACCGCTGGGCCGGCGGTGGCGCCCGCCGGACCGGCGGTGGACATCCGCCTGCGATCGCAACCAGGAAAACCGCCGGTCAAATTAGGATGGCGGTGGTGACCGCGGCGGTGGGAAATTCTGACTGCCGCTTTTCTGCCAGTTGCCATCCGCACTCCTGCCTGGCGGACGGAGCAGGACCGGGATAATGGTGGCGGTGCAGAGCAGGCTCCGCCGGCAGGATTATGATGCCGGCGGAAGCCAGCCTTTCCTCAGCGGTCAAACCGCCATGGAAAGGCATGCAGAGATTGTCTTCCGGGGCCCCGTTGCGGGCCCCCAATGTGTTGGGGGGGGGGTGTGGGTGCACTGGGGGGGTACCCATGGTCCCCCCCTACATTTCCCTATACCAGGTGGCAGGCACTGTGCAGTGCCTGCCACGCAGTGCAGGGAAATGCAGGACATGCTCCTTTCGGCATCGTGGCGGTGCTGCGGGCAGCAGCAACCGCCGCAATGTTAAGGCCCGCGATCAGACCACCGCGGTCGGATTTCGACCGCGGGTCATCGTAATTCGACCGGCGGTGATGTCGTGGTCCATGCAGGCGGTCTTTTCCCGCAACCATGGCGGTCGGGGAGGTTTTCCGACCGCCATCGTAATAGGCCCCTTAGTTCGGTTTAATTTCTGGGAAATTTGGTCACAAGATGAAGTTTGAGAAAGTTGTCAGAGCTATTCTCACAACCTCGAGATCTCAGTTCTTAGGCTGAAAAGTAGTGTGTGTGTGTGTGTATGTATGCAGAATTTCTATGAGGTGAAGATAGCAAAAAGGCAGCAGAGAGATGCACATGGTCAAAAACATCTGCAAAAGAAGATAGAAAGAAAGGGGGTTTTGCCCCTCTCACTCCACGTAACCAGGGTAGTACAACTAGAACGCAAAAACTGTGGAAACCGTAGGGACAAATTAGTGTACAATACAGTAGCTCGATGAAAAATCAATTTTCACTGGAAAATTAATTTAATTCTACCAAAATCAATTTGTTAATATCTAAACCTGTCTATGCAAATATTTATGCTCTGTATTATTTTTTAGTCTCTGATACTGATACAGCAACATAAAAATAATCCAGCTCATTTTTAAATTCTTACTCCTTGCTTGCGCTCCTTTGTATGAAACATTCCAACGACCAAAGAACGGCCTCAAAAGAGATAGGCACCATGGCATTCGGGTTCATTCGAATCCAGCTTATTAAATAATTCACAAAAAAGTGCAGAGGTGCAAAAATACCTTCGGGTTGAGATTGCGCTACATAAAACTGAAAAACAAATTACCCCAAAACTCAGGGTGGTCACAACAGAGACCATATGTATCTAGATCATTCAAAACATGGGACGCTGTCCTAAATGTTCCTATCCTCTTAGCTTCTGTTCTCATCAATAGGTCTTGAAAAGAGCTGCCTCTCTGGTTATTTTGAGCCACGAAAAGCAATGACCAACTAATCTCATCCTCTTAAAGGTTCATGATGATGTAGTGTTCAACCATGGGTGCCCCATGGACTTGGCATTTAATCCGAAATCTATGTTGCAATATGCGTGTTTTCACCAGTTGTGTTGTTTGACCTATGTATAGTTTCTCACATGGACATTTTACATAGTAGATCACATTCTTGGCGGCGTTGGGGCGTTCCTGATTAATGACTTCAGGTATGTTGTTCTAGATTCTGAGTCCATAGATGGAAAAGACATACTGCCTTGTTTTTTCTTTTTTCATTCTGAAGTCCGCACTTTGATGGTGTACAGAGTTACTACCATTCAGATGCAAGATTACGAGGACTTGAACAATGGTTCTGAAGGCGCATCCTTTAAGACACAGTTTCACTTTCTTTAGAAGAGAGAGCTGGTACCAGGCCGTCTTTGTTTTTGACAATGTGTTCCAGTGTGTCCAGGTTAAATCCAAGTATCTTGACAATCAGTGAACGTATGGGTTCAAAGCCATGACGGTTCATGTCACAGAGAGAGGTGTGTAGTGTTTCTTGTTTGTTTTTCTTGGCAAATACCAAACATTCTGTCTTGGTTGGGTTGAGCTTCAGGTAGGCACTGGACATCCAGGTCTAAATGATGTGCAGACAGTGTATGATGTAGAAGAGACTTTTTTTATTTTCTCTTGGGCTTTTACTCTAACTTTTAACTTGATGTTGAAGCTCTATGAGAACAGGTTTTCTCCCAGAAAATTGTGAAGGCATCAACAGCAGAGCAAGTCCCCAAACAGCACATTTCTCAACAGATTGCTGCCCTGCATGGTTTTACTTCAGTGATCTTTCTTCCATTATTACATTATCAGCACTGCTAACATACATTAGTTGTGTACTTAGCAAGCATTAACATCAATGACTTTCTTTATTAATGTTGCATCCAAATTGTGCAGATTTTTGTAGAATTATAGAGAAACTCTGCCTTGTAGCACCCTCGTTTTGTTGCAGAAAACGTTTTATCATGAAAATAGAAGTCACCTTACACATTTTACGAAAGATGAAGATCTCAGGGAAATAGTGACACCAAGGCCATGAACCAAAAACTCAGCTCTGCAGGTAATATTAAGTACCTGGCCTCTTGCACAGGAACCACAGTATGACACCATGTAGAATGACCTGGCAGTATCCTCAACATGTCCAAGAAGGGCCAAAACCTTTTACCACATGAAATATAAATCGTGATTGACTGGAACTTTCGGACAAGACAGAATGCAAATTGAAGGTCCTCAAAGCCTCACTCCTTGGCATGTCAGATGTTTCCTCCCTGGGATGCTCTCTCACTCCTACCCACCATTGTCTATGCCTCCCTTATGCAAAAGACCTTGTTAAAAATACAAACCACGTTTTCCCCCTTTTGTTTTCAGCCCTTGTCATTTGGTATCACTAAAAATGAATCCACCTCTTAATATGTGGGTGCAATGCTGCATGTGCCTTTAAAATAGATACATGTTCTTTCCACATTCGTTGTTTTTCTATAGCGCTCATACAATCAGCTTCAAAGAACTAGCAGAATCAGGACATGATCACAAGCCCCTGAGATTTCTGGAGAGATTTCTATGCCGGCATCTTCAACCAGCTCACTCAAAGACTCCATGCCATCCAAAATACTGTCGCCATACTCATCCTAGACGTCCCCAGAAGCTCTCACATCACTCCCTACCTCATAGAACTACACTGGCTACCCATCCAGAAGCGATGTCCATTCAAGCTGTTCGTCCACACCTACAAAGCCCTCCACAAGACTGAACCTGCGTACCTCAATGACCATCTTCAACCCTACCATCCAAAGAGACATCTATGCTCAGCTTCACTCGCCTTCACGAGTCCCCCGCATCTGCAGAAGCAAGTCAGGAGGACATTCCTTCTCCTATGTCGCAGCCAAGACCTGGAATGAGCTCCCTCAACAGATCAGGACTGCCCTTTCGCTACTCAACTTCCGCAAGAAACTGAAGACCTGGCTGTTCAACTAAGAGCTCCGACCAATGTTCCTACACCAGCGCCTGGATACCTTCACGGGTGGTAAGTTGTGCTATACAAATCGGCCTAACATAACATTACATAACATAACACAGGCCTCAGAAAATCATATAAATGTTACAAGACCTGCTGGTCTAGTGACTTAAATAATCTCCTCGACCTAATTATAATGCTCTTGACCCATAAACTGGTTTCAAATTATATGATCCTGGGCAAATGTTTTAATACTTTGAGCCGCCATTTTCTTCTTTATCACATAAAAGAGCACCTTCAAATACACGAGTTCAGCATATCACTGTCCAAAAATCACTTTTGTTTGATGTAACAGACTAAACTTTTGCACCATATATAATACAAATCTAGCCACATATAGGATACACATGACTGTTGACTTGCCTCTTAGTTCATTACCCACGTTGTCATCAGGCTCGGGGCAGGAATGTTTCTCAAATCATGTTTAAAAACTGTCAATTTTAATAATTACCTACCCGAAGCATGAGGTGGTAGCACACTTATTTGCAATCCGCAGATCTTCCATTGAAATGGCCATAACATTTCCCACTGACGTGGTTTTACTGACAAAACTACGGCTAGGGCGGTCGACCTAAAATCTGGGGAACCGGGTTCGAGTCTCAGCAACAACGCTCAACATCCTGTGATTCTGGGCAAATTACTTAATCTACCCGTGCCTAACAAAAAAAGTGAATGTGTCCTTGTGTAACGCAACTGGTGCTCATGTAAAGCGCTCTGATACCTTTGGGTCTAGTTCGTGCTATATAAAACTACGGGGAAAAAAACTACATATTGTATAATGTTTGGAAATCGAGTTTCTGCAAATATTTGTGTTTGCAGATAACCAAGTAAAGTTTTCTGATTTGTTTTGCTCTTATTTAAATCTTTGTTTGCATTACACTTCTGAATTACAAAAACATTTTCTTTAGTAATTTCTGATATATTTTGAAATACTTGTACTATTAATTTACAAGGTGTTTAAATGCTGTGTGTTAGAAAACAAAAACCTGAGATCTTACAACCTTTTGTTTCACAATGATTGTCAGACAGCTCACTTGACAAAACCTCTAACTGTAATAAAAGAAAGAAAAGTAAACATCATTTTCCAGGATAAGATAAGAAAGAATTAGTTAAAAGACAAACTTACATTTGACTTCTGTCCATGTACAGACGGTCTTTATTGCTCATTAAGTTCACTCACCATGAACGAGTAGGTGCTAAAAATAGCTTGCTGTGATAAAATCTGACTCACCATACCAAGTGGGCGAGTAGATTTTTCAAGGCCTGATAACTGTTAGAAATTGGGTTTCTGTTTGGCAGAGGTATGCACCCTGATCATTTAGGAACCACACTCTTAGTCAGGGTAAGTCAGGTATATACCATAAATTAACCTGTGCTCACCCTCTGGCAGCTTGGGACAGAGCAGACAGGCTTAACATAAGTGGCAATGTGTAAAGTGCTTGTGCCACACTTCAAACAGCAACACAGTGAAAACACCACAAAAAGACTCCACACCAGTTTAGAAAAATAGATTTTAATTTTATAAATAAAACAAAACCAAAACAAAATAATCCAATGAGTAGTCCAAGTCGAGATATGGATTTTTAAAGATTAAATGCAAAAATAGCGCTTGGAAGCAAATAGCACTCAAAGAGTTAATTGGTCGCGCTGGACCAGGACAAAGTCAAGAGTTCAGGCCACCTGCAATGGAGTGCAGGCCGGTTACAGGACCCACGCAGGACCCACTAAGCAAAAGTACCTTAATCCTTGTCACAGCACCAGATGCGTCAATCATCCCCACGCAGTTTGGGTGTTGCGCCGGATTCTTTCAAACAACTGCGGCGATGGGTCAGTTACTTTGAGCAAAGCGCCAGTTCCGAGTGCGGCGTTTCTGGAGGCAATGTGGCGGGTTACTCCACACTGGATGGGCGATGCGTCGATCTTCTCCACACAGTGGCGCCGATGCGTTGGCTCAGAATCAGTGGTTCTGTGGGCTATGTGGTGGTTCAGAGTGCGATGCGCTGATTCTGCTACCGCAACGATGCGTCAGTTCTGCTTCCCGCAGACAGGAGATGCGTCGGTTCGACTGGAACCAAGCACCTGGGTCCACTTCCAATGGACCAGCAATAGGAGCAAGTGGTGAGACTTTGATATCCCTGTGTCTCAAAAACAGCACCTGGGTCCACTTCCAATGGACCAGCAATAGGAGCAAGTGATGAGACTCTGATATCCCTGTGTCTCAAAAACAACATCAAGCCCTTGGAGATCACTCTGGGCTCAAGAAAAGACCAGTTCTTCCTCAGCAAGGTCAGAGGGCACCGGGCAACATAGCAAAAAAGCAGTTCTTCCAGAGCAGCAGTCCAGCAGAATGGCAGTCCTTGAAGCAGCACAGCCGTCCTTCTTCCTGAGTCTCTTTACAGGTCCAGAAGTGTCTGATTTGGTGGCATCAGAGACCCACTTCTTATACCAAGTTGTGCCTTTGAAGTGAGGATGACTTCAAAGAAGGGTCTTTGAAGTGCACAGAGGCCCTTTTTTACTACTCCTGGCTCCTGACGCCAGACTCAGTATAGGGCGGTAATCAGGCCTTTGTGTGGGAACAGGACACCCCATATTCAGGTGTAAGTGTCAGCTTCTCCCTCCAATCCTGCCCAGGATGAGCCATCAGGATGCAGATGGGCACTCAGACACACCTAACCTTATTTTGTATGTGTCTGTCTAGAAGGAATGCACAATGTCATGCTGTCACCCACCCCAGACATGTATTGGAGACAGGCTACAGGCACACAGAGCTTTAAGAGCAGAGAAAAGTAAACTTTTTAAAAGGGGCATTTCTAAAATAGTAATGTTAAATCCAACTTTACCAGTAAAGAGGATTTATCATTACCATTGCAATGATTTGAAACATGACAGAGCTTGCCCTCACCCCCAGCCGACTACACTAAGGCAACCCACTCTGTGCACGCGCCACCACTGAACTCATGCAAGGCTTCAGGCAATCTGGAATGCGGCTGCCAGACTGAACTTCTACCTGCCAAAGAGAGCCCGTATCACCCAGCACCTGAAGGACCTCCACTGGCTCCCTGTCCAGAAGAGATGCCATTTCAAGCTTGTGACCCATGCCTACAAAGTCCTTCATGACCAAGGACTCGCCTACTTGAATCACTACCTGCTTTTCCATCGAACTATCAGGAATCTCTGCTCCATTCACCCTCGCACAGATATCACGTATCTGCCGCTCCGGAGGACGCTTCTTCTCACTCCTCGCCACCAAAGCCTGGAACACCCTCAACCTTCACCTCCGCACTGCCCCCTTGCTGACCCACTTCAGAAAAGAAGTCAAGACCAGGCTTTTCGATTGATACCTGCAGCACAGCGCTTGAATACCCTCTCGGGTGATGAGCCATACTATCCAAGTACCTGATTGATTGATTAAGAGCTACTCTTCCTCAATCAGGAATTACAGCTTAAAAATGTAATACGGAATTCTCAATGTTAACCTATGAGATGGAGTAGGCCTCACAGTAGTAAAATACAAATGTGGGTATTTTTCACTTAAAACTTAAAAGTGCATGTCCTACCTTTTACTTACACAGCACCCTTCCCTATGGGCTACCTAGAGACTACCTTAGGTGTGACATATGTGTTTTAAAAGGAGAGTGTTGTAATCTTAAGATGTATGGAACACTGCCCATGTCATGGAATGTAGTGATGCATGGTGCCTCATGAATCACTCATTCCAGAGCTGGGCATCCTGCTGTACAGTTGGTGCTGTGCTGATATGCTGTGTTCCTGAATAAACCTTTGAACCTCAAACAAGCATCAGGACTTCTTTAATTTAACACTGGCGACGAGTAGCTTTTGCCTGATTGGAGACAGGCACCTTCAGCACCGACTCCCCTGTTTGCCAACTTCGCCTTTGGGACTGTGCCATCATTGTGAATCTGCGCCTACCACTGTCATCATTTGTTTTAAAGAGGCGAGGCCGTGACATTGAATGCTGTCTTCACCCCGAGAACTGTAAGTTTTACATTTATTTTTCCATGATTGAGGCCTCTTAGATGAGCGCGAGGCTGCTGTCTGGGACACGCAAGGCTCACTGGCTCAACTGCCACACCGCGAGCTCTTCCTGAAGCGGTGTTCCCTCGCGCTGAGCCTCCATCGCACTGCATCGCATCACTCCTACTGGAATACATCCTGGAACGCACGCCGCACTCCAGTAAGTAATCACGCTGTGACTACGCGGCGTGCGGCCATTTTGGATCACGCTTTTGTTTATTTTGGAACGCATGCTGGAACGCACGCCGCACTCCAGCACATAATCATGCTGTGACTAAGCAGCGTGCGGCTAATTTGAGTAAAGACTCGTCTCGTCAGGACGGACAACGTTTTCTTTAATTTCTCATCGATCGCCACGCTAGAATCTCGGTACACGGTGAGAGTTGGCAATGTTGGAATGTTATTAAATTTGCCCCAAGTACAGCAGTGACATTGTTTTCATTACAGCAGTGACATTGTTTTTATTACTGAAATCGCCTAGTACTCCAGCGGTCTTATCTTGCTTTCTTGCTAATCGCCAACAATCACTACAAGAATTACTACAGTGGAAACTGTCAAGTTTGGATTTTAACTGTTGGCGCTTTAACTGGTTGGATTTTCAGTTTGCTTATTTTTTTTTTTTTTGCTGTTTTAAATTGACTTGTTGTTTCTCCACATCCGAATATTACCATGACTGCCACAACAAGCATGTCCCAGCCCCCGGCTTTCTTATCAGAAAAGGGTGATCCGATCCTTCCTTGGAAGAGATGGAGAAATTTATTTGACTCCTATATTGTAGCAATTGGGGGAGAGAAGTTTTCAGCATTTAGGAAGCAAGCTATTCTTCTCCACAATTTAGGTGTAGAAGGAAGGAATATTTACGATTGTATGGATCTTATTCCAGTTGGGAATGGTGATGGAGAACCAACTGATGTTTACGAAATGTCTATGACTATGGGGCCGATTCCGATCTCGGCCGGTAGTGCTCCGAATCGGATTCGGATTTACCGGATCCGATTCGGAGCCCTGTTTCCCGACCGAATCGTACGCGGGTCCGGCCGAGCGAGTACGATGCAAGCTCCCGCGAAATCGCCGACCGACTCGTACGCGGCTTCAACACGCTCCGACCGACCGGACACGACTCGCACCGCGCTATGGAGACGTTTCCCGGCCGGGTAAGTACGATGCGCGCCGCAAGCAGTCCGACCGACTCGCGCCGTCCGGCTAGAAAGAACTGTCGGAGCCGGACTTTGGGGGTCCGCGTCGGGACCCCCTGTACGCGTAGGCGCGCGAAGTCGCACACAGGGGGGACCCATGGGTCCCCCTACCTGTGCATGTATGCCGCGATGCGCATGTACGCGCACCCACTGTAGGGGGCGCCCTTGTTCGCCTCGCACCCATTGGAGTCAATGGGAGCCCGCGTACGCGTTGTACGACCGGCTCCCATTGACTTCAATGGAGTCCGACCGAATCGAGTCCGATAGCATGCGAATGCATCGTACTCGTCCGGTCGGACTGCTAGGGTCCGATTCGGTCGGAATTCTCTCCGGGTCCGGCTCGGTCTGAGAGATTTCCGGCCGGAATCGGCCCCTAGGTTGGAGAAATATTTTGGTCCCCGCATTAATGTTGTCCTAGAAAGACACAAGTTTTTTACCAGGTTCCAAGGTCCGGCTGAGCGGGTGGGAAGTTATGTTGCCTCTCTTAAGACCTTAGCACAGACTTGCGAATTTGGTGAACTCTCTGACTCCCTAGTCAGTGATCAGTTGGTGAGGTGCACCAACAGTACCCGAGTTCAGGAAAAACTTTTGTCAAAAAACCTGTCCTTGGCCGAGGCTGTTGCCATTGTAGAAGGTATGGAGAATACTTCTACATGGGTGAAGGAGATGAGGAAAAACCATGAGGATAAAAAGGAGGGGCAAGGAGATGTTCATGCTCTAGTGGATTTTGACACCTTGGAGGCTTGTGACAATATAGCCAAAGTTTCACCTAGTGACAAGTGTAAGGTCTCGGAGAAGGACACCCGATTCCGTGGTCCTCCCAAGGGATTTCTGGCGAGAACAGAACGTGAGGTTCGCTCTCCTAATGCTGGTGGTAATGCTAATGACAAAGCCATGGGGGAATTTCCTAAACCTAAATGTTTTAGGTGTGGGAGTTTCTCACACTTCTCCAACTATCCTCATTGCTATGCCAGAGAGTCTGTGTGCAACAAATGTGGCGTCAAGGGACACTATACTCGGGTTTGCAAGTCTTCTGCAAAAGCTCGTAACCCAGAGAAAGGGGCTGAGACTGTGCGCACTGTTGTTCTAAGTATCAGTGAAAATAATGGTGAAGTTGATGCAGGGAAGATAACAATGCCTGAGTGCAGTATCTTAGTAGACGGTCATAACTTTGTTGTATTGGCTGACTCTGGTTCGCCTTTCACCATGATCGGCAACAAGCAATGGGATGAGAGTGTGGGGTTGAACAGCATGACACTTTTGCCACCTGATATAAATCCTGTCAGTTATGGTGGTGCAAAAATTAATGTCCTTGGTTATGTTGAGGCCAGTATCCAGTTAAAAAATAGACATACTGTTGGTAAAGTCTACGTGGCTGAAAGGGGAGACAATCTGTTGTGATGGAGACACCAGCGTGATTTAGGTATCATGCTCAATCCGAGCGCAAGAGATCCTAGGGATCAAGTCATGTTGGTGGACTATGAATATCAAGGTAGTGAGTACTTTAATAAGTTTCCTGAAGTTTTCACGGATACCTTGAGTTGTCTTAAAGGGTTTGAACACCAAATTGTCCTCAAGGAGAGGACTGTACCCTGTGTGCATAAAGTGAGGAGGGTACCCAATATGATGATGGAACCCTTGAAGGCTGAGCTTGAGAGACTGTTAAACTTGGGAGTCATTGAGGAGATAGAAGCTTCTGAATGGCTGGCTCCCATTGTTTTGGCCCCTAAAGATGGGGGTGCCAGCGTAAGGATGTGGGTGGACTTGAGGGGATTGAACTAATGGATTTGGGTGGATCGCCAACCCCTGCCCAATATATCAGAGTCCCTTAGCATGCTCAAAGGAGCCCGGATTTTCAGTGTGTTAGACTTATCATCAGCCTATCACCAAATTCTCCTGCACAAAGACTCGAGGCATCTTACATCTTTCGTGACACCTCTGGGAGCTTATCGCTTCCTAAGAATGCCCTTCGGCTTGGCATCAGCTGCAGCATGTTTCCAGAGGGTCATGAAGATGGTCCTGGAAGGGATACCCAACATCATGTTTTTCCAGGACGACATCTTGGTCTATGGCAAGAATGAAACAGATCATGGTGCGACACTAACCTGTGTATTGGAGAAGTTGAGGGAGAGGGGGCTCACTGTAAAGAAACAGAAGTGTCGCATTGGGTTGAGATCAGTTACTTATCTAGGACATGTGATCTCGGGAGAAGGGATCCAACCCAAGTTAGAGCTTGCTGAGAGTATCGTTAAGGCTCCCACCCCCAAAGATAAGGAGCAAGTGAGGTCATTCTTGGGACTCGCTGAGTTCTATTCCAAGTTTGTGCAGGGGTTTGCTAGTGTGACTGAACCCATCAGGGCTCTACTTAAGAAAGGTGTGCTTTTCCTGTGGTCTGATGACTGCCAAAGAGCGTTTGACAGCATCAAGTCTGAGATTGGGAGGATGCCCACCCTGAGGCATTTCGATGTTAACCCGTAAGACCATCTTAACCACTGATGCCAGCCTCAAGGGGTTGGGGGCAGTACTCTCCCAAGTTGTGGATGGGGAGGAGAGAGCAGTCGCTTTTGCCTCCAGGGCTCTCAGGGATGCGGAAGCCAATTACTCATGTATTGAGAGAGAGGCCTTGAGTGTGTTTTGGGCGGTGCAGCACTCTAAATTTTATCTCTGGGGCATCCCATTTTTGGTCAGGACAGATCGCCCCTTAGTCCAGATCTTTTCGTGTCACCACTGTAAACATATCACACCCAGACTTAGACGTTGGAGTGAGGGACTCCAGGAATTTAACTTTCGTGTACTGTATATACCTGGCCCAAGCAACAAGTCCGCCGATTGTCTCTCTCGTTTGCCTGTTGAGTGCGATCAGAATGATGGTGAAATCGAGAATGTGTTTTCGGTTGCTGAACCAGGCCTGTCTAGTGGAGAATGGTTGGATGGTGTAAAGAAGGACAAAATTCTTTCTTCCCTCAAGATGTGGACGAGCCAGGGGTGGCCCGACTACAAGGCTTTGGATAAGGAAATTAAGGCATATTGGTCTGTGAGGGATGATTTGTCGTTTTAGTGCGGCAATCTCATGAGGAGCGACAGAGTGATTCCTTCTGTTGAATTCAGGGGTAGGATAATTAACATTGCCCATTAGGGTCACTTGGGGAGGAGCCTCACTAAAGCTCGCGTGAGGGAAAGATACTGGTGGCCCGGTATGGACCACATGACTGAAAATGTTGTTAGGGACTGTGTGTCTTGTGCCTCCAGTGACAAGTCTCGTATCCCCAGTCATGCTCCTCTATCTCCTGTTGAGGTCCCAGATGTTGTGTGGTCAAAATTGGGCCTGGATATTATTGGTCCTTTTGAACTCTTGCCCTCCTACGAACGATTTGTCCTCTTGCTGGTGGATTACACCTCCAAGTGGGTAGTCACGAAGTGTGTGTCCACTGCGAACACCAAAACTGTCATTGACTTCCTTGGAGATGTATTCGTGTCTGAAGGTGTGCCTAAATTTCTGGTCACGGACAATGGGGTACAATTTGTGTCTCATGAAATGTGTAAGTTCCTAAAGGATCTCAACATAATTCACCAGAAGACGGCTCTCTATGCACCGCAGGCCAATGGTTTGACCGAGAGGATGAACCGGGTTGTCAAAGGTTATGCTCAGCGTGCTCTTGAATCAAGGTTGTCTTTCAGCAGTGTTTGAAGAGATACATGGTGGGCACACCACACTAGTCCTAATATGGTCACGCAGAGGTCTCCTTTCGAGGCCTTGAGGGGAAGGAAGGCTTTTTCGAAGTTAAACCCGTCTTGGTTGCCTGCATGTGATAATGTGGGTATTTCTGTTGAGTCGAGGCGAACCAGAATTGCTGATTATCAGCAAAAATACAAGTTGAGTTATGACTCCAAGATGCGTGTGTCTCGGTGACCAGGTTATGGTCAAAAATCCAAGGCATACTCCTAAAGGGAATTCTAGCTTCATGGGTCCCTTCACCATTGTTGCCATCAGAAAGAATGTTGTGAAGGTTGACACGGGTTGCATGTGGAGCATGTATAGGCTGGTAAGATATACTGGAAAGTCTCCAAATATGCATGCATCACTTGAGAGTAATTTCTCTGATGATCATGACCCATTAGGTGAGGATGGTTGCAACAGAAAAGCTGACACTTCCACTGGAAGGCATAGAAATCTGAACGTGAAGTTGAGGCATTATGTCTTATATTGATGCAGTGTTTCTCTAATACGTTGCTTTCCTTTCGCAGGATTTTTCAACTTTTGTCTTATTTTTGCTTTACTGCAGTTGATGTTTGTTTCTTTGTTTCTTTTGTTTAATCATTTTTCTCCCTTAGTAGAAGGGGGGTGTGTTGTAATCTTAAGATGTATGGAACCCTGCCCATGTCATGGAATGTAGTGATGAATCACTCATTCCAGAGCTGGGCATCCTGCTGTACAGTTGGTGCTGTGCTGATATGCTGTGTTCCTGAATAAACCTTTGAACCTCAAACAAGCATCAGGACTTCTTTAATTTAACAGAGAGCTTAAGGCTTGGCAAGGAGTTTTAAATGCCAAGTCGACATGGCAGTAAAACTGGACATACAAGCTCTGCAGTGGCAGGCCTGAGAATGGTTTACAGGGCTACCTGTGTGCTGCAGGCCCTCTAGTAGACTGTAATTTACAGGCCTTAGGCACAGGTAGTGCACTCTACTAGGGGCTTACAGATAAATTAAATATCCCAATTGTGGATAAACCAATGTTACCATGTTTAGGGGAGAAGTGCATGCACTTTAGCACTGGTCAGCAGTGGTAAAGTGCGCAGAGTCCTAAAGCCAGCAAAAAGAATCAGCAAAAAGAGGAGATAAACAGACAAAACATTTGGCTGACAGGTCTAACAATAACATAACAATGATGCACTTATGTCGTACAGATCACCCTCATTTCCTTGGCACATATGCATGCACTTGAGATAATACATTATTGTTAGAAATGGGGGTCTCTAGTTGGCAGAGGTAGGTACCTTTGTCCAAATAGGGACCCTTGCTTCTAGTCAGGGTAAGGGGGATACACTCCTAAAATAACCCCTGCTCACCCCCTTGGTAGCTTGGCACGAGCAGACAGGCTTATCTCAGAGGCAGTGTGTGAAGCATTTGTGAACACATACAGTAACACAGTGAAAACACTACAAATGGACACCACACCAGTTTAGAAAAATAAGTAATCTTTATCTAAACCAAAACAAGACCAAACGACAAAAATCCGCAATACAGTATTAAAAATAAGGCTTTCAAATGGTAGAAATAGTTCAGTTCAATGCAAGTTGTAAATGGGACACTTTTCTCCAAAGTACCTTAGATGCGTCATGCAAAGCAAACAAAATGGCCGCAGGGAAGGTGATGCGTCTGTTCCTTACACTCAGGGGAGGTGATGCGTCGATTCCTTATTGCGTGGGGAGTTGATGCGTCTGTTTCTTACTGCGGCCCCCAACGATGCGACAGTCTTGGTGCCTAGATGCGATGCGTTGATCCAGTACGATGCGTGGTTTCGTGCAGCCGCACAGCAGGCTTGCGTCGGAATTGGTGCGGCGATATGGGACTTCCGAGATCGCTACACCCAATGCGCCATGCGCCGATTTCTCGAGCCGCGGCAGGCGCTGCGACGGTTTCTTCGGTGATGCGTCGGAAAACAAGTGCGGATGCGACACGCTTCTTCGGTGTTGCGTCGATTTTCCAGCTCCCAGCGACAAACAGTCTCCAGAGGTCCTAAACAGCAGCAGGCACCTCTTTGCAGGTTGGAATTCCCAGCAAGGAAATTCAGGGGAGCTGGTGGTGAAGTCTTTGTGTCCCTGAGACTTCAGAACAAGAGGCAAGCTCAGTTTCAAGCCCTTGGAGATCTTCCTCAAGATGACAAAGCAAACAGCAAAGTCCTTTCCTCCTTTCCTTGGCAGCAAGCAGCCACTGCAGGCCAACCCCAGACAGCAAACAGCACAGGGGCAGTATTCCTCCTCAGCTTATCCGGCTCTTCTCCTTGGCAAAGGTTTCTCTTGATTCCCAGAAGTGATCTAAAAATCTGGGGTCTGGGCCCCTCTTTTTATACACCAAAATCCTTTGTTCTCTGCTGAATTCAGAGAGTGTCTGTAACCAGCCAAAACCAGTTCTGTTGGGCACTTTGCAAGTGCACAACAACCTCCTTTGTCAGTGTGAGCCCTGGCTTCAGACACACCACAGGGGGGCGGAGCCGTCATTGTGGAAGGCAGGGACAGCCCTATTCAGGTGAAGATGCTACTCCTCCCACCACTCCAAATGCAGTCCAAGCCTATTCAGTCCAGCCCTGACTCATCAGACTTCTGGAGCCACTGCCCTGCTCCAGCCCCTGTCATCCAAAAGCCAGACATGCAATACGCAAACCTAGCAGAGGCACACTGGATGGTTAGGCAAGAAAATACCTACTTTCTAAAAGTGGTATTTTCAAACACAGAATGTAAAAATCACCCTCACTAAAAGATGCATCTTAACATTTTGAATTCAGGCATACTAAACTTTATTTTCCTTTCTTGTTCCCAGGATCAGTTATGTTTATAAGTTGTTATAAACAAACTCCCCATTCTGGCCTATGGGAACAGACAGCCTTGCAATAGTGAAAAACGAATTTGGCAGTATTTCACTATCAGGACATGCCACACACATCAGGGCATGTCCTACCTTTCACATACAATGCACCCTGCCCACAGGGGTACCTTGGGCCTACCTTAGGGGTGACTAATATGTAGAAAAGGGAAGGTTTAGGGACTGGCAAGTGTGTGCACTTGCCAAGTCGACATGGCAGTCCCAGACTGCACACAGGCTCCGCAATGGCAGGCCTGAGTCACATTTTACAAGCTGCTTCTGTGGGTGGCACAATCAGTGCTGCAGCCCACCACCAGCATTTGATTTACAGGCCCTGGGCACACAAATAGTGCACTGTACTAGGGTCTGACAAGTAAATCAAATAAGCCAATCATGGAATCACTAATCCATAACAATACTTTACAAAGGGAGCACTTGCACTTTGGCACTGAACAGCAGAGGCAAAGTGCCCAAAGCATCTAGACCAGCAAAAATGGAGTCCAACACACAGCAAAACACAGGAGGTAAAGGCAAAAAATGGAAGGGAGACCCACGCCAATGGTGCCAGGTCTAACAATTATCAATTATATTTATCTAAAGAGTTGCATATATAAAGAATGAGAGCATAAGACAGCATTGCTTAAGAAATATGCCATTACTCAATGTTTATTGTATTGCATAGCAGGTATGAATTAATAATTCAAAATGCACACGATTTTCTTCAGGAGAGCTTCAGCATTGCCTCTAACATGCAATTCTGCTTTGCACTGACAGACAAAAATGGCATAAATGTATGATTTATATATAAACCTGTGTACTGTCTTTCACACATATATGTTCATGTGTATATAATTTATTTTTAGCGAAGTTTGAAATTTGACTGGAGCATATGCCCATTCCATTCAAGTGGAAGGTACATAAGCTGTGTAATTTCTTTTAGAAATAAGGCAGTTTCATTCGACATCATCTGCGATAATCATCCCCCACCTATACCTTGGGATTGTTCCTCCTGTCCAGGACTAGGGTAGGGAAATTTGGTTTCAGAGTGGTTGGTGCTTTACAAATATAAAGTAAAAATTAATAAATTAGTGTTTTTCCATATTTCAGGGGACGTGGTAAACGTTGGGATCTCAGGTCTTTTGAACTGGAAATCAGGCCCAAGGTTCAAGTCATTCCATGGGGAACACATGTTACTTCGATGGAGGGCATATGCCCTAGTGACAATGATCCCTTTGAAGAATATGACAAGGGTCGCAAAGACAAGACTGTGGGAGTAGGTGAAAGGTTAATTTGTTCAACACAGGCCAAAACTCGCAAACACTTCCTAGCCCCTTCAACTTACACATGAATACAACCCCACGAGCCAAACTGTTACATGTATATATTTATAGCTCCACCCTAGACAAACTCCCCCACCAACTTGGTCCCAATGCCTCCTCCTCTCTCTCGACAACATGTCTAGCCTCTTTTTCTTCTTCTTTACTGGACTCCCCTTTTCCCTGCCCAGTCTACTAGGTACCTTACTTATTTGTTGGCCCTGCCGGTCCTTAGTTCCACCAGCCAATCTTCCTCTTTCAGTGGACCAAACCGCCATATCTATTACTCCTCCATCTAAAACCTGTAAGTGGCTCAATATCCATCATCTAAACATTTAGTCCAAACTTGGACTCACCTGGTGCAATCTTCGCCGCTTTCCTCAAATAGGTAGCGATGTGCCCTGTTTTGGCAGCATAAATCCAGACACTTTGAATATGATATATTTGCTTTTCCACCAGGCACCCATCTTCTTTTGTGAAACCCTGCCACCTCTTTTAACCTCTTCCTTGCCTTCTTGATGTGCATCAGTCATTCTTGTCCTCCTTTTACATCTGGATTCATACCACGTCTAGTGCTTGCTGCCACTTTACATACAGCGCGTCCCTTTTAACCAGTTTGAGGAGCTTGATGCCAATCCGACTATTTACTTACCACTGGCTAGAGTTGCTATGACACCGGGGTTGCCATTTGTTCTGCCCTGGTGCCAGCCCACGGAATGTCAACCCCTGTGAACGAGACACGACGTCAGCTCTTTAGTTATTCAGCGGAACAATGTCCTACGCACAGCACAACATGATCATTCTTAGACATTGTAACACCAACGCCCTCTGCACGTCTTTCACTTCTACACTGGCGACTATTGCCTTGCAGTCTGCTACAGACGTCACTCTCCTGTCAGCCAGCTCTGCCCCCATAAATGTACTGCCAATGCCACTGGGAAGAATTCTAGGAATGCCAAGCTGTGCTTCGTCACCCCCCACTGTCTCGGCCAGCCCAGGGCACACGTGCTTTGAAGCCTGAAGCTCCTTTGCAGTTCATCAGATGCCAGCTGACATCCACGTGGCTACACTATGGTATTAAGTCTGGATACCGGCCACACCTCCACATTCCATCCGCTCCTCCTTCCCATTATCTCTACTGATAGGGCTTTGAGAACCCGGATAAGAATTGTGTAATTTATGTAGCGCTTCGTATCCAAGCACTTCAATTATCATTGGGTTCTTGGGAGACTGGTTCAGAGTGCATGCTTGGAAGGGTGGTGGGGTTGTAGTTTGTCCTATATGGGAGTTGTTAAATGTTGTGTGCGAGGATAGGAGACAGGTTTCATTTTAAGGCAAGCGGGTATTTGCATTCAAGCATTGGGTGTTGCAGAAACGTTGACTGTAGACGCAGTCGTGCTTGAGGGCATGTACCATCCATGAAGAGAAATTGCCAGGAGAAGAATGCCAGATGCCTGCTGAAAGCTCTCAGGGGCAATCCCAACTCAAATGCATAATTTAGGTGCTTCGAAAGTTCATGCACTTTTCACAAGTAAGCGTTGTTTCTGTTTTTCCCTCGACCACCGGAACCTTAGTCTGCCAAATTTGTCTTAGGGCAATGGAGGCTAATGCAATGGCTAAAAATGTTAGCCCGGTCCAGGGCACGTTGGGCATTACCGAGTCTAGTAAATACTGAGCTGGAACTGAATGCTGCTAGCCTCATTCACTGGTAGTGACAGAGTAAGTGGCAAGAGAGAAATTCAGGCAAGAGAAGTGAGGACTAGAGTAAGTCACAAAGGACTAGTGACCCGGAATGCTTCTGCAGTGAAGGGGCCCTCAGACTGCCCAGTATCCCAGCACTTCTCCGAGTGATAAACCTCTCCTCTACAGACCCTTACGGCAATATACTGCAGCACATCTCGCCACTCCTGCAGACTAAGACTACCAGTATATGCCGAAGACCAAGGAAGATAACCCTGTGCAGTAGAGAGATCCAGAAGCAGCATCTCCAGTGAAGCCTGTTCCCAGACTATACCCAAACAATACCCTGGAGTGGTCCTGCACTGCCAAAGTCTCCTTTGCAAACCTCTTTGATTCAACCTCCCTTCTCAGAAGTTTCCAGAAGCAACTTTTACTTTAGCCTCTCTCTGGAGAGACATCTCCTACGCAGACTTCTCCAAATGAATATCTCCTTCACAGACCTCTCTGGAGGGACAACTCCTTCACATATCTCTCCAGAGGATCATCTACTTCTCAGACCTCTCTGGAGGAAAATCTCCTTCGCAGACTAGTCTCGCAGGGACATCTTGCTTCATTCACAGGCCTCTGTAAATGATGAACGCCTTCACTTGCCCAGCATGTGCTCATGCCTGGCCCAGCTCCACAGGTGACCTCACAAAGGCAAATATTTTTTCCAAATTAAAAGGAAATTCTTAAATATGAAAATTAAATGAAACGTCCTGGTCTTGGAGAGGTTGTAGTAGAAACAGGTGCGCGGATGCCAGTGCTCCTGCAAGCCAAACACATGGACCTAAGACCAGAGGCAGGTCTTGAGAGGCTGAGACCCACAAACAGGGCCTCCTCTGTGAGCACATGGGTGCAGGAGGCGCACGGGAGAGTACGTGTACCCATACTGTATGGAGATGTCTCCTTCTATGTACCCTTTTGTGTAGCTGTATGTGTCTCCCAATATGATTCTGCATGAATGTTGGTGTGTGAATCATTGTATAAAAAAAATTGTAGACTGCAAGTTTGTGTTTGCATATATGTTTGCGTTTTTGGTGTAGCAGTGCCATACTTGACAGCTGTGGTGGAAGGTCCTTCAGTCTTCATGGCAGACCTGTAGTCGCAATGGAGGCGTCTAGTTGTAGTGGCAGGACTGCCAGACTTGGTTGCTGCAAGATGGTTGTGATGTTAAGTCTAATTGTGTCGAGGCAAAAGGCAGCCTGCCAGAAGAGCTGCTGCTTCAGTCTTATCCAGGCAGAGGAAAACTTCTAACCTGCACATGAAATGTCACGGTCACCCTATTCTTTGGTATACTTTCTTATCTTGCTTCTAGTTACAGATGTCTCAATGAGCCATCTATGAAAGAGGTGTGGTGTTAGATGACCTGTGCCATGGGAAGTGGCGGGGATGTAGGGGAGGTGCATCGAAGTATTAAACAAGCATTGGCAAAGCCAAAAGATCTCTCCTTTGTGACCTATTGGCTTAGCCAATGCATTTTGCCAATGCTGTTAAGCATCGGTAAAAAGCAAAATGGTTTTTGCTGATGTGTAAGCCTGCATCAACACATACCTAGGGAATGACGTGAGAACATTGTTTATTTACAAATCCATGATGGCAGACTCCATTTAGATCGGTAATTAAAAAATATATATTTTAGTAGCATGAACTTGCTTTTCTTGTACTGCAGAGTGGCATGGCGGCATTTGGCAGCTGCTAGGCCCTTCAAAATAAATAAAGATTATTAAAAAGAAAATGTTGAAGGAATGCGAGGGATTCGGGGGGTTATAGATGAACAGTTGGTGGAAACTAGATTGGAGGTAAACAATGTGGAGCGGGCGAGGGCAAGGGAGAAACAGAAATACCTGATGCTTTCTTAAATCACTTTTAGCCACACTGCAAAGCATCTGCGCTGTTGTACAACATGGGTACAAAACATTGCCAAATCCAATAGCTCTCAATATGCAAGACCTTTCGGCTTTGCCAATGCTTGTTGAATTAGAGGTATAAAAACAGGGTACTCCGTGAAACAAAGTTTTCAAAGGGAGCAGTATAAATATATGGTGATAGCTCTTTGCTGAGACAGTGCTCCCCCTGCCCCCCAGTGAACCAGGCAACTAGCATAGGATATGCAAGCACACTACCATACAAGTGTGAATAGTGGATAGAAGCCGACCAGTGAAAGGGTTCAAGAAAGGGCTAGTGATAAAAAGGTGGCCTGCTAGGGAGGAGTTTGTGGTTGGCTTTGCAAGTGAAACTCAAAATGATAAGCAATCTACAAAAAAAGGTGCGGAACACCAAAAGATGGGAGATATGAAAACAGAATTTTGTCAGTTTAAAGGGCACTTACGAAACAGCAGGAAACACTTTACTGTTAACATTCATTATAGAGGAGAAGAAAATAAGTTACTTACCTGTAACTGTAGTTCTACAGTATTAGTATCTTTCATATATTCACATGCCTGAATCATTCCCCGTTGTCGAAGTGGGAGTCCCACAGTACCTTATTAAAGCTGTATATATCACTATCATAGGCTATAATGGAAATGAACAATCACTTTAATAGCCTATCTAAGTCCTTTTTAAAAAAGGACCAAAATTTAACTAAAACTAATCAGGTGACAGCACCCTGTAGAATAATCCCAAGAGAGGCTGAGTCCCTCAGATTTTCAAGCACAAGTGGGAATAATATAATCTGTAACTATAAGGTGAGCCTCTCAGGGAAGGAGGGTGGGTTGCAAGTGAATCTATGAAATATACCAATAGTGGAGAACTACAGTTACAGGTAAGTAACTTAGGGCCATATGTATCAAGCCTTTTTCCCGTTTGCAAACGGGCAGATTCTCAGAATCTGCCCATTTGCGAATGGGAAAAAGCCTTTTGGGATGTATCATCTCAAAAGGCCATCGCAAAATAGAGAATCGCAAAATTTGCGATTCTCTATTTTGCAAATGCAATTAAGGAATTGCAAATTGCGATTCCTTAAATGCAATTCTGGAAGCACCAGAAATTTGCTATTTGGCCTTAAGGAATTGTAAATTACCACCAACTTCAAGTTGGTGGTAATTTGCGATTTTCTTTAAAAAAGCACTTTTTTGATTTTTAAAAGTGCTATATGTCGCACATACATGCCCTTAGGGAATGTATGTGCGCAAAATGTGCACACATGCATATTTAAGGGGTGCAACAGGGTGTCCTTTTGGCATCCTTGCAACCTTGATATTGCATTCTCAATTTGCGATTCTCTAATTGGTAATCCCAAATTGAGAATGTCTTCCCATTCATTCCTATGGGCCTCCTAGCCCATAGGAATGAATGGGAAGGTATTCCTTATATGCGAATCTCAATTTGCGATTCGCAAATAGAGAATTTGTAGGATTCGCAACATTTTTTGCAAATCCTACATACATTGCATTTTGCGATTCTCTAATTGCGATCCGCTAAAAATCGCAATTTGAGAATCACAAAACTCTTTTTTGATACATATGGCCCTTAATTTCTTCTCTTTCATAGATTTACATGCTTGAATTAGAATAGTCAGCAGTTAACATTTGCAAATATCAGTTTACAATGATGATGCGGATGGTGGGAAGGAATAAATTAGAAGTGTCTCACCTTATTGAAATAGATGGCGCAATGCAGCTTGTCCCACGGCCGCATCAGCTCTATCACCAGCGTCCAGATAGTAATGCTTGGTAAAGGTATGACTGCTGGACCATGTTGCGGCTCTGCATATTTGGTGAATTGGCACACCAGCAAACAGAGCCGTGGCTGTAGAAACGGCTCCTGTAGAATGAGCTTTAACTCTGCGAATAAAGGTCTCTCCTGTTGCATTGTGGCAGAACTGAATGGCCATTGCAATCCATCTTGCAATAGTTGATGTAGAAACTGGTAGTCCTTTTCTTAAGTTTTCTACGAAATTGTATTATTCTGTGTAAATAAAATGTCATGGACCTTTTAATATCCAAGGTGTGTAGAGACCTCCCTGCAATTGTTTGAGGGTTAGGAAACACATTTCTTAATACAATTGGTTCATTAAAGTGAAAATCCAAAGGTATTTTCAGTATGGACTTGGGGTTAGTTCTTGATTTAACCTTGTCCTTCTTGAATTGCATGAATGGTTATTTTATGGTGAATGCTTGCAGTTCACTAACTCTTCTAGTTGATGTTAGTGCTAAGAGTAATGCAATCTTCCAAGATATATTTTAAGTCCGCTTTGTGGACTGGTTCAACCTGGGCTTTCATTAACTGGATTAGTACCACATTGAGATGCCAAGCGATGGTAGGTTCCCTCACAGGAGAAAAAGCTCTAAAAAGTCCCTTGATGAACTGTTTAATGATTCTTGCCAACAAAAGAGAGGGTGATTTATCTGATCTCCCAAAGGGAGATAAGGCTGCTAAATGTACCTATATAGAAGAATGTGCAAGGCCAGATTTTGCTAGTTGTAGAAAATATGGCAAGATCTGCTCTGGTGTTGAAGAGAACGGATGTAAACCTTCATCTTGACACCAAATACAGAAACAATTCCACTTGAGTTTATATGATTTGTTAGTGGAATCTGCTCAAGCTTTAGCAAGAATTTCTCTGCAATCTCTAGGGATATCTAAAGTTTCGAGTTCATTGAAGTCAGAAGCTAGGCCGACAAATGTAGAGAAGTCAGATCTGGGTGAAGCACCTGGCCCCTGTTCATTTTGAGTAACGTTGGAATGGGTGTCAGTTGGATGTGAGGTTGTTCCGAGAGGAGAAGGAATTCTGTGTACCAGAACTGTCTGGGCCATTTTGGAGCCATGAGGATTATTCGGCATGGCTCTCTTTCCATGTTCCTGAGAATCCTCAGGATTAAAGAATCAGGAGAAAAGCATATGCAAATATTTTTGACTATCTGATCAAAAAAGCATTTCCCCATGATCCTTTCTGGTGATGCCAGCTTGCATAATATTGGCATTTCTTGTTGTTCTTCGTCGCAAACAGATCTAAAAGTGGCTTGCCCCAGTGGGTACAAATATTTTGCAGAACTTGGTGATCGAGTTCCCACTTGTGACAACTGGTAGTCAGCCTGCTTAAGCTGTCCGCCAACACATTGGATGCTCCTGGTACGTGCTCCACTCTCAGTGTTATATTGCTATGTAAAGTCCACTTCCAAATTGTTTGCGCCTGTTGTGATAGAGCTGTCAATCTTATTTCTCTCTGCTTGTTTATATAATGCAAGCTGTGGTGTTGTCCGTACGGATAAGTATGGATGAGACTGCAACTCTGTAAAGGAACGAGAACAGAGCCAATGCTGTGGCCTTTAGCTCCAGTAGATTTACTTGCACCCTCTTCTCGGAGCTGGTCCATCTCCCACTGACTGAGAGATCCTGAAGATGAGCGCCCCATGCCTCCAGGGACGCATCCCAGGTGATGATGAAGTGTGCTACCCGAGAGAGAAAGGTCAGTCCCTTTGCGACGTTTTCTGTCGCTGTCCACCATTGCATATACTTGACCATTGCAGTGGTTATTATGATGACATCGTAGAATGAACCCTGAATTTGAACCCACTGCTTGTCCAGCTCTTCCTGCAACGGACACATATGTAGTCTGCAATTTGGGATCAGGGGAATAAAGGAGGACTGCATTCCCAGAAGCAACTTGTACTGTTAAATTAAACTGCACTTTCTTTTGCTGAGTCGTTGGGCTAATTGTTGAATCTTATTCCACCATTCTAGGGAGACGAATGCCTTGTCTGTTTTGGTGCTTAATATTGCTCCTGGGAACGAAAGTGTTGCTTTTGGATTGAGAGATGGCTTTTGCATATGTTGTCAGATCTAGTTTTTTGAATACTGAGAGGCATAGTTTTGTATCCGCTGTGACTTGTTGAGACGTTGGTGCCTTTATTAACGAATCATCCAAGTATGGGAATACTTGCAATCCTTTTAGTCTCAGATGGGGTCATACATTTGGTTAATATACGTGGGGCTGACCTCAATCCGAAAGGTAGAACCTTGAACTGGCAGTGGCTGTCGGTTAGCTGGAAACATAAGTACTTTCAATGTTTGGGGTGAATCAGGACATGGAAGTATGTGTCTTGAAGGTTGAGAGCTGTCATGTGGTCCCCATGATTGAGAAGGTGTAAAATGTCATGCAGGGTGACCATTTGAAATGACTGTTTTTTCAAGTTTGTTTACAGCTTGCGAAGATCTACGATAGGGTGCCAGTCTCCTGACTTTTTCCTGATGAGGAAGAAACAGGTGCAGAAACTGATTCCCTTTTAAGACTTTGGGACCTTCTTTTTTGCACCTTTTTCCAAAATGATAGAAATTTCCATCAGTAGTTGTCTCAGATGGGGAGGTGGTGGTCATTTGGGTGGGACATTTGGTGATTTGGTGGTGCATTCGAGGGTATGCCCCTGATCTATTATGTCCAGGACACATTTGTCAGTTGATATGAGGGATCATTGGTTGAACAACCCCCAAGATGTTCTGTGAGACTGGGGTGGGTAGCCGGCACTGATGTAAGATCATTGTTTTCTAGTGGTGACTTGTGCTATGGTGGGCTGTTTTCCTCTTGTTGGCTGTTTGTAAGCTGCTGCAGTTTGTTTGCCTGTAGTGTTGTGTGTATTGAGTGCAATAATTCCCTTGATAAGACTGATATTACTGCCTATAACTTTGGAATCCTCCTCTATAAGAGAAAGAACCTCTGCCCCAAGCACCTCGAAAGGGCTGCTTCCTCATTTGTAACATTCCCAGGGATTTGGCAGTGTCAGTATCTGCCTTAATAGCTTGTACAGCATCATCAATATGTTTTCCAAATAATGCCTCTCCATCGTAGGGCATATCCAAGATTTTAATTTGAACTTCTGGTCTGAATGATGTCACTTTCAGCCAGGCTTGCCTTCTAAGCACTGCCGCTCCTGCTAATTGTCGGAATCCTGTTGAGAAGATATCAATGGCACAGTCTATTATGCCCGCAGATGCTTGTTCTCCCTCCAATCAAATTTTTGGGCATCTTGCTAAGCATCTTCTGGTAGGGGGTCGATATAGTGCCATTTCCCACCACACCTACCTGTCAAATCTTCCTAGTATCACTAGGGAATTGGCTGCTCGCACTGTAACGGCTGCCATACTAGAGAAACGTTTGCCAATGCTGTCAAAGCGGCGTCCATCTCTATCTGGTGGTGCTGTGATAGAGGCGAAAGGGTTCTTCGAGCGCCTCTGGGCTGCTTGGCTGATGACCGAGTCTGGTTTGGGGTGACCCACTAGACATGCTGGTGCGTCATCCAGAGCCTTATACAATTTTTCTAATCTGGGCATGACTGCCGACACCTTAGCTGGATTTTTCATGGTGCGTATTCCCTCTTGCCAGCTGAAATCCACAATAGGAATCGCTTTCACAGACTTTTTCATAGGCGTCTTACAATCATGAAGGAAACAGTCTGTCTTCTGGTGGTCAAAGGCACCTGAACCTGTTTTGCTACTCTCTCCATGATGTTATGGAAGCCACCTATATAGTTTTGAGGCGAGGCTATTGGTGGTGGAACTGGTGGAGATGGTGTTTGTATTACCGGGACCCACGGAGCCTGACTTAGGTGCACCGAGGGCACACCGCCTCCCACAAGTGTTGGGACTACCGGTCCCCCTCCCGGGCCCGATCAGCTGCCATCACAGAAACCGAGTGTTTCCACACATGAGCCCCAAATCGCGACCCTCTTTTTATTCCTCCCCACCTTAGCGCGTGGGTTGTGATTATTTGTTGACACGTGGCCTGATTTTTGCCACTCACTTTTTATTCACTGTTTTCACCTCTGGTCCTGAAGAAAGCCCCCCCTACATTTATTTCTGGGGCTGAAACATGTAGACCGTCTTTCCTGACAACAGCGAGCCATTATACTCCTATGGTTGTCTACCCCCCTGTTTTTACCCATACCCCGGGCTGCCACAATTAAATAATTTTTTTATATCTAGGCAAGGATTCCCGGAAGTATTTTTAATCTAGCACCACACTTCATCACACTATCACACTACACCAGCTCCGCTGTAATCAGGCGTCGTAGCACAACCGGGTGGCATTCGGCCACCCGGTTGGGACCCCGATGATGAAGCATGACACCAACTAGGTTGGTGTGTGAGGGGTCTTTTAAAAGAACCTGATGGTTCTCCAGCACTGTGAGCCCCCAGTGTCATCTATTCAGGTACTGGGTACGTCCACATTGTTCATTGATTGTTTGTATTAAGTAGTCATCCAACTCAGTAGAAGTTGATGCCTGATCCCGTATTTCTCCTTCCTCCTGATCCCCTTCTGTAGTGTCAGAATCATCTGCTGGTGGGTCCGCCAGTGGTAGAGATGACAGAGGAGTGAGTGGTAACTTCAATGTTATGGTGGAGACCTCATTGGTGCTTGTAACAGTGGAGTAAATTCAGATGTTACGGGTTCTGGGAACCGTTTGTAATAATCTTGAAGAATGTTCTAGGGGTTGGTAACTAAATCCAGTGGCATTTTGATGCACTGCTCCTGTTGACCTTGTTGCACATATGCAGGAAACTGCTATGCATAGTTTTAGACCTGGCACCATTGGCGTGGGTCTCCCCTGCATTTTTTGTCTTTGCCTCCTGTGTTTTTGCTGTGTGCTGGACTCCGTTTTGCTGGTCTAGATGCTTTGGGCACTTTGCCACTGCTGTTCAGTGCCAAAGTGTAAGTGCTCCCTTTGTAAATTGTTGTTATGGATTGGTGTTTCCATGATTGGCTGATTTGATTTACTAGTCAGTCCCTACTACAGTGCACTGTGTGTGCCCATGGCCTGTAAATCAAATGCTGCTAGTGGGCTGCAGCACTGATTGTGCCACCCACATAAGCAGCCTGTACATGTAACTCTGGCCTGCCATTGCAGAGCCTGTGTGCAGTGTAGTACTGCCATGCCGACTTGGCAAGTGTGCCCACTTGCCAGGCCCCAACCTTCCCTTTTCTTACAGGTTAGTCACTCCTAGAGTAGGCCCAAGGTACCCCTGTGGGCAGGTTGCAGTGTATGTGAAAGGTAGGACATGCCCTGATGTGTGTGGCATGTTCTGATAGTGAATTACTGCCAATTTAGTTTTGAACTATTGCAAGGCTACCTGTTCCCATAGGATATAATGGGGGGTTCGTTTATAACATCTTATAAACATAACTACCCCAGGGAACAAGGTAAGAAAATAAAGTTTAGTATGCCTGAATGTTAAAATGCATCTTTTAGTGAGGGTGATTTTTACATTCTGTGTTTGAAAATACCACTTTTAGAAAGTAGGTATTTTCTTGCTTAGCCATCCAGTGTGCCTCTGCTAGGTTTGTGTAATGCATGTCTGGCTTTTGATGACAGGGGCTGGGGAGGAGCAGTGGCTCCAGAGAGCCTGATGAGTCATGGCTGGGCTGAATAGACCTGGGCTGCATTCAGAGTAGGGGGAGGAGATTTCCTTTCACCTGAATAGGCCTGGTCTGCCAAGGACAATGCTGTCTCCACCTCCTGCCAGGAAGCTGCACCAGAGAGGACAGAACGGGTTTTGACTGAGCACAGGGCTTCTCTGCCACCAGAGAACAAAGGATTTTGTGATATAAATATTGGGGCCCAGACCCCAGAACTTTAGATCATTTCCAGGAATCAAGAGGAACCTTTGCCAAGGAGAAGAGCCGGAGAAGCTGAGGAGGAATACTGCCCCTGTGCTGTTTGCTGTCTGGGGTTGGCCTGCAGTGGCTACTTGCTGCCAAGGAAAGTAGAAAAGGACTTTGCTGTTTGCTGGGTCCCCTGCTTGAAGAAGATCTCCAAGGGCTTGAAACTGAGCTTGCCTCCTGTTCTGAAGTCTCACGGACACAAAGACTTCACCACCAGCTCCCCTGAACTGCCTTGCTGGGAGTTATGACCTGCAAAGAGGTGCCTGCTGTTGCTTTGGACCTCTAGAGACTGTTTTCCGCTGAGAGCTGGAAAAGTAACGCAACTTCGAAGAAGCGAGACGCATCGTCACCTGTTTCCGATGCATCACCGAAGAAATCGTCGCAGCGCCTGCTGCGGTTCGAGAAATCACCGCACATCGCATCGAGTGCACCGATCTCCGAAGTCCGAGATCATCGCATGGATTTCGACGCAAGGCCTGCTGTGCGGCTGCAAGAGTTCACACTGCGTTCCGGATCATCGCATCGCGGCGCCAAGTTTGTTGCATCGTTGGGGGACGCAGTAAGAAACCGGCGCATCACCTCCCCACGCAGTAAGAAACCGACGCATCACCTCGTTTTGTTTGTTTGCGTGACACATCTGAGGTACTTTGTGAGAAAAGTGTTGCATCTGCAATTTGCTTTGAACTGAACTATTTCTACCATCTGAAAGTCATATTTTAAAATACTGTATTGTGGATTTTTGTCGTTAAGTCTTGTTTTGGTTTAGATAAAGATTACTTATTTTTCTAAACTGGTGTGGTGTCCATTTGTAGTGTTTTCACTGTATTACTGTAAGTGTTCACAAATGCTTTACACACTGCCTGTGAGATAAGCCTGTCTGCTCGTACCAAGCTACCAAGGGGGTGAGCAGGGGTTATTTTAGAAGTGTATCCCCCTTACCCTGACTAGAAGCAAGGGTCCCTATTTGGACAAAGGTACCTACGTCTGCCAACTAGGGACCACCATTTCTAACACATAGGTTTCCTCTTGATAGTATTGGGTCGTCATCGTCATCTAGTCCTGACATTTCACCTGTAATTCTGAAGGACTACGCGCCGCTCCAAAGAGGCCGTCATCATCAGAGTCTTCATCCAGTAAACTGTCTGGTGGCAATGGCAACACTCTACTTGGAGACGTGTGAATTGGAAGGATTATACCAGTGGTAGTTATTCCAAGCTGTGACATATCTGACGCCGGTATCAAAGGTGTCTTTTGGGAATGATGAAATTTGTGCATCCATTGATGATAGTTCCTTCGTTGACGAAGTTTTCTTTGCCTTTTCTGCCATTACAGTTGACTTCTTTGCCATAATTGCTGTCAACGGCGCTTTCGTAAATGATGTTGTCGTCAATGGTGTTCCCGTCGACGAGGCTTCCGTCGATGGGATCGCTGTCGACGGTGGCTTTGTTGCCGATGTGCGCTTTGATGAGTGTTTTTCCAAAGGGGTAGGAGACCCTGGGGTCGTCTTCATCAACGATGTCATCGTGGACAGAAGCCTGTAGGTAACTATGTTCGTCGACGCTGCCGGTGAGGACGACATTATAATGGGTGACGCCACAGAAGATAATGTGGATGTTAAAGTCGTTGATGTTAACAACGACACTGTTGACGCCGGTGCCGTCGTCGACGGTAATGACATAGGAGAAATTTGTATTTTTCTACAGAAATGCTCCTGTCATCAACGGACGAGATTTAGAAGACCTTTTGACAGAAACATCTTTTACAGATGGTGTTGTAGGTTCTGAGGGAACAATTGAAGAAGGTCTCTTTGGTAACTTCTCCTCGGATTTTTAAAGTTGTTAGGTGTCTCATGGTGAGATTTTTTAAGGGCCTTTTTAGGTTGTTCTGAAGACTCCTTTTCATAGGATCTATCTCTTTTATGAGATTTTCCAGATCTTGAGGAATCATCACTCTCCTCGTCAGAGACAGGCTGATCTTTTGTCTTAAGTCTCTGTAACCACTACAGTAGTAAGGCTATGGGCGGCTGAAGCCCACAGATTGAAAACAACATCTCTTTGAGACAGCGCATGTGCTGTCTAGCCGAGTCCTAAAAAAGTACAAGAAGATAAGCTACTGAATAAGAACCAAGCAAATAAGAGAGACAATAAAGCCAACCAATTGGTAAGAAATGGGCAGACTCTAAGCCCATGTAGTTTTTGATAAATTCGAAAAGAGGCTTTTGGTTTTATCTATCCTGTAGGAGAAACCTAAAAAGGAGTGCTGTGGACAAGCGCTGCAGAACCTCAAATGATATTCTGATGGGTGGATTGGTGGGAACTGCTCCTAATTTGTAGATTGTGGTTCTGGAAGTATCATGTCTATTTCAACAAGCTACTTTATTTTGTAATGAATAATGTTTTCAATTCAGTGTGTAAATCATAGATAATTCGAAGATTGGTGAAAAGGAAAAAATAAATGTATGTATCACTGTTACATTTATCAGCCTGTCTTCTGTAAAAGAATGGTACTGCCAAACACTATAAGTGACCGACAAGATATAAACTCAGCATCTATTAAGCTTTGAAGAAAATAAAATATTGTTTCACAGAAACTATCCGAAGAAGGTGTCATTACCCCATTCAGAGTAGTGTCATAGTGTCAGAGGAGGGAATTCTAATTATAGTCCACAACTCTCCACCAAGTAACAACAACGAACAGAGGAAGAGGAATCTCCAACCTACTAGTTCATAATAGTGGGGAAATGGGGATTGAAAAAAAGAGAAACCATACTGTAGTAGACGTCACATCTTTCAGGGGTTTTATGTTTCATGACTGGGGCTTGCACTCTCTCCCTTAGAGGTCTTAAAGGATTCACACACGCCAAAGGTAGAGCAAGTCTGACTATCATGGCAAAGGCAGATGGTAATACCAGGGCTTTAAGTGGGATGAAAAAACTAGGGGGTCTCTCAAAGGGGCGTGGCCAATGTAATTAAGGGTGTGGCTTAAAAACACGTACACTAAAAATCTGTGCTTAGCATAGTGTGCCGCCTGACTTGTATTTTGCTGTTTCAGTCATTGCATCCAGATATATGATACAACAAGTAACATCATACCTACAACAAGTCAGGACTATTGGCTTTGTCAATGTTTGTTAGTTGCATAAGATAAATAAGCAGCAACTGTGACTTATATATAATATTGAAACAGCTTCCACTTAAAGCCCCGGTGACACCACAACAATGTTGCTGCTCCTGAGTTTCAAAAAGAGAAGGGAAATGCAGAGAGAAAATGACTCTCTTTAAAGGATTTCCCTTCCCCTACAACGCTCACCTGGCATGACGTCATGCCGTAACTTCTCCACTACTGAGAAGTGTGAGCACGCGCACATCGATGTGCCATCTGTCACTGCAGTCCGGAAAAAACACGGACCGCCTGTGCCAGGGGACAAAACGGAGCCCGATAAGAAACCCGTTTCGAGGCCTCCTTTAAAAAACTGCCGGTGCTCAGCACCGGTGAGACCCGGCCCACTTAAAGCCCTGGGTAATGCCTACTGTGATGTGAGGGTCATTAGTTTTTGGTTCTTCAAAACAAATCCCTGCTTTGCCGTTTTTTAATTTTTATACCAACAGAGGGCCTGATTTAAATCGCAGAGTATGGTTTGAACTCCATGGGGGTGATGGAGCAAAATACTCCATCGCGATGACGCAGTACCTATCCTCTGCATTTAGAGACGTCCTCCTGCCCTGCAGACATCACTAATCACTGGCGGGATGGTTCCTGTCAACGTGTTAAAGGTTTGATGCAAAGCTCCCTCAAACATGACAGCTGCCCTTCAAATTTTCAAGTTTTTTAAAAACAAAATCCCACAGTGGGATTTTGTTTTTAAAAAATGCAAACACTAAGGGCCAGGAGTTGTCTCATATGGTGTAAGTGGGGTGTAAGTGGGGGCTCATTTTTTTTTTTCTGTCCCTCACAAAAACCTGACGGTGACAAACAGCAAAATAAAAAAATATAAGAACGTCCACTTTAAATCGGGCAGACAGTGTTATATGTAAACTTCTGATGGCCCATACTCCATCAGGCTGCAAAAGAGTAGTCAGACCGTCTGCAAAATCAGGCGGGTGGACCGAGGGTTTGGTGGAGAAAGTACTCTGTCACAGTTGTGCTGCAGTACTCTCTGACATACTGGAACCAGGCCCTGACTATTAAAAAAAAAAAAAGAAAGATTCTAGTTGGCCTCCCCAAAACTTTCCCAATCCAGGATTAATAGTGCATGTACCCAAACTGGGACATGTAACAATCTGATTCTCAGAAACTTTTTGACCAATTAGGACATTTTAGACTATAACGGCCTGCAAGTTTGAACCTGCCACCAAAGTGCATAGACTATAATACTGTAATATTTCACACCTCCAACCAAAGCCATTCTTGCAGCAAGTAGCCAAAAAACAACATATAACACACTAAATCAGCATCCAATGGGCACTCTGATTTAAAGGTATATTCTGGACCCCAACTAGACTTAAAGCACACACACACACACACCAAACAACAACCATCGCAGCACACAACCAAACGTATATACCCAAAGCATTAAACAACTCACACTACTGATTATCTTACTCAATCAGAGAACAAACATCGGTCTGGCGTCTGGGACTGAATCCTAGGGACGTGGGTGTGCAGGTAACCACCACCGATAGTGCTGTGAGCCCATAATTATGGCAATACAGCACTGTCCAAATCTCGGAAAACAATAACATAATTTCATTCACATCAGTTTGAGTTCAAATGTTCCTGTGTGTCTGACGAAATTCTGGAACTACGAACTCTAGACCCCGTGCTAGTGCAGAAAGATCCTGCTGGCCCAGTGCTTAAATTTGAGCTGATGGTTTCTGGTGCTCAGCACCAGCACTTAATTGTCAACACCGGCGCTGGTGACAGTCTGCCACAAGGTGGAGCTGTCTGGCTAATTTAGAGATGACCACAACAACAGTTAATTATTAATTCAATATGCATTAAAAATTACTATTACCTAACGCCAGAGCAATTCTTATAGCTTTGGGGGGCTGAAATAGTCCGAACTGTCACACTTGTAGTAGTGTGATGGTTAGTAGTTGTGTTGTTACTATCATTGGCAGCAGGGGCAATGAGTGGTGCAAGCTACAGTGGCCTCCTCGCGAGAGTTCTGGCACTTATTTCTTTACCAATTAAGCACCTTAGCTGGCCTAATTTCAGACATATATCTTTAAATCCTTCTGTTTGTCAAAGTCGCGCTCCTTCTTAATCCGAGAATGAAAGGGAGTTACATACTGCACTGACCACTTATGCTTTGTGGTGATAAAAGAATACTGAGCTCTGTTACTCAGCAAAGTGGCATCAATTAAAACATCTGACAAATGTCCAGGTGCTTACTGTAATAGCTAAGGAGCGAGTACTGGGTACAGTACAGTGCTCGTTGCAGTATTTTTGTGGTAATAATATTGGCTAGGAACCCTGCAGTGCGGTATTATCGTGACAAAAATATATGTATCTTGCACAAAAAAGGGAAATGCTGTGGATTTGGCACACCACACTGCAGCATTCCATTGACAATATTGTCGCTGTGTCATATAATAGTACACTATTCTTTTGTTTAAGCTGTAAATATATGGCACTATTATGGTGGAGTATGACCACCATAATAGTGCTGCAAGCTGTAAATGACTGCACAGTACTTCTTTGGTAATGCTGTGGACTTACCACGCAGTAGTCCAGTGTTCATTTTGGGAATACCTTGGCTTTCGCACATTTAGTAAAAGCTCAGTATTGCTTTGTAATGCTGCGTCTTTCACATACTATGGTGCAGTGTTTCTTTGGTAATGATGTGGCTAAGGAACACTAAAGAGCAGTATTCCTTTGGTAATGTTGTTGACTTTGCACACTAACGTGCAGCGAAGTTTTGGTAATGTAGTGGCTTTGACAAACTAATGTGCAGTGTTGCTTTGGGAATACTGTCAATTTTGCACACTGAAATGTAGTGTTGGTAATGCTGTGGTTTTGACTCACTGTTGAGCAGTATTGCTTTGGTAAGGAGGTTGATTATGCACACTGAAGCTCAGTATTGCATTGGGAGTGCCGTGATGCTGACATACCATAGTGCAGTGTTTCTTTGGTAATGATGGAGCTAAGGAACTCTAACGAGTGGCTTTCCAGGGGTAATGTTGTTAATTTTGCACACTAAAGTGCAGTCATGTTTTGGTAATGATGTGGCTTTGATAAACTATTGCGGTGTTGTTTTGGGAATGTTGTGGCTTTGATAAACCATTGAGCAGTGCTGTTTTGGGAACTATGTGGCTTTGATAAACCTTTGTGCAGTGTTGCATTGGGAATGATGTGGCTTTGGTAAACCATTGAGCAGTGTTGTTTTGGGAATGATGTGGCTTTGGTAAACCATTGAGCAGTGTTGTTTTGGGAATGATGTGGCTTTGTTAAACCATTGAGCAGTGATGTTTTGGTAATGATGTGGCTTTGATAAACTATTGAGCAGTGTTGTTTTGGGAATGATGTGGCTTTGGTAAACCATTGAGCAGTGTTGTTTTGGGAATGATGTGGCTTTGGTAAACCATTGAGCAGTGTTGTTTTGGGAATGATGTGGCTTTGGTAAACCATTGAGCAGTGTTGTTTTGGAAATGATGTGGCTTTGGTAAACCATTGAGCAGTGTTGTTTTGGGAATGATGTGGCTTTGGTAAACCATTGAGCAGTGTTGTTTTGGGAATGATGTGGCTTTGGTAAACCATTGAGCAGTGTTGTTTTGGGAATGATGTGGCTTTGTTAAACCATTGAGCAGTGATGTTTTGGTAATGATGTGGCTTTGATAAACTATTGAGCAGTGATGCTTTGGGAATGATGTGGCTTTGATAAACCATTGAGCAGTGTTGTTTTGGGAATGATGTGGCTTTGGTAAACCATTGAGCAGTGTTGTTTTGGGAATGTTGTGGCTTTGATAAACCATTGAGCAGTGCTGTTTTGGGAACTATGTGGCTTTGATAAACCTTTGTGCAGTGTTGCATTGGGAATGATGTGGCTTTGATAAACCATTGAGCAGTGATGTTTTGGGAACTATGTGGCTTTGATAAACCTTTGTGCAGTGTTGCATTGGGAATGATGTGGCTTTGGTAAACCATTGAGCAGTGTTGTTTTGGGAATGATGTGGCTTTGGTAAACCATTGAGCAGTGTTGTTTTGGGAATGATGTGGCTTTGTTAAACCATTGAGCAGTGATGTTTTGGTAATGATGTGGCTTTGATAAACTATTGAGCAGTGTTGTTTTGGGAATGATGTGGCTTTGGTAAACCATTGAGCAGTGTTGTTTTGGGAATGATGTGGCTTTGGTAAACCATTGAGCAGTGTTGTTTTGGGAATGATGTGGCTTTGGTAAACCATTGAGCAGTGTTGTTTTGGAAATGATGTGGCTTTGGTAAACCATTGAGCAGTGTTGTTTTGGGAATGATGTGGCTTTGGTAAACCATTGAGCAGTGTTGTTTTGGGAATGATGTGGCTTTGGTAAACCATTGAGCAGTGTTGTTTTGGGAATGATGTGGCTTTGTTAAACCATTGAGCAGTGATGTTTTGGTAATGATGTGGCTTTGATAAACTATTGAGCAGTGATGCTTTGGGAATGATGTGGCTTTGATAAACCATTGAGCAGTGTTGTTTTGGGAATGATGTGGCTTTGGTAAACCATTGAGCAGTGTTGTTTTGGAAATGATGTGGCTTTGGTAAACCATTGAGCAGTGCTGTTTTGGGAACTATGTGGCTTTGATAAACCATTGAGCAGTGATGCTTTGGGAATGATGTGGCTTTGATAAACCATTGAGCAGTGATGTTTTGGGAACTATGTGGCTTTGATAAACCTTTGTGCAGTGTTGCATTGGGAATGATGTGGCTTTGGTAAACCATTGAGCAGTGTTGTTTTGGGAATGATGTGGCTTTGGTAAACCATTGAGCAGTGTTGTTTTGGGAATGATGTGGCTTTGTTAAACCATTGAGCAGTGATGTTTTGGTAATGATGTGGCTTTGATAAACTATTGAGCAGTGTTGTTTTGGGAATGATGTGGCTTTGGTAAACCATTGTGCAGTGCTGTTTTGGGAACTATGTGGCTTTGATAAACCTTTGTGCAGTGTTGCATTGGGAATGATGTGGCTTTGGTAAACCATTGAGCAGTGTTGTTTTGGGAATGATGTGGCTTTGATAAACTATTGCGCAGTGTTGCATTGGGAATGATGTGGCTTTGATAAACCATTGTGCAGTGTTGTTTTGGGAATGTTGTGGCTTTGATAAACCATTGTGCAATGATGTTTTGGTAATGTTGTGGCTTTGATAAACCATTGAACAGTGATGTTTTGGTAATGATGTGGCTTTGGTAAACCATTGAGCAGTGATGTTTTGGAAACTATGTGGCTTTGATAAACCTTTGTGCAGTGTTGCATTGGGAATGATGTGGCTTTGGTAAACCATTGAGCAGTGATGCTTTGGGAATGATGTGGCTTTGGTAAACCATTGAGCAGTGCTGTTTTGGGAACTATGTGGCTTTGATAAACCATTGAGCAGTGTTGTTTTGGGAATGATGTGGCTTTGGTAAACCATTGAGCAGTGATGCTTTGGGAATGATGTGGCTTTGATAAACCATTGAGCAGTGTTGTTTTGGGAATGATGTGGCTTTGGTAAACCATTGAGCAGTGTTGTTTTGGAAATGATGTGGCTTTGGTAAACCATTGAGCAGTGCTGTTTTGGGAACTATGTGGCTTTGATAAACCATTGAGCAGTGATGCTTTGGGAATGATGTGGCTTTGATAAACAATTGAGCAGTGTTGTTTTGGGAATGATGTGGCTTTGGTAAACCATTGAGCAGTGTTGTTTTGGGAATGATGTGGCTTTGGTAAACCATTGAGCAGTGTTGTTTTGGGAATGATGTGGCTTTGATAAACCATTGAGCAGTGTTGTTTTGGGAATGATGTGGCTTTGGTAAACCATTGAGCAGTGTTGTTTTGGGAATTATGTGGCTTTGGTAAACCATTGAGCAGTGCTGTTTTGGGAACTATGTGGCTTTGATAAACCATTGAGCAGTGTTGTTTTGGGAATGATGTGGCTTTGATAAACCATTGAGCAGTGTTGTTTTGGGAATGATGTGGCTTTGGTAAACCATTGAGCAGTGCTGTTTTGGGAACTATGTGGCTTTGATAAACCATTGAGCAGTGTTGTTTTGGGAATGATGTGGCTTTGGTAAACCATTGAGCAGTGATGCTTTGGGAATGATGTGGCTTTGATAAACCATTGAGCAGTGTTGTTTTGGGAATGATGTGGCTTTGATAAACTATTGAGCAGTGATGCTTTGGGAATGATGTGGCTTTGATAAACCTTTGTGCAGTGTTGCATTGGGAATGATGTGGCTTTGATAAACCATTGTGCAGTGTTGTTTTGGGAATGCTCTTAATTTTGAATACTAAATTTCGGTACTGCTTTGGTATTGCTGCGGTTTTGACTTACTGTAGTACAGTTTTATTTGGTAACGATGTGACTAGTAAGATTTATGTTTTTAGCCTTCTTAAGAGTCCATGGGAGCGGGTAGGTGATTTCACGACCCTTCCAGGAAGGAGCTTCGACTTCAGGAAGTGGCCCCATTTCACTCTAAAGGGCCTGTGTTTTTTTAGAACTCGGGACATGCAGGCTCAAGATCTCCAATGTGAGATCTTTCATTTATCATCACAATAGGTCTGACTTTGAGCACCAGCAGGATAGAAACATAAATCTTACTAGTGCATCCTATTTCAGGGTAGATTAAGGCACTCACTACCAGTCCTGAAGAATTGCCACTTACTTATTCGAGCATATTAGGCAAGAAGCATTTTGACCTTCTCACAGAAGCTAGGGTTCATTATTCCCCTTCTGGTTCGCACATGTTTTTGAACATTGGCAAGAATTTCATTTAGTATGAAAGATTTAACATTAGGTAACCCACAGCCAATTTTAATCAACTTCCCAGTCTACCATAACCTCCTCAGAACTTAGTTAAAAGCATCACTCCCCTGCTTGGCCAACACCGGACAGAGTAAATAAAAGATCTCCGGTAAAGAGCCCCGGAGAAGGGCCTGCTGGGTATTGCAGCGCCCGCCCAGCGAGGAGCACAGCCCAATGATGAAGCATGCCACTTTGGTGGGTGAGGGCCAGTGTACCCTATAAAGGATACCCACCTTCTGTCTGACTTTCATAGTTCCCATTGACACCAGTGACATGTTAATAGATCAACGGAACAGCACAACTTAATTGTTGATGATTAGTTTATGTAGGGGGACATGCGCTGGACTGCTTAATCTCCTCCCAATCCCCTCCTGTATTTGTGAATACTATAGGTTTGACATGCTATAGTACAGTTTTGTTTGGTGATGATGTGGCTTGGAAAATCCGGAGACCAGTATTCCTCTGGAAACACTGTGGCTTAGGCACAGTATTTCCACAGTATTGCACTGGGCGTGGCTTTGAAACACTAAAATGAACTATTTCTTTGGTGATGTATTACATTTGACACACCACAGATTGGTAGATGCATATGAGTGCAGCTTTCCATTCTAACATATGACCAAAGACCAGGGAAGTTGGGTATTTATTTTTGTTTCAAGAAATCGCCCTGATCCCTGGTTTAGAACCGGAAACAAATTCTGCCCACAAGTAACTATATACTACACCACATGTATTTTCTCTGGGGAATCAACCGGATTACTCAAGTCACTCTTAGTGACGGCTGGTGATCTTTGAGAGTGGGGGGGCCTAACACTTCCCCCAAATTACAGCGAGTGAACTTGACTTCTTCTAGGGCTGATCACAGAGGTTCTCACTCCACTCCCAAAGAAATATGTGAAAAAAATGAAGTCAAATCGTGCATTTTAAAACATTATTTTCAAATAAAATTGACAAAAAGCAATTGACTGTGAAGGGGCTCCCATTAAATATTCAAGCACTTTCATGGTGTCCCACTGAAGTCTGATGGACCCAAGGAGCAGACCACATTTTTTCAAAATATGCTATAAGTGCCCCCATACGTCAATAATTAGTTTGTGTGCCAGGAACAGTGCTCTGCTATGGGTGCCCCCTTATGTCAAAACTAACCCAGAAGAAGCCAGTGGTAGAATTTGACACCTTTATGCCAGCAATTGCCTACAGTATGCCAGTGGCAACATTTTTTCATGGATGCCGTCCACATACCACAGTGCCTCATATATGAGAAATTAACTCCAATATGACAGGGTCAACATTTTGTCATGGTTATCCGGTCCCTGCCTCCCATATGACATGGCTATCCCCCTTTATGCCAAGGATTACCGCCCATGTGGCAGTGCCAGAAATTTGTTGTAGGTGTCATGTATTTTAAGAATTACCTTCACCATGCCAGCACCAGTCGGTCAAAAATTCCCTCCAGCATGACAGGGCCAGTCACAAACTCACAGTCTCACATAGTCATGCACTCTTACATACTCGCATGTTCAAAAACTGTCTCTGTCAGCCTCACGCTCATGCTCATGCACATCACATGCCACTGACATGCTCATTTGCATGCTCACTTACTGATTTATGCTTACATGCTGTCTCCCTTAGATGTTTACAGTCTCATTCAATTGCTCATAAACTGTTTCACTGGCATGTTCACTTGCATGCTCACTCACTCTTAGTCTCACTCACACTCACTCACACTGCCTTGCTCTCTCTCACTTACACACATTCAAACAAGTATACACTCGTATCCCATGCCTGGACACAACATGCAAAAGCATTTTCTACTGACTCTTAGCAGCCTGCATAGTTATTGCTTCAGCTTGTCAGCTGTCCGTGTTCGATAGACACTCCGGGCAGCACACATCTCCATCCTGGTCAGAGTGTTCGCCTAAAGCTGAAAGCTGGAGCCTGAAAACTGTCAGGTCCATAATGTTGCACTAAGCCAGGCAGCAGCTTTTGACATCTTGCTTTTTTACCCCATCCTTTTCTAACTTTTCAGACAAGTTGGGGAGCACTGATTGGCGTGTAGTCCGGGGCACTGCAGGAATGAATCCCAATGCATCATTGGTTACCTTTACCAGTGGCACTTCTGAGCATCACCAGAGGGGATCACCCTGAGGGGTGGCACGCCCCTGAGGCCAGGACTGAGAATTTGCAGCCCTGAAAAATCAGTTGGATGGCTGATGCAAGCGTCTTCATTAGCATACGCAAGCCATCACACAGATTTCACACTGCTTCAGTTGACCCTCGCTCGCAGCAAGGACTGGCATTTTAGTTGATTATTTAGAATAGTTCACTATATAATATTAGAAAAAAGGGGAAAAAAAAGAGAGGGTGGAGTCCAACGTCTATATTAGTGTGCTGCCACTGCCCATGCTACCAAAGATGAGCTAGGGCGCTCCGATGAGAACAATTCACCTCTGTGGGTCAGGTGAATGACCATAATTACTCCTCAATATTTATCATCTGACTTAACACTATTGAAAGAGAAGACCGGCTATTTAAACACTGGCCTCATGGTGCCCAACGAGGAGGTGCCCAGCATCATTACATTTGTATTGTCTGCTCTATTTAATCCTTGTGGAATTACATGCAAGACTGGGCTGAACACACGGGACACAGAAATGCCCCAACATGATGGAGGTCAGCTGGATGGTACTGAGGCCCATATCACCCCATTACAATATCAGCCCATTAGAATACCAGCCCATCCAGCAGCTGAGCACCAGATAACTATTTTCTTATAGTCACATTCATTATTTGCCCCCACAGACAAGTATTAGCCCTGGGTACTGTGCCAGGCCTAAAAGTATTGGAAATATTTCACTAATTCTATTGAGAACTGTGTATAATACCTACAGCTTTATACCCAATGTATCTAGTAAAGGGTACTGTAGAATTGTCTGATGCAGTTTTCAAACACAATTCTTAGGGGATCCCCTTTAAACTGTTGAAGAGGTATGAGAGCACCTGATGGGTTCGCTCAGTGCAATACCGGGCTGGTATTGAAAAATGTTAAAGGGCCCATTTCTGTAACGATCACATGATTTCTAAAAATGGAGTAACAACCAGAGTCTGGCAACAATACCGGGTGATAATAGTGAAAAACTCCTGAGAGAATTATGTAATATTCCTGTAGTAATCTTGTGTTATGCGATACCATGTGTAAATCTGGACTCTAACCTATATCCATGTCTTTTCATCCCCCTACAGAGACCTTGGCCATTTGATTCAGTGACGTACAGCGAGTTCTTCAGCATCTTGAATGATGGCGAGCCCCGCGCTCATCGTTGCCCTCGTCCTGGCGGCACTGCAGCTTGGTCCCGCTAGCGCCGGCCTGTTCACCAAGCGCTTTCGCCTGCCACGGGCAGCCGGCGCCAACGCCACGTTCTTCAGCCACGTGTACAATATCCGGATGCCACGCTGCGAGTCCTGCGCCGCTGACGTAGCGGTGCCCACCGCCGCACTGCAGGAGGCGCGAGGCGAGACGACGCAGCAGCAGCTGTACGAGCACACCCTGGAGGGCGAGCAGCAGATGGTTTTCACCCACCGCATCAACATCCCGCCCCAGGCCTGCGGCTGCCACAACGCTGACACCATGCAGAGGCTGCTGAAGCGCCTCGAGGCGCTGGAGGCGCAGGTGGCGATCTTCAGAGACCAGTGCCCGGGCGGGACCTGCTGTGCAGCGACGCAGGCCGGAAATGGTAGGTAGCTTGGGGTCTTGAAGGGATTTTCACAACAGCATTGACCTGAGTGGAGAAGGAAAATGCTACTTACCCAGTATGCATCTGTTCTTGGCATGTAGAGCTGTACAATCTCATGCTTTGCATAGATCGCCATCTGGTGTTGGGCCCGGACGTTTGCACTTTGTTTTTGTTCTAAGAAGTCTTTCCAGTCACGAGGTAGGTGACTCCTCCTTTCGATGATAGTGCGCATGGGCATCGACTCCATTGTTAGATTGTTTTCCCGCAGAGGGTGAGAATGGAGTAAGTAAAAGTAGAATAGAGATGTCCATGTGTAGTTATCTAAGTAAGATAGTACTGGAATAGGTACAGGTAACCGGGGATGTGGGTGGGCGCATGAGATTGTACAGCTCTACATGCCAAGAACAGATGCATACTGGGTAAGTAGCATTTTCCGTTTGAGGCATGTGAGCTGTACATCACATGCTTTGCATAGACTATACAGCAGTAATCTCCCAAAGCGGTGGCTAACCTGTAGCTGTTGCAGTGGTTTGAAATAGTGTACGTAAAACTGCCTGGCCCACATTAGCTTGTTGTCTAGCTAGCACATCTACACAATAGTGTTTTGTGAATGTGTGTGGTGTAGACCATGTTGCAGCTTTACAGATTTCGTCTATGGGGATATTTCCTAAGAAAGCCATAGAAGCCCCCAATTTGCAAGTAGAATGCGCTCTAGGGGGAATTGGTAAAGTTCTCTTAGCTTTTGCATAACATATCTGGATACATTTAACTATCCATCTTGCAATACCTGATTTAGAAATGGGATTGCCTTTGTGTGGTGGAGCAAAAGCCACAAAGAGTTGTTTGGTATTACGAAAAGATCTTGTTCTTTCTATGTAATACATTAACGCTCTTTTTACATCTAAAGTATGTAGAGCCCGTTCTGCCACAGAATCTGGTTGAGGAAAGAACACAGGCAACTCAACAGATTGATTGATGTGTAAGGCAGAAACTACCTTAGGTAAGAATTTAGGATTAGTACGAAGAACCACTTTGTTTAGGTGTACTTGTAAAAATGGTTCTTCTATGGTTAATGCCTGAAGCTCACTTACTCTCCTGAGTGATGTGATAGCAATGAGGAAAGCTAGTTTCCAAGTGAGAAACTGTAACTCACATTTATGTAAAGGTTCGAATGGTGGACCCATTAGCCTAGTAAGTACAATATTAAGATTCCACGCTGGGGCCGGCGGAATTCTTGGAGGAATAACTCTTTCGAGTCCCTCCATGAAAACTTTAATAGCAGGCACTTTGAATAGTGACAGGTGTTGTCTGTTTTGAAGATAAGCAGCTATTGCAGCGAGATGTAGGCGTATAGACGTATACGCTAAATTTGAACGTTGTAAATGTAGCAGATAACAAATAATATTTTGAGTAGAAGCGTCAAGTGGATTGATGTGGTTGTTATTACAATAAATAACAAACCGCTTCCATTTTGCTGCATAACAAGCTGTTGTAGTAGGTCTTCTAGCCTCTTTAATAATATTCATACAGTCTGGTGGAAGATTTAGATAACCAAACTCTATGACTTCAGGTGCCAGATCGCAAGATTGAGAGGTTTGGGATCTGGATGTCTCATCTCTCCATGGCTCTGTGTGAGGAGACTGGATGTGAGATGTAGTTTTTGATGAGGAACCACTGATAGCTCTAAGAGGGTAGTGAACCAAGGTTGACGAGCCCAAGTGGGAGCTACTAGGATTAGTGTGAGGGATGTTTGCCTGAGCTTCCGAACCAATAGTGGAATGAGTGGGAGAGGGGGAAAAATGTAAGCAAATATCCCTGACCAGTTCATCCATAGGGCATTGCCTTTGGATAATGGGTGTGGATACCTGGAGGCGAAGTTTGGGCATTTTGCGTTTTGATGTGTGGCGAACAGATCTATGTCTGGAAAGCCCCACATCTGAAAGAAGGGGAGGAGAACTTGAGGGTGAAGTTCCTATTCATGAATTTGCTGCCTCTGTCTGCTGAGGAGATCTGCAATATGATTGTCCACTCCTGGGAGATGTTCCGCCAGGAGATAAATCTTGTGATGAATGGCCCATTTCCAAATGTTTTGTGCAAGGTGTGACAGTTGGAGGGAGTGTGTTCCTCCCTGTTTCTGTATGTAATACATTGCTGTCATGTTGTCTGTGCGTATTAAGACAACTTTGCCTACAAGGTGAGTTTGGAAGGCTTTGAGCGCTAAAAATAGTGCTAACAGTTCCAGATAATTTATGTGTAGGAGCTTTTCCTTTTGGCTCCACAATCCTTGAATTGTGTGAGTTTGGAGATGAGCTCCCCAACCAGTGAGCGATGCGTCTGCTGTTAGTACTGGCTGTGGAATTGGGTTGATGAAATGCCGTCCTTTTGTAAGGTTGTGTGGATTCCACCACTGCAGAGAGCGATGAGTGCGGCCGTCCACCAACACCAGATCTGTTAATAGACCCTGAGACTGATTCCACTGACATGCTAATCATTCTTGAAGGGGACGCATTTGCAGTCTTGCATAAGGAACTATCATGATGCAAGATGCCATCATTCCTAGTAGTTGCATGAATACCCGAGCTGGGAATGCCCCGGTTACTTACCGATAATCTTCATTACTCCGAGTCCTAGTCTTCCTCGCCACAGTAATTAACAGTGAGCATTCTGCTCCTACAGAAACTCCAAGTAAAAAACTACGTACTAGTCGCCCTATCCCTCCAATATGGTCCCCAGTGGCAACAACCAATCAGATAAAACGACACAAAAGTCCCAACACGACCTGAAACACAAAGCCGTAGACATGAAGCCACCATATAGGGCCGGGAGGGAAGGGAAACCATACTGTGGCGAGGAAGACTAAGACTCGGAGTAATGAAGATTACCGGTAAGTAACCGGGGCATTACCTCCTCGTCCGTCTTCCTCGCCACAGTAATTAACAGTGAGCCGATACCAAAGCAATAACAGCTTCATGGAAGGAACACAACCCAAACAAGGAAGGCAGTATAAAAATAAATTTTATTGACAACAACGGAGAGAGATACACATCTCAGGAAACCACAGAGTCCAGGACCGAAGAAGCAAAAGCCACAGAAGCTCCGCCCCCAACCTCAAGCCGGTAATGAGACATGAAGGTATGAGGTGAAGACCAAGTGGCCGCCCTGCAAATATCCTCCATGGAAACACCCTTGAAGGCGGCCCAAGAAACAGCAACAGAACGAGTAGAACGCCCCCTAATAGGATGAGATGGAACCACAGACTGAGAATCATTTGCCAAAAGAATAGCCTCCTTGATCCACCTACTGAGAGTGGAAAGAGATGGTTTCTGCCCTTGCCTAGCCATACCAAAAGTGACAAACAAGTTGTCCACCTTACAAAAGGAAGAGGTGCGGTCCAAATAAATGACCAAGGCACGCTTAACATCCAACAGATGCAACAGAGACTCCTCCGGTGACGAAGGGACAGGAAAGAAGACAGGGAGGACCACCTCAGCAGAACGATGAAAGAAAGAGGCCACCTTAAGAACAAAAGTAGGGTGAGGAGGCAAAACCACCCTATCATCCAGAAACCGTAAAAAAGGAGCAGACCGCAGGAAAGCATCCAACTCCCCAACACGCCTGGCAGAAGCAATAGCAACCAGAAACACCACCTTGAGAGTCAAAAATGTTAACTCTACCGAATCCAAAGGCTCAAATGGAACCAACTGCAATGCCCTCAAAACCAACGGAAGGTCCCACGGGGGAGGAGACAGGATCGGACGGGGACGTTGAAAGGCAAGAGACCTAAAAAGACGAGCCACCAACGGATCCACCAACACAAAAGGCAACCCATGAAAGGCCCGAATGGCAGCCCACTGAGCACGGAGGGTAAAAAGGGCCAAACCCAAATCAAAACCCTCCTTCAAAAAATCCAGCACACGAGCAGGATCCAAAGACTCAACAGACCAACCACGTCGAAGACACCAACCAGCAAAGTTGTCCCAATGTTTAGCGTAAGACTTCAACGTCGAGGGTCGCCTGGACTGTTGTATAAGACCAGCAACTTCCACAGAACAACCACTATGGATCAGGGATTCCCTCTCAAGAGCCAAGCCTGCAGACCCATAGACCGGAACACAGGAAGAGGAACCAGAGGGCCCATCAAAGGAAACGGATCGAACGGCAACGTCCAACCCGGGCGCACCGCCAACTCCAACAAGAGAGGGAACCAAGGGCGACAGCACCAACCCGGGACCACAAGAAGAACAAAAGCTCCCTCCCTCTAGATCTTCAACAACACTGTCGGAATCAGGGGAACCGGAGGGAAAGCATACAACAGGCCCCTTGGCCAAGGGAAGGACATCGCATCCACCCCCCATGCGTCCGGACAAGGTGTAATCGTGCAGAAGCAACGGGTTTTGGCATTGGTCGGAGACGCAAATAAGTCCATCACCGGACACCCAAACCTCCTCTGCAACGTCCGGAACATCAACGGGGTCAGAGACAAAGACCCCATGGAGGGAAAGACCGTCTGCCACGACATTCTCCCGACCCGCAAGATAAACCGCCGACAGGGACTCCAGATTCGATTCCGCCCAAGAACAAATCTGACGACAGAGACAACTGAGGGAATGAACTCTGCAACCCCCCTGGTGATTGATGTAAGACATGACCACCTGGTTGTCTGTCCGGATCTGAACATGGTGACCCACCAGCAGGGTAGAGAAAGCCAAGAGACCCAACTGAACCGCCTTCAGTTCTCTGTAATTTGATAAACAGGCCATCAAATCCTGCGACCATTCGCCCTGCACCGTTGCATCGCCCAGAGTAGCCCCCCAGCCCAACCCGCTGGCATCCGTCGTTACCACACGAGAAGGGACAATCAGAAACGGACGACCCTGGGACAGATGAACGTCGACCAGCCACCAACCCAGATCATCCCTCACCCGGGCCGTCACAGGAACCCCCTGATTGAAATCCTGACCACAGGGGCGCCAATGAGACAAAATGTGGTTCACAAGAGGATATAAGTGAAGACGAGCCCACGGAACCACCAACAAGGAGGCGGACATGAGACCCTGGACCTTCAACCACATTCTCACAGGAGGACAAGTCTCTGATAACAGGGATCGAACTGCAGACATCAGAGTCAATTTCCTTGCAGGAGGCAGGAACACCAACCCCAACTGAGTCATGAATTGAGCTCCAATGTACGTCAGATCCTGAGAAGGAACCAGGCAGGACTTCTTCCGATTCACTAGAAAGCCGTGACCCTCCAGTACCCTGCAAACTTCCTGGACATGGAGCTCCGCCTTAGAAAGAGAAGAAGCAGAAATCAACAAATCATCCAGGTACGGAAAGATCTTAATACCCCGCCCATGTAAATGACCCATCAGTGGGGCCAGAACCTTAGTATAGACCCGTGGCGAAGAACACAGGCCAAAGGGCAATACCTGGAACTGAAAATGTTGACCCAGAAAACAGAACCGGAGAAACTTCTGAAAGTTCAGATGTACCGGCACATGCAGATAAGCATCCTGCAGGTCGATGGAGGCCAGAAAATTCCCCTGACTGATCAGAGGAAGGATCACCTGTAAGGAGACCATCTTGAACTTCATGGGAGGAATGAACCAATTTAACCACTTTAGATCCAAAACAGGTCTGAGGTCCCCGGTGCGCTTTTCCACCAGGAAGAGAATAGAGTACACACCCATCCCCTGCTGATCCACGGGAACCGGAATGACAGCACCCTTGGCCATCAGACAACGGACGCCTTCCAACAGAGCCATCATCTTCAGAGAGTCCCTGGGGCAAGGAGTGACTCGAAAACAGTCTGGGGGAGTCCGGACGAACCCAAGGGAAAAAACTTCCGACACCACCTGAAGAACCCATTGATCCAAAACAGTATGGTTGCAGGCGTCCAGAAAGAGAGACAGCCGACCTCCCACATGACCCACTCCCGGAGCAATCCAGTCATGACTTGGAGGGGGCAGAAGAGGAAGAAGACTTGTCAGTGAACCGGGACTTGCCAAAGGAAGGAGCACCCCGGCCACGCCCCCTTCCACGAAAGGGCTGAGGAGCCCGCCCCTGACGGGCAGGACCAAAGGCCCTACGAGCCCCAAAAAAGCGGGAACGCCCAGCCCTCTCTGGAGCCAGCAGTTTACGATCCTCCGCAGACTTCTTGACCATATCCTCTAAGGGGCACCAAACAACTTCACACCAGAAAAAGGGATCTTCATGAGAAAACCCTTCTGCGCAGAATCAGCCTTCCATGATCGGAGCCACAACTGGCGGCGAGCAGCCACAGAAGAACCCGCAGCAGAAGCCGCCGCCCCCAAAGAATCAAAGGAGATGTCAGAAAGCAGACAAACCTGCTGTTCCAGCAGAGCGAGCGTGGGGGAAATGTCCTCGCCCTGGTCCAACAACTCAGCTAAGGATTGAAAATCTTTAAGCAAAGATTGGATGGCATAGGAGGAATAGGCAGCAGCTCTAATGGAAAAATTAGCAGCGGAAAAAGTGCATTTCACCGCAGCAACCACCTTTTTATCAACCGGATCAGCCGGGGAAGCATCCTCTGAAATAATAGTCCCCTGAGAGGACATGCCCGCCATCAAAGAATCCACTTTCACAGAGGCAGGAAACTTAGCCGTAAAGTCCTGCAACGGATATCGTTTGGCCAGAAACCTGGGAAAGTTACTCCTATCCACATCCTTCCATTCCGTCTCCAACACACGCAAAACAGAGAAGTGGAGAGGCAATGACTCGGGCTCCTTCCTCTGATACTGCGCAAAGAAATCAGCGTCCTCCACATTCACCTCGGACTCGGGAAACAGCAGGTTGGAACGGATGTGGTGAAGAACATCCTTAAGATCCAACCCCTGCACAAAGCGACCCTTAAGGTCCACATCCTCCTCCCCGTCTGATTCCTGAGAAGGACCAGGATCACATCTGGCTTTCTTAGAAGGAGGAACAGAGTCCTTGGCATGCAAGGCAGCCGTCACAGCATCATTAATCATCTGTTGAATCAACGCAAGGGAAGGTATTGCGTCCTGAGAACCAGAAGAACCCTCCTTGGCCGCAGAATCCAACACAACATCAGCCTCCATAGTTGCCAAACAAAGAATGACCAGCAACACCACTACGGCAAGCAGGAGCACTCAAAAAGCATACCATCACCATGGAAACCAGAGAAAAAAAATGCCCCAGGCCGGGATTGGCACGCCCCAATGCAAGCACATCACAGCACGAGCCCTAGAAGAAGCGCAGCATACCATGCGCCGACCCCTACAGACGACAGCATGAACCCATGCCCCTCCATGAAGCGGCGAAGGAGAGGGATCCCGCGTGCAAACAGGGAGGCCGGAAAGAATCAAGGTACGCTGAGTCCGCTAAAGCAGGACTCTGTAGCACACATAATGAGAGAGGCATGCGGGAGGAAGTGAACCCGTACGCGACCGACCAGCGCGACTGGGAGGGAAGAAAAACCAATAAAATATGCTGAGGCCACTAAGCAGGACTCGGTCGCATAAGTGAACTCAGCCCCTCAACCCCCCACACCCCCCCGGGCGTAATAAAAAAATTATAAATACGCCAAGTCCGCTAAAGCAGGACGCGGTCGCATAATTGCAAGCGGGAGGTAACCGCGAGTGAGCAGAAAACACGCCGAGTCAGCTAAAGCAGGACTCGGCAACATGAAAGAAAACAAACACGCTGGAAGTAATTAATAGACGCCGAGTCCGCTAAGGCAGGACTCGGCAGCAGAAACAACAAAGACAGGCACGGCAAAACCCCGGTCCGCTAGAGCAGGACAGGGGAAATGCCGAAAGTGCCAACCAAGGGGGAGGAAAAACATACACATATGAAAACCAGCACCCCCCCTCAGAACGGGGCTCAAGAGTCCGCTAAAGCAGGACCGCCGCCCCCAACTCACATGAATAACAGGAACATGAACAGCACTCGAAGCAGAGCAGAAACAAAAAAACAGGTCGTGTTGGGACTTTTGTGTCCTTTTATCTGATTGGTTGTTGCCACTGGGGGCCATATTGGAGGGATAGGGAGACTAGTACGTAGATTTTTACTTGGAGTTTCTGTAGGAGCAGAATGCTCACTGTTAATTACTGTGGCGAGGAAGACGGACGAGGAGGTAATGAGTGGTTGGGTTGAAATTTGGAAACGAGAGCCTGAATATTGTGAATTCTGGCTGGATTGGGGTAGGCTAGAGCTGTTTGAGTATTTAGAGTGCTTCCTAGATAAGCTTGTGTATTGGAGGGCTGAAGATGGGATTTTGCCAGATTGACTGTAAATCCGAGGTTGTGCAGTAAGCGGACTGTTGCTTGAGTGTGCTGTAGGCACTTTGAGAGAGTGCTGGCTTTGATAAGCCAGTCGTCTAAATATGGGAAGACGTGAACATGTTGTCTTCGCAGATGCGCAGCGACTACTGCTAGGCATTTGGTAAACACTCTGGGAGCAGTAGTCACTCCGAATGGAAGCACCTTGAATTGATAATGTTGTCCTGCTATTACAAACCTGAGGTATTTGCGATGAGCGGGATGTATTGGAATATGGAAGTATGCATCCTTTAAGTCCAGAGTGGACATAAAGTCGCCTTGTTGTAACAGAGGAAGTACCTGTTGGAGAGGGACCATATGGAAGTGATCTGATTGAATGTAGAGGTTTAATTCTCTGAGGTCTAATATAGGCCTGAGAGAACCGTCCTTTTTGGGAATTAGGAAATAAAGAGAGTACACTTCTGTCCCCTGATATTGTAGTGGGACGGGTTCTATAGCTCCTTTTTCCAGAAGAGATTGTACCTCTTGTTTGAGTAGGTGAAAATGTTCTGGAGATAGTTTTTGTGTTCTTGGTGGAATGTTTGGAGGGTTGCTTGTAAGCTCCAGGCAGTAACCAGATTGGATAATTTGTAAAACCCATTTGTCTGATGTGATTGAATTCCAGACTGGGAAAAATTGAGACAGACGTCCCCCGACAGGTGTGGGATGGTCGAGGGCAAAGTGAAGCAAGTCACTGCTTGTTTGTGGCTGGGGAAGTACGGGGTGTATTACCTTTTCCTCTTCCTTTGCCATTGCTTCCACGAAATCCACCTCGAAAATAACCTCTGGTAGAAGGTGATTGACTATTGCCTCTGTATGAGGTAGAGGCCCCTTCAGAAGAAATGGACTTTGAACCTCCCCTATAAAAGGATCGGCGAAATGACCCACGATTTGATGGTGTTTGTAGCGCTCCCATAGACTTAGCTACCTCAGTGTCCTTCTTCATTTTTTCCAATGAAGTGTCCACCGCTGGTCCAAGTAAATGTTCCTTATCAAAAGGTGCATTTAAAATAGCTGTTTGGACTTCCGGTTTAAACCCTGACACTCTAAGCCACGCATGGCGTCTAAGAAGAATGCTGGTGTTAATAGCACCTGAGGCAGTGTCTGCTGCATCCAAAGCACACCTAATTGAAGTGTTAGAAATAAGTTTCCCTTCCTGTATGAGGTCATGTGCCTTGGATGTGTGCTCATCAGGCAGATATTGCATTATTTGCTCTAACTCATCGTAATGAGCTCTGTCGTATCTTGCCAAGAGTGCTTGCGTATTGGCTATGCGCCAATGATTGGCCTCTTGTGCTGCTACTCTTTTGCCTGATGCATCTAACAATTTAGATTATTTGTCTGGAGGTGGAGCATCTCCCATTGACTGAGAGTTTGCCTGTTTGCGAACATTTGAGACTACTAGAGAATCTAGTGGAACCTGACCTTTTATAAAAATTGGGTCTGTAGGAGCTGCCTTATATTTCTTGTCTACTCTGGGTGTGAGTATCCTAGCACGCACTGGGTCTTTGAACACCTCATCAGCATGTTTTAACATCCCTTTGAACATGGGTAGTGTATGTGTGGATTTTTGTAATGCACTCAGTGTCTCAAATAGGAAATCTTCCTCAAGAGGTTCCTTATGGAGTTGCACCCCGTGATATTCCGCAGCTCTATTGAGTAACTCTGTAAACCCCACATTATCATCAGGAGGAGAAGGTTTAGATGGGTATAGATCCGGATCATTATCATTATTAGGATCTGTAGTATAATCTACCCAGGGGTCTGGAGCATAAAGTTGTGATACATCCCCATGTGTGTTGTAATGTAGATCCCCATCATCATCATGCTGTTGTATTGGAGAATGTGTGGGTGTTATGAGAATGTTAGGATCAATAGGAGGAGGAAGTGAGGAAACAGAAAGAGGTGGAGGAGAAGTGTTAATCCCCATATACTTTCTTTTTAGAGGGATATGATAAGATTCCTCAAGTTCTGGTTTCCTTTTTTGTGGTATTTTTGCAGAAATATGCCCTGTTTTAGGGTTTATAACCAGTTCTTTTTGTTTGGGGTCCGTTTTAGCAGGCAGAACGTCCAAAACAAGTTCTTTAGATGGAGGAGGAACTGATTTCTGTTTCGGAGTCATAATCTTCGACGTGGAAGATTTCGGTATCGAAGTTTTCGGAGCCGAGGGTTTATGTGCGGAGGATCTCTGCCCCGATGATTTCGGTTCCGGAGTGTGTTTCGGTGCCGAAGCTTTGGAGGGATCAGAGGGCTTTTGTTTCGGAGCCGAAGTCTTTTCGGGTCCGGAAGAACGGCTCGATCCCGAGCCGGAAGGCTTTATTAATTGTTTTGGTGCCAAGCCCGAAGGCGGGGCGTTAGAAACTTTATCTCGGTGCCGACCTTGGCTCGAAGGCGGAGGAGGGACCGGAGCCTTTTTAACTGGAGCTTTTGGGGTCAGAGGAGTCTCAGTACTCACGGTACGCTGACCGGGTGTGATGTCCTCCTCGATATCGGAGTCCTCTTCAGAGACGTCGATTTGTAGTTCCTCGTCTTTCTCAGCTCCATGTGCTTCGAGGAACTCTTGGTCAGCCTCTTCTCCGAATATGTCTGGAGCGGAGTTCTTTTGTTGCTGCATCTCGCGACGTTGAGCCCGACGGTCACGGAGCGTCTTTTTCGATCGGAAGGATCGGCAGGCCTCGCAGTTGTTTTAGTTGTGTTCCGGAGATAAACACAAGTTGCACACGTCGTGAAGATCGATGCGGAGGTACTTGGAATGGCACCCGGGGCAGAATTGGAATGGAGTCCGTTCCATCTACTGTGAATTCGGTCGACGCGGCTAGGCCCGAGGGCCTCGCACAAAGTTTTCCAATCGAAGTTGTAGAATGTATTCAATACGCACAGGGAGGAATACGCGATTGAGAAACAATACCGTCGAGGGCTAGTGGATTGCGCACCGAGGGGAAGCCGAGAACGGTGTTGAACCGGAGCACAGCAATTCACGTCCGAACCCGATGACGGAAAAAAACAATCTAACAATGGAGTCGATGCCCATGCGCACTATCACCGAAAGGAGGAGTCACCTACCTTGTGACTGGAAAGACTTCTTCGAACAAAAACAAAGTGCAAACGTCCGGGCCCAACACCAGATGGTGATCTATGCAAAGCATGTGATCTACAGCTCACATGCCTCGAACAGAGAGTTTAACGTCAAAGATGACTCCCAAGTTTCTGACATACTTAGTGAGGTTGTGAGGAAGCCAAAGTTTGGGGGACAGGTAGTGGTTAGAGTCTCTATTTGACATACTTAGTGAGGTTGTGAGGAGGCCAAGGTTTGGGGGACAGGTAGAGGTTACAGCCTCTAGTTCTCGGGACCCAGGAGGAGGATGTCTGTTTTCATGCCACTGAGGCATCGTTTGCAATCCATTTATGCACTTTAGTGATGCAGCCGAGGATTTCTTTCCGATCTTCTGGGACCCTCATGATTTTTAGGTGAATCTGAGTTGACTCAGCATACATATAATGATCAACATTGCAGTTCATGATGGTCCCTGTGAGGAGGGCCATGAAAGTGTTCAAGAGAGCAAGAGAGAGAGAGAGAGAAGATCATTGGGGGATGCCGCATGTCAGATTTTGGTTTTTGATGCAAGTGAAACAAGATTCACTTGATGAACGCAGTTGACTAAAAAGATCTAAACAATTGAAGAATAAGACCTTTAAGACCAAAAGAGAACTAAAAATGAGAAAAGGCAATCTTGTGTCGACCATATCAAAAACTACAGAGGGATCTCAAAAGATTAGTGCACAGCTTCCACCATTCTCTGAGGCAGAGTTATTCTTCTCTGATGTTCAGAACTGATGACTTGATTTCTCTCCGAGATCAGAAGCCTGACTGAAAGTCGGGGAGAATATTGTTCTCTGAACAATCACACTGTTGAGAGGTGACCACTGTGTCTAGAACATATTAATGGTGTGGAGGCTAGAGAGTGCTCTGTAGCTGGCAAGCACCTGAGGGTCTGTGGAGTGTTTCTTAAGGAGAGGTCTAACAACCGTGTTTGAGTATGTTGGGGCATCCCCAGTCAATAGGGATGCATTTACTAATCTGGGGATGATTGGTTCAAATGCAGATTGACAAGGTGTATTGGTTTTTGCACTGGAGGATATGATTCTGTAACCACGGGCTTGAGTTTGTTAATTTCCTCTGTCACTAGAGTCAGTGAAGTTCCAGAAGGTAGGTGGTTATGAGAATATCTGGAAGCCTTCTGTGGCGAAAGAGGATAGAGACATGTTGACTAGGAGCTTAGTGATTTTTTCACTTAAGAAAGCCAGGAGCTCACCAGCATGTCATTGTGATTGTGGCAATAAGGAGGTAAAGGAAGGGTGTGGTTTCCTCCTGCTTCGGTACTAGGGGTCCATTCAGAGTAGGATGAGTGCTTGGTAATGCAGCACAGTTGACATTTGCAGCCATGTTTCTCCAGTATGGTGCCATTCAATGGCAACCCTGCTCTTTATATGCCATTCTTACACACAGAGGCATCTCTAATCAACTGCCAGGATATTTGGACAAAATATTGAGTCGAAATATTGTGTGGACAAAATATAGTGTCAAAAATATCGAGGATAAGAATATCGTGAAGGTAACTTTCTATGGGTATGCAACATTTTACAATACTTAACTCCACATATATGTACCTTGAGGGTATATATATCTTCAAGGTACATATATGAGGAGTTAAGAATAGTAGAGCTATACTTATATATTTAAACTTACCTTCTTGATATTTTCATCCTTGATACTTTGGCACGATAATCTGTCCACACAATATTTTTGTCCTCGATATTTTGTCGGTGATCTGTCTGTAAATTCTTCTCCACCGTTTCCTTGAGTTCACTATAACACATCACACATGAATGTCATTAGACATTTTAAGTGCACTCTCTATAGTATTTGTCTCCTCTCTAGGCACTGATAGCAGATGTTAATTATTGCCAAACAGTACTTATTCCACGGATCTCTAAATAAAAAAAGCTGAATGGACCAAGCAGGATTTAATCTTGTGACTGTAAGGTTACGCTCAGAACTCTACAATGCACGCGTTGGCCAGCTGTATTCCCCTTCCCCTATAAGAAGCTTCTAATTGTAAATATATAGTTTCAAAAACATTATATTTCTAAAGGTAATCAGAATGTGTCCAGGTCACCAACCATAAAGCTTTGGAAGCAGCAGGTCTCACACCAAAGCCTTGGCCACCCAGGGAATACTGGCATCTGTCTACATGCCCATCATAGCAATAGGAATATAATGTTCTGCGGGCCACACTATCATTTTCAACTCACTGCACATGCTGATCTTCCACAGTGGCAAAGCTATCAACGGTGCTGTGGGTGCAGTAGCACTGCGGTGCAAGAGAGCATGAGGGGCTCTCTGGGCCGTGATTATCACGCTACTTTATTGCATGTTTGGGGAAGGGAGCATTTCCTCGCTTGCATTAAGGCCTAGGGCATCCTTGATACTCCACTGTTCCTGCAGCTTCTTTTCCCTCACCCCTAAAACCACCTCTCTCCCCTAATTACCGAGTAGCTATGCTGGTGCTAGAAACAAATACCATGCAGGCAAGCAGGCAAGCAGGGGAGATGGAGTTGTGTGTAGTGAGTGACATGATTTTAATTGGTCGAGTGCATAACAATTAGGCTGAGTAGATAATTCAAGCTTGTAGATCTGCAGACGGATATGTTAAAGATTTTTCAAAGCCTATCCTTGTACACCTAAATTATATGAAATTAAATTAAATGAAAAAGGGATTTATAAAGCGCAGCTAATAATCTAAGGTGTTTAGGCACTGGCTTCTGAGGTGCAGCGTAGGAAATCTAGGGGAGTTTAATCAGAATTGCTGATTAAATAGGCAGGTTTTCAGGCCTTTCTTAAAATCAAGCAGCTTCGATTCGTTCTTAAGGGTCAGAGGAAGAGAGTTCCACAGCCTTACTGTACTTGTGGCAAAGCTCTTACTGCCCCATCTGACTCTCTTGAATTTGGGAATATAAAGGTTTCCGCTAGTAGAGGAGCGGAGTGATTTTGGGAGATTATAGGGTTTGAAATAGTGTGCTAGTTGAATAGGGCCCTGGCCGTGAAGAGACTAAAAAGCTTTGGACAGGGCTTTAAACTTGATAAGTTTTGCAACACGTAGCCAGTGTAGCTGAACTAAGGCTTGGGATGCGGATTTGTGTCTAGGAATGCCAAGAAGGAGGAGGGCTGCTGAGTTTTTGAGGATCTGTAGCTTGTTTAGGCATTTTTTTTGTGAGCTGGTGACAAGCGCATTGCAGTAGTCGAGTCTTGAAGATATAAGTGCAGTGACTACCGTTTTCTGGAGGACTGAGGGAATATAGGGTAGAACCTTCCTATGAATTTTCAGAATGAAAAAACAAGTGGATGAAATATGATTAATCTGTCCCTCAAAGGATAGCTTAGTGTCAAAAATCCCTCCCAGATTTTTGGCTTTTACACTGGAGAGGGAGCACAGATGACAAGGTCACCAGTTAGAAGACCAGAAGGAGTGCAGACTTTACCTATTACTTTATGGGGAGACTCCTGTGGCTCCTTCGGGGTAGAGGGGGGAAGAACACGCAACCCTTTGTTGCGGTTCATCTGTGTCAGTGCTGCCGCCGTCCTTAGTGCCCAGGAGGAGCCACAGTAGTCTCTTCATAAAGTTATAGGTAAAGTCTGCACCTATATTAACAACGTCACAGAGAGATCGAATGAGCTCAGTGTCGAAGAGGGGCAAGTGAATCGACTTACTCTCTTGGAGCGACTCGACAAACAAGTCGCTCTCACGCCGGTCCTGAAGAAGGCCCCTCGACCCTTAAGGGCAACCAAGGTCCGAAACATGTCGACCAATCATGATCTCACTTTAGGTACTGTGGACCATTAACACATCCACATAAGCATCTTTCCTGTTTTTTAGTGTTACCCCTTTCCTGCATAATAAAATACAATACAAAAGAACAGAGATCATTTTAAACCCACTTTTTTTGCCACACCACGTTTCACTCACGGCTGTCATAAACCAGACGGTCTTCCTCCAGGTGGAGGAAAGTAGATCGCCTGGAGAACCGGAAACTCAGGCGAAGAAGACCCCATGATGCAACAACTCACCTAATGTACAGGGCGGAGAACCAACATATAGTGCACCCGGAGCTAGTGTGAATGAGGGTCTTTGTGAAAGAAACCTTTAAGACCCTGGAATATTAAGACACATGATTCATTCCTTCTGATTATGACCATAACCTCATTGAAGTTGAATGAATCTCTGCTTCTCTCTCCCTCTATATACAAGATGAGGATCATTTCCAGAGCCACCACAACCTGCAACCCTGCTTATATGGCTTTCAAGTTCGTCATCTTTGGTGGCTCTCTGCAAATCACAGCAATATGGATACAAAGAAGTGTAAAACAAAAAAGCAAGGCAACAGGCCTTTTACATCTATCTATGCACCTAGGATGCAATCCCTTAAAAACACTAAGGGGCCGATTCCGATCTTGCTCGGAAAGCACTCCGTACGACTCGGATCCGGAGGGCTTTCCGAGCGAGACGTGCTCCGGGAGTCCGAACGAGGCAGTACGATGCAGCCGTATGCTGACGGACTCGGTTCGCTCGGACTCCCATTGAACTCAATGGGAGCCTGTGTACAGACGTGTACACAGGCTCCCATAGCAGAAAAGGGGTGGGTGTGGAAAAGCGTACACCCTGTGGCGGGCACCCCATGGTGCCCCCCACACTGTGCATGCTTGGATCGGGGGGACCCATGGGCACCCCCCCCGTGATAGATTCGGAGGGCCCCGGGTGGTACGGCCCCCCGAAGTACGCTTCGGACGCGAAGCGGCTATCCGAATCGTGCATCGTACTTGCTGGGTTGGAAATCGGCTCCATTGCGCGGCACCAGTCGTCTACAAACGAGACGTACGGAGCGGTTCGGGTCCGGAAACGATTCGGTCGGCGCGTACGCGATCTTCGCATCGTGCTTGGTCGTTCGGACCTGTGTACGATTCGGTCATAAACAAGGGCTACGAATCGGATCCGGTAAAGCCAAATCTGATTCGGAGGCCTTCCGAGCGGGATCGGAATCGGCCCCTAAATGATGATGCAGTAACCAGCTACATCTCAAATCACTTACTGACGGTGTCATTGCCTTTGACCCTGAACTGCGCCCCTCTGCCTTTGGCTTGGTGTGTGCTATCAAAAATACCACATACATTCTTACATACACTACTATCAGCTTAACCTCAGTCAGCATTTTCACCAATGTCATTCCTTTAGAAGAAAGGAAATCATTTGCATATAATAAATAGTAGGGCATGGCTCCTGCTATTGAAGCCCATGATTCGCTGTATCTCCGAGCGGCATTACAAATAGCGTTTTTTAATAATGCAGACATTGAGGAAAAACTACAATTTTTTTCATCACCTCTGGATATACAAATCAAACCAAATCACGGCCAGAAACCAGCCAAGCTTTCCATTAGACGCAGAGCATCACCTATACTGTATATATTTCCAGCCTTTTTGCAGTGGAAGGCAAATAATTAGTCTTCACTCCGTCCTCCAGGAAAACTAGGAACAGAAAACAGGGCTCTTTCCAGATTTCCTCCAGTTTAAAAGGCCTGAGAGGTAGCGTTCATCAATCCCCTGGAGGGTACTCAACTCTGTTTTCCTAAGTCTGTTTCAAGTGTTTCATTCACGTAACTAGGCAGCTGATCGGTGAAACGGTGTGCTCAAATCGCAGGAGTCTCATTCATGTGGACGAACAGCGTGTGGTCCTATTATGAAAATGAGGAAAACATATTTCAAGAACAAATACAGTTGACAGGCTCTTGGGATTGGGGGGAAGAGCAACTTTTTCCAGAATAAATTCTTCACTAGTCCGATAATATTTGGCAGCCATGGTTGGTGCAAGGATCACCCAAGAAACAAATAAAAAGCGCACAGCTGCTCCCTGTTCATTTCCGTCCGGATTCCACCCACCCTTCCACCATAGAGTGCTGTGTTCCAGTCCCATCTCTATTTTTGTTTACGGCCAGTTACTGTGCTTCTTGATCCGTTTCCTTTGCTGGACCCATCCCAATTTGTAAAGCTGTGAAGGAGTCACCATAAGAGCCCTCGCTTGCCGCGATCCCACAGCACGCACTTTGTAGCCCTCAGGCCTTCTAAACTCAGGTTTTCTCCAGCAGAACTCCGTGAGTAGCCGCTGGCTCAGAATAGACCTGATGTTCAGCAATTCAACCATGGTTATTAGCAGCCTTGGCCCCATGGGCTAGAAGAGATCAAGCAGGGGCACACCAGTTTAGTTCACAAAGTAACTATAATCTACAATCACACACATAAACCAGTTCATTGGCGATGTGGGAATGCAGAGTGGAGATTAGTAATAAAATCTACAAACCTCGTGGTGTGACTAGTGGGACCAGATGTAACAGCTTGGGATCCTGCCAAAGGATATTCAAAAGTGCCAGAAAGGGATCTGAGATCGAGCCAACTTCTGCTGCTGAATATTGGTCATTGTTACCCTACTACATACATATGCAGCACACCCTATAAAACCTTGCTTATGTACATACATCTTTACATGCAGTTGGTGTAGGCAAGTCTACTTGATTCGTACATAGCATACATATTTTAATTGTTATGCCAATGGTTATGTACTTCTCAGCATGAAACAAGAGATTTGGTAAAAACCACCGTCTGCATTTCACACCATCCTGTTCAGTTGCAAACTATCACCAGGTTTTAACATATTTTTGTTAAGCAGCTCAAACATCATTCACAGAAAGTATACTGATGTACTACAGAATTTGTAGACTTGTGACCAACACCCCAGTCACATATGCCACTTACAATGTTCTCACACCTACTGTGGAGGCTGCCACATGGAAAGTAATCCTTCACACCATATCCACACACTCAGAAAGTTGATTACAGTTGCCTTGGGAAGTCGAACACTAACCAAGGTCCTCTAAATTCCAAAAGGAAGACTACAACTGGAGGCAGTGCCAATGCACGTTTGCTCCTGTGCACTGGAGGACTTGTGCCAGGATCCTGTAGTCACATACTATTTTTCATTTAGATTTGCTCATTCCATGTATGTGCCTTATTTGCAGCCAGCAGAAGACTGCACCCTCCATGCACAAAGCCAGTGACTCTCACGAACACAGATGTTTGGTACACAGCCTCTCCAGAAAGGAGTAGACTCTTCACAGGTATACTGCCACAGGGCTTTCTGATCTTTTGCTAATCCTGACCCCACTTTTGGCTGGGGCAGTAATTGTGCAGTGATCCTATATAGCAGGGAATGTACAGCATACCTCTCTTCGAGGTCACCTTTTTCTACATGGACTGCCATAAGATCAGCCCCTTGTTTCCTCTCCTCTGTTACTCCAGAACTTTGGAATGCGACTCAGGGTACAGTTACACAACTGTTCACCTCATTGATGCCTGGACCGAATAGAGATAATGACATGAGCACCTATTTAGTTGTAAAAGGAGAGGTTGGTTAGTCAACAAGCTTGACTACACACAACTTGAAGCCTTTTACCCTTGTTGTTGTACACACTAGCTTAACACTCTTCTCTTCTTAACACTTCTCACCAATACAATAGTCTTGTTGGCTCAACAGCCCCCGTTCCTATTACCTAACAGCCTCTTATTTCATGGGTTGCCCTCTTCACCTGAAAGCCTACTAGTTCTTTTTGTACACAAACCTCTCCATCCTTCTCTTACTGTCTATGTCGCGTCTGCCTCATCACACTGCATTGCCTTCACTAACTAAACAGCGTCACTGTGGTAAACTTAAGGAAAACTTACTTTGCTTATAAAGTTAGCTCCTCATCAGAGGAATCTTCACTGAATTCAAGAGCTCCACCTATGTATAGAATTCCAGAATACTTTGCAAGAGCAAACTTCCCCTTATTTTTCAACGTGCCTATCTAAGGCACACTTTCTTCCTTTACAGGTAGTCAACTAATGTGTGGGCTTTACTGAAACCCAAGATGCAACCTTGCCACATTTTTTGTAAACAATTAGGAAAACTGTTAATTGATTAGGAACTTGGCATTTAGGTCTAATGATTACCTTTCTAGCAGTAACCTGAAAGCCTCTTTTCTCGATTTTACCAAAAGACCTTCTTGAGAGGTTAGGAGTATCCTGCTAGTGAGACAGATTCAATCCAGCGTGCTATGGACTTCTTGAATGTCACATACACCCTACTTGAATGGGCAGTAATGAATGAATAAGTAATGAATCAAAGTTTCTAATTTTAGTAATACCTTGTCTAAGTAATATCATAGATTCGTTTCATATGTAAGGTATGAAGGCATTTTTCACCTGGAGATTGAAGGGACTGGAGGAGACGCCTTTGTTCTGGTCAGGCTCGACACTGAGTCGATTACCTACTTCATTTTTAATCAAAATACTTCCTAGATAGGTCTGTCTAGAGGAACTGTTTAGACCTAGTTAGTAGGATGGTTAGAAAGGATCACTGACAGAATATTGACAACAACAATATCGTGTTACACAAATATCGAGACAAAAATATTGTTGTCAATAATATCGACTTCCTATCTTCATAGTGGTAAGTACAAAAATATCGAAAAAAAATATCGTTGTTAAAAATATCGATGTACAAAATATCGTTTTTTTTATATGAATAAAAAATAATGTAAAATAAATTAAATAATAAATGTAACTTTAAAAAAATTATTTAGATTTATTTGTAAATGTTAACAATAATAAATAAATTTAATTTAAAAAAATAAACATACAGATATAAAATGTAATACATATATTTACTTAAAACAATTAATAAATACTAATGTTAATTAATTTTAAAATGCTATAAATATATTAAAAAGTATAAATATATATATATACATACACCTGTAACATAAAAATTAATAACTAAAAAAATATATTATAATTTAAAATATTAAGGGGCCCATTACGATACCCGGCGTAAAAAAATCCGCCAGGAATGGAAGCGGCAAAAATCCGCCCGCACACACCGCCTGAACACCGACCACGCCATTACGATTACACTAAACCGAAAACCGCCATTGGCGGAAAAATCACACAAAATACCGCCCGCCAACGTCCGAGTCGGAGTCAAACCGCCCGCCACGGACGGAAACACGCACGACAACACAAAACCGCCCGCCCTCACGGCCGACACACCGCACGTGAAATTACGATCGCACCGACATGAGCGCGGAAAACCACAAATATACCGCCCGCCAGCGCTAACAACGCCGATGAGAATCGACACGGCAGAAGCCATGGCGCCCACGTACCTGCACAGAAACCATCCGCACACAAAACCAATAGCACACAACATGGCCAACAAGTCCACACAGCAAGGCACGCACAAATACACAAGCACAGTACACATCCCGAAAACACCCCCGGACAAACAAAAAATACAAAGGCCAGAACCCCAGACACAACACACCTGAAAACAACAGACCATGAGGACACACCCACATAGGTGAGTACAAAAGCAGCACTCCCACAGACCACAACCCCTTGCTACATTGCAAACCAGAGAGGAGAGGAGAGGACACAGTGACACAGCAAGGACAGCAGCACACCACAGAAACGCACACATCACAACCACCACCACCACCACCACCACCAAACACCACCACCACCACCACCACCACCAAACACCGGCACCACAAACCCCCTGCACATTACACAACACACACCGCACCAGCACCACAAACACCATGGCACCACAAGGAATGCCCAAGTACACGCCCATTGAGCTGACGGTCATGGTCGACGAGATCATCAAGGTGTACCCACAAATCTATGGGAACATGGTCCAGCACACACCACTAGCCACCAGAAACAGAATGTGGAACCGGATCGTAGACCAGGTCAATGCAGTCGGGACCCTGCCCAGGAACAGAGGTGAAATAAACAAACGTTGGAATGACGTAAAGAGCCTGGTCAAGAAGAAGGAGGGCAAAAACAGAGAGCTGGCTGCCGTCACTGGCGGAGGGAATCCCGCGCTCTTTAAGACCTTCAAAGCGTGGGAGGAGAAGGTGCGAGTCGTAATACATCCGGAGATCCTCGCCGGATTAGCAGGGGAGTGGAGGCTGGTAAGTACAAACTAATGTATACCAGCACACCGCTATGTACTCACATGCGCAACCACCATGCCACAGCTCCCAGGGACAAACACCCCCATGTCCAGCACACAATACACAACACATCACACACACATGCAACAGACACCACCACACACAGCCCAAACCGAACAACTGTAACATACGTGGGGACATGTGTACACTCAGCCAGCCACGTAACCACCAACAGGTCCCCAAATATGCCAGAAGCGCCACAACGAGCACCCACCACACCAATGTGTCCGCCACAGCTGCACTAACCGACAAGTAACAGGTAAGTGGCAGGAACACAAAGTGCAGTGGGTGGGAGGGTGGACAGCCCAAGTACAACACACACCAGGCCCCAGTCCCACAGCACAGCAAGGAGGAGCATCCCCCACACCCCACAGCCACGTGTCAGCCACCGCAGTGCACAACGACAGCCGAAAGGCAGACATCACGGTCCACAGCAATCGGTGTCAGTGGGTGTCCAGCCACCCCCACGACCCACAACACCCCCACCCCCATAGACCTGCAACATGGAGCACCCCCGCTTAGAGCCATGTGGCATCCAGTACAGTGCACGCACGAACAACTTGCAGGTGGGAAACTGGACAGGGCTGGATTACTGGAGGCATGAGGACCATAACACGACCAACACATGGGACATGTCACGTAGCAGACGAACACGCAGCACCGCCCACCGTCACGAACAAGTGAACAATGTGCACACGGACATGAACAACAGACTCACACCCCACATGACCCATCACAGACATAGCAACACCCAAGGAGCCACGTCTGCATGCACAAGCCACACTGAATATAGTCCCACACGGCAGCCACTGTGCAACTCATCACACACAACCGAAACACCATTGAAGTCCTGTCCATGTAGCCCCTACTGCCTGTCAACCACACACCCCACAACTACGCCTATGTAAGACAAACAACACTAGACGCAACAGAGCGGAACAACATAAATGCACACGAACACCACTGAACCCATCAAACACACAGACACACCATGCACATACAACATACCATCCATCCCATCCAGTCAGCCCCAGTCTCATGAAAGGCATGTCATCCGCACAGCTGCCACACATACAGCAGTCACGCTAAGATACATGCCCATGACCAACCATGTGCCAGAAGTCAATGAAGCGCACGACACACTGTGAGCAACAACACACAACATGGGCCACACCCCCCGAGCACTGCAGTGATGCACATGGCACAGGGCAGCACGCACACCAAGGAGATGGGACAACTGCAATACGTTGGCTGGCACACAACCATCACTCACTCATAACGATGCGTCCAATGCCATGTCCAGTAATCACAACAGACAGCAAATATGCAGGCCATGTCAAGCATGCACACACCTCAAACCATGCACTGTCATGCTGCCACAACACATGTCACGTTCGGCACCCATGGCTCACAGCATGTACCCCAAAGCATATCCCTCCCAAATGCGAATCTGGGGCATGGCCCCCATGTTGCCATATGCGTTCCTAAGCGTTCCATTTGAACCCCAAAAGCATATTCCCTCCCAAATGCGAATCTGGGGCATGGCCCCCATGTTGCCATATGCGTTCCTAAGCGTTCCATTTGAACCCCAAAAGCATATTCCCTCCCAAATGCGAATCTGGGGCATGGCCCCCATGTTGCCATATGCGTTCCTAAGCGTTCCATTTGAACCCCAAAAGCATATTCCCTCCCAAATGCGAATCTGGGGCATGGCCCCCATGTTGCCATATGCGTTCCTAAGCGTTCCATTTGAACCCCAAAAGCATATTCCCTCCCAAATGCGAATCTGGGGCATGGCCCCCATGTTGCCATATGCGTTCCTAAGCGTTCCATTTGAACCCCAAAAGCATATTCCCTCCCAAATGCGAATCTGGGGCATGGCCCCCATGTTGCCATATGCGTTCCTAAGCGTCCCATCTGAACACCAAAAGCAAAGTACAAACCAGACCCAGGATGGGCCAGGAGCCCGCATACACCAGAGTCACAATAAGTAGGGGCACAGCAACACACCCATCGGCATGGCCAATCCGTCCCATGCCACATGTGCACAGCACACAGTCCCATTGCCAAGCACACACAACTACAGATGCTACAGCCACACACACGCCTCCGGGAAACCCATGTACGAGATTGCACGAACTGTTAATGTCAGACGACAAATACATACTTCGCCAGGTGCAACACAATAACAAATCTCATTCTCTCCACAGGTGACGAACTGCTGGATGCTGGGGATGGAGCCAGCAGCCAGCACAGCCAGCCTACAAGCCCCCAACGAGGACACACGGATCTGGAGGATCTGTCCTCCTCTTCGGACACGGACCACCAAGCAGGCCCATCTGGTGTGGCAGGGCCCAGCCGCTCCCCAGGACCCCTCCTACCCACCAACCCATCATCCAGGGCTGCTGAACATTCCCAGCCCCCTGCTGCCACTGTCGTTGCGGCCACACCCACGGTCATTGTGGCCACTACCACTGCCGCAACCGCCACCATCGCCGCACCGACCACCACCGCCGCCACCACCACCACGTCTTCGCTGGCACCAGCCCCAGCGCAGGTGGTGGCCCGGCCGACTGGATCCACCCTGGGAGCCACAGCGAGGACCGTGGTGAGCAATGTGGCTAGTGGGCAGGCCGGTGGCAGCAGGACTGGTAGGAGGAGCAGGGTCAGGGAAACGCCAGCCTCCCCTGGGAGCCATGCCCTGCCTCAAATGGCCAGAGTCCTTGGGGCCTATGAAGAGGCCCAAGGACAATGGGTCCGGTCTGCTTCAGACACGCGTGAGGTGCTGGGGGTGCTGAGGTCCATGGACGCCCGTATGGGCCAACTCGTGGACCTCATGGGCCAGCTGGTGGTGGCGGTGAGGTCACTGCCAGGGACAGCAGCTCCCCTCCGCCACAACCTGCCGGGGCGCAGGGTGGAGCAGCAGTGTCCAGTTCCCCTGCGTCCACAGCCAGTGAGCACACCTCAACCACCAGCATGTCGCAAGCAGGCACCCCCTCGCAAACGTGGAAGGGGCCGTCCGAAGTGGAAACAGATCTCCCGGGAGGACTTCGCACGCTCCAAACGCAAGTGAGGCAGCCAGCCAGCCTTCCGCCAGCCTTCCTTGACCAGCCACTGCATTGACTTGGACTACGATCCCACTCCACACAGCCATCTGGATGGCATGTGTGTGTTGGACTATGGACATAGAACCAGTGGGTACACCCTGATCATCACGCAGCCATGACCGACAGCTCATTGTCACTGCACGCACCACTTTTGTCATCACCTTACACACAATCACATGTCACAGTTTGTAATAAATGCACCTTTTTCACTAACTGCTGTTTGTGCCCTGTGTTTTATTTGTACGGAATACAACGGCCACCTTGGGCGGAAAGGCACCTGATGCGTGGCATGGCAATTGAATCCGGAGGGCCTGTAGGGACCTAGGGGTGGGAGACAGAACAGGAGCACATTCAATGAGTGTGTCACACACCCATCACACAGTACATGTCAACAACTACAAGCAATGTACACACATCGCACAGAGCAATAGGGCACAATGCCACAGCCACCAACAGTGGCATACTACCCTGGCCATGGAGCGTTGACACACAGCACGCAGTGAACAAACGGCCACCCTGACACAGCACACACACACCTGCACAGATACAGCCACATCAGCCGTCGTACATGGACACTCACCGTCAAGTGAAGTAGCGGGCGATGAGCTGCTGCCGCACATTACCAGCTTCCTCCTCTCCGCTGTCCTCCTCACTCGAGCTGTCCTGGTCTGCGGGCTGGGGCCCTGGTTGATCTCCGTCATCCACGATGAGGGGGATCTGCTTCCGAATGGCCAGATTGTGCAGCATGCAGCACGCCACCACTATCTGGCACACCTTCTGTGGGGAGTACGCCAGCGCACTCCTCGGTGCGGTCCAGGCACCTGAACCTGGACTTGAGGAGGCCAAAGGTACGCTCGACCACACGTCTGGTCCTCCCATGTGCCTCATTGTAGCGATCGTCTGCTGGGGTGCGAGGATTCCTCAATGGACTGAGCAGCCATGCCCCATTCGGGTACGCAGAGTCACCTGGGTGTGAGGGACACAGAGAACCGTTGCAATTCCAACTGGACAGGGGACAGCATCGCACAACCAGCACGCTACACCACTCCACATACTCACCGACAATACAGGCACGATCCTGTTGCATATTGGACATCAGTCGTGGCAAGATGCTGTTGCGCATTATGTGTGCGTCATGGGCCGAGCCTGGGAACTTTGCACACACGTGGGTGATCACCATGTCCGCAAGGCACACCACTTGCACATTCAGGGAGTGCGTGTGCTTCCTGTTGCGGTACAGGTGCTCAGTGGCCTGTGGTGGAACAAGGCCGACATGTGTGCAGTCAATGGCTCCAACGACGTGTGGGATTCTGCCAAGGGCATAGAATGCACCCTTCACTGCCGCCAATTCACGAGCCCTGGGGAAGCGGATGTACCTGTTTCGGTACAGCATCATGGCTGCCAGTACATCCCTCAGCACCTTCCTGAACATGGGCTGGGACATCCCTCCTCCAATGCCCACTGTGTGCTGGAATGACCCAGTGGCGAAGAAATGCATGGCGGCCATCACCTTAGCCGTGGGGGTGACAGCAGTCGGATACACCCTGCGGGGACGGAGATGGGGTTCTAACATGGCACACAGTCGATGCAGGGTTGGCCTGTCCAGCCGAAACTTCCTAATAACCTCTGTATCGTCCATGTCCGCCAGCAATTGGCATGGGCGGTCAATGTTCGGTCTCCGCCTAGGGACAATGGCAGAGGACACATGTCAAAGCAACACGACACATAGCAATTTCGCATACACATCACTGACATGACTGAGCAAGCACATGAGCCACAGCCCAGCTGTCAAGCTGGGACGGCACGGCCACAATACACTTACACAGGTCTCCCAACAATGGCAATGGCTAGTGATACAAACCACTGCCATGTGCATGCACATGGGGATCTAGGCCCCAATGACTTGCGGGGCGTGCTGATGGGGACTGACTGCATATCCGTCAAGCGGCAACGCCACGGCAACATGAATGTCTGCTGAGCATGGAACTGCTTCCGCGGCTGGATGAGTATGGCACACGACGACGACGATGTGGGCACAGGCTGAGCGGCCAAAACAAGTGGGACCTGTGGCACGAGGGGATATGAGACAGTAGTAGGTGTCAGCACTGCACCCTATGTACAGCACTGTACGGATCACACCTCCCGAAACATTGACAGGTGTCCACATTGACAGCCCCATGCCAAGACGGCTGTGTGCTTGCAGCCACACGTCACAGGTGAGAGGTTACATTGCACGTGCCAGGTGGCAGACGTACATAGTGGGAGCTGGCATGTGTGTGCATGTGTCTCCTGTTCAGGATCCACCAGATGGGCGCTGACTCTGTACTGACCATTGGACACAGCATGTTCCGTGGAAGGCTTGTGTGTGGGATGGTGGCACTGGATGTGCCTCCGTTGGGTGGGGGGCCATGCACAGGGCGGGTACGTCGATGATTGCGCATTGTTGGTCACGGTGGGTGCACCAACTAAGATGTGTTGCCCTGTGTTCAATTCCTATGTCCGCATGATGATGGACTGTAGATGTGGGCAGACTACACATTGGTCGATGTGCTGTCTATATGCATGTGCCTTCACACCAGGCACAGCTGCCCCTGCACATGTGACCCCTGCTGGACTCGCTGCTGGGTCTGTGGAGCTGATGCACCTTCTGCGCGTGGGGCGGACAGCTCTCCTCACTTCCCTCATTGCGCATGTCATGACTTTGCCGCAGGTGACATGGATCATGGAGGGCCCACATGTACGCGTGGGTAGGCTACACATGATTGTACACTGGTCGCCACCCCCAGTCAGTGTTTCGAATGGGAAGGTTGTCGTGCTGGTGGTATGTTCGATGTGGCGGATGGGCGGGCCTAGGTGCGGGCTTACATTCCGGACATGGGGGTAGTTGGATTGGCGACTAGTTGCAGTACACACGGGACACGTCTCTTCCTTTCCACATCTGGGTCATCCCTTGTACTAACTGACAGTGATACAGTCATCTTCGCCCAGCCCTCATGTCCTCCCCTCGCTCCCCCAATATGCATGCTCACCTGCGAGGCTAGCGCTTGCACAGGCAGCCCCAAGCTCGCACCAGAGAGGGCAAGGAGTGTATGTGTGGGTCCAGTTGCACGAGTGGGCTGTCTCAGGGTATGATGTGTTGCGGGACGCCGTCCACCTGCGTGGTGCCCCAAATGGAGACCCGGCCTGCATGGACTATGCATCACAGTCTTCGCCTTCCGGATCCGCCACCTGCGACACCCAGTGGCTGTGGCTGCCCTTGCGGCCAGGCCGCGTCCGTCTGTGGCTGATGGCCCACACATTCACTCTTTGGCCTCTCTGGGAGGGCTCGGGGTGGTGGTGCACGCGCTTGCACTTAGTCGCAATGGCATGTGGCGTGGTTGGTATGATGGGCAATGGATGGGATGGTGCGAGCCACCTCCCGTGACGTCAGTGCTGCTCGTGCTGTGGTGCGTCCCCCTACACTTCCATCTGACTTGTGCCATGCTAGACGTTGAGGTTCTATTGCCTGCGTGATATGACCAGGAGGAGCGCGAGGAGACCTCTCACACACCATGCTCCACTGCCATCCCGTGCCCTGTATCGCCTGTGCGGATTGACTATGTTGGGGTTACACCTGGTCGACTGGGGCTGTGTGTGCCTTGTCAAGGGGCATGGCGGGCGCACAACAGGATCCAGCTTGTCCACAGAGGGTGGGCTGAGGTGCGCCTGGTACCGCTTTGTACGTGTGCCCGGCTGCTGTGCACACACGTGTTCACTCCCCCGACAGGTGTCCTCTCACAATGCCCAGGGAAGCGGTGGTGTACTGTTCATGAGCCCTCCCAACACGGCGTGCTCCAACTTGGCATGTGCGCATCTACCCGTCGCACCCACCCACCTGAGCACTGCGTCCATACGACTTCACACGACACATGTGTGTCTTCCACAGTAGTGCTACTCATTTGCGTTGACATCCAATACCAGTGGACTACATGGTCATGTCACGACTGCCGTGTACTTCACATACTCTCATCCTCTCTCATTCGTACTTGTGAAATGAGTCAGCGGAGACAGTTTTGGTTTCAAACATTATATTGAGTCTTCTGTCCTCTGTGATGCAGTATAGTGGACACTACTGGCAGCGGAATACATGTTGAGGATATACTGAGCATGATTGCAAATGGGATAGGGTGTGGGGTTACATGTGATTGGCTGTTGCATGTGGGATGTGGGCTTCAGAGTGACATCTGCTTGGCCAAGGCTGTGCTAATGTACATTTACGTATAGCTGCGGAGCTGCGGACTTTGACACAGACGGTATACATGTAGCCTACCAGACCGCTTGGCATCATGGGCACAGTCCATCTCAGTTCCATGTGACAGGTTTGCTGCGGTTGTTCCTCATGCACGCGTGCATGTGAGATGACATCAGGGCATGTGCTTGCGTGCATGCAGCGGCGTGCCACTTGTTGTTGCACTGTGGTGGTTACTGGACATGTCACAGTCACTGGGGTCGTGTTGTTGTTGTATGCACTTGTCGTCCATGCAAAGGTCCTGGTATGGGATTCCCGGGCGGGGGTGGAGGGGTGCAGCACCCACAGACTCCAGGCGACCTATTCATGTCCACTGAGCGGTGTGTGTGTCCATGGGCGCTGGATCCATGTCGTGTCCTGGTTGTTCGTGCAGTTCCGTCCATGTGGGTGCGATACACAGAGCCCATGCCACTGCCTCCCACGATGCATGCGGTGTTCCTGGATGTGATGGGGAACAGTGTGCATGTCCCGGTCATATCCGATGTCATGGCGATGTCGTTGATGGTGTGGTTACAGTTGCCGGTCGTTTGGTATGGCTGTTGTGGTGGTGACTGGCCAGTCCGTGCGGAAGCTAAGCATGGGTGCGGGGTTGGACATCATAGGTCACTCGGGGAACCTGCGTTGTGGTCCGACGAATTGACAGGTTGTCAGGTATGCGATGCCGTCCAGCAGGGCTTCCATGTCATTGGTGGTGTACATGTTTGCCAGCCAATGTAGCGGATGGTGGCTGTCAAGGTGTTGTTCGTAAGTTGTCCCTTGGAGGACCATGATGGGGCATGCTGGGTGACATTCGATGTAGCTGTTCTCGATGATCCGTCGTGTGGAGGCACAGTGGTCCCATTTCAGTGCGGGTGCGATGTTGGCCACATACGCCATGCCCCCATAGGCAGAGCAGGCCCTGTCGTGTGCGTCCAGAGGGAGGAGTAGTGGTAGCAGGTCCGCCTTCAGACATGCCGGGTTGGAGAGGCATATCTCGACGGGATGCTGGTATGGACACCTCCGACAGTAGAAGACGGGCATGACGCAGCTGAACAATGTGATGCGGTAAGTCAGTCGGTAACTTACGTTCAGCAGGGACAGGAGATCGCATCCCAATGTATGGAACAGGTTGGTTTTGTACAGCTTGAGCTGTTCGGCGTAGTTGGGTAGGTGTGTTACGGTTGCCATTTCCCAGCGGTGCGTTGTGGTGGCGTGCTCCGGCTGTGTGTGCAGTCTGCAATGTGCACGCTCCGAGGTTGCTGTGAGCTCTGTGTAGTCGTAGGGAGACAGGACTTGTGTTCTGTTTGCTTGTTTGGAGGACACGGGCCCTCTTCCCACATGCTTCTCAGACAGTTCAAGGTCAGTGATGTGTGACTCCTTCCAATTAACTTGCATGTGGCCGACATGGGGGAGTGTTTTCTTCTTTCTTCCCCGTCCGTTGTGTGCTTCTGTGATATGCGCTATCTGCCCTGTGGTCGGTCTCCTCGGCATGCCTGTGTTGGTCTATTCTTGGACAATGGCTGTATTCACCGGCTTCTGTCGTAGGGCTGTGGTTTCGGAGTTGGAATGGAAGGTCATTCAGTGCTGTCTGCTCTCCCTTGTGTGGGCGGCAGGCTGCCTTTCCGCTCTGCGTTGGGCCTTGTGTGTGAATGTTATTCTTGGGCCACCTGTTGTCGGTCCCCGGGCTCTTTGGTGTTCCGTTTTATATGTCTTGTTCATATGTGCAGGGTGGTATGGGTGTTTCAGTGTGGTACTGGCGTTCCTCTTCCCGAAGGGGCCCTGCTTCTCCTAGTTGGTGTTGACGCCGCTGTGTGCTTCGCCATGTTTGTTACACTGGGGTGTGTCCTGCTGTTGCGTGTCTTCACTGACATGTGTGCGTCGGTTGTGTGGCGTTGGGTGTTGTCCGTGAATTGGGCGTTGGGGACATGTCTGTGGCAGGCCTGTCACGTGTCATGTGCGTTCGGGGTGGGGCTGATGTGTGTGCTGCTTGGTTGTGTCCCTGTGTCTGTGTGCGACGCATGCATGGCGCTGCGGTTGGCCTCTGCGTTGTGCGCATGTGTGGCGGCGTCATCGGCGCTTTGGGGCCGTGACGGGGTGGTTGGTTCCTAGTCCCAGGTGGTGTGTACACATGTGTTCCGCGATGTTACGATTTGGCCTGTGTGTCATATGTGGATGCAATGGTGGATGTGTTGTGTACACGCGCTGGTGGGGGTTGTCCGCTTTTTCCGCCCTTGCACTGTGTGCGCTGTTTGCGTGCACTTGTTGTGTGTGTGCCTACCTGCGTCTCCGCGGTACGTTGCGTCCTTGGTGGTGCATCAGCAGGAGCATGGGGAGGGCCTGCAGTGCTGGATTCATGCTCGGGGAGCCGCTTCTTCGTTGTCCGTGCTCGGCATCCGTGTTACCGCTTCGGTTTGTCGTACGGTATCTCTTGGCCGTGGGAGCCGTTTGTTTGCGGCATCGTAATTTATGCGCCGGGCGGGACGTGTTTCGTCGGACGGTGTGTGTCAGTTGAGCTGCGCCGCTACGTGTACGGGCGCACTTTGATGGCGGACGGTGTTGCTGGCTTGCCGGCGGTGTTTGGCCTACTTTTCGCATCGTAATTGGACGGGCGTGTGGACTGCTGCGTGCCGGCGGTAACTGGTGCTTTTTGCATCCGCCAGCACGGCGGTGGTGCTTCCGCCCGCCATCGTAATGAGCCCCTAAACTCTTTAATATTTTTTAAACCTACATTTTGCACTACATTGAGTGCAACAATAGAGAAAGTGTTGGATAGCGGAGGGGTAAACATTTCTATTCCCACTCCAGCAAATACAATAGTAGGGAAAGTATTGGATAGTAGAGGGGAATAATTTGCTATTCCCACTCCAATTAGTGCAACAGTAGGGAAAATGTTGGATAGTGGAGGGAATAAAATTACTATTCCCACTCCAGCGAGTGCAACAGTAGGGAAAGTGTTGGATAGCGGAGGGGTAAAAATTACTATTCCCACTCCAACGAGTGCAACAGTAGGGAATGTGTTGGATAGCGGAGTGGATAAAATTACTATTCCCACTCCAGCGAGTGCAACAGTAGGGAAAGTGTTGGATAGCGTAGTGGAGAAAATTACTATTCCCACTCCATCGAGTGCAACAGTTGAGAAAGTGTTGGATAGCGGAGGGGAAAAAATGACTATTCCCACTCTAACGAGTGCAACAGTAGGGAATGTGTTGGATAGCGGAGTGGATAAAATTACTATTCCCACTCCAGCGAGTGCAACAGTAGGGAAAGTGTTGGATATCGTAGTGGAGAAAATTACTATTCCCACTCCAGCTAGTGCAACAGTAGGGAAAGTGTTGGATTGCGGAGTGGATAAAATTACTATTCCCACACCAGCGAGTGCAACAGTAGGGAAAGTGTTGGATAGTGTAGTGGAGAAAATTACTATTCCCACTCCAGCGAGTGCAACAGTTGAGAAAGTGTTGGATAGCGGAGGGGAAAAAATTACTATTCCCACTCCTGCGACAGTAACAGTAGAGAAAGTGTTGGATAGCGGAGGGGTAAAAATTACTATTCCCACTCCAACAAGTGCAACAATAGGGAATATATTGGATAGCGGAGAAGTAAAAATTACTATTCCCACTCCAGCTAGTGCAACAGTAGGGAAAGTGTTGGATAGCGGAGGGGTAAAAATTACTATTCCCACTCCAACGAGTGCAACAGTAGGGAATGTGTTGGATAGCGGAGTGGATAAAATTACTATTCCCACTCCAGCAAGTGCAACAGTAGGGAAACTGTTGGATAGCGGAGGGAATAAAATTACTATTCCCACTCCAGTGGGTGCAACAGTAGGGAAAGTGTTGGATAGCGGAGGGGATAAAATTACTATTCCCACTCCAGCGAGTACAACAGCAGGGAAAGTTTTGGATAGCGTAGGAAATAAAATTACTATTCCCATTGGATAGCGGAGGGGTAAAAATTACTATTCCCACTCCAACAAGTGCAACAGTAGGGAATATATTGGATAGCGGAGAAGTAAAAATTACTATTCCCACTCCAGCTAGTGCAACAGTAGGGAAACTGTCGGATAGCGGAGGGGATAAAATTACTATTCCCACTCCAGCGAGTGCAACAGTAGGGAAAGTGTTGGATAGCGGAGGGGAAAAAATTACTATTCCCACTCCAACGAGTGCAACAGTAGGGAAAGTGTTGGATAGCAAAGGGGAAAAAATTACTATTCCCACTCCAGCAAATGCAACAGTAGGGAAAGTGTTGGATAGCGGAGGGGATAAAATTACTATTCCCACCAAACAAAAATAAAATTAAAAAAAAACAAAATATCAACTACAATACAAAAAATAACAAAAAAACAAAAAAACAAAACATATATAAAAATAATAAAAAATTACAAAATATAGAAACATAATATAATGTTAAAAAAACTGAAAATTACACATACAAATTAATTTATAAAAATAAAAAAACATTTACAAACAAATACATTTTTTGTAATACAAATTATTTATAATAAAAAACATTAATTATTACATTAAAGTAATATTTTTTCCAAACCTATAACACAACACAATTTACAACACACATCTAAAATTTAAAAAACGTGTACCTCCTTAATTAACACAATTAATTATCAATTAAACAAATATTATTAATTAAAAAACACTTTAAACAGATAAAAATTAATATACTAACCAAATGTTACCCCTATATAACCAAAATCCACAACCAAATTAAAAATAAACAATTACCAAAAATATTTATCGAATAATAAATGAATATTAATGATCAAGTAATGATTATTTAATTTAAACTAAATTTCTTTCCACCCTCTACCCCAATAAACACAACACACACCTAAAAATAATTACACAATTTCCATAACTAATTTTACATTAATAAATTAATATCAATTAACCACAAATCATTAATTGATAATAAAAAATTACTTCCCACCATTTACCACTATAAACCCCACAACTCACACATCAAATTAATTACACAATTGCCATATTTAAATTTTAATTAATTAATTAACTTTCATTAACAAATAATTAATTATAAATAAATTACCTCCCACCCTATTCCCCTATAAATCCCACCACCCATTTCTAAAAACATAACACAATTAACTTAATTACCAATTAATTAATAACAATTAACAACCAATTAATAAATAATTTATAATAAATTAATTCCCACAATTAACAGTATAAAATATTAAATACATAAATATTAGTTAATTTTTTATAATAATTTAATTATAATTAAATTACTTCCCACTCTATTCCCCTATAAGCCCACAACCCGCTTCTAAAAAAATAACACAATTAACATATTTACCAATTAATTAATAATTAACAACCAATTAATAAATAATTAAGAATAAATTAATTCCCACAATTAACAATATAAAATATTTAATAAAAAAATATTAATTAAAAAAATATTAATAATTTAAATATAATTAAATTACTTCCCACCCTATTCCCCTATAAACCCACAACCCGCTACGGAACTAAAACGCAACATTGAATTTATATAAAATTAATTAAATACTAATAAATAAAAATTTATATTTAATCTATTATAATTAAATTACTTCCCACCCTATTCCCCTATAAACCCACAACCCACTACGGAACTAAAACGCAAAATTTATTTAAAATAAAATTAATAACTACTAAAAATGTAACACATATATTAAAAAACAAAAGCAATACTTACACAAAAAAATAGAGCACATACATTTAAAATACTTACTAAAATACATAACACTAACTAAAAAAACGATATTTTTAACAACTATATTTTTGCAAATGATATTAATGACTTCGATATTTTTAAAAACGATATTTCTTACCTTAAACTCGATATTCTTGACCACGATATTCTTGTTGTCGATATTTCTGTATCTCGATATTTCCAACTCGATATTACTGCAAGTCGACATTTTCTACTCGATATTCTGACTGTATACCGGTTAGAAATGGCAATTTGAACAACAAAGTGTATACTCTATACCCTTTTGTATTTTGCTATTCCTTGGCACTCTTCCAAGTGACTGGCAATGCTCTCCCCTAATGGAGGGCACATAGCTTTTGAGGTAGAAGCTTCTGCCTTTATTTTGTGGATTTCATCCTCAGTTGTTTATTATGCATTCAACCTAAAATGTGTTAATCTGAGCAACTAGGATCAGCACATCACAATAGGAGTTGCGCTCCTCCTCCACCTTCGTCATGGCGTGGCATGAGGTGAAGCTGTGCACTGTGTCTGCAATGATCACAGAAGTGGCCTGACAGTGCAGTCAGAGAGCGCCACGCTCATGTGGCCTCCAGCTACCAGTTCCCGGCTCTTGGTGTCTGGCTCTCAGCTCCCAGCTTCCTATAGGTTGGCTGGCGTCTCTCCTGCGAGAATCACCCTCTTCTCTCTAGCCCTCATCTCCAACAGCCCAACCACGCTCAGGATTGCCCAGCTCAGCCCTGTGGTGGGCACCAACAGCGGTGGTTGGAGAGCCCTGGTAAATGGAGCTTTGCACGCCATTTCCTATCCCTATGCTTACTAGTAGTCTGCCACCTCATTTGCCTTTGACAAACTCGTACTTGCTTGTTTACCTGCCCTCCTTTTATATTGTGCTCTCTTCCTTACGTGGATGGCTGTAGGGGGGCTGAGCCTGGGTGGCAGGGGGGTTGCCGAGCGTTCCTGGAGTGGGTGAGAGGATAGGATGGATAATGATCAAGGGAAGCCTCAGATAGTTGGTGGCCATTGGTGCGGCTTGTGAAACAAATGGGTTGAGTTGAGCTGCCCTAGACCTGCAGAAGCTACTACCTGCTCTGACTTCAGCCCGACTGCTCGAATAAATAGGGGAGAACCAAAGTAGTCTGCTCCAGGCAAGACAACACATTACCCTCATGGGAGGAGGCTTGGGAGGTCCAGTACCCTTATATATATAGTTATTTGTCTGGACTACTCATTCAAACCATTCTTTCAAACCACTACATTACGAGCAGGGTCTCTGGCAGCAAGGAAATACGTAAATCTGCAGCAAGAAAAATAAAACAGAAGATTCATTAAACAAAGCAGACTAAACAATCCAAACAGCGCCAGTTCCTTGAATTTTTGAGGGTTGGCAAAGTAGATCAGTGTAGCAGAAACTCAGGAAGTCCAAGAAGCATAGGAGGCAGAGGTGGCGCCCACCCCATACACACTAAGGGGCCGATTCTGATGTGGGTTGGAAAAGCTTCCCGACCGAATCGGTTGGGAAATGGTGTCCGACCCACTCGGATCGGGAAAGTCCGACCGGCGGAGTAGGATGCATCCGGATGCTTCCAGATACGATTTGGTTGAACTCCCATTGACTTCAATGGGAACATTTGTTCCTAACCGCATCAGAATTGGGCCCTCGGTCGGGAAGACACGTTCCCGATCCGATTTGGAAGGAGCAAATGCCGTTAGGAGGCCTTCTTAACCGCATCAGAATCAGGCCCTCGGTCGGGAAGCTTTTCCAACCCGCATCAGAATCGTGCCCTAAGTGGTAGTGAGGTCTTCTATATTTACGACATATATGGTACATGCATAGACAGTGGACTCAGTATCTCATGAGGCAGAGGAAAAGACAGCCCGTTCTAGAAGCTCGTCCAGGGTCGAACGGGCCTGCCCTGCTCCCGGTAGTGACACAAATGGTGTCTCCAACAGGAAACATCATTGGTATCATCTGCATTCTCCATGCTGTCTCAACATGACTAGCCCTTTGCTCATCAGGCAAACTAATTTTACTAAAAGTGCTTGATCTTCATGAAACAAACTGCTCTCACACTCCAATATCCATAACAAACCAAGGCTCTTTTGGCCGTTCTGGATCACCTGGATTACTAGACGGTTAGGAAAACAGCCCACCCCTCTCTCAGCTGAGGGACGACTACCTGGATAAATCATTAACAAAATCAAATAAATGTGACACACCAGCATGGTGGGAGGCCATGAATAGTTCCTTGGGGGCAATTGTGACAGATGGACATACTGCAAACGATGGTAGCATACATGGCATCGATTGATACCAAATGAAGTTTGCTAAATGAGCTTATTCACTGGGCACAAGGTGAGAAAACAAAAGAGCTCATGAGGACTGCGTATGTGCCCCAATGCCTGACAACCTAACAACACTACGGAAATTATGGTGACCCTTATTCAAGACCTAAAGCAAAAGACAAAGAACAACCAACACATCAACGAGCACCTTACAAAGATAGCAGCCAAAAATAAGTATAAACACATCCTAGCTGTCCAAAAGGAGTATCTGGGACCACAAAATAAGGAAAATCGAACAGATATGAAGAGACCAAAAGTAAGCACAGCTCCAAAAGGGGTCTGCCTTCCCCAGAGTTATCTCCATTTACTGCAAACTCAACTTGTAGCCATAAACTGCAGGTATCCAATAGAATTTAAAAAAGTGACTTAAAAAACGAAACAAGTAAACGAAACTCAGAAATTTGACGCAAGACGGGAATTATCCCCATGCTCCGAATAAAATTTCCTACCTTTGATATCAGTAAAAACATTGTCGTACTGGCCATGGCGACACAGTAAAGGATCGACTAGAAAAAAACATATTTTTTCGGTGAATAAAGAAGAGAAAGTTAAGTCAGTCCCGGAGACAGATGCATCCAAAATGACAAAGAAAATATGGGAATAGGAATTGTTCTGGAAAACAAGGTGAACCGAAAAAATCTATCATAGAAGCTAGCAAAAGAAGTCATTAACATGGTCTCTCCCCAAATATCAGGGAGTATCTCAAAAATGAAGACAGAGGCATCTATGAAAATGGCGTGCCCAAGATGGGCGGTGTTCAGCAGTTACATCAATGGCCAAAGGTGAATCAAGTGATCAAGAAGCATGCCACCCTAGAGTCAAAACACCAAACAGTGCCGACCAACAAAAGCAGTAAAACTAGTGAAGTCCCCTTACGCCACTAAGATGTACACCTCCCTTAACACCTTTCAGATAGGCATTCAGCTTCTAGATCTACATGATATCAATGACTTAATATGTGAGGAAGAACAAATTCTGATGTAGCTTAGAACGGCTAACCTCAAACAAAGCGAGTCAACCACTAAACTTAGAGCCTGATTTAGATCTTGGCGGACGAGTTACTCCGTCACAAAGGTGACGGATATCCCGTCTGCTGAAATATAAATCCCATTATATCCTACAGGATTTATATTTTGGCTGATGGGATATCTGTCACTGTTGTGACCGAGTAACCTGTCCGCCAGGATCTAAATCAGGCCCTTAGGGGCAGATTTACAAGCCCCTTGCGCCACATTTGCGTCACTTTTCCCATGTTAAAAGCGACACAAAAGTGACGCAAGGGGCTTGTAAATCTGCCCAAGATTTAAGGATATAGCAATCGTTGCTTTTAAAGATCCGTGTCTGGAAGAAAAGAACAAATCAAAGGATGTGACTTTCACTAACAAAGAGACTGGAAGACAAATAAAGGAGCAACATAAACGACTGCAGAGCTGGGGAATCAAAATAATAACACCCCAAAAAGAGAAATACCTGTACATAGTGGAAGGCAACTCTCATCAAAATAAGCTTACACTGCAAACAGCTTGAGCTGAGCAACGCAACACATGGAAAGGATGCATGACAGTCTTAAGGGGTGTGAAGGGTACTGAAGGATCGCATAACAACTACGACCACCAGCTAATAAAAAGAAACGTTGAAAACAAAGATAGAAGAATCAGTAAAATTAATGCAAAGGTGGTAAAGACTGGATATGGCTTTCTACTGCACTAAACCAGCACTCCTCAGAAGAGCACCTCCGTTGTTCAATGGTTCTTTGACAATTTGCTCTTGGAATATAAGAGGACTACAGACAACATCCTCAAACCCAGAAATAAGAAGTTATATAGAATTGTACGACATCATCTGCCTTCAAGAAACATGGTCCTGGAATGCATTTCCATTGTCAACTTTAGTGAATAATCCAACTTTGCTTTGTTGTGCTTCTTGGGACTTGCAATATACATCATAAAGCGCCCAAAACATTGTATTGGAAGGGAATTGTCTGCTTCTGGTCAAATTGTCGTTTAAATCAAAGGCCTCCCAGAACAATACAAGCTTAATGCTAGTATATATCAATGCGACCTACAAAAGCGAAAGGGAAATTTCATAAGACATACCCACCATCTTAAGTGATGTATTAGTTGTTTATAGTAGTTCCTTGTGGATATTAACTGGCGACTTCAATGCAAATTTGTTTCCAGAGTCTGAAATACAAGATTATCACTCAGTAGAGGTCCAGTTCTGGAACAACCCCCCTATCGTGCCCTCAACACAGAGAATGGACAATATGATATATGCTTTAATAACGGATTTGCATAAACCTTGGATTCTGTCTATTTAATGGGAGGTAAGAAATGGATCGGCTGCCTCTCTACATTCATATTTGGAACCAGCGACAAGCAACTTTGGAGTATACTCTGGCCCCAGCTGAATTTTTTTAAGCTAATAAACATTTATAAGATTATTCAAATCCTAGGCTGTGATCATCTTCCTCAACATCGCTCTGTCACCATCAATCACACACAGCATGTACCACTGCCTCACACAGGATCTCCAGCTGACACTGAGCCAATGGTTAAAATGAGAAGTAGGGAAAACGAATGCCTTAGCTGAGCAGCTGATGCCTAAAACAGAAATGCTGGCCCATAATAAAAATCTTGTCTCAATTGACTCATGCGCTGCTTCTGTTTCGACTCAAAGGGGGATTCTAAATGGCTCAGAAGACATCTCTACCAAGACTATGAACGCAAAATGGATGGGAGACCTTTAGGCAATAAGGCTCTTAAAAACAAGCTAAACAGAGTGCTGAGGCATTATAGGAAAAGGAATCTTGACCTCGACCTTAAAAAGGAAGTAATGTCAATTAGAACAGCATACAGGAAAAAAGCTTAGAAGAAAAACACAGAAAAGAAGGGCCAAGAAGGCAAGAAACACTTGCACATTTTAGGCTTTAGTAAATAAACGTTTTATCTGATGGTAAGACAAAGATAAATAGTGGCCTGCCTAACCCATGGTCATTCTACCTTAAACAGCTCTACGTTTCTGGAGATTCTAAGCACTTTGAACCAAAAAAAGCAGTGGCGGCTGTCACCGAGTTGCATGGGTGGGGCAGGGGTGGAGGGGGATAGAAAAATAACAAAAAAAGTTACTTACCTTTGTGCCGGCCGCCTCCTAACCCCTGTACTCTACTGTTCCTGCTTCAAGCAGGAAGCACACACAGGCTCCACTAAGCCAATCACAATGCTGCAATGCAGCGCTGTGATTGGTCTGAGCGCCATGGTTCGGCGCTCAGACAAGAACTGGGAGCCTGTGCATATTCCCCATCAGGCTGTGTATTAAAGCCTGGTGGGGAACATGCAAAGTGCGCATGACAGTTTGGCCGGCCCAAGATGGCCGGCTAAACCGTCATGCGCTCTAAAGTGCCCCAACCACTCCTCCCCTGCAGACTGTGATGACAGCCAAGCCCCGCCCCACCTCTTAAACCTGTATGACAACGGAAAAATAAAATGATAATAAGATAGCATTATTATCATTTTATTTTTATTTTTTCCACTGCTCAAAGAGCAGTGGGGCGGCGCTCCGCCACCTTAGTGGAGGACCCGCCACTGAAAAAAAGAAAACCATAGCCTAAATACTGATGAAATAATCACAGCAATCCCTGAGGTGAATGAAACATTTAAATCGATCCAAAGGGATGGTGAACCTAGGCCAAATGGGATCTCTGCAGCAGTCTTTGAGGCTAACACCCAGTCACAGATCCACTGTATAGGTCATGTTTAGCTTCTGGTATGGTTCCTGATAGTTGGAAAGGCTCACTGCTCATTCCTTTCTCAAAAAGAGCAAATTCTCAGACCTGTCCAATTAACGCATGATAGCACTGCTTGATATAGAGGGCAAATGTTTTGCCCACCTCCTACTCAAATGATTTGGAAAATTGGACATGCAGCAAAAGGTTAATACCTGTGGTCCAAACAGGTTTCCGAAAAGAATGTAGCATCAATGCTAATTTACATGCCTAATTCGCTTTGTTGTCACCACCAAGGACAATCTACTAAGTGCTGCTTTTATGCACTTCGCAACAGCTTTTGACTGTATCGAAAGGGGAATGTTATGGAGCAAATTGGAAAACTGACCAAAAGACCAAAACGACAAACATCCAATAAGTAGAAGTCAAGATATGAATTTGTAAAGAATAAAAAGAGTTCTAGTTCTTAGAAACAATAAGCGCCAATGGGGCTTATCTGGTAGCATTGCACCAGAGCAAAGTAAACAGTTCAGGCCGACCACAATAGAGCGCTGGATGGGGACAAGAGCCACGCAGGCTCGGTGAACAGAGTACCTCGTACCTGGGTCGCAACAGCGGGAACCAGGTTGCAGACCAGCGATGCGTCAATGTTGAGCCTGCAGTTGAGTTGATGCGTTGATTTTCTTCATGCAGCGATGCATTAGGTCCGTTGAGCGAAGTGCAGGTTGTGAGTGAGGAGGTTTCAAAGGTGATGAGCCGGGTTAATCCACGCTGGAGGGGCGATGCATCAATCTTCTCCACGCAGTGGTGGCGATGTGTTGGTTTCGAAGCTGTGGTTCCGGATGTGATGCGGCGGTCTGAGTGCAATGTGCCAATTCTACTCCTGCAACCGGGTTGATGCACAGGTTCTGCTACACGCAGACTGGAGATTAGTCAATTTCTCTGGTGCAAGTATATGGGTCCACTTCCAGTGAACCAGACACATGAGCAGAGGTAGAGACTTTGATAGCCCTGAATCTCAAGCAACAGGAGGCAAGCCAACTAGCTTTGAGATCACTTCAGTTGCAAGGCTGAGTCCAGCTATACCTCAGCAGGATCAGAGAGCAGCAAGCAGCACGGCAGGACAGCAGAAAAGCAAGCCTTCTAGTCCATCAGTGCAGCAGGGTGTCATTCCTTGATGCAGCACAGCAGTTCTTCTGACCGAGTTCAGTGACAGCTACAGAAGTGTCTGGTTTGGTGAGGTCAGAGACCCAGTACTTATATCCAGTGGTGCCTTTGAAGTGAGGGTGATTTCAAAGAAGGGTCTTTGAAGTGCACAGAGGTCCTTTCTTCCCAGGCCTGGCTCCGGACTATCAGTAATGGGTAATCAGCCCTTTGTGTGGGGACAGGGCACTGCCTATTCAAGTGTCAGCTCCTCCCTCCCTTCTTGCCCAGGAAGAGCCATCAGAATGCAAATAAGTACTCAGACACACCTAACTTTCCTGTGTTTGTGGCTGTCTAGAAGGAATGCACAAGGTGTATCTGTCACCCACCCCAAAAGTGTACTGGAGACAGGCTGCAGGCACACAGAGCTGTAAGAGCAGAGAAATGTCCACTTTCTAAAAGGCATTCCTACATTAGGAATGTTAAATCCAACTTTACCAGTAAAGAGGATTTATCATTACCATTCCAAAGATATAAAACATGGCACAGCTATTCCTTTCTAATCAGGAATTACAGCTTAAAAGTGTAAGAGTAGTGAAGATTTAGGTGTTTTTCACTACTAGGACATGCAAAACTCAAAAGTACATGTCCTACCTTTTACTTACACAGCACCCTGCCCTACCTACGGCCTACTTAGGGGTGACGTATGTGTAATAAAAGGGGAGTTTAAGGCTTGGCAAAGGGTTTCAAATGCCAAGTCAAAGTGGCAGTAAAACTGCACACAGAGGCTCTACAGTGGCAGGCCTGAGCTATATTTAAAAGGCTACTTGTGTGGGTGGTACAATCAGTAATGCAGTCCCACTAGTAGCATTTAATTTACAGGTCTGGGTATATGGTATACCACTTTATATGGGGCATTTCTGCATCATGGCGGCAGCAGCTCAGCTCGGGAGCCTCAAGGAAGAGGCCTCTTGTTCCATCTGTTTGGAATATTTTAAGGATCCTGTGTCCCTAGAGTGTGGACACAACATCTGCCGTTCCTGCATCACCCGGAGCTGGGAGGGAAGAGATGGAAACTTTCCCTGTCCACAGTGCAGGGAAATATCTTCTGGGAAAAACCTCAGACCCAACAGACAACTGGGGAACTTGGTGGAAATGTTAAAACAGGATCATCTGCCCCCCGAGAGGCCCCCGGAGGAGAATCTGTGTGAGAAACATGAAGAGAAACTGAAGCTGTTCTGTGCAGAGGATCAGAGGATGATATGTTTGGTCTGCCGAGAGTCCAAGGAGCATACAACTCACGCAGCAAGTCCTGTAGAGGAGGCTGCAGAGGAGTACAAGGTACGTCTGTGGGCATTCAGGGTTCACAAGGTCACACTGTGAGCCCCATTGAAGAACCTGTAAAAGAGTACAAGGTGTGTGTGGGGGTGCTCTGGGACTACAAGTGAAGATCACAGGTTATGTTGGTGGAAATTCAGGGATCAAAAAGTCACTCTGCGAGCCCCATCAAGGAGGCAGCCTGAGAGCACGAGCTATGTGTGCAAGTGTTCAGAGGTCACAAGTCACTCTGTGTGCTCCATAGAGTCAGCTGCAGAAGAGCACAAGTTATGTTTGTGGGTGTTCAGGATTCACACGTGAATACACTCTGGAGACTCTCAGAAGATACAGTGTTTCTGGGTGTTCAGGGATTAAAGGCACCATGTGGGACTCATAGAGATGACTGTCCAGAGCACAAGGTATGTGAGTGGGTGTTCAGAGTTCACTACTGAAGACACACTATGAGTCCCACAAAGGAATACAAGGTATTTAAGTCGGATTTTAGGGATCACAGGTTGTGCGAGCCTCCTATAAGGAGCTGGAAAAGAAGACAAGGTACATCTGTGGGTATTCATGGATCACAGAGTCACACTGAGCCCCACTGAGAAACCTGCAATGGAGCACAAGGTGTGTGTGGGTGTTCTGGAACCACAAGTGAAGAGCACAAGGTATGTCGGTGAAAACTGAGGGATCACTAAGTCACTTGATAAGTCACACCACGGGGCAGTCGAAGAGCACAAGCAATGTACTTGAGGGTTCAGAGATCACAAGCCACCCTTTGTATAGGGTCACCAGATGGCTCCGTGTCACTGGGACACCACCTTTCCATTCCTGGACTTTGCCATTACATATCATGGGTGTGTTGAAGTAATAGGGTCAAGTAAAATCAGTCCACCTCCCAGAATGCACTGGTATGTTATATCAAAAGCCCAGAAATGTTGTGTCTTGGTGGCATGGAGTCATCTGGTCAACCTACCTGTGTATGCCATTGAGGAGGCTGCAGAAGAGAACAGGGTGTGTCTGTGGGTGTTCAGGGAATCACAAGGCACTGGAGAGTCCATAGAGGAGGCTGCTGAAGAGCTCGAGGTATATGTGAGGATGTTTATGGATCATAATGCACCCATGGGTGCCAAAAATAGCATGTACAAGGAGTTTATGTGGGTGTTCATCATTTGCAAGTGAAGAAATTCTGCAAGTGCCACAAAGGAAGAAACTGCAGAGGAGCACAAGGTATGTCTGTGAGTATTCAGGGATCGCAGGTGAATTCACTAGTAAAGTCTTTAAGAGGATACAAAGTATGTTCTGTATACCTCACTGATGGTGGTTTTATAGGGGAGAGGATGTAGCCTTACTGCTTGAGCTGTCGACCTCGAAGCTGGGGACCCGGGTTCGTGTCTTGTCAACGACGCTCAACATCCTGTGATTCTGGGCAAATCACTTAATCTCCCCGTGCCTAACAAAAATGAATGTGTTCATCTGTAACGAATCTGGTGCTCATGTAAAGCGCTCTGATACCCGAATTCTCGGGTCTAGTTTGCGCTATATAAAACTCTTTAAAAAAAACAACAACAAAAAACTTACCAGTAAATTAAAAGTGCCAATTACACCAATGTTACCATGTTTATTGGAGAAGCACATGCACTTTAGCACAAGTCAATAGTGGTAACGTGCTCAGAATCCTAAGGCCAACAAAAAGAATCCACAAAAATAGGAGGTAAGCAGGCAAAATGTTTGGGGGAAGACCACCCTAAGGCTGACAGGTGTAACCCACCCTACCCCCCAAAATCTATGGGTCATAAGTCAAATCTCCTACAATATGCAGACGACACTGTCATGATGGATAAGACCCCTGCTAAATTACAGAGACCATTAACGACACTGAAACATTATTGCCAGCGAAACAACATTAGGCTAAATTAAAATACAGTGAAGACAACCCTTTTTAGTCGCAAGACAACTGAAAAGGGTTTCTGGAGTCTAGAGGGAATGAGTCTGGACAGAATCAGACTCAGAATTGTTTTTTATTTTACAAATATTTAAAATCTTTATAATGTATTACAAACATTCCCATCATTCCCTGTTAGGCTACTTGAGCTATAAATGTGAACGGGCAAAGAAGACATACATTAATATTACTTTGTAAAAAGAAACTTATAACAATCCTTTCTTGCTTTAGAACCTGCGATGTGCAGTGAGACTTAAAATATTGGCACCCAGAATTTAATAAAACTTTAAAACAATCCCAAGGATGATTAGAGGATACTGTCCACAGCAGAGCTAGGATGCTGTAGATTATGTTTGATGCTTTGACAAAGACTGGGGCCAACTGGCACTATTGTCCAGTTCCAAAGTTGCTGGTTGGCCTTGTCACTGCCCAGCCTCGCCACTTCGCAGGCCCCCGCCATGAGGACAATTTAAAGTGTCTAGTACAGTAGATCAAGGAATGCTATGGGTGTTCGCTAGTTCATATAGTGTCAAGATCTCCTATGATGGGGCCTGTTTAAGTGCCATGTTTAACAGGTCATAAATCGATTTACAATGTCATGTGCCACAAGTCTGAAATACCAAGAATCCTCCACCATGGAGCTAGCTGAAAGACCGTGGACAGAGTTAATAGCTACAACTATCTAGGCATCTGGTTCGGAGAGCAGGAAGGTTATCCGACCCATCAAGAGGCACTAAAGATTACTTCACTGGTCCTTAACAACACCTTTATCTAGTCATTTAATAAAATGACAGGGTCGAATACAGGAGCAATGTTGCAAATTGTGGCCAGCAAATTAATGCCCACTCTTAGTTATGGATTGATCCTTTGTTGAGAAGCTATTTAAATAGCTGGAATCAACGCAGTTCTGAGCATTCCATATGCCCGATAGTACCTTCCAGACATGATTACGATTTAATTTGCCAAATCAATCACATGCGGTACAAGCAGCATTTGTGTCCTACTGTGCAAAGTAAAAGATGCACCACCAAGCTCTTTGAAAGCAATGTTGTGGCTATCCATAACTAACAAAATTACTTACTTGCAATTTGAGGCGCTATGGAACAAAGGGCTTTCTAATTCTGAGTCAACAGGAAAATTGATTAAAAAAACACAAGCAAAGCTACTATCCTATCATGATGACAAGGTAAGTGTCAACATGAGGAGCCACATATGGATTTGTGGAACTGTCCTATGAATTTCAGAAAATAGAAAAATATCTGAACTTACCATTTTACATGAAGCAAAAAAAGGTCTCTGATAAGCCTTCGGTTTGGCTTAATTCCACTACAAGGCCATTGTTGTGGTAGACGCTATGAACTGATTCCACCTACTATTTTTTGTGTCATGGCTAATGAATCACATTACACAACTAGGGGCCGCTAGGAAAGCCCTCCGTACGACTCGGATCCGGAGGGCTTTCCATGCGAAATGTGCTTCGGGAGTCCGACCAAGCGAGTACGATGCATCCGTATGCTTACGGACTCGGTTCGCTCGGACTCCCATTGAACTCTATGGGAGCCTGTGTACCGACAATTACACAGGCTCCCATAGCAAAAAGGGTTGGGTGGGGAAAATCATACACCCTGTGGCGGGCACCACATGGTGCCTGCCATACTGTGCGTGCTTGGATCGGGGGGACCCATGGGCACCCCGTGACAGATTCGGAGGGCCCCGGGTGAAGGGGGGCCTGCTACGGCCCCCGAAGTATGATTCCGACAGCCGTTTCGTCTCTCTGAGACCGAGTCGATGCGGCTGTACGAATCGTGCATCGTACTCGCTCGGTCGGAATCCGGCTCCATTGCGCAGCACAATTCGGCTACGAACGAGTCTTTCGGACAGGATTGGGTTCGGAAACGATTCGGTTGGCGCCTATGCGATCTTTGCATCGTACTTGGTCGTTCGGACCTGTGTACGATTCGGACGGAAACAAGGGCTACGAATCGGATCTGGAAAAGCCAAATCCGATTCGGAGGCCTTCCGAACGACATCGGAATCGGGCCCATAGTCTGCACTTTCAAAGCCCTGATCACTTCAAGAAGAATCTAGCTTTGATCAATTTTAATAAAATTGAACATAAGGAGGTGCCGAAATGCAATCATAGACTGCTTAAATGGAACTGACATACAACTAACTGGTTGCCTAAATATATGTTGTTTGTTTTTAAAATTGCATTAGACTCTTCATGCAGCTATGTTTTTTACTTTAGAAATTATTATAATTAATCGCACATTAAATGTGTTTATTCATTCGTTCACATTACAATGTGCTGGCAACAGCTCTAGGCAGAAAAATCAGTAACGAATGTCGCAGTACTGACAACCTGAATGGACAACAGAAGAGCTTCATTTACCACTTTAATTAAGACTTGTTTTACCTCTTGGAAATAATTATGAACCACTGTAGATTTTCCCTCCGGGAGTAATCATAAAAGTGCCTGGGAACTTAAAAGATCTGCTGTCAAAGAAGGTATACTGCTAATTGTCTTCTCACTGAGATCCCTATTATTACATGGCCACATAACTGAAGATGGTAATATAGGGTCCGGAGTCATAGATTTTAACTGGTATCACCACCACAGTTGCCAGCGATCACAAGAATGGAGAATAAGCTGCAGGACACAGAAGTACTGGGTTCATTACTGCATATGATTCTGGGCTCTTTTCCATGCACATTTTCTACTTGCTGTCAGAAAGGCATCTTGTTTCTACAGGATGCATTACCCCTCCCAGTAAAACTCAAGACTCATTTGGGATGGTGTAGCCTGTGTAAATACCACCCCGCACAATTCGTAATCTGGGCATGAGGCTACCTTATGGCTCTATGGATAGGTGGTATTGAAGATGAAGAAAACACAATTACCTGGCCAAATTTAAATTTTGATTTAAATGAGAAAGCTGCTTTCAGGATTAAGCGACCCTGCATTGCTAGACTATATTTCTTTATAAGGAAAGAAATCACTCCATTGTGAATTTCATCAAGTCATAAGCTAAATGTATCAGCCACCTAGAAGGAGCTCTATATTGCACGGTTTCAAATATGACCAATGATCTGACGAAATCAAATACAATATTCAGCTTCATGGCTTTCTAGCAAGGAAGCCCAGAAAGAATTAATTTAGTCTGCTGCTTTGGTGAAGGTTTATCAAGCATGATGGCTGTATCTATATTTGGTGTGAACCATCTTCTTGGTCCTTTACGTGTAGGACAAGTAGTTGTACTTCTAGGAGTAGTAGTCTGAAGGGTAGGCAGTGGAAATGCCCCTTCTTCTGATACCGGATTCCTACGTAGGAACAAATATAGAAATCTAAGTTGAATTCCACCTTGATTTCTATGTTCCATTAGCATATCCATCGGCACTGCGGGTGCAGAAAGCATGTGTTTGCTTACTTCCCCCTTGACAGTAAATGTCTCACCATCAAGTACCTTGACAGGAAACAACTTTGGATCATACTTTGACAATGAAAGTCTTAACATCAAATGCTCCAAACTCCATCTCAACAGTAAACGCTGGGAGGAGCTTGGCTGCTTTGATGTAAATGGCTTTTACATAGATGAAACTGTCTTGACGTTCAGTTTTTTCAAAAACTGTACTCCTTGACTCTGATCTCAATCGGCAGGCATGAAGGGAACAACATAAAATGTTACTTTTTCTTGAACACTCTTAGTTAAAGCTGTTCCTAAAAACACTGAGGTGGAGGCAGCAGGCCCCCTTGCCTTTCCAGCAGGCTGAGATTCAGCAGTGACTCTCGGTAAGCTTTCCTGGAATATTTCTCACCTCTGAGCCAGATTCCTTCCACTCTTTCAATTTCCTGCTGGACATATTTTGACAAATAGGGCATTCTTCAACAGCATTGCTGCAAGGAAGACATGGAACAAAAAGTGTGCATGGCTGCTTCTCAGATTAACCTTTTTTACACATGAATAGCACTTTAAACACTGAAGGCATGGGAATTCTACGGGGGGGGGGGGGGGGGGAAGCTTGGAAAACCAAGCCTTCTCAGAAGACTCACACTAAAGACTGTTGAAAGGGGTGGCTTCTCAACAAAGGTTAAGGTTACATTAGTATAAAAAATATTTGTACGTGTTATGAAATCATAACTCCATAGAATGGCAAAGTAACTGCCTCTCACCTGGAAAAGCAGTCCCTCTGGGATAGAAGTTCATCCTTGCTGCATTGAAAAAGACAGCACGGTTGTTTCACTGCGATGCCCTCTGCTGTCTATCTGCTCACTTCCTTTATGTTTCCTTACAAAAATATACCTTAAAAGAGAAAATGGATCTTTAGATAGACATATTTAGTTCTGGCAGAATTTTTAACAGTTGTTGATAAACATGAAATCAGCCAGGAACTGCCTTTTCTCACTTTTGTTTCTCACTGTAGCACTCACTAATTTTGCCCATGGGAACACTTTCGGAAATTCTTTCCACAAGCAAAATGTTTGTCACAGGTGGCTTTTGCATACGTATGAGTGCATGTGTTATTTGGAAATCTGTATGTATCATGCTGTTCAGGTTCAGCGGGACAGGAGTTCTCACTCTCTTGAATTCTTCAAGGATAAGTAAACCTGATCCCTTTCTAATATGTAATAAAAGGTGGTGCAATGCCTTACAGCGCAAATGAATACCTGGATTAATTTCTTGTGTAATGTATGGAAATGCCTTTTTGCATGATCACCCCAAATCTTTGGACTGATGCTGCTGGTTTTTCAACTCAAAAAGTGCTGGTATATTTTTAATTGGTTTACCCCGAACTGGCATAAGTTAAGTTACTTATATGTCCCTAGTATATGGTATCAGGGGTACCCAGGGTCTGTAAGTTAAATGTCCCTCATGTACTGAATTAAGAATTGTGCCACCACAAGGGTGCCATGGTAAAGCATGAGTCCCAGTTTGCCACCTCAGACTGGTAGAGCGGTTTTAAAGTGCTAACTCAACTTTGCCATTTTAACCGTTGGCAAAGGCCAAACCTTCCTTTTAAATGTTTTGTTAAGTCACTCCTAAGGCAGGATTATTGAGCCCTAAAGGCAGGGTGATTTAGATTAAAAAGAAGGATATATTTTACATATCCTCACAGTAAAAACCCTGGGGTAGATTTACAAGAAAGTGCCGCAGCGCGGCAACGCAAGCCCTTTGGCTGCGCCATGCTGCAGCACTTTCAAAGCACAGGAATGCAACATATTTACAATAATATGTTGCATTCCTGTGCTCTCTCCTGCACTGGTGCACAAACAGCTGCCATGCGCCGGCGCAGGGACCCTTGCACCATGGTACAAGTATGCCTGCGTCATGGGGAGATTGTTTTTGTGCAGGAAGGGGCACCTGCACAAAAACAATCATTACAGGTATTTTCCTCTTTCAATGCGTGCTGTAGAGGAAAGAAAGAGGAAAAAAACGAGAGAAATTAAAACATTTCTCCTCGTTGCGCCTCGCTACACCACCCATAGGGTGGTTTAGCATTCTGACGCATTTCAAGGTTTACGATTCCGCGTAAATCTGGAAATGTGTCTGGTTCCATGGGTGTTGCGTGGGAACACCCATGGTACGCCACTTTCACGCAAAGTGTTGCGTGTAAAGGGGTCGTATTTACAAGGACAGAAAAAGTCACGCAGGGTGGCTTTTCCTGTCCTTGTAAATATGGGGCAGTGACATGCGCCACCGGTGCGTCACGAAAAGTGACGCACTGGTGGCGCAAGGGGCTTGTAAATCTGCCCCCTTGCATTTTTGTATTTACTGCGAAAGCCCCAGTGGTGAGTATGGAGTTACATGATGACAAGTCAGAAGTGCTAACTTCCAAACGGGACTACTAAAACTGGCACTTCAAGGTATCAAACAAATCGTTACATTAAACCCGACTTGATGGTCAAGTTGAATATGATGTAACTATTTTACAAATGGTTACTTTAGAAAGGTGACACTTTATTGCCCAATGTTTTCCAGTGATCGTTTATGGTTGCTGGCCAGGACACAGTCTTCTCTTCTCCTGGAGAGAGATGTGAACGACTCTTAGACGGAACACAAAGGGCCTGCCGTTAGAAGAGGTGTTACCTCTTTCTGGTAGGAAGGTCAAACAGGGTGTGAGCCCAAAAGGTGAGCATCAAAAGGGGAAGCCACCTTTGAAGGGAAAATGGTGAACAGCCACAATAGGGGCTGCTCTTTTGTTCTTGTAGACAAGTTCGTACCGAGGACAGAGAGGGGGTTACCATTGTCAAATAGTTTTTTCCGTGGGCGTTAGCCCCCAGGTAGCCTGGGGTGGGTTAGGCAGCACCACAGACCAAGAGAGGAGTCCTGCCATCCTGACACTGGGCAGAAGAGCGCATTCTGGGCAAGCCACACTTCACATGAAATCGTCAATAGGCAGGAGGAGATCTGGTAGCCATTATGATTACTTGCCATGATAGGATCTTTGATTGTGTCTCTACTTGTCTTCCAGTGAGGTTACGTTAGATAGGAGCATGTTTGAACTATCAGCTGGGTAAAGGGAGAGGACTTAAGTCCTGGATGCGCTTAGGTGTCTTTCGAAACAGTAATGCTTTGACGTTTCTCTTGAAGCTTGCTATAGAAGGGTTTGTGGAGATAATCCAGTGGAAGGGTATTCCAGATTCTGGGCACATTTCTAGTGAAGGAGCATGCATATGAACTTTCTTTCTTGAATCTGGGAAGTTTTAATAGTAGCATATCTGAGCTATGCAGGGTGCGATTTCTTCCTAATCTGGTCAGTTTTCTTGCTGTGTATATCGGAGTTCCAAGGTGGAGCGCTTTGTGTGTGATGTAGCAGTTTTGAGGATGTATCTTGCTTCAATCCGGAGCCACTCTAACCTTTTGTCTCTTGTCTAACATGATCCTTAGTGATTTGGTGCAGTTGATGATTGTAGAACTGCAGTTGAGGATATCAAGATTAATGATCCAGTCTTGGATTGGTGAGGAGTTGCCTTGATGAGAGATTAGGAGGAATTCTGTCTTCTGGGAGTTAAGCTTTAGGTGATTTATAGATAGCCAATGTTTTACATCTTTAGGGTTTGGTTTAGGTGGAGGTCATTATTGAGAATGTATATATTTAGGTAGAGTTGTGAGTCATCTGCATATAGTTGACATACAAGGTTAGCGTGTTTTAGGATCGCAGTCAGGTTGAAGAGGGTCCAAGGTTAAAGAGGTTCAAGGTTGAAGAGATTGGGTGGAAACGATTGAACCTAGGTTGGGAGGTTCCTTCGTTTATTGGGGCTGGGTTTGAGAGTGAGTGTTTTAGCCTGGGATTGTTCCTTGGGATAGTGAGGTGTTGAATAGTTTGGTCCAAAAAGGTGCGATGAGGTGGCTACGTTCTTTGACTAAGAGTGAGAGGGGGAAGGGGTCATCTATGTGGGTTGTTAGATTCAGTGTGAAATTACTTTGATGAGATTGTCTTCTGTAAGTGCTTTGAATTCATGCTATGCCGTGTTGTTCTTCTGGGGTGGAGATGGTGGGACTCATGGTAGCTTTGCTGGCTTTTGCTTTGGCTCAGGGTTTAGGTGTGACTGTGCAGTCAATGAGGGCTTGTTATTTTCAGGGTAGTTGGTCAGAGAGTGTTCAATCTTTGCGATCTTGTGAGCAAAGAATTTTGAGAAGTCCTTACAGCATTCGTACAGTGTGATAGTCATGTTCAGGACGGTGATGGGGGGGTGTTTGTTGCATGATTGTTGGAAATGACCCTTTTTGCAGGGTCCCCCCCAAACTTTGTGCCTTCCTCCTCTGCTTTTCTGACCTTGTTTTTTCTGGTATTCGGACTCTGAGCACTTTACCACTGCTAACAGGGCTAAAGTGCATGTGCTCTCTCTTCTAAAACAAGGTAACATTGGCTCATACCCAACTGGCATATTAATTTAAAGTGCACTACATGTGCCCAGGGCCTGCACATTAAATGCTGCTAGTGGGCCTGCAGCACTGCTTGTTCCACCCACTTAAGTAGCACTCTAACCAGGTCTCAGGCCTGCCACTGCAGAGCCTGTGTGTGCCGTTTGCACTGCCATTGTGACCTGGCAATATAAACCTCTTGCCAGGCCCATACTTTCCGTTTTTATACATATAACTCACCCCTAAGGTAGGCCCTGGACAACCCAGAGGGAAGGGTGCAATGTGTTTAAAAGGCAGGACCTGTACTTGTTTTACATGTCCTGGTAGTGAAAAACTCTCAAATTTGTACTACTGCAAGGTCTATCTCTCCCAGGGGATAACAGTGGGATTACCTTATTCCATTGTCTAAGTGTAATTCCCAATTGTGAAGAGATAGACCTTCCATGCTAGGTGTCTCTAGAATCCTAATTTAAAATCCTAATTTATGGTAAAGTCAGACTTTAAATTACATTTCTGAAAATACCACTTTTAGAAAGTTGACATTTTCTTTACTTTTGCCATTTGGTGCCTGCTGCCTGTCTCTGATAACGTGTTTGGGGTGGGTGACAGTTGGGATTTGTGTATTCCCCCTAGACAGCTGCACACAACAATGGGAGCTTAGGTGTGACATCCTGGCAGCATGGGAGAGAGGAGCTGGACCCAGCCTCACTTACACCTGAATAGGCCGTGTCCTACCCCAACACAAAGGGCTGCATGCCCCCTTGTGGTGAGCCTGGAGCCAGGGCAGGAAGGGAGGACCTCTGTGGACTTCAGAAGCATGTCTTTGAAGTAGTCTCCCCCACTTCAAAGGCACAACTGGGAATAAGTACTGGACCTCAGACACCACCACTTCAGTGCACTTCTGGACCTGTGAAGACTCTGCCAGGAAGAAGGACTGCTGTGCTACTGAAGGACTGCCACTTTGCTGGTCTGCTGCTTTTATGGATTCCTGTCCTGGGCTGCCCTGCTGCCTGCTGTTCCCTTGCCTGGGTGAAAAGGACTGAACCTGCATCACTTGAACCCAGAGTGACTCCCAGGGCTTGCTGGCTAGCCTCCTGATCTGAAGTGTCAGGGACATAAAAGACTTCCAACTCACCTGCTTCTGTACCTGGACTCCTCCAATAGTAAGTCGGCCCTGCCAAATGGTGCCCCCCCAAAGCTGGACCCTTGGAAGAGGGCCTAAGGTGCTTGCTTCAGCAAAACCCATGCATCCTCTGCCAAACCGGCACATCACCGCTGTATGTGTGAATCAGAACGGGTGCATCACTCCTGTTGCGGGGATTAGAACTGATGCATTGCTCCTGTTGCGTGGACCAGAACCGGCGCATCGCCTCTAATGCGTGGATCGGCTTAACGCATCACCTTAGGAACCACCGCTGCACAAGGTCTCCGCAACTCCGTCGATGGCATCCTCAACGACGACGATGATTCTCTGCATCCCATCTTTGCTCATCGGCGCTGACGCACTGCTGCTGCTGCGCAGATCAGGACCAGCGCATCGCTCCACTTCTTGGATTGACACCAACGCATTGCTTCGGCTGCACCCTGCATCTTCGATGTCGATGTAGCCAGGATCAAGGTACTTTTGTTCAGCGGGCCTCACTGGGTCCTTGTATCCGGCCCGCGCTGCATTGCGGTCAGCCTGAACTTTTGACTTTGTTCCTGTCCGGCGCGACCAGATATCCCAAATAAGCACTTATTACTTCTAAACGCTATTTTACAGTTTATTCTTTAAAAATGATCTCGAGTTCCACTTATTCAGATTTTTTTCCATTTTGGTCTTGTTATATTTATTAAAATAAGTTCTATTTTTTCTAACCTGGTGTGGAATCTTTTTGAAGTGTTGCACAAATACTTTACACATTGCTCCTAAGGTAAGCCTGACTTCTCTGTTCCAAGCTACCAGAGGGTGAGCACAGGTTAATTAAGGGTTTGCCTGCTTCTTACCCTGACTAGGATTGTGTTTGCTGCTTGACTAGGGCTCATACCCCAGTCAACGTCAACTGAATTTCCAACAATGATGATGTTGTAGTGTTTGTGGGTGCAGTGTCTGGCCTTGTCTAGCTGCGATTGGAAGAAGGTGGCTTTTGCTTTGCAGATGTGTTTCTTTTACTTGTTTCTTTTGAGTTGTACTAGAGTGAGCTGTGAGAATAAACAGTTTTGTCTCCCTATTTTTTCGGGCAGTCTTAGTTGTCTCCTCTATTCATTTATATCCTTGTTGAACCAGAGGTATGATGGGTTGTTCCTGAGTCTCTTGAGTTTTAGTGCGACAACTTGATTGAGTACGTTGGATATTGTTTCATTGTAGTGTGGGTCAGGTTATCTACAGTATGCTGGTCACTAGTGGGTTCGAGGTGAGAGCTGATCCTTACCGCTAGTTTGTTGGTACTGATTCTCTTGGTGTTTCTGACCCAGCATTCAGGCTTCCATATCTAGCCTTTGAAAGTTAGATGTTATGGGGTGAGGTAGAAGACGATGATGCAGTGGTCTGAGCAGTCTACCGGTAGGATAATGTCTAGGAGCAGGTAGTCATCTTTGGCTATAATCAGGTCTGGGGTGGCCCCCTTCAAGTACCTTGGATCGTTGCAGAGTTGTGATAGGTCATTGTTGGTGTCATTCCAATATATATTGACGTCTCCTACAAATATGTTGTTGGTGTTTAGAAGGAATTGTAATGTTATGAAGTCTATTAGTTGTTCTGAGAAGACTTGTTGGTCCCTTGTGGGTGGTATATAGTGTGGAATTTGGTGGTTTTGTTAATATAGAAATCTATGCATACAACAATGAAAATGAAATCTCGTCTTTATTAACAAAATCGCCTGTTGTGAACTCCACATCAATCTCGGCTCGCAAATATGTAATCAAGCAGGCCCAAGACCTAGGCCGGGATTTGCTGATTGATAGGTCACAGGTGGGAGGGTGCATAGCTGGCAGGCAAACATTCGGGCAGGAAACTCTTCATCAATCCCAGAGATAGGTGCAGCAACATTACACTGGTCAAAGGAGATTTCCCCAATAAAGCACACATGGCCAGAGGGAGTACGCACGCTCCTAAAAACACCATAAAGTCAGATGCCACATGAGTTAGGAACACATAGCCAATAAGGACCTAGCACACGTAGTGATCACATACTCCCAATGCCGGGCATCTTCACATACTCCCAATGCCGGGCATCTGGACACGGTATCCACTGGCCTCATTGTGTCCACGCGGGGTCAAGACCCACCTGTAGTAACCATTAGACCATTAATTTATGACTCCACAGGCAGCAACCAATATTTATCACCATATATGCTGCGCCTGAAATGTTTACAATTCATTGTGTTTTTGTTTGTAAGAAGGATGCTTACAGATTGTAAATTGAGACAGTCCTCAGACATTGTGCCTGTAACTGTTCTCCTGGCCATAATGTTTAATTAAACAAACTCTTCCTGTTTTGCCAAGCACCTTTTGTCTTCTGTTTTTTAAGGGATTTCGATCTTAAACAAAATTTTTAAGCGAATATATGATGTTACTTAGCATACCGTTACTCCGCAGGTATTTACTTCAAAGTTTTTACTTCGCAAATACCATTACTACGCATGATTTTAGTGCGCACGCTTTTACTTCGCAAATATATACAAATACATTAAAAATGCTTTTACTTTGCAGTTAATTATTACGCATACCGTTACAACGCGTTATTGGTACTTTAAAACAAAAAATTAATCGTAATAGTAACCTATCCCCTGGCACGCACCCTGAACCCTAAAAATACCCCCTACAGCCCAAAACCCTATCTCACCCTGACCCCTAAAAATATCCCAGTACCCCAAAACCTAAACGCACCCTGAACCCTAAAATTACCCCCTACACCCCAAAACCCTAACCCACCCTGACCCCTAAAATTACCCCAGCACCCCAAAACCTAAACGCACCCTGAACCCCAAAAATACCCCAGCACCCCAAAACCTTAAACGCACCCTGAACCCTAAAAATACCCCTTAAACCCCAAAACCCTATCCCACCCGACCCCTAAAAATATCCCAGCAACCCAAAACCTAAACGCACCCTGAACCTCAAAAATACCCCAGCACCCCAAAACCTTAAATGCACCCTGAACCCTAAAAATACCCCCTACACCCCAGAACCCTAACCCACCCTGACCCCTAAAAATACCCCTGTACCCCATAACCTAAACGCACCCTGAACCCCCAAAATACCCCATGCACCCCAAAACCCTATCCCACCTTTACCCCTAAAAATACCCCAGTACCCCAAAACCTAAATGCACCCTGAACACTAAAATTACCCCCTACACCCCAAAACCCTAACCAACCCTGACCCCTAAAATTACCCCAGCACCCCAAAACCTAAACGTACCCTGAACCCCAAAAATACCCAAGCACCCCAAAACCTTAAATGCACCCTGAACCCTAAAAATACCTCCTACACCCCAAAACCCTAACCCACCCTGACCCCTAAAAATACCCCTGTACCCCAAAACCTAAACGCACCCTGAACCCCAAAAATACCCCAGCACCCCAAAACCTTAAACGCACCCTGAACCCTGAAAATACCCCATGCACCCCAACCCACCCTGACTCCTAAAAATACCCCAGTACCCCAAAACCCTAATGCACCCTGAACCCTAAAATTACCCCCTACACCCCAAAACCCTAACCAACCCTGACCCCTAAAATTACCCCAGCACCCCAAAACCTAAACGCACCCTGAACTCCAAAAATACCCCAGCACCCCAAAACCTTAAATGCACCCTGAACCCTAAAAATACCCCCTACACCCCAAAACCCTAACCCACCCTAACCCCTAAAAAGACCCCTGTATCCCAAAACCTAAACGCACCCTGAACCCCAAAAATACCCCAGCACCCCAAAACCTTAAACGCACCCTGAACACTCAAAATACCCCATGCACCCCAAAACCCTAACCCACCCTGACCCCTAAAAATATCCCAGTACCCCAAAACCTAAACGCACCCTGAACCCTAAAATTACCCCCTACACCCCAAAACCCGAACCAACCCCGACCCCTAGAATTACCCCAGCACCCCAAAACCTAAACGCACCCTGAACCCCAAAAATACCCCAGCACCCCAAAACCTTAAATGCACCCTGAACCCTAAAAATACCCCCTACACCCCAAAACCCTAACCCACCCTGACCCCTAAAAATACCCCTGTACCCCAAAACTTTAATTTGCACAGTAACTCCATTATGCGTACTAAGTGCAGGCTAAGTAATGGAACATGCGTAGTAAATGCATGCTAAGTAAATGCATGCTAAGTAATGGCATCTGCGAACTAAAATATGCGTAGTAATGGTAATACGAAGTAATGACCGCGTAGTAAAGGTAGAATACCTTTTTAAGCCCATCAAGATGAGGTTAAACTCTAGACATTCAAAAGAGTAGTAGTTTTTAGTTTTAAAAATGCTGGTTTACAGTGTTCCTATAGATGACTGCTACTCCACCTCCATTACGGCTCTCCCTGTCGAGCCGTTTTTGGAGAAGACAGGGGACCAAACATTTAGGGGCATATTAGCAAGACACACGTTAAAATTATCGCCGTTTTAGCGGCAGGAAACTGCCGCTAAAACGGCGATAATGGGTTTGCTAATATGCGTAATGGAATTCCAATAGAAGCCCAGGTTAGATGTCCTGCACATCTAACCTGGGCTTCTATTGGAATTCTATAACGCATATTAACAAGCCCATTATCGCCGTTTTAGCATCAGTTTCCTGCCGCTAAAACGGTGATAATTTTAACGTGGGTCTTGCTAATATGCCCCTCAGTTATTTAGCTCGGCTTCAGTGAAAAATGTGATTATTTCAGCTATATCTGTGCTGTGTTTGACTGCTGACTTGCAATTGAGAAGTATGCATTTGAGGCTCAATTTGGTGCTCCCTCTATTTTGTTCTGACGGTACCAATATTCTGATGTGGTAGTTCGTCGACAATCTTTTGAATTGTTGATTTCATCTTAGATTGTTGTGGCCTATGGTCACCAGTATCTTGTATCTACCTTGATGCGGACAGTTTGTACTGGTTGAATTGCAGGATTCAAGAAAGTCGTCAGTTTCCTCTTGTGACAGCTTGTTGCTGGTTTCTACTGGTCTGAGGGTGTTGTTGTCTAGTGGGATAGTGGAACAAGTGTGTCTGTGACGGTTCCAGGTGAATTTCAGATAAGGGAGTTTGCCTGAGTATTGGAGGCGAAAGTTAGTTTTTAGTTCCATGATTAGGTTTTTTTTCTAATTTTTTATTGAGCAGGATACAGAGAGATATAAACTTATAAACTTCATACAGTACATATAATACGTTTGCCATCTTACCCTCAAAATAATATAACATAGCTGAAGTATCAGCCATAGAGGCACTGTAATACATTTAAGAATTCAAAAAAACATGGTCCTAATTAAAAATAGATAGCAGCAGGTATTTAAAGTGCAGAAGTGTATAATAATAAGTGAAGAAAAGTGTCTTGTGAAAAATAGTACAGTGCGAATTTGGCTAGTTAAAATCCTGATTACATATATATAGCAGCAAATATTAAAGTGCAAAAGTATGTAATCATAGAGGCGACAAAGTGCATCATGCCAAACAATTTCCCGACATATAGCTCGCAACAGCAAATTAAAAATGCATTTCATCATATCACTTGAATTCTATTATAGATTAATATCATTGGAGAAACAAGGAAAAATAAGTCTTAGCAAGTAATAGCATTGATTCATGGAGACACTGTTATTGAATTATAAAAGCAATACCCTTAGGCCTAATATCACTACCCTGCCATTAGGATGCACTACAACCCCCAGTGTTACATTGACTCTGTGAAGAGCCCCTACCCATTTAGCATAGGCCTCTTCAAAGGATCGGGTCCCAATCATTTTATTATGCCAATGGGAATGTAGTGGGGCCACATCTGTTTTCCAATTTTGAAGAATCAAAGAACATGCTACAGCTATGGCAATCAATATAAAATATTGATGATGTTTATGTGGATACGATGATCCAAACAGCACCAACATAGAAGATGGGGATACTTTTGTATGCAACGACTGGCTAATTGCATGGAAAACCCATCCCAAAATTGCTGGACCATTGGAAAATCAAAAAAAGTGTGGACCCACCCACCCCCATCAGTTACCTTACATCTAAAACACTGGTCTAGATGAGATGCAAACATCCTGTGTAACCTATCAGGCGTATAATAAGCTATTCATCAGGATAGAAAGCCATTCTCCTAAAGTTTGCGTCTCTGATCGATCTATACCCTATCTCGGAAAGGCTCCATTCCTTAATATTATACCTACAGGTGGTTGTTTGGAAAACTTTTGACAACAACTCGGGTAATACATTCTGGCTGGCCTGTTGCTGCAGCATCCGGTACCAATTTCCCACTCCCACCAGCCAGGTTTCATACATACAAAAAACAATTTGAAGAATCTCTTCTTTCATCAGTGGCGTAGCTACACCTTTTGTCACCTGGCCGCGGGTAAGAGCAGGGGGGGTGAGCTGCCGATTCCTGCGTTTGCCAACCTGTGACGGCCGCAGGTAATAGTGGGGGGAGGCCACCGCCCCCCCTCGCTACGCCACTGTCTTTCATTACAACATAATTCGTTTTTAAACAGCTGCTTATCTGGGTAAAACTAAACCATAGTAACATATTCTGGTTTCCTAATTGTTGAGTTAATAAATACCAATAGATCTGATTCCAGCTGTTATAAATATCCCCTAATTTCTCGAGGCATAAGGCTTGCCATGACTGAACCATCATTTTAGCCAGTCCCAGTCCCCAAACCTATCAGGCCTGTAAAGGAGTGTAAGCATTGCATACCTGGATTTTCCAGAATTTGAAACAGGTCTGGATACACGAAGCTAAGGTCTCAAGGAACGTATACCTTGTGTTCTTGGGAAGTTTGGCAGTACAGAAAAAACGTTTTTGATTTTCCCCAATCATGCGATCCAACGAACAATTATCGCAAACTGTAGTATCTGCTGATATCTGGACAGAAGAATCAATTAGGGTGGCCTGATAATATGTCCTAATATGAGGCAAAGCTAAACCTCCCTGCATTGTGTCAAGTTGCTGAACCGACACTTTAACCCAGGGTTGTTTCTTAGACCAAACAAAGCTTCTAATCATCGTATCAAGTTCCTTAAAATAAACACTAAAGGGCCTATTATGATGTCAGTCGGAGTTTCCTCTGACCGACACTGGCGGAAACGAGACCGACCGACCTACGGTCGGCGGTTCCAAGCTCCTGATTACGATGCGACCGAACACTGTTCAGTCGCATACTCCCATTTCTCTATGAGAGCTTGTGCTACGGTGATAAACCGGCCGTTATACAGGCTCCCATAAAGAAATGAGTGTGTGTGTGAAACCCTTCACCCTGTGGCAGGCACCCCATGGTACCTGCCACACAGTGCAGCGATTTACAGGGGGCACCCTAGGTACCCCCTCGGCCACCAACCGTAGGCCGCATAGGCCAGGGGGCCCTGCTAGGGGCCCCCAAAGTCACATTCCGACAGCCTTTCTGTGTCGGAAAGGCCGGCACGGAAAGGCTGTCAGAAACCAACATCGTAATCCCGATGGCGGAAACGCTGTCCATAGGGGATTACGGTGCGGGTCCGACCGGCCGGAAGACTCAGAGAGCCGGTCGGAACCGCGTCGGAATGACCGACCGGTTTACTCTCAGACTGCCGACATCGTAATTCGGCGGTCGGACAGCAAACCGACCGTGTCGGTCGGAAAGCCTCCGACCGCGGTCGGAAAGCTTCCAACTAGCGGGCGGAAAGCTTCCAACTAGCGGTCGGAGGCTTTCCAACCAACATCGTAATCAGCCCCTAGGTATTTTTAGGGGAAGATTAAAAAAAAAGAAACAGAAACAGAATAGACATTTTAACCAGCGCAACTCTACCGACCAGAGAGAGAGGCAAAAGAGCCCATCTTTCCAGCAACCTTCTAGTTTTGACAAAAGTTGCGGCATAATTTAAACGAAATAGTTGAGAAAAACCATTTCTAACAAAAATGCCTAAATACCTAACAAGGTGCTGTGGGACCGTCTGTAAAACAGCAGGGAGCTCAGAACGAGGTGAGTTAAATAGTAAGAGCTCGGTCTTAGCCTGATTGACTTTATATCCCTCAATTCATGTAAAATTATCATTGTCATTCATGGCATTCTCGATATTTAAACTATTGGCACGTAAATACAAAATCATGTCGTCGGCGAATAATTTGATTTTCTCCATCTCCTCAATAGGCTGTAAAATAGTTTGATTCTTGCGAATCCTGGAGGCAAAAGGTTCAATAAAAAAAAGTGAAAAGAAGCAGGGAGAGAGGGCAATCTTGACGAGTGCCACGGTTAATTTTCACTAACCTTGCCTCGTGAGAATTAATAATAATCTTAGCCTCAGCCCCCTGATATAGTTTCTTAAGCATATCGACAATTGCCGGTGGGAAGCCGAATATATACAGGATAAAGAAAAGGACTTTCCAGTTGACAAGGTCAAACGCCTTTTCTGCATCCATCATAAGGATTGCTGCCTTCTCTTTATTAACTGTAAAATAATCAATGGCTTGTATCAATTTATAGGTGTTTACTGCTATAGACCTTTTGGGCAAAAAGCCATTTTGATCCAGATGAATCAGTGATTGCGCACATGGTGCGGGCCTATCCTCCCAGATATTCATGAATAATTTATAGTCCACATTCAGTAGACTATGGGTTGGTTAAAATTGGGGTTTAGAGGATCTTTATCTTTTTAATGAAACTAACGACGACCGATTTGTTTTTTGTTTTTTAGATATTACGGCTCCTTCCTTTATGCTATTAAAAAGGACTTAAAGGAATGGAAGAAGTTAATCTAGAAAAGTCTTGTATAATCCATAGGAATCCCATCGCTCCCGCTTGCCTTAGCGTTGGCCATATTTTTTAAAGCTGTGGCAACATCACGGGATCCTATTTTACTATTCAATGCACTTTTTTGAATGTCCGAAACTTGCGGGAGCTGCAATCCATTAAAATACTGTTCTACGTTATGCTCCTAAACCCTTTCAGCTTCTTCATAAATGCACTTGTAGTGATTAAAAAACACCCCTGCTATTTCTGCATTTTTGGTCGCCATTACACCTGTGGCTTGATTTCAATTTTTTTTAAATTGTTTGCCTGTTCCTCTGTGTCTTAGCAGTCCAGGCCAGCGATTTCCTCTAACAAAAAAAATGTCCAAGTTCTTGTTCCGCCATTGACAGCTGATCTTTCAGAGGCTGGTGGGTTCCCGTAGGGACAGAGCCCCCCAACAATCCCATGAGCTGAGTAAGGACATTGTCTACCGCTATCTGTAGACCCTGAATCCTGCCTGCCTGGGCCCTGATTAATTCAGCGTTATACAAAACCACCTGCCCTCTCAAAGCGGCCTTAAAATCTTTCCAAACTATAAAAACAGGAGCCGAGTAATTATTTATTTTTAAAAACTCACAAATAAAATGTTTAGTATCACTAACCCAGAATTGATCCGAAAGCAGGGCCTTGTTAAATTGCTATCTTAGCCTCTTTTTCCGAGTCATTTCTAAAATTATGACCATGTAAACTATTGAATGATCCGAAAACCCAACCCAACAAGGCCCCACTCTTCCACGTGTTCAACAGCCCATTCACATTACAGGTAATAGTTTTAATTTGTTGACCCATTATTTCAGGCTTAATACTTTTTTACACGCTGCGCTTCTGCAGACTTGTTGCTTGCTGTTCATAATTACATTTAAGAAATACAACCACACCTGCATCCTGCTCGTTTTCATTGTACACCAATCCCACCCCCACACCCAACTCCCTCCCCGTCATTGTATCTGTGAACAACCCACCTTCCCCCTTAAGGTGCCCTACCCTCACAAGGTTACCTGTTACTGCACCCAGCATTCCTCGCGTGACCCTAGCCTCGCTAACCACTATAAAAAACAAATAAAGTATAATACATGACTACCACCACTGATATCAGAACACTCAGCATCTACTAGCCACTAGCATTTTTGAGATTTCGAGAGTTTTTAGAGAAGCGCCTGTGCTTCCTCAGCCACCATGAAAACATGAAATTGCCCGTTGGCAAGGACCTTTATCTCAGATTGCTGGACTAGCAAGGCTTGCACCCTCAAAAGATTAAATTCTCGAAGCAGTCCTTGACAGGTTTTTCGCCGTCGAGCCACCATGATAGACAGATATGAGAATACCCTCATATGGATGTTGTCTGTTAAGGTCAAGATCTGTTCTTTAATTGTATAATCTGAGAAATTAACCAGGATTATGCGTGGGCATTTCATGTCTGAGGTGTAATGTGCTGGAAACCCTATGTGCCTTCATGATTGTAAGATCAGCAGGGGCTTCGGGAAGAATGTACTTTCTAATCAATAAATCCATTATCTGAGACACACTCTGGACCTACCCTCCGGTATACGAGTAAACCGGAGATTCGAGTACGTCACATGATTCTCTATTTCTTCCAGCTTGTTTTCTAGCTGGCGAACCTTTTTTTGCTCAATCAAGACATCTTTATTAAAGGACACCACTGTCTTTCAGGTCAGAAATTCTTTGTTCCACCACTTGTTTAAGACTCTGCTCAATCTTGATCAGTCTTTGATTTAGCATTTCGATCTCATGGGCCTGTTGCTGCTTAAGTTCCCTAATTTACCTTAATATTGTCTTGAACAATGATTTTAGCATCTCAGGCTGTGATGTAGAGGCCCAATTATTACTTTCATTGCTGCAATTATCTGACTCAGTGGACATAGCCAGAGAGCTTCCTTGACCCCCATTGTCTATGAGATTTTTCATGCCCAGGATTACACTGTCAGCCTGAATCAACTCTTCCCTCTGGTGGACCGGTGCTTGGTTGAGTCCCCCATCTGGACGACCTCATCAGTTATTGCACAGCTGTCTCCTTGATCCACATTCGCTTTATTAGGTTGTTCCTATTTCCAGTTTTGTGAATTAGTTTTCTTCCCCCTATCAAGCTGACAGGTTACCGATTTATGGAATACGGGGTAGTCTTTAACCTTAGTTGCCAGATTTGGATTAGAAACAGAAACAGGGCCTTGCTCTCCATCTTCACTTGTCTGGCCTGATTCTGAGAGCATTTCATTCTGCCCATCTCTCTGCTGGACATTACGCTGGGTTACTAAAGGAGAGCTCGCAGGGGAAGAATTTAAAGTCGCATTAGACTCAGACTGATCTAATTGTTCTTCATTAGCTGCCATACTGGAGAGTGGGTGCTTTTCTGGCCTTCCCAGACAGTCTTTCTGGACCATGTTTCTGTGAGCCATTGCAGCCAAGCGACCTTGTACTGCCCGTCGCTTTGATTTCTGGGCTGCAGGAGTACTATTGGTCCTGGCTGCCTGTTGAGGATTGTTTGCCTCATATTAAATCTAGATGAAGTGCAGATCAAAGTCCCTCGGAATCCTTTGGGCGGAGGCCTCTGCCACGACTCCTCGAGGCCGATGCTCACTTACCTCAGGACATCAGGGGTGAGCCAGCAGTTCACCGCTTTCTCCTTTATGTGGCCGCTGAGTTTATTTGTAGCCAATTTTCTGCACAGGCGCCTCTCCTTGTACCCAGGCTCACAGGCCAATCTGCCTGTTCTCTTCCACTCCCTCTTTTTCCTGCCGTGAGACCGGAAGCATCCCCACACCGTCGAAAACGCCAAAAACTGGCAGAACGCCGACCTCCAGGTTCGCGCTCCACCACCACCAAGCAGCGCGTCCGAACAGCAGCAGGTGAATGCGTGCACTAACGTGAGAGGAAGGAGTCACGTACGAGGTGAACTCTAGCAACAAGCCATGTGGGCTCCGCCTACTGCTTTCACCTAGTTCCATGATTAGGTTGTCTAGCTTGTTTTCTGTGTTGTGGAAAAAGCAGAGGGGGAGAGGAAAGGGTCAGGATGGAGGAAATGTGGTTGAAGCTGTGTAGTGTGGGAGGATGATGAGCAGGGTGTTAGGGCCTAGGGGACAAATGAGTGGTTGAGCAGACGGTCCTGGATATGGGTACAGCCTAATGGGCTAGAGGGGGAAAAGGCTCTAGGATTTATGATGGGTAGGGTTAAGGGTATCGATATAGGTTGGGTTTTGGTTTCAAGGGTGGGTAGAGGAGTGAGTAGATTAGGAGTGTATTAAGTCATGTGGGGGGAAAGGTACTGAGTGGGACTCTGGTCGGTTATGTATGTTGGAGTCTCAGTGGGTAGGAAAGTATATGTAGAGAGTGGTGGTCTGTAGAGTCTTATTGGATGAGATTTAGCTGGCAATAGGTGCAAAGGATCATTGGTGTGTGATGTCAATGGGTTAGTCTGGCGTGCCTGAGAGACATTTGGGAGTAGGGATCAGCATATTCAGGGGTTGGGTTGGTGCTCCTGGATGACATGTGGGAGAGGAGGTCAACAACACTAGTGACCAGGAAGAAGGGATGGTTAAGGGGGTGAGGGTTGGTATTTTTGTGACTGATGATCGGGTGGTAAAATGGTCTGTGGAAAATCAGGATGAAAGGGTTTGGGGTGGGGATGGTGTAGGTGAGTGAATTTGTTGGCTTTGAACTAGATTATGGGGAAACCATCTTGCCAATCTAAAGGATAGCAGCGAACATATTGTAGATGTGGGGGAAGTGGCTTATGGTAGGTTGGAGGTGGGAAGGTGTGAGTGTGGGTTGTAGTGGGATGAGAGGCGGGGAAAAAGTGTTAAATGCGGGCTTTGGTGGGGTTGAAGTGGTACAGCTGCGAGGGGTATTTGGCAGTGTAGAGGTGGTACAGCTGCAAGGAGGGTGACGGTGGCACATTGTGCATTTGTGAAAGGAGTGTGTTGACTGCGTGGCTACTGAGTTAGGGGGATTGAAGTCTGGTGGACTGTTTGCTGCGGGTAGTGGGCGATGACTGGAGGGGTTGAGCTGAAAGGGGTAAGGGTTATTCAAGGGGATGGGTTGTGTTGATTGGGGTGGTGGTGTTGTGAGCCCTTGAAAGGATACACAGGGGGAAGCTTGGTGTGGTGTGGGAGAAAGTTGACTGTAAGTCTACTTGGAGATGAGAAAATCGACAGTGTAGTGAAAGGGAGATCAAAGATTAGTAGAATGTGTTCAGCTGTTTGGATCAGTTTATTGCTGTTTTTATATATGCACATGGAGACTTCGCACCTAAAGTTCAAGGAGGGTGAGATAGTTAGTTTAAGGCCATAAGGGATTTTGACTGTGTTGAACACACCGAAGTTATTTGTAAAGGGCTCTTTCCATTTCGCAGGCCGACGTATGTAGAAGATGATGTTGCGTTGCTGTACAAGGTTTGCTTTCACGCCCACGGGTGACACAGGTGAACTGGGTTCGATGCACCAGCACTGAATGTGAAAGACCGGTTATTATAGCCCGCAGAACCCCCACCCAATACATTGTTGAAGTGGAGTCATTGCTTTTTGGGTTACTAACAATCCCTAAAACCTATTTCACTCTTTACAATATCTAACACACAAACGGCACTAAAAAGAATAGACACTTTTAATTAAAAGCATTTATTACAACAGGCTGAACCTGTTTCTCAGCACATCTAAAATAACCACACAGAATAGTATGAAAACAGCAAACATGCACATTGTGAACGAGAATAAATGAACATTTCTAACATAGACTCGTCACCAGAACAAAAACAAACAATCTCATCTCCCCTGACCTGAAATCCCTAAACTGGCTCCCTTATGAAGCACGAATCCATTTAAAAATCGCTTGCATGACCCATAAAGCCATACATTTCAACACTCCCAGATACCTAGCACAAAAGCTGGAACTATCTGGCATATGTAGATCATCGTGAAGTAACAGCTCAATGCTGCTGAAACCACAGATTTTCTGCAAAAAGAAAACGTGCAACAGAGCTTTTTCAGGCATCGCATCGAAAATTTGGACTTCTCTTCTGAAGGAAATCCATCTTATTCCCTCTACAGACTCCTTCAAATTAGAAGTGAAAACATTCCTGATAAATAAATAGTTGGCCTAAAATTCGTCACCATACAATATATCGATCAACCTTACCTGCTGTATTCTTATTCTGTTGATCACAACTACCTCATTCTGATCTCCTAGGGAAGTCGCGCTCCTCAATTTGTTATTCTTCTATGATTGTAGTTATGTCGTAACTGCACTTTATTACTGTGTCTTTTACTGGTTTATTCACTCTCCCCCCACCCTCGTAAAGCGCTCTGATACCCTTACGGGTCATGTTCGTGCTTTGGATTCGAATTTCTGACATAAGTTCAGGAATTTCCAACATAAGCTACGTGCATCAAAGTATTCTTCTCAGACGTATCCTTATGAGCATATAACGTAAATGCACGTCAATTCCGACTACCCAGTTTTGGCTATTTGTTTGTGCTTGTTCTTGTTTGACTTTGACATGGTTATAATAAGACACTTGTCCCCGACTGACATTGCATCAGGTGTTTTATCTCTGCCATTGTCTGAATCAGGGCTGGACTGGGAACCCAAAGCAGCCCTGGCGATTTTCTCGGACTAGCCCCTGGGAAATCACTGCCTGGCTCCGGGAGGCTGGCAATGCTTGCTTGCTGCTTTTGTTACTGGGGGCTGATATTGCAGCACCACTGCAAAACTGGCCCCCAGTAACAAACCCCACCACTGCAAAACCAGCCCCACCCATCCAGCCTCCCGGGGAAACGTCCTCTGCCCGGTACGGTCAGTCAGGCCCTGGTCTGAATGACATGACATTTTCACAGTTCTTGGAAAGATAAGGACAGACAACATCTGCGTCAAAGGCAGACATGACAATGATTCTGCAGAAATAGATGTAAATGGAGATTCAGTTTTCCTAAGATGAAGTAGGGGCTGACCCAAGATGGAGTTGGGCCTTATAGACTTTACGTCATGAAGGTGCACTTTTTTGTCTGCCTTTTTGTGTGCAGTAGTAAAATGTATGTTCGAGGGTCGAAGGGAGTTCATTGTGCTGTCTGTGTTTCAGATTTGTGGAGGCATTTATGGAGAGATTTGGTGGGTAGATGATTCTGAAGAAGTCGGGACCAATTTGCTGCAGTCTATTTTTCAGTGAGGGGGAGGTGTGATTCTTTCTCGGGCTGTGTGGAGGAGGTTGAAGTTCAGCGCTATCAAGTTTACTCAGTATGGGGGTTTGGAGATGTCCTTGATCTCCCAGTGGGAGCATATAAACAGTTAGTTGCTCTCTACCCAGAGTGTTACTAAAAGGAGTGGGACCATGACCGATTTTGTTGTAGGTGGGGGTAGGTCGTCTTTGGTGCATTACAGGAGAGGAATCTATCTAAGCATCCGCCGATTCTTCACTGGTAGTGGTGAGTATCTGACTGCTAAGGGGTGCTGAGGTCCTTTAGCCTTCCCAATAGCTGGGACATGGCAGTGCCGGCTATATGTTGTCCTTGCGATGGGGTGCTTGAACACCATGCAGATTTTAAGGTAATAGAACAACTTAGGTAGTGTAAGAATCTTGCTTTGTTTGGGGTCATAACATTGTACACACAAAAGGTGATGGGAGGCTGCTTACAATAAGTCTAATCACTGGCAATAGCTCGGGGTAGCACTCCAACCCATCATTCTTTTGCTTGCCATGCCACTTCAGTTTGGACCCAGTCATATGCAAATGCTATCAAGAGCAATTGCCAATGTTTAGACTTACTGCAAGCCGCCTCCCATCATCTTTTGTGAGTCATAACATTGTAGTCATAGAATTATAGCTGCCTTCCTGGTTTGCTTGGGGTGCAGACTTCTTGTTTCTTTCGAGTCATAATGTGTGATATTACTTCTGATCCCACTTGGAATATGGTCCAACAAACAGTTCTGTTTTAACCTAGTCACTCGTGGACCGCACAGTCACCAATTTAGGAATAGAGAAACAGTTATTTAGGGTTCGATATGTTTTACGTCTCCTATGGAAATTTGTTGGGGGCATGGAAAAATATTACAGTTACACCACTTTCCATTTAAAGAGTATTGCTGTTTCGTTTCACTTGTGTTCAGTGTGCTGAGAAGAATGAGTCTGGCCTGCTTTGCTGTAGTTGCCTTTGGCGTTTAGGGGTTGCATGGAATTTCCCTGTTTCTGACTTTGGGTTGCATGGAATTTCCCCGTTTATGACTTTCTCATGAGAGCTTTTGGAGCTCTGTGCAATCTAGTTAGCATTTGGGCTCTATGTAACCTGGACTGTGCCCCTTTGCTGGTGCCAGATGGAGGCCTGTTTGTTTTTCACTCTAATCTTTACTTTATGTGTTTTAGGTGGGCCTATAGTATGGTAGGTTCTATCTCCATGTTTATTTCCCTTTTCCACTCACCAGTGACACTGCTTCAATTCTTGCTTGATCCTTCATGCGCAGTGATACCATATGACCCTGTTGGATTTTCTGCCTCATTCAGGAGCTCTTATTATGTGTACATTAACTTGATCGGTTACACTGATACAGTGGTAACAAGGTCAACAGTGACTACTTTAATTATTTTCTTATTCTTCAGCTTTGTCTAACATTGTTCCACCTTCTCAATTTTTACAAGATATTTGTGACTCTCCCACGGTTTAAGAGATGTGGTATGGTGTTATAGTATCTTACAGTGAAGCACTGCAAGGTGAGAAATATACAAAGGAATTGTCTTCGCTGAAAAATGGCCAGGCCGCAAAGAGTTAAAAAAATCTTCCCGTGCTTGATGCTTTGGGCAATCTCGATGTCTTAGAAAGAACATTAAACAATGCGATTTCTTTGCGGGAAGAAAGTCATCACAGTCATGGAGAGATATAAAAAAAAAATCAGGAAGAAGGTGACAAAATAGTGGAGAGGTGTGTGGTGCAGCGGCCAGGGCAACTGACGTCGGAGCACAGGGCTCACGGTTCGATCCCCAGCTTTGGTGGCAGCTCAGCACCATGTGACTCTGGGCAATAGCTCACTTAATTTCCACAACGGCCCCCAGCGCCTTGAGACCCGTAAGGGTGAGTAGTTTGCGCTTTACAAATACGGATTTACATTTTTTTTTTTTACATTTAGGAGTATGGAACACCATTGACAAGTATTGCAGTGACGTTCAGCCTTTAAAACTTATTGAAAACCTAAAGTAAAAAAGTACAAGAAAGACTATGATTGGTTCTAATTTGACACTTAATGGTATCATAAATATTTTACATCGTTTAGGCAAGAAATTATAAGCCAACTGCTAAAGTGAATTTCGTTAGCAAGAAACATATGGGGAGAGAGGCCAAAAAGTACTGATACCAAAAACACTGAAAGAACTTCACTTTTTTATTATAGATGTAGAATTCCAACTACATTGACAATCATAAAGGATGACCTATTTTGGATAAAATTGTACTAGAATAAAAGGGTCATTTCAGGTGAGTGTGCAAGAATAAGATTGGTGTTAAGGTGTACCTGGTGACGGATGGAAGTGCATTACTGTCTTAAACCCCACAGCAAATCCGCACATCAACACCTACTCGCAGGCATGCTTCTGAACACACGATCACTCAGCAAACACACTACCAAAATATGGGACCTGCTGAGCAGTGACACAACACAGAGACTTGGCACAACCCCTCAGTGGCTCCCGAAATCACCATGGCAGTCCCAGCAGGCTACGAGATTGCCCAACAGGATCACCTTCACAAGCCAAGAGGAAGACTAGCTGTCATCTACAAGGAATCCATCAAATGCACAACATCCACAGAGAACACCACCCCATTCATGGAGCACCTGCACTTCAAGCTGCAAATCTCCAGAACCTTCACCCTGAACGAAAGCAACCCTTGGCTACCGACCACCCGGCACACGAGCCACTTTTAACAACCTCATCACTGACCCCATTGCTCCGTTTACCATCGACTGCAGAGCCTAGATTCTTCTCGGTGACCTCAACTTTCACCTGAGAGACTAAAACGACCCCTGTTCCACAGCACTCCTCGAAAGCTTGAGAAACATCAAACTCACCCAGTTTTTCTCAGAACCAACACACACCACTGGGCACACTTTGGACCCCATCTTCACCACAAGCGACAGCATCAAATACAACTCCACCACACCGCTTACATGGACCGACCACTCCATTATCCACTTTCTAATCATCACACCTCAAGTCAACATCCCTACGAGATTCAGCATACAAGCTGCAGCGGGGGCAAAATCACAGAAGCACACTGGCTCAGCGCCCTCAGCATGGATTAACCTAGCCCTACAGAGAACCTTGACAAGGACATCAACAAGTTCAACAACTGGATCAAAAACTGTGCGGACTCCCTCACACCCATCAAACCCAACAAGCATAATAGATCAAACAGTCAGACCTACTGGTGCACAGAAGAACTCTGAGACACCAAACGACACTGTAAACAGCTAGAAAGGAAATGGAGAGCCAGCCATGACACCACAGACGGAACTACCTACAAAGTTGCACTCAGACGCTAACACCAGCAAATAAGGGACACAAAGAAAAAAGCACTAGTGGACTGCATCGAAGGAAGCTCCAACAACTGCAAGGAGATCTTATCGAACATCAAGGATTTCACCTCGCCCTCAGCCACTGTCAACAACATTGCTGCCTCCCAACAACTCTGTGACAACCTATCCAACTTCCACAGCAAACATCTACAGCAACTTTGCACACCAACCCAACACCAGAGGAATCATCGCTAACCTACGTGCCACCTGACCGAATGGACAACCCTCACCAGAAACAGCACAGCGGCAATCATGCGGACCATCCACTCACAGGCCCCAACGGAGCCACACCCCCACCACATCTACAACCTGGAATGTCACCGATCATCACTATCCTGATCCACATCATCAACACCTCCATCACGTCCGCCACTTTCCCGGATGAATAGAATATTTGCAGAAACCAACGTCCTCCTCAAGAAACCCACAGTCGACCCAAATCAACTGACCAACTTCTGACCCATCTTCCTGCTCCCCTATCCAGCCAAAGTGATTGAGAGGGCCATCAACAAGCAACTCACAACCCACCTCGAACTTCACTATCTTCTAGACCACACTCAATCAGGATTCAGAAAGAACCACAGCACCGAAACAGCACTTATTGCGGCCACCGACAAAAATCAAATCATCCTGGACCAAGGAGAAACAGCGGCCCTCGTCCTCCTTGACCGCTCTGCAGTCTTCAACACTGTCTCCAACAGCACCCTCGTTAGAAGAATCCAGAAGATTGGCATACAAATGCCTGCTCTCAAATGGATCTGTTCTTTCCTCACTGGAAGAACCCAAAAGGTCAGGCTGCCGCCCTTCATATTAGAGACCAAGAAACTGATATGCGTAGTCCCACAGGGATAATCTCTCAGCCCCACCCTTTTAAACATGTACATGACAGCGCTCGCCAACATCATCCAATCAAAAGACATCACTGTCATAACTGCGTCAATGACACCCAACTCATCCTCTCCCTGAGGGACAAGACAACCACCACCAGAACCAACTCCACCAACTTCATGACCATGGTGGCAGACTGGGTGCGAACCAACTGCCTGAAGCACAACTCTGACAAGATGGAAGTACTGGTCTTCTGCAACACGTCCTCCCCATGGGACTCCACCTGATGCCGTCGGAGCTAGGACCAACATCCACACCCACAGACCACAGATGAAAAATGTGCACACTTATTGCATGATGCATTTGTCCATTGAAAATGTATTAGATTGTGGGCACTGAATACGAAATGGCATTTATAGTGGAAGATGTAGAACATGAGAAGAACAAAGATTGTGAGTTCATTGTGCATGATGAGGAACAGGATTGTGAGCTGGATGTGGATATACTGTTTAAAGCATGGAACTCCATCCATCAGAGTGGCAGAGGACATTACCTCTGACATCATAACAGACTACCTTCTGTCAAATTTAGAGATAACTGCAGACCCAGTGGTCATCACTGTACATTTAAAAGAATTGCTGCCACAGCAGTTTCATTCACTATACAGAAAGTCTGGATCATGGCCGCCATTGATTTTGATGGCTGTTCACCAAACTGAATACATTTTTTGGCTTTTCAGAAAGAAACTCAATAGGTTTCTCTAAAGGTGTTGGGGGCTCCTTATTTTTTCTGCAACTCACAGACAGACAGTAAAAAAGACATTACACCATCCACACTAAATAGGGCAGGCGGTGTACTGTCCTTCGTCCGACATCCCCTACTCTATCAGGCCCTCCAATAAAGTTTTTCATTGACAGAGACAATAGGGGTTCAGTTGACAGAAAACATATGTTCCATTAGTCTCTAAATGATGCTGGCGGACTGGGAGTTTGGTGAACAGGGTACTCTGTTGCCTTGGCGATGAAGTACCATGCCCTCCAAGCTCTAAGTCGAGTCCCAAGCATTATATTCTGTTTTAGCTTCAAGATTAATTGTTGGTCTGGAGAGAAAATAAATGGCGAAATTAGAGCATTCTTTAAAATTTATGAAGAATTTGCTATTGAAGGACACGTTTTAATACAGAGTGATAAAAGTAATCCTCACATTAGATTAAGGAAGATCATTTTAACCAATATTACAAAGAACATAATGGCATTGCTGGTACTAAAAGACAGGTCTGACAACATTTGTGGTGTCCATGAATTGATGGATACCATTTACAGATGGGTGAAAACTGCCCTCGGGTAGTGGCAAGATAGCCAAACTATGTGTTGTTGAGCTATGCCAGGGAGGTTCGAGGAAACTGGCTATATATATTGCTGGACCATTTGTGGTTGTTCCCAGGTGGGAGGCATATGCTATTATATTGGTGGATTATTTTCACAAATGACTGAAAGTTGTAATATAGTGGAGAGGGTAATAACACAGGCAGTCATCAAACGTTAGAGGATATTTTCGCAGAGAGGACCTACTGGAGTCATTAGTGTCAGATAATGACCCATAATTTGTTAGTTCAGAGATGGAAGAGCATTTGGCCAGGTATGGTTTTATTCATACAAAATTTGTTATCTATCACCCTGAGGCCAATGGTTAAACAGAAAGGTTTGACAAGATATTGAAGGAGTCAATTCCTTTAGCGGTGAAGTACGGTGTTTGATGGAGGGAAGTACCACAAGCAACTCTGTTAACCTACAAAATAACCCCTACTTTCCCAGTTTCATATTGGTCAGATGGTGATTGAAAACGAACCGTAATGAGAATGATGTGTCCGATTCCCAAATTATGAGGCAAAGAGTCAGTAACCATCAGGAGAAGATGTGGGTGTATGTGGAATTTAAGAGACGAAAACTCAGGTATGTCAATATTAAAGCTGGACAGTTAGTTCGTATTCCGTTACCACTATGTACTAGTAAAGGATCTGTCAAATAGTTGAATCTGGTTAAAGTTGCTGAATGGATGGCTGAAGAGTGTGGGGCATGATTTCGGTGTATAGGGATTCAGTGATTCCAACGTGTCATAGGATGTTCCTATGGTGGATTTGTAGTCGGGAGGAGTCAATGAACTTGGGCAGCATGTGGATGGAGGCAGATGTGTTTCTAATATGACCGTTGGTATTATTAGGTGAAGCAAAAGGGGAAGATACTTTCCTAGCAAATTTAATAATTCTGTCGTAGAGTGAATCTGTTTACAAGAGTTTAGTTGATATGTTGCTGTTTTCTGTTGAGTGGTGTAGTAGTTTTTGCTAAAGGTGGCTGGAGGTAGGGAGATAGTGTACAATTGTGTGTGTGTGTGTGCGTATGCATGCATGCTTGTGTGTGTGGTGTGTCGTGATTATTTGTTGTTTGAACAGGAAGATGTTTCTGATCAAGGTATTGGCTGATGAACGCGTGTGAAGAATGTAAGGAATGGGTGGAATGAGGAATGCTAGGATGAAGAATGTGGAGTGTGATTTGAAAGTGGGTGCAGTTGCAAGGACTGCTTCTTTGTGGGTCTAACTGTTCCTTGGTGCTTCTGATTTATCCTTTATGTAGTTAATAAACGCAGTGACAAACAATAAGACGTCTCGGTGCCCTGGGTCTTATTTCCTACGAGGACATTATTTAATACTTGAGAATCGCATCATTCCTGTTCAGCGGTATTATGCAGTGGAGGCCATCTAAGGGAACACTGTCACACATTCTGCAAATACATTCAATCCTGTTTGCAACCTGAACGATTTCAGTGCCTGAGATTAATTCGGGCATTCCTTCCTTCCAGCACTTTTTTGTCAGAAGCACGAGATAACACCTTCAGTTAACGTCGCTTACATGCCATCCTCGTTGTCCACCTGTTGGTGATCCTGCGACAAATAGGCCCATCTCTAACCTCTTAGTAGGACATTAACATAACGATTTGGCTCTACCGAATTAAGGTCAAGAATTTAGGCACCAGGGACGCCATATAGCTAATATCAGAGGATTCCCGGGTAGGTGTTTTTAAAATAAACTAATCACTGTCATGCGTCACCTTTGAATGAAACCTCTTCTACATATCAAATGAACAGCTTCTTACGAAGCCTGACTAAACAAGGTTTCAGGCAACTCAAGTCTCAACATGCCATGAAGGGATCACAGACTCTTGTAGCAGTGGCTGGCACCACAATGTTCCTTGGGTGAAGCACATACATAATTAACACAGGCACAGCCCAAACACAATGTGGAACCATAACAATCAGTAATCTGAGTAATCATTATTAGTCTAAAGCAAAATTAAGGCACTCCCTATGCAGCCCATTTATTCTTCTGCCGAGCAGGTAACCTGACTATACAAATCACATCTGCTACGAGGCCCTTGCCATTTCTCCCAGAGGAGAACTCTGGGGTTCTCTCATTCACACTTCCTTTACAAGCCTTTGCAAGCTGTAGATGAAGTGATGGATGTAGAATGGTTTATTTGCAGACTTCATCAACAGCCAGGGCACACAGTAAATCATTTCATGATGTAAACAGCTAAAAAGGATGCAGATTTATAACAGGTTACTTTAGTAGCCTTCCTTTAAATTCTGAAATATAAATTGTTGCATATAACTAAATCTAAGCAGCTTCTTGCTATAGATTCAGCAGGTGGGTCCAAGTATCACAGCCACAGCGTTCATCCTATGGAGTGTCCACAGAGGTTGAAGTTGAGTTTTTGTGGTAGTTGATTCAATGCAGATGAATAATTTTGGTGAGTAAAGTCTGAACGTGGGTGATCGGGGTGGGGAATTCCCATCACTCTGCATCCAGGCCATATTGTTGGGGGTCAAGGGCAACAAGTATTTATGTTTATTTTGTCCCCTGGGAGAGTAGGCACACCACTGCTGCAGCACAAACAGCCTGTCGCTAAGGCAGTATAGGTATCACAATGTGTAAGATGCAAAAAGTTCTATATATGATTAATTATTGCAAAACCTATCAAATGCTGGGCTACAACATTACCAAACGTCTAGGAAGGTGCTACAACTCCTATAGTACAGATATGTTGAATAAATACATTTAGAGCGGAGAACAGTTCTCCAGTTGTATTTTAAACACCTAAAATATAATTAATCCAGTTAGATTATACTGAATAGACTGATCTTTAACTGTTATTTATAGTTCATTGCATCCATCTCATTATAGGTCACCCTCCATTTCCTCTCAGCTTGTCTAACCAGGAGTCTAGACTACTTTAAGAAATCAGAATGCATTTGTGAGACTCGGATTTACCACAAGATTTAATAATTTTTTCAGGTAATTCTTGGTCTAAAATATTTAAGCCATCTTTATGGAAGAAACCCCCATGCATCTATAACAGATTTGCATTTCAGGGCATCTCCTGATGTTTTGCATAGGCGATGGAAGTAGGGGCGAGGGGCGTGCTGCAGCACTCCCAAAATTGCCATGCTGGAGATCAAAAGGCCAATGAGCAATAAAGATGCCTTTAAATGTTGTTTTTGTCTTGTCACATTTGCTGTGAGTTCAGTTGCAGAGGTCAAATGTCAGGCTATGCCTTCCGACAAATTGCTGCTTATTCTTTTAATATGGAGACTGGTATTTACTTTTCTTTCTCTAAACTGCAAAATTAGAGGATTTTTTTGTAAAGTGAACTATCTGACACTACTGCTGGGGTACGGAAGTGTGAAAGGAAAAAGGCTGTAGATGCAATTTTTTCTAACACATAAAATTTAAATACCGCTAAATGAACTGTACAAATATTTCAAAATCTATCAAGAGTTAGGAAAGCACAAATGAATCAATTTTTCGTAATTCCGAAGTGTGATGGAAACAAACATTTTAATAGGATCAAAATAAATCAAGGTACTTAGAGATAGATGTGCAAATGATAAATAGCTGCTGAAACTCGATTACCATGCATTATTTGTGTGATACATAGTTTTATCAGTAAAATTACAGGTAAGTGCGAATTTTGTTGCCATTTCAATGAAAATTAAAAGTCTGTAAATGTCAATGCATTTCCACACGACAGTGTGCTCCAAAATGTACCACCGGCTACATGCCACACCCTTAGCACTCTCCGGCTGATTGGTCATGGCTCACTTGCTTAACTTGTTCTTTGTCTGGCATTCGGATTTTTCACAATCCCTACGTGTTCAGTGATGTAACATTGATGGCAGCACACCACTCCGAAAATTGTTGCAACACCACTGATGCTTTGTATATTTTTGCAGCTATTGAGTTGATATTGAGCGTGTTCCAAGTCGTGCAAATTCTTCTGGCCCAGGCTTACAGGAGGGTTTATGAAATACCGCATGTATTTAAAAAAAAATAGTTATCTGTACATGTCAAGATAAATCTTGAACCGATGGCGATCAGACCACCTGCTGGCATGATCTGAGAAGCTATTAGTAGATGTTGAACACAATGAGAATGCTGCCATAGTTTGACATCTCACTCCAGGCACTTAATGGAACAAGGGACTTTTTTAACCAGATAAATGTAGATTTCTAAAGCATCTAATCTCTTTGACGCATATATATATTTTACAAAATGCCACACACCTGGCAATCTCACTGAACCGAAGGATAACCACCTTGTAGAGTAACATGGTTGTCTGACCTTAACCTTACTAGCAGACAGACCGCTCCTATGCTTGACCGGCTTTAGACATTAAGGCAGACTGCCCCCTTCCATGAAGGTCTGCTTAGTCCTGGTCTCTCCCTTTGGACAGGATTATTGTGGGTTTGTGCAGAAGATGATTCATCTCCATCACTCCAAGACTGGGCTGCCACTAATCAGGCAGCAAGAGCTGGATATTGTTGTGGATTTAAACCTAAGGCCAGTAGTATACATGGCCGCCACTGTTGTTGACATAATTTCCACGCGACTGACAGGCTGTGGGTACCGCACACCAGGCAGGCTGCTGGCCACTAGAAGCCACTCCACTAGATGCTGACAGCTGCCCCAATTCCATCAGCTCTGCTCAAAGTAACATTTGCTCTCAGCTAACATCTACCTGAGCAATGCACGTGGCTTGCCCTGGAGCAAGCTAGCTCCTACAAATGTTACTTTTAAATGTTATGCTATATATAAATTTTTGTGTGTTACTGTTAAATGTTTTACCTATTTTCTTTTTCTTTCCTACAGGCCAGACTGACATCCAGGGACTCTGCAGCCAGCATGGCAAGTTCGACTTTGGCAAATGCCGCTGTGTCTGTGAGAAGGGATGGGATGGTCCCACCTGCTCCGAATCGTCCTGCCCAGACAACTGCAATGACCGTGGCACGTGCATGGACAGCGAGTGCATATGTCACGATGGCTTCACCGGGGAGAGCTGTGAGCTGACCACCTGCCTGGATGACTGCAACGATCAAGGTCGCTGTATTGGGGGCAAGTGTGTCTGTTTTCCTGGTTATACCGGCCCAGCTTGTGGAGACCAATCCTGCCCAGACAACTGTAGAGGCCATGGAAAGTGCATAAAGGAGTCATGTGTGTGTGATCCTGGCTACACTGGACCTGACTGCAGCGCAAAAGCCTGTCCAGATACTTGCAGAGACCGAGGGAAGTGCTTGAATGGAAGCTGTGTCTGTGAAGTCGGCTTTGGTGGGCCAGATTGTGGCACAAGGACATGCCCTGAAAATTGCAGGAACCGAGGAAAATGCATTGATGGAATATGTGTATGCAGCCCCGGCTATATGGGGCCTGACTGTGGGTCAAGATCATGTCCGGAAAACTGTAAGAACCGAGGACAGTGTATCAACGGGAAGTGCATTTGCAATCCTGGCTTCACCGGCCCTGCCTGTGGTGCTAGGTCTTGTCCCGAAAACTGCCACGACCACGGCCAGTGTATCAATGGCAAGTGCCTGTGCAATCCGGGCTATTCTGGGCCCAGCTGCGGCTCACGAATCTGCCCCGACAACTGCAATAGGAGAGGAGTGTGCAAGGATGGAAGCTGCATCTGTTCACAGGGGTTCACTGGGCCCAACTGTGGTATTAGAACCTGCCCTGAAAACTGCCAAAATCGAGGCCGCTGTCAGGATGGCCAGTGTGTCTGTGAAGCAGGATATGCTGGGCCCAACTGTGGGATCAAGACATGCCCAGATAATTGTAAAAACCTAGGACGATGCGAAGATGGCAGATGTGTCTGTGACGAGGGATATGCTGGGCCCAACTGTGGGACCAAGACATGTCCAGACAACTGCAGCAATAAAGGAAGATGTGAAGATGGCACGTGTGTCTGTGAGACAGGCTTTACAGGGCCCAACTGTGGAACCAAGACATGCCCAGACAACTGTAATAACCAAGGCGAATGTAAGGATGGTCGATGTGCCTGTGACAAAGGGTTCACTGGGTCCAACTGTGGAACCAAAACATGTCCAGACAACTGCAGCAATCAAGGACAATGTGAAGACGGCATTTGTGTCTGCAAGACAGGCTTTACAGGGCCCAACTGTGGAACCAAGACATGTCCAGACAACTGTAAGAACCAAGGCCGATGTGACAATGGGCGATGTGTCTGTGACGAAGGGTTCGCTGGGTCCAACTGTGAAACCAAGATCTGCCCTGGAAATTGTAGTTCCCTCGGCCTGTGTGTGGATGGTCAGTGTGTCTGTAAGGCTGGTTATGGTGGCCCAAACTGTGGCACAAGAACCTGCCCTAATAACTGCAATAGCCGGGGACGGTGTGAGAATGGCAAATGCATATGTGACAAGGGCTATGGAGGGCCCGTATGTGGCCTCAAATTGTGCCCCAACAACTGCAACAATCAGGGTCGATGTCTGAAAGGCACATGTATTTGTCGACGTGGCTACACTGGCCCAGACTGCAGAGAAGTGACCTGTCAAAACCAGTGCCAGGGTCGAGGAATCTGCGTGGACGGCCACTGCCAGTGTCAGGCGGGGTATGCTGGGCCTGACTGCAGCGAGAAGACATGTCCCAATGCCTGCAGCGAAAAAGGAAGGTGTGAAGACGGCAAGTGTGTGTGCCAGGACGGGTTTACAGGAGAGGACTGCTCAATAGGTAACATTGGGTCTGTTGGTCTTCATGGTTTGTTGTTGGTTAAGAAGCCTGTGAGAGGGGGTGGGGTTGCTATGAACAAATTAACCACAAAATATGTGGAACATACTGAGAAGCCATACTTGTCCACATGCCACTTCCTGCCAACTAATTTAGCTATTTAGTCAAAAGAAACAATTGCCTTGTCTGTCTCTGCCCCTCTGACCTAAGACCTCCCTCTATCTCACACACGGATTCCATGTAGTAAAATCATTTTCCTAAACAACATTTTGCATAAGAGTGTTCCAAAACATCTTTTACAAACACTTTGGGGCTCATTACGATAGCGGTAGGACTGCCACCGCCAGCCCGTCGGTGGTAGTCCCCTGCCAATCGTAAGGGCCGATCAGACCGCCACATTACGATGGTGGTCGGATCGGTGGTGGTCGGAAAATCTGACCGCCACGGTTCCGACAGTCGGATTGAATCTGACCGCCAGTTGGACCGCCCGCATAGCCCAGAGTGGCGGTGGTGCCTGTTAGGCACCACCGGTCAGATTAAGATGTCAATCCACGCCAGCCTTTTCATGGCGTTTCAACCACCATGAAAAGGCTGGCGGGGATGGACATTAGGGGCCCGTAGCAGGGCCCCCTTCCCCTCTGGACATTTCCTTTGGGTTTTGGGGGGCACCTATGGTGCCCCCCTACATATCCCTGTACCAAGTGACAGGCACCGCATGAGGCCTGTCACGTAGTACAGGGATATGTACAACATCCCTTTTTAACATTGCGGCGGGTGCTGCAGCCAGCAGCACCCACTGCAATGTTAAAGGTGGGTAATGCGACTGCCATGGTGGCGGTCGCATCCTAATTCCTATTGTGGGACTGCCGCACAGTTGGCGGGCAGTCCCAGATAGGAGACGATGGCGGACGGATTCAGTCCGTCATCGTAATGAGGCCCTTTGTTTTTTATGTAGCCTATTATTTCAGACAAAACATCTTTTCATAAATGTTGACATTTACAGAATGCATTTTATTTAATTTCGTTTTTCTGTATGTTTTTTCACTATAAATATACAATTTCTCTTACTTATTGGTAAGTAGTCATTAACACTGTAGTAATTATTCTAATGATTATTTGTTTTATTTTTCTAGTCCCAATTTAAAGTATAAAGAAATATCACTTCATATTTTTAAAAACGAGCCTTAAAATATTTACAAAATGTTCTTACTGCTAGTTAAGTAGCTAAGTTTTAAAACGGTTATCAAATTGTAAATGCATTTTTTAGGCTACATTTTGTGTGACATAGAATGGAAGTGAAATTACAGGAAAAACAAAGTTTTGTAAAAGATGTTTTTAAAAAGTAATTTTAGTGAAAAACTGTTATGAAAATAATCTATCACATGCTTCCGCCACTCATATAATCTACAACACAGTCGGATTTATCTCGGGGTTTGTGATTAAAGGTTGGAATCTTTGAATAACTTAGACCATACTTTAGAACAAAAACATACTTCAGAACAAAAAACAGGTGTCATCTTCATGGACTCAAGGATACTCGCTTGATTGACCTCACAATGCTGGAAAGGCAGACATTGAAACTAAAGGAATTTTTGGTGGACATTCATCAATGGATGGCCGAAACACCTTGAAGCTTAACATCACTAAAGCTGAGTTGCTTAACTTACAGCACAACACCACTCAATAGGACAGTTCCGTCTGTCTCCCCAACTCCATGGGTGCCTGAAAAACCTGCGATGAAAGTTAAGTCTCTGGCAGTCTTATTTGATCAGTGGTATACCTGAGGAACATGTCAGTGGAGTGGATAGCTCTGGTTGCACTTGCTTTACATTCTGAGGAAACGCCTCACCTTCCTTTCAAAGGATAACCAACTTCCCACAGTCGCATCCTGTATCCCTTGCGCATGTGCCTTTCCCTGCTCACATATCTATTGGCGACACAGCAGAGAATGCAAAACATAGATGTCCAGACAGTGCATAACCTCCAGATATTTGATCATGTATGGGAGTCTTGTAGAGAATTGCATTAGGTGGCAATTCTACAGCCTTAGTTGGATATAGAGTTTTTTAAGTTGTGGGAAATCTGAATTCTGGTAGCAATGTATCTATCTCTGTTTCTTGAAATCATAATGTCTGATTCTGCTGCAAATCCTCCAGTTTAGGAGGCTGCGTTCAAAAGGGCACTCTTTCCATTTCCAGTATCTTATGCCTAGGTATGGAACATCTACATTTGGAGCTGAGAAAAATAGAGACTTATGTGGCCTTTAGAAAGGTCTCAAATTATATTTTCTGTTAATATGTGGTTGTGTTGGAAAGTGGGTTATTGGTAGGGGCAAATGTATGTCTGCCACTGGCAATAAGGCCACTAACACATGGTAGGACCCAGCATAGGTCTTAGAAAATTATTCCTATGCTCAACCCTTGGTAACGTGGCTGCGAGCAGCAAGGCTTAACTTCAAAGACAGGTATGTAAAGCATTTAAAAACACCATTTCAGTAAATAATTAAGACACAACACAAAATAAAAATCCAACACCAATTTATACAAATAGGTAATATTTTTATCTTTTAAATGACACCAAAACGAAAAACATCCACTGTAGGGAACCAGAGATATGAATTTTTAAAGATTAGTCACTTTCTAGTGCTTAGAAACCAACAGTGCCCCTTTTAGTCATTTCGTTTTCTCTGACAGGGACACCTTTAAAATTGTTCTGGAGAATCTCACCAATGTTGGGCGCCTTCTCCAGCAGGCGGGGTCCAGTTAGAACTCCTTCCTGAAGTTCTGCTTGCGGGTCCCAAAGTATCCAACATACAATCCAAGGTTCTGGAATCTCCAAGAGGGTCCTTGAAAGTGTGAAACTTCAATTCCGCAATCCACTTGAACAAAACCCTTACAAATCCACTGGTACTCCAGGCTGGGAATTCTTTGTGGGGATGTCCAGGTGAGCTCTGTTAACCTGTAGCTTGCAGGGAGTCCACTCTTTAGTCCTTTTGCAGCAAGGTAATCCACAGGGCTGCAGTTTCAGTTGGTGCAATCTTCAGAGGTCAGGCCTTAGAAATCTTTGCACAGCAAAACTTCTCAGCAGGGCACTTCTTGCTTCAGTAAGTTTCAAGCAGCAGATCTGAGGGGCAGGGCCTCTCTCAGATACTTATTCCACAGTCTCTGGGTCATCCAGGAGGTCAAGCTTCACCAATAGGAGTAGGGTACCCTCCCACTTGAGTGACTCCTTCCTGCAGAGTGTGGCATTATTCTATCCCAGAGTGCATCAAATCTTCCAAATCCATAATGGCTGATTTTCCAGCAAGGAGGTAAGAGCTGGCTAAACACACCCCCCTGGGATGGCTTATATCCCTGGCCTCTCACCCTACCATCTGCACATACCTTCCTTAAGCCTAGCCCTGACTCTGGGTCAAGAGTGTGAGAGTGAAACTGAAACCCAGGCCTCCCCTCTGCCTTTGAAGAGCATGGTTTACGACTCCACCCCTGGCCTGGCATTCCTATAGACCAGCACACTGCCCTCCCAGGACAGTTGGTAACCCCAGGGATCTTTATCACCTCTTCAACGCAGCCTGGCTAATCCCCTTAACTCTGACCAATCAGGGCAGACCACTGGAAGGCTGAATTTGGACCTACAAACAAGAAAGTCTTATAACTTCTTGTATGTACACTTTAGGAGAAATTCAACAATATAATATTGTTGGATTTACTACTACCATTCTGGGAAGTCTTTGAATGGTCCGGCTAGTCCTCTCCTATCAATATTTATTAATCAATAACTTCCTACCATGTTAACCTATGGGCCATGGGGTTTGCAATGGGGAAAATGACTTGGGCCAGTTTTCTAGCACCAGGGCTTATAAAAACATATTTTATAAGTATTTCCCTAATTTCTACAGGACCCCCAACCCTTGTGCACTTAGGGGAGACTTTAGGGTTCTGAATCTGTAAAAATATTGCAGATCCTCAATTCCCTGTGCTCCTAGCCTCAAAGTCGAATTTGGGCAGCACTTCAACACAATGTGGGGAGTGAAATGTGAAATTTCACTTTACCCAGGCATATAAAAACTCATTTTATAAGGGTGTACATTATAGATAACTGACCCCCACCCCTGGGATACCTAGGGAAGACCCTGGGGCCCCTAAAATGCCAAAACATTGTAGGGTATCCATTTTTAAGTGCCCCAAATCCCAAAGTCGAATTTGAGCACAATTTGCTTTTTAAAAGCAGTCCTGGCACCCAGGGCTGCTTTTAAACCGACCCCTGGCTTCAGCAGTGCACCCATGCATGTGCAGAAAAGCTGCTGGCCTCTAAACTGCCATGCCCCAGGATACTGGGGACTTCTAGGTAGTTTCAATCCCCTGCCCTAGTATATACTAGGGGCTTATGGGGTAGGTCATGCCAATTACAGGGGTACCCCACCATACCAGAGTGTACCCTAGTGTATGTTGGGTGTCTTAACTGTATTCTAATGTGTTCCTTTCAGCTTGGCACTGGCCCTGGGCCTGGTTAGACAGAGCCCAGGGTCAGTCAGAGTCAGTTACCACCAGTTCCAGTCAGCAAAAAGTTGGGGGGTGCCCAGGGCACAGGATGACTTTACAACAGGTTGGTTCTTGCTTTTGCTTGTATTTGGGCCCTGGCATTCTGGTATTACAGAGCTATGGAGCCAATTTAAAACTGATAAAATAAATAAAAGCTTTCATCGAATGTCACAAAAAGCTAACAGGCATATTTGTACGGTACATGTTCTCCCACAAGAAGGTCGTTTGGTAATTTTGCCACATAACAGATGTTTATTGCTAGCCAGCAGTTCTCATTTTGGGGATAGGAGGATGAAAGGCTGAGAGGACTTCTGGGATTCAAACCTCTGCCTATGTGGTGAAACACAGTTCTCTATACTGGATATATATTTGTTTCGGGATTTAGGGAGCCACCCCACCCGATGGCTCAATGGGAATCATATCTGTAAATTTCACAAAGGTCTGCACAGGAGCCTTTCCAATTCTTGAACCTCTCTGCTAACTCCCCTCCTCATCTCTTAAAGTTACAGCTTCCTCCATCTTCTACTCGACCGCACGTCTCCTCTCACTCTCATCTCTATGCCACAGAAATTGGAAACCATGAGTGGAATTTACGTGAAACCATTACTGAGTGTCTGCCTAGAGAGGAAAATTATTTTGAAATTTCTTTTCAGGGAAACGCCACACCTAGAAGCCTCATTTCCTGCCTCTTCACACGCCATTTGACCATTCAGCCTTTGTGTGTTACTAACTAGACTTCGCTTCATCTCCATTGGCCTAAGGTGCAAACACAGGATGTCGCCCCCTCCTCGGCTCTACAGCCCCGCTGTTGGCAATGTCTGTCCTAACCTCCCACGTCCCTCTTCAGGGGCCCTCTGGCTGCCCTTCCGAGTGAGGCTACTGTTTATTCGCTTTCTTCAAAGACCTCGGTCCTCTGGGATAGATAAAACTAAATTGAAAAAGCAAAAGGGAACTTGTTTAATGACTGGACCATGAGCTTATGAGTTGGCTTGGTTTATCATTGCTATAGACAGTGTCTGCACAAAACTTCAGAAGGGGTGAACCCGGTTGGTCTTCCCACTGCGCTTTTATTGGTATAATGATAATAGTAGCTGTTCATCGACAACAGGAATTATTATAGCCCAGTTGCAGCAGTTTTTCAGAGGTTTGAAAAAGAAAAGGGTAAGTAGGCTCTGTAAAATGTTTAACTTCTGACCTTCAAGTTGCACGCAGATCACTGAAGGAGGCACTTAACAAAATTAGCTTTCCCGCCTTGTGTGTATAATCACCATCGCCACTAAGCGAATCATTGCTGGCCCAGAAGGTACCTTAAAAGACCAAAGGGTGCTCTGCAAAGTGCTAGTTTTACCTCTAGAACGGATCACATTTTAAGCACAGTATAATTTGTGAGTTTCTCTCACATCCCATTCATCCATCAAACCACCAGGCAGTGCGTCCCATAATACAATTACCGCACCTGGGTGGTCATCATGTACAGTTTGAAACATATCCCACACAGGCTCAAAGAAAAAACACCCTTTGACGGCTGCAGCGTTTTCTGCATGATTATGGATTGCTGCATTTCTGCCACATAACCCATCATCTGTTGCATAATCTGCAGATTTCAGAAAAAGAAATGTTTCTAGCTCAAACAGAACAAAAGTTACTAAAAACATGGCAACGTGTTGTCGTGCAATGGAAGGCTGTTCACAAAGGTTGACTGGTCGCTTTTCTGTTTATTTCTGTATGTGGGCATCAACGTGGTTATAATGAGGTAAAATCTTTGCCCAGAAACTGTTAACGTGTAAACATGCAAAAAAAAAATACTTATACAAAATGTGCCACATTACGGCGCATTCATTTGCCTTTTCTTGACGCATAACGTAGTCAACTCTACACATAGAAGCCGATTAAGAGTCTGGCGGTCTGCAGTTTGCCAGACTCGTGGGGGCACGGCAGTCTCCCGACCGCCCTATTATGATTAGGGCGGTCGGACTGCCATTGGCCCGCGGCAGCCACCAGGTAACCGCTACAGGGCTCGAAAAATCCACTCGACTGCTCGCATACGCGAGCTAAATTTAACGAGGGCGAGCTGTTTTTAGGTCCTACTCGCCCTTTCTGGCGAGTAGGAAGACAAACTAACTTTTGTCCTCTGTCTCTGAAAACGGAGCAAATGTGACAAGATAACAAGATTTAAAGGCATTTTTATTGCTCGCAAAGTTAATGAGCAATAAAGATGCCTTTAAATCTTGTTATCTTGTCACATTTTCTCCGCTTTCAGAGACGGAGGTCAAGTAGGTTGCAGTTAGGTCGAGGAGATTTTTCAAGGTACTAGGCCTGCAGGACTAGTACCATTTTTTTGATTTTTCGAGCCCTGCGCTATTCCCTGTTGGTGTTGCGGGGGTCAGGAGGCATCAATATGGTTGGCGGGACCGCTGCAGTCCCGCCAAGCATATTAGGAGTTTCCTCTCCACCATGGTTTTCGAGGCGGTTCCTCCTCCACGAAAACCCTGGCGGAGAGGAAACATAGGGATGTGCCTCTGCGCCCTGGGGTGTATGCAGGGGGGCACAACAAGGGCCCTCCTGTGTGCATGCACCCCAGTTCCTGCACGGCATGGACTTTTCAGTCCATGCCATGTAGGAACTGTTTTTGGCGTTCCCATGGCGTAGCCCATTTTTAAAGGCACCACCATGGGAATGCCCAAAAAAAACCAGCCAGATAGGAGGAAACTCCTAATCTGGCAGGCAGCCCGATCACGGATTTGGCAGTGCGACGGACCCGGCGCCACAAAGTCGTAATCAGGCCCATAGAGCCCCCTGCTGCAGAATTCCAGTGACCCTGAATACAATAAACTCTTTTAAATGAAATACAATACACTCATTTCAGCACCAGGATACCCACGCGTGTAATGGTGTGCTTTACAGATTCACATAACATAACCGAATATTCCATAAAACACAATAAAGTAACTGAAATGAACATCCGCTTTTAAAATATTGTGTGTTTTCACAGCTCGGAGGATGAAGTCCACTTGTGTCCTGAGGTCCTCAGGACACAAGAGGACCTCATCGCCCCACCAGCAGTGCGCCAAGAGGCACGTTTGCAGAGTGGTGGAAAAAGGGGCGTGGCCTCGGACCACCTCTCTGCAATCCAGCTCTGTGGCGCTTACTAGAGGTACCTGGTGGGCTAGTTGGCCCCCAGGGACCCTCAGTATTCAAGGGGAATTAATTCCCCAACTTACAACGCGCCAGGGGGCGCGTTTGCAGAGTGGTGCAGGGAGGGGACGGGCCTCCAGGGAGATGTCGGCATTTTTTTTTTTTTTTTTTTAGAAGTGGGGGCTGTGTGGCCCCCCCTTCTTTTAGTTTTTTGGGGACCCTGGGGACCCCATCCCCCAGGGACTGACCCCATTTTTTAAAAAAAAGTTTAAAAAAACGGGAAGGGCGCGCAGCCCACCTCCCGAGGCCTATTTCGGCCCCGGGGGCACCCATCCCCCGGGGCATGGCCTCCTTTTTTTCATTTTATTTATAGGGAAGGGGGGCCACGTGGCCCCGGGGACCCCATCCCCCGGGGCTGGCCCTTACCGTTGGGGACCGTGGGGGGAGCCCCAATGCCCCCACAATCCCGCCGGCTCCCCGCCTCCTGCAGGAGCCGGCATTGCTTTTGAGCAAGTGGAGCTGCTGACATGCAGCTCCCCTTGCTCAAAAGCAATCCTGCTTTGCTTCGTTGAAGCGAGAGCAGGTTTCCTGCTCTCGCTTCAACAAAGCAAAGCAGAGTTTGCAATGACAGGCTGACAGGGCGGGAGCCGCGCGGCTCCCGCCCTGTCATTGCAAATGGCAATGTCCCGGGGGTGGGCACCCCGGGACATTGCAGGAGCCGGCCCAGGGGGGTGGCTGTCCCCAGGGCCATCTAGGGCTCCAGGAGGGGGGCCGCGCTGCTCCCCTCCCAACGTTTGTAAAGTTCCGGGGATGTGGTAGTCCCCGGGGCCCGGGGGTCCGTAACGGACCCCCGTATTTAAATATAGAGTGCCCCGGGGAGGTGGTGGTCCTTGGGGTAGTGTGGGGGGGCTCGAGTCCCCCACACTAACTATTTATTACAGCCCCGGGGAGGTGGTGGTCCCCGGGGCTTGGGGCGGCCGCAAGGCCCCCTGCCCTTATTTAAATGAAGCCCCAGGGAGGTGGCGGTCCCCGGGGCTTGGGGGGACCCATGAGGCCCCCCCATCCTTATTTAAATGAAGCCTCGGGGAGGTGGCGGTCCCCGGGGCTGCGGGGAGGCCGCGTGCCCCCGCAAATAAATTTTCAAGCCCCGGGGAGGTGGCGCCTCATAAATGAAATCGCCCCCGGGATCTGGCCCACCCAGGGGCTTTGAAAAACGAAGCGCGGGAGGCCGCGCTTCGTTTTTTTAAATTTTCGGACGGATTCGCGCACCGGCGCGACCCCGCCCGAAAATTAAAAAAAGAAAATGCTTTTTTTGGGCCTGGGAGTCCCTGTGGGATCCCCTGAGCAGGGTTAGGGTGTTTTTACCCTGCCCCCTTTTCTTGTTTTGAATGAATCTCTCACCTTTTTCCTTCTCCCTCCGTACCAAGTCACAAGATGGCTGCAAACACTTCCTGGTTTGAAGTGTTGGCAGCCAATCAGAGGCAAACTCGTGCTCGGGAGGGCTCAGCCAATCAGATCTCACAATTTTCAAATATCGATATCTGTAAATCTTTAAATATCTCAAAAACTACTGAACGGATTTACACCATTTATAAAAAAGCGTGCTTTCTGGACCACGAGCTATCTCGCTGCCAAATTTGGTGTAATTCCGTTCAGCAGTTCAAGCTGTAGCCGTGTCTAAAGTTTCCTACGGAAATTAACATGGAGAAAACACGTTTTGGGACCCCCCTTTTTTCTAGGCCCCCCCTTGACGAATCATCCCCAAACGTTCAAGACAGGAGCTGACCTGAGTGAACAATTAGTTTTGAAAATTTCGTGAAGATTCGTCAAACGGCGCCAAAGTTATTGGCAAATCCAAAAACGCTTTTCCTATGGAAACTAGGTTCTAACTATAACTACCTACTGGCGAGGTAATATATATATATATACAAATAATATCAAATAAACAATAATATTAGACATATTTAAACAATATTAAAGTAAGTATTGAAGTATTGGAATAATATATATACTATTCTAACTCCAGTCTGTGCAACAGTAGTGAAAGTGTTGGAGTTTGGAGGGGTAAGATCTATTATTCCCACTCCAGTCTGTGCAACAGTAGGGAAACCGTTGGACTCAGGAGTGTTAAAATTTACTTTTCCCACTCCAGTCTTTGCAACAGTAGGGAAAGCATTGGACTTTGGAGGGGTAAAATTTACTATTCCCACTCCAGTCTGTGCAACAGTAGTGAAAGCGATGTACTCCAGAGGGGTAACATTTACTATTCCCACTCTAGTCTGTGCAACAGTAGGGAAAGTGTTGGACTTCGGAGAAGTAAAATTTACTATTCCCACTCCAGTCTGTGCAACAGTAGGGAAAGCGTTGGACTTCAAAAGGGTAAAATTTACTATTCCCACTCCAGCCTGTGCAACAGTAGGAAAAGCGCTGGACTCCGGAGGGGTAACATTTACTATTCCCACTCCAGCCTGTGCAACAGTAGGGAAAGCGTTGGACTTCGTAGGGGTTAAAGTTACTATTTCCACTCCAGTCAGTGCAACAGTAGGGAAAGTACTTCACTTCAAACACATAACATATATGAAACATAACCCTATTAATTTTTAACAAATATAAAACGCTTAATATATTATCTTTATTAATTAACCCCAAAAACTAATATGTAAAAAAAAACAATTAACATGATTTTTAAACAATTTAAATAATTAATGATCAATTAAAAAAATTGGCCATTATTTATTACGTTATGTACCACACTATACCCCCACAAACCTAGCAGCCCTCAAATGTAACACAACTACCATAATTGATAACTAATTAAATACTAATTAATAATAATTATGAATTAATTAGTTAATCATTAATTAATTAATTATTGATTGTTAATTAATTAATGATTAACTTCTCACCCTATACCCCTACAGAACCAGCAACTCGCAACTAATTATAACTTTACAAATATAATGATTACACAATTTACATAATTAATAAACAATTAAATAAGTGTGAATACGTTAATTCATTGTTAAATAATTATTACCTAATTAACTTCCCACCCTATACACCAACACACCCAGCTGCCTGCACATAAGATATAATTAAAAAATATTTTTATTACACAATTAATAATCAATTAAATAATTAATAATACATTAAATATTTAATTGTACCTAATTAACTTCCCACCCTACAAACCTAGCAACCCACTACGAAAATAGAAATTACTATTAGCAATTTAAATAAAAATGCTAAATTACTTAAAATTACAAACTGTGTTTTCAAATATTATTAACAGTTATACAAACAATAACAACCCATAAAATTAATATATAAACTAACACACAAAGATAATTATAAAACAATATCTTTTTACAACAATAATATTGAATACAATATTAGCAACTATATTTTTGAAAATGATATTACTTACCTCAAAAAATTGATATTCTTGACAACAATATTTCTGCATCCCGATATATTTGTATCACAATATTTTTTTTAATGATATTTCTGCAACCTATATTTAAAATTCGACAATTTTGCCAAATATCCAAAATAAGCAAATTTGGAATCGAGAGCAGAGTCGCAAAAGAGAGCTTCATCTCGTCTCTTGCAGTAAAGAGTGTTGTTCTCTGCAAAAGCATACTTACAACATATCGTGACCAGTGCTGCACCTAGACTCAAACTTTGGGGGCAAGTTTTTTTTTGGGGGGGAGGGCGGTGGGGGTTAATACGTCGATCACTGCAGGCGGAGACATCATTCGAGCCAAGTAAAAATTAGCTGCAGGTGGCTCCCTGCACTGTTCTTCAAGACTGCTTGTGGCAAATATTACATTTCTTTAGTTATTGTTCATGCTTCATTTACCTGCAGACAATAATTTTATGTCATTTGTAGAATGTGATGTTGGTATAGCAGACAACAGTCTGTTGCTGTCTGGGGAAGCTGCCTCATGTCCAAGCTCCATAGCACATAGAATGTTGATTATATATATATTATTTGATACTTTGTGACAACTCACACCAAATATTCTTGGATTTGAAATACTTGGGTAGTCATTTATCCTGAAACACAACCCATGTTTGATACAATCTGTTCTAATAACATGCATTTTGAATACAAACTGAGCACAGAAGTGTGATTTTAAATGATATCTCTACATCACACATGAATGTCAATTTGGTGTTATCGAGAGTAGGAGCTGTTGCCTTAGTTGTCCATTTGGTACTCTTCGCACTGAAGGTACCCCTTGTCACAGTGTAAGCATCAGAAAGTAAACAGAGCTTTAAAAGTCCTATTTATTTTCTTTAGGTTACATTCCAGTCCCTTCACCTAGCCACTGGGCAACAAATAAGTGACTGTTGCAGAGTTAAGCATGGGTCAAGGAATCAACTCGTGATGCCACTTCAATTACTGCTGGCAGTTTAGTAAATGAATGCCATACTCCGGACTGATACCCAAAACCTGCAACATACCCCTGAACACAAGTTATTAGAAAGTAATGCCATTCATGAAAATAATTCACAACAGAATTTGAAGAATCACTTCATGTGTTTACTGATAACACTGTTTACATATATACATTGTAATTGTAATTCTTGTGTCAAGCAAAAGGCATATGAAATAAGAAATCATGGGCTGGAAGTTCAGTGCAGCATGCCAAAGTAATCCCAGCAAGAGCTTTGGTTGCATGAGTCTGTCTTCTAACAAGAATGATGGGCTTAAATTAGAACAATTGCAAAAAGGTTTTCGACAAAAAGGACTAATCATAGTCTTAGAAAAAGACAGAGTTGCTGTCAACCTTGTCTCTACTGTGTTGTAGCAGGCAGGAAATTAGGCACAATTGATAGGGCCCTGCAAACCTAATTCCAACCTCAATTTTCCACATAAACCATTGTTGAAGACAAGGCATCTCTAACCATGTTTCCTTCTGTCCTCAAAGAAGCCCATCTCTTCCTTCCACATTCCCTCCTGCTGTCTCCTCAGCTAAATATAACTATTACAGAGAGGCGATGAGTTTCCCTTGAAGTCCTATGAAGCAGATGGCCATTTCCTGCTTCCCAGGGGCTCTTCTTCGCCTGCCCCAGTATCTCTTAAACAATTCATCCTTATTTGTAACTCTATGCTATTCTCATTCCTCTCACTGTCATCCTTGACTCTGAAAATGCACCTCTTTTTCTCCTTTGATCCTGCCTTCACTCATCAATTCCGATTTGTCCTTTGCTCTCTACCTTTTGGCAAGATTCCACAAGTAAAGCATCATTGAACAGCCTGGTGAGATACAAATGTCTTGAGGAAGTCCAGCTATATCCACAAGGTTCCTTCTTCATTTCCTCAGTCTTATGTCCAACTTTCTATCTTCCATGTTTCTTTTTTTCAAGTCCCTCGCCCTCAGAGCTTTGAGGCAGCTTTGAATGTTGTGATACTAATCTGTGGTTTCAATGCATTTTTACTTGATTTGTTAATAGGTATATGAATTAATTTATGCTTTTGAGACTAAAGCTAGTTTCCTCATCCCACTGCCACCGCTGATTAAGACTGTGAATTATTTAGCAACACTGTGTTTGCCAAGTTCTAACTGACATCTCAGCATCTGCTAACAATGTGATACTTGGCCGACAATCTATTATCTTGTTTAATATAATATATGACTAAAGAGGGTATCCCCTCCCAACATGACCATGTAGATTTAATTTTCCATAGTTAGGTGAAGTTAATAATGTGTGTGCAATTGTGTTCACCGTACTCACAAGTAATTTGCAGCATTACCACCCATTTCACCTTAAAAATATCTCAGTGTGGTTTTGGGTTGTCACAGAAACGATGTATGGGAATACAAGATACTTAATTTTAAATATATATCTAGGTCTCTGAATCCCAATTTTATGAAAAAGGTAGGCACCCCCTTTTTCCTTAGATGCCTTGTGTACTAATATGTACGTGTAGCATTGAGCTGGGGATCATTTATGTCACCAATAAAAGCCTTTGACCCCTCAGGCATTTATGCAAGCTGAAACACGCCAGTAGTCAGATATATGTTTTGAGTCACAGCACTCAGGATACATTCCAAGTTGTCTGTTTTCATCTTACCCATGGGACCCCTAATAAATAGGAAAAAAAGTATTGGGTTTACCTTGGGATAAATTTAATATAATCCTTATCTCTGTTTATGTCCAGTAACCTCTTATAAAGAACTCCCTCAAGAAGAGGTTGTATCTGTCCTGGTAATAACAACTTAATAGGACAGGATACTGTTACTGAGAAAGAAATGAACCACAAAATATGGGCTGGGTATGTGGTGAGCACTCTTAGGGCCTTATTACGATGTCAGTCCGAGGTGCCTCCGACCGGCACCGTCGCGGTCTCGGGACCGACCGACCTCCCGTCGGCGGTCACGACACCGCAATTACAATGCGACCGCACATGGTGCGGTCGCATACTCCCATTTCTCAATGGGAGCTTGTGCTAAGGCCTTAACCCAGCTGTAGCACAAGTTCCCATAGAGAAATGGGAGATTGTGTTCATCCCTGCAACGCTTGGCAGGCACCTTAAGGTGCCTGCCAAGCGTTGCAGGGATGAAGAGAGAGGCACCATAGGTGGTCCCTCGGCGCCAACCGGAGGCCACAAGGAGAAGGGGGCCCTGCAAGGGGCCCCCAAACTCGCTTTCCGACAGTCTTTCCATGTCGGAAAGCCCGGCATGGAAAGCCTGTCGGAAACTGAGCATCGTAATCCCAACGGCGGAAACGCCGTCCATTGGGATTACGGGGTGGTCTCCGACTGGCCGAAGGGCTCCTTGAGCCCGTCTGAATCCAGCCGGAATGACTGGCCGGTTTCAAATCCAACTGCCTAGATTGTAATTAGGTGGTCGTAAGTGAAACTGACGATGAGTGTCCGAAAGCCTCCGACCTGAGGTCAGAGGCTTTCCGACACTGATCGTAATCGGCCCCTTTGAGTCATCGTATCTTTGGTGATATTATGTATAAACAGGTAGGTGATGATTCCGCTCTGTCTCTCACTCTCCATTTGTGATGTCTACAACTTAATAACACCCCATAGGAAATAATATTAAAATAATGTAATTATTTACACTCTTAAGTTATATGTATATTTCTTAGCATTAATAAAGTATATACGGTGAATAATTTAATATATTATTATTTAAAAAAGAAAATAAGTTACTTACCTGTAACTGTAGTTCTCCAGTATTGGAATCTTTCATAGATTCACATGCTTGAATTATTCCCCGTCATTGAGATGGGAGGCCCACAACGGGGAATGATTCAAGCATGTGAATCTATGAAAGATTGCAATACTGGAGTAAGAAAATAAGTTACTTACCTGTAACTGTAGTTCTCCAGTATTGCAATCTTTCATAGATTCACATGCTTGAATCATTCCCCGCCGTGGGACTCCCATCTCAACGACGGGGAATGATTCAAGCATGTGAATCTATGAAAGTTCCAATACTGGAGTAACTATTTGTTAATGTATTTAATAAAAACATCAACTTATATTTTTTAAACTTTGTCAAAAATCTAAAACATGTACATTAATTCAACACAGCCTTTAATTAAATACATTAAATAAAAATGCTAGTGAGAGTGTATTTTTCATTTTGTTCAAAAATTTATATTTCTAGAGTAAATTATTACATTTTGTTTCAAATCTGTTTATTGAGAATACAATTCAAATAAGAACAATATAGCCATCAAGATCATTAGAAAACTGAGAGGGGAAAAGGAGGAAAAAGAAGAGGAAGAGAGGGAGTCGAGTAGACAGAGGAGGAGGAGGGTGATATTCAGCGTCCCCAAAGATCGGTGAACATAGGTTGAGAAAGCAAGGCAGCTGCATGCCCCAAGGCCAACGCGTACCAAGGGTACCACTCAAGGGGGAGCCAGGTTACGTAAGCTGTAGGAGGGAGTGAGATGATGGAGGGTTCCAACTGAGGGGGGGAGGGCTGTGCGAAGTGGGGGCGAGGTGGATAAGGCGTCCCACATCTAAATACTGATCCCCCGTTGGTAGGAGGGGGCAAGGAGGGGGAGGAGCGTGATAGCTTGCAAAGATAGCCCCACCTAATGAAGGGGTCAGACAGCATCTCTATTGGGTCCCCAGAGACTATCCGCATCCGGGGGGGATATGGTATCTTCAAATAGGTGTAGAGCCCGGAGCTTCGGAGGCTGAAGACGGGCATGTTCCAATTTGCAAAAATAGTCTATCAACGGTTGCCAAAGTTTGGTGAAGTTGGTGTCTCGGAGTTGCAGACGCGCCGTGAGCAACTCCATTGCCATAGTATGCCACAGGCGAGTGAACCAGGCATTCACTGGAGGCGTTTCAGCCTTCTCCAGTAGAGAGCTATGATTTGCTTGGCGGCGCCAAGCATATGGAGGCTGAGATGCCAATCCCTGCGCGTCATGGCAAGCAAGTTCACTGGCCTGAGGCCTAACATGACTGTGGACGGGTTTTCGGGCAACGGGTAGCCAATTACCAGCTTGAAGTGACTAAGGACCTCCTTCCAGTAGGTGGTCAAGAGCAGGCAAGTCCACCAGATGTAGAGAAAGTCCCCAGTGGCACTCGTGCAACGCCAGCAGAGAGGTGAGGAAGTAGGAAACATTTTGTGCAACCTATGGGGGGTGTAATACCATTGTGTCATAACCTTGTACGCTGTTTCCCTCTGGGAGATGCTGCGGAAAACCTTCGGAATGTCGCGCCACAAGTGGTCCCATTGTGTGGGCGTGATGTCAGTGGATGTGTCAGACTGCCACCTGGACTGGTAAGCATGTGGGACAACCCGGGGAGAGTGTTGGAGGACTTGATATGTGCGAGAGATCAGACCCCTGAAGTTGTCAAAAGAGCGCAACAGCCGTTCAAAAGGGGTAAAGGGGCGGGTGGCTTCCTGTGCAGAGGATGACGCCTGGACCCAATGCCGGAGTTGGAGATATTGTAACCTAGCCCCCTCAGAGAGCTGAAAGTCCTGTTTGCATTGGTCGAAGGATTTAAAGGAGTCTCCCTTAAAGAGGTCCCGAAGTGTCTGACATCCCCCATCCGACCTGGCCAAAAAAGAATGTGGTTGCAAGGCAGGCGGGAAATGTGGGTTGCGTGCGATAGGAGTGTGAGGGGACGGAAAAGAGGTAAGACCCCTAGACAGTGCTAGCTTATCCCAAATATCGAGCACCGTCTTCGTGGGGATGGCTATATAGGCGTTGCGTGAGCGAGCCTCCCGTGGGAGCCATGCAAGATCCCATATGGGTCTACAGGTCACTGCCCTATCCATATGGAACCAGACTGTCTCACTCTCCCACGCCATCCATTCCGAAATAAAACGAAGGTGAGAGGCCTAGTAATACTCCATCAAATTGGGACAAGCCAATCCCCCCTGTCTCGCGGTAGCAACAGTATTTTATTGGAGAAGCGTGGCCGATGCCCTCCCCAAATGAAATTGGTGAGTTCACGCTGGAGGTTCTGGATCTGGTGTTGTGGGAAAGGTGTGGGAAGAGTCTGAAATAGGTATAATATTTTTGGGAGCACCGACATTTTAACTGTGTTCAGGCGCCCCAGCCAAGAAAGAGGGAGAGACTTCCACGTTCGCAGATCCTCTAGCACGGCCTTTTTACATTCCTGCCAATTAGCTTGTGACCACGTGGCGAGATTGGGAGTCAAATTGAGCCCTAAGTACCGGATGGAATGGGAAGCCCATTGATATGGGACGTGAGACTGGAACACAGGGATCTCCGCCTCAGGGATTGTGAGATTCAGGGCCCATGATTTAGCATGGTTAATTTTGAGGCCTGAAACCAGTTTGAACGATTGGAGCAGTCCATGAAGGGCAGACAAGGAGGTTCGCAGGGGGATAGCGTGAGAAGGAGGTCATCTGCAAACAAGGCTATTTTATGGTCCAAACCTCCGAGGGTGATGCCATGAATGTCAGGGGACTGGCGTATCATGACGGCAAGGGGTTCTACAACAAGGGCAAATAATAGGGGAGAAAGAGGACAACCCTGGCGGGTGCCTCTATAGACCGAGATGGGTCTCGTGAGTTGGCCGTTAACCCGTACCTGGACTAAAGGAGAAAGGTAAGGAGCCATGATCCTAGCAATCATCTGAGGGCCCAGTCCTATTTTATGCAGGACAGCCCGGAGAAAGACCCAATCCACCCGGTCGAATGCTTTTTCAGCATCGAGTGACAACAAGCACGCGAGTATATTCCAGTGGTGAGCCTTCCCGACTAAATGTGCGATGCGCCGCACATTGTCCGCTCCCTGCCGGTGACGAATGAAGCCAACCTGGTCAGGCTCGATAAGCCCGGGCAGATGCGGGTTGAGTCGTTTGACTAGTATTTTGGTATAGAGTTTAAGATCCGTGTTTAAAAGCGCAATGGGGCGGAAAGAGGAACAGAGCGTGGGATCCTTCCCTGGTTTGGGAAGCAGTGCGATTTCGGCCATTGCCATAGAGGCGTAGGGTCCCCCAGAATCCGAGAAGGAGTTAAAAAGACGAAGTAGATGGGTCTTAAGCTGCGGGAGAAAAGCACGATAGAAAGAGACCGGGAGGCCATCTGGTCCCGGAGATTTACCAAGAGGGAGGTCTTTCAGGGCGCCGGTAATTTCCTCCTGGGTGAGCCGGTCCTCAAGGAGCTGTGCATGGTGTTGGCTAATCGGAGACCAGGTGCATTCTCCCAGTACAGCCTGTATCTGTTCCGGATTGGGCGAATCCTGTGTATAAAGGGACGAGTAGTATTCGTGGAAGGCTCTCAGTTTAGCGGCTTCAGTAGTGGCCCACGTGCCATCATCCAGTTTTATTTTAGCAATGTGCGCCTTAGCGGCCCGTGTTCAGAGGCGACGGGCCAGGACCATTCCCACCTTATCCCCCCCTTCATAATACCGTTGTTTCAGTGCCAGGAGAGCATGTTCTGCTTTGTTGGTTCTATGTGCCCATAACTGGCCTCTAAGCATAGCTAGGCGTCGCTTGTGGAGGGCCAGAGGACGTTCCTGATCCAATCTTTCGAGCGTTTTTATGTCCCGAGACAGATTATCTTCAAAGAGACGGGCTGCCCGAGCTATAGCAATGGACGTAATACGGCCCCGAATCGTGGCTTTAAAAGCGTCCCAAACCACGGGGAAGGGAGTTTCAGGGAGATCATTGGACACGAAGTAGGACGTGATAGCTTCCCGGAGTTCTGCGACATCCACGGGGTCTCGAAGAACCTGGGGAGGGAGTTGCCAACGGGGAGAACGATGTGGGTGAGATGAGTGGTCCTGCAGTAGAAGCTCCACGTGAGCATGATCGGAGACGGAGATGTCGGACATAGACGCCGAGATGGTTTCGCTGATCAGGGAGTGTGAAACAAATATGTAATCGATGCAAGAGTAAGATCGATGGACATGAGAATAAAAAGAGTAGTCGTGCGCGGCTGGTGAGTGGTAGCGCCAAATATCTATTAAGCCAAGATCAGTTAGACGCTTTTTTAAGGAAGAGGACATGGCCCCCGCCCCATGAAACGAGCCATCGCTACGGTCCAGGCCCGCATCCCAGACCAGGTTGAAATCGCCCCCCAGGATGAGGTGAGGATCATCATGTGTTACCTGTTCCTGCAGGAGTTCCTTAATGAAGAGGTCCTGTGCTTGATTAGGAGCATAAATGTTGCAAAGAGTGAAAGCCCGTTGCCCGATCTTGACCACCAATTTAATGAATCTACCATCTTTGCCACGTATCACCCTGGGGTCCCCCTAGTGGATACCTGCCCTGCAAAGAATAGCCACCCCAGCCGTTTTAGTAGATGCAGATGCCCAGAATTGAAGGGTGTATCGAGGGTGGGCCATGCGGGGGATGTCTGCCTTCATCAGGTGGGTCTCTTGTAGAAAGACAACGTCTGGGTTCTGCTGTAGTAAATATCGCCACATCTGGCAGCGCTTGTTGGGGGAGTTGAGGCCTTTTACATTAAGGGAAAGGAGTTTCAAACAGGGTACAGAAGTCATGACAAAGGCAGACCGCAAACAGGCGCCATCGCAGGCAGGGGGAGTAGAGTAAAACGCAGCGCCACCCAGCCACCCCCGGCATGCCCCCATAGGAAGCAAGTACAGCAGGAGTAATTCGCAGAGTCCAACGTGAGGCGGGGGGGATCGATACAGCACTTAGCAGCACTTGCTCCAGAAATAGCGCACCCATAGTAGCTAGGTCCACCCTCCCTCCAAACAGAGAAGAAAAGAGAAGAAGAAAAGGGGAAGGAGAGCAAGAGAAGAGAAGCAGAATATCCAAATTAAACAGCGGCCAACGTGGCCAACATGACCTATTCCAGTCCAGGAGCAAGCTAGGCTCAATGGCACAAGCCATCCCGGAGATGTCACTCTCCGAGGAATAGGAGGGGGAGTGGGTCTCAGGATATCAGCACCGCCGTCGGGGAGCACACTCCGGTACCGCTGCCACGATGTGTTCAGGGCAAGGGGTGAGCAAACCAGGAGAGTGAAGGTCCAGTCCCGTCTCCGCAGATATCTGCTGGAGACGACGAGGATCAGTGGCACGCTAAGAGATGTCAAGTCCTTTAGTTCTCTGTAGGCTGAGAGCAGGAGGGAGATCGCCCACCATCCAAGGAACGAAGGTGTTGGATAATGTCCTGTTTGGCTTGAGAAGAAGCGCGCTCCCCCCGGTTAGACAGGCGCCGGGATCGAGGCACCCTGGCCCATTGTGGTTTCGCAGGCTCGCGGCTCAGAGATGGTAGTCTTGAAGGGCTGGATGGCGGAGTGACCGGGAGGTGTAGCAGTTGCGCGGCCTCTTGGAAGGATCGCAGCACCCGGCGTTTGGATTCCCATTGGAAGATGAGCGCGAAAGGGTGGCCCCATTGGTACTGGACGCCCAGCTCCCTTAACTTGTCGGAAACGGGTTTGAAGTCCCTGCGGCGACGGAGCGTGGTAGGGGCCAGGTCCTGGAATAGCTGGATGGGAGACCCCTTGTAGTTTAGTTCCAACTTGGAGCGTGCTGCCTTGAGGACGCCCTCTTTTTCCTTGAAAAAGTGGACCCGGGCCAGTATGTCGGGGACAAGACCAGGGCGACCAGGAGGACCAGACACACAGTGGGCGCGATCGAGTGCCGGCGGGGAGGCATCGTCATCCCCTCTGATTTCGTGTAACAGATCTGCAACAAAGGTCATGATGTCAGAGCCCTCTGCCCCAGCCGGGACCCCTCTCAGGCGCAGGTTGTTACGGCGGCCCCGATTTTCCAAGTCCTCCTGTTTGATTTGGAGCTCGATATGCTGTTCCTCTAAGAGGGCCAGACGCTGCCAAAGTTGCTCTTGATCCTCCGTGCGAGCGTCAACCGTCTTCTCGAGGTCATCAACTCTCCCTCCAATTTCCGCGACGTCTCTCCTGAGCTCCTTAACACAGGATTGTACCTCCGTTCGGAGAGAGCCAATTTCGGATTTAAGTTCTTGCATAAAATTGGCCATGAAGGATTGGGTGACAAGGTCAGAGGGCTCCCCCGTCGATGATGCCATATCCACGACAGGAGTAGAGCCCGGCTTGTTCCACAAGGCTGTCACAGGGTTGTCCTTTGGGGGTGCAGCTGTGTCCTTCCCAGCCTTAGAGCGTGTCATGACCCCTCAGGCTCCCACGCGCCAGACAGGGGACCAGGGCCAGAGGGTGCCGCAGTAGGCCGGATGTCTCCCCGTGCAGATAATAGAGATCACCACAATATACGGGGGCGGGGCGTTCCCCAGGCAAGGAGCGAGAAGCGGGGGCCCTACCCTTCAAAGTCCGAGGCCCCTCAGAGTCTCCCCATGCCGCGCGAAAGAGTCCGAGTCACAGGTCGGATGAAGGAAGGAGTCCTGTGAGCCCCCGTGTATCCCTAGCAAGTGCGGCGATTCCCCACGTCCACAAGGGTCAAGGCCTGGTGTGTGACAGGAGCAGGGGGTCACCCGCAAGAGCGCACAGGAATGGGCGTTGCAGGCCGGCAGGGGGGCGAAGCCAGGAAGGTAGGATGGTCAATCCAGAGCCCAGTTGCCACGCGGGCCGTGAGCATAGGGAGCAGCAGTCCAGCATGCGTCGCCATTCACCTCAGCTCGAAGGGCGGCCTCTCAGAACCCCCAGGGGAGAGGCAGGATGGGCAGTCTGTCCAGTGTTCGGAAGCTCGTTCCCCGGTGCTGCGCCAACAGGACCAAGGTATCAGGAGTCGCAGCAGTGATGGGACGACACACCCGCTATGGGGTAGAGCTGCGCGCCCAGGTCGCAAAGCCCTGGCCCCAATGCCCAGAGAGTCGAACAAGGCTCACCAGTGTGCAGTAGAGTGTCGATGGAGGGTCCCCGTCTTCAGGAGCTCTCAGGGGCCCGGCAGGATCTGAAATGGCGGCCGCGGGCACCAGTTGCAGGCCCCCCCCTCCAGGGACCCCAAGCACACCACCACCAGCGGCCAGGAAGGTGCACCCGGCAGCCAAGTGATGTCCGGTCGGCAATGACCGGCACGCGATGTCTGGGTACCTCTGGCGGCGTCACCAGGGAATGGCGGAGGGCTGGGCCAGGCCTCCGCAGCCCGCTTCCATGGACCACGTCAGGGAGCTCAAGATGGTGGCAATAACTGCCGCTGCGGATCAGCACACCCTCCGTGCGCCAAAACAAGGAGGTCCGGGCCTCCAGGCCTCCGCCCCGGACCCCAGAAAGGCAGGTAGGGCCCCCAGGTGCAGTGATAAGGGGATGGTACAGGCCCTCGCAAGTCAAAGACTCTCCAGAGCCCGGGGAGGCACAAAATGGCGGCTGCGTTTACTCAGGCCGGGACCCGACCCTGAGCCGCCAGGAGCGCCGCCGCCAGTAGTCCAAGGCGGCAAGCAATGTCAGGAGACCTCCGGCGCCCAGTCGCAAATGCGGCGCCTCCAGGGGATGGCGGATGGCCGGGCCAGGACTCCGCGGCCCGCCCCCACGGACCGTGCTGAAAGGCCCGAGATGGTGGCCGAAGTAGCCGCTGCTAGGAAGCACACCCTCCGCGTGCCAGAACAGGGGAGTCCGGGCCTCCGGATCTCCGCCACGGACCCCAGGAGATCCGGTAGGGTGCCCGGGTGAGACAGCGAGAGGGTGGTGCGGGCCCTCGCCGGTCAAAGGCACTTCTGGGCCCGGGAGGCACAAAATGGCGGCTGTGCACACTTGGGCCGGGACCCGACTCCAAGCTGCCAGAAACAACGCAGCCAGCAGCCCGAGTTGTGCGCCGAGCTGGAAGAGGATGCCCAATCCCTGCCGATGTCTAGGCGCTCCAAGCAGCGTCGCCTGGGAAGCCCCAATGCCGCTTTAAAAGCTTATGAAGGCAACGGCTGTCCGGAACTCTCTCGGCGTGCGTCTCACTCCATGAGTAGCGAGACCACGCCCCAAATTATTACAATTTAACTATATAATAAACACTTATTTTGAAGTGTAACTGTGCTGTAAGATTTTATTTTATTAGTTCTAGGAAAAGAATCATTATTTTAAGTTATTTTATAGTTAAGTTATATTTCACATTACAATATTTTTAATATGTTTATAGTTTTATTTTAAATTAATAAATACATGTTCCCTTTACATTCCCATAGGGAAATATCTAGGTACATGTGAAAAGTTAAAAGTAGTAACTTTACACTTGTAAATTCAATCTTAGATGTCTCCACCCATGAACTAAGAGGATAGAGAAATGTAAGTCTGCAATTGGGGGCGTGGCTAACTGCCTAAGATAGTGGTAGCATGACTTGGAGACTCCCTGACCCGGGCCTTGTGATAAGACTCAATTTACCCCCAAAATCCAGCATCGGACTCCACAATTGCAGTGCTGGCAGTCCTGAGATCAGGCGGTCTCGACTTGGTGTTCTGAGGCTACAATGGGAAGTGGTGTGTCACCCTATAAATCCCGCTAGCACTGATACAATAATGGCAGCCGGACCAACATGAGGCCATAACCCCAGGATCGGGTGCGGGACGTTGTGCAGTGACTGCAGCAGCTCCATCAGGGGCCCTTACTCTCCCCGTGTGACTGAGACGCGGAGTACGATTGCTTCCTGGTCGCCTGATGGGGCATTCAGGTGAGGGGGAGTGTGGGCCAGCCACGAGAGGTGTGGTGCAGCGGCCAGGGCAGCTGACTTCAGAGCACAGGGCTCACGGTTCGATCCCCAGCTCCGGCGGCAGCTCAGCTCAGCACCATGTGACTCTGGGCAATAGCTCACTTAATTTCCACGACTGCCCCCAGCGCCTTGAGACCCGTAAGGGTGAGTAGTTCGCGCTTTACAAATACGGATTTATGAGTGTGGGCCCCACTGAGAGATACTGCTGCGGCCTAGAGTAGCGCCTGGAGGCCTGGCGCGGTTCCGGCACAGGAACTGGCAGGCCGCGCTGTAGTTGAGCAGCAGGCCCTGTTCATTATAGCCCCACCGGTGATGGCTCTTTTGTGTGCATGGTGGCTGGGCTGGCCAGAGGCTCGACCCCCGAGATATAAGTGGGGCTGAATTGCCTGCGGTGGTGCCCTGTGGCCTCTCCCTGAGATCCCGTTGAGGGGCAGCGGCTGGGGCAGACAAGCGGGCGCTGGATGGGGCATCTCAGAGTGAACCATTGCAGGCAGTCGGGGAGCGAGGACCCCTCTGAAACACCGCTGAGGCCTACTTAGACACTGCTGTGCCTGTCTGCCTGGTACCATCCTGTCGCCGCAACTGTCCAGCCAGTTGGGGGCATAGAGGGTGTTCAGACCAGCTTCACCACCGCCGATGATGTCTCATGGGCCCCCACACTACCACTGACTACCTACCGGCAAATATAAGTGGGGGACCCGGTTTGTGCATTTAAACCACACAATGACGAACAGATACCTCAGCTTTACATGAGTCTGGGCCTGGCTTGACCTTTCCCGCTGGGCCTTGATGGTGCCTCCAGATACTGCCTTGGAACCCGACAGTGCCACTAATTAAGCCATTGTTGGCGGTGGGACCCGGCGAGAGCCTTAACTGGTTTCTCTGGAGCTGCGGGGCGCTGCAGAGAGACTGTATAGTGGCAGAAAATGCAGGGGGCCCTTATGGTGCAGCTTTGATGGCGGGCACCTGTGCACCCACTTCGTCCTTCACGTCTGCCCCTGACCTTTGGTGCAGTGCTTGAGACCCAGTTGTACCTGTGCTGACTCAGTGGGGGCCTTGAAAGGTTGAATGTGCTAGCTGCCTGCCTATCAGAGAATTGACGGCTATACTGAGGTGTGGAGAGGGGCCCACTGGTGGTGACTCTGTTCCTCTTGTCCAGTGCATTTACTTCAACAGCATCTTCTTGGGCACCATTCAACAGGACTATCCTATCACCTTGACAGAGGTCAGGTGCCCCTGTGGATACGAGAGACCTTTTACAACTAGTGCACCCCCTGTGTGATTGCTCGTGCATGAGGTGCGGACTGTCACTCTTGCTCTGGAGGCCTCCCCCGCTACGCTATCCATCACAACACAGTGGGCTGCCTGTCTGCTCAGATCCCTGCCCCTGTGTGATGTGTGGATCTCACTAGACTTCCCTTGACCTACTGGAACGACGGAGAGACAGAGAGGTGTGAGTATCTCACTCAACTGTCGGGCCTAGGGGCTGTTGGCACACACTATGGGGTGCACCAGAAACAAACCGGAGAAGCCTGACCCGCATTCTCGCTCCCGCTCGACTCCCTCAGAGAGATCCCTGACCCAAACACCAGAAGACTATGTTCCCCCTACGGCAGCACCGCCTCACATGGACTAGCTGGAAGTCATCCTTCAAGAAATTTGGGACTCTTGGGTGGCGATTGAACAACGCCTGGGGGCCATCACAACTGACATCAGCCTCCTCAAGGATTATCAACGCAAACTGGGTGGAATGAGTCAAAAAGAATGAACTGGCTCTCTCTGCCTTATCCCCAGGCCAAGCAGATCACTCATCACAGCTCACCCACTTGCGTCGGCAGGTGGAGCAGCTCCAGGACTGAGCGGATGATGCTGAGGGGACAGCACGTATAAATAATGTCTGCATTGTAGGAGTTCCGGTGAGCGCGGAGGGCCACCATGCCACTCAATTCATAGAAGACTGGCTCCAGACCGTGGTGGCACCGACTGGGCTGTCCGAACTGTTTGTGGTGAAGCCACACCAGGTCCCCTCCTGATGTTCTATACCGGGGACTCCGCCACGAGCCATGGTGGCCAAGATTCTTAACTTTAAGGACTGTGATGCGGTACTTTGTACTGCACTTGAAAAGGTGCTTATTCTCATAGAGAATACCAGGGTTTTGCTGTTTGTGGACTATACAATCACCGTCCAGCACCAACGTGCTTCCTTCCAGGAGGTCAAGAAACATCTGAGCACGGCTGGCCTCCAGTATGCTCTGCTGTTCCCAGCCAGGCTCAAGGTGATCCATGAGCAACAGACCATCTTCTTTGAAACACCAGAAGAAAGTATGGGACTGGCTGGAGCAGCATTTTCCGGATTCTGAGCGTAGCAGAACTCCGATGCACGAACTACTAAAGCCGCAGGGAGCTCCGCGGAGACGACGTCGGAGGGCTTCAGATCGGGATGGGCCCAGGGCGGCCCCCTCCATGATGTAGATCACGGAGGGGCAGCAGGAGGCTATCCAGTCGGTGGATACACTGCAACTCTCCAAGAAGCCCATCAGCTCCACCTCATTGCCGGGCAGTGTCTCAGACTCAGATTTGGTTGGCAGTGTGGCATTGTTCCCTTCGATCACCCCACAGATGACACATGATTTATTGGGTTAAAAGTTGCGAGTACTGCACATATGACACTGTGATTTTTTTTAAAGGTTGCCACCAGCAGTTTTTGTTGCTTGAGCTAGTTTGTTTACTCATGGATTGCATTAGTGGATAGGCATCTCTGTATTACCCTACAAATATACCTTGACTTACTGAGCTAAGGGGTGAGAGTAATGACTATGTTACACTGTTTTCCTACTAGAGGCCCGCCAGCAATTCTACAGCATGAGGCAGTCCTGTTTACTCATGGGCTGCATTACCAGCTGGACATTTTTGTTAATAATGTTTATGCTGGATTATAGGAAGTACTGGGGCTCTGGGTCCGTAAGAGCCACACTGGTTGAACTGACTCCATCCTATACCCACATGACATCTCACTGGATGCATCATGACTGCCTCTTAAGCATGGGCACACAGTTTATTTAGTTGTTGTTTGGTTTCTTATGTGGTCGAACGACATTGTCTCGCTGGACCGAGTATTGGGGGAGGGTGTTTCAGTGTTGGACTAAGTCACCTATTGCATTCAATGGACGTAATGTGGGGTATGTTGTGGCAGCTGGTGCTCCCACTTGGGGGTGGGGAATGTTTAAAGGGTCTCGATGCATGCTTACTGTACCAAATGCTTGTAAATTATCACTTGGAATGTAAGAGATCTAAGGTCTGTGCACAAGAGATACAGGGTATTAGCCCAATTACATAGGCACCACGCACATATCACATTTTTGCAGGAAACCCATCTCACTGCCCCAGATGCTCAGACACTATGCAAAAAAATGGAGAGAGCAATTATTCCATACATCCTACTCTGCATTTGCAGAGAGGGGCTACAATATGGCTCCGGCCTGGGGTCTCGTTTGCAGTCTTAGATGCAAGAATTGACACCCAGGGGCATTATGTATTAGTGAGGGGCAAACTGGATGGGGCTCCCATTGTGCTTGGATGCATATAAGTGCCCAACCCGGAGCAAGATGTGTTCCTGGCGCACCTGTTAACAGTATTAGCGGATTGGTCATTGTCCCCATGGGTGCTGGGAGGGCATTTTAATGCAGTTTTAGACACAATGCTCAATCGCTCTCACCCCCCTTTGCCTGGAACTTGCCCCATTTGATAGGCAAAAGCATTAATACAGTGGCTAGATGGGTGGGATCTCTTGGATGTATGGTATTGCCGTAACAAGGGTATGAGAGAATACTCGTTCTATTTTTACCCCCACAAATTGCACTCCCGCCTTGACAGGTTCCTCTGCCCTTTGCGTCTCCAGTCTGACATCCTGCATGCCACTTATTTGGGAAAGACAGTATCCGACCACAATCCATTAGAAATGTTGTTGTCATGGGTCCAAGTCCCTTCCCCGATCCCCATTTGGCGCCCACAGCCCACCCTACTCAAAGATGTGGTATTCCCGGACCTACTTGCTACTTGTATTGATACATACTTCTCCGAGAATTCGGGCACGGCTTCCTCTCCTCAAGTGGAGTGGGATGCCTTTAAGCTGGTGATTAGGGGCGCAGCTATTAGGGCAGTGGTGAGGGCCCGTAGAGAGGTTGTGTGGGAGCTAACGCAGTTGGAGGATAGGCTGGGGTCACTGGAGGGGACTGCGGTTGATGACACTGAGGCAGCTAATAGGCTGCAAGAGCTAGAGTTACCCATGCAGAACTACAAGAACGCCTCCGTGTTATAGACTATAAGGTATACACCCAGAGAACACATACAGATGCCGATAAATCAGGCGCACTTCTGGCCTGCTTAATCCAACCGGATCCCTCACCCACACCCATTCTCTCAATAAATATACCAGCCCAAGGGATAACAACAACGCAGATAAACATCAATACGGCCTTCTGTGACTTTCACACACTACTGTAGACTGCCCGACGCCCCCGGGCACAGTGGCTGTCACCTCCTATTTGCAACAAGCAACACTGCCAAGAGGGCCGGCTGCTGATCCAGAGTCCCTTAGTGAACCTATTTCAGCAGGCAAGAGACAAGAAGCAATCACAGAACTCGCCCACAAAAAAACTCCGGGGTCCGAGGGCCTCCCCGTTGAATTTTACTCCACCCATGGAACACGATTGGTACCTCAATTAGAATTTTTTTTAATAATTCCTCACTAGAGAATGGCTCCCTCCCGCCTACCATTAAGGAAGCATTAGTGACCTCATTGCTGAAACCTGGCAGAACACCTTCACACTTCACTTCATGTAGACCCCTGTCCTTGTTAAATACCGAGTATAAAATTTTGAGTAAGATACTAGCGCGTAGACTACTACCGCTGCTCCTGGGGTTACTGCATACAGATCAGTGTGGCTTCGTTCCCCGACGTAGCACCTCCCTCAATATCCGTTGTTTGTTTCAAATAATGGATGCTGCTCGAGGGCAGTACCCATGTGCTGGCTGTGAGTCCCTGGATATCCGCCACTCTTTTGACACACTGGGTGGGACTACATGATAACCGCATTGACCAGATTTGGCATACCCCAGGCAATCATTAGATGGGTGAAATTATTATATACAGCACCCACGGCCAGGGCTCATATGAGGCCTTATATTTCTGACTCTTACCAGATCTCGCGAGGGATACGACAGGGCTGTCCCCTTTCGTCGCTCCTGTTAATGCTCGCCATCCAGCCTACTGCACAATGAATCAGACAGGAAGCAGGGGAGTGGGGGATACATGGACCCCATGCTGCAGCTTGGGACCACCTTTATACCTGTGGCTCCACATACATTCCGATATTTAAGGATTCAAATCTATAGAGACGCAGGACCTTCTTGAGGGAAACCTTGTCCACAGAGTCAACTTGTCGTGCGCCCAAATCGAATTTTGGACCACATTACCTCTATCAGTAGCGTGGCGCCTGGCGCTGGCAAAGAAGGTCATGCTGCTGCGCCTGCTATATTATTTTGTGAACCTACCAACTGTAGTGCCGGCGTGGGCGTTCAGACTGTTGAACCCCATACTAGTGGAGCTCTCACAGGGAAGAGTGCGCCATCAAATAGGCCTTGCGAAGATACAATTACTGGCATATGGGGGTGGTTTGGGAGTCCCTGATTTTAAAGCATACTGCCTGGTTGGGCAGCTACAGTGGCTGTTTTATTGGTTAGCTGGCTGTAACCTAATGGAAATCGGATACGTGACGGAAAGGATTGGACAGGGTCATCTCCACTCACCAGTGTGCCGACAGGCTCCCTCCTTTTGTGCATAGCCCTGACATATTGGAAGATGGCAAGGAAGTACATTAATTCCATGATTCCTTCCGCACTAAACATACAACTGTGTGGCCTTCCCATGCCCTTAGGTACACTGTACAGCACACAGGCTGTGCCCCCCGGGAGCGGGAGGGGGTACTGACAGTGGGCTCCTTGTTTCAAGATGGCGTTCTGCTATCACACTCTGATTTTAAGCACACATACGGGCTGCTTGAAGACCTCTTTCTTAAACATGCCAGCATTCTTTGGTATGTAGGACGATACTGGGCACCCGAGGGGAGAGAACCAGAGACGTATGTACCACTTTAGGCATTATATACTATGGGACATGGCAGACACCTAGTACGTTGGCTCTACCGTGGGCTCCGAACCAATTTCATGACCCCACACTCTTCCCTAAAAGCTAAATGGGAAGCAGATCTATCCTGTGACCTTTCGGACAAGGACTGGGCCACTCTGTTGGCGTATCCCACAAAAGTCTCTTGTAACTCGAGATTTAAATTAATTAAATTTACCATTCTGCATAGAGCATACTTAACTACACATTAAATCAGCTGTATGTTTCCGTCGGCCTCTTCAGCATGTACCGATCTTATGCTAGGGTTATATCCTAGGCCAAAGAGTTCCAAAGGGGCATTATGCTTTATTGATTTTGCCCTTTTACTGGCAGAGCACCTAATAACCAGATGTTGGAAAATCCCTAGGGCTACACAGATAATTCTATGGCGTGAGGAGCTCATACACTGGGGACAGGCAGAAGGTGGAGCGATACGGCGGGCAGAATATAGGGTGTTGCGTAGGAGGCCTATCTCACTGGAATAGGATGCCCTCTTAGAAAGGTTCAGGCTAAAGGACGAGGTCTCTGAGGAGGAGTAATGGGCATGATTGTTCCCAATATACATACAATAGATGTCTGGCCTACACTAAGGCCTTACTTCCTCCCTATATCCTACCTACAGATTTCTGAGTCATTGTTAAGCGGTTGTTTCTCAAAGCGTTGTAGTGTTGTGAAAAGCATACCTGCTACTTGAGTCACGGACAACGCTGCTCCTCCTAGGTATGTTTGCAGATAGATGTGTTAGCGAGGTTACTGTGCGCAAGGGTCCCCCATTATGGTCATGGCATTTATTTTTATGATGTTATCTGTACCAGAGCCACATAGATCTCTGATATGATGTATGTACCATTTAAAATATTGTGAAAAGTTCAGCAATGTCATTTATAGTGTCAGAGGTTTCAAAACTTGAAAAAATCCTACCTCTTCTCCGTCTTACAATGTTAATACGTATGGGAAGGAACTGCAGCAGAAGGGGCGTGGAGAGATGGACCGCACTGTGATTGTGCATTCAGTGTGGACTCGGGTGGGGTACACATCCCAGAAAGTCCGTGGGGGCTACAGAGAAGCTCTTTTTTAAAATGAGAATTCAATGAAATGTGTCCATTTTTAGCCTGAGGCTGCAAACGTATATAAAAAGTACTATAGTACAAATTCTTGTTATACATATGTTTTTAAAAGAGTTCATTGATCCCCACATGTGGGCGAGACTATTCAGTGCTTATGACTATTGATGAGAACCCCCTGGAAGAGAAGCTCCGAATTTCCACAGAGATGGTAAAGTTTTGTTGCATTTTACTGCATCTCCTTTGTTCTTCAATGCAACCCTTACCCCGCGGCATGAAGCGCAACAAGCAGAAGAGTATTGATTCCCTGTCTGTCCCATCAAGTCCCAAAAAATGTACCCCCTATGGTGACAGCGAGCTGACATTGTACTGCCAGGCACACACTGGTGTGGAGTAGTGGGTATTTCTTCTTGCCGTGCTTGTAACTTGACTGGGACTCCTTAGAAGGTATTTGTTCAACCAAGAGCTCTGGAAAAGTGACACTGGGTCACAAAACACACTCTGGCTGAAGCAACTACCAATATTAATTCACTGTGTTACTAATCAAATATTTATTTACGTCTTAAGTAAATTAAAATTTGGTAATTTGGTAAATACTTTGCGTTTATCTTACATTGAAACTGAACAAATAAATGAAGACTCCAAAAGTAACTGCAGATTTAGTTGCTACTTTGTTAAATCTTATTTTAGGGTGCCTCAAATATATTTTTTGTTTTTGCATTAGTTTACCAGTACCTGAGAGGTAATAAAGTGCTCCAAGTGCTGGGCTCCCTTATCACTTTTATTTTCTGACATACAGGTAGATTATACGTTTGTGTAAACTTTGGTGAAATTTGATGCAGTTTTGAGAAATTTGTACTTTAGGGGTTCTAAAAACATAATAGTGCGGAAAAATGAACTTCATAAACACACCATTTTCTCCTACAAAAACCTTGCTGTATAACAAATGCTAATGGGAAAGGGAGCACAGTTAGGGGAATGCTGATGGGGAGAAGTGCAATAAAGTCTATATACGCCTCCTCAATTTCTCCTATGAATGGCTCATTAGTTTTCAACTCTGCAGTTGTGCACAGCCAACATGAGGCTGATGGAAGAGACAAATTGAGAAAGAGAGACCCAGAAAAAGACTGAAATAAAAGGAGAGCCAGAAGGATGACAGAGAGACATACAAAGAAAAAGACAGAAACTGAGAAGAAAGCAAGAGAACCCCCATAGTGTTTTAAAGTATAGAAAATATCACTTCAGTTGTGCATAGGGACGTTACATGATATGGTGCTTATTGATATATTTCATTGTAACAGCATTAAGCAATATGGAAACTGCAATACTGTATGAATTCAACACAAGTATATGTTTGTGTAAACTGACCAGGTTTTGCTGCACTTGTTTTTCTTTGGGTCATTAATATTTTGATACATTTGTAACCTTAGTTGGTTATTCCCAACTTTATGGTCAATCTGGAACCACTGTTTGTGTTGTTGCCCGCCCAACAGGTAGCACTATTCGGCTCCATGCTGACTCCAAACTGCTCCAGGAAGTGAGAGAGTGGAGCCCATATTTAAGCGCCACCCCGTGTGCTTTCAGTTTCATGTCTTTACCCTTTTAGCGCAGACCATGAACAATTGTTCGTAACAGTTTGCTGATCACTAACTTGGGGGCCCTTTTAGATGCTAAAAATAAGCCACTCCAGACGAGGAGCTGGGAGGACAGTGAAGAGTCTTCGGTTAGATAGAGGATCCACCAGCAAGAGCATTACCGAAAGTAAGTAACTTTTTTTTCTGATGGATATTTCTATCTGCAAATTCCTCAACTTAGAATACATCCAAAAAGCAGTACCTCCCCAAGTGAAGTGGACTCACAACAAAATGTCTTGCATAACCAAGCGGGTGAAATTCCAGCTGAACCAGGCTGCCAAGGCAGGAGCGCTGCATGAACATATGTACCGATGCCTATCTTGCAGTCTGGCAGATATCAAGGACAGGCACCCCTCAAACCACAACAGTGGTAGTGTCCTTGACACCGGTGGAATGGGCTATCAGCCCTTCTGGAGCCTGAATCTTGGCAATTGCATAGCAGATCTTAATGCAGATGTCAATCTACTTTGACAGGGTCCTCGTATGCATAGTCTTCCCTTCCTTGCTTCGAGAAGACCCCAAAAAGTTGATTGTCCACTTCACGGTCCCTGGTACTATCAATGTACAAATGTAAGCCCCTATTGGGGTCCAACCAATGGAGCCTTTCCTCCTCCTCCTTTGAAGGGTGAGGGGGGAGCAAAGAACTCCAGTGGAGTGACTGACTGGCCAACGTGAAAGAGAGCTTTCAGGACAAAGTCCGTCCGAGTCCTCAACACCAATTTGCCTGGAAAGAAGATGGTGAGAGTGGTTGCAATGAAAGTGCCTGCAGTTCACTCATGCAACAAGCTAAAGTAATCACATTAAAGAAAACAATCTTCAAGGTCAGGAGCTGTAGCGAGCAACAATGCATAATCTCAAAAAGGCATACACATGAGGAATTTCAAGACCAAGTTAAGGTCCCACTATAGCATCACAAACAGTTTAGGAGGGAGCATGTGTGTCAAACCTTTAATGAGCCTCTTCATAACAGGTTATTTAAACAAGGAGGGTTGGTTGGACAAAGGTAGAAAGTCTGAAAGGGCAGATAAATCACCTTTTACAGTACAGCTTTAACTGCAGAGCCTTGCTGGGCTAATGACAAAATAAACAAAAGATTATCCAACAGCATCACCGGTTAGAGATCAGTGTCCCGGGTGCCACACCAGATTACAAACTTCTCTCAATGCCCAGCATAGACGGCTTTCGTGGAAGGATGTCTAGTGGCAAAGATGACATCCACCACTTCAGTTGGCAAATTGAATGCAGTTAATTGCCGCTGCTCAATCTCTGTGAAGATTTGGGTGGAGGGTCATGTCCTGCTGCTAAGATAGGATTTCCCCCCGAAGTGGTAGCCTGATCAGAGGACCTGCACTAGGATGACTTGGGTCCAGTCAATTTTTATTTTTTTGAGATCCCGGGCTGTACAGTAGTCCTTTGTAACATTACAGCTGGTATGCGTCTCTCAACAGGTTTTCTCACTATAGTGCGCTAAATTGTCAACATTGCACATTCTCAAAGGTGGTGAAAATATCTAGCCAAGGCTCTCCCCACTGGTCGAATATGCCCTGCGCCACCTTGCGATGTAGACCGCCACTCATGATCTGCCTACACCGTCTCCTCAGTTTGTATGCTTTGGCATTCAGGGACCATGCTAGGTGGTTGGACCAGGAAGATGTTCTGGGTCTCAGCAACCACCATAGACGAAAAGAACCTCTTGGCCCAGTACTCAGGACCCTTACCGCCCTGATTATTGCAATACCATATAGCAGTGGTGCTGTCCGTGACACCCTGCACCAGCCTACCTCTGATGGAAGGTAGGAAAGCAATCCAGGCCAGATGGATAACCCGTAGCTCAAGTAGGCTGACTTGGAGCCAGCCCTCCACTACAGACCAGAGGCCTCCGATCTTCACCTCTCCCATATAATTACCCCAATACAGTAGTGAAGCATTCGTCACCACTGTCAGCGCTGGGTGGGGGAGAAAAAGTGGCCTGCCGCAACATAGATTGTAAATGGTCAGTCAGTGCTGCAGATCTTGCGCCATCTCCTCCGAGACCTGGGTAATGACAGAAAGGTGGTACTTAATGGTAGGCCCACTGGGGCTTTCGGTGCCACTACTGGACTGACATGCCATTTGGGGTAGTTGACAAGCAGGCTAATATGCCAAGAAGCCACAGAGACACTGTCATCAGGATCTAGAATTGAGCCTGAATATCCTGGACTCGCTGTGGCAAAGGAAAAGCCTTGAACTCCACCATATCCTGGATCGCTCCAATGAATGGAAGCCTCTGTGATGGAATCAAGTAGGACTTCAGCTTGTTTATGATAAAACCTAATGATGTCAGGACTCCAGCTGTTGCCTAGAGCTGGTCCTCAACTGACTGCCACAAGCCTGCCTTCAGCAACCAGTCATAGAAGTATGGAAATACAGAAACTTCTGACCGCCAAAGATGGTCAGTGACCACCACCATTACTTTTGTGAACACCCAAGGTGCTCTGGTGAGGGTGAAGAGGAGCAAAGAAAACTGGAAATGCTCTTGCCCATGAAGCTGCAGGATTGGTATATGAAAGACACGTTCTGCAAGTCGAAGGACACCGTGTAGTCTCCTGGATCAAGGGCAGAAAGGATCTAAACCAATGTGAGCATTCTGAATTTGTCCTACTGCAGGCAGTTGTTTAGTGGTTGGAGATCCAAGATAGACCTGAGACCCTTGTCCTTTTTCAGGACAAGGAAGTAGCAGGAATAACAACCACAGCCTTTTCTCCAAATCCAGTACTCCTCTATGACATCCTTGGAGAACAATAGGTGTACGTCTTGCAGCAGGATGAGCAAATGCTCTTCTGAAATTCGTTCTGGTGTTAGAGGAATATTGGGTTGGGAAGAAAAGAAAGGGTAGGGCATAGCCCTGTTAAACAATCTGCAAGACCCATCTGTTGGTCAAGATAGATCGCCAACCAGGGAGGAAACTCTGAATCCTGCCCCCAGCAGTTGTGCATGAGCTGTTGAAGACCAATTAAACTGTTTTTTGGGCCACTGTAGGAAAGAGGAGCTGGAGGACTGATGCCCTTGCTGACCTGCTTGCTATCTGCTGGTTCCGCGTCCGTGGGCCTGAAAGGACTGGGCTGTCTGCTGCATCACTGTCTGGGAAGGCTACATCTGTCTATATGCCAGCCCCTTGGAATAGTCCTTAAATGTTTGGAACTAGTAGGTAAATTGCTTTGTAGGGGTCAACATCTCTAATGAGCATGCTATAGGTCTGCTATCTTAAAGTGTTTGAAAGCAGAGTCTGCCTTCTGTCGGAAGAGGAGAGAAGCAAAAAAGGGTATATCCATTAGTAATGCCTAATAATTTGTTGGATCTCATTAGGCAGGTCTAAGAAGCACAATACTGGTACCAACTGCCCTGCTACTGCAGTCTGTGGTATCCAACCCTACACAGATGACGTGGTTGGCTGCATCCTGTCCATCATCAGTCGTCTGAGCCAAATAGGTCCCAAGTTCCTCTAAGACTGTCGGCAAAATCTTGCTGGCCATGTCCCAAAGAGCATGTGTATACTGGTCCAAAAGTTAGACTGCATTTATGGATCTCAGGACAAGGCTGGCAGAAGAAAACAATTGTATGCCAAAGATATCAACCCTTTTGGATCGTCTATCCAGGGATTATTCTTCATTTTACTGACTGAGGCCTGTACAATCAGAATCTCCAGAGTAAGGTGCCTGGTAAGAAACTTCAGTTCACCAGGCACTGGTCTATGTTGCCTGGCCACATGCTGGCTAACAAGCGGGCAAAACATGGTTTCAACCACGTAGCCATCACAGTACATGTCATTAAATGGATGCAAGAGCTCAGAAAGTTGCCGGCTTAGGCTGCAAAATTTCTGTCAAAACATTCATTTTTTGCTCTCAAGGCAGCTGTTAATTCTAGTATTTCAGCTGCCCTACTGAACCACCACTTTAAATGAGGTGCTTTTCCCAGCTGGTGTCCCATGCGGTGGATCGGTCTTTGTCTCAGAGGATTTATCAAGACCACTGGGGTTTGGTAAATCAACGTCTAAGGCATCATCATCAGAATAATGAGGGGGGAGCAAGCCCCTCGTCTCTCCATCATCATCAATATCTTCAGGTGCAGCCTGCTTTGACGGAGGATTAGAGTCAGAACCAAGAAGAAAATAGGCCCTCTGCTAATAGTTGCAACGCAGTAGCGGCACCAGGTCAGTCTGGCTGCATTACAACTGATAACGCTTTTATAATTTGTTAGCATGAGCTTGGGCTGACCTTGCTTCGGGGTACGACATGAGTGCTGGTGGAGTTGGGGTGATGGTGACCATCTTGGATCTCGGGACCAGAGTAGGTACCAACCCAGTAGCTGGTTCCATGGAGACAGACGCCGCTAGGGAAGGATCTGTGAGAAGTTGGCCTGGTATATGCTGTCCACTAATTAAAGTGGGCACCTTGTACCAGTCCAAACGACCCTTATGATGTATGAGGTCAAAGATAACCTTTAGAAAGCTATCCTAGTGGTAGCTGTGGAGAGCAGCCTTCAGGCTTAATCTTGAAGGAATGTAAAGCAGCTTGTTTTACCAGAATAGCACCTCCTGAATGATTAAATGAAGGAGAACCACACAGTAGTTATATAATCAATCAATCGGGGAATTGTAAGCACGCTACTCACCCGTGAGGGTCTCAAGGCGCAGAGGGGGGGGGGGTCTGCAGATCTGTTTAGCCGAAGAGCCAGGTCTTGAGGGTCTTCCTGAAGGTGTTCAGGGAGGGGGCGCGTCTGATGTCTGCCGGTAGCTCGTTCCAGGTCTTGGCTGCAATGTGAGAGAAGGATCTTCCGCCTGCTCTGGCTCTGTGGATGCGCGGGGTTTCGGCCAGTGCGAGGTTGGAAGATCGGAGGTTTCTTTTGGGTACGTGGAAGTTGATTCTGTCGTTGAGGTATTTGGGTCCGTTGTTGTGTAGGCATTTGTAGGCGTGAGTGAGGATTTTGAAAGTGACTCTTTTCTCCACGGGGAGCCAGTGGAGACTTCGTAGGTGTTGACTGCTGTGTTCGTGTCGGGGGATGCCGAGGACGAGTCTGGCGGCGGTGTTCTGTATTGTCTGGAGTTTGCGGAGTAGGGACTTGTTGATGCCTGCGTAGAATGCGTTTCCATAGTCCAGTCTGCTGGTGATGAGTGCGTGGGTGACTGTCTTCCTTGACTCAGGGGGGATCCACTTGAAGGTCTTGCGGAGGATGTTGAAGCAGCTGGAGGTGACGGTGTTGACCTGTCGGTTCATGGTGAGTGATGAGTCGACTACGATGCCGAGGTTCTTGGCGTGGCCTGAGGGGGTAGGTGGGCTTCCGAGGGTGCTCGGCCACCAGGTGCTGTCCCATGCAGAAGGGGTGGTACCGAGGACTTCTGTCTTCTCAGCTTTGAGCTTCAGGCAGCTGTTGGTCATCCAGACTGCGACGTCTTGCATTCCTTTCTGGAAGTTGAGTTTAGCAGTGGTGGGGTCTTTGGTGAGGGAGAGGATGAGCTGGGTGTCGTCGGCGTAGGATACGATGTTGAGGCTGTGTTGTCGGACGATGGCTGCGAGGGGGGCCATGTAGATGTTGAAGAGGGTGGGGCTCAGTGATGAACCCTGTGGGACTCCGCAGGTGATTTTCGTGGGGTCGGAGAGGAAGGGTGGGAGCCTGATCCTTTGGCTTCTTCCGGTGAGGAATGATCGGATCCAGTCCAGGGCTGTTCCTTGTATGCCTGCGTCGTGTAGTCTGGCGACTAGTGTGCGGTGGGAGACGGTGTCGAAGGCTGCTGATAGGTCGAGTAGGATGAGGGCTGCGGAGTGGCCTTGGTCCAGCAGGGTGCGGATGTCGTCTGTGGCGGCGAGTAGGGCGGTCTCTGTGCTGTGGTTGCTTCGGAATCCGGATTGGGACGGGTCGAGGACGGCGTTCTCTTCAATGAATCGTGTCAGTTTCCTGTTGACTGTTTTCTCTGCAACTTTGGCTGCGAAGGGGAGGAGCGAGATGGGCCGATAGTTCTTGAGGTCGGTGGGGTCAGCTGTGGGCTTCTTGAGCAGGGGTCTGACTTCCGCGCGCTTCCAGTCGTCTGGGAAGGTGCCTGTTTTGAAGGTGGTGTTGATGGTGCGTTGTAGTTCGGGTGCGATGGCGGCTGCGGCTCTGTGGTAGATGTGAGGGGGGCAGGGGTCGGTGGGGGCCCCCGAGTGGATGCTTTTCATGGTCGAGGCGGTGTCTTCGGCCGTGATCGGTGTCCAGTTGGAGATGGTGGGCTGGCTGGTGTTTCTGGTGGGCGGGGGCCGTCTGTGGCGCCTGGTGGATGGTCGATGAAGTTGTCGTAGAGGTTTTTGATCTTGAGGTGGAAATAGGTTCCAAGCTTGTCGCAGAGGTCTTGGGATGGGGTGATGTCTGTGGCTTCGCTGCCTGGGTTGGTGAATTCTTGAATATAAAAATATGTATTTATTAATATAACACTCTCTACTATCCTCTACACGAGGATAGAACACAAAGCACACAATACGAGATCAATAGAACATTTGTAAGTAGCACAATACACAGTGGGCTCCAGGGGGAGACCAAACCATATACTAAAATAGTGGTATAACAGTCACGACTGAGATCAAGACAAGGTCTGGAGCACGTGGAATCGCTGGGACCCCAAGGAATCACCCAAGGTGAGTAGACAGGGACCCCATGGAGGCCGGGTGCAGTGTGGGAACACGACCACGGGCTCCGTACAATTCTACGGGGAAGTCGCGGTTACACTTTTAAAGTTTAAGGACCTTTCTAGGAGGACTTCGGGCAAAAATGTTGGAACTTAAGAGTTTGAAGAGCCACCCCACCCGTGGATACCGAAGTACCACAGTTACCTATCCCAGAGGAGCCGGGTGCATAGGTCTGAAGTGGCGTCGGAAACTGCTGTCGTTCTCAATGGAGAGCTGCAAAGAAGTATTGCTGCCGTGAAGGTGAAAAGGGTCCGGGGGAATCCAAGCCTGGATCCGAGGAAGATGGAACCTGAAAGCAGAGGGGACAGAGTCTGGGTCACTTCAGAGTGACCAGGGGCCTGGTAGACGAATGCCCACCGATGTCGGGTGCTTCAGGTGCGAAGAAGGGATGCTTGACTCTGCAGCCACAAGGACCAGGAGATGTCGAGGACAACCAGGAGCCGGAGGTGAGCTGTCCCACAAAGGATGTCGAGTGCTGAGGGGTCGGTGTCCGGCTGGAGCACCAACAAGCCTTGACAAAAGCAACCCACGCAGGAAGGTCAAGCAGGTTACAGTGTGGACCAGCAAGGTCCAAGGGACTCACCAAGCAATGGGGAGTCAGGGCACGTCTGTAGCAACCAGGAAAACCCAACAGAAATCAAAGTGACCCTCAGGGGGACCCACAAGCCGAAGGACCAGGAGTCGCGAGGAGACCTCGAGCAAGATTGCAAAGTACCAGCCCACGGAGCACTCGGTGCAAGGAGGCCGGAGTTCTTTGGTACAAATACTGCTCAGGGTCAGGACTGCATGGAGTCCAATGCACAAGGTCGGGAATTGTCAACAAGCATATGCACTTGCAAATGGACGCGGTGCACAGGGGTTCGGGTTATGCAGTCCCCACGAGGGTTACTCGCCTCAAACTCGGTGAGAGGGCATTTCGACCTCAGGGACCTTCGAAAACCCACCTCCTGTGTTGCTGAAATCTTCGGAGTCCGCAGGAGCTCAGGAGCAGCAGACCGGTCAGTTGCGCTTAGGTGCCTGCGAAGCAGGGGAGTGACTCCTTCACCCCAAGGGAGATTCTTCAGATGTCTTTAGTGCACCACAGGTCCTGCACGGAGCACGGGCACAGACGAAGCTTTGGACGGAGAGGGAGACGAAGTCGGGCCCAGTCGAAGTCCAGCGAAGTCCAGAGTGTCCAGACGGTCGAAGGTCAGTGGTTCCTTCTTGTAGAATCTTGTCCAGGTAAAATCTAAAGTCTTACAGCCAGGTAAGCCCTTTTGTACCCACGGGAGAGGGTTGGACAGATTCAGGGGACCCTCCTAGGTGAGGGTCAGGACAGAGGGGTGGTTACACCCATGTCCTTTGTCCAGTTTCGCGCCAGAGCAGGAGCCAATGGCTCCCAGAACTGGTTTGAGCTGGACTATGGACAGGGACACCAAATGTGCCCCAGATGCAGACTTTCAGGCACTCTCAGAGTGCACCCACCCAACCCAAATACACTAAATCCTGTCTGGGAGGTGGTCACACCTCCTTGTGACAGGATGCCTATTGTGCTGCCTTCCTCTGCTCGAGCTTGGATCAGCAGCAGGAGGGCAGAAATGTGTCTCTGGTCGGCAGCATCCATTTTGTGCTGTCCGGGTCGAGAAGGCTGGCACCGGTTAGACCAGTGACCGCACGAAGCTCGCGTCTGAAGGGTGGAATCATACCTCCCACACCAGTTACTGGTGTGGAGGTATGATTCCAAGGTGTTTGATACCAAACACGATATGTTTCTATGCAGCTGTTTTCGAGATAGCATTTACCGCGAGGGTATAATGCACCTCTACCTATATGTCCGGCTGAATCACAGACAACCCGGGAGAATGGTCTTCGAAGGCTGCAAAGGGGCTCTGCTCATGCAGGGGCACCCTCTCACTAAAAACCCTGCACCCTGCCTTCAGGATTGATAAGGCCTGCTATAGAGGTGACTTATAAGTTTTAAGTGTAGTGACCTATAGACCTAAGGACCTCAAGACCTGGCTCTTTGACTGATCCGGAGCCGCCCCCCCTCACCCTCCCCCAGCGCCTTGAGACCCTCGCGGGTGAGTAGCGCGCTTCACAAACCCCTGATTGATTGATTGATTGATATCTAAAGTAAGTGGTGCAAGCACCATCTTACACAGGCTGCTGTAGCAGACCTGGAGTTCCATTTTGCATGGCCTCTCATGGGTGGCATAATACATGCTTCAGCCCATGGGAGGCCTCTGGGGTACCTATGCCCTTGATACATGGGTACCATATACTAGGGACTTATAAGGGTACTCCAGTATCCAATCTGGAGTGTACCAAAGTACATGCATGTCAATTTAAGGGATAAAGCAGATAGACTGGGGTCCTGATTAGCAGGATCCCAGTCAGACTAGTCAAAAACAGTGAGACATCAAGCAAAAAGTGGGGGTAACCATAAGAAGCAGATCCTACTTTCCTACAGGATCCACCAGCGGAAGAGCAACAGGAGGCCCCTGTGGTGCTGTGGGGCCCAAATGCAAGCCAGAGGGAGCTGGACCTGCTATCTGTGACATGAGAAGAGTCTTGAAGACTGGACCTTTTGTACGTAGGACAAAGAAGTTGACTCCAAGGCTCATAATGTTAACCCTGTTAAAGCTGCTGGGACACAACAAGCTACAAGAGGCCTTTTCCTGCAACTGCCCAGCTGATCAGGACTGGACCCTGCTGTGGCCTCCACATGCCACCATGTAAGTCTCTATGTGCCTCCCATGAGGTCCTGTGGGCTTCAGAATTGTTCTCCTGTGGTGAATTGATAAAAGAGCAATTAATGGATGGAATGCTGAACAATGTCAGACATTCACCCCCAGTACAGAGATCAAGGCCTAAATTCATTGTTTTTTTGCCCACCATGGCATTCCAGTTCAAACCCAGCCATATACAAATCAGCCTTGACCCTCCTCCCCAAGGGGACAATCCAGCCTGAACTGCCAGGCCAGGTCCTCCCTGGACCGGAAACAAGCATCCTGGGACCGGTTTCGAGGTATCACCCCTCATGAGCCAGGCTAAATTGAATCCTGTGGTGGATTGAAACTTAAAGGACTAAAGTCAGAAGCTAAAATCTGGACATACCTGGCTGGTGCACCTGACCTGTGCTACCTCAGCATCAAATTGTGTATAGGTCTCATTCTATCACAGCCATTGACTATTATTGCCACTTGGAGCTTCTTGGCTCTGTTGTTACTAAACCTTTAAAAAATCATAACTGTTTCCTCCTATTGGATTTTTTAATTTGCAGTACTTTTGTTTTTTTATGCTGTATTTTATTTTTTTAATTAGTTTTGGGATTTTTATTGTTTTACATTTCGACTTTATTACTGTTTTAGTACTGCATAAATACTTTACACATTGCCTCTAGGTTAAGCCTGACTGCTTTGTGCCAAGCTAGCTGAGGGTCAAGCACAGGCTTATTTAGTGACTGTTGTGGTGCATCCTAGCAGGGATTGTGATTATTATTTGAGGTGGGTTCTCACGCCTCTTAACTGATATCTCATTCTCTTAAGATACCCTATGACCTCTCTCTTTAGGTACCTCACCAACTCTCTTCAATGTTTAGAAATATGGCAGCGATATTCAAGCTTTACCTCTCCTAAAACTTAAAAATGAGTCGGTTACAAAATCCTATTTATTATGTCTCGAAGTGCTTTGTCGTTTGCATCCTTCACTCAGTTTGTCACAGCTGATCTTAGTGGTGAAAGCTTTCATTCATTTGTCTTGATCTGTTTAATCTGATATATGCAGGAGGGTCCTCTTAAGTCAGTCTCTAGACTGCAACATATTCAAAATGCATTAACCATGGTAATTTTGGGCTTAAATAATTTGATCCAGCTTCTAATAATACGAGATCTGCATTGGATGCCCACTGGTAAGGTTTCTTACCTTTTGCACTCCATTTTCTGCAAAATTGTTCCCTTGATTCTGGCTAATCAATTTCTTCATTCTTGTCACCAAGAGAAATTTGAATTCCAGCTACATGCTTCTGCTGGTCACCCTTGTAAGCAGGCTGACAAAATGGGGCAGTAGATCATTTTTAATGTTACAGAATGCCATGTCACTCTTCTTGAAGAAAGAGTCAGCTCTGTTAACATATCTTAAACATCCGAAAACATGGCTATTAGATAATTGGTATAGTTGAATATTGTCTGATTTGAATGTCTAGTCACGTTTTTCGATAACGCCAAAAGACCTTTACTAAGGGTGGATTACTAGTACTCCATAACTATAGATGCATAGCTCCATCTCACGGGTTCTCGTCTGAACTCACAGAATCCAGTTTTACCATCAACACCGTAGTTCTTCCTGATAAGAAAGGGGCAATCAGATGCCAGTCGGGTGCCATTAGTGGGTGAAAAAGAAAGACGTTGGAGCAGGATCGCATGGTTGATGGTGTTGAAGGTGGCAAAGAGGTCCAAAGGTTTCAGGACTCCTTCGTCGCTTTTATCACCATTCTCAGATCGTCCACAGCAGATGTTACAACCTACTCAGTTCCTGTGCAGTGTCTAAATCATGCTTCTTTATGATCATGTAACTGCTTATTGTCTTTAATGAAGTTTTGTAACTAGGACACCTTTTTCAAGGAGTCTAGTGGAGATGGGTAGTAAACAAATAGGCCTATTATTTTTCGGAGCAGGACTATCTAGTGATAGTTTCTTCTGTAAAGGCCATATAATAGAATCTTTAAAACATTAAGTGAAGATTCCTATAGCCAATACAGTGTTTATAATCCCCTTGAGAGAAAACCCGGTATAGGGTCTGATTTAAGATGACACCCTGGCATGACCAGAATCAACTAGAACACTGCCTCCTGGACAGGAAGCTCCTACAACATGCTTCCATCTCCTTGGACTAAGAAGCCCACTTTCCCTAGGTTCTGATTGTCACTGCTGGCAGTCACTTTGGGGAAAGGGGTGTGGTGGACTTGGCCCTGCCTGCAGGGTCATCCCTAAACTTTTTGCCTTCAACCCTCCCATTTTTAGAACCTGTTTTTGTGAGGTGTTAGGACTCTGTGCACTTTATCAACGCTAACTAGTGCTAAAGTGTTTGTGCTCTCTCCCTAAAGCATGGTGAAATTGGCTTACACCCAATTGGCACATTTAATTTACTTGTAAGTCCAAAGCAAAGTGGTACTGCATGTACCCAGGGCCTGTACATTAAATGCTACTAGTGGGCCTGCAGCACTGAGTGTGCCATCCACTTAAGTAGCCTTTTAGACATGTCTCTGGCCTGCCATTGAAGCCTGTGTGTGCAGTTTTAAACTGCCATTTCGACCTGGCAAAATAAACCTTTTGCCATGCCTAAACCTTCCATTTTACTACACATGTCACTCTTAGGGTAGGCCCTAAACAGACAATTGGGAATAGTGCAGTGTATTTAAAAAGTACGACATGTACTTTTAATTTCTACATGTTCTGGCAGTGAAGAACTCTTAAATGTATTTTTCACTACTGCAAGTCCTGCCTCTCCTATAGAATAACATTGGGTTATCTTATTACATTTAATAAGTGCTAACTTCCAACTGGGAACAGGTAAGAAAGTAGAGTTTGGTGTCTAAAGAAATGTCATTTAAAGCCAACTTTAATGGTAAAGTCGGATTTTAAGTCACAATCTGTAAATGCCACTTTGCCAAGTTGCTATTTTCTTGTCCCAACCAGTTGGTGCCTGCAGCCTGTATCCTGAGTTACATGACTAAGTGTAGCTGGCAGTTGGTCTTTGTGTATTGCTCCCAGTGAGACAAAGTGAAGATAGGTGTTGGCAGGATGGGCCACTTTGACTTAACAAGGGTGGCGGAGCTTTCACCTACCACACTTGCACATTACAAAGGCTCTGCCTGAGCACACTCACAGAAGGTTTGTCACTAGTCTTTTGTGTCCCCAGACAAGCTGGGGCCAGGGCAGGGAGGAATGGGATTCCTGACACCTCAGTGGGGTGGAAGGCTCTAGAAACGTCTACATCAAAATGAGCACCAGGTAAAACTAGTGAACCTCAGACACCAATTCTTCAGTACACATCTGGACCTGTGGAAGACTCAGAAGAAGGACTGCTGTGCTACAAGAAGCACTGCCACTCTGCTGCCTCGCTGCCCTCCTGCTTCAGTGAGAAGGGCTGGACCTCCATCTTGGACCCAGGACCAGCAGAGTGATTCCAAGGGCTAGTTTACTGGCATCCTGATCAGAGCCTCAGAGACAGATCAGGCTCCAACAACCTTGAACCCTTTACCTGTACTCTGCCAGCTGTGAGTCCTGTCCCTTCAGGTGATGCCACCCCAGCCCTTGACCCTTGGAAGTGGGCCTGAAGGTGCAATGCCAGCCCATCTTTGATCCCAGCAGAACTAAAGCAGTGCGACGAACAGCCTAGCAAGCCTCTGCATTGCGTTGCGATGCATCCCTGAAGCAGGACTTCGCATCCCAGCCCGTAGCTCACTGGAACCGCTACTGCGCAACACATCTCCATGCAAGGACATTGCATCTCCACCACAGCTCTTCAGAACCATCACTGCGCTACCAAACTCCATTCACGGACCTCGCCTCGGCACCGCAGCTCCTCTGAACTGCCAGTGCACGACGCATCACTACGCAAAGACCTCGTATCGCCTCTGCTGCGTGACGCATCGTCGGTGTGAGGCTCCACATTCCTAGGCAACCAGGATTCAAGTGGTTGTTGCTTGACCAGTGTTTCACCCCCCTCAACCGGTAAACCACTTTCTTACAGGGTGTATATACAGACTAGTGCTGGTTCTCTTATTGTTCCTGGACAATGAGGGGCAAGGTGCTACTGGGCTGTATATATGTCAGCCTGACATTTCCCCGTGCTGTAGACTTAGAAGCTTAAAGTGTTCTTTGAGAGGAACAGGGATGCATGCCACTATTCCTCCCATTGTAGCTGCAAAAATAGGAGTCTACTGTTTTCTCCATTATGAGTCTGCTTCAATGCTTGCTGGCCTCTGAACAGGCAAACATCCAGTACAGATCATCCGAAATTGTAAGAACTGTCAGTTTCTTTCTACTTGCCCAGAATGAACCAGAAAGGACCCCTCACCTAACCCGAGAGGAAGTATCCAACCTGGGACAGACCCCTAGGCATCAGAGACTGCTGAACCACTGCCTTCACCCACAGTATTATTTGGATAGTGGCTATCCTTTCAGAATGTTGTGCTGCACTTCCACTTTTGGATTCCTGCTAAATGCAGGAATCTCACCTGCAATTTAGCATGTCTGCAACCAGATCCAAACTATATGAGTAGGAATGCATTTCAAGGTAGGACAGACTTCATTGGTCCCCACAGTGACTATATGCATACTTATTGTAGGAAAGTAGGATCTGCTTTCATGGTTACCCCCACTTTTTGCTGGTGTTATTCTGCTTTATGACTAGTCTGACTGGGATCCTGCTAATCAGGACACCAGTCACTGTGATTTCTCCCTAAATTTGACAGTGGTAAGTACCTTGGTACCTTCCCAATTGGCTACTGGTGTACCCTTCTAACTCCCTAGTATATTTAAACTGAGGTACCTAGGGCATAGGTACACCAGGGATCTCCCTTGGGCTGCAGCATGCATTGTTCCTCCCAGGGGAGTTCACTTAAACTGTGACTACCGGCCTGCCATTGCAAAAAGTGTGAGTTGGTGCTTGAACCTCTCACAGCAGATATAAGTTTCCTTATATCTGAGGTCACTACACTTAAAAGGTATAAGTCACCCCTATGGCTAGCTCTTCGGTTCTGAGGGCAGGGTGCTTGGTTATAAGTGTGAGGGTGCCCCAGAATGAGCAGGACACCTCTGCAAACCCCGGAGTCGATTCTCCAGGCTTTGTAAGTGCGGTCAGCCATTTAATACATATACAGGACATCAAGTCAATTACGAGATGTCCAACTATATATTGGCTGCACCGAAACCGGTCATGTTTGGAATCAAACCTGTTGGAATCCTACCCCAACACCGATTCCAGGGCTGGATGTAGGATCCCATGTACTGGGGGGGCTCCCCTAGGGTGCCCCCTTCTATTCCCGGTACCAGCCTTTCAGGGTCTAACAGCAAGCTAGTGCTGCTGCCGACCACAGACACATTTCTGCCCTCCTGCTGCTGAGCTGAGCTCCAGCAGGGGAAGGTAGAACAATAGGTTTTCTGTCACAGGGAGGTGTGACCACCTCCCAGACAGGACTTAGTGTATTGGGCTGGGGTGGGGGTGCTTGCCAGGGCCACCAGACTGCTTTGAAGGACACATTTGGTGACCTCCTTGCATACTCCAGTTTGCTCAAGTTCAGGGAGCCCTAGGCGCCCGCTCTGGCGCGAAACATGACAAAGGACATGGGAGTATCCTCCCCTCTGTCCAGCCCCTCCTCTGGGAGGGACCCCTGAATCGTTTCAACCCTTTCCCTGGGGTACTTAAGGGCTTACCTGTGGGTGGCTCTTCAGATTCGTTGTGGGACAAGATTCGAACCCGAAACCACTTCAACTTCTATAGTCTGGGCACCCGGACTTCGCCTGGAACTGAGACTGCACCAAGGAAGACTCCTGCTGCTCCTGATCTCGTTGTTCTCCAAGTCAGGTGGGGTCTCTTCAGGGTCCACTGGGAAGGGTCCATCTTCTTTAAAACTGCAACTGCGACTTTCCCATTGACTTGCATTGAGTACGCAGCTGTGTTTCCACCCCGCACACAGCCTCCGTGGGGTACCTGGATACTCACCTTGGGTGGTTCCTTGTGTCCCCAGCTCTTCTAAGTCTCCTGGTCCAAGTCCCGATTTCGGTCACAGTTCGCATTCCACTTCTTTAGTATATGGTTTGGTCTCCCCTGGAGACCACTGTGTATTGTGCTTACTTACCTCTTGCAATTGAAGTTTTACTGTGTATTTCTATTATTATTGCAGGCTAGGGGATATACCAATGTGTTAGTGAGTGTTGTGTAATAAATAGACATATTTTTATGACTACACTGTGTGGTTCTTTTTTGTTTAACCTACACTACATGATTAGATCTGGTTCTAACACTCCTTCTGGACTAGGACTGAAGGCTGCTCTCCACAGCTTCCACTTAGAGAGCTTTCTGTGGTTGTCTAAGACCGCTAAAATCACCATAAGGGTTGTCTAGATTAGTGCAGGGTGCTTCACTTAAATAAGTGTGCACCATATACTAAGCCAGCATCCTACAGTTATTGACAAAGTGCTTGCAATAACCATTGTTTTCCACCAAGGTTAAGGAATTAAATAATGTTTGTGCAAAGTGCATAGTTTATATTATAAGTAGAACGAGCATCATTTATGGCGCATGGTATTGCCAGAGTTGCACCCAAACCTCTTTCTTTCAGGTGCCCTGCCACGTCATGCTCCTACTGTGAAACCCACTGACACTACACATCCATTACGATGGTGGTGATCCATCCACAAACCTTTCTTCCAATTGCTGTTAGCCCTGTTGCTTCTCCATTACCTGGCTCATTTCACTCCTGTTTTAATACGCCAGCCAGTTGCTCTCAGAGAGGTTGGTCTCTTATGCATCCACATTGCTACCAGTGCCTAAAACCCAGCTCCTTTGCAAAAACTTAAAATCAAGAGCTAATTCAGTTTGTGGTGTGTATTTACAAATAGACAAAAATATTATCCACGGGGCAAAAAATATTGTTGCTTGTATTTGGGGTCATATTTCCCACTTTAGGATAGGCTGGGTCTGGTGGTTTTATGGACTAAAGCGTCCACTGTAGGGGCCTGTGTTCGACATCATTTACAGGTTAAAATCACGGCGGGGCCACTCAGCCTTTCATCCTTCTGAGGTCGATAAAATGAGTACCATTGAGTTGGGTAACGATAAACATATGTTATTCAACGGCTAGATACCCATGGGTGAATGTGCGCTTTACAAATACATGTTATGTTATGTTAGGGTAATGGAGAAAAGAAAATGCTATGGTGGGAGTTGGGTGCGAAGAAGAGGGGTACATTAAGTGTTAAAACAAGTTTCTTACCTGTATGCTGTGGTTCTCCAGTATTCATAGCTTTCATAGATTCACATGCTTGAGTCTTCCCCGTCGCTGAGGTGGGAATCCCACGGTAAATATAACTAGTAGTATTAGATAGATTATAATTACAGTTCCCCATAGGACTGAGTAGGAATCCAAATTGTTCTGTACTCAACCAAAGTTCAGCCAATCAGAGCAGAGCTTGCACCCTTTTCCTCCTCTGCAGTGGCTTCATACCTCAGATTTCGAAGCACGAGTGCATAACATTGCCCATGATGTGAGAGAAAAAATCCACGAGATGAGCGACTGAAGGAGAGGTGGGTGGGTCGCATGTGAATCTATGAAAGATATCAATATTGGAGAACCACATTGTATAGGTAAGTAATTTGTTTTTTCTACAGTATAGAATCTTTTATAGATTTACATGCTTGAATCTGAATAGCTAGCAGTATACCATTAAAAGAACAGTGACATATCAAAAATTCTATGCAGAGGCGAGTCATATACATAGATATTTAAGTATTCACAATGTAGAGTATCAAATAGTAAATTTTATAAATAAATACAAACGAGCTCACCTTATTGAAACAGGTTTCGGAGCACTCCTTGACTCACCGCTGCATCTTTATCGCTGGCAGCATCCAGACGGTAATGTCTGGTAAAAGTATGCCTGTTAGACCATGTGGCTGCTCTGCATATGTCCGACAAAGGTACTCCTGCAAATAAAGCAGCCATGGTTGCCACTCTTCGGGTAGAGTGGAAGAGTACCTTGGTTTTAAGTGATCTTCCCGCTCTTATATGACATGGGGCGATTGTTGCCGATACCAATCTCGCAATAGTTGCTCTTGACACTTTTTAACCTTTTTTCAGAGGCGTAAATGCGACTAGGAGCTGATCAGACTTTCAGAGGGACTTAATTCTTTCCAAATAAAACTTAAGACATCTCTTGACATCAAGGGTGTGGAGTGATCTTTTTGGCTTGCTCGCTGGGTACTGAAAAAATTACTTGAAGATAATTGGTTCATTGAGGTGGAAATCCGTAGGTATCTTGGTTATGAATCGAGGGTTAGTACACAGGATGACTCTGTCTTTTTTTAAATGCAGATATGGCTCCTGCATCGTAAATTACTATATCTCCCTAGCATGTATGGCAGATGTAAGTGCTAGTAAAAGTGCTGTTATTCATGTAAGGTGTTTGATGTCAGCAATATGGACAGGCTGAAAGGGGCTGCTCATTAACTGTGTCAAGACTGTGCTCAACTGCCAAAATATAGGTGGTTTTCTTATCGACAGAAAAGCTCTAAATAGCTCCTTCAAGAATTCCTTTATTAACCTGTCAGACCACAGGGACTTTTTATTTCAAGAACGTCTGTATCTGGAAATTGCCGCTAAATATACTCGAATCAAGCTATGTCATAGACCAGACCCAGCTAATGATGGAAGGTATGGTAGAACTTGCATTTGGCTCAGAGGAGAAAGGGTTACAGTCATTGGCCGCGCACCAGTTACAACATCGTAGCCATTTAGCTTTGTATGACCTGTTTGTGGATTCTGCTCTAGCTTTTGCTGGACTGTCTGCATTGCTGTTAAATATCTAGCTGATGGATTTGATTGTATTCAGGATCATAGCGGCTAAACTGAGAGATTGAGGGTCAGGATGTATCACTTGTCCACTGTTTCTGTAGAGCAAACCTAGGACTGGTTTGAGTTGAGTGTGTTGTTGTTCTGACATTATGAGCAGGTCCGTGAATCAGAGCTGTCTCAGCCACGCAAGGGCTATCAGGATGATCCTGCATGGCTTTCGTTTCATCTTGTTTAGTATGCGTGGGATTAAAGGTATTGGCAGGAAAGCATACGCGAATATGCCTGCCCAAGACATCTGAAGCGCATTTCCACAGTATCCCTTGTACAGGAATCTGCTTGCGTAGTGTCGACACTTTTTGTTTGTTGGAGTTGGTTGATGCAATAAAGGTTCTCCTTGTGGTGCCCCAGCTTACCCCATTTTTGAAGGCATTGTTCCCTTAGAGGGAAACCTCCTATGATAGTCCTGCAACATCATGCGAAGATCCATCACCAAAACTATGGGGATTTGCATAGTAGGTTCCTGTGATTGTTGCGCCTCAAAAGCATCATCATATAGGTCATATTCTAGGAATTTGTCATGAGTCTTCTCTTTTCTTTGTCTATCCTTAAAAAAAATCACCTTCCATGTATCCTGATTCCTGCTGTTCACCATCATCTGAGTCTTGACATTTTACATGGAGTTGAGACGGGCTTGTGGCTTCTCCAAAAAATCCACTATCATCATCGTCACCTTCTCCTATGTCCCCATTTCAAGAAGGTGCACTGGTGGCAACAGTGAAACCTTGCTAGGTGAGGTGAGCTCTGGCCTCAGAACTGGTTCGGCGACGGTGCTGCAGGCGATAAAAATGGTCTCTGTTTCAGCTGTGTCGTTTTCGCAGTCTGATGAAGCGTCGTCGTCGGAACCGCCGTCGGTGCGTCCGTCGACGGTGTCGTCGAAAGCACAGGTATGATCTGCGTCAACGAAGGTCTCATCGCCGAAAATATTGCCATCAACGAAGATGTCAGCGAAACTACAGTTACTGTCAACGAAGCAGAAGACACCGTGATCGTAGGCGTCATCGATGTAGCCATCCTCGCCATCGAATGTGCCGTCTGTGGTTTTATCGGCGAATTAGTCTGGGACTTGCCTGATTTCTCTGAGGCAGGTTTCCTGATGTCGGCGGAGGCTAATGCCTTGTCAAAAGGTGTTGATGGCTCAGAAATTGATGCCTTTTCCACTTTATTTCTCATGGGGTCCTGGATAAGTCACCTTTTCCGGCATTGGCTTGCTCTGGTCTGCCTTTTTCTGGGTCTTTTTTGGCGGTCCAGTTAGGTCTTTTTCAGATCTTTCTCTCTTTAAAGACTCCTTCACGTTAAGGCAGGGTCCTTCATCTCCAGAATTTCCTCTGAAGCCATAATAAAAGCCTTGCTTCTTGATCTTTGAGAGTCTTGGCTGAAAACATTCTGAAATATTGGTAGTCTTTGGGTTTATGGTGAGGGTGCAGGCAGTACAGGCACTCCTTGTGAGGATCTTCAGAGAAGAGGCTCATCTTGCGACAGGTCTTACATGGGCGAAAGAAACCCTTTTTTGAGTCCTCTTACATGGTGGTAGAATCTGTTTGATTATATAGTAAAGGTCAGATAAATATCTAAGTTCACCTGGAGGTCACTAGTTTACAAAGTCAGGTTCTGATGAGGAAAAAAACTGAGCATAGCTCAGGGAGACTCCCCATCCACGATGTGTGATAAGAAATCTAGTGTGTGAAGCCACTGCACAAGAGGAAAAGGGTGCAAGCTCTGCTCTGATTGGCTGAGCTTTGGTTGTGTACAAAACAATGTGGATTGCTACTCAGTCCTATGAGGAAATGTAATTATAGTCTATCTAAATAGAAGATTTTATACTACTAGTTATATTTACCGGTGGACTCCCACAATGGCGATGGGGAAGATTCAAGCATGTGAATCTATGAAAGATTCAATACTGGAGAAACAGTGGAACCAGTAAGTGTTGGAAAATGAATATCGGAAGTATCGGAGTAGAAATCGAAAATGTCAGACAGTGGAATTGTGAAAGTGGAATCATGAAGGGACAGTGCAAACAAGGTGTCAGCAGGTGAAAACAGTAATGCAAGTGGCAATTGATGTTACAAATCGGAGACATGAAACGTCCAGAGGGGAAACAAAATGTCGCAAAGAGCAAAAGTCAGGATGTGTCAGACAGTAGAAATAAGAAGAGTCAAAGTGGAAACAGCAAGTGACATTGAGTGCACTCCGTGAGTGCCAACGAGTGAAAACAAAATGTTTTACAGTGAGAAAAGGAGTGGAGAGAATGGGAGCAGAAAGTGCTAAACAGGCAGTGCAAATGGGAAATGTTAGGTATTGGAGACAGAAAGCAACACAAAGTGGAAGTATAAGTGGAAACAACAATTTTGAGAGTGGACCTGGGCACAAAAAGAAAGTGTTACTGTTGGATTTTGTTTCCTGGAAAGTCGTACTGCTCTGAAAGTAATGTTGTCTCTTGCAGAGGTACCAGCAGTGCGAGACTTTCGGATGAGAGTTCGGGACGAGACGTCTGTAATCATGGAGTGGGAGCGTCCGACAATTCCAGTGGATGGTTTTGAGATCTCCTTCCGCCTTACAGTAATTATGTGTTTGCAGAACCTAAAAGTAGAGTTATAAATGGTTGTGCTTGAGTAGGCTGTTTGAGGTCTGTGGAAACAGCATTCAACGAAATTCCATGAAATTCACGTTTACCTATCAAGGAATAAAAAATGGCATTTGAACTGAGAACTGTCTGGTTCTGGAAGTTTGTGTGGTTTTCCCTTTCTAAACTAGGTCTAGCGAGAACCACAAGAACAGGCTTGTTTGTAGGTACTCTGGTCCCCATCCACTCACCTCTTTCAGTAACCTCAAGAAGGCCCCCACATTCCCACTCCTACCTAGAACTTCAATTCAATAGTAAAATGTAATCATGTAGTGATAGCAGGCTTACAACCTTATTCAATGCCATAAACATATTATCTGATACTATTAAGTCTCTTTCCAAGGAAATGAACCAATAAAATATCTAAATAGAACTCATTGTAATGTATGATCTTAAATTCACTATTAGAGACACAAACACTACTTTAATCCTATACAGAGAGAACAATTCAATTTGTTCCCAGAGTTAATAACTTGCCCTGTTCAGTCAGTATGACCCATTTCTGCAACCTGAAGAAATTAACACCTTAAGGACTGAATATCAATCCAAATCATTTAGGAATTCGGACCCCAAAATTAATAAAGACACAGCAACATCTTTTGATTCCAAAAAGGAGCATATACTCCCACAGTCTCAAAACATATCAGTCTTGATGGGACTTCCCTGAACTGACTTTTCAAGCAAAACAGCAGAACACAGAAACCATGTCGATATGTCTTTATTCCTTACCCCTTATAAATGTACTTCTGCCTACAAGTTACAGTGTTACTTCATAACAGCAGACCCAGCGTCAACCACAAGTTAAAGAGATTACTGACTCAATCTTGGATATAGACCTAGAGCTCATGCTCCTGACTGAGACATGTACATGGAAGGCAAGAAAACTACAAACCCAGTTTGGACTTACTGACCCCACTTGACTTTGCTATTGTTGGTCTGGATGGGAACGAAAATCTAGTGGCAGAGTGACTTTAATACATAAAAAGTCAACTACCAGTAGACAGATAGGGGCGGAATCATTTCCCACATTTCAGTGCTTCACTCTAGACATTAAATCCATGGCAACCAAATTGTAATTGTAATTTATATTTATAGAGCGCATTATCACCAGCAGGTCTCTAAGCGCTACCAGAGGGACACCTATCCATGTTAGTAGGGAAGTAGCATCTGTTAAATGATGCCCCAAGCTTCTGTGAAAAGTACTGTCTTCAGCTTCTTCCTAAAGGGGAGGAGGTTCGCTTCCTTGCGTAGATTTGCCGGGAGACTATTCCAAAGCTGAGGGATTGATGTTGAGAAGGCTCTTCCTCCCATGGAAGACAGGTTGAAACGGGGGCAGACCAGTAGGCTGGCCTCTGCTGACCGGAGCACCCTACTAGGGACGTAGTTGGCTAGGCGGTCTTTGATATACCTCATAGGCTCTTTGTAATTTACCCTCCACATCTGAATAACAAGGCATTCGTTGAAGACTGTCTAGACTTAATCACTTCACAACTTATTCTGTCCACCAATAAGCATATTCTGCTGTGTGACTTCATTCTACCCTGGGACGGGGAAAAAGATTCCTAAAGATAACTCACATCAAACATATTTTTTATTTCTGGCAGATAATACCTTGTTCCAATACTCCGAGAAACCCATACACATCAAATATTCTACTTGGGATTTGATTATTGCTGAAAACAGTTTCTTCCAAACTGCTGCCCCCATATTCCAGTCAAGTCGTCTGATCACTACCAAATCCCATACAACATATTTGTCTCTAAAACTTTAACTTTTAGACAAACAAACAGACCAAAAACCCAGATTATGGGCACCAAAACATTAATCATAACTGCCTGGAGGCATGTTTGATATACTATCTCCCTCATTCGATGGAGAACCAGGACCTTAATGCAGCAACTGACAGTTAACACCTTAGCTGAGATTATTGGATGAAGTCGCTCCTCTCAAAGACAATGAGAACATACACATGGTATACAAAATGATTCAATGAAGAGAAAAAATTCCTCACACTGATTAAACACTCCTGGTGCCATAAACTCACTAGGAATAATTTGGAACACCTACATAGCTGCAGAAGAATCTAGAAAATCATATCTTTAAAGCTAAATCCATGTCAGTTAAATAGTAAATTGAGCCAGCCAAAAACAGATCAAAAAACATTTTGAGATAATCAAGGCTGAGACAAAGCCCATCTCCAAGCTCAATCCTTCATGTCTTTCATGTCACTTCTCAGGTCTTTTACCTGCTAATCTGGCTAAAGAGATATGCTATGCCCCAGTTCAACAATAGTTTCACCTCATCAATCTATCCCTACTCCTGCACTGCTAAAAAACGGGTCACGTATCGCCCCTACTAAAAAAGATGATGATTGAACCAGGGGATTTCAATAATTACAGTTGAGTCCCTGAACTTCCATTTCATGACAAACTTTTGAGCAGCTGTGAAAATCCTCAAGTAAAACAATTTGTAAATGACTATAACCTCCTTGATGAGTTACTATCTGGGTTTAGAGCCAGCTGACGTATCAAGACAGTTAACATGCAAGTCATTGATGATACTCTTCAGATCTTGGACAACAAGGACTCATGTCTGCTGATCCTAATTTTGATACTGAGAACCATGACATCCTTATTCCCAGCATAAAAGATCACATGAGATTTGAAGGGGAAATTCTTGGATTCTTTCAAATCATACATGGCCAACCACATAAAATAATTTAAATGAATCATGCACTGTCTAATCCGGTAACTGTTTCTCAATGGGTCTGTTTTTAGCTCCTGTCTTATTTAATCCTTATCTTGAACCTATAGGTGATATCGTGAATGAATATGCCATATTCTATCACCAATATGCGATAAGCACCCAGCTGCACTGGTAAGTGTCTTCTCCTGGTGATGTGCCCTGAATGGCCTCAGCCATGGATAACATACCGTCCTGAATTACAATTAACCATCTCAAGTTCAACCTGCAAAAGACAGAGTTCTCATTTCACCTCAGGCACCATCTATGCCAGTATTAGAATGGCTAGAATCCACAAACATTGTGGACGGCTCCACCTCTCTCACTGACAGCACAAATAAGCCTTTTTCCTGCCATCCCTTTCAGATCCCCTGTACCCGAGCTGGTACTGTGGATCTGAGAAATCTGTTTGGCTACTACAAGGGAAATTTTGTTTTCTGTAGCAACCATTACAAAGTGGTGGCAGTCCCTGTGTCCTTCAAGAAAGGGTATACAAAAAGCAGGGCAGGCACACACTTCAGGAATTTGCAGTCAAAAGAGAATTGTCAATCAGGAGCAGGCGTCAAAGTATGAAGCTTGACTCAAATTCACAAATGTTATTTGAAATGTTCAATACCTCCCGCCCCCCCAAAAAAATTAGAAGGTGTGACCATAAACCAGGCTCATTTGGGCTAACCCTGAAGCGCTGTGAATATTGGCCACCCATGAAGGTCTGGACTCACGTCCAGGATAAAGGCTAGGCCCTGCATCCAACCCCTGGTGTGCAAGGCCGAAGGCTATGCACAGTAGTTATTGAGCGCAAGGCCAGGCTGTAGGCCACGTCTAGCTCTCAACCCCCGATGCGCATGACTGAGGTCGTGCACAGCAGGGTTGGGCGCCAGTGGCCTAGCAACAAGCCATGTGAAAAACACTAATTTACCAATGAGGCAGAAGCACAAAAACAGTTATCAGAGTGCAACATGGCGGGTGGTGCTAGTTATGGTGTGTGCTGTGTGCATTGTGTATAACCGATGCTCAACTCAGTTGTTTTGCACATTTGAGCAAGAACTATAACCCAGTTTTTTACTGTGTGATATTTGGTGAATACAAGTTATGCATAGATGCACCAAGTTTATGGGACATCCAAGAATGGTTCTTAGTTCTTTTTAGGATTTGATAAAGTATGCTACTTTTCATATCTTTCTTAATTCCCTATTTCTTTTACTACTTTGCAGAATTTGTATATGTGTACATATTGTATTTGTACAGTGCTCAAACACTCCAAGGCTTAGCATGTGCTATATAAAAATCACAGTAAGTAAACATATTGCACCTAATATGTATAAATAGGTCCTCAGAGCATTCCCACTACTATGTTAAATTAATGTCAAGGTGGTGGGGCTGAGCTAGCTCCTCAGTGACTGAGCTCCAATTTCAGATGAGACCATTTCTCTCTGGTCTTTTAGAGTTCTCATTCTATATATTCAGGTGTTCAGTCTGTTTTGCCACACACTTTTAACTAATCAGTTGAGTCTGCTTCTCTTACAGAAGAAAGACGATGGGGTTCTCTCAAGCCGACTGAGGAGCACTGTTACTGCATTCAACCAATCAGGACTAGTCCCAGGCGAGGAGTACTTGGTCACAATCTGGACTCAGAAGGACCAAACACTAGGACCAGAAACAACAAAGACTGTGACAACAAGTAAGGGCAGGTTCAGTATATAGTGTTAATTATATGTTCTGTTCATCCGAGAGGATTTGAGAAAGGCTGTAGATTCTTTTCATCTGCTATTCTGCTGATGTTAGTGTACAAATAAACCAATACTTGCATATTATTGAATTATTGAGGCTCAGTAGTCACTGTATGTATGTATGTAGGAATATGGCATTTCTAGAATGAAAACTTAGCCAAAAGGCAGCGGAGTGCTGTACAGGGTCAAAGACATGCATAAGGTCAATGAGAGATAGGCGAGGCAGCTGGGTTGTAGACGGTTAATGCATACTGATGTAATGTTCTTTAAAGAGATGAGTCTTCAACGCTTTCTGAAATTAGAGCAACATTGGGGCAGTCCTCATGGATACGTGGATGTTAGTTATGTGTGTTTTTATAGCACCCGTTCACGTGTGAGGGTATCCTGGTGGGTTTGCAGGTGTAAGAGAAGCCTCGAGGGTACTTACTCAAAGAGTCAGATTTTCAGCGTCTTGTGGCAATCAATAGGAGAGGAGGAGGCTCTAATGTGGTGTGGGAGGCTGTTCAACACTTTAGTAGCATGAGACATGCTAGTGCTGAGCGGAGATGCCTGGTGGGGTCGGTGGAAATGTACGCAGCTGTTCAGTAAGGCTGGGCCTGTGTTGTGTAGTGCTTTGCATATGGTGATGTTGTTCCAGATCCTGGGTGCATAGATGGAAAAGGCCTGTTGCACGGTTTTTTCTTTTTTACACTTCCTAGTCTGCAGTGTGATAATGTCCTGGCGGTGGTGTGCTGAGAACCACTAAAGCCGGTGAGCTTGTCTTCCTTGATAAGCAGGGCACTGGTCGTTATTGCTTTGAAAATTACGCAGCTGGTTTTGAAGATGGTGCTGACTGTTAAAGTCAGCCAATGGAGTTCCATCAGGATGAGGGTGATGTGATCATATTTCCTAAGGCCCTGGGAATGGCATGTAGGATGCGTTTGAGGGGTTCCATTTTGGACTCAGTGTGGCAAAGGAGCAGGGTGTTACCACCATCCAGATGCTGCAGTTCTGAAGTTGCTTTATGAAGAAATGGTTTCACTTTGAAGAGAGAGTTGGTACCAGGTCATCTTCATGTTTATAGCAATGTGTTCCTTTAAGGGAGATGCATACAAAGCAAGGCCCTGTTGGTACCAAAAACAGTTCTGGAGAGCCTACATTTCTTTATGGCGCCCAAAGCCATAACTCAATACACAACAAAAGGGAAAACAAGGAGAAGAAAAACACATAGATAGAGCAGAAATTACTGCACACAACATGTATTATGTCCAAGGTACATTAACAATCTATGTACATGTCAATGAAGGGTGCTCCAGCATGTGCAGAAGTGCAACGTAAGTAGGTAGCGAGTTTTCATGCTTTACAGAACATCCTGCCCTCTACTTACTTTGGAATCCTGCTGTCTCCTAAGGCCCCAAGACTGCATAAAAACTAGCAACACGCAGAACAAGTAGCATGCCTGGGCCCGAGACTGAGGCAGATGGGCTGTAGAAAATGAAGAGAAGAGAAACTAATGACCCCAGGAGGCACACCGTAAACATTTGAATGTGAATTTTCCTCGTGGGGATGACGCGTGACATGTTTTGCTTTGTCTTCCATCTTCAGGGATCGATGGGCCCAAGAACCTCAAGGTGACTGAGGTGACACAGGCGTCAATCACACTGCACTGGGATAGGCCAGTGGCCACTGTTGACCGCTACCTGGTAACCTATGCGTCAGAAGCCGGAGTGTCCCGTCAGCTCACGGTCCCGGCAGGAAGGAAGGAAGCAGTCACACTCATGGAGCTCGACAGTGGAACTGAGTATGCCGTGACGGTGACGGCAGAGAGAGGGAGCGAGTCCAGCATGCCTGCCTCCACCACAGCCACAACTGGTAGGTTCAGTACCAAGAGACCTGCATGGCAGGTCGATCCGAAGGCAACATAAACCCAGCAAGCGTCTTCTAGTAATGTTTTGGGGTTGATCCAGGGGTAACCTGCATTGCAAAACATAAATTCTTCCCTTTATTCACAGCACTGGATCACTCGAATCCATCTACACTAACAGTTATTTTTCTTTTCTACTGGCTACACAGGGACATTGAAAGGAGAGCCCATATTCATGATGAAGGATCACTGTGGCCTGTCACAGCATGGCCTTAAAACTCCAGCACTAGTTCTGGTTGCTGCCACCTCTGTTGATCTGTTGTCCTCCGCTTCCCTCCGCGGCTCAAACCAGGAGAGCATAGTTACTGGCCCTAAGGAGGGAAGATAGAGGAAAGGAGACTCTTCAAATTCTGTTTATCTGGATGTGTCTATGGTTGAGATTGGTGGCTCAGATACAGGGCTCCCTAAATTTAGGCCAGAGTAGAGGCACAGGTTAAAAGCATGTGAACTTCCACCGAAAACGAACAGAACAAAAAGGACAACGGCGGGAAAGGGGAAGCAGGTTTTCATGAAAAAAAGAAGGATCCTGAGCGGGTGTACAAGAAAGTTAGAGAAAGTGGTGGGGAAGAAGAAGCAATTAAGGGAGGAAGGAGACAGAAAGTAAGTAAGAAATGGAAGAGGTTAGAGATGGAAGCCAGAGAATGGTTTGGAAGAGAATGAAGGCGGGTGAGAAAGGTAACAGAGAGAGAGAGAACTTGAGAAAAAGAAGGAAAATATAAAGCTCTTGCGTAGGTAGGAGAAGAGATGTACGAGGGACAGGGATGATGAAGTAAGAGAAACATGGTAAGTTAAAGGGAAGAGTGGAAGGAGGACATAAAGAGGTATAAATATATATATATATAAAGTGCCATTGAGTTGGGTAACAATAAACATCTGTTTTTCAGCGCCAAGATACCCTTGGGTGAACCTGCGCTATACAAAGAAACGTTATGTTATGTTATATTGAGGCAATAAAGGGAGCAAAAGATTGAGAAAGGAAGACTCTGATGTAGGAGAAGAGAGAAAGAAAGGCTATGACGTAAGAATTAGAAGGGCACCAAGGAGCCAATTAGAACAGAAACAGAAGGTGGAAGCAGAAAAGAGAAGCGGGGACAGCGAGACAGCCCAAAAACTAAAAACACTGGAATGTCGAAAGAGTCTGAAATGGTAGACTTACAAAAAAAAGAATGTTAAGACTGAAGGAGAGCAAGAGAGGAAGAAATATGGGAAGAAGTATAGGAGAGACTGGAGAGGAAATAGGAGAGCCGAAGAGATGCGAGAGAGATGAAGCAGACGGGCTTTCAATATTTGTCTGTAACCCCAGCCTCACTCACTGCTTCCAGAAACTTCATGACGCATTTCAATGTTCTGTGCACAGTACTATTGGCTGCACATTTGACTTTACAGGTCACGTGGCTTGATTTGCATTTAGAGATTATGTTCTGATTCTGGCCTGTGGGTAAATATTAGGGGTTTCCCAAGAGATAAGTGCCTCTGAACAGCTGGAAATGTCAGTCACTTGTCAGGTTCAGGCTAACGTGACTGAAGGGAACCTCCTGAATTCTACATAGGCCAGTCGTCTGCCACTTCTAACCCATTGTTTATTTTCTCCATCTTCCTTCTTGGCTTCTAGCTACCATGGGTGTATTATATTCTGATTTCTCTCAGCAGGAAGGCCTTCTAACCCCCGACAAGGAAATCCAGATGTAAGTCAAACACTGGGTCCTAAAAATGAGAAAACTGGCCATAACTGTGGTTGGTGTGGCAGAAAAGGAGAGGCCGGGCTAAGGAGGTCCATCTCCATCAGTTCATGGTTGATTTATTTTTCTGGGCATGACTAACAAGAGGTCCCTTTTTTATTTGCAACCCTAAATGTGTAGAACAAAAGCGTTAGCATAGTTAGTCAGAAATTCCCGCGAAATGTTGAGGGAACGATTTCAAAATAGCATTGAGAATCCAGCCTGTGGTCGGCTCTAGCATGATGGCCGAAGGTTAACCACTTCAGCAGAGTAGGCAAGAAAATTCTCACATTTTATTCGCGAGGTGGAATGGTGATTTGTATCAGAATTTCTTTGGAATGTGATTAATGTTTGACTCTAAGTAGTAATATACGGGGACTTGCCCTTATATTTTCCCATGTGGGTGCACGACTGGGCCTCGGGGAATTTGGCCGAACTCTTTCACAGAAGTGCTAGCGTCAAGATAGTTCTAACGCCTCCCTAAAGGAATTCCATAGCGAAAAATAGGTACCAGGATTGTACAAAAGTTTTCTCTTGGACTCCCAACATTCCAGACTGCTGCATGATCAAACTCAAAACATTCTTGCCGTCTTATACAGAGAGGTTAGCTTTCTCCTGAAAGATTCTTTTTGGAGGCTAGAGTTGCCTTTGGATTCACCCATTGTAATAGTGATCAACACCAAAAGGCACATGGCTTTCATTCTAATTTGAACAAGATTTTGCAGAAAAATAATCGATGTAGGAGGACGTCTCTTTGCCGAGCCCAACACTGGCCTGTCCCATGGGCCTTAGCCCATCTGGTTAAAAGTCAGCAGAATCACAAGGATATTTCCCAATCTCGCACCAACAATGACCTTGAGTTTTAGGGATCAACAATCATTAAAGGTTGATTCTAATCGGATACAAGTCTTCTTTCTGTGGTATTTCCTCTCCTTATATTAGGAATTATAGACCAAAGATCTAGTGCCGAATCAACGGCACATTGGACCTGCCACCACTGAGATGGCAGCATTGCCGGTATAATTTTTTAAGCTTCCCTGTGTCTTTGAACAAGCAAAGCTCTAGAAAAGAAAAAAAATAAATAGGTACAATTTACAGTGGTTTAGTACCAACGATGTAAGTGTCTCCCTAAAGACTGTGGGGGATATTCTCAAGGAAGTGGCGGAGAGAGGCGTTAGCCTTCTTGCCTTAACGCCTCTCTCCGCCACTTCGGAAAAGCAAGGCTGAACCATATTCACAAGGAAATGGTGCAGCCTTGCTTTTCCCCCTGCGATGGCGCTAAGTTTCACAACTTAGCGCCAACGCAGGCACCCTTGCACCAGAGTGCAAGGGTGTCTGCAAGCAGGGAGGTTTGTTTATGTACAGGAAGGTGTCCCTTCCTGCACATAAACAAACCTAAAATGCCAGTTTGTAACTTACATGTGTGCTGCTTCATGCAGCACACATGTAAGTTACAAAACGGCATTTTAAAAATGATTTGTTAATGTACGGGAAGGGACACCTTCCTGTACATGAACAAACCATGGCATTAGTGCTTTTCCATGTGTGCTGCACAAGGCAGCACACATGGAAAAGCAAAACGAGGAGAAATTAAGCATTTCTCCTCGTTTCGCCATCTTAAGACCAGGATTTTCCTGGTCTTAATTTTGGCTCTACCTCCTATTCACGCTGCCCTTGTGAATAGGCGATAGCGTCAAAATCAATGGGTGTTGTGGTGGAACGCCCACCACAACACCCACTGCACGCCCCTTTCACGCTAAACACAGCGTGAAGGGGGCCTTATTCACAAGGCAGCGTTAAGCCACAACAACGTCACTGTTGTTGTGGCGATAGGGGCTGTGAATATACCTCTGTCTTTTGAAATTCACAACTAACTTTTCAAGTTTTCTTTTTCAGAGACCGCAACATCGTTTGCATCTCTATGCACTCCCTCATCAACTGATAATGACAGAAAAGGGCATGTTAATTTAAATTGTTATATTTCGATCGGTAAAATATATTGATTTAACATATACCATCTTAGCAAGATACTTTACAGTTTCGAAATCTGCTGCAGTTCTTTATTGAACCAGTCAGGGCTGTAAGTGCAGAAGTTGACAAGTTACCTGTTCTCTCCGCTGATTAAAAATCACTCATACTTTCACCTTAGCTGCAGCGGATGGTGCAGGTGGACCAGGACGAGAGCCTATGGTGGTGGGTGTTGCTGATGAAAGGACCGCTGGTTATAGCCAGGTGGTAAAGAAGCTGTCCCCGTCCTCACCAACTCCCACGGTCAAGGTGACAGATCAAGCCGGTGGCAAGTCACCTGAACAAAGGCCACAGTTGACTGACAGAGAGAGAATCGTCACTACAGTCATCACTGGAGAGGAACGCCAGAAAGTGGTGCTCCTCAGCAGGCGGCCTTCCACCAGTGAAGAGGAATTAGGAGTCACAAAAGTCATCGCTGAAGGGGAACGCCGGAAAGTGAAGTCTCCCAATACACACTCATCAATGTTCAAAGAGGAGCGAGTGAATACAGGAGTCAGTACCACACAAGAACCCCCCAAAAGCAGTGGCCCTAATCTAAAGCCAGTTGTCATCAAGAAGGGAAGAGTGGTAACCACTGTCGTTACCAGGGGACACAAAAACGTGGTGCAAACAAATGAAAATCGTTTGCTTACCAAAGAGGAAAAAGTGGACACAACTCCCCAAACAAAGGTACAACTTCCACATGTAACAACTGCCAGTGGAGGACCTTTGGTTTTGAGAGAGGAAAGAGTAGCGAAAAAAGTTGTGACTGGAGAAGGAACTACACTAGTTGTGTCAACTGGTAGAAGATCTACAGGTATGAAGGAGGAAAAAGTGGTTACAAATGCATTCACCAGAAAAGAGTTAAAAAAGGAGGGATCAGTCGATGATAGATCTACACTGACCACAGTGGAAAGAGTACGTACAACTGGTTTCACTGTAGAAGTGTCCCCTAAAGTAATGTCTACTAAGAGACCGTCAGTCACCCGAGAAGAAAGTGTTATCACTACTGTCCTCACCAGGGAAGGAGCTAAAAAGAAATTGCCAACCCATGATAGGAAACTACATACGATAGATGGGAAATTTGTAACAACCGTGATTAAGGGCGATCAGTTCCGAAAAGTTATGTGGCCTACTAAGAGCCCTCCACCACTTACCAAAAAAGAAAACATTGTTACAAGTGTCATTGGAAGGGAAGGAGCTAAAAAGATTATGTTAACAGATGAAATATCACAGGTGACAAAAGACACAACAAGAAAGGATGTTTCACCCACTAAAAAGCCACTAATCGAATTGTCCTCCATTACCCCCATTGAAGAGTCTCTAAAGGTTGTGTCCTCTGATAAAAGGATCCCATACAATAAGAAAGTAAGAGTGATCGCTATTAATATAACTAAGACCGGACCTCAAACAGACTTATACTCAACTATGAAGCCTTTCATTCCCAAAAAGAAAAAAGTGGTCTTGGGTACTGTTACCAAGGAACAAGCCAAAAAAACGGTATCCTCTGAAACAAAACCTCTCATTGCAGAAGAAAGAGAGTTGACAAAGGTGATTTCTGGAAAGCAATTGCCCAAAGTAGGACCCCAGGACAAAATGCCATCCCTGATTACAAAGGATAAAGTGAGAGAGATTCTCATCACAGGAGAAAGTTCACAAGAAGTTATGTTACCGGAAAAAAGGCCTACGCACTCCAGGGAAGAAAAAGCTACCATATCAACAGTGGCCAAAAAAGAACAAATGCCTGATGTTGGAAAGAAGCCAGCCACAAACGACAATACGGAGATCACAGGTCTGAAGAAAGTAGAAGATACCTACAAAGTTGTGTCCCCCACTAAAAAGCCTGGTGCCTTGAAGGAAAGGGTTGTCATATCAACTGTAACTAAACAAGGGACAAGGAAAGAGAGTACCTCATACGCAAAACCGACCCCAACAGTGAGAAGTTTGGTGCCAACAGCAGTGGCCAAAGTTGTTGGCAAAAAAGTGCTTGCAGCTGAGAAAAAGCCTCCATTTAAAAAAGATGGGAGCATGATCACGAAGGCAGTTGAGAAAGAAAAACATCAGAAAGTGGAACCCCATGGAAAGAAGCCATCTTCAGTGAATGAGGAAGTGACAGTTGGAAGACCAACAAAACTTGACAAGAAGGGTCCTGGCATGAAGAATGCCACTGCTTCAAAAATCAGAATGGAGTTTTCCAACCAAACAAGTTCAGTGGGCTCACAAACAAAGTTTCTTCCAACAAAAGACCTCATGTTAGAGACCGTGATTCAGAACATCTCTGCAAAGCTCTCACCATTCAATGGAACTCTGCTGCAAAGACTTGAAAGCTACCTCAGGGCTACCTCCTACCCCCTGCGAAAGAATCAAACCATTAAGGCAGTGGCTAAGGCCATATTCCTCTACCTAATAAACAAGAAGCCGAACAGTGTTAGAGAGATTGTGTATGATCGCTTGGCTGAAAAGACTCCACCTGGGGTAACAATGCCCTTAGCACGTCCCACCCTGTCCAGTGGTAGGGTTAAAGCCCAGGGGACTAGAGTAACCTCTTTAGAAATACCAGGTGGAGACTCAAACTCAGATGGGAAGCCAAAAGTGGCAAGAAGAGCAGATCAACAGAAACACACAACAGGTGGTCCACCAACTATGGAAACCAGAAAGGAAGCCAACACAGCTAATAATAGACTACTCAAAACCACATCAGTATCGCAGGAAGAAAGTTATAGATCTCGAGATGCCCTGCATGTAGAGCAGACAGCACTTAACAGGACCACAATGGACCACAAGAAGCATGTCCGACCTCAAGTTGTGACCCGTTTACCAACAAGCATTGTGGTGTCTCTGGACGGCCTCAAGGGCCACTCCAACAGCGTGGTAATTTACTATAAAGACATTAGGGCAGACTCCACAGGTCATCGATTGGTATTTCCTGGTGATGCCAAGGTGGCCAAGATCTCTGGATTGTCGCCCGGGGCGACATATCGCATTGACCTGCATGGAGTCTTCAAGGGGCAGTCTTCCAAGTCGTATTCCATCGTCACCTCAACAGGTAGTATCTCTCTCCCTCTCTCACTGGAATGACATCCTGTTCATCCCTGAGGCATTCTAAATGCCGGAAGCTCACACATACTCCAAGCCGCATCACTGCACGCTTTTTGCTTGTTCTTGGAGAATGATGTGGAGCTGTCCATTCACAGCTTCGATGGCAAACATCGTGCGATCCTCGATGCTATGAACTGCCACCATTAACTCTTCATGTTTTCTTGTTGTTTTTTGTTTTGTTGTTCTTAGACTAACACATGGAGCAAAGAAGGTGATGCTCGTGATTGATGCAGAGCTTTTGCTGATGACTGTGATCTTTTCACGTCATAGAAAGGGTGAAGCTCTTCTCCCACCCTCACGCTTCTTCTTATGCACTTTAACAGCCACTGTTCTGCTTTCGGAAGCATCAGAGATGTGCTTCTGTTGGGTATTGCCATCTTGGATTGACACTAACGCTAAACAGGAGCAGTCACATTATGGCAACTGCACTGCTGTGCCTCTGCCATATTAAGCTACCCCTTCACCTTGCTCACAAGATGCACGCAAATGGAAATATGCATGTATGCAATGTTTCCCCTCAGGGTGTCCACAGCTAATGGCCTGACCTCTTCATCTCTCTGGCGGCAGATGGGCCATGATGTCCTGAATTCAGTCCAACAATAACTTCCCATCCAAGAGAATGAACTCATTCGTTCCAATGCAGACACCCTGACAGGCTTCATTGTACTTGTAATCCAGGTCATAAGAGAATGTGGTACCAGATGTAAAGGGTGTTTTCAAAAGCAACACAATATCAGTTTTCTCGGAAGGTGAGTGCTATTGCACTACTCTATAATGATAGAGTCTAATTATGTAGTTATGAGCCTTGCTGTGAAGTTATATTCCACCTGTGAATCCAGAGTCTCCTTGTGAAGTTTGGACCGGCCCTTAAGGTTTCAGCCCTACTGACTGCAAAGTTAGAAACGGACTGTGAAGTTAGAGTGCAAACATGACTGTGAGCCTGATTGTGAAGTTTTTAAGCTAGAGTGTGAAGTTTGATCCACTGCATGGTGTTAGAACCATATAGTAAGGACATAACCATGTTAGAGCCATACAGTAAGCACATAACCTACAGGGATGACAAAGCCTGGCAGGGGAGTTAAGAGACCGATTGGGGTGGAAGGTTAAAACAAACTAAAAGTTAGAGACAAAATGTGAAGTTAGGTACTAATTATGAAACTGGAGACCAAATTGTAAAGTAAGAGAAGCTAATCGGTAAGTCACAACCTTACTGAAAATTAAGAGCCTGATTGTGAAGTTAAAGAGCTGAACAGCAGCGTTAGACCCCTGCATTGTTATGAGAGCCATACTGGAAAGGTATAACCTACAATGAAGTCAGACCTGACCTGGATGTTTAAACTTCACTGTAAAGTCTTAGCCAGAATGAGAAGTAAGAACCAAACTGTGAAGCTAGATCCTGATTATAAAGTTATAGATCCCAAATGAGAAGTGAGAGTCCAACTGGAAGGTAAGAGTCTAACTGCTAATATAAAGCCTAATTTTTAAGTTGTAGAGATTGACAGTGGGATTACAGCCTGTGTACAAAACTGGATGTCTGCTGTCTAGTTAGAGAAAGACTGTGAAGCTGGAGCCTAATTATGAAGTTAGATCAAGGACTGCAAAGTTCACCACACACCGTGAATTATATTCTGACTGGGAAGTTAGAACTCGAACAGTTGGGCTCTGTAAATTTGCAGAGCCCAACTGTCAAGAGAGGCTATCTTGGAAGTTAGAGGCCAATTACAAAGTTATATACCTGAACTGTGAAGTTAAAGCTCAACCATGGATTTAAAGCCTAACACTGTGAGGTTGTAGAGCCCAGAGAGCCCTACAGCGCAACTGGGATCCCTCATTGAGTTGTCATTATGCTCCAATGAGAGATCATTGAGCTCTTTTGTCCTGCTAGTGAGCTTAACTGTGATGCAATCTGTTTGTTGTTATTTGAAGAACATATGGCCTGGATTATAATTATTCATATGTATACATCCATAGCCCCATACTGCATATTCTATATGATATATGAAGATAACATATACATATAACATTGCAACTTTATGTGCGCATGTATGCATAGGTACCCTCAGTGACGTGTGTGAGGAACTGTGTAACTCTTGTGTTCATGCTTGCTGTAATTTACAGGATCTGCTGAATACCTTCCTAGAAAAGTTTATTTCACATTTTTACTTTGGTTTCCGGGAAAGGCCGAGGCTTAGAACCTTTGCTGCTCTGCAAGATTTTAAGTCCTTCAAGTGGTTACTTTGGGGGGGGGGAGGAGAATTTTATGAAAATATTTTTAAGAAGAACACTTTTTTGGGACATTCGATCAGGTAGTTTACATTTCACCTGAATTTTTGAACCTCAAAATAGATCTCAGGGCATTAAAAAAGCTAAAATAATTTACAAATCAAAAGCATAGCATTTCATGCACAATTAAATTCAAACGTAATAAAATGTGCACCTGCTAGGCGAAATGTTTCAAAGTCCTTCTAGAATTTGTTAGAAACACTTGGGCTTGTTAGCTTAAAAGGTATATATGGATTTCATAAAAATGTGGAGATTTAAGTAAATAAGTCATATCATTAATATATGAATAAAAAAAACGGACCTATATCATGAAAAGTTCTACAAACTATTTATGAGTTTCATGAAATGCCAATTGTTCACTGAAAGTTTTGAAGCTAATTAAAATTATTTAAATGCTGTAGTTCCAAATGCTATTTTAAAGTATTTATTAATTTGTTAAAATGAATTATATTTACAAACACTATATAAAGTTATTAAAAGTATTACAAATATGTGGTTGTAAATTTAAAGTTTGCATATGAAAGCTGCCTGCTACCCTTTCGGACTCAGTCCATGTTATATAAAAGATCTTATTAAAATAAACATAGCTTCTAATCTGAACTTTTTCAACTATTTATGTAATAAGTCTAACTACTTTATTCTTAAATAATGTTTATAAATTTTAGGTACGTATGCACCCTTTTTTTAAAACATACACAACTGAATATTTTTAAGGAACACTGATTTTTTTTAAACTTTTAAAAGTTGTAGCAAAATATTAAGAGTTTTTAACATGTTGGAATTAATTCAGTTTACATGTTTTGTGGGAGTTTACAAAAATCGTGCATAAATCAATAATAAGTTTTAAACAAATGCATGGATTGAACGGGTTTTCTGATTGAAAGTAGCAACCATTACACTTCTCACAAAAATAAATTTATGTAGAAGAATGATATCTCAGAATTATTCTTTGAGCACAAAAGAACTGATTATTTAGCTGTCCAAATTAAAAATAAGAGGAAATTTTTTTTTTTAAATTCATGACACTCCTACAAGAATGTAAAAAATGTCAGTTTTCACACTGGAATTGCTAGCGGTGACAATACATGAGGAAGGTGGTGCTGCATATGGGATGCCAACCATTTCTCTGAGAGATGGAGTACCCACTCATCTAGAATTTTAGTCCATATCATTCTCTAAGTGACATCTAAGGCCAATGTTGCAAAATGTATTTGTTCCCTTCCCATAGCAGAGACAATTGTAAGTGCCTCTCTATGAATAAAAGGCAGACTTGTGACTCCCATTCAGAGTCTCAGCCCGTATTATATTAGCCCTATTGCCCATTAGCTCACATGGAAGCTAATGCCATACTCTGACCAGTCACTAGGCATCACTGCAGCTGAAGGGAGATTTTGGCAGCTACTGCGAGCTTGTGATTCAGACTGATTATCCATTCCATACTACTAGTACAATCTGTTAAATAGGACAAATGGGGTGTTACGTAATACTTTACCAATCAAATGTGAAATAAACCAATTCTTTGGGAATATATTTTTATATATATATATATAATATAAATATATATATTCACACACATATATATATTTATGTGTGCTCTGTGTGTGTGTGTATATACATACATATATGCAGATGATGTGTGTTTATAGACTATGATGCTGAAATTAAGTTTAAACTTAAGTAACTTTACAGAAATGTTTGATGTTTTACACTTTGTATGTTTTCATGTAGTTGAGACAGAGGACACAATTTATCCTAACAACCCTCTTTTTAATAACACTGTGAGGTGGTAAAAAAGCAGTTATTCATAGTCTGTCCTACTTTGAACCAAGATCAGCAGCTGAAGAGAACTTGTTACTATTCTCAGAGGAATTTTCAAGTAAGGGATCAGCTGTGGCTCATTTTGGACATTTCAGCACATATCTTGCACAAACTAAGCAACAGGTACTAAATGCCATTTTACAAGGAAGAGTAAGGAAACACTGCAAGGGGGCAATGATTGACTAGGCATGGAGAGTTAGAAATGTCTCATTCAAATCCTCAAGGGGATGCTTCTAGAGGGCGAAGGGCAGAGTGGACATAAAGACTGAACTCCTCTCTCATATCCTGAAAATGATCTCATCAAGGCTAAAGAGGCCAGTTGTAGAAAGGGCTGGAGAGGAAGCTTTCTTTAATCTCTAGGAAAAGATCCATCCAAGGATACAGACCAATCAAAACACAGGGCTGATGTTCGTTTCTTTTCTTAAGGTCAGGCATGAGGTATACTGGAAAGCCCAAGGTACTGTACATGTTTTTGCTTTATCTTTTAAACCACTATGGCAAATGTAGCTTGTGCTTTGCTAGAATATCACCTCTGTGTCTGCCCGTGGTTTAAATCATGTCTTCTGAGAAATAAATTGTGTGTGAGAGCGAATACATTAAGTCGACAGCCAGCCAGAAATATAGATGATTGTTGACCTGCGGCAGTTTCCAAAGGGAAGTGCAGTCTTCAAGCTAGATCATCTCTTTGGACCAAGAACACATTAGAGATAGTTGTGAACTAGATTAAGAGTGTCCCGTTCAAAGACAATGGGCCGTATTCACAAACTGCATTTTGTAGTACGTTTAGTAGTACTAAAATAGAACTGCTAAACATCCTGCAAAATGCTGTTCACAGACCCATGAGTGTAAATCCCTACCTCTCTTTTCTTTTCTAAGGCAGATCCTCACACATGCAAGATTACTACTACTTAGCAGTAAATGATAAATGTAGGAGGAGCCAGGGAGAGTGGCAAGAAAAAGGGACATACTTACTATTAGAGAGGATGGGTTTAGGGAGTAATGAGGTGTGATTTAGGGAGGCACATGTAACCACCCACATAAAAGTAAGTTCATTCCTATTTCCCAAACTGCACTTCTACAGTTACTACAGCCAAAAAAGGATCCAAAACAGTAGTAAATTACTCCATCTCAGAGCAGAGCTGGACAGTCCAGCACCACACACGGCCAACCACTGGTAAGTAAGTAGCATTTTTCCAAAGCAAGCATATTCCGAGGTGTCTTAAAGCTAAGCATTCCTGAAATGAAAATACTTATCTACTGGGAGTGAATACAGAAGAGCCAGGTTTTTAAACAATTTTCTAAAGGAGGATCTGTTGGGATGGGATCTCAGGACGAGAGGCAAAGAGTTCCACAGCCTGCAAGCCAAAAAAGAAAAACTTCTCCCTCCCCATCTTGCTTTCTTTATTTTGGGAACCGCCACTAATTTTACAGTGCTAAACTATAGAGGGTTCTGGCCCATAATCAGTAAGGCTAGGCCAATAGTATTATGCTCAAAACAAAACGCATGCCAATACTGATAATACGTCAACATTTATTCCATCAGATCACACGTGACACTCACTGTGACTGAAAAAAACATTTCGCTTTTTATTCTTTTGTTTCAATGAGAGATTGCAAAGTCAATTTTTTCAAGATATTCAGTGGTTAACACAAACGTCTATCTTGACAATTTTTTCATAGACCACACATATTAAATCACATACATTACATCAAATACATATATTAATCATCACGTATATCGGACAACACTAGACAAGACGTAGACAACAAATTCTAATAATGAATAAATAAGCTCAGGCTCCAAAATATTTAGAGTGTGAAAAAACAGTAAAAAAGAGAAAAGGAAGAAGAGGAGCCCAAATCGGTTGCAAAATATTTTGGTAAAATTGTGTTTTGCAACAGGACAACTTTGGTCTGGGCAGTGACCAAACAGTGTACTAATCAGGGTACCCAAGTAGTTTCATCATTCTTTTGTTGAAAAATACTTTACAAAAATGCAAAAGAGGGTAAGCCTGATAGTGTATTTTTAACCACTTGTTTAGTCATGATGTGGTAAACGCGTTTCGAACCCCGAAAAAAAACAGTTGGGTGGGGTTCACCTCAGGACCTGGAACTCAAAAGAGCTGGAATGAGAAAAGAAAAGGAAAAAGTGCTCGTGTTATCACTTGCAACACCACTTTTTACAAACCACACCTTCCCTGTGGATTTAATTCCGTAAAAAATTACCTCAGTTTGTGATTAGCCAATCTCTGCCGAAAAACTAGTAGTAGGTCTCTTGAAATGTGTTACGAGCCTGTAAATGTGAGTAAAACAAAAAAACAAAGAAACAGGATGGAGGACAAAGTCAGTCTTGTTTGTAGGCACATACAGGTTGTGTCCTTATACTGTATATTGCGTTGAAGAGGGACACTTACTTGTAGTGTCTGCAGAAGTGTGGTATGATAGGTGTCCTTGATAACTGTAAGGAATTGAAGGAACATTGTTTGGAATGGCTCTCGTTATCAAATGAAAGGAGGAACGGCAAAATAATTGACAACTCACATTGTTTTGATGATGTTAGCGTGTGGAGGCTGTTGTATGTAGAAAAAGGCTTGTGGATTTCATTGTTTTGGCGCGAAAATGAATCGCATTTAGTTCTAAATCGGAAGAAAAAAAGGAAGGGCCTTTCAGTATGGAAGCGCTATAAAAAGTGATTTAGTGCATCGGTGCCAAGCAGTTTGAAGTGTAACATGCAGAAAAATCTGGCGTCATACGTGCAATTAACTTGAGTTTATCAAGTGCAAAAGGCAGTGTTACATACTAGTTCTGCTGGGGTGTTACCAGTTTAACGTGCATTGATCAATTCTGTTTGGAAAAACGGGTGGATTTCACAATCTTCGTGCTAGTTTAAAAAAAGTGCTCCGTTGCCTTTTAGCCGTTAGTGTTAAGCGTTGCTAACAGCCTTGTGGTGTCACTCGCTTGTGCGTTATGAAATGCATGTAGTCTGGCGGTTTTGCCATTTTTAAAAAACACTTTTGCTCCCAGCCTCGCAATGTTGCGGTCTAACCTAGCGAGTGCACCTTATGGGTGTCTGGGCCAAATAATAAGTGTAGGTTGGTTGGTTACCCGACAGTATAGTAATAAAAATTCATTGTGCAAGCGACTGACCTAGGTGATCGCTCGCAATCCAATTGGTGCGCTTTTGTTCAGTCGAAATGAACGGTTCATGGTGGAACATCTGGTAATTGTATTGATCTGGTCATAATCATTGTGGGCTTGGAGGAACCCCTTTGCAGTTGTCTTAAACGACAGGGACATGTCCTTATGAATGTCTGGGCCAAAAAATAAGTATAGGTTGGTTCCCGACAAGATAGTGAAAATAGTTCATTGTGCAAGAGACTGACCTAGGTGATCGCTCGCAATCCAATTGGTGTGCTTCTATTCAGTCGAAATAAACGGTTCATGGCGGAACATGTGGTGGTAGTGTTGATCTAGTCATGATCATTGTGGGCTTGGAGGAACTCCTTTGCAATTATCTTGAATGGCAGGGGATGGATAGGCTACAAATTGTAGATTTCTGACAACTCATTCAGTCCATCGACAGCTGTATTAAATTTGACAATGAGCATTGCCTCTCTCTGCATAAGTTTCCTGTCTATGTCTCCACTTCGGGGATCTTTCTCGACTTTTAGTAACACAGTCCACCTCAAGTCATTTTCTGTATGGTTGTTGTCTATCCGATGATTCACTAATGGTGCATTTGCTGTTTTTTTGTGAATCCTTAATTTGTGCTGTGTTATTCGCTGTCTTATCTCCTGGTTAGTTTTTCCGATGTAAAATTTTGGACATGGACACACTATGCCATAGATAAAAAATTTCGTTTTACAGTTTGAGAATACGTTGTGTTTCCATTTAGTGTCCTTGAATGAAAATAGTGTTCCTTCAATGGTTTGCGGGCAACAAACACAGGTTCCACATTTGTGGTGGCCAACAATGGGTGGTAAAATTAGTTGTTCTCTCAGTGTGCTCCTGTTAGATGTTCTTGGCAATGCCGCACGAATGACCTGGTTCCCGATGCCGCTTTCTTTTTTTAAAGCAAAAAGTGGTTTTGTGAATGACGTGTCTAAATTTAGGATTAAGTGCCAGTTTTGGTTACTCACTTTTTAAAAAAGTTTGTGTGTGGGCAAAACGTGGTTACACACACTAAACGTTCCATGCTTGGTTTTTCTTTTTTCTGCAGAAGGGCTTCTCTAGGTGTCCACCAGGCCTTTTTCATGGCATGTTTAAGAAGTCTTTTCGGTTAACCTCGTAGTTTTAATTTCTCCAGCAGATTGGTGGCGTGAAGCATGTATTCTGGTTTTAGTGTGCAATTCCGTTTGATTCTCAAGAACTGTCCAAATGGGAGATTGTCGCGGAGACTTCACTGGTGGTGGCTTCTGTAATGCAGAGCTTTATTTCTGTCGGTCGGTTTTTTGTGAAGTGTTGTTACGCTATGAAATTGAAGAAACACATCGTCAATGTAACGTACCCAATTTCACACCATATTTCAAATTGGGTACGTTACATTGACGATGTGTTTCTAATATGGAAGGGTGATGAAGCAACTTACTTCAATTTCATAGCTGGCTAAAAGCACGCACACCAGATATAAAATTCAGCCTGAACTACAATTCATGTAGGATGACATTTTTGGATGTTGAGGTTTATGTCTCAGATGGAGTATTAATAACAACACTTCACAAAAAACCGACAGACAGAAATAAAGCTCTGCGGTCGCATCGATTGCCGGAGGACGCTTGAAGCTCACGAAGAGAACAAAGAGGTAGGAGGGCGCTTTCTTCACCCCAGGTCCGCTTAAAAAGTAACTAATCTGCTTAGCAAGTTTTTATTGTGCCATTGCACCCGCTAGGTTAGACCGCAACACCGCGAAGCTGGGAGCAAAAGTGTTTTTTAAAAATGGCAAAACCGCCAGACTACATGCATTTCATAACGCACAAGCGAGAAACACCACAAAGCTGTTAGCAACACATAACACTAACGGCTAAAAGGCAACGGAGCACTTTTTTTAAACTAGCACGAAGATTGTGAAATCCACCCGTTTTTCCAAACAGAATTGATCAATGCACTTTAAAATGGTAACATCCCAGCATAACTAGTATGTAACATCGCCTTTTGCACTTGATAAACTCAAGTTAATTGCACGTATGATGCCAGATTTTTCTGCATGTTACTCTTCAAACTGCTTGGCACCGATGCACTAAAGCACTTTTTATAGCGCTTCCAGACTGAAAGGCCCTTCCTTTTTTTCTTCCGGTTTAGGACTATATGCGATTCATTTTCGCGCCAAAACAATGAAATCCACAAGCCTTTTTCTACATTCAACAGTGTCCACACACTAACATCATCAAAACAATGTGAGTTGTCAATTATTTTGCCGTTCCTCCTTTCATTTGATAACCGAGAGCCATTCAAACTATGTTCCTTCAATTCCTTACAGTTATCAAGGACACCTATCATACCACACTTCTGCGGACACTACAAGTAAGTGTCCCTCTTCAACGTAATATACAGTATAAGGACACAACCTGTGTGTGCCTACAAACAAGACTGACTTTGTCCTCCATCCTGTTTCTTTGTTCTTTTGCTTTACTCACATTTACAGGCCCGTAACACATTTCAAGAGACCTACTACTAGTTTTGCAGCAGAGATTGGCTTATCTCAAACTGAGGTAATTTTTTACGGAGTTAATTTCCAGGGAAGGTGTGGTTTGTAAAAAGTGGTGTTGCAAGTGATAACACGAGCACTTTTTCCTTTTCTTTTCTCATTCCAGCTCTTTTGAGTTCCAGGTCCTGAAGAGAACCCCACCCAACTGTTTTTTTCGGGGTTCGAAACACATTGACCACATCATGACTAAACAAGTGGTTAAAAATACACTATTAGGCTTACCCTCTTTTGCATTTTTGTAAAGTATTTTTTTTAAAAAGAATGATGAAACTACTTGGGTCCCCCCTGATTAGTACACTGTTTGGTCACTGCCCAGACCAAAGTTGTCTTGTTGCAAAACACAATTTTCCAAAATATTTTGCAACCGATTTGGGCTCCTCTTCTTCCTTTTCTCTTTTTTTACTGTTTTTTCACACTCTAAATATTTTGGTACCTGAGCTTATTTATTCATTATTAGAATTGTATAATTTGTTGTCTATGTCTTGTCTAGTGTTGTCCGATATAAGTGATGATTAATATATGTAGTTGATGTAATGTATGTGTTTTAATATGTGTGGTCTATGAATTAATATGTGTGGTCTATGAAAAAATTGGTCAAATAGACGTTTGTGTTAACCACTGAGAATCTTGAAAAAATTGACTTTGCAATCTCTCATTGAAACAAAAGAATAAAAAAAGAATTTTTTTTTAGTCACAATGAGTGTCACGTGTGACCTAATTTTACAGTGCCAGATCTGAAATTACGTCTAGGCACATGCCAGAAAAAAGACTTCCTAAAATATGCAGGACCTCCACTATATGGAGCCTTGTGAACAATACAGAGGGCCTTAAATCTGAATCGTTCGGTCACCAGCAACATGCTTTCATTGGGACTTAAAACAAAAACCCATAGGAAATAATGTTAATTTAAAAATGTAATGCAATTTATTATTTAATAACAAAATATTTTAACAACTTTTTTAACTGATAAATTAATGTAACAATTATTGGTATTAAAATATAACTTAAGTACTTTTAAGTAATGATTTAAATTTCTTTTAAAAGTTATTTAAGCATAAGAAAATAAGTTACTTACCTGTAAACTGTGGTTCTCCAGTATTGGTATCTTTCATAGATTCACATGCTTGAATCATTCCCCGTCGTCGAAGTGGGAGTCCCACGGTACATAAAAAGCAGTAAGAATTACTCTATCATTAAAGTTAATAGAGAAAAACCATTCACTTTAATATCTCGTCCTGGTCATTAGGATGGTCCAAACTTCAGCCAGTCAGGCAACAGCACCCTCTAGAACGCTATCCACAGAGGCTCCAGGCTCTCAGATTTTTGAGCACAAGTGTAGTATAAACCTACTAAAAAAACAGGGGAGCCTCTATGGGGAGGAGGGTGGGTCGCATGTGAATCTATGAAAGATACCAATACTGGAGAACCACAGTTTACAGGCAAGTAACTTATTTTCATCTCCAGTATTGGGGTATCTTTCATAGATTCACATGCTTGAATCTGAATAGATAGCAGTTGTAACGTAGGTATGCATGCTTTTACACAATGCACAGGATTTTGTACATCACCAAGTGTATAGCAAATTCCCATACCACTTAATCATATACGTATAAACATATATATTAATATCTGACAATGCATATGTATGAAAAATAATAATATCAATTATTATCACAACAATTGTCAAACATAAAGGAAGGCGGGATAGAGGATAGAGGCTCACCTTATTGAAAAAGATTACGTAGCACCGCCTGCCCCACAGCTGAATCAGTATTACTTGCAGCTTCCAGACAGTAATGCTTGGTGAAAGTGTGCCTGCTGGACCAGGTTGCTGCTCTGCAAATCTGATGAAAAGGCACACCGGCAAAGAGAGCCGTTGAGGAGGAAACTGCTCTCGTAGAGTGAGCTTTCACTGTTGAAGATAGAGGTTTGCCTGCTTGTTGATGGCAAAACTGGATCTCAGAAGATATCCAACGAGCTATAGTCTGTTTAGTGACAGGATATCCCTTTCCAATTTTTCCATAAGCCACAAAAAGCTGATCAGCCGTACGTATTCTGGCTGTTTTCTGTAAGTAGAATTTTATGCACCTTTTTAGATCCAGGGAATGCAAAGATCTTTCCGCAGGTGACTGTGGATTTGGGAAGAAAGTCTTCAATACGACTGGCTCGTTTAGGTGAAAATTCGATGGGACCTTGGGTATAAAGGTAGGATTTGTCTGGAGTATAACAGAGTCTGTAGTGAACTGGAGGAAAGGATGACGAGTAGTGAAAGCCTGTATGTTGCTTACTCATCTGGCTGATGTAAGCGCCAGCAGAAGAGACGTTTTCCAAGTAATGTATTTTAAGTCAGCCCTATGAATAGGCTCAAATGGGGCCTTCATAAGCTGTGTTAGAACAATGTTGAGATGCCAAGGTGGAGGTGGACGTCTAATTGGCGGGAACATTCGAAACAGTCCTTTGAGAAATTGTTTTATCATTCTTGATGACCAAAGCGACTGTGAACCATTCTGCCGCCGAAATCTAGAGATCGCGGCAAGAAATACCTTAATAGTAGAATGAGAAAGGCCAGATTTGGCCAGTTGCAGGAAAAAGGGCAGTAATTGTTCCGGTGAAGACTGAATAGGGTGCACCTCAAAGTTTATGCACCAATGACAGAATCTCTTCCACTTGAGTTTGTAAGTCTTAATAGTGGAAGGAGCACTAGCATTAGTCAGGACCTCCCGACAGTCAGCCGGAATTACTAAGTCGGCGAACTCATAGTGTTCAGGAGCCAGGAGCCAAGCTGCTAATCGTAGCGATGTTGGGTCCGGATGGCAGACCAGGCCGCAATTCATTGTCAGCAAGTTCTGTAATGGGTGTAACAACCTGGGTCTGCACTCCGATAGGAGCAGAAGCTCTGTGAACCAGAACTGGCGAGGCCATCTGGGAGCTATGAGAAGTATTCAGCAGTGTTTCTTTCTCATCTTCCGAAGCACCCTTGGGACTAAAGGAATCGGAGGAAAAGCGTAGGCATAAATCTTTGACCAGTTTATCGAAAACGCATTCCTGTACGATCCCTGTTGGGGTAGCCAGCTGTCGAAGAATTGGCATTTGCGGTTCAGACTGGTTGCAAATAGGTCTAACCTCGGTTTGCCCCACAACCGAAAGATGTGATTCAGCATTGGTTGGTGAAGTTCCCATTCGTGGTTGGATGTAATCGACCTGCTCAAGGAAACCGCTAGGATGTTGGCTACTCCTGGAACATGTTCTGCTGTTAGCGTTATTTGGTGTTGAATAGCCCAATTCCAGACCTGCTGGGCCTGTAGAGATAGCATAGCTGATCTTGTCCCCCCTTGTTTGTTTAAATGGTGCATGCTTGTTGTGTTGTCTGTCCGAATTAATACTGAAGCTCCTGATATTATTGAGAGGAAAGATTTCAGGGCCAGGAATATTGCTTTTAACTGCATCGGTTGTTATTGTGTAACCTGGCGAATCCACTAGGAACGATAGGCCTGCAGCTATGTTCGGGATGTGAGTCCACCATTGGAGCGCTTCTTTCATTCGAGGTGTTATCCTGATAATATCGTCGAAGGACCTTGAAATTTGCAGCCACTGACTGTCCAGTTCCTCTTGTAAGGGTCTCATCCGCAAGCGACAGTTAGGAACGAGGGGAATGCAGGAGGACAACATTCCCAGAAGCGATTTGTACTTGCGGACTGAAATGGACTTTCTTGTGAGAAGTAAAGTTGCCAGTTTGCGGATGTTTTGTTGTCTTTCCTGTGAGGCAAAGGCTTTTGCCTGATGAGTGTCCAAGGTTGCCCCTAGGAATGTCTTCACCTTTGAAGGAATTAACTGAGACTTCGGAAAATTTATGGAGAGGCCCAGAGATTGGAAGAGAGAGAGACATTTTTGTGTAGGAGCTTCTGCCACTGCGAAGGATTTTGCATTTATGAGGCAGTCGTCCAGATAAGGAAAGATTTGAATTCCTGCTTGGCGAAGACTAGCTGCCACCGGTGCTAGGACCTTGGTGAACACTCGGGCGCTGAACGAAGGCCGAATAGTAGGACTCGGAATTGGAAATCCCTGCCAGCCACTCAGAAGCGTAAGAATTTCCTGTGCCTGGGGAGGATAGAGATATGAAAATAGGCGTCCTGAAGGTCCAGGGTCGTCATGAAATCCTCCTGATTTATCAATTGAAGCACTTCCTGAAGTGACAACATCCGGAAGGATTGCTTTTTTAGAAATTTGTTGAGACAACGAAGGTCCAAGATGGGACGCCACTCTCCCAATTTCTTCCTTATGAGGAAAAACCTTGAATAGAACCCTGTTCCTCGCTGTACAGCTGGTACCACTTCGATCGCTCCCTTTCTTAACATTATCTTTATTTGAGACAAAAGTTCTTTCAGATGAACAGGAGGGGGACCTCTGAGAGGACAGTTGGGAGGAATCTTTAAAAATTCCAAAGTGTGACCGTTGGAAACTATATCTAAAACCCATCTGTCCGTTGTTATTGTAGACCATTCGGGAAGGAAAAAGGAAATTCCTCCACCAACTTTGACAAAGTCGATGGGAACTGTGGCCTTCCATCTCTATCCGGAGGGGCCAGCAGTGGGGAAGCCGGATTCCTGGCACAACGTTGGGCCGCTTGCGAGATCACAGAATCCGGCTTGGTTGCCCGATAAGGCAGGCAGGCAAATTATCAGGAGCCTTATATTTCTTCTCCAACTTTGGCAAGACTCCCGGAATTGAGGCTGGTGTCTTCATTACTTTTAAGCCCTCCTGCCATATGAAGTCTACTATTCTAATAGAGCGAACCTGCTTCTTTGTCTGTTCTTTGAAATCATACAAGAAACAATCAGCCTGTTTAGTTGTCATGGGAAGCTGAAACCTTCTTGCCGCTCTCTCCATAAGGGTATGGAAACCCCCTATGTCCTCAGGTGATGAATCTATTGGAGGTGGAGTTGTAGGCGATGGTGTCTGGATCTGATAGTCATCCCATTCATTGGGAAGGGATATCTCATCTAACTCTCCCTCCTCCCTATCATCATCAGTGGTGTGAACATCCTGATGCTGCTGTTGCATTGTGGTAGGTAACGGAGAAGCCGGAGGGGAGGACCTAGTTAGCAAGGAGGGCTGTGTAATAGGCGTCTGAGGAACTGAAGATGCCGGCTCTGAGGGAGGAAATCTGCGGTAGTAAACCTCTGCCATATGTTGTAAGTTTGAGACCAGAGAAACAGGCATCTGGATAGTTTGTTCACTGTGCCTCTTCTGGTTGGTGACCTCAGGGTAATACACATAGTCCCCATCTTCATCTTCCTGGCATTTAATTAGAAGGTCAGACGGACTGCGAGCCACCCCAAACATCCCATCATCTTCTGATTCCTCCTCATCTGCTCCATAATCAAAAATTTCCTCTGGAGGACAGGGAGACACCTTACTTGGAGAAGTGTGGATAGGCAGTATTATTTCCTGAGAAGGTCTTTTCTTAGGTAAAAGTTCTTTATTATCTTTGGATGCAGTCAGATTCGTCGACGGAACAAGCATCGACTTTGATGTCAAGCAAACCACTGACGAGGATGTTGTAGATTAAGTTTTCGTCGACCTTCCTTCAGTCGACGGTCCTGATGTCGACGAAACTCGTCGACGAGGATCTTGATCTAAAGTCTTCAGCTCCGTTGACGAGGCTACCGTTGATGAGGCCAGCGCCGACGAGAAAGACTTATTCTTGAGAGCCGCTGGCAGCCGTGGCGTCGAGGGAGCTTCCGTCGACGAAGGTCCTGACAGGAGTCCTTTCTTTTTCGTCGACGAAGACGAAATTGTCATCAATGACGGTCTCACCTTTACAGATACTAACGCCGACGGAGAAGACGCCGACGACATGATCATTTTCGTCTGAGGTGAAGAGAAGGTAGACGTCGTCATCGTAGTCCTGGCGACGGAAGTTCTCTTCGACGAAGGTGTCGTCGACGGCTCGTCGACGGAGCATCTTTAGTGTGAGGTAAAGTTGTCTCAGGAAGAGACCTTGACGCCTGCTTCATTTTTGAAGAAGTTTTAGAAGGGGTAGAGGGCACAGACTGACCCTTAAGAGAGGCTGGTTCTTTTTTTAGAAGATGAAGGCTGGTCTTCATGTTTTGAGGTGTGGTGATGCTTTTTTTAACACCTTAGCAGCCTTAGGAGATTCCAGCTTCGCCTCATCAGCTCTTTTCTTAGAAGTTGTGGTATTTAATGAGGAATCACTCTCCTCATCAGATAAAGGATTGTCTTTATTTTTAAGCTTCTGTAGCCACAGAAGAAGACGTCCTTCTCTATCTCTCAAGGTTTTTTGAGAGAAAGTCCTGCAGATTTTACAGTCTCTCACCTGTTGATCAGGGTGAAGGCAGTAGATACACTTCTTGTGGGGATCCTCTGAAAAGAAGTCTTAGTTTACCACAAGAATCACAATGCCTGAAGAGAGATCTTTTAGAAGAAGACATGTTGGATTGAAGATCTGAAGAAATCCAGAAGGCCAAGAGAAAGTACTGAGCAGAGCTCAGGGAGACTCCCTTCACACGACGTGCAGTAGAAAATCGTAGAGCCTGGAGCCTCTGTGGAGAGGGTCCTAGAGGGTGCTGTCGCCTGACTGGTTGAAGTTTGGACCATCCTAATGACTAGGACGAGATATTAAAGTGAATGGTTTTTCTCTATTAACTTTAATGATAGAGTAATTCTTACTGCTTTTTATGTACCGTGGGACTCCCACTTCGACGACGGGGAATGATTCAAGCATGTTAATCTATGAAAGATACCCCAATACTGGAGAATAGCAACATTTATTGTTTTAATTTAAATGTGCATTTGTTTTTTAATTTAAACACCAGAAAAATGTGTTTTGTTGTATTCATTATATTTAAATTAATTATAGATAATTAAGATGAGTGCTGTAGCATTTTTATTTTTATTCTACATTTAAAATAAATATATAACATTAATTTACATGAATATTTAACATACACATATGCTTACAATTTTTTTTTCCCTGTACTTGTTCAGAAGGAGACTTCACACGCTATGGTAAGGTATAGGAAAAACTAAAAAAGGTTTAATAAACATTATAATAAATTAGTAAAAATATTTATGAATTAACTATTAACATAAACTAATTTTATATATTTATTTTAAATGTAGAACAAATAAAAAAATGCTACAACACTACTAACTATGGGGCCTATTACGATGGCGGTTGGTCGGACGACCAACTGCCATCGCAGCGGGAATGGGACCGCCCGACAAGGGACCACCTGCAGAACCTCAATGGGCCCGCCAGCACAGCGGCTGGAAAAGTGCTCAATAACACTGTGGCTTGTGTTGTGGCCCTGGAAAAGGGCCACAGTATATAGCCGCAGTGTTATTGAGCGCTTTGTGCACATTCATGCACCGTGTGCCAGGCACCATATGGTGCCTGGCACACAGTGCATGAATGTGCGTGGGGGCACTACATGTGCCTCTAGGGCCACATTCCAGTGGCCCACGGTGGGCAGGGGCCCAGCTTGTGGCCCCCAAGTCCCTTTCTGACAGCCTTTTCATGAAAATGCTGTCGGAAAGGGACTTAGTAATCCCTATGGAGGGGCCTGCTCAGGCACCGCCTTCATTGTAGGGAATACGCTTAGACCAACACCCCGACGGGTTCTTTGAGCCTGTTGGAAGTGTCGGTTTGTCCCTCCGACCGCTGGGGTCCGACCGACTGCATCATAATGTGGCAGTCGGACCACAATCCTTAATGTATGTGGGACTGTGACCGACAGTCTGTTGGTGGCGGTTCCACCGATATCCTTATGAGGGCCTTAATTCTGAATTAAATTGTCAATTAATATATTAAATAAAAATAAAAATATTTTTACGAAGTTTAAATTAAAAAATACATTCCCACCTATAGCAAAAAAAGGTTTTATTATGTATTAATAATTATTAAGTGATGCATGGGTTATTTAAAAGAAGTTTATTATATTAAAATTAAAATTAATGTTATCTTAATTTATAAATTTAAACAAGGTTCTTATACTATTTTATCACTAAATAATAAATGTTTTATTTTTATATATTGTTTAGTATTACATTATATATTTATTTATCTATTTAAAAAATGTAGCTTTATTTAACATTATTATTCATGGATTTTTATTATAGGCCCCTGCCTTCATTATTTTATATGAGAGGATTTTGCAGTACTAATGGTTGGCCATGTGTTGTGCTGGACTTACTACTGCTTCTTTTTGGCAGTAGTAACTTATGCTCTTAAATTAGGCTCTGCCCTCTTTTTCAGGGGGTGAAAGCATGTACGTGTACGCTGTTCTGAGTAACTTCATACTTGGATTTTGTGATTGGCCAAAAGTAGTAAAGTGTAAGAGTAAATTACCCATGTAAATTGCTCATATGTGTAAGTTGCCTTTGTTAATAGAAATGTGTCTAGGACAGGAGCCTCTTTCTGTCCATTGAGGTTTCTTAGATGGGAAGATTTTCAGAACAAGAGTCGAAGTTCTGGAACGGGAATATAGTACAGATCAGAAAGAGATCTTTCATTAGGTGTATCTTAAGGATAAAAAAAAATTCTTGGACAAGGACCACCTCATTCTCTTGAATTGGAGCATCCTAGCAAAAGGCCAGTTGCTCTAACTTCAAACACCTTAAAGATTAGCTATAACTTTCCCCACATGCATCTTAGTTGTTGGTAAGATCTATACAGCTGTGATTAACCTGCATACAGGCAGGAGTCCTTTGACTTTCACTAACCTATTTACAGACAAGAGCTCTTTAAATGCAATTATTTAAAAATGAATGAGAGATCTGAGTGTGATTAGGCTAGAGATAAACAACAGCTCCTTCACTTCAAGCATCTTAGCAGCAGGTAGGAGCTTTTCTATTGACACATATTATAGCCAAAACCTTGGTGATTGCAAACATATTAGGGACTGACAAGAGCTCTTTAAATGAGATGATCTAAGATAAAGAAAAATGTTGATCCAAAAGCTTAATCTGCAAGAAAATATATTAGGAGCGCTCCAACTGTAGTTATTTTTAGGCTAGACAAGAGCTCTACTACTGGAAGTATCTTAGAGGCAGATCCACGTTTTTCAACTGCAACAATCTTAGTGGTAGACTAGAGCTCTATTACTACACTTATATTAGAGGCAGGCAGACACTTTCAACAAGTGTTTTATTATGTAGACAAGAGGTCTTTGTCTAAGATTATCTAAGAAGACAAGCGCTTTTAGACTGCAGTCAAATTAGATATAGCAAGAGTTCTTTAACTATGATGTACACTAGAGCTCTTTAGTTCCGATTATCTTTTAAGCAGACAACAGCTAATAGATAGACAGAAGCCTATTACCTGAAATTATCTCAAGTTAAGCAAGCTCTTCAACTCTGATTATGTTTGAAGCAAACAAAAACTACATTGTCTCTTCAAATGCATACTGCAAACGTCAAACAGACTGACAAGATCAATTAATCTGTAAATATTTTAGAGGCAGACAGGAGCTTTTTGACTCTGATTATTTTACCAGAACATTTAGGCCCTTGTGACCATGATGAGGGGGTATTCAATCCAGAGCGTAACCCCAAGAAGCATTCTCCACTCGCCAGTATAAGTGGTCTGTTGTCTCCTGGCCCAGAATTATCGGGCTCACAAATTCCAGGCCCGGAGACACCAGTCCAGGTTTCACCGGGTGAGGAAGATCATTTAGTGAAGCATCTTCAGCAGTAGGACTGAGGACAGTAGCAGAGCCCAGGTCCTGCGGCAGCATAAGTTGAGCACACAGCGCCCCTAAGGCAGGCCAAAGAGCTCAGGGTCGACTATTCATCAGTAGATCCCCCTGCTAGAAAGTCAAACTTGAAGAGACTGACACGGATCTGGGCATCAATCACATAACTGGTACCAGTGATCACAAGAGTTTGCTAGCAGAATATTGTGATATAAATATTGTATTGCCAAAATATTGTGGCCAAAATATCAACTACCAGAACATTGTGATGATAATTATATATAGATAAGTGTAAGTTTACTGGATTTAACTCCACACACACACACACACACACACACACACATACACCTACTTTGTTGAAATGCATATAACTTCAAGATACACAAATAACAAGTTACTTACCTTCTGTAACACTCTTTCTGGTACAGCCATACGACTTCGCACTGATGCCGCTCTGCTCTATGCAGGACCCATATAGGTGCCACTGCGGCGAGCTGACGTCAGTTGCTTTCGAGGCTGTCCGGCCCCAGACGCAGACCTCCAAGAGCAAATTGGTCATGAGCAGTGTGTAGATTCCTAAACTTGGGATCTTATTAATGAGTAGAGTCCAATCATAGAACCGGAGGATGAGAGAGTAGGTGATGAATCTGCAGCTAGATAGAGTCTCTACCAGAAAGAGCATTACAGTGCCTTGAGACCCTCATGGGTGAGTAGTGCGCTCCACAAATCCCTGATTGATTGATTGATGGATTATCAAAAGTAAGTAACTTGTTCTTCTGACAGATACTTCTAGCTGCAGGTGTTTCACCTTATGAATATATGAATAGGTACCAAAGCAGTACCTCTTAGAGACGGGTCTGTGAATGGACTCAAACCAGAGAGACCTGCATGATTGAGCGGTCAAAGTACCCCTCTCGGTGAAACTGGCTGTCCAGAGAATAGTGCTTTGTGAATGTATGTAGGGTCACCCACGTAGGTGCAAGGCATATGTCTAGGACAGGGACTCCTCATGCTAACATAGTGGTAGCAGCTTTGGCCCTAGTAAAATGAGCACGTTGACCCTCTGGAGGATGCTCTTTGCCAATGCGTAGCAGATCCTAATGCAGAGTATAATCCAGCAAAAGATGGTTCTCTTCTGCACAGCCATCCCTTATTTTGCTCCAGCGAATCCCAAAAAGAGCTGATCGTCCACCCAGTGTACTTTTTTATGATCTGTGAGGAAGCTCAGCACTTTCTTGGGGTCCAAGCAATGGAGTCTCTCTTGCTCCTTAGAGGCGTGAGGCAGAGCATAGAAAGCTGGCAGGTGTGGTGGTCTGGCTGACATGGAACGGTGTCACAACTTTAGGCAGAAAGGATGCCCAAGTCCGTATTACAAGTTAGTCTGGGGAAAAAGGTGATGAATGGTGGATTAACACAAAGAGCCTGAAGCTCACTGACACGCAGTGCCGAGGTGATGGCAACGAGGGACACCATCTTGAAAGTAAGGAGCAGTAAGGGAAGCTGTGCAGCAACTCGAACAGAGTGCACATCAAATAAGTAAGGACCAGAAGAGGTCCCATTGAACATCAAAAAAGGAGAAGGGGGAAACATATGTTGACCCTTTCAAAAACCACATCACAACCCGTGACTTAAACAAGGAGGGCTGATCTGGCAACCATAAGAAAGCAAAAAGGGGGGAAAGATAACCTTTAACCGTGCCAAAAGCAAAGCCCTGCTGGGAAAGGCACAACTAACAAGAGAATGTCAGATAACTTAGCCTGGAGGGGGGTTACTCTGGTGTGTGATATACCAAGCCACAAATCTGTCCCAAGAACATGCGTATACAGTTTTCGTTGAGGGATGTCTGACTGCTAAAATGAGTGAAACAGCGTTACAACGACTGCGTTGTTAGTACGCAAAACCTTTACATCGCAAGTCATTAGAACGACTTGCTGTAGGGAGCGCTAAGGTATTGGATATGAAATCCAACACCTTCCCTGCTGTTGCGCAAACTGGAGTAGGAATAGTAAATAATACTATTCCTAAGTCCAGCGCGCCCCCTACAACAAGTCGTTGTAATGACTTGCGATGTAAGGGTATTGCGTACTAACAACGTGGTCGTTGTAACGACCGCGTTGTAAAAGTACACGTTGTAATAGCATGCGATGTAACATGCTATATTCCTAAAATGACATCAACCTCCTCCAGAGGAAGGTCAAAGGTGGTGAGCTGTTGCCGATCTATGTCCAAGCATGAAGGTGGAGACTGCGAAGGCCCAGGTGCAGAATTATCCCTGGTTGCTACACTAGCAGGTTCTCCTGCAGGGTCAGCCTTACTGGAGGACAGATGTTCAAACCCAGGATTTCTGGATACCATACTCCCTGTGCCCTATCAGGAGCCACTAAAATGAATTGGGCCCAGTCGGTCCTGATCTTCTTTAGAACTTGGGGCAGGAGTGGTATTGGCGGCAAGGTGTACAGGAGTCCCGAATTCTACTCGAGGCGGAACAAGTCTCTGAGCGAGAGATGCCTTGGAAACTCCAATGCGTAGAAGTGCTGCCATTGCGTGGCGGTGGAGAACACATCAAACAAAGGTTCTTCGCATTCACGGAAGAGACCCTGCGCTACCTCCGGGTGTAACTGCTACACGTGACACGCGAGGCATTGAACGGCTGAGCTCATCCACCTAGCATTCAACAATTCTGCCAAGTGGTTCACCACCACAAATATTCCCCGATGGTCCAGCCCTTTCCAGAGGCACAAGGCCACCAGGCACAGGGTCCATCAATTCACCCCACCCTGTTTGTTGAGGTACCACATGGCGGTGGTGTTGGTCCTTTCATGGAGGGAAGGAAGGCTTTCAACGCCAAGCCTCAGCTCCAGCAGGCTGATATGAAACCGGGACTCTGCCTGAGACCAGAGGCCTTTGATCTCCACCTCTCCCAAGTGACCACCCTAACCCAGAATTAACGCATCTGTCACTACTGTCAGCTCTGTGTGAGGAAGGGCGAAGGGTCTGCCACTGACCCGATTGCAGTCCAGCCACCGCCACTGCAGATCTTTTGTAGTTTCCTCTGAAATCTGAACGTGGTCGGAGAGGTCCCCTTGAAGTTCGGCCCGTAACCATACCATATCCAGAATTGCTTGGATGAAAGGGAGGGTCTGAGAAAGAGTCACGGGTGACTTCGGCACATTGATAGTGAACCGCAAAGATGGAAGGAAATTCGCCATAGTCTGGAGGTAGCTGATGACTGCATGGGGCGAACCTGCCTTCAAAAGCCTGTCGGTGAGGTAGTGGAAATCAGGCACCCCTGACCTCCCAAGGTGAGCTGCCATCATCACTTTTGTGAACACCCGAAGAGCACTGGTGGGACCAAAAGGAAACACCTCAAACTGAAAATGCTCCTGTCCCATCACAAACCGCAGGTAGCATCAGTGGCCGGCTGGACAGGTATATGCAAATAGGCGTTCCTGCAGGTCCAACATCACCATCCAATCTCCAGGTTCAAGGGCTGACAAGAGCTGGCTTAAGGTGAGCATTTTGAATATCACCTTCCAGAGGAAGGTACTGAGAAGTAAAATGGGTTGCAGGCCTCCATCTCTCTTGGGCACCAGAAAGTGGCGGGGATAACAACCACAAAATATTTTTGGCGCAGGAACCCTACTGATAGCCCCTTCAGCCAAAAGGGCTTGCACTTCCTGCCACAAAATGGAGGGATGGTCCTGCATCAGTTGCTGGGAAGACAGCGGAAGATGCAGCGGGAAAGAAAGGAAGGGTAAGTTGTAAGCCCTGTGGAAATCTATAGAACACACCTGTCTGAAGTTATTGCCTGCCAACCAAGGTAGACTCAGTGGATTCTGTCTTGCACCAAGATGGGGATGCAGGGGGAGCAGTAGACTGGGCAGCCCGTTGGCCTTTGCTGCGGGTGCAGTGGGCACCTGGGTCTTGACTGCGAAGCTGCTGGGTTCCTTGTGGAGGCCAAATCTGTGAAAGAAGCAGTGGAATTGTTGCGATTGGTGAGGTGGGGCAGAAAGGCCCGTAGAGCGAGCTGTAGCCCTGCTCTCTTTAAAACATTGTAAAGTGGAATCAGCCTTTTCCCTGAACAGGTGAATCCCACTGAAGGCCATCTCCATCAGGGAGGACTGGACATCGCCTAAGAACCCAGTCGGTCGCATCTATGCATATAGGCGAATGGCAACACTGGTGGCTATGGCCCACCCAAATTGAATCGGTGTAGTCCAAGCCAAATGAGCCCTGAACTTGGCATCATCATAGCTATCTTGAATCACCTGAGCGTGAACAGGTCGGAAATTCTTTAGGCACACTATGGAGGACTTGTGCCACTGAATTCCAAAGGGTGTGGGAGTAGCATCCAAATAAGCAGATGGAGTTAACGGAGCAAAGGGACTTGTAGAAAAAAACACGTTTGCCAAACATTTCCACCTGTTTACATTTATTTGATAGGGGTGATGGAAAATATGATGGGATTAGATCAGCTCATGGAGGGTTGCACCACTAGATTTTTGGGTGCTGGGAGAGAAAAGCAGGGTCGACTGGAGCAGGGCGATGGCGCCTGGCAATTTGGTGATTGACTTAGGGGAGGACACACCAGAATAAGGTTTGGCTCAATCGCTGGTAAGATATCCATCAATGCCTCATTAAATGGAGGAAGGGGCTCAAAAGATGTGTGCTGGTATTGTAGGACTTCTGTTAATACATTGGTTTTAACATCCAAGGTGGGGAGCTGAACGTCAAGTAGTTTGGCTACTACGCATTACCATGGCGTTGGAAGTGTATTCCTCTGTCGCTGGTCCACGGGGGAGAGTAGACTACTTTCTGGGAAGGTATCCAGACCACTAGCCCCCTGTGAGTCTTTGTACCAATTATCATCCCGGTAGAATTGAGCAAACTTATCACTGGGTCATGGTCATTAGAGTCCGTTCCAAAAATGGAATGCAGATTGTGTTGTCTCCCTTAACGACGTAGTAAATCAAGTGGGGGAAGTGTCTCATTGGTCGAACCGGGCGCAAGAACTACTGGGACCCCCTTCTCCGGTGTCAATGGAGTTGGCATCGAAGTACTTGGTGCCAGTGTAGATCGTGGTGCCAGAAGCGGGGTCGAAACTGGAGGTGGAGGCAAGATGGTCTCGGAAGAGCCAAAGTGGAACCCGCCGGCGGTACTCCAGTTGAAAGGCCTCTCTGCTCCTTCAGGCTTGAAGGTATGCCAGAGGAGGTCAGTAAGAATACAAAGATCCAGAGCATGGTTGCGTGGAACTCTTTGACTTGATGTGGGGTGGCCCTTAGCCCTGGAAACTTGGGTTGTGCTGGCACCAGTTGCAGGCTCAGCTCCAAAGTCGGCCGGCTGAAGGAGCGAGATCAAGACTAGTGGCGCAGCCTCCGTGCCTGCTCAGGTAAATGCGAGTGCCACAAGGGAGCAGAATCCCACTTCGAGTTCTTATGCTTCTTTTTTGACTTACCTGAGAATTTGGACCACAACAAAGGCTGGCCTCTCGTGCAGCTCCGGCCATGGCCATACCTAGTGGGGATCTGTCACAAACATTTGCTTTCGACAGTCTCTGCGGTTTTGAAACCTTTGCACACTGAAGAAATTTCAAGGTAAATGTCTCTGAGATACAAAAAGGGAGCTCCGGATCCGCATCTGGTGGTGTGAAAAAAAGGAACTGACATCAGAGCACAAGGGTGGTGCCTATATGGGTCTCCATGTCATTTTTGGAGCTGAGCATCGTAAGTGCTGAGCCACACAGTGCCACCTGACATCGTGCCGAGGTCCTGCTGAAATGTTTCCAGATCCAATCTGACGCCTGTGTAATATTTAAAAGGTGAGGAATCTGCACCTAGAAGTCTATATCAGAATGTGAAATTAGGAATAGTAAATCTATACTTACTATACATATTTACCTTTAGGATGTTCTGGTAGCCGGTATTATGGCAGGTCCATTAATATGTGGCATTCTAACACACAAACGATCACAGGGACCTGCAACCATACGCTATCATGGCATCATCGAACTAGGCTATACTACTTTAAATGGACCATCTTAAAAGTAGACCAATTCCTCCAAATTAGAGCCATCTAGCAGATTGCTAAGAATTCCGAGGACAGCAGCATGCTAGAAAGATTCCATGGGCCATATCATACCTATTGCCCCTTGGGGTGCAACAGGCATCTGTGCCTGCTTTGTGCACCCCCAGTGCATAATGGCATTATAGAAGGGGCCACATATGGTTGTGCCTCCCTTTTTGTAATACTGATAGTAGCACCAGCACTATTATGAGAGGATGTTCCCTCATTGCATGTAAATGAGGGAATCTAATTGCCTTTGTGCCCGCGCCACATTATGGACACAGGAGAAGTGGCAAACATGCCCTTAGGAAGAGCACTGAAAGTGCACCACAAAAGGGTAGTGCACTTTCAGTGTGCCTCCTAAAGGCAGCCTTCTGGAGGCTTTCTGCAAGGGGATCTCTTTCCCCTCTTCAAACTGTAGGTGGGATGCTGCCTGTCCTGTGAAACACGGAGCGGCTTTGAAGTAGCCACTCTGTATTTCACTTGAATGCGCTGCCCTGAGGGCAGCAACAGTTTGCGGCTGCCCTGGGGGCAGCACATTCTTTGCAATATGGAGCGATGTCCCTGTTTGCCTCCGGCGCACCTTTTGAGGTATGCCAATGAGGCAAACAGGGGAAGTGCACTATGTACATAATACAGCCCCATATCTTAAAGGACAGGAGTATATTGTATACAGATCAGAGCTAATTGAACAACAAGTTGAAAGACATACTCCCTTGTTTCTGGACAAAGCTATACCTCTCTAAAGAGCTCTAATGAGAGCGAAACATGTGTCAGGGGTTGCTTTTATTCATTTCAGGTTGTCTCGGTTGGTATTTTACCAATTGAAAGCTGTAATACTGTGCCTGGAGTGGTAAAATGTTTTTGTCATTTTACAGCTCAGCATGGACAGCACTGTGCTAATCCTATGCTTAAAGACTGCTGTAGAAATGGCAAAAGACTGTCCCTTTCTATCTCGGCGTGGATGGCACTGTGCTAATCCTATGCTTAAAGAATTTGATAGAAAAGCAGACATTTGATGAAAGCAGATCTAGAGTGTCGCTGGTGTTGAGGGAGCTCTATACAGGAGCTGCTTTCCACCTAAACTTGAGAACTACCCAGAGTTCACTGCTTATTTTTTGCATATATATATAAATATATATATATCAAAATAAAGTTCCAATAAAGCGATCACTCAGAGTATTTGCAATATACCAGAAAGTTGGTTTTAATCCATGTAACGCGTTTTGCTTGCACAGCAAGCTTGGTCACACACAGGTGTGTGACCAACCTTGCTGTGCAATAGTAATTTGGGAAGGGAAGCATGCAACCTCCTCCCAGATTTTTCTAGGACCTGGTGACCCTATTCCTGGGGCTGATTCTTTGTCAATAAGGGGAGAGGGGTGCCCCCTTCCTTGGGCCATTTTTAGGTACAGGGGACTCAATCTCCCTGGGCAGCTAAATGTTAATGGGGAGGGGGGCATGGCCCCCAACCCCTGGGGCAGAAGGTATTTTTGTAAGTGGAGAGGGGGGATGTACAGCCCCTTTCCTTGAGCCATTTTTAGGACCCGAGGGCCCAATTCCACGGGCCGCAGGCATTTTTGTAAATGGGCAGAGGGGTGTCAAGCCATCCTAAGTCTCCGAGGATCCCATCCCTCATGCCTGTTGGCAGAAGTGGCCCCGGGACCCCATCCCACGGGACACTAATGTTTCCTTTCCAGGACAGTGAGGGTATTTCCTGCCGGTACTCTCTCAGGGCAGGGAACACAACTGTGCTCTCGCCCGGGTGGGCAGATGAGAGCTTACACACAAGGAGCATATTACAAATAGAAAGATCTCTAGAATCAGAAGCATCTTAAGGATAAAAAGGTTTTTGCAGCAGGTGTATTTTAGAAATACAGGGGAGATCTTGGATCAAAGGCATTTTATGGACCATTTCTTGAATCAAAGGTATTTTAGAGAAATGGGAGAACTCTTATAAAAAGGGGGATCTTCAAAAAAGAGAAGAGCTCTAGGATGAGACGCACGTTAGTAGAAGAGAGGTTTTAAAGAAACAGAATGGTAAGATTACAAAGGAGCTTAAAGACAATTAGAACGTAAGTGGTAAGGTGATAGCTAGGAACTTGAGCATTTAAGGCATAGATGTATCAAAAACACATCAGAAATACACAGGAGCTCTACAAGCTAGACAATGAGCAGATTATGGATACATAGGTACTCTTAGACAAGTAGCAGATCAGAGAAAAGTTGGCACATTCTTAGTGGCTATGACTATCTCACAACTACGATTTCTTGCGCCTGACATATTATAGAGCTAGGTCTGAGCTCCTGATGAAAAACCCGGTCTCTTAATAGTAAACTGTGTGACACAGGCCAGACTGTCCTGCAAAATTAGTGGAAGAACTGTCCCTGGAGCCAGAGACAGGAATGACCTAGGTGAACTTCATGTACATAATCTCTTAAAAATGTACTTTGTTAATTTACCTCTTGAGGTCCACAGAGCATTTTCAAGGTGCAAAAGACATCATCTTTAATATTGATGTGTATGTGATCTTTCTTCTAAAATGCTTCAGAGCAATTATAATTAAATGTGTTCCTCCTTTCATCTAGCCTGTCCTTCAGATTGCTTCAGGAAACTATCCCGTTGGACAGAAATACTCTATTTGGTTTTATCACTAAAGTGTTCACCAACGTAGTCCATGGGAAAATTTACAATGACCGAACAATGAGAGAGCTTTTTTATAACATATACTATTGTAAAGTAGAATGTATGACCCAGTGGTCTATTCTACCATTGCACTAGATGAAGGCAGGCTAGAGAGGATAAGCGAAGAACAGTTTGATATTTATCAGTTAATTATTATAGGTAGTGTTGGTTTTACGGCTGCTAAGAATCCTTCTGCAAGCTGTTCACACTAGTGTCTCCTTTAGTCAAATGAGGCACCTTATTGGAAATACTTAGGAAATAACACTACATCTCCAAAACGTGTTCCTAGAAGTAGAGAGGAAAAGTGTATGCTAGATTGTGGGAGATAACATACAAAATAAACATAAGTGACTCAACTCATTATGAACAATAAAGGTCTGTAAAAGCTTTGGTCTCCTGGTTCCTAATGCTTTTTATTGTGTCAGCTCCAGAACCCACCTCAAAGTCTACAGCCAGTGATGAGTCCCCAGTGGGTGCACCATCCACCCAGGCATCTCACAGCAATTCCATGGCAGGGCAGCCCTCTGTCGGAACAGAACCCTACTTCAGATCCTTGGGCGAACTCTTTGTGGAAAACATCACCTATGACAGTTTTGCACTTTCCTGGAGTGCAGACCCCGGAGTCTATGACCACTTTGTCATCCGTTACAAGGACTCTGCAGCCACGGGGCCAGTAGAGGTCCTTCTTTCAGGTGACCAACGCACAGCAACACTGTCGCCTCTCCTCCCGGGCACGGAATACGAGATAGAGCTCCATGGGGTGGTGGACGGGCTTCGTACAATGCCACTAACAACTACAGCAACCACAGGTAACTTAACCTCAATGCATCTCTTTATCTTTTAGGTCCAGTGGCAATTTGCCAGCCAGAAGGAAGTCTTTGCTGTATTCTTTTCTCCCATTATAGATATAATGTTTACCATCTCCTGCGGTCTGAAACAGCAGAGTTCTGAGACTACAAATACATGTCACCTCTATTGCATTTCTACTGTTTAATAATTGTTCATAAAATCCATTTTTTCCTTATATTTTCCACATGGCGGGTGGGTGCAGGTGCATTCGCTACTGCGCTAGACAACAACTTTCCAGCAAATTTTAAAACTGCACTTCTTTGTCATAAAATGGCTTCACATAATTGCGGTGTTATTGTCGGGTATCCTTGCAATGACATCAACATATCTAGTCCTGACAATTATATGATCTGCAGTGAGACTGTGCTGTGGTGCAAGGTATGCTGTTTTAATGTGAAATTCGTGATACGGTTTATCCACACAGTGTGGGCACTGTTGAGAAAAGTTCTTGAATGCATGTATATGATATTTCTATAGCCCCAACCTAACCACAAGCAAGCGGAGTTCTGTACATGGGCAAAGACAAGCATAAAGTAAACGAGTAATAGGCGAGTAAGGTGGGTTATGGGTGGTTAATGCATTATGAAGTAGCATTCTTTAAAGAGGTGAGTCTTTAACTCTTTCCTAAATTGGAGCAGTGTTGGAGCAGTCATGGTGGAAATGAGGATGCAGTTCCGTATCCCGGGTGTATAGATGTAAAAAAAACTTCCTACTATCTTGTTTTTTCTTTTTTTACACTTCTTAGCCTGCAGTTTGATGTTGACCTGGCAGCAGATGTGCTGAGAACCAAGAGAGTTGGTGAATTTGTTTGCAAGATAATGAGGGGTGCTGGTCGTGATAGCTTTGTAAATGATGCTGGTACAGGCCGGATAGGGAAGCCAATGGAGTTCCATCAGTATGGCGTGCAGTTATAATATTTCTTCAGGCCATGGGTGAGACATGCTGTGGCATTTAGGATGCCCCTAAGGGGTGCAAGTGTGGAGTCTGGGAGTCCTTTACCACCATTCAAATGCGAGAGTGCAATGCATTGAACAGCAGGCCATCTTTGCTTTTTTGACAATTTTGGCAATGTGTTTTTTGAGATGAGGTTGGTGTTAAGGGTGAATCGAAGTGACAACATTTGGTGAAAGTTGGGGTTCGAAGCTTCAAGGTTCATGTCATTGAGCCAAGTTTGTGCTCTTTCTTATTTCTTGTTCTTGGCAAATAAGAGCAATTCTGTCTTAGTTGAGTTGAGCGTCAGATCGGCACTGGATAGCCACGTCTGGATGATCTTCTAGATCTCTGCACAGATACATTCTAGTTCTTGTAATTCTGAATGTCCTCTTACAAAAATGTGACTTGCTTTGTTGGTATTTACATTAATTATATTTATTTAGAGTATAATCTTCACTCACTCCAATAAATTTGTTACTTTAAAGAGCGGCAATGCACTTTAGAGAGATAAGCGCCTAATTAAAAGTTATGATCAACAGATTAAAAGAAACAGGGTTATGTCAGATAGAAAAATTGATTCTTGGCCAGGAAGGAACATATTGACACTTGGAATGGACCCTGGGGGGCAGATTTACAAGTCCCTTGCGCCACTTTTGCGTCACTTTTCCCATGTTAAAAATGACGCAAAAGTGGCGCAAGGACCTTGTAAATAAGCCCCTAGGTGTCTCCAGGTGGTTCCACACACTACGATATGCTCCAGAGACTGTGCATCTACCCAACATAGCATGTGAAACAGGTTGGGAAAATTAAATGAAATAGAAAGACTCTGAGGTAGGAAACGTACTCAATTCATGCAACATCAGCGACCCCAGCGAAAATAAAGAAAGGTCGATTCAACTCTTTTGTGAATAAATCAAGCATGGCTTCATATAACAAAGCATGACCACCTGAGCCAGACACTCAAGAAGGGCACCGAGTGCTGACTCTGGATCACTATAGAATGAGATATAGATCAGTGTGCCATCAGCATGGGAAACATTGTCTGCATGGTGATTAGAGTATTCTTAGAGCGGAGCGTGGGTACCGAATTTCTGTTTCCGGCTGATATTAACACAAAACAAGAAGATTTAACATTCAGACTTGGGAATACCGATTCCTTTACCACATATCATTCCAAGTTCCACGTCCAATAACGGGCCATTTACCAATGTCATTTGCCATTTGGCCAGTGGTAAATGGCAGCAGCAGGAGTCTGCACGCCAGGGAGAGGGCACAGCAGGACAATGCTGGCTGGTGTGTTTTCTGCTCTCCACATGGTGAAGGAGTGAGAAGGCCGAGGACAGGACTGCACCTAGGATTCACCCATAGTTAAACCAGTGCTGGTGTTTCTGAATACGGGATTGCCATCTCTGGGAACACCGGGCCACTTGCAGATATTCAACTCCATCTCGCTCACCGATACTGGTGCAGGCCACTCATAATGAGGTCCTGAGTCTCTCCCTCCTTTACAACTGGTTGAGAATAGCTTTCAGCTGGCGCAGCCAAACAAAGATTCCCGAAAAAAATAATGCCACTTTAAATCTCTAACAGAGCTTCCCTTGAACCGTGGCACGCCCTTCCCCATTCTTGCACCATCAACTATCCCTGTCCGTTTCCTACATGTTTTATAAAGACCTACAAGGTTAAAGAGGTCTGAAAATCATGTGATTGCAATGTGCTTCAACTGATGGTCCTATGAGGCAGAGTCGAGTATGATCTACCCACAGACACTTGTCTTTCCATCTAGGTAGGATGCAACAAGGACAAGTGTTGTTTTGATGAACCAATCTCACAACTGACTTTAAAGCAGGACAAAGAGAATGAGGGTGAGCCCGTTGATGCTTTTTTACATCCAACATTAGCCGGGTTACCCATTTGGATTAGAACTCTGCTCCTAAGAATGAGGCTAGAAACTACTTGAGACCTAAAAAGATAGTGCTTAAAAAGGAACTTTCCCTCCCAACAGTACTTGACTAACGTGCTTGAAAGGGAGCGCTAATTAAAAGGTTTGTTTCCTAGGTTCCACCACAAGGACAGTCTAGGATCTGGCTGGAGATGGAAATCCTCTACTGGGTCAAACCTGTCTGATGCCAAAGGAATGACAGATGCTGTTGAGGTATTTTCCTCCTTCCAGCACTTTGAATCAATTTAATGCGAAGGGTTACAAGTCTCCGAAACCACCATTCAGCAGTTACTCCAAGTACATTGAAGCGGTTAATCATCGCTTTCTACTAAATTCAAATAAGATTCAAGTATGCCCATAAATTGCTGGACCTATGTTTATAAGATATAGCAGAGGTCAGAATACCTCAGTGCCTTGTTATATGGGGCGGGAGGTTATTAGGAAGTTGTTCTGGAAAATGACACACTTTCACAGACCTATCATCAGGTGCAAAATTGATGAGCCTTCTGCTACAAAAGACAGTCTTAGAAATGTTGGTGTAAATTACCATCAATATTAACTACTTAAAAAGAAGCTTTGTAAGGCAAGAGAAATTGCCTTCAGCTGTTCTGATTAATTTATATAAAGGGATGAAACAGAACAGTCACACAAAGTCCTTATAGAGATGCCGCTGCAGTGAGCCCCCATCCATGCTCAGAAGTATGTGATGAGACCGATATCTGCAGACATAGAAAAATGAAAGAAAACTGTATCAGTATGCTGGCAAAATGGTGCCACCGTTTCAAGAATGAAACCGGATATGGGTGTACGGGTGCTGGTTGTAATGATCTCAGATTTCTGTCAACAATCGCAATACACGCTTGGCACAGGGAACTACCCCGTGTAGGATGCCTGCACACCCAAAGTAGTCTAGAACCACCAGGCTGTCATGGATCAGCACAGAATGAAGAGATCAATTTTCTCAGTTAAGAACGTATTCTATCTATGCAGGAGGTAGTCCCATTCCCAGAATGGCCCGTACGACCTGAAAATACCCTGATGGCACCAAGCTCAGAGTTAAACCATGGTCGAAAAGAATGCAACCTTCTCCTGCTAGGATTCCAGTACTAGTTAGGCATCGAGGTAAGAGCAACAATCGGTCTTCGGCAGTCACAGGAAGGCACACAGCTGAGCTAGCCTTATTTGTGAACATGCATTCATACCAAATGGCAGTTTTCTTTATTGGTAATTCTAACCCCTCACAGGGAATATGAAGAACTGCCAGTTGAGTACACAGTCCGGAATGTATATGTATCATGTAATTCCACTGACCATTGTGCACAACTGCTGACAAAAGAAGGACTAGGTAACCTCATGAACTTCAGATGGACAAGGCACAGGATAAGACTGTACAATCCAGACTGGTGCTGGCCACTCCAGCTTTCTTTCTTACCAGAGGCCGGGGTAGCTGTAAGGCTCCCAATAGAAGTCTCTCCACTTCCTCTAGACGTTCAAGTGAAACCACTGAGCCAAAAAATGGCATTGTTAAGGACAGTTGTGGGAGCTGTGCAGCACAGTCATTGCAAAACACTCAGGAGTCAGTGATATGAGGTCACTGAAGGTACTAAGAGCAATCCTTATCTGTACTGCAGAGGTGCACGTCTCTTTAGGTGGATAAACGGAGGGAGCTTGGGTACAAAAAAGTCAATGGGATTTTTAGGTGTCCTTCAGAGGAAGGACTAGATTTCCCCTTAAAGTGCCTCCTACTGGGGTGCAAGATCCAGGCACTAGACAAGGAACCATGCCTAAAGGCGTATGGTAAAAATTAGTTGGTCAGTACCAGTGGACTTTAACTGTCTGTGATCGTCCACGTTTTCGAATGCAACAGTACCTCATTTGTTGAAAAAACAAAGAGATTTTTAGTCAAAAGTCGAGTCAATGACTGTCTTGAGTTTCTTGCTTTAAGTCCGAAGTCTTCAGCCAAGCTCAGCACCTCATTGACAGACTGGTGTTCATGAACATTGTAAAGTGTAAACTTGGGTCACAACATAAGAAGCTTCAGCTATACTGCCTCGAGACAGAAATAAGCATACATCTATTCTGCTACTTTACTGGTTTGGACACCAATGAAATATAGTAGCCAACTTCTTCCCACAGATGGAATCTGTAGCTGGACAGTCACTTTAGCATTACTTTAGCATTATCCTGTTTAAGGAAGCGACTACCAGTTTATAAAACTTCTCACAGTTCTCCAAATATATTGCCTCCTTATCATTGTGAGAAAACAGGGGCGTTCTCATCAACAAGAGCCGCTTAGCTGGAGGTTTCTACTCACAAAGCCACTGTCGTCCTTGGGATCCCTGTACTCTGTTGAGAGTTTGAGATAGTGAATTCAGAATGTGGTTTCTACCAAATGTCCAGCACCTACTTGAGGACCTAAGACTCCAAATGGAATCGATGCTTTAGTGAAAAAGCCAAAGCCACCACCGGGATACAGATGGCCAAGTGTCCTGATAGTACGAAAAGGAGCAGTCGAGGGTACGCACCTGCCAGGAGAAAATGTACATTTTTATTATTCATTCATTCTGATATTTTATAAAGAGTCCACCTGAACACCAACTCCTGAGTATGTCCAAGACAGCACTTGAGTGAAGCACGCTAAAAACAAAAAGGTTCAGAGGCTCAATAATGGGTAGCTTGAGTTATTACCTAGGGGCGGGAAAAGTTTCACAAACCACCCTCCTTTCATCGTTCTTTGAAAGTATGAACGGCTGAGTCTGCAGGGCTGGGATTCAAAGTGGCGGCCTTCAGATTTCCTGCAAATGTATCCAGAAGGGAATTTTCTTGTATGCTATTGAATGCACAGGAAACTTGCAAAGGAATTACTCTACGATACAAAATCCTTTCAACATCTATATTTTGTTATGGACCATATGGGGAACTTGTTTGATTTTTTCGAGCCAGTTGTGACTAAAAAGCTGTGAAGGCATTTTTTGCAGTAGATTGTTATTCTTCAGAAAACGTGCTGCAGTCTTTCTTAAGACAATGGCATATTTCAAAATTTAAATTTGCTATTTTGGCTGCATGCTTGCACATAATTTCCACAGATTTTCGGTTGCAAATGAGTTACTTGGCACCGCCTGTATATACTCCTGCTGTTCAAGAAAGTGGACCCCTGGAATTGATTATCCAATCCGATTTACAGTTCCCATAAAGCCTTTTCATAACATCCTTCTTCGGCCACCGATACGAACCAGTTCAGTTCTGCATGGGCATCGCCCCCCCTGTCCCTCGAGAACCCCACCAGCCTGTCTCTGAGACTCATGCAAGTAGTAGCACCCCAGGCTCGCACACCTCGGTATAGCAGTGACATGTTTGTAAGAGGAAACTTGAGAGAAGTTCAAGAACGCATCTGTGCACTGTTCACTAAATATCCCCTGGGCTCAGAACGTTTAACGAATCCCTTTGCCGTCAGCTCTGTGTAGATCCTAAAGGGCATTATTATACCAAGCCTGGGCTTCTAGCTGAAACGCAGTGCACTGTGCTGACTGCAGTCAGCTCTCCCAATAGATACAGCTATGTGCTGGGGTTGAACTTTAACTGCCCCTGCGTTGGCCCATGAGGCCTGGCATTGCATGTTACGCCCACAGCCACAGCCCTATGCAGATTTATATAGACTGTCGATAGGTATGTGGGGAATGATTTCCCAATGTTACCCTCATCTTTGTTATAACCACATCAATTTTTAATAACCTGCGAATTTACTTTCTAAATAAATGCTGGGTAAAGGACACTCCTCCAAGGGAAATAAGACAACTTCCGTAACAGCTTGGAAGCATATCTAAAAAGGAGATTATACGAGGGAAGAGACTTTTTAAAGATGCATGGGCCTGATGGATGGCACTGAAGGGCATCTGGGAACGAGGGGCCGCTCTCTTTGCTTGACTATAACTGATCTTTGTGTGATCCCATTGCAGCCCATAGAAAGCCCAAGGAGCAGCCTAGTCTTTTGGGAGGCCTGGCCATCACCAGTATAGCAGAGGATGGTTTCGGCTTGACGTGGAAGGCCACGAAAGGAGTGTTTGATTTGTTTCTGGTGCGCTACGAAGATGCCGGAAGACAGTTTGGTTCCCAAGAGATCTCAGTCCCCGGAGCCCAGCGGGTCACAACTATCAGGGGCCTGGACTCTGCCACTGAATACATCGTCTCACTCTATGGGGTCCGCAGGGGACAGCTATCCCGGGCCCTCAAGACCAAGGTGACAACAGGTACACACCTCTGGAAACTACAGATATTCTCACCCTACACTAAACCTAAGGTACCTCATGTCTTTCAGGTTCAAGTCTCAGCAGGGATTTTCTCAGGTTACACAAGCTTTACCCATTCATACATTAGACAGTATAGCTGTGCTTGAAGTTACAGTATTCTATAGATTCAGGCCTGAGAAAGAGAGCTATCCCTCAACCTGCATGTTACAGATTTCCCCTACCTATACGTTCTGATTTTAGAGCTATGCAGGTACACAGCCTTTACTGACTCAGGCTTATCACAGCAGAGCTATGTTTCACGTTGCATACATCTTACAGACCATGGCACTGATTAGATTCTGTATGAAATACGTGGACTATCTATCACAACCAGTAGTTGTCATTAACCCAGGCTGAGGCTTTTACTGGGTGTGATAAAAAACCTTTTATTCTTAGCATCTAATTTGGAAATTAGGCATAATATGCACAATTGGAATTTCACACAGCGAATTCTGCATGCTCTTCTTTTTGCTCCAGGACTCTGACCAAATACATTTCGGCAGATTTGATCTGCTGAAATCTATAATGGGAAAACAGTGCAGTGTGATAATTATCCCACAACCCTGTGCAACTTCTCAGGGATCAAAAGGAATGGTTTCTGACATGTAATCCCAGTTCTCTCTCAGGGGAATCTCCATTGAAGTCATAAGCACTGAATAGCCCCGCCACGCGCAGGGATCCCAGAGCACTTCTTTTTAATATCTCTTTTTAAGTGTAGATGTTCACCTTTCTTCAGTAAGGCCGGGAGAAACACTTAATACATTAATGTTCTGCAGCCTATAAGTAAGGCTACCTTGGCCAGTTTCTTCAGATTGCATATATATATATATAATGGCTATCGAGATTGGGGCTGAGGGTTATGTGGGAGGATCCCAAATCCCTGACGAAAAAAGCAGTACCTCTTCTAAAGGCAAAGTTCTGGGCCCACATTCAGGATTCCTCTTTCAATGTTGCAGTACTGGGTACCATAACTGGAAGGTCCCTAGATTCTAAATGTATATTTTTATTTGAGGCTGTAATAGATGAGATTGAACCTCCACATGCAAGTGCACTTTATTTACAATTTAGGTATGGAACCTTGCCTCTGAATTACAGTAGAAGTAAATGGAAGCAAGCTACTGTAACTCCACTGTACCCTGTAGGGGCCCTTAGCTCTGATTCAATAGACCACTTTATGTTCTTCTGTCCCTCTTATGCACAGGTTAGGAAAAAGTGGCTAATACCGGCATGTCGCCTTTTATCCTTTATGCTTCGTTGTTATTTGGCCCCCGGGTGGGCCAAGTCCCGGGGGCATGCGTGGCATGGAGTGTGTATGGTTTTGAGAATGGCAGTCTGTAATTTAGAGTGGGTGTATCAAAGGTTATATTAGGGTGTGAGAAGATGCATGAAATTATCACATGGATGATGTCATCAGTGATGTCATTTGAGATGTCATCAGTGATGTCATCAGTGATGTCACTGACCATGTCATGAGTGATGTAATATGTGACATCATCAGCAGTGCATTGCGGGGGCGCGAGTTATAGTTAGCTGAACTAACTATAACGGGGGAATTTCACGGGTTTTGTACGAGTGCAATGTCCAACTAACTATAACTGTCCCTAAAACCTATGGTTTTTTCAGTGAATATATATATATATATATATCCAAAATCGCAGCTCAGTGCAAACGCACTGAAATCGCCTTTCCCCTTCCTCTCACAACGGCGGTCCGCGGCAAGGGGGCGAGCCTCATAACACCAAGCATACGCTGTTACCTCGTAACTTTACAGCAGCCGCGGACACCAAACGACTTTAAAGCAGTTGTTTATTCAGCAGATACGAACAACTCGACGCGTTTCGGGACCCAGTCCCTTGTTCACGAGTGCTGTGGCTTACTCTCTATTGCATTTAAATAAACATTTGACCACCACCATAATGGAGCCTGAAAACAGACTTTACATAAAACGAGGAGTTAACTCACTCCTACCTCACCCAAATGTGCTTGCATGTTATTTTTACAAATATCGTTGTAATTACACCTTTACACGAGCGACAAATCTGTCTGGCAGTTCTAAACATTTAACACATTTAAAATAAAAAATGACTTTTTAAAGTGCCTACATATATGCTAGGACAAAAAGCATGAAAAAGGACATGAAAAAAGACTTCCACAGATAGCACTTCCTAAAATCCTTTTATCTCTCTACTTTTTAAAAAAAATCATCTATTTCATTCCATTAATTAATTGTCCTTCTTGGATAGTGGAGCTGCTCGAAATTTACTATATTTCATCTTAGCCCAAGTGGGCATTGAACGTTATCTATATAAAAATGGAATAGAAGCCACTTCTTCAAAATTCAGTACCTCCACTATAGTTATACTGTGGATTAATAATTCATGTTATTCTAATGTCCTAGCGTTCTTCTACAAAATAGATTGCTAGTGTATCTCGCATCTTCAATCTAGTTGTCATGCCCCTGCTTTAAAGTCGTTTGGTGTCCCCGGCTGCTGTAAAGTTACGAGGTAACAGCGTATGCTTGATATATATATATATATATATATGCAATTAAACACCTCGTGATTCAAAAGAAAGAGACGGAACCGGAACTCCGAAGGTTTTTCAATCTGGCTTTTTCTATTATATATTTCAAGCAAATTACCTAGAAAAGTGTTATTTGACTGTTTAAATCTCTTCCAGAAACCATTTTCATTTCATTTCATTTCATTCATTTCGAGGACGCGAGGACAGTGTAGCCCTATCGGATACCATTATGTAGATTTGCAAATAAGCATCTGTACCTTTAAGGGCCCACTGTCCACCAGTACCCATTCATGCCCAGCAGGTGGCAGTTACTTCAGTTCTTTTTGCCTAGACAATGCCAGTACTAGGTAGGAGAACTGTTGAATAATCGTCTCTGCTACTTCCACAGGGGAAGGGGGTGGGCTGCTTATGACTTCAATGGAGATTCTTCTAGGAGAGGACTGGGATTTTAGGTAAGAAACCATTCCATCTCTCTCAGGTGATCTCCATTGATAGTCATAAGCACTGAGTAGCAAGCCCATCCCCACAAACTGCGATGGAAAGCAACAGAGATGATCGATGAACCAGATTTAAGCAAATAAGTTTCTCGGGGAGGCCTGTCCTACTTGGCCATGTTCTAGCATCTGGGTGCAAACAATAGTGTTTGGTAAAAGTGTGAACAAATTTCCATGTAGCCACTTTACAGATCTCAGCAATTGGTATATTCCTCATTAACACAGCTCTAGCCGCTTTCCCTCTGGTGGAATGAGCTTTAGGTCTACTGGTCAGAACCATATTTGCCTTCGGTAGCATAAAAGAATGCAAGACCCTATCCAATGGGATAAAGACTGTTTGGACATGGCTAAACCTGTACGGACCAGCCCATAGTTTACAAACAATTGGTCGGATTTGCAGATATTTTTTGTTTTGTCCAGATACAATTTCAAGACTCGTCTGACATCTAGAGTATGGAGAGTCCTTTCAGCTGGTGTAGAAGGGTGCTGAAAGAAAGTAGGCAAAAAACTGGTCTGGTTAATGTGAAAATCCAAAATAACTTTTGGCAAGAATTTTGAATTAATCATCATAACTGCCTTACTACTATACAGCACAGTGTATGGTTCCCAAGAACATAATGCCTGAATCTAACTAACCCTATGTTCTGATGTGATAGCTACAAGGAAAGCAGCTTTCTAAGAGAGGTGTTGCAATGAGGATTTATGTTGGGCTCAAAAGGGGCCTGCATGAGGCGTAAAAGGACTATGTTCAACTCCCAAGGAGGGGATGGACACTGTATTGGAGGGAAAACCTTTTTCAGACCCTCTAAGAAGTCCTTGATAACAGAAATTTTGAAAAAAGAGGTTTGTGAAGGACATTGTCTGTAGGTAGTAATTCCCGCCAAATGAACTTTAATAGAAGAGAACTGTAAGCCTGATTTGGCCAGGTGAAGAAACTATGGAAGAATCAGTTCTTCTTGACAGCTCGTTGGATCAAAGTTCTTGTAAAAACCCCAGATACAGAATCTCTTCCATTTAAGTGAATAAGCGGAACGTGTTGGAGGTCATTTAGTCTCCTTGAGCATGTTCCTGCATTCTTGTGCAAGGTTAAAATGCTCAAATTTTACTAGCTCAGGTAATGCTGCCAAACTCAAAGAGGAGAGGTTGAGATAAACCATCTGGCCTCCAAACTTCATGAGTAGGTCGAGTCTGCATGGCAGCTTCACATGTGGATTCTCCAGCATGTGGAGAACATCTGTGAACCGCCATTGTCAGGCCACTCCAGAGCTATCAAGATCATTCTGGCCCTCAGGAACTGCGGAGAGAAATTTGCCGGACCAGTCGATCCATAGGGCATTCACCAGTGTCCCTGGTTTGAAGAACCTCAAGGCGAGGTCTGGACATTTTTTTGTTTTCTGCGGTGGCAAATAAATCTATGTGAAGAGTGCCCCAAATGCTTTTCACATCGTCGTCGTGAGTAGCTCACTTGTGGTTTACCTAAAGAACCCTGCTTAGGGAGTCTGCTTGTTCATTTCAAGCTCTTGGAAGATGAGTTGCAATGATACGCAGGTCTCTGGCTATCAACTATTTCCAAATTGTGTGGGCTTCGTGAGACAATGGCGTGGACCTTGTTCCCCCTTGCTTGTTCAAATAATACATGGTTGTCGTGTTGTATGTCTGAACATGCAGGGATTTCGTCTTGAAGGATGGTAGAAAAGCCTTCAACGCTAGGTGAACTGCTTGTAGTTCCAAGAGATTGATGTGATAAGTCATTTCCCACATGGACCATGTTCCCTGGATTTGAAGATGATCCATATGTGCTCCCCAACCTACCAGAGAGGCATCTGTAACTAATGTCTGAGAGGGAACATCCTGATGAAAAGGCATCCCTTGAAGTAGGTTTGTCGGAGAACACCACCATTTCAGGGACAGTTTTGCTTTGGAAGAGAGTGAGATTTTGTCCTCCCAATTGCCGGAGTATTGATCCCACTGATCCTCTAGACATTCCTGAAGTGGTCTCATATGGAGACCGGCGTTTGGAGTCAGGAAAATGCACAAAACCATTGAGCCCAGCAGAGATGACACTTTTCTCACTGTGGGATGAGAGACTTTCATGAGAGAGTGACATTTCAGACGGATTGATAATCGTCGCTTCTCAGAAGGATACACTCTTGCTTGTATGGTGTTGATGGTGGCATCAAAGTAAAGCAGAAACTGGACTGAAGAAGAGGTCGATTTGTTGTGATTGACATGCTGTCTTAATCGGTGGTGAAGATTGCTCGTCAACTGAAAATTAAGTTGGGCTTCTTGTGGTGTTGACGCCTTGATCAGCCAGTCGTCTAGATATGGATAGACGAATATTCTGAGTTTCCTGAGATGTGCAGGGACCACTGCCACGCACTTCGAAAAAGTTCAGGGGGCTGATGTGAGGCCAAATGAAAGTACTTAGTACTGGTAATGATCGTGACCACCTACAATCCTCAAGAATTTGCAGTGTTTCCTTGCTATTGGAAAGTGAAAGTATGCACCCTGGAGGTCTAACGAACAGAGTCAGTCTCCCTGGTATATTTGGGAATAAATCTGATGCAGTGCAAGCATCTGGAACTTTTCTCTCTGAATCCATTTGTTGGCTAGTTTCAAATCTAGAATGGTTCTGAATTTGTTTTGGGCCTTTCTTTTTTTACCAAAAACTAACAGGAATAGATCCCTGTGCCTCTTTGTTTGGGAGGAATGAACTGCATTGGTTGCTTTTGTAGAAGGATGTTCACCTCTGATCTCAGCATCTGCAGATGTTGAGTGGATGTGTTTGGTGGGATATTTGGTGGAGGGTTGGTAAACCTCAGACAATATCCATTCTGCACAAAATTCAGAACCCAGGCGTCTTTTGTGATGTGTTGCCACTCTGTCAGATGTCAGCTAAATGAGAGCTACATCCCCCTACCGGAGCAGGTAACGTAAGAGAGGCTTTCATTCTTGGGAAAGCTGATGGCCAGATCTTCCTTTAGGAGGACGACGTTGGTGCAGCTTAAACGGTCTTTGTTGTTGTTGCTGATGGTGGCCTTGTAACCTTTGAGGGTTTTGAACCCTTTGAGGATAAAAACGTCTATCATACGGTTTGTAAGTGTAACTGCGTTGTTCCTTACGCTTTTCAAGACCCACTGTTTTTAAGGTCTCCATTTCGGTTTTCATCCTAGCCATTTCATCATCAGTATGGCTGCCGAATAAGGTGTTGTCTAAAAAGGGTAGATTAAAGATCCGCCGCTGGGATCCTTGTTTTAGTGCTGTCGAACTAAGCCAAAAATGCCTTCCTAGGGCCAAACCATGGCAGTACTTGTGTGCTGAAAGTAGTGAAGAGTCTGCAGCAGCACTAATGATTTGTTTGGAGACCATCATGCATTATTAACCACCTCGAGAAAATCCTCCCTTTGATCTCTCGGAAGGTGATCAGCAAACTGCTGCAAGGAGTTCCCTAAAGCTCTGTCGTACGTGCCCAGCAGGGCAGATGCATTTGTTGCCTTCATTGTAGCGGTCACCGTGCCACATACCTTGTGTCCAACAGAATTACATTTTTTACACTCTTTGTCCAGAGGAACTGTAGATGACAGAGTGGTAGAATGGACTTTTTTGGCAGGTAGAATAACCACAGAATCAATGGGAGGGTCAGAACAGAGAAATATTGGGCTCTGCTCCGGAGCTCTATATTTTTTCTGGGGCTTCTATGGAGCTGATTTGGCTGCAGCCGGTGTTAGGAAGAGTTCCATTGCAGGTTCCAATAACCCCAGGACTAGGGATACGAGGGGTCTGGAGGCTGCTCGTTGGTGAAGAGTTTCAAAAATCACAGATATTGATGGTGCCGGGACAGACAACAGAATATTTAATTTTGATGCTCCTCTCACTAGCACCTCTTGAAAGGTGTTAATGTGAGCGATCAGAGAGACCCTTGGCTGAGGAGAATCAGACAAAGTAGGCAAATATCTTCCCACGCTGAAGGAAGAAGTCGAATAAGGTGATCTGCATTGTGACCTTGTCCTAGATTTAGATCTGTACATAGGACGGTAGTGGTTTGAATGCCGAAGAAGATCACCTTGAAGAAGAGTGCCAAGACTGGTGACGATGCCTTGAAGGTGTTTGTGCCCATGATGTATGTCGAGATCTGGAGTGAAGAGATCTCAGAGGAGTGGTAAAAGGTCTTGCCGGTAAAGGTGCTTCCACAGGTGTTTGTGGTTGTGGAGGAGGAGCTAGTGAAGTAGGTGGAAGAGACGCTGGAGGAGGTGGCGTTGAAGAGTCCAGAAGCAAGATAGGCGACGATGGAAAATCGGCCATCGAGTAGTCAAAGTCAGAGGTGGATGGTAGACGTCATAGCTTTGATTTTCTGACTTTTTCTACAGGTCTTTAGTGCCTTGACATCGACAGACTCCTCTACACCGATTTTCTCCTACGCCTCGACATCGACAAGCTTCTCAACGTCGAACTTCTCTTACGCCTCGACATCGTGGTATCCCTCGATGCCGATCTCCCATGTTTCGATGTCTAATGTTGTTTCCTCTTCAACGTCAATCCAGCTCTTGACGGCGAACATTTAGGGACAGTACCTTGTCTCGATGTTGTTTTTGATGTTGGCTTTTCCTTTTGGATCTCCCATGCCTAGACTCCTCAGAGGAAGGTGGAAGAGCCCTGTTAGAGGAATGACCCTCTCCTCGCTTCCTTGACCCCCCCATCTTCAGATTGCACCTGCTGGTCCCTGCGGTGCTCCATAGAGGCAAATTTTCTCCCTTTCCCTCAGGGTGCGTCTGGAAAACTTCCTGCAGTGTGAACACCTGTCAGGAATGTGACTCTCAGGAAGGCAGATGATGCAGACATCATGAGGGCCTGACTTGGCCTTCATTTTTTCCACAGGCAGGACACATGAGGCATTTTATTTGACAAATGAAAAAAAAAATTTGTCCCAAAATGACAGAAAAACACAGGTACTGATTAAATCTGCCGAGTGAAGTAGTTGTCAAAATTTCCTAGTAAAAAAGGAAAGAAAGCCAAAAAGGCCGAGCCCAGTGCTCCAAGATCCTGTCACCAAGAGCCGGAAAAAAGAACTAAAGCAACTGTCACCTGCTGGGCATGATGGGATACTGGTGGACTCTGGGCACTTAAAGGCACAGACACTCTTTTCACATTTACATAATGGCATCCTATAGGGCTAGACTGTCCCCAACTTCCTGCATCTTTCTACTTTTAAAAAGTGTTTGTGGAAGAGATTTAAACAGTCAAATAACACTTTTCCAATTAATTTGCCTGAAATTTATACATATATAGATATTTATTACCCTTTTTAAATGCAATCCAAAGAAATTGGCCAATGTAGCCTTACTTATAGGCTGCAAAACACTAATGTCTTAAGTGTTTCTCCAGGCCTTACTGAAGAAATGTGAACAGCTACACTTAAGAAGACATATTATAAAGAAGTGTTCCGGAAACCCCGCACGTGCGCAGGATTATTCAGTGCTTATGACTACCAATGGAGATCCCCTGAGAGAGAATGTAACTTGCAACCCGTAATTACAGGCATAGACATTACAGGCATAGACCCGATTACAAGTGAACTATATAAAAAGTGATGGATGGAATGACTGAATTAATCTCAGCCACTAGTAATTATTCGGGGGCTGCATCCCAGTTCATTGTTATTTTGCACAACATGCCACTTCACTTTGGACCCAGCCATATGTAAATCAGTGCTGACCCTGCTCCAATGGGAACAGTCAAGCCCGATTAGGCTAAGTCCTTCTTGAACCGGAACACAAGCAACCTGGGACCGGTTTCACCCTGATTAGGGCTCATCAGTCGGGTATAGCTTGGTTCCAATGACACAGTGTGCATGAGACCCACATCTTGGCATACCCATCGCACTTACGGTGAAACACTGAAGGATACAAAAAGTGATGGATAGAATGCTTGAATTAATCTCAGCCACCAGTAATTACTCAGGGCCGCATCTGAATCCATTGTTATTTTGCACACCATGCCATCTAAGTTTGAACCCAGCCATATGCAAATCATTCTTTACCCTGTTCCAATAGGAACAGTCCAGGCCGAACTGCCAGTCCAGATCCTCCTTGAACGGGAACACAGGGAACACAAGAAACCCAGGGCCGGTTTCACCCTAGTTAGGTGGTTCTAGTGACAGAGTGTATGCACGGGACCGGGCTGGACTGAGAACATAAATCAGCCCTGGCAATTTTATTGGACTGGCATTGGGGGAGGGGCAGGGAGGATGTGGGGGGTGCAAGTGTAAAGCACTGCTGCTTAACTAAAGCGACCTCCAGCACTGCTGCTTTTGTTACTGGGGGCCAATATTGCAGCACTGCTGCAAACCAGCCCCCGGAAACTAAACCGGCCCCCACCGCTCTAAAACCGGCCCCCAGCCTACCAGGGAAATGCCGATGTACGCTACGGCCAGTCCGGCCCTGCCTGGGACCCATGTCTGTAAATACCCGTCCCACTAGGGCGCCACACTGACTACATGTGGGCTATATGAGAATGAGTTATTACTGCACCCTGTAAATACCATTACTCTTATGTGTAGTATGTATGGAGTACAGTAAATACCTCTTATCTGAAGTTATTAAAATGAGGTGCAGCATTCAGAACCAATATTTAACATACCGAATTCCACGTTTTGTCTTTTTCTTCAGACCTTTTGACCTAATACATCCCAGCAGCTGTGACCTATTGGAATCTATCAGTGAAAAGCGGTGATAAATATCACACGATGTGTAATTCTGATCCCTGTGCAAACTCCTCTTTACACAGGGATCAGAATTTAGCTCTGGAGCTGTAATCAGGGCACTAGACGTTCGGCAGGATACGCAGCCCTCAAGTTTCAGGTGTTACAAACGTACCCTAGTTTACATATCTTACAGATTCTGACTTTAGAGCTACCGATCAATTCTGCTTTTCTCTGTCATGGAAGCATGATGGACAGTATAGCAATTGTGTGTATTTTTCTAAAACAAACCTCCAAAGGACGGGGTGTTTTTTTAAAAGACAAAAACTCAGTAACACTGACGTGCTGGGGGACACTGCTTGTTTTTCATGCCAAGGACACAGTGGTTCAAGGCAGGAACAACATTGCTGCAAACCGTGTCATAAATAGGTCAGTCCTTCAAAACGATTTCCAGAAACACTACCCCCCTGCCCCCTACCCCGGAAATGAGGCGGGGAACCTGAGGGCATCTGCCTTTTTTGGCAGGTGTGTGTCCCAAACAAACTGCCCTCGTCTCAATGATTCGGCATCGCTGTACACAGAAGGTAACCTTTCCAATTTGATGGCTCTTACGTCTCTCTCTTTAAATAGTAGAATAATGTTTCTGCCTTCTCAAACCGCATATGTCCAGCACAGCAGCCCCTCCCCGTGCCCACATCTTAGAAGATTCGCACTTGAGACCGCATAGGTAGCCTGATATGTAACTTACTCTCCCCCAGCCCTGCCGTACATCCACAGGCGCTGTCGGGTGGGGAGTCACAGTCTGTGTGCCGAGTCTGGTTCTCTCCGCTTCTCCACGCGTCCGCACATCAGGGGAGTCTGTTTTGCAAAGGTGCCGGGATGCCCATTGATGAGACCCAGGCGTCCGAGCTCAGGTATGAAAGACATGCTCTGTGCGACCTTGGCGTCGTCCTGGCATTTTTGATTTCCTGCCTTGTCGGTCGCTCCTCACGCGACCTTTTCCTGCACCACTCGCCAGCTCTAGTGGTCTGAGGGCAGGCATCAGAGCCCACTTCAGTAGCACGCATCAGTTGGTGCCAAGCATGTTCTGGACTGGTGTGCCAGGGCTAGCAAGACACAGAGCAATTCATTGCCCGTGGGCGGGTGTTAGAGGTGCCCCAATTACAGGAACATGGAGCCCTGAATCGCGCACTTGTGTATCCTTACTGGCCTTGCCCATTTTATGGTGCGAGTTTACCCCTACGCTACAGAGCCTTAATTTAAGCTACGCCTGTCCTGAAGCTTAATGCCATAGATAAAAATCCTGCATTAAAACCGACTGTCCACAAGACAACCACCGGACTGAACGAGCTGGAGTCTGCATTCAAACTACTTCCGTCCTTTCTGACTTATCACCGGAAGTGAAAAATGCGGCGTTTACGTTATTTAACATCAGTGCAATAGCGTTCACATTAAACGTTACCTATAGACTGCTGAAATCTGGCTCATACCTTGCTTCCACATCAATCAATTAATCAGAGCGCAGCAAATCACCCGTGAGGGTCTCAAGACTTCAACTCAGTTAAAAGATTCTCACTAAAACTAGCCCACAGCCTGCAGATGACTCGACCCAAGAATAACGAGTCTCCATTGCTATTTGGAGTAATGTAATCCCAGTGCACGAGATAGAAACCAATTCAATTCCATGTTCTGCTGCAATCTAACCTAGTTTTCTATATTTCTCATCCACGGCACGTTTTTGAGTGAAGTAGTAATGAAAATCCACTGATTTCTAGTAGAAATTATAGGTCCGGAAGAGACACACCCGATGAAATTCTCTGTATCATACTATACCTACGGTGGAGGAAACTTCTTCGGTGTTGTCTTCTCTGGGTTTAGCATCTAGAAATCGGTTACCTTTTCATTACCACCAACCTCGACATCCGCCCACAGGCCCGGCGCATAACCTGATGTAACTAATCAGAATTTGATATTCCAAATATTAACCAATACATATTCAACGTCAGCATAAACATTTTTACATTCAAACTCGGTCACACACCGCAGTCACACAAAGCCAGTGTTATGAGATACTACATTAAAACTGGTGGATACTACTGCTGCGACACAAGATTAGGGCAGCAGGAAATCCATGTAGGATGCACAGTCCCTGCTGTATGCTAATCCATGTAGAATACACAGCTCCTGCTGTATGAAAATCCACGTAGAATGCACAGCCCCTGCAGTATGAAATTCCCATGTAGAATGCACAGCCCCTGCAGTATTACATTCCATGTAGAATGCACAGCCCCTGCAGTATGAAAATCCATGTAGAATGCACAGCCTCTGCAGTATGAAAATCCATGTAGAATGCACAGCCCCTGCAGTATGAAATTCCCATGTAGAATGCACAGCCCCTGCAGTATTACATTCCATGTAGAATGCACAGCCCCTGCAGTATTACATTCCATGTAGAATGCACAGCCCCTGCAGTATGAAAATCCATGTAGAATGCACAGCCTCTGCAGTATGAGAATCCATGTAGAATGCACAGCCCCTGCAGTATGAAAGTCCATGTAGAATGCACAGCCCCTGCAGTATGAAAGTCCATGTATAATGCACAGCCCCTGCAGTATGAAAGTCCATGTATAATGCACAGCCCCTGCAGTATGAAAGTCCATGCAGAAAGCACAGCCCCTGCAGTATGAAAGTCCACGTAGAATGCAAGCCCCTGCAGTATGAAAATCCACGTAGAATGCACAGCCCCTGCAGTATGAAAGTCCATGTATAATGCACAGCCCCTGCAGTATGGAAGTCCACGCAGAATGCACAGCCCCTGCAGTATGAAAGGCCACGTAGAATGCACAGCCCTTGCAGTATGAAAGGCCACGTAGAATGCACAGTCACTGCAGTATGAAAATCCATGTAGAATGCACAGCCCCGGAATGGATGAGTTGAGCTCGCCCATTCTAGCCCCAGTAATGAGCCAATTACTTACTGGTAATCTTAATTTCTGGTTAGCTCTGGCCAAATAGAGCACTGACTGTGAGCGACTGTTGTGTTTATTGCAGCCTCTGCAGAGGGAGATGGGATGCCCGCACGAGTCGAGGATCTGTCAGCTACTGACATCCAGGAGGATTCCGTCCGCCTGTCCTGGACAGTGCACGATGGAGATTTTGACTTTTTCCTCATTCAGTACAGGGACACGGATGGCCAGACTCAGGAGATGACCATCCGTGGAGATCTGACTTCTGCTAACATTCCTGGTCTCCTACACACAAGGAATTACACCTTTGTTCTATATGGCATCTCTGACCGTGTGCAAACCAAGCCTATCTCGGTGACTGTGATGACAGGTACCAGTACTCCTTACAGGCGCAAATCTGACCTTCCCATCTGCTTTGCAGAAGATCTACTCACTGCTGAAATCTTTCACAGAAAGAAGTTTCGGTTAGCACTGCTTATCAATGTCTTCTCCTTTTCATCTAACATTTGTCTTGATGTTATGCAGTATACTCGTGCTGTGCCAAAGTGCGCTCATCAACAGGTTAAGGGGCAACCAAACATGCCCCTGTTCAAAGAGACTACTTTGATGAGATTGGCAGCAATAATCCCTTTTAAACAATCCTCCTCGTGGATTGTTTTGGAAGTATTAAAATAAAGGAAGTAACCATCTTGATAGGTTCATTCCTCTATTGTGGCAAGTCTGTTTTCAGTTGGGTTCAAGCTCTGGGATCTTGTGAGAACTGATGCTATACATAAAAGCAGCGCCTCTATGGGCAGAGCAGGTCAATCAATCAATCAATCAATCAATCAGGGGTTTATAAAGCGCACTACTCACCCGTGAGGGTCTCAAGGCGCTGGGGGGGGGTTGGGGGGAGGGGGGAGTGGGTGCAGCTCCGGATCAGTCGAACAGCCAGGTCTTGAGGCTCTTCCTGAAGGTGTGCAGAGTGGGGGAGCATCTGATGTTGACTGGGAGCTCATTCCAGGTTTCTGCTGGAACGTAGGAGAAGGCTCTTCCGCCTGCTCTGGTTCTGCAGATGCGCGGGGTCTCTGCCAAGGCGAGGTCAGAGGAGCGGAGGTTCCTTTTGGGTACGTGGAAGGAGACTCTTTCGTTGAGGAATTTGGGTCTGATGTTGTGGAGGGATTTGTAGGCGTGGGTGAGTAGCTTGAAGGTTACTCTCTTCTCGATGGGTAGCCAGTGGAGGTCTCGTAGGTGCTGGGTCATGTGCTCGTGTCGTGGGGTTCCGAGGACGAGTCTGACTGCGGTGTTCTGGATGGTTTGGAGCTTGTGTAGCAGGGTTTTGTTGATTCTGGCGTTACCGTAGTCCAGTCTGCTGCTTATGAGTGCGTGGGTGACGGTCTTTCTGCATTCGGGGGGGATCCACTTGAAGGTCATGCGGAGGTAGTTGAAGCAGGTGGAGGCGACGGTGTTGATCTGGCGGGTCATGGTGAGGGAGGAGTCTAGAATGATGCTGAGGTTTCAGGCGTGGTCTGATGGAGTGGGTGGGTTTCCGAGGGCAGAAGGCCACCAGGTGTTGTCCCAGGAGGTGGAGGAGGGTCCAAGGACGAGGACCTCTGTCTTCTCCGGGTTGAGCTTAAGGCAGCTGTAGTTCATCCGGGCTGCGACGTCTTTCATTCCTTCCTGGAAGCTGAGTCTGGTGTCTTCGGGGTTCTTCGTGAGGGAGAGGATGAGCTGGGTGTCGTCGGCGTAGGATACTATGCTGAGCCCATGCTGTCTAACGATGGCGGCGAGGGGGGCCATGTAGATGTTGAAGAGCGTGGGGCTGAGCGAGGATCCTTGGGGTACTCCGCAGTTGATTTTTGTGGGTTTGGAGAGGAAGGGTGGGAGTCTGATCCTTTGGGTTCCAAAGCCTCAGATTTGTTGATGCCACCTGGCACTGTATGCCTAGCTCTGTAACCAAGGATAGCCCATGCGCACCAGTGTCCAGTGTAGACTTCTCAAGTGCTCAGGAGCATGCATATCTACTTTCTGGCCCTTTTGACACTAATTCACAGAAGGGGGCTGTAAAAATTGTAAAAATCAAAATGGATTTTTAGCTCGGTAAATGTTTCTCTTTCAAGAGATGCATTTCCTGGTGTTTATTAATCTCCACCAAAAAGTGAATTTTTCCAAAGCCTTCGTAATTATCACAGTGGCCTTCATAACCCGCTGCTCTTTGTTTGAAACCTCCAAAAGGCATATGTCATCAGCAAAGAAAGAGGAAAACCAAACAAAACGAGCCTTTTCCCTTGAGCGTTGTTATTAATACCGAACGCTGTTGGCCAACTGTTTCAGAGTGCTTGTAGGGTAAATTTGAGCTCAATAGGCCTGGTCAAGTGGCTGTTTTTTTCTAAAACGTACAACAGCTGTACTGGTTGGACTGAGGTCAATCATGACATGGGTAGGTTTATGAGCTTGGTTAGGAATTGTGGGTTGCCAAGGTGGTCTGAATAAATCCTATTGGAGGCTGAAGGAGTGATTTACTCTACAAAAGGGAAGCCTCTGCCCCACTAACCTCATACAGGAGCAGAGGTTCACCAAGTGGCTAACTGAGGGATGGGACAATCGCTCCAGTGAAGGGAGTGGATAAGGAAAACAGCAAACCATAAATGGGACAGCTGTCACAGGTATAACCTTCACCGAAGTCCTGAATCTCACTGAAAGCTTTGAGATGTTGGGCACATTGTCCATTTTAGGAAAATGTTCACTAGTGTCAACGATCTCCCAAAACACAACCATTAACATTGTAAATGGCTTTCTGTCTCGCCCATTATATGTCTATCCTTCAGAGATGCATTGGCATGTCATAGTGCATGGCTATGGTGTCTGGACTCAACAGAGAATATTTGTGTCAAGGCTATGTCCCCCTTGCTTCCACCTGCATACTGTGGTGCACTGAACGCCTGTAACACTCACACTTTCCTCATTGCAGATGATCATCTATGCCCCTGTGCCCGAAAACCTCCCCACCTACATTTGATTCAGCACCATTTTATCTTTGTTTATTCCAGCTCCACTTACCCCCAGGTTGGGAGATCTCTCAGTCTTGGACGCCACTCAAGACTCCATCCGGCTCTCATGGAGCGTCCAGGATGGGGAATTTGATTCTTTTCTTCTTCAATACAGGGACTTACAAGGAAGGTCCGAACAGATGCCGGTGGATGCAGGGCTTCATGAGGTCACAGTTTCTGGTCTCCAACCTGCAGAGACATATATGTTTGAGCTTGTTGGCGTTTCCACCGATAAGCAAAGTGAACCAGTCTCGGTGGTGGCCAAGACAGGTACTGACTAAATATTGTTTTCTTCTCTCTAGGCATTCACTCCCTCTATCCCACAGCCTTCACTCAAATCAACGTCCTAACTCTTCCTTGAGTCCTCAGTGTATGGGTAGTTACACCTACACACCTATACAGTCTTTACTCTTACTTTACTCCCAGTTCATTCTCTCATTCTACTCCAGTCTTTATTCCCATGTGTATCTGCACCCTCTGCTATGCACTGAACTCTTCTTCTAATCCCTGTGTATTTCTGCCCTCTACCTTTAATTCACAGTGTAATTGTGCTCTCCGTTTGCTGCTCTTTCTCCCCAATACATTTGATAACTTACACTACAACATACTCCCAATGTATTGCACTCTCTGCTCCATAGTCTTACTCCTCCTTTACCTAAGTATCTGTCTGTCGGCTGCACAGTGAACTTCTCCTTTACTCATAGGTTCTGCACCCTCCAGTCCATGACCTTAACAATTCCTTTACTCTTGTGTTTTGTGCCATGACCTTTGCTTATCTTATAATCTGCAGTATCTTCTTTCCCTCGACTCCATACCCTCTGTACTTCAAGTACTCTTCAATGTCTCACACAGTCTATGTTGCTTCTTTACTCCGCAGGGTAGTCACGCTTTTTCCTCCATAGCTTTAACTCCTCATTTACTCACACATATGTGCACTCTCTACTCCATGGCACTCCTCCTTTAATCCCTAGTGTATTGAAATCCACTACTCCAAGTCTTCGCCCACACTTTACTCCTCAGTGTTCTCACTCTTTTACTCTACAACCTTTATGCCTCTATTACCAGCCAATGTCTTTGGTCTTTCTGCTTCTTGGCATCCACTCATTTCTTACTTACTACTGCAAGTACCCTTCTGCTCTATGGCTCCTCATCCCTCTTTAATCCCTAGTGTACATCCCTGTTCGCCTGATGTAAGGTACCAATATATCTGATCTTTGCCATCTGGGGACTTCCCTTACTCTTTGTTCCCCAGTGTCATGCCTTTGCTGCTCCTTTGCTTCCTAGTGTACTGACACCATATAGCCTTGCCATTTACTCTTCCTTTACTCTTAAATGTCTATTAACCTCCCTTTACTCTTCACTTCAACCCATGCCAAACTCCTTTAATTCCTCTGTACTTGCACCTTTACTTTCTGGCGTCCCCTCCTCCTTTATTACAGCTATTCGCCACCCTCTAGTCCAACTCCATAATGTCTACTTTGGACTTCTGTTTATTCATAAGCTTTTTTTCATGGTCTCTGCACCTCCTTTGGTCACCATGTGATATGTTTCTCCTTCCAGGGCTACCAGATTATATCACCAGACTACTGTTTCATGGAAGAAGCATTTTAGTCACTCTTTCCCAAACTGCTTTTTTTAAATCAATACCAATTTTTCTAACCATTAACTACCAATTCTCACTGCAAAACAGGCATGTCTTGGTTCGGCAATGCATTACATATGCCATCACAGCAGAGGCAAATGAGATCGAAGCGTTTACTAGATCCATAAAACAGAGCCAATACTCCAAAGGTTGGTAAAGTGGTCTTGACAGATACAAGCGTTCCATAAAAACCATACCAATCTTTTGTTGTAAATCAAGGCAGTCATCAGAGTCCCTTTCAAATAATCTGGTAGGTCTGAAATTGAGCAAACACTACCTCCATTCTTGAAAAGCTTGGCCATGTTTTGTCCAGCACAATGAGGGCAATATCTAGCATGACGGCATTACAGGATTTTCTGGTTGAGAAATCCCTTCATTCAGTCTCTTGCTTGATCGAACAGTGTAGGCGGAACAACAGTTACAGTTTTTCCAGCAGGGTAACTCCAATACAGGAATCAGGGAAGGGGGTGGATCAATAGGTTGTGAAGCAGCTTAGAGAGAGGAATAGATGAGAACAGGCAGGTGAAGCAATTAAAGTGTGGCAGCAGCAGGGCTTGATAGAACATAGCACTTCCCGGAAGTGGCGAAAATATTTTAAGGAAGAGATGAAACTGCCAAGAATAGAAGGAGGCAGAACTATGCCTGTGTTATCTAGTCCTTTGTCCTTCTAAGAAGCCCATGTTTGCATTGCTGGGAGATTAGCTACTGTTTCACCCAATTTATTCATTCCAGAGTGTGTATGTGCAGGTAGTCAACCCAACATAAAAAAGATTTTTTTTAGATCTGGGACATGTTCTAGAGTAATTTTGTTTCTACCTCAGCGGATTACTGCGGGTTGGGTACTTAATTCTTAAATTGATTGTCACTGTATTCTGCAGATCTGATTTGTTACTCTGAAGGTAAATATGAATGGATTGGCACCACAACCTCTGAGTTTAAGATACAAGCTCATGATTTATAGTAGACCACATGACACACAGCGTCCAGCAACATTTGATGTTTTTCTGTGCACACCTCTGTGAATAATCATAAGTGTCAGGTGTATCAGCTGTATTGTATTGTGACACTACATAAGGATCTGTTCCATAGATCATGAATGGAATCGCTATTATTGCTCAGAGAATTATACTTGGAGTTACAAAGAAGCTGGTTGAGCAGCCCCATTAATATGCCCAATATTTGCAAAACATTATCTCATAGAAGCGATCTCCTTTTTGCCAAGTCTACAGATCATCCTACCTAGTTTAAGAAACTTGGCATTGATGGACCACTGAGTGACACACTCATCAACGCAGCCTGAACTCAAATATGTTGGAATAGGTTTTATACAGCAATGCAATTAAAAAGAAACTATGAGCTAACTTAGAGCAGTACTAGAAATATGCAGGAAATGACCATAGCAGTACAAGAAAACCAGAGCAACTTTGTAATGGTGCAGCAATGACAAGAAACTATGCGATATGTGTACTGAATATCTATGAGCTCAGTTCATATAAGTACAAAATGAGTCTCATTCTTATCACTATGACAGAATGCTTATTTATAGCACTATGAATAAACTCAGCCGTAGCACCAAGAAAGAACTATTTGGTCTTACTTCAAAGCAGTATAAGACAACGAGATATCTATATACAATTATAATGGAAATATGAGACAGTTTTTATAACTCAGCTAACTTTATAGCATGAAACGAAACTCCGAGCTAACTGCACAGCAATACCAGTGAACTCTGTAGGGGAACTTCGTAGGAATAGGACGCTCTATATGTAAACAGAATTACCTTACCCTGCAGAAGACTGCAGGCTTCGTAGCAGCACAATGATTCTCTACTTCATAACAGCACAGAGGAAATGTAATATCAAAAGAAGGAAAACACGAGCTCACTTCATATCTATACAAATACACTTCACTAGCTAACTTCATAGCAATAAACAGGAGTAAACTCCGTGAACTGCAAGACAAGGAAAGGCAAAACCTAATTTCGTAGAAGTGCACGGAAATTTTATAAGAAAACACAGTAGCATGACAAGGAAAATGTGCAGCTACCTTTACAGTTTTATTGGCTACCTTCCCGAACATAGAATTGATTTAGACTTTCTCCATCTTCTAACGTGGGGTCTGGTAGCAGCAGATCTCTATGGACTCCTGCAAATTACCTGAGTGACAGCAAACTGTCTCTCAGTAAAAAGAAGTTCCCATGCTGACCCAGCAAGCACGCAGCCTCCTGATGTAGTCCCCATAAAGCTGTCTTAGTGTTAGTGTAGAAATCTCCCAAGACTCGTTAAAGTACTGTCAGGTTTCCCAGAATTTACCGGTCTCAGCAGTGGCTCAAACAAACATTCTTTCATTTGTTTATGTTTCTCAAATTGTTTTGATTCTTTAGCTGTCCCACTCACTGGAATATGACTAAATGATGAGAATTACTTCAGCTGCCAATTGTGTCGTAGCTCCCTGGTGTAAGCTGCGGTGAGGTTGTCCAGATACTCCTGTAAACATGCAGCCTATTTTTTTTTATTTGGTTACCACCGTTTGCATTATGCATAAATCAAAAACACCTAAAAGATGCTGAAAGGGAAATCCTGAGTAGCTGTGTTATAAGATTCAAGTATTACTTACATTGGGTTGGAATGCCCCATTCAAACTTGAGTCTGAAATGGGTATTGCATGCTCTTCCTTCTATAAAATCTGACTATTTCAAAATGGCATTTAATCAATGTAATGGCTTCCGTCGACAAACGTATTTGTTCTTATCCAGGTCATCTCTGCGAGGGAGCAAAGGAGACAATCAGAATGGACGCCTGTTAATTAACATTTTCTTTTTTTATGCAGATTATGCTTTGCCACCCCCTGACCAGCCTTTACAAAGTAACATGTTTACTTCCTATTCTTCTGTTTTAGCTTTGCCTGAAAAGACTGCCCCTCACTTGTTCAACCTCTCTGCCACTGATATCACTCGGGATTCCATGCAACTCTCCTGGAATGCCTCAGCGGAGGACTTTGACTCTTTCCTCATTCAGTACAGGGACGCAGAGGGCAAACCCCAGGAGCTGGCAGTGGACGGGGACCTCCGCAGTGTCACTATCTCAGGCTTGAGGCCTTCCAAGAAGTACACGTTCAGTCTGTATGGTGTCTCAGGGGACAGGAGGGGGACAGAAATATCAACAGAGGTGACTACAGGTACCCAAACGCAAATATTACCACTGTTTCCCCACAAATAGGTTCTACTTTGCCCAACTGTTTTCAGTGCAGATTCCCACCATAGTTGTGGGCGCACCTGAGCCTTTCCCACTATGATAGGTTTACCTTTCAATTGGCCATTGTCAAATGATAATTCAGCTTCAATGATTGGTATCATGCGGACAATCCGTGGACTACGTTGGTGACAGGTTAATGGGCACCAAGGTGAATCAACATTTGTTGGCATCGAGTCTTTCATGGGTCTGAATCACAAGATCAGCTAATGATTTTTCGTAGTAAAATGTTGAACGAGTATGGTGGCCATAACCTTGATTTCAATGGTTGTGCTATGCCCATCCATTTGGCACATCTGGAATATGTAAAGGCTTGCGCAGACTACAAAGGTAAGAAACAATAGGGATGGTAAGCAAATGTCATTACTATTCTCATCCTTATAAGGGCATATCTCCATTCTGTGGTTTCCAAAGCAAAGAAGGTAGACCTATAGGTGGGAGGGCACTTTCTGAGAGGGTGAGAAAATATTTTCATGATGTACTGATAGTGGGCGGAGTAATGGTTCACAGATTTCACTATTTAGCTGCGTGGTGCAGTGGGTGAGTGTATGAGGACTGGTTGTTGGTGTTTCTTAATCCTCTATCACCTTCATTTTCCATGAACCAGTGCTGACAAGAATAGAGAAACATCTGTGAGCTTATGGGGCACATCGCGGTTATTTAAAAAATCTGCTGTTGTCACAATCACCAACACAATGTTGAACGAGACATTCACCGCTTTGATTAAGCCACATTATTCTACTAGCACTTTTAAGGCCTATGCATTCAGCTGAACTTGTGTGTGGTCTGGTGGGGCTCCAACAATAGATGGTTATCGTTCATAAAATGTTCTAATCGGGAACGGATTGGGGTTTGCACAACAATATGCAATGCACATGTGCCTTGACTTTGCCACTTCGTTACCACTTATCTTTAAATGTGTTTGGAGTTAGAGCCAGTTGAAGTTGCAAAGGCTGCAACATCGCTACACTTCACCGGTAGCTGAAATTTACCAGAAACGTTTTTTTGCAACTAAACTACTTTCTAAAGGATTTGTATACCGCTATGCTTTTAGTTTCACCTGCACAGCGCTTCCGCTGTGCTTGCGAAATCTCTTGTAAACAAAAAAAAGGTTAATATTGGCTTAGAGCCTGCCCAATACTAACCATTAATTACCACTGGTTGGCTCAGATGTCACTCGTTTCCTTGCTTCTAATTGGTCAGAACCTCCTCCTTGCCTCGGCTTCCTCCTGGGGTCTGCTGCCAGTGTCCTTCCACTGACTGTAGGCTCCTGCAGGTACTCTTTTTTTTTTTTTTACTATATTACAATGCACCCTTGTAGAGTGGTCTGCAATCACTCTCTCTCACCCTCACTTCCACCCTCCTCCACCTTTTACTGCTCCCTCCCTCGTGTTGCTTTCCCCTCGCCCTCCTCCCACTGTTGTTTCTTTCATTCCACTCCTCCAGCAGGCTGTTTTGTTGCCCAAGCTCCTGTCCTCCTCCCACTGTCCCTGTTCTGTTGTTTCCCACCCCCTCGCCTTCCTTTTGCTGTTTGTGCTTTGCTGTTATACTCCCACTGTCCATGCTTTGTTTCCTACCCCCACCCATTCCAAGATAACCACATATGCATCTGCATTCATGTGCATTCTTTAACACGCATGCAGTAAAATGTACTACTGAGCATTTTGACAGTATAATGCCAATGAAAAAAGCATTAGCAAAGCCAAAAGTTCAGCTTTTTAGATCCAAGATCTATCGGCCTTGCCAATGCATGTTAGTAGTTGCTCATCATCTTGTGATTGAAGATGGCATTTGTTTGTATGAATATATGTATGCATGTGATATTTCTACAGATCAAACATCCCCTTGAAAGGCAGAAAAGCGCTGTACATGTTCAAAGGCAAATATTCAGTCAACCAGTGACTGAGGTGTAGCTGATGTGAGTGAGTAGAAGTGGACTGCTATTGCATTGTGATGTAATGTTCTTTAAAGAGGTATGCCTTCAGATCTTTCAAAAATTGGAGTAGGGTTGGAGCGGTTAGGACAAGGGGATGTTGTTCTGGATCCTGGGTGCAAAAATTGAAAAGTCCTCGTGCCTTATTTTTCGTTTTTGCACTTCTTAATTTCCAGTTTTATAGTCTCCTGGCTCTGGGTGTACCATTTGACTAGAAACTGTCCATCCCTGTCCAATGGATAAGAAGGGGGTTCAGTGTCTATGCTTCTTCAACCAGTGGCTATACCAATAGGAGATACATCTTTAGTGGAATACATCAGAATTCACTCTCCATGCTTATTCAAACATCCAGAGCATCTTTGTCGCATACTTCACTACACTGCCTGTTAGCATACCTTTAATGGATAAGACTGATTCAGTGTCCATGTTTATTTATCCTTTGTCTCTCTGTCGAATACTCACAAGGGCTGAGATTGCAAGTCACTCTATCCACTTATACTCCTTTGTTTTCTAAGGGATGTAGCATGAGTGCCAAGTTCAGTATGTGTCCCTCTTATCCGTGACCTTGCTCGAGCGGTTCTCTCCATATGGTGTACCCTAGAAATAAAGGATGGGTTAACGTGGCTGATCTGGCATAGCTCTGCTGTCCTGCCAGGCACACAGGCTTATCTCTAAATAAGATGATTCCATAGGTGAGTCATCTTTCCTAATAAGAAACCACATATTTGTGCACCGAGTACCACCTTTAATGACATACTTCTGTAGAATTCTGTCAATTAATAGAATACTGGTTTGTTACTAGATAAAAGTCATGAATCAAGAGTTGAGGGTAACTATCCCCACAATTTCAGCAAATCACACACAACCGATAGTTGATTAACTTAATGCTTGAGTTTATTTTTGAAATCTTACTCCTAAAATCACGAAATAGATGTTTATCAAATCGAATAAAAGACCGTGTTTTCATATCTTGTAGCTGCTGTGGGAAAGACCCAAGTCCCATCCAGGCTGGGTGAGCTCTCAGTCTCCGATGTGTCCCGAAATTCCCTCCGGCTGTCCTGGACTGTCCAGGGCGGGAACTTTGACTCTTTCCTCATACTATACAGGAATGCAGAAGGGAACCCCCAAGAACTACCTGTTCCTGGAGACCTGCGGACAGCCACCATCTCACAGCTGAAGCCATCTAAGAAGTACAAGTTTCTAATCTATGGTATCACTGCATCAAAGAAATCAAAGCCGGTGTCAGTTGAAGTAGCTACAGGTAGGGTACACTTTTGTCTTTAACTGGTAGTGCTGGATGTCATGCTGTCAGTACTGACATTTCTGCCATTGTGCCTTTTTTGCTGCTGCTTTGTGAAAACCATTCCTTGAGAAGATGGTTTTCTAATTGACTCATCAGGCTGCACTTTAACGGGCAATACCAAGAGGTGAACATGAACAAGTTTACAAGTCAGGCTTAGGAATTGACCTCTGTCTGATTTTGGATAAACTAGAATTTGAGGGGAGGCCTCAAGGATATCTTCCATTTCTAGGGAGCATAAGAGGCTAGAAAGATCTGGCTTGAGCACTAAAACATCTTAGCAAGCCCAAGCCCTCATGACTGGCTTCAACCCAAACAACAAAAGATACAGGTAACACACCCCCTGTGCTTATGTGCACTGCTAGTAGAGGGTTTCAACATGCCTAGGCCAAGAGACTTTCCTGGAAAACCGCTTTTTCTTGACCTCACTTAGCTGACAACATAGTTTCATGATTTCATAAGCCATGTGTGAGGTTACTTTGTGTCCAAGGGACATGCAGCTTTCACATATTTTCTTAGCTGCTGAGCGAGCCTTTTGATTTCTTATACCAGGGGTGAGACCAACTCCTTCTCAAGCTACTTATGGTTTGCAGGTGTAGCCTGTTGTCCATACAGTCACATAAGAGGGTGAGTTAGTGAACGACTTAGAACTGTATGGTGTACTAGAGGAACATGTCTAGTCACTAGTATAACTGAGATAACTAATGAAAGGTTGAAGCTGTTAGTTTAGTCAGCCGACCAATAAAAGAACACCCAAGAGGTGTTCTGAATCTCAGATCTCATCTTCCTAACAAATGTAATGAGACAGGGACAGTGAATTTCAGATCCGAGTTTACATCAACAGCCCTTTAGCGGAACAATGAAAGTAGTTTTCTTCTGACGGTGAATGAGGTCATCAATTGATTTATATGGTTCCAGCTGGCAGGCCCTTGGATAGCTGCTTATATAATTTTGTATGTCATACATTAGGGTATCCTATATCTAAGAGTACGTGTTATGTTTTTGTGGTTCACTACTGCCTGCTCGACTTTCCTTTAGAAAAGCTATAGCTTCTCACAGATCAAGAACCATGAATCGTTTTACTTATATCTGTGGTACAGCAGGCTTCGAAGATATCAACTACCAAAAACTGCGCCTAAAAGCAATATCAACTCCCAAAAACAGCGCCTAAAAGTAATTACACTTAAGAGAGGGCATGACTCAAGTACAAGAAGCATAAAAGTTGTATGAATATGTTGAGAAAGCTGCAGACCCCGTATTTATGTATTTTGCAATTTTGTTGAAAATCAGACTCAATCAAACTTTAGAACGCTGCTCGCAGTTACTGGGTTAAATTCATAAGGGAAGAGAAAGCAACAGAAGGTTAAAGTGTCTTATACGTTGTTGATCGATGATGTTGGAGGTTCCTAAGGTGAGAACGTCGGAATTTAAACCATCCCTTGTAGATGATATCACTTCAGAAAAAAAAGATTGAAATTGTTTAAGCTTTCCTGTGGATCAGTGGTAGCCACCGGAGCAGTGTTTGCTATGGAACGCCAATAACACAAATGGGTGCAAGCAGGCAAGTACCAGCCCACATAACAAGAAGGGACTCTACAGCCAAGGACAGCATGATAAGCTTCGCGGTAGGTGTGAGCTCGTATTGAGCACATGTGGCTTGGAACGCAAGGCACTGTGGGTATTGTGCTCAAGGCAGGGCACTCTCAAGGATGGAGCAGCGTTTTGTAGGATGTCAAGATGCCAGTCTTCTTGGGTTTCAGACTTTAGGGGTGTTAGTATGTATAGTCAGGTGGTGAAAGGTTGTGTTGGTAATCTCAGATATTTTTTAAGCTCTGTCATAAGTGACGACGTGAGGGACCACGCTTGTCAGGATCAAAGTCAGCTTAATAAAGTGTGGATTGAAGATAATAGATAGTGCGACTTTGGAAAATTACAAGCGAACATTTAAGAACTTGGACCCAATTCATAGCACATCTAGATTGCACTTAGGTGGACCAATTGCTGGTATTAGGATACTACATTATATATTTACAAAACTTCAAAGTTCAAATTCATCCGGAAAGCCAAAACTTAAAATCACTCTTGCAGCGTCATTTACTCACACGTAACAATATGTGCTCACATGACAGTTAAATGAGCTTTGCCTGCTGAAGCAAGTGAACAGACTAAAACTTGCAAGTTTGTGAGTATTACAAATTTATCACAGGCACGTCTCACGATAAGGTTAGAGATTTACTCCTGCTAAGGGCATAAGTAGATCTCTCTTCAGGATGGGAATAGTAACACTCACACCCTGAAAATGTAACAAACTCACCACTTGCAGTTCGACCGCACATAAACCTGGGAACATGCTTTCGCATATGAGTAAGAAAATAAGTTACTTGCCTGTAACTGCAGTTCTCCAGTATTGATATCTTTCATAGATTCACATGCTTGAATCATTCCCCGTCGTTGAAGTGGGAGTCCAACAGTACCATAACAAAGCAGTACGTATTACTATCATAGCCTATAATGGCAATGAAAAAGTCAGTTTAATAGCCTATTATGTCCTTTTTTTAAAAAAAAAGGACCAAACTTGAACTATAACCAATCAGGCGACAGCACCCTCTAGAGCACTCCCAACAGAGGCTCAGTCCCTCAGATTTTCAAGCACAAGTGGGAATAAATAATCCCGAGCTATAAGGGGAGCCTCTCAGGGGAGGAGGGTGGGTCGCATGTGAATCTATGAAAGATACCAAAACTAGAGAACTGCAGTTACAAGTAAGTAACTTATTTTCTTCTCCAGTATTGGATCTTTCATAGATTCACATGCTTGAATCAGAATAGTAAGCTTGTACTGTATTTGTATATCTTATAATATTAGCGCAAATAGCAGACGATGGGTAGAAAATATATACATAACATATTCATATGCAATTAAATAAATGTGTGTGTGTGTGTGTATATATATATATATATATATATATATATATATATTCCTTACATTTTTCATAAATACATAATCAAACACATAGAGCCAAAAGAGGCTTCCCTTTTTTAAATAAGTGGTGTAGTAAAACCTGTCCAACCACTGGATCTCTGCTCTGTGTTTATTTCAGATAATAATGTTGGGTGAATATATACACACTCTTCCAACTCGCAACATGACATATCTTCTCCTGAAGCACTTCCGCAAACAAAGTGGTTGAGGTGGAAACTGCCATAGTTGAGTGCACACTGGTTTTCCCTGTGAGGGGCTTGCCAGCCTTTGAGTGTTATAACTGGATTTCAGCTGAAATTCATGGAGCGATGGTTGCCATCGTGACTGGAGCACCCATACGAGTGTGTTCATCTGAGTCCAACAGTTGGTCTGATCTCATGAGTTGTTTAATGCGATGTAAGTAGAATTTTAGGTATCTTTTGATACCTAGCATATGAATCGACCTCTCCGCTGGTGATGTTGGGTTCAGGAAGAAAGTCTGAAACATTATAGGTTCATTGAGGAAAAAATCTGAAGGAACCTTGGGAATAAATCTTTGGATTGGTTCTGAGAAGTACTAAATTGCCTATGAGGTGCAAGAAGGTTCTTGAGTTGAGAAAGCCTGTATCTCCTCTACCATCCTGGTCGGAAGGGAGCGCTAGTAACAAGGCAACCTTCCATGTGAGAAATATGAGGTGTGCTCTGTGAAAGGGTTTGAACGAGTTGAGATAGAACTGGTGCCAGTCTGAGGAAGGAGTCCTTACCGTAAGAATAAACTATGAATAATTATTTCATGACGTGTTTGATGATTCTGCTAGAGCAGAAAGAGAGAAAATGTGATGAGCATCTATATCTTGATATTGATGTAAGCCGTACCTTAACAGACGCATGCACCAACTGTGACTGATCTAGCGAGAGGAGATAGTGTAGTTATCGGCCAGATTATACTAGTAGAGGATGTAGGTTTGATTTCTGATGATATAGGCAGAAACATTTCCTTTATGGTTTACATGTCTTTATCGTGGCTTCCACCTTGACTTGGAGAGAACACACCTGCAGTCCTGAGGAATATTGAGATCTTTGAATTCATGGAATTTAGGAGCCATGCCCATAGGAGGAGAGAGGTCGGGTCAGGATGAAGGAGGCACCTGTAGTCATTACAAAGCGAGGTATTTGAGGTAAGAATGTGAAGTCCTCTGACAGGTGAGAGGTCTTGGACCACCAGGCTAGAGCTTCCATCATACCTATGTGAAGTTCACCAGGTCCTTGAACAATTTTTTTTAATCTATTGCTCTTGTAGCTGTTCCTGTAAGGCTCTAATTTTCAGGTGTGCAAGAGGGATCATATTGATTGCTGAGTACATGATGCCCAGAAGCTAATTTAACAGACGCACTGAATTTTTTTCCCTTTTTTTTTTAAGTTCAAGAAACAGCTCCCAGAGCCTTTGTTGCTTGTCTTAGGATAGAAAGTCTTTATCTTGGATAGATCTAGTGTTGCGGCCAAGGAACAGTATCTTCATGGATAGAGGAGTTGATGATTTTTGATCATTCACAAGGAGACCTAGTTTGTGAAACAACTTTAGGCAAGCCTCTGTGGCCTTGGACACTTGAAATGCTGTTGGTGCCTTTATCAACCAGTTGTCGAGGTAGGGGAATACCTGATGACCGTCCTTCCTGAAAAAACCTGCCACAGGGGTAAGGCAGTAGGTAAAAATGCAGGAACCTGATCTGAAGACAAATGGGAGAACTTTGATGCATGGGTGGGAATGGGGAAGTATGAAGCTTGTAAATTCAGAACTGTCATGTAGTGATGGAGAGGATGACCACGTAAAAGGATTGTTTACAGAAATACTTGTTTAATTTCCGGAGGTCAATGATGGATCGCCACTCCTCTGTTTTCGTGTCTATGAAGAAAGACCGAGAATAGAAGCCTGCTCCTTGCAGAGAATTTGGCCCTTTCTTTATGGAACCTTTGTTAGCATGGCTAGCACGCCCTTCCGAAGCAGATGGAGATGAGGTGGGCACCCTCATTTTGGTGGAGTGGTTGATGGAATCTGGGTGAACTTTAATTTCTGACCATATGTGATGAGATCCAGGACTTATTTGGCTGATGCTATTTTCCGCTATAGATGACAACATTTTAGAATTGTTTCTCCCACAGGATGGCGTAAGCAGCTCCAGAACGCTGTCACTGTAGGTAAGCTAGCATAAGGGCTACTGAGAGGGTTGATAAGTCTGATACCTCTGGTATCCTCCTTGATATGGATAAGTGTCTCTTTCACGGGTCCCTCTGAAGAGTGATTCTTTCAAAACTGTAATGTGCCAAAAGATCTTGAGGCGTCAGAGTCAGCCTTCACTGCTTGCAAGGCGTTGTTGAAGTGCTTGCCATACAGAGCGTTGCCATGGTAAGGTAAAATATTAGATATATTTGCACCTCAGGTTCTAAATGTTGTGGCCTTGAACCAACCTTAGCGTTTAGGGACCATTGACCCCGCCAGTTGTAAGAATCCTATTGAAGCTATATCTATAGCGAAATCTATGTTTTCTGATGAGGATCTATCGCACCCCTGCAGAATCTTTTTTTTCTGCCCTTTCTGTCTTCCGGCAGAAATTCTATGTATGTGGCAATGTCTGACCACATCTGGTGGTTATACCCGCACTGTATTGCCAAGGAATTGGCAGTCAGTATAGTAGCACCAGACATATTTGAGAACATCTCCCTGCTGGTCAGGTGGGGTTATGAGTGACAGGGTTTTCAATGATTGTAGTTCCTCCCGGATATATCAACAACTGGAATAGGTCTCACAGCTTTTCTATTTAAAATCATAAAGAAAGCAAACTGATTGCTTGTTTGCTATTAGAAGCATTTGACCGCTCATTCTCTAAGGGTATGGAAACCACCAAAAACCATCTGGCCGGAAATCCACCAGTTGTGGGCCTTATCTATATGCAAAAACAACAATTGATGGACAGAATGCAGAACAATGTCGTACATTCACCCCAGTACAGAGATCTGGGCCTAAATCCATCGTTTTTTTGCTCACCATGCCATTCCAGTTTGGACCCAGCCATATGCAAATCAGTCTTGACCCTGCGCTCAATGGGAACAGTCCAGCCCGAACTGCCAGGCCAGGTCCACCCTGGACTGGAAACAAGCATCCTAGGACCGGTTTCGGGCTTTCAGCCCTCATCAGCCAGGATAGCTTGACTCCAGTGGCATGGAGAGCACGGGACCCACGTCTGGGCATACCCGTCCCACTCGGGGTGACAAATGCAAAAACAACAATTGATGGACAGAATGCAGAACAATGTCGTACATTCACCCCAGTACAGAGATCTGGGCCTAAATCCATCGTTTTTTTGCTCACCATGCCATTCCAGTTTGGACCCAGCCATATGCAAATCAGTCTTGACCCTGCGCCCAATGGGAACAGTCCAGCCCGAACTGCCAGGCCAGGTCTATATCATCACCAGATGTGAATGGGTCATTCATGACAATATTTGACCCAGGGATCATTCTTGGAGTGGCAGGAGCATAAGAGGATGCTGACATGTCGGACACGATGTGACCTGGCAGGCTTGGGAAAGTGTTTGTAGTAATCCAGTAACATGCCGTGTAGGTCTAGTACTAGAACTACATGGACCTGACCCATGCTCTGAAGTTCGAGGCAGAGCAAAGTGGTGAAATTTCTCCACATACTGCCTTTCCATATATTGCTCACTGTTGTTAACATGGTCATTTAGGTCCACTTAAGTCTTGACAGTAAGTTATTCTGGATGATGTGTCTTTTGTTCTTGGTGATGAATCTACTGCTCTCATTATCATTTGTATTGTGATAGAGATCGTCGGTTTCAATGTTTGTCGTCGACGAGGCTTTCGTCGTAGACTAGGCCATCGTAGACGATGCAGTCATAGACAAGGCCACCGTAGACGAGGTCATCGTAGACCTGGTTATCGTTGACGAGGTTATTGCAGATGAGGCGGTCATCGTAGACAATCGTCACAGATGACTGTCATAGACGAGGCTGTCGTAGACGAATATCGTAGATGAGGCTGTCATAGACGATCATCATAGACGAGGCTGTCGTAGACGACCATCATAGACGAGGCTGTCATAGACGACCAATGTAGATGAGGCTGTCGTAAACGACCAATGTAGATGAGGCTGTCGTAGACGACCATCGTAGATGAGGCCAATTTTCTCTCTTTGTGAGAAGTGCCTTATGAACACTCATGGTAAGTCTTTTTTATAGCTTTTCTGCGCACCTTCTGGAAACTCTTGCCGCGGCCTCTCCCTTTGACCTCTCCTGTGAAGTGAAGGAATCCACACTGTCCTCATAAGAAGTGACAGATTTAAGTTTCTGTAGTACCAATAATAGCTTCACCTCTCTGAACGTGAGCGTTTTTGAGAAAAAGGTTAGAAATATTTTGTAGTCCTTTACCTTGTTTTCTGACATATTAGTGCCAGGGTCAGAGAAATGAAACATGAAATATAATCTTGGATGATCCAAAAAGAATTAATAGTTGAAGAAACTGAGTAGAGCTCAGAGAGACTCCCTTCACACAATGTGCAGTAGAAAATCTGAGGGACTCAGCCTCTGTTGGGAGTATTCTAGAGGGTGCTGTCGCCTGACTGGTTATAGTTCAAGTATTATCCTTTTTAAAAAAAGACATAGATAGGCTAGTAAACAGACACTTTAGTTGCCATTATACCCTATAATAGTGATACATACTGCTTTATTATGGTACCTTGGGACTCTCACTTCGATGACAGGGAATAATTCAAGCATGTGTATGTATGAAAGATCCAATACTGGAGAACTATGGCTTGACCAAAGAATACCCCAAAAAGCTAACGTTACAATGCAGGAGTAAACCTACGGGAATAAAATTACAATCTTTTTAAGAATCGCCTCTTTAATCTTTAAGGGGCATATTATCAAGAAACGGCGTTAAAATTATCGCCGGTTTGGCGGCAGAAAACTGCCGCTAAAGCGGCGATAATGGGCTTGATAATATGCCCTGGAGAATTCCAATAGAAGCCCATGTTCTGGTGTCAACATGGGCTTCTATTGGAATTCTCCAGGGCATATTATCAAGCCCATTATCGCCGATTTAGCGGCAGTCTTCTGCCGCTAAACCGGCGATAATTTTAACGCCGTGCTTGATAATATGCCCCTAAATTCGTAATCAAATCTAAAAACATTATACGACAAGGCACAAAAGCAGCATAAACCATAGTCGTATTTTTGTTGCAATGCTTTTAGTGGAGCCACCATAGCATGCTATTAATTTTAAATGCATTCTAGAGCAGGACAAAGTCCTTGTTGATATCCAGTTCAGGTGCGTACGCCAAGTCACAGGAGAGTCAAACGTAACTACCACATATGTGAATATAACTTCCCTGCAAGACATAGTAAGAACCATAAATGAAAGGTCATAGAATGTCCCACTGACCTCAAACATCTTGATATGAAGTAATTATACGTCTATGAGCATTTCTCTCAATTGGTCATGTACGGGCCATTCACAGATTGTTCTGGTTAATCCTTTAGTTTTCTAGTTGATGCACACTATGATCACAAGGATTAAAAGCCAAAAGCGTGTGAAATATGAGAAGTTGAGGGTAGTGATCACTATGCAATCATGTCACTATCCCGTAATCTTCAAATGCCATGAAAGCCTCTGCTTCCACAAAGGCAACACTGATTAAAGATTTGGAAGAGGAAGAGCACATTGTAGGGGTAACCAGAACATCATCCAGTCCAATTCTGCATAAATATCTCCCTGCATTACCTTCCTAGACCAAAAGATTGGGTCTGAGATATTCAGGCTAAAAGGCCTCATTGTCCGCCAAATCAGTAACAAAAATGGGAGGGGTTAAGAACTAAGTCTCTATTTCCTCTAAATCAGTTTTGGAATGAGAAATTAAACCAACCCCTAAATATATCACCGGTATATTTTTCAAACAAACATGTGATATAGAAACAAACAAACATGTTGACATCATGTATAATTTTTAGATTGGGGACTCAAAGTCAAGATTTCTTGCTTCATGTCCAGACAAATCAAGGTTCTGTTATCCAGAAATAAAAATACTCATTTGCAATATTGCTTCAAATGTCTTGAAGCTATCAATACCATGGTCTTTCTTTTGCACTATTACCATTGTTGTGCCAAAGGTGAGGCTAGTCTACGCAGTCTAACCCTTAGTCACCCCCTCTTCCTTTAAGCAAGAGGACAGTTCAAGCAATCCAGACATGTAACAGACTCTGCACCAGGTGCTACCATTCAGAGACACCAGCAGGTCACGAGATGCTCCAATTTCCTGATGGGTCAGCCAGTCTCTGCTCCAAACTCTGCTGATAATGACTTACCTTGTGGTAGATGAACTATGCATTTAAGCATCTGGTTCATTCGTGTACAGTCACAGTGTCGGCTGCTTCTGGATATGAAAAGAAGCATTCCTAGACCCACGTTGTACCACCACATACTGCACTTGTCAAAGGTTTTGTGTCTGATTTCTTTTTCTTCGTGCGTCTGGAATATTTAAATAATATATCTATTGAAATGAATAAGATTATGTATTTTCATATCTTGTAGCTACCGCGGGGAAGGCCCAGATGCAGCCCCGGCTGGGTAAACTCAACATCTCAGACATCATGCAAGACTCACTTAGGCTCTCCTGGACTGTCCAGGAGGGGGACTTTGATTCTTTCCTCATTCTGTACAGGGATGCTCAAGGGAATACCCTAGAGCTGCCTATCCCTGGGGACCTACGGATTGCAACCATCTCAGGCCTGAAGCCATCCAAGAAGTACAAGTTCCTACTCCATGGTATATCTGCATCCAATCGCTCAAAACCAGTGTCAGCTGAAGCAACTACAGGTAGGGTAGGCTCAGCTTTCCCGACGAATGCTGGCTGTTAAGCCTTCACCGCTAGTGCTTTTGCCATCACGCAATTTCTGCTTTTGCTTTGTCAGAACACTTTAAGAGAAGATGGTTCTCTCATTGGCTTGCTGGACAGCAGCCTATCTGATAAAAGCAGGAGCCGAGGAGCATGGCTTACATTCTACTTCAAGCTTAGTGACTGTCTCTTTTTTAATGTTGAACAAGATCACCTTTTACTGTCTTTGTGAGAACACAGAATTCAGGAAAGTCTAGGGGCGGGGTCTCTGTGATGCCACTATCTGAGGAAGAAGAGGTTATACCTGGGATGCTATACTGCCTATGCATGGTATGTTTAAGCCCCAGCCTTCCAGACCAGACCCAGATAAATAAACCGTTGCTAACAGTAACCCAAGAACAATTGACTCTTACTGTGTGGGATGCCATTGAGCTTTGTTTTACATTGCCTCCAGATATTAGATGCCATCAACCAAGTCGCTGCCGGTTTTTAAACCTTTGTTTACCTCCAAACAGAATTCCATAGATAAGGCTACCTTGTGTCCAAGATTATTCTGCTTTGCAGATCTGCAGCCGAGAGAGTCTTGAGATTTCATGGATATGATCACCTCTCGATGAAAATGCTTCTTCATCAAATGTCTGTGAACAACTGCCTAGCCTTTCTCATAATTTCATATTGCTTGTGTTAGGGCAGAGTATGGCAAACGTTATTTACTTTGAGTGTCCTTTGTTAGAAACATATTTGGTCTCATTATTGCATATTCTATGAAAGAAGCCCCCTTCCTTCTGAGGAAATTTCTGAGTTGATGACCATCACTTAGCTGTTCTTATAAATTCGTCCGCTATGGGCGAGACTGCGCCCTTGTTAATATTTTCCAGTTTATGGACCTATAAATAGGTTCCAGCGTTTTTCGAAGCCCCAGATGAAGCCACTGTGTGGCTAACACCTCTGCCTTATAGGCCTTTGCTTAGTGGCGTCCCTTGCATCATGATTTCTTAAGCTAAGTTGCAGCCAAAACACTTCAGGTTTGCAGTCCCTTGCTTAGCCAGGGACCTGTGCCTTCCAGCATTCCTTGTCATCATCAGCCAAAGAGATGGCTACTTTCACGCCACTGCTGATCTCGGAGTATGAAGGAACTAGGTATAGTTGATAAAAGAATCATTCCCTGTATCATGCTGCCTGTTTGCTATTTTGGGGAATGTCATTATCCACTGTGGTACGTGGTCTCTGCTTTTTCTGTACAATGACAACATCCTGACCTACCAATGACGCTATCTTGCCAGCACTTGGTAACAGAAAGTGAACAATGTTTCATTGATCGCAGGGGTTATTTAGAAGAATTGACACACTCATTATCTTTAGATAGTACAATTCATTGAAATCTCAGCTCACGAAGCCTCCTCAATGACCCGATTATACATGAGCAGGGTGCACTTCTTGTCCAGGGCTGGCCAGTTTAGTCTATTTGTTTAGTTGGTCCGATGCTCTTCCTGTAAAGAGCGACCTGGTCAGCATGCTGGCAGCTATAGGCTACAGCAGAAAGAAATGACTACTTGGAAGATGGCAATAGCAGGCTTAATACTAGGAAGAGCTATTTTATTTGTTAGTTAACACTTACAGACTATCGAGTTGTGCACAGTTGGAATAAACGTGACAACAGTGGGAGAGCCTAGTGACATTCTACAAAACCAGGTGCCATCCTTGTGTTGTCCAACAGTTGTAATCATTTCTAATCAGTATTATGTTGTATGCAGTGATCCCTGTGTTGTGCCATCGCTGCTTCTGTGTGGAGCCCACTACTGTAGTGCCTCTGACTGATCTTTAAGTTGCACCATCACCACTTCTGGGAGGACCCCCTAGACCTGCTATTGTGGAGTCTCTGGTTGGTTTTTGGACTACGCCATCCCTGCTTCTTGAAGGGACCCCTAGACCCATTACAAAGGAGTCTGGTTATACTTGTGTTGCTTCATCCCACTTCCAGGAGGCCTTTTACATCCACCACTCTGGCTATTCTTGTTATCCTCAGGTTGTGGCATCTCTTCTGAAGTAATTCTGACCGAACACTCTCTTTGCTACAGCGATCCCTATGTTGCACCATCAATGCTTCTGGGGGGACCCCACAGACCCCCACTGTGGTGTCTCTGGTTTATCCTTGTGTTACACTATCTCCATTTCTAGGTGAACTTAACTGATCCAATACTGTGGTGTCTCTGGTTAACCTTAGCTGTGCCATCTACGCTCGTGAGCTACTACTGTGGTGTCTACACCAATCCCTGGGTAGCATCTTCACAATTTCTAGTTGGATTCCATAGACCCTTACTGCAGTCTCTATGGTGGTTATCTCTAGGATGCTCCGCTGCAGGTTTTGTATGGATTGAGCCCTGCTTAACAGCTTCATACCTAGCTCACAACTTGATAAGTTAGTCATGGTAAGTATACACAAATGTGAATTTATCGCTCAAAGATTTCTGTGCTACTCATCATACTTAAAAAATGATGGCAGTTTGCAGTGGTACAGACTTCAAAGCAATGGCACACTCTGTGTCTAGTAGTAACACACAGAAGCCCTACAGTCTTATTGAAACAGGGAAGAACTTAAACAGTCTTGCTGCAGTGAGGTGGGGAAACCAGTACCCTTTCTGGCATGTATTAGTCTAAATTCTGCAAAGAGGTCAGGTTGTTCCTTCCCATGCAGGACGTCAAAAACAAAGTTCTATTTTAATTTGCACTACTGTGGCAGTACCTTCTTAGCTGCTTGCTTTGCTGTTTTGCTGCATAGTCTGGAGAAATTATAACAAACTCTTCATGGGTGAGGACACGTTTTATGTCCATTTCCTATTGCAGCTGCGCAAAAGAAAACAGTGGCCAAGCTCCCCAAGGTGGGAGATATCTCCATTTCTGAGGTCCAGAAGGATTCCCTGGTGCTCTCTTGGGCAGTCTCGGGTGGAGACTTCGACTCCTTTGTCATACAGTTCAAGGATTCCGAGGGCATCCCACAGCAGCTGGAGGTTGATGGGCACCTCCGAACCACCACAGTCAAAGGCTTGAAGCCTTCGGAGAAATACAAGTTTGTCCTGTATGGTGTATCGGAGAACAGGAGAGCCCAACCCGTGTCGGCTGAAGCCATCACAGGTACGGCGATGGTCACAGCATGCACAGAAGCTTTTTCCAGGAAAAGCTTGCAGAGTGGCCATCCCTTTGTCTTTTTAAGTGTTACTCGTCTTCTCTTGCCTGCTTACTTAGTTAGGACCGTGTTTATTACCAGTTTCTGCTTTTATTTTTTTTCTATCATTTCTACCAAAATCATGTGTACCTGCCCGAGGAAAGAGTCTAGGAAAAAACAAAAAGTGTTCCTCCTCAAATTTTCTGACCACCATCCTAACTGAATATCAGTGTGTTAGAAACAGTGACCCCGAAACTCTAAGGCAACTATACGTCAGTCCTGTTTTTCACTTCAGGACGCAGTGCATGATGGGACTCCTAGTCTTAGTCTACAGAGCAGTGACTACTGTAAGTAAGGTATAGTTTCTTGCCTGTAACTTCAGTTCTCTCATAGGGGTATTTCCATGATAGTCATAAGCATTGAATAGTCCCACCCGCTTGCGGGGGACCCCGGAGCACTTTTTCCAATATATCTTCTTAAGTGCTGAAGTTCGACTTTATTCAGGAAGGCCTTAAAAAGTCACTTAAGAAAGTCATAATGCAGCCTAAGGACCAGGCTACAGTGATCGGAATTCTTCATCTTCGAGTGGCAAAAGAAGAGACTGCAATGAAATATGCGCTCAGTGCATATATATTTTTGTAAGGGCACAGAAAAAGAACCTTCACAAACCCTTTTGCTATGAGAGAAACAGAGACGAAGAAGTGCAGGGCAATGTAGCCCATAGGCTGCCAATATAAGTAAAGAAAAAAAGAGACTATGGGGCACATGCATCAAGGTAGGCTTTTGCGATTCCTTAATTGCGATTATTAAGGAATCGCAATTAAGGAATCGCAAAAGCCTATGCATGTAGGAATCGCTATAAAAATAGCGATTCCTAAACATTCCTTAATTGCGACTCGCTAATTGCGAGTCGCAATTAAGGAATACCTCCCCATTAATTCCTATGGGCCTAGAGGCCCATAGGAATGAATGGGAAGACATTCTCAATTAGCGATTCGCAATTAGAGAATCGCAAATTGAGAATGCAATTTCAAGGGTGCCAGGGTGTCAAAATGACACCCTGTTGCACCCTGAAATTGTGATGTGCACCCATGTTGCGCACACACATGCCCCAAGGGCATGTGTGTGTGTATCCTAAAACTTAAAAAAATGCATTTTAGAGCATTTTTCGAAGGTTTTGCAAATTACAGACAAGTTTGATTTGTCTGTAATTTGCGGTCCCAAATAGCGAAATCGCTATTTGAAAGTGCTTCTAGCATTGCATTTAAGGAATCGCAAATTGCGATTCCTTAAATGCAATCATAATTAGGAATTCGCAATTAATTGCGAATTCTTAAATTGCGCATAGAAACTACTTTCATGCATCTCCAAAGGCCAATTTGCGATCGCAAACGGCCGATTTTTGCGATTCGCACCGTTTGCGATCGCAAAAACCTTTGATGCATGTGCCCCTATGTCTTTAAGAGCAGAGAGACCTCCAGTATCCCATCATGCTCAGCCAGAGGCGGTTACCTCAGTTCTTTTTGAAGGCTGTACTAGCTGATTAATAGCGGAGGATGAAAGTGTCTGTTTACTCCACGGGTAGGAGGGAGGGTTGCTTATGACTATCATGGAAATACCCCTACGAGAGAACTGGAGTTACAGGTAAGAATCTATGGGCCACATGAATCATTGTTAATTGCGGTCGCAAAGGGGCAGATTCGCAGAATCTGCCCCTTTGCGACCGCAATTTTTGCATTTGGGATGCATCATCCCAAATGCAAAAATCGCTATTTCAGTAATCGCTAAAATTGCGAATACTTAAATTGCAATTGCATTTAGGGAATCGCAAATTGTGATTCCCTAAATGCAATGCAACAACCCCCAAAAAAATTGCGATTTCGCAATTAAGAAACGCAAATTACCATCAATTCAAAGTTGATGGTAATTTGCAAGAACTTTGAAAAATGCACAAAAGTGCATTTTTCAAAGTTCTATGTTGCACACATACATGTCCTTGGGGCATGTGTGTGTGCAACATGTGTTGAAATTGCAATTTCAGGGGTGCATCAGTGTGTCCATTTGGCACCCTTGAAATTGCATGCGCAATTTGCGAGTACCTATTTGGTACTCGCAAATTGCGCATGCAATTCCCATTGATTCCTATGGGTCTCTAGGCCCATAGGAATGAATGGGAAGCAATTCCTTATTTGCGAATCCCAATTTGCGAGTCGCAAATAAGGAATGTGTAGGAATTGCAAATTATTTTGCGATTCCTACATGCATAAGCATTTGCGATTCCTAAATTGAGATTTTTTTTAAATCGCAATTTAGGAATCGCAAATGCACAGTTTGATGCATGTGGCCCTATACCTTCTCGCGTAGGGGATTTCCATGTATAGCCATAAGCGTTGAATAGAGTAGCAAGCTCATCCCCCCGAAGCGGTGGTGTCGACAGAAACCAAAAGATATGGAAACAGCTAGGCAAAGAGATTTCTGAGGGATGCCTGTCCTACTTGAGCATCTGATCTACCATCTGTGTCAAAGCAGTAGTGTCTAGTGAATGTGTGGACTGATCTCCATGTAGCTGCTTTGCAGATATCCGCTAAGGGGATATTCATCAGAGCCGTAGTAGCTGCCTAGCCTCTAGTAAAGTGTGCTTTAGGCTTACCAGTTAGAGATTTATTAGCTAACTGATAACAGCATGGGATACAAGAGACAATCCACCTGGAGACTGACTGTTTGGAGGTAGCTAGACCTGTGCGAACTGGGCCCTAATTGATAAATTGCTGTTGCGATTTGTGAATAGATTTGGTTTTATCCAGGTAGAATTTTAGCACTCTCTTCACATTCAGCGAGTGGAGAGCTCTCTCTGCTGAAAGAAAGTGGGTAAAGAGATCGTCTGATTTACGTGAAAATCGGAGACCACTTTAGGTAGGAACTTGGGATTGGTACGCAACCCTACTTTGGAGGAGTGGAAGACTGTGTATGGCTCAGTAACTCTATGAGCTGATGTTACAGCCACAAGGAAGGCAGTTTTCCAAGTGAGATGTTGAAGTGATTGTAGGAAAGTAGGATCTGCTTTTATGGTTACCCCCACTTTTTGCCTGGTGCTATGCTGTTTCTGACTAGTCTGACTGGGATCCTGCTAATCAGGACCCCAGTCTCTGTGCTTTCTCCCCTAAATTGGTATGGTAAGTACTTAGGTACATCCCAGATTGGACACTGGTGTACCCTTATAAGTCCCTAGTATATGGTACTGAGGTACCCGGGGCATACGTACACACCAGGGGTCCCCCATGGGCTGAAGCATGCATTATGCCACCCATGGGGGATCACTCTAACTGTAACTACAGGCCTGCCATTGCAGCCTGTGTAGGCTGGTGCTAGCACCACTTATGACAGATATAGGTTTCCCTATATCTAAGGTCACTGCACTTAAAACCTATGTCACCCCTAAAGCAGGCCTTTCAATCCTGAAGGCAGGGTGCTCAGTTCTAAGTGTGAGGGTGCCCCTGCATGAGCAGGACATCCCTACAACGTTCGGAGTCCATTCTCCCAGGTTGTAAGTGCATCAGCCATTACGATACATAGAGTGGCCATGCATCATTACGCGATGACCATCTCTAAACTGGCTGTAAGAAACCCTGCCATGTTTGGTATCAAACATGTTGGAATCATACACCCACTCCATGCACTGTAAAGCTCCTCCGGGAGGCCCTCAGTGCTCCCGGTACCAGTCTTCTAGACCCGGACATCACAACATGGCTGCTGCCGACCAGAGACACGATTCTGCCCTCCTGCTGCTGAGCCAAACTCGAGCAAGGGAAGGCAGAACTATAGGTATCCTGTCACAGGGAGGTGTGACCACCTCCCAGACAGGTTTTAGTGTATTGGGGTCGGGTGGGAGCGCTTGCCAGCACCTCTCAGTCTGCTTGAGGGACACATTTGGTGCCCTCCTTGCATAGTCCATTTCAAAACAGCTCAGGGAGCTGTTGGCTCCCGCTCTGGTGCGAAACTGGACAAAGGACATGGGAGTATCGTCCCCACTGCCCAACCCCTCCCCTGGGAGGGAACCCTGAATCGTCCCAACCCTTTCCTTAGGGTACTTGAGGGCTTACCTGTAGGTGGGTCCCTAGATTCGTCGTGGGACAAAATTAATTTCAATACACCACTTCTTCTTCGACCGTCTGGACACTCTGGACTTCGCTGGACCTTGCTCTGGGCTCTGAGACTGCAACTGGGAAGACTCCTGCTGCTCCTGGTCTCGTCGTCCTGCAAGTCTGCTGCAACGTCTGTGCCGTGCTCCATACAGGAACCTTCCAAGGCCTGTGGACATCCAAGACACCTGAAGGAATCTCCCTTGAAGTAAAGGAGTCACTTTCCTGCATCTGCAGGCACCGCAATGAAGCTGACCGGTCTGCTGATCCCTAGCTCCCATGGACTCCGATAGGCTCAGCAACACAGGTGGTGGTTCTTCACATCCCTCGAGGCCTGCCCTGTCCTCTCACCAAGTTTGAGGCCAGTATCCCTTGTCGAACCCCTGTGCACCACGTCGACTTGCCGTTGCAAAGGCTTGCTGGCTTCCTTCCTCCAAGATCTTCGGGCTCCAAGTGGCCCCAACCTCAAGCATCTCCTGTGACCAAGATCTTCGTCCTCACCGCATCACTTGCACCGTGGGCCTGCATCTTTGGTGAGTTGCTCGAGGTCCCCTTGCGACTCCAGTGCCTCTGGCCTGTGGGTCGTCTTGAGGGTCTTCTTTGATTTCTGCGGGCTCCCTTGATTGCTCGAGGCCTGCCCTGACTCCCCTGCTTGTGGTGAGTCACCTGGACTTTGCTGGTCCTGACACTGCACCTTCTTCGCTTTCCACGTTGTTTGTAGTTGCCAAGGCTTGTTGGTGCTCTCTTCAACAGCGTCACCTGGTCCACACAGCCTCAGCTCCAAGGTCACCATCAGCTCTCCTGCAACACCCGACAATGGTGGCCATTCGTCCTCCGTACCTCCTGGTCACTCCTGAGTGGCATAGACTCTGTCCCCTCTGCTTGCAGATACTTCTCATCTTGAATCCACCTTTGGGTTCCACCGCACACTTTCGCCTTCTCGAGCAGCGTCATCTTCCTGAAGTCCTCCATTGAGTTTGACAGCGGTTTCCGGCGCCACTTCCCACCTATGCAACCGGCTTCCCTGGTGTAGGTATCCTGGTTCCTAGGGTATCCACGGGTGGGGTGGCTCTCCAACCTTCTGTCTTTCACTGGGTTTCTTCAGGGTCCACTGGGAAGGGTGCTTCTTCTTTACAATTGCGACTTACCCATTGACTTGTATTGAGCCCGCGGTCGTGTTCCCACTCTGCACACGGCCTCCGTGGGGGTCCTGGTTACTTACCTCGGGTGGTTCCGTGGGTCCCCAGCACTTCTACGTCTTCTGGGTATAGTCTTGACTTGAGTCGTGGTTCGTATACCACTATTTTAGTATATGGTTTGGTCTCCCACTGGCGACCACTGTGTATTCGTGCTACTTAACTGTTTTTATTGCAAAGTATTGTGTATATCTTCGGGTAGGAGACATCCGTATGTGTTAGTGAGTGTCTTATAATAAATACATATTTTTATAAATACACTGTGTGGTTCTTTTTCACTTCATCTATACCAATAAGATTATGTTCTGGTAAAACAAGCTGCTTTACACTCCTTCTGGACTAAGCCTGAAGGCTGCTCTCCACAGCTACCACTTAGAGAGCTTTCTATGGTTGTCTAAGACCACTAAAATCACCATAAGGATTGTCTGGATTAGGACAGGGTGCCTGCTTACATAAGTGTGCACCATATACTAAGCCAGCTTCTCACAGTGATGCCTTATGAATAGGCTCAAAAGGAGGAAGCATAAGACGAGAAAGCACTACGTTCAGCTCCCATGGAGGAGAAGGACGTCTAATTGGAGGAAAGACCTTCTTTAACCCCTCCAGAAAATCTTTAATAACTGGGATTCTAAAGAAAGAGGTTTGTGAAGAACCTTTCCTGTATGCCGTGAGTGCAGACAGGTGGACTCTGATGGAAGAGAATTGGAGGCCAGATTTAGCAAGGCATAACAAATATGGGAGAATGACATCCTCCTGGCAAGAAGTGGGATTGATCTGCCTGTAAGAGCACCAGATGCAAAATCTCCTCCATTTAAAGGCGTAAGCAGATCGCGTAGATGGTCACTTTGCTTCCTTTAGAAATTCCAGACAGTCCTGTGGTAGGTTTAGGTGGCCATACGGCACTATCTCAGGAGCCATGCTGCCAAACTCAAGGAGGGGAGGTTGGGGTGTAGTATTTGACCTCTGAACTTCGTGAGAAGGTCTGGCCTGAGATGTGGACGGAGAGACTGGCGTAGCAGGTCCGGTAACCACAGCTGTCTCTGCCATTCTGGGGCGATGAAGATCATCTTGGCTGTCATGGTTGAAAGCTTGTGCAAGACTGCCGGTATCAGAGGTATTGGAGGAAAAGCGTTAAGAAATTTGTTGGACCAGTCGGTCCATAGGGCATTCCCCAATGACCTTGGATGGTAAACTCTGGGGGCGAAGTTGCGTCATTTTTTTTTTCTGCTGTTGTGAAAAAGTCTGTAGAGGGTGTGCCCCACAAGTTGAAGATATCTTGTGAAACCTCTTCGTTCAGCACCCATTCATGGTTTTCGTCTAGAACTCTGCTGAGTGCATCTGCCTGGATGTTTTGCACACCTGGCAGGTGAGTGGCTATCAGTTTCAAGTTCCTGGCGAGGAGCCAGTGCCAGATCGTTTGAGCTTCTTGCGACAGGGCTCTGGACCGTGTTCTCCCCTGCTTGTTCAGGCAGTACATGGTGGTTGTATTGTCCGTCTGAACAAGCAGGGTGTTAGCTGTGAACGAAGGATGAAACGCCTTGAGTGCCAGGTGAACTGCACTGAGTTCCAGGAGGTTGATATGGTATGTCTTTTCTCTCGAGGACCATATTCCTTGTATCTGCAGGGGATCCATGTGGGCTCCCGACCCAAGCAGAGAGGCATCTGTCACAATGGTCTGTGTTGAGTCCTGCTGGCGAAAAGGCATTCCCCTCAGGAGATTTTTCGGGGAACACCACCACTGGAGTGATCCGACAGCAGGAGTGGATAGGATGATCTTGTCCTCCCAGTTCCCTGAGAACTGGTTCCACTGATCCTCCAAGCACTCCTGGAGAGGGTGCATGTGGAGGTGAGCATTGGGAGTCAGAAATATGCAGGAGGCCATTGAGCTGAGGAGCGAGGAGACTATACGGACTGTTGTACTGGCCATCCGCTGGAGGTTGTGACATTTCTGGAGAATGGATAAACCTTTTCCTGTAGCGTGTCGATAGTAGCTCCTAAGTAGTGCAATGTCTGGACTGGTGCTGACATGGACTTTTGAAAATTGATGTGAAGACCCAAGCAATGAAGAAGATCGCAAGTCTATTGGAAATGCTCTTGGGCTTCTGGGAAGGAGGACGCCTTGATCAGCCAGTCGTCCAGATAGGGATAGACAAAGATCCTGTGTTTTCGTAGATGCGCTGCCACCACAGCCATGCATTTGGAAAATGTCCTGGGTGCTGACTTGAGGCCAAATGGTAGAACCGCGTATTGCTAGTGGTTCTGCCCCACGACGAATCTGAGGAATTTCCAATAAGACTTTGAGATGGGAATATGAAAATAAGCGTCGTGTAGGTCTATTGAGCACACCCAGTCTCCCAGTTTGAAGTTGAGGGTATATTTGATGTAACGCCAGCATCCAGAACTTTTCTTTTCAGATCCATCTGTTTGCGATTTGGAAGTCGAGAATGGGTCTGAACTCTTGTCTGCCCTTCTTTGGCATGAGGAAGTACCTGGAGTAAATACCCTGTCCTCGTTGGTTTAGAGGGACAGATTCCACCTCTTTCTTTTGGCACAGTGTGTTGACTTCCTCCTGTAGAAGTTCGAGACGTGGATGACCTCGGTGGAATGGATGGTGGTGGGGAAGTGAATCTCAGACGATAGCCATTTTGACAATATTCAAGACCCAGGCGTCTGTTGTTATGCGTTGCCACTCTGCCAGGTAATCTGCAATGCTTCCCCCTACTGGAGTGGGTAACCGAAAAGGGGGAAGAGAGGTTTCAGGGCTTTGATGCAATAGGTTGTTGCCCCACTTGGTTAGCTTGTGGAGTAGTACGTCCCCTCTGCTGCTTGCGTTGAGGCTGGTCGGGTCGCTGATACATTTGTGATCTCCCGGACTTCCTTTGAGGGGTTTGAACCCTCTGTGAAGAGAAACGACGATGGTAGGTTTGAAATGAACGTCACTGCTCTTTAACGTTCTCTAATCCCACTGATTTTAAAGTATCCATCTTCATTCCCGCCATTTCATCATCGGCGTGCGAGCCGAAGAGAGTGGAGCCCGAAAAAGGTAAACTTATAGATGTCAGTCGAAGCCATGCATGCCGGCGTAAGGAGACACCATGACAATAAGTGTGGGCGGCTAAAATCGAGGAATCTGCTGCCACACTAATGACCTGGTTGGATACCATAACTTCCTCCTGGACGATTTCCAGAAAATCCTCCTGGTGTTCTTCCTTCCTAGGAGGGCTGCGGCGCTGGCTGCTTTCATGGACATAGCTGCAGTGTTGCAGACTTTGCGGCCTGACGAGTCTAATCTTTTGCTCTCAGGAGGGGGAGAAGTAGCAGATGGAGACGTGGCGTGGGATTTACGTGCAGCTGATATTAACACTAAGTCAGGTGGAGGGTCAGCCCGTAGAAACAGCGGATCTTGCTCCGGTGGGCCGTATTTCTTCTGGAGCCTGGAGGGTGCTGATTTTGCAGCAGCTGGAGAGAGGAACAATTCCAAGGCTGGCTCAAGAAGACTCAGCACTAGTGGGAGCAAAGGTTTTGAGGCCGTGCGTTGGTTAAGAGTTTCAAAGATCATCGAAGTCGATGGAAACCGCCATAGGTATATTCAATTTAGATGCGCCTCGAACCAGAACCTCTTGAAAGGTGTTGATATCAAATGGTGAGGACGGAGGTTGAGGTGAGTCCGACAAGGTAGGAGAGTAGCCCTTGGTGGACGAGGACGTATCCCCATGGCTATGGCGGTGAGAACGTGATCTTGATCTGTGATGAGATCGATGATGAGATCGTGAGTGGGGCAATCTAGTAGATGAATGTGAATGGTGCCCATGGCAAGAGCAATGGTGTGTCCTTGAGCGCGATCTCCTGGGCGCTGGTGTGATTGGAACCTGAGGCACCACCTGAGGTGGAATGACCAATGCTGGTAGAACTGGGGGAGGCAGAGTTGGAGTTTGAGGCACCGGCGGAGGAGACGGAGTTGGTAGCGCCGGTGGCGGCGGCGCTGTTGGAGCCGGTGAGCCAGGTTGAGGTGATACCGGAATGGGAGAAGAGGGTACTTCTACCTGAGATGGGGATCTGGAGCGAGAATCGGATGATGAATAGATTTTCCTTCTTTTGGTGGGTTTTTGCTGTCTCCTCGACGTCGATGATCTTCCCGACATCGACCTCCATCATTGTCTACTTGCTTTCGACGACGATCTGCTTCTGGACGTTGACCCCTGTCGACGTAAGCTTGCCCTCAAGGTCGACCGGGCTTCTCGACGTCGACCGCTTTCGTCGTTGTTTGGCTCTCGATGTCGACCGCCTACCTCTTGGTGATGGCGAGTCAGAATCCCTCGACGTCGATGCATTTCTTGAAGTCGTTGTCGATGTTAAGCAGGTCTCGACGTCGGCTGAGTGTTTCTTGACGTCGAGCGTTGACGCTTATACAGCGTCGAGCCAGTCAATGACGGCGAGCATGTTGGCGCCGTACCTCCTCTCGACGTCGACCGGGACCCATACAGTTTTCTCCTTGAAAAATGCCTCTCAGACCTCCCACGACCACTGGAGGCTGAGGGAAGAGCTCTGGTGGAAGAAATACCTCCCCCTCGCTCAGAGGTCCCACTGGCTTCTTTCTGTCTTCTTCTTTCTTCCCTTCCCTGCTGGCGAATCTTCTCCCTGTCACCCAGGGTTTGTCTGGAGAAGATGTTGCAGATTTCACAGGAGGCAGGAAGGTGAGAAGATGGTAGACCTATAATACAGATCTAGTGGGGTCTGTTTTGGCCTTTTTCCTAAGCAAGCACAAGGAGATGATGGACGGAGCACTGAAACTTTTCAGACACCCCCAGTCACAGATCTGGGTTGAATCCATCATCGTTCTTTAGCTCACTTCGCCACCCCAGTTCAGACACAGATATATACAAATCAGCCTTGACCCTGTGCCTCATGGGAACAGTCCAGCCCGAACTGCCAAGCCATGTTTTCCCTGGACCAGAAACAAGCATCCTGGGACCGGTTTCGGGCTAACAGCCCTCATCAGCCAGGCTAGCTTGAATCCAGTGGCAAAGTGAGCAAGGCACCCACGTCTGGGCATACCCTGCCAAATTAGGGCGAACAAAGCAAGCACAAGGAGATGATGGACGGAGCACTGAAACTTTTCAGACACTCACCCCCAGTCACAGATCTGGGTTGAATCCATCATCGTTCTTTAGCTCACTTCGCCACCCCAGTTCAGACACAGCTATATGCAAATCAGTCTTGACCCTGTGCTTCATGGGAACAGTCCAGCCCGAACTGCCAAGCCATGTCTTCCCTGGACCGGAAACAAGCATCATGGGACCGGTTTCGGGCTAACAGCCCTCATCAGCCAGGCTAGCTTAAATCCAGTGGCAAAGTGAGCAAGGGACCCACGCCTGGGCATACCCTGCCAAATTAGGACGAACAAAGCAAGCACAAGGAGATGATGGACGGAGCACTGAAACTTTTCAGACACTCACCCCCAGTCACAGATCTGGATTGAATCCATCATCGTTCTTTAGCTCACTTCGCCACCCCAGTTCAGACACAGCTATATGCAAATCAGTCTTGACCCTGTGCCTCATGGGAACAGTCCAGCCCGAACTGCCAAGCCATGTCTTCCCTGGACCGGAAACAAGCATCCTGGGACCGGTTTCGGGCTAACAGCCCTCATCAGCCAGGCTAGCTTGAATCCAGTGGCAAAGTGAACAAGGGACCCACGTCTGGGCATACCCTGCCAAATTAGGGCGAACAAAGCCTTTTTCTTGCCACAGCGAAGACATTTGTCAAAGACAGAAGGCATTTTAAATAGAAAAAATGTCTTTCTTCTGTCAAGAAAACACTTCACTCAATAGCGAAAGACAAAAGACGTTGAATGAAGCAAAAAGCATGGAACTTTAAAGTTCTATTTTGAAGAAAAAAAACTAAAAAGCTTGAGTTCAATGCTCCAAGGGTCCTGTCAGCAGGAGCTGGAAAAAAGAACTGAGGTAACTGCCCCTGGCTGAGCATGATGGGATACTGGAGGTCTCTTTTCTTAAAGACAAGTCTTTTTTTTCTTTACTTATAATGGCAGCCTATGGGCTACATTGCCCTGCACTTCTTCATCTGTTTCCCTGATAGCAAAAGGGTTTGTGAAGGTTCTTTTTCTATGCCCTTACAAAATTATTTATGCACTGAGCGCATATTTCATTGCAGTCTCTTCTTTTGCCACTCGAAGATGAAGAATTCCGATCACTGTAGCCTGGTCCTTAGCAGGGCCGGACTGGCTACCGGGCGTTTTGGTCGGCTGCCAAGCTGGGGCCCGGTTTTACTGCTGTGTTGGCTGATTTATGTTGATGGGGACCCGCATTTGCTTCTAAGTAAAGAAAGCAAAACAAATGGTTTTAAAGCATACTTTAAAACCATTTGGTTTTCTATTCTTTACTTAGAAAGGCCCGGTAGCCAGTCCGGCCCTGGTCCTTAGGCTGCATTATGACTTTCTTAAGTGACTTTTCAATGTCTTCCTGAAGAAAGGCGAACTTCAACACTAAAGAAGGTATATTGGAAAAAGTGCTCCGGGGTCCCCCGCAAGCAGGCGGGACTATTCAACGCTTATGATTATACATGGAAATCCCATATGAGAGAAAAGAAGGGACCAGTTTGACACTATTCAATGATATGTCCTAACCTCAGCTTTTCGTCTTTTATCCCAAAGGATTCTTGAGTTTCTCCATCAGACCATGTGCCATAACAAACATTTGCAGTGTGCATGTCCACTGAGACAATCATTCCGCTATTTGTAGTTTTGGAAAACTCCTCAAGAGCATTAAGAAAATGCGGATATTTAAACCCAAACTATCCCAATGATATAAGTACCAGAACCACATAGTTATTTGCACACATGACTGAAAGATGCATCTGTTGCAGGAAACTCCCTAACCTTAATACACCACAAACAGAGCAGCGGACACTTGCTTCTGCAAACCAGATTTATTCCTGCTAGCTATATATTTGGGAGGTCATCTGTTGGCGTAACTCTTTGAAAAGCGTCGGAATACTAGACTTTTTTAGGAAGCTACGCGGCAACAACAGACCTGCCAACTCATATGTTGCCACCGTGTGTCACACAATATCAGCTCCTTTCACACGGTCACCTAGTGGGGAGCCTATATCACACGGTGGCAGGCAAGGTGAGCTAGAAACCACTGCAAGAGTGGATTCCCACCTCCTCTTTTGAGGCTGCAAGCAGATGATGTCCATTTAGAGTTGTGAAAACACCCTAGGACATTGGCGGCAGCCTCAGCAACCTTTTGTTTTTGCATTTTTTTTTTTAGGGGGGAGGTCGATGGGGGCAGGAGACAGAGGCAGATGGGCCTCTCAGCATAAAGCCCCGCCCCTCCAAGCCACACCCCTTCTCACATGGCATATTTTCTTTTCAAGTTGGTAGGTCTACAAGTGAACACCCACAACCCCACAGGATTGTGCAGAGTCATGAAAGTTCTGCTGGTCGTTTCCATCCCAAAAACAGATAAATTACCTCAAGTCGTAGTCCTCCTCGTCACAGTCATAAAGAAATGAGGCGACCTGCCACTAGACAGAGAATGTAGCAAACTATTTTTTGTGTCCTTCTCTTTCACTGACTGTGATAGAAGAATGGACCTCCCACCTCCCTTCCTCCTCTAACTTACAAGTCCGCTGATTGGAGGTGCAGCGTTGCCAGGAAGGGAGCTGACTGGGAGGAGGAGGAGGACTACGACTCAACATAGTGGAGTTTACCGATAAGTAACTAAATTATTACACGTTCATCTTGCCCTCCTCGTACCAGTCATAACAAAATGAGAACGCACCAAGCCATATAAACTGTACCACGAACCAAGTGATGCCATATGTATATTTATTTGGTTGAAAATTGCTTCATTGCCAATCTCAACACAGCTGAACCAAAATTACAATCATCCTAATCAGAAAGATTCAACCTTTAGTGTCTGATGTGAAGACCATGCCGCACCCCTACAAATCACTTGCAGAGATGCCTCACCTGCTTCAGCCCAATTAGCTGATATTGTACCTCCCTTGAACGTTAGATGGAGGTACCACATTTTGAAATTATTTAGGCTTGTGAGATCGCTTGGCGAACCCATCCATTAATAGTCTTAGTTGAGACCCTTCTGTCCTTTTTTGCTGTTCCTTAAGATACAAAAAGAAATTGTGAAAGTCTAAATTCCTATGTCCTATCCACATACATGGACAACGCCCCTCTCACATCTAGAGATGACAGAACATCTTAATCCCCTTTTGACCGGAAGGCAGGCAAAATTAGTATTCGAGAGAGATGAAAAGTGGAATATACCTATGGGACAAACTTTAGGTCTAATCTCAGAACCACCCTGTACGGAAAAAACTTCAGGGAGTGAAAGGACACAAGCAAATCTCCCAACTCACCCACCACAGTGGTGATGTAATGGCAACCAAAACGTCGTATTACATGACAATCAATTCATACTTGCCTGTTCAAGAAGCTCAAAGTGCAGCTGTCGCAACGCCTGCAGAACTATGGTCAAATCCCATACTGGAAAAGGGGATGAAACCCTAGGTCTTTTTAACTGAAAACTTCTAAGAAGCCTTTGAACCAAAGGCATTGTTTATGCACAACATGATGCACCCTTAAGGGCCTTAATGAGTGACCACTGGGCAAACATAGTAGAAGGTGCTAACTTAATGGGATACGCCTGTCTGAGAAATTCCAGGATTTCAAACAAAGCAAGGAACATAGACCCAACCCTTCAGAATCACACCACTTCTAAAAGTGCCACGATAATTTTTATTAGACAGGTAAGATGGTTTTCTGGAGGCTTGGCTATCTTGGGCAACCTCTAAAGAACACCCCGTTTGTTGTGGGCCTGTAAAAGACAGTCTTTTAATGTGAGAACTCTGGGCATTCTCCAATTTCTATTACTTCATCCATAGTGGACGGCGTCCTGATATTGCATCCCCCACAGAACAGGTAGCCTCCCATTGATTGTCAAAAGAAATATCTGACAACTGTATCTCAATGTCCATCTTTGCCAATATAGGAGTCGATGCATCTTTCTCTTAAAGACAGTCGAAGAGGTTTTGGAACTCTTTCAGCAGCCCCTGATGCATTTGGTGCATAAATCCCTGCTCTTATGGCACAGTTGGAAGCTGCATACGATCTTTTGAAGGTTGCTTCCACCTTTCAGTCAACCTTCTCCGGTAATGTCCTAGGATGAGATGTCAACGAAGAGGAAGACGCCATCGAGGCCAAAATTGTGTTCACTTTTAATGTGTGGAAACTCTTCATCAAACCTTTGAAGGGCATAGCTCCTATCCTTTATACCCAGTCCCTAATCCTCAGTTCTCGTGAGAAATCAGGTATTAAATTTAGGCCCGGTGTCTCCTTGCACCCCACAGGCTCAGAGTACTCAAGGAGCCTCTGAACGGCCCGCCCAGAACTACTTGTCTCAAGTAATTGTGCCAAAGAAATATAAACAAAGTTTAATTTTTTTCTTAAACAGATATAAAAGCGTGCTACTTTTTCCTTATCTGTCGGAGATAGAAAGTTGCAGGAACAGAGGAGGTACATTTTTTTTTATCATGATCAGTGAGAGGGAAGAAGGACAACAAAAAATAGCATGCTGCATTCTCTGTCTAGAGGAGCTTGGCTTTATTTCTTTAGGACTGGGACGAAGAGGACAAGACCAGAGGGTAATGCCCCCTCCTCCCAATCAAGATGCCTCCTTTCTGGCTTCCCTTACAAGCACAGCCAGGCGTTCCTTGATAAAGATGAACCTCCTTGTTGGTGTGTTCCAGGGTCCCTGGTGAGCCATAGAAGCTCCAGCACCGAAAGGCATCAGGAGCAAAATCATAAATAAATGTATAGTGCTGTACCCGTCTGCCCGCACTGCAAGTGTAGTGGTGCAAAGCTCACCAGACTATGGACACATTGAAGATCGTTGCAACATGGACAATTTCCTCTGATCCCTCAGCAGCCTAATGTCTTAGGTTACGTTTTTCCACAGGTTTATAGTAGCCTGTCTAAATAAGCATTGGCAAAGCCAGCCGGTCTTGTCTGTGTAAAGGAGTGTTATAATAGTGCCAAATGATTTGGAATCGTTTATTAGATCAGCAACAAATGTGTCTGCCTCCTTCGTCGTTTATACGTTATTACTTATCTCTCAAACGTCAAGGATACCAAGGAGGGTGAGAATGAAATGACTGGAGAGTGAAACGATGTTGGAGGGTGGACACACTTTTGAGGGGGACGATCTTATTGAAGAATACAAGAGGCATTTTAATAGTTTAGAGGTGCCAATGCCTATACGTCTCTGTGTTTCTGTATCTGTGGCCCCATATTTATGTAAGAGTGATTCTATCCACTTGTATGAGAATGCGTGCAGGGCTTTAAGTGGGCCGGGTCTCACCGGGTCTGAGCACCGGCAGTTTTTTAAAGGGGGCCTCGAAACGGGTCTCTATCGGGCTCTGTTTTGTGCCCTGGCACAAGCGGTCCGTTGTTTTCCGGACTGCAGTACCAGCAGGCACATCGATGTGCGCTGCTCACACTGCTCACTAGTGGAGAAGTTACGGCATGACGTCATGCCAAGTGAGCGTTGTAGGGGAAGGGAATTCCTTGCTTCTTACATCTCTCATGTGCCTGCTTTTTAAAACACAAAACTCCGAGCGCTGTTGCGAGTGAGGGGGCCCTATTGAATAGCACACACTGCAAATTGCCACTTCTCTTTTTGAAACTCAGGAGCAGCAACATTGTCGTGGTGTTACCAGGGCTTTAAGTGGAAGCTTTTTCAATATTATATACAAGCCATAGTTGCTGCTTATTTATCTTATACAACTAACAACCATTGACGAAACCAATAGTCCTGACTTGTTGTAGGTATGATGTTACTTGTTGTATCATATACCTGGATGCAATGACAGAAACAGCAAAATACAAGTCGGGCGGCACACTATGCTAAGCACAGATTTTTAGCTTATGCGTTTTAAGTCACGCCCTTAATTACATTGGCCACGCCCCTTTGAGAGACCCCCCAGTTTTTTCATCCCACTTAAAGCCCTGAATGCGTGTATGTGTATTTGTGTCTGTCAGTACTTGTGTATGTGACCATCTTCTTCCTTATATGTTTATGTGTTGGTGACTTTCAGTACGTATGCACATGCGTGTACATCTGCATGTGATTACACAGAGGTAATTTTGTCAATCAATAATCAAAGTTAATTGTAGTTCTGCTTAGATAATACGTGTCGTACAGCAATCGTTTAATGACAGTAACAGGCTGCACTGCAAAGTTCACTTGGAACCAGCAGTGGCCCATGCAGGTAAGAGCGGTGGGGTGATGGGGCCGGGTGGGGGAGCGGGTGGGGCGGTATTTCGTCAGACGACGAGGGAAAATTAATTATTTATTTAATTTCCCCTCGTGGTCGTCTGCCGAATCCCCCCCCCCCCAACCAGGCCCCACCGCTCTTACCTGCATGGGCCACTCCTGCTTTGAAATGTCGTATTGTACAAACTATGGCAACAATAGGGTACACATTGTTGGCGTCTGAAACCTTGCCTATTGCTACCAAAGACCTTTCCTTCTGACCAGAGCTTGGAACGAGGTCTGGCCTGCTACCGCGCCCCATTTCACCATTAAAAAGAAAGACCCCACTCCTAACTCAAGCTGCGAACAAAAAGCATAGATGTGATGCTGCATTTTACCAAACGTATTTGTATCCAATTCACCTGCAGACAGGTGCCCCTGCGTAATTTTGTACCACCCTGCAGTGGCACACTTCGGCAATGTCTTGGAAATGTTGTGGCTCGAATGCCATCCAAGTCACAGAGACGACCAAGGATTCGAGGGCCCTAATGCAAGCAAAAAACATGTCACCCATAAACCTGGTGAGGTAGTGGAATACTGCCATAATTGTGGTGCAGAGCCCCTTAGACCCAAGTACCCCGGTGCAACTGCACCTGCTGCACTATTGATAGCTGGGCACCCAGAAGTCGCTCTCCTTACTGCTCACATCCGCTCTGAGGCCACTTCGAAGGCAATAGAAAAGAAAGAAAGCTGGAACAAAGTAAGGGTCTTCACTATTGTACTTCCTGTGCTGGTTCAGTGAAAGGTGCCACTTATCACTACACACAGTGAAACTGGCAACTGGACTGAGAGACAGATATGTTAATAGGAATCTCGCAGGGAAGAGTATGGGTGTAAGACATCCAGCCAGGGCTTAAAAGTGTCTGGGAGTGGGGACCTATAGGGCAACTGAAAGTGACACGTGGCTGACATTGCCCCAAACTCACAAATCTTGGGACTCACAAACCCTCTTCTATTGAGGTCAGTTGGTTACAATTAGAAGTCTACTTGCCTAGGGAAATATCTCATCACTACATAGCTCCTCAAGTGGCAAGTTTTAGTGTGCATTATATTGTACAGGCATTTATAAAGTCGGTGCTGTACAGCCATGCCTATCCCAGTCTGACAGACCCATGTAATACGCGCTGTACCACATACTGGCCCCAGCCCTGCGTATCCGACTGACTCTAGCCTCACCTGTAATAAGCGCTGTACCTGCCTATCCCAGTCTGACAGACCCATGTAATACGCGCTGTACCACATACTGGCCCCAGCCCTGCGTATCCGACTGACTCTAGCCTCACCTGTAATAAGCGCTGTACCTGCCTATCCCAGTCTGACAGACCCATGTAATATGCGCTGTACCACATACTGGCCCCGCCCTGCGTATCCGACTGACTCTAGCCTCACCTGTAATAAGCGCTGTACCTGCCTATCCCAGTCTGAAACTAGGCCCATGTAATACACGCTGTACCACATCCTGGCCCCAGCCCTGCCTGTCCCAGTCTGACGTAGGTCCCACCTTCAATAAGCGCTGTACCACCTACCTCCCCAGTCCTGCCTATTCCAGTCTGCCACTAGCCTCACCTGTAATAAGCGCTCTACCACCTCCCTCCCTCGACCTGACACCCACCTCACTCCCACCTGGAAGGGTATACTGCTCTTAGCTACAATACCACTTCTGTACTAGGTGCTATCTAACAGCCCAGGCCTTAGCCAGGAAGAAGTGAAGGGAGCCAGTGTAGCTCCAGGGGATAGCCTGGAAGCAGCGCCGAGGGCCAGCGCTCAGTGCACGCCGTGGAGCAACGCTCAACACAGGTCTGCCAGGCACGAGTCAAGAGGCAGCTTAAGCAGGACTAACATGTTTCTGTTTATTCCACACGGTTAAGAGTAAACAGATCACTGATGCCCGCTGTTTAAAAGGAAGGACGTTGTGTAAAGGAGGAAGAAGCACACTGTAACATGACGCAAGCGTTAAAAAGTCAAAGCAGGTTATTGTTGACGTGTTCTGTGGTACTCATGTTATCACCCCTGGAGGATGGAAGCTGAACGTAGCTGCCAAAAGTCAAATATGCCACCACAGAGGTAATCATGTCCCATTTGGATTACTGCAACGTTCTATATTTGGGAGCCAACAAAGCAGTCACCAGAAGACTTCAGCTGGCTCAAAATGCTGCAGCCAGGTTGCTATTGTCTCACCCCAAATTCACCTCTGTCTCCGTTCTTCTTTGTAAGTTGCATTGGCTCCCAGTCAATAAACCTATCAGTTTCAAACCTTCTGTATAGCTCATAAGACCTTGCATTCACTCATTTTGTCTAACCTCATTACACCTTACCGGCCCACCCAACCTATGCGTTCCGTGGATCTCAATCTAGCTGTCATTCCTCGAGTTAGGAAAGCCAGAGAGGGCAGGCATCCTTTCCGTGCCTTGGCCCCTTTTCTCTGGAATTCTCTCCCCCTTCCTCTTAGGAAAATCCAGAATCACCTTCTCTTTAGGAAATCTCTTAAGACCTGGCTCTTCTCCATCTAGCCTTTTTTTCCTCTTCCTTTTGTAGGCAGCCCTTGTCCATCCAGTTTGTGGGGTCTAACGCTGGGAAGTCATATTCCGGGGCAGCTATGCACTTTGTAAACTGTTAGCGGTGACCACACAGTTAAACATACACATCTGAAGCACACACTGAAGTTGACTACAACAATGGCAAACATACATGGCCTGTAGCTGAACAGACATGCTACTGCCGCTGACCCATATATGGTGCAAGAAGGTCCTCTACCATGCTGCCCATCGCTTGCTGGCTGTATTAACAAGCACAGGCAAAACCAGTAGATCTAGCCTCTGGGATCTACTGCCTCTGCCAATGCCTTTTGGCGATGCTGTAAATCATCAGAAACATGCTGTGCAACTTGGCCAAAAGTAAAAAACGGCAAAATGACACAGCCAGTCACGTCATTCTGTAGATAATCACAGATGCGTGACTATGAAATGAAGCAGGCACCACTTTTTATTTACCAAGCTGACATGGAAAATAAAATTTTAAAAATGTGAAACTGAAGTAGTGCTGAGGCGATTTGTTAAGGCAGAGGAGTTGACAGCAATTTGCTCTGAAAAAAGGGACCGAAAGGGTGGTTGGGTGTAACAGGGAGGACGGAGAAGCAAAACAGAGAGTGGTGAAGAAACACAAGCAAACAGGAAAATGGATGGCAGGGTAGAGACACATGAGTGACAAAACAACATGGAGGGCAGGGGCAGTATGGCAAGGGGAAGACGTACACAGCAAGTCAGAGAGATGGTAAAAGAGACGATGCTCCAGGGGAGGGGTAAATATAAGATGGACAAGCTGGAACAAGGAAAGCCACTGAATAAGAGGCAAGCAAATTAGAGTGACTACAAAGCCAACCAATGGTAAGCAATGGGCAGGCTGTGAGCTCCTGTAAGCTATTGGTAAACCCACAATAGTTCTTTTGCAACCAGATAGCACTAGATGTAGAAATGAAGAAAGAAAAGCAGTACATTCCACAGAAACAAGTAGGGTAGCAAGTGAAGTGGTTCACTGGCCCTAATTCATACAGAGGAAATGACCCCTTCCCACCCCCATGTTTCATGAGTGGAAAACTGTGATAGTGGGGAGGCTGTAAGCCCTTCATTCTCCTGGGCCCAGGTGCCCCTGCATCTACTGCGCTATATAGCTATGTCACAGACGGAAAAAGGCACTAGGTCAGTCAGCAAGCTAACAACTGCGCTCAGTTGACTTTGTCTTCAGTGGGTAATACAGAATATGAAAAACAGAGAGAACAGCTCCTGTGCGAGGGCGTACAGTGTCCGTGCCTAAAATCAAAGTAGAGCAACAAAAGGCAGTGCAGGTCCAAGAATGCACTTCAGTTCCAAGCTGCATGGGCTTGCTCACATCTCTTCTGCAGCTGAGCAAGAGCAGTAGCATCTGCTGCTTTTGGTCAAGCTCCGACAATGGTCAGAGGTAAGCGACATGACCTACAGAGAGAAGTTGTGGCTGCACTAATCCATGGGCAGGCAGGAGGCTTATAACACGCAAGAGACACCCCTGTATAGTGGGGCAGAGGTTTCTTGGCCACCGCTGCTCTGCTGGAACTCTGAGTCAGTGCAGATGGCGAAAAAAAAGGTTAACATGCTTCACACTATCAAGAAAGCCACTCTAAATATTTTCTCTCATTAGAGAACCATTTGGCTTTAGCTATGCTCCAGCAGAGGATCACATACTGAATAAGTAGGAAAGCCAACAGTAAAAAGCAGAGAAATGAGAATGACAAGAAAGCAGTGAAATTACGAGCAAGCTTTGACCCTGTAGAGTACTGTATTCAATGCAGCTGGCCACGTCACTCGCAGTGTGACACAGAGGGGTCAGCATCCTAGTGTTGCTCCCCTGCTAGATAGGATGGCAGGTATGTCCAGTAAGGGCCATCGTAGGCGGAGAGGACCCCCTCTCTATTTATTGCCCTATGGTGTTAGCAGGAGAGGAGTGAGGCCAAAAGAGGGTCCTAGAAGGAGCCCTCAGACAGTGCTGGGCCTCTTTGTTATTGTGTTAACAGAATGGCATCTTGTTGGTAGGGAAGGATGTTTGGCAGAGGGATATCAGGGAGTATTACATTTGTGGTATTTTCCCAAAGAAAAGAGATACCTACAAAGTAGTAGAGTGAAAGAAGTGTGCTTTGTAGGAGCCATCCTGTGAAGAGAAAAGAGTAGTTCTCGTTAGCCAGTCTTGCATAAATAACAATCACCAACAATAAGCATTCTATAAGGTTCATGTGTTTGATGATGACTGCTTGGGTCTTGCAATACATTTAGGGCTCCTGATTTTATAGTTTTTTTTGTTTTTGCATTTCCATCTTTATTTATCAATGTTTATTTTTTGCTAATTTTATCTGTATTTATCCATATTCAATTTGGATTTTGTAAAAAAATGAAGCTGAAATTCACATTAACTTAACCAATAAATGTGCACTCATACTTGAACGCCTGACAGGTTTCAATTATATGAATACCCAGAAATGATGAACCAATACATGACATGCAAATTTTAGAATCGCCTTGTCCATATTTACTATTGTTTAAGGCTCATTACTAAACTTTCTTTTTAACCACTTTACCCACACAGTTATCCACAAGGCAGTCATGACTGACAGGATTTAGAATCACTTAAAAAACAACCTGATTTCCGTTTTTATCTATATTTAAAAATAAATACAGACAGGAAACTAAGTGCTTTCCTGTCTGTATTTATCTGTAAAAATCAGTACAAATGATAAACATGGACCCTAAGATATATTACATCATCCACTAGATGGCTCCTTTAGTAGGCGTAGGTCAAATCAGGAAGAAAGAAGTGAAAAGAGTGAGAGCTAGGCTTCAAGCCAGATGGATTTCTACGCAGAAGGATTTGAACCATAGGATCTTATCAAAGACAAGAACAGCAGATAACTGCTAGACATAGCTGGTGGTAGTAACCAGCTAAGACTTAGGGAAGCTTGTGACCGTAAATGATTTAGTTAGGACAAATAGAAGATAGGAGCCGGCAGCAATAAAAACAACAGTGATCCTGTAAAGAGGTGGAGACGCATTAGAAAGGTCAGTACCTCTTGACTGATTTAATTTGGTTTTAGTGGACAACTAGATCTGGATCTCTTTCGTCTCCGAGTGAGTAAATATGTGCAGGTGATGAAGGTGACTTCCTGGTAAATAATGGCTCTCGAGATATACAGGACGGCTGACAAAAAATTGCTTAAACCTAAATTGGGGGCTGAACTTTGGGCACAGTAATAACCAAGCCCACTATAATGCTCACTTGCTTTCTCTCCTAATACCCTACTGGCCCTGCCATTATCCCCTGATTTAATACTTTTCCAGGCTTCCCTTGTTCGCCTCAGCCCTTATATTAGAAGTGTATGTGCAATACAAAAATTAGAAGCAGAAAATCCAACCACAGGGTTGGGCAGTTCAATGCCCGCCAAGATTAGATCCCTCTCTGCCGACTAGCTCTGACTGGAAGTCTTGACCAGGTTTAAAACTTAAAATAACTGAACATATCTTGCCTCCTTTTGCTTTCAAGTAATCTGCATGGTATGCTGTAAACTGTTTTTTTTGCACTGTGAATTTAGCATTCAATATTTTATAAAAGTGGCTGTTTATTTTCCTTCAAATGGAGGGGAGGAGGTTGAGGTGTTGCAGAACTGCAGTGATCAGCAGAGTTCGCTGCTATTGCTTGCCAGTAGGTAACATACGAGTGGGCACTGTGGATGGGGTGGAGTCCTTAATCCTGGGAGTACATTATGGTACACTAACTAATCTTATAAGAAGATTCTATCATTGGATAGTCTGGGCAATCCAGAGTGAGTTGGCAGCCTACCCCTTTTCGACTGGGGCTGATATTTCTTCTATAATACTTGCCAAATACGGTGCTGCAAGGGTCCTTAATAGCGCTGAAAATTGAGAGTTGAGTCTGATGAATGGGTGTCTCATGAAGGGACGGAGAGTTATCCAACTGGGCAAGGCTTTGGCATCTGGTACTACAGCATCATCATTACTTTGCAGGCCTGGTCCCACAACTGGGGTGATGAGTGCTGAAGCCAAGCTAGTATGGTGTCTGACTTCAGTTTCATGGGCAGGAGCGCTTGAGGATTGAAGTAAAGACAGTACCAGAGATACTAAGGGCCTAATTACGATGTCGGGCGGACTTAAGTCCGCCTGACATCGTTTCAGTACAGGGACCGACCGACCAGTCGGCGGTCCCGATCGACCAATTAGGATGCGACCGAACACTGTTTGGTCGCACTCCTATTCTTTACAATGGGAGCATTTACAATGGGAGCATGCATTCCGACCGGAATGCATGCTCTCATTGTTAAACGGCGAGGTGAAGTTCATCCTTGCACCCTATGGCAGGCACCTCGAGGTGGAACCGTATCCTACCGCATCGTAATCAGCTCCTAAGTGTAAATCTTTACTGTCACACAAATTTGCTCAATAGTTTGTTGCAATTCTCAAATGGACAGACATGACTTCTGGAACACTAACCCTGGGAAGGTTTACCTAAATGCCAGTAATCCATCAAATGTGCGTGATGTTTCTTAGAAATGTAATCTGCACAGTCAATTATGTAATATTAGTGCAGAGCACGAAACTGTAGCAGAATCACTGTTTATGGTGCATTGTTCATTAGATGACTTATTCAAACTCATTAGTATATGGAAAGTATATTAACTATATATTTTAAAATTCTGTATGACCAAAGGAATCTACTGGTGGAAGCCAGACCTCCCATGCTCTCATTGGCTGGCCGGCAGAACACCCTGAACATGACGTTTGCCTACATTATGCAGGAACACAGCCCTGCCAAGGCTTGATCCTCCAATTTTGTACCTCTGGGCCTTCTAAGCATGGGGTATCAGACGTGTATGGTTTTTCTATGGTTGAATGCGCCCATAGGCAATTAACTGGGTGAAGTGAATCTTTGAAATATAGAAAGCAGTAGCAAGCATAATGCCAGTTAAAGCTACCTGCCATTTGGTCGCAAGTATCACCCATGGACTGTATGGAAACATATAACCATCATATATTTTTAACATATCTACATCACAAGCTTTATTTTCAGGGTGCCAGGCCTCTGACCCTATTTGGATGGCTGGGAGATTGCATTGAACGTGATCTTTGTCAGATATTTTCGCTTTTTTTTCCTCAAAACTTGGAAACTCCCTTTAGTCTCCTTAGTGCAGAACCATAACCCTGCCTAGGCTTGACCTCCAGCTTTGTTCCTCTAGGTGTCCTGAAAGTGGGGTACCAAATATGGATGAGTTTTCGTGGGTTCAGGGTACCTCCAAGCGGTAAATTGGGTGTAGTGTATTTTAAAAAATTGGAAAGTAACTGCTCGAAATGCTGTTGTGGTCATTTAGTCTCTAGCACCAGCCTTGAGAAACACACCAAAGCCATATATTTTTAACATCTACACATTCTAAGGTTTCTATCGCTGGACGTCCGACAGCCCTTCTCCTGAGTGGCTGGCAAGGACAGCACACTGAACAAGACGTATGTCCGATTTTCAGCATGTTTTCCCAAAACACTGTAGTTTCCTTCAGCCTTCTCTCACAGGACAATCCATGACCAAAATCTGTGTTCCCCTATATTTTCTTAGTGTAGAGTTAACAGATGTGCAGGTTTTACATTCATCTGAGTGGTCACCCAGTCAGTAGACACCATGGAATATTTTGGATGGGGTGAGATATCAAGAGCAATGTCTGCATAATTTGTGCCTGTGGTCAGCTGGCACCAAGAGGGACCTACCAACCCAGACATTTCTGAACACTAGAGACACATGGGGAATCCATTGAGATGTGACTTTAATAAATACCAACACGTTTTATCACCAGAATGTCATGGAAATGTCAAAGCATGTATTAAAAAATATTACAATTTTTTCACTTTTCTATGACAGAAAATGTCAATCCTCCAATGTTACCACACTTCTCCCACTAAAAATGGTACCCAACATGCTTACGTCGGCTTATGGCACAGGACACAAATAGGCCAAAATTGTGACTGTGTGAAGACCACATTAACATTATACACTGTCACACGGTCACAGATTTTGCATGCTCCTGTCAGTTACAATAGACCCACCAGCACTTGACATAATGTTTATTAGTAGAAGTGAGGAAACACTAGGTGGTGAAAGTTTTCCTGTTGAGGAAATCATTTATTTCAACCAATTAGCAGGGAATCCTGGATAAGGAAAAGTGATGTTTGTACCCAGCAAAGAGCCAGGCACTGTTTGGCTTTTCTTTACGATAGGAAAAAATGGTAAAGTGTCTGGATTCTTGCTGGGGCATGGAACATAGTGTATGTGCCCCATAAACGAGTCAGACACTATTTGGCTTTTTTCTTAAATTAAAAAAAAAAGTGTCTAGCTCCTTACTGAGGCACAGACACACAGCCCATTCCTGTAAAAATGCTTCTCTTGGACAGAGAGGCATAGGGAGATGAAGAAGCTGTGTGAAACATTCAGGAATTGGAGATTAGAAGGGGGGGGGGGTACTAGGAACAATTCTAGTCCATCCTCTTCCAATCCCCAACTCCCGATTTGTTTATTTTGATGGCGGGATGGGAGGGAAGACTATAGAGATGAGCTAGGGCAGTAATCCATGCCAGTAACCCCTCCGGTAGACCTACCGGCCAGCACGATCCTAGTAAAGACCTAAAAAGAGCTAAAAAATTCCTCGTAGGTCCTTCCTATATGTGTATTAAGCCACTCATTTAGGAGTATGCCAATGTCCATAACGATTTGGGAACCAGTAAATGCCTTTCTCCCGAGTGGTGGCCTGGAGAGCTTTTAAAACTTTTATATATAATTGATATATATATATATTTATATATATACAAAATTGGGCAGCCTAGGAGTGAGTAAAAGCATAATAAGGTTAGCAGACCTTCCTTGCACGAGGTTATGGAAACATTAACTGATCTACAAAATGTCATTATTGGCACACAAGGGAAGAGACTGGAAGCAGACAAAGTCTTTTCTAAGAGCTAAAGGAACATCTTCCGAGAGTTCTGACACCAGGTACCAGCCAGACAAAAGGATTCTAAGCCTTAACAAGAGGATGCATTATTCTTTTGGACGGCAGGCACCAGGATAACCTACGGTTGGTTGAAGCAAGTTACGCCTCCACAAACCCTACAAGAAACAAGAACTTAGATGATACTGGTGACCAGTTATTCTTTAAAATGGTTGATGGGCTTAAAGGTGGATAGATATTAATGTTCTGTGTTCTCTTTAGCTGCCCTTGAAGACCCACCAACTCCATCCCCCTGGCTGGGAGAACTCACTGTCTCTGATGTCACTAAAGACTCAGTCCGTCTTTCTTGGACACAACAGGGTGGGGAATACGACACCTTCCTCATCTTCTACCGGGATGCGGATGGCCGGCCTCAGGGACTGCCAGTCCAAAAGGACCAGCGCACTGCTCGCGTGTCTGGGCTGACGCCTACCACAAAATACACATTCCTGCTGTATGGGGTGAAAGGCAGGAGACGCAGCACACCAATAACTGCTGAAGCTACTACAGGTATCAGTGCCACTATAAAACATACAAAATGATATTGGGGCGAGAGGCTGATTTTTTTCATTTGCAGGGAACAGTTAACCAAAGATGTTTGAGTTTCAGGGTAATGGGGATGCTGAAACCTTTGATGTTTCCTGGTTTTACATTAACCACGTTTTATTTCCCCTGCTGCTACCACTATGTGTTATTTTGGAAATAGAAACTGGAAATTTGAGAAGCTAAGACATATAAACGCACCAGGTTTCCGCACTTACTTGTATGTAAGAAAGCCTTACGTTGTTACTTGAGTGAATAAGTTTGGTTAAAGAAAACCACATAGACTCCTTTCAATCTAGCACTGTTCAAAAGCAAATTCAGGCCTTCTCTGTGGAGGCATCATATCACTTTTGAATAACTCATGGCTATCCTTGTCAAACTCTTGAATGAAAAGGGTAATGTTGCTTTCTTTCAGGACCAGACAAGGTACAGGCGCCGAAGCACACTCTGGCAAACCTCGCCATTTCTGAAGTCACTGAAGACTCTTTACAGCTTTCCTGGGCGGTCCAGGGCGGGGACTTTGACACTTTTCTCATTCAATACAGGGATCCAGAGGAAAACCCACAGGAACTGGAAGTCAATGGGAACCAGCGTACAACCACCATATCTGACCTGCTTCCTTCAGAGAAGTACACATTTTATCTCCAGGGCATCATCGGCACAGAACGTGTTGGACCAATATCTACTGATGCTGTTACAGGTATTGATCAGCCAGTGGCAGTCTGCATTCTCATGTGGCGCTTGCTTTTAATTTCCAACTCTTTCTACAGATTGACAAAGCTGATCTATTGCAACATTTCCAGTTAAACTTGGCTCTGTAGCCACTAACCATGTTTTCTCTTTAGAACAAAGGACACCCTCAATGGGAGATTACATTTGTCTTCCCACTGTAGCCTCACCGTGGAAAACCCCTAACTATCTGCCTCATTTGGGGGATCTGTGTACCTCCGATGTCACTGATCAGTCTTTTCACCTTTCATTCTCATTCCATGATGGGTAGTTCGACGCTTTCTTCATTCAGTACAGTGATTGTGATGGGTGGCCACAGCGACTGCTGATGGATGGGAATCAAAATGATACCATCATCTTAGCTCTAAGGCTATCCAAGTACTTCTTTGTCTCTCAATGGTATCTCCCATGTGAGGCGCTGTAATCCCAACTTAACTGGAGTTAAACTGAACTACCTTCTTCTCTCCAGGGCAGAGGGTGTGGGGGCCAACTCTATCTTGAGTAAAACAATTAACTGGCTTATTTTTAGATTGTGTCCTGATATAATAAATGTTGGTATCATAGGAGACAGTAGGTGTAGTGATTTAATGGCTGGGGATGTGATAGACCCGATCAACATCATTTAGTACTGGTTCATCAATGATCTAGATGTAAAGGGCAGTTTCCAAATATTTTGAGTTCAGAACCCATGGGTAAAATCTCTGTCTAACTAGAGATGCTGTCCCTCTGCACTCAGAACTGAGCTCATATTTCAGTGATGAATTGCAAGTAATGAAGAGACAGTCCCCTATGTGCACAGATGTAGGCTGGAAAATTGACCATGAGTGGGTAAACGAGATGACTGTAACCAGGAAGTGATTTCCAGAAAAAATGAGATTACGTGTAACATTATGAACATAGGTCTGAACACAGATAGCAGTAACCAAGCCTTACACACCAAAGGGAGCTCTCCCATACATTGAGTTGAGGCTTAATCTATCACGAGCAGTCAAAAGGAGGCATTCTCCTGATAAACTGTGAACTACCTACCTGTATACAGATATTGTTTCCTAAAAGAAAGAGATAGCCTTCGGAAACCATACATTGAGACTTTATGTACCCTATGTACATGTCCACATAAAGAGGCATCATTCTGTCAGTGACTAGTCCATGGAATGTGACTCCCACCACTTCTTTTATTTACAGATTAGGGCAAGCATGATCTTGAAAAGTCTGGAAAAGAGATCAGGGAGACACACAGACTGTGTTTGAGGTTCTCATAGGAGGCGTAGTGGGTTGGTGTGGGAGGATTTCTCCGTTACTGGAAGTGAGTCTTTCCTCCTACATACTGTATAGTACTTGCCATCTCCACCAAATACAATTTTGGAAATGAGACCAACCTGTGCCAACCAAGACAAGCATTCACTTATCAACTTCCCATCCTGAAGCCATCCCGCATAGAGACTGCTGCAGGGCTTCCTGGATTCCTCCACGAGGGATTCTTCAACACTGGGAGGTGGGGTTAACGTTCTTACGATGGTGAAGGTCTGGGACCAAGTCTTCTTCTTTGACATATGTTTTCTTTCCATCCATTGCATCCTGCTCTCTATTTCTTGCAGTGAACTACTTTTTCCCCAGGAAGAATTCCTCCCATTCATTAAAAGGACATAAACTGAGTAAATTGTCGAAGGAAGGGGGTGGATGAGCACTGGTTCCATTTCAGGTGATGACATTGTGGCAGGTTGTGTAGCAGGGCCAGGACATGGATATGGCACATTCTTGTTTTCATTTCTAGATGTAGAGCACACGTTGGACACATGGGACCTCTGGGTAGCTGTCTTGTTCACTAACAGGCTTTCACCGTGTGTCTAGAAGAGAGTGAAACTGTACCTTCTTTTGATCTGGAAAAATGGGTGAAAAGATTCACATAATATTACTTTTAAGGGCTTTTGTGACGGAGGGCTATCAAATACAGACACAGACTCCACGACTGATATGCCTGTGAATGATAAATACCTGTGTATTTCACAGGGATTTTTGTAGAGAAAAGGTTTATCAATCAATGTGAGAAAGACCTGCCAATATATAAAACCATTTTTTCATTCTAGTCTGGCATGAAACAGCTTCCCAACAGCCTTACTGATGTAAAGATAATGACATATTGTAACAAGTTTAAGGATAATGGCATCGTGTAAAAAATATAAAAGGAATGTTTTATCACAAAAATATGTGTTTAGGATATTTGGCCCTATTTACGCAGGACAGAAACCTATTCGTTTTGATAATAATTTGCATGCATGTCATACTTTGCTAGTGACTGTTTCTGCCATCTTTAGTAACCCACAGTATTTCAAAATGGCTACTTAATTGACACTAGTAAACCAGATAATTGCAACAGGGCAATATCACTCTACACGTGACAGGATTAGTTGGCAATACTCATGCCTATATGCTCTGCAGCATGAAGGCTTATTTCGATATAGAGACAAAATGAAAATGCTACTTGCATGTAACACCAGTTATGCATTTGTGCATCTTCGTTTAACTCATAAGAAATGGTATCCTTTAATACAATTAACTGCACAAAATAGGTTTGATGTCCAAAGAATTTTAGTTTTACTTCTTTAAAGAGAAAAACTAAAGGGAACGATTACCTTAGTTATGCGGCCTCACATCGAGGAAAAACTGCTGTGATACTTAAAGTAGGTAAATGCTCGAAAAAAACCCAGATTGCAGCACATTTCGTCCTTCAATTCATTTCAATGTCTGATGGAGGAGATAGGATGACACACTAAAACTCTACTTCTAAATAGGTCATGCCACGGAACCCTTGACCAATGGAAAGGTGTTCTACGTCATCCACATTTCTTCCGAGCTTCTCGCAACGTCTGTAAATAAAAAAAACTACTAGTACTGCCAACCACCAGATGCATTGGCATAGCCAATAGGTCTCGCTTTTGGGACCTTATAAGTATTTAGTTATGCAGCACAATATCCTTGGTGCAACAACATGAACTGTTGCATGGCTAAACACTTATAAGGTCCCAAAGGCGAGACCTATTGGCTATGCCAACGCTTGTTCTAAGTTCATGCTGCTCAGACAAGAGACCACAGATCACCTTCCCCACCCATCCACATCCAGCCAATTAGCTGCTCCGTACTTCACGTCAGATTCATTGGTGCTTTCAGCGACTGCATAACTTGAAGAGGTCAGAGTTGGCGAGTGAGGGAAATGGAGAAGATGACAGTGCAGTAGTCATGGTTGATCAGGTGGCAGTGGATTTAATTAAAACTGTGCTGCCTACCACAACATACCCAATATGACGTAATGCAGTTCCTTATGTACCATGTAAGGCACCCATCGCGTGCTGCTCAGTGCACTAAGTAGTGTCTACTGTCACCTGCACATTGCTACATGCTACAGCCACTTAGTCATTATATAAAGACAGGGCCGGCTTTAGGGCAGTGCGACTGGTGCGGCTGCACTGGGCGCTGACTTGGAGGGGAGCACTGACCTGAAGGGGGGGGGGGAAGGGTGCGGCGGGATGGGTGCTGTGTTAGCAATAACTTAAGATTTAAAAACACATGCCGCAGAGTTCCCTGTGCGTCCAGCTTTCAGGCAGCAATAAAAATGTTAAGATAACTCTGGTGATTAATATTCAGATATGAGTTCTGTCTAGTGGCACTTTTCACTCGCCATAAAGTAGTGCATAGGGTTAATATGCCTGTTGCAAAGAACAGATCTGTATATTATGCTGATAGCCGAGTGGATTAGTAAAACCAGCCTTGACCAGGGCTTTAAAACAAATTAAATGTATGCAAGAGAAGGGCTATGGAAATATGAGGGCACTTTCGCCGGCTGGCAGTGAGGTAATCAGATGAGGAGGTCACCAGCGAAAAGTCGGCCCTGTATAAAGACGTTCACAAAACTGGCCCACACACAGACCGGTCACTGCCAGATTGTCCTGTTGTCCAATCGGAGCCTGAAGAGTTGTTGTAGCAAATCAAATAATTCGGCTCAAAATTAAAAATAGCCATTTAACATCAAATCTGCCATTTGAGGTTATAAAATCTGTCAAAACTGAGGGACCACTCTGCTGTACAAAGCACAAGTTCGTGAGATCAGATTATATGACTTTAAGCTTATTAGCAAATACCTTTAGAATACCGCACTATAAAATTGTCTGCTTGGTCTTATATTATTTTTTATAACATATTCTGGATAAGAGGCCACACTTGCTCAGAAGACGGCTTAAGTATTATATTTCACGAGTGCCCATTCAGAAAGGTCATAAACACGTAGCTTATAAATCAAAGGGAAGTGCTCCTTAGCATGCAGTTGTGTGGAGTCAGAGGAAGAAAAGCCCTTCTGTAAGGGCCTTACAGATGGAATTGCGGTTGGAGGTGGGATTGTCATAGCGAAGCAACCCATAAGAGAAAGGTGGGAGGGGCAGAACCCTCAATTTGGAGATGTGTGCGGTCTGAGAGAGGAACACATAGCAGATGTGTCAAAGGGAAGAGCCCCTCACAGACGTGCAGGGTCAGAGGGATGAACCCCCAAAATAAGATGACCCGAATTATTATTGTTGGGCGCACAACACTCGAAGCAAGACGACTCCGTCACTTTATCCCTGGACAAATTAATGACTCCCTGTCAAAAAGGATGCAGTGCTCTAGTAGAGCGTTTCAAGCAACATGACTTCTGGGAATTGTAGTCCTTTATTTGTGCCACATGAAATAATCTAAACACTGTCGGGTAAACCAGGAGCATGGCACTGTTTCTGTGCAGACTGAAAGGGAAGTTCCATCTAATAAGACCTGTTGAGTACTTTTGACTCAAGTCTGGTTTGTTTGGGTACATAAACAGCTTTCCAATTCAGTTCACATTTAGAACAAAAAACAACTCAACAAAGTTCTTGGCATGACGCTCCAATCCAAATATAGCGACTATTGCATTTCCTGAATACCCCTCCCCCCCCGCCTGGCAACGAGCCAGCAAGGCGCTCATCAACGGTATGCAATTGTTTGTCGTGTTAACAACACCCACTTCCAAAGAGACTCTGCAGAAAACCTCCCAAGCAGCACTGATTTATGGGCCACAAACAGAAATGCAGCATTGCAGGTAGGAAAACCCATGAGTACAGGAGAAAAATAAATAACTGGAGGACTATAAATCACAAGCTTCCACTCCTGATGTGAAATGTAATGGATTCGGCGTTGAGATGCAATAAAAGCCGTTTAAGATTAAACTCCCTCTCTTAAAACGAATACGCATGATATGTCCGGCGGTATCAGAATCAGATTTTCGTGAGATACCTTTGAACTACAGAACCCTTACTTGTAATCACAGAATCAAGAGTTCGTTGAAAAACAAAAGTGTGAAATGCAGTAGTTCTAATGATTGCAATAGCATATTCTAAAACAAAAACAACAAGCACAAGCGCACGCCTCGCGCGTCAGCAGAGGGAGGGGCGAAAGGAGGGGGCCAGCGCGATTCCCTTGCGGGAGCGAGCGGCAAGGCGCGATAATTAACATATGGCGCCAGCTGCTCGCTCCCGCAAGTGAATCGCCAGACGTGCACGCGTTGCCATTGGAAGCAATGCAACGCGTGCACGTTTTTGCAGGGAAAGCTGTGCCGATTTCTAAAGGTCTCTCCTATGCAGCGCATGCGCGCTGCGTAGGCGAGACCTAAAAAACTACTAGTACTGCCAACCACCAGATGCCCAGCCCACATTGCAGTGGTTCTTTATTCAATGGCTAACATTTCCAAGCACTGTAAAATGGAGAAATTATTGGTAATTAAGCAACAAACAGCGAGAAAACCAATCAATTATATATCCCAAGAAAAAAATATATAAATGCAGGAATGCAAATGAAAACGGATGCACATGCACTTCTATATTTATGCCTGAGAAATGTCGTATTTGGTTTAAGAGATAATGGGGCTAATAACCTTCTATGTTAGAAACCGTTCTCATGGTCTGACAACAAGCAGCGTTAGTGTTGTAGATCAAATGTATGTTTAGGTTGGGTGCAAATCGAACCGTTTAGGTTCAAATCAACACTGGCATTTATAGTGGTGAAATAATCAGCTCTTCGTTGAAGGAAATGGCAAACCTCTCCACAATTATTGCCCTTTTTATATAAAAAAGACACCTTGTTTTTAATCAAAAAGGCATTCATGGAAGTTTTTTTTCACCTGCTTTGCTAACGGAGGGCATAATTAAAAGGGGATATTAAGTCACATTCAGGAACTCAAACTGGTAAATATTATGTGTACTAGAGCCAGATAAGAGATTCCAAATCAGATCCAGTATTTGTAAAGCGCGAACAGCTACCCGAAGGCATCCCGGCGCTGGGGGCCGTCGGGAAGATTAAGCAAGCTATTGCCCAGAGTCACATGGTGCTGGGCTGACCTGCCGCTGGTGCCGGGGATCGAACCGTGAGCCCCAGATTCCAGTGTCAGTCGCCCTGGCCGCTGCGCCACACAAATAAAAATGCCTAAGAGTAATGTACTATGTTCAGACCCTAAGGTTAAATACTGCAGCGGAACTGGCCCGAAGAGAGTCAGAAGACAGACGGCGCAATCAATATTATAATTCATTGAAGAAAAAAACGAATGGTTTGGTGGATGGACATGTATTGATGTACGTATGTGGTATACTAAGAGCACTTGTAGCAAACCAAGCCAAAAGGTAGAGGAGCACTGTACCCGGTCAAAGACAAGCATAACGTTAATGATAATAGGAGAGGGATAGCTCATTTGTTGACTGTTAATTTTGTTCCAGATTAGATAAGCAACAGTTCTGGCTGTGATGGGTTTGTAAATGATGCAACTTGTTTTAAGATGGTGCAGGCTGCCAAGGAAGCCAATGGGTCTGTCTGAATAGGGGTGAAGTGATATTTCTTTAGGCCCTGGAAGAGACGTGCTGCTGAGTCTAGGATGCTGTTAAAGGTGCCAGATACAAGTGTGTGAGAGCTTGAACAGCTGTTCTGAAGTTGCCATCTGGAAGGAACGATTTCATTAGAATAGAGAGCTGGTACCAGGTCGCCTTTGTTTTTTATTTACACTATGTTCCTTCAGAGTAAGGTTGGGGTTCAGGGTGAATCCAAGTGACTTAGCATTCAGTGAAAGTTGGGATTTGAAGCTGCTCCAAATAGAAGTTGACGATGACAGGATATTTTGGGACCTGGAAGTGCCCAGGTGAACAAACTAGTGCCATTGGAAAAGTAGGAGGAAAACCAGTGAATACCATTTGAGACTGCAGGGTGCGTATGAGGGTGAGACGATTGACTGTTACGAAGGCAGCTAAATGGTCCAGCAATAACACTCGGCAGGGTTAATCATCTGTGGTCAGGAGGGTCTTATCTATGATGTGGAAGGTAGTGGTCTCTGTGCTATAGTGTGACTGGACATCAGGCTGGTAGCCATGCAGCAGATGGTTAGCATTCATTTGATCCTGAAATTTAACGTAGACTTCTCTTCAATGATCTGGCCAATGAATGATAGGTGAGTATAGGCCGGTAGCTGGTGAGGTCATCAGGGTAGTAGGTTTCTTAAGGCATGGGAGGATCTGGCCTTCCTTGAAAACTTCGGGGAAGATGCCCTTAGTGAGGGAGGTATTAGCAATGGGGGGGAACATGCGAGGGAGACTTCAGAAAGAGCTTTGATGATGGACTAGGGCAAGACATCATCTTAATATGAAGTGGCTCTGAGGGAGTTGAGAATGTTGGCAAGATCTGCAAGCAATAGGTTATTGAAAGATGACCATTGTGGGATTCTACAGTAAGTGGTAGGAGTAAGAGGAAGCATGTGATGGTGTTGTCTGTGTGCTGTTGGATTTTTTTTATTTTTTTTAACTGAAGAAGAGGTTGTGGTTGCTGCACTTCTGTTTGGAATAAGGAATGGGTGAGTCCGGCAAAGGGGTTGATGCAGTACTCAATTGCCTAGAAGAGTTCTGTTTCTGTCTGTTGCTTCTTTATTGGTGTTAATATAGTACTTTGCTTTAGTTGATGCGATGAGTGCGATGAGCTATCTGCGTGTTGTGCGGAGGGACTCCAGTGTCATGAGTTCATAAGGAGTATTGTTTTCTTCTATTCGTCATCAATTAAGCCCTAGTGGGACAATGGCCTTTGTCAGGACCAGGATCCCAGAAAACTTTCCCTTTCAATGAATGTTGTGCAGTGAGTTTGAGTTTTTTAACGGTGTAAATACATAAATAATAATAGGAAAGCATTTTGGGGCAATACTTGCAAATCTGAGCCAACTGGTTCAAGAGTTTACAAAAATACATAAGCACAGGAACACACTAATATGTTAATATCCAGGAATCCAGACCAATACAAAATTTCAAATAATAAAGTCATGAATCCTAACATACCAATGTGAAAAACTGAAAATCACACTTGTGAAAAACACACATACAATTTTTGCTGGGTGAAAAGGTAATACTTTTATTCCTGTCTTATCCTAAATGTAAGGGGAAAATACCCCACAGAGGGAGAGGAAGTACTTCCCTACTGGTTCAAGCTTCAGTAGTGTGTGATGCAATCGTGCCAGAGACCCATGGGGTCAAGAGTGGATGTGCTAACATGTGGCCCAAAGACCTCTGGAGGTGCTCACCCAAAGGTACCTAATTCTGTTGCGTACACTACATATTCTTATAGAAAGATAGATCACAAAATTGAAAGCATAGTTTGTTATGTCCATGTACATGACATTCTTGTGTGTACAAGGTACTCCATCATGAGAGTCATTATGTATTATTTAGTTGTACCCATGGTATATTGTCATTCAGGCCCATGATGTGTGCTTTCATTCAATACACACACTGCTGCTCTTTTCTAGTGGAATCTTACTTAAGTCCTTGTGGTTGTTTGTAGGTTGTACATTCTTTAAAATGACCCAATCCATATTGTTTCCTTTATTGCCTATTTTTATTTAATGATTGATCATTTTGGTGGCACTCCATCTGCCCCTTATGTTACTGGGTTTCTCCAATTCTGTTATGCACGTTTCTGGTGGTCATCCCAATTTATCTCAAACCACGCAGGAAATAGATCATATAAGTTAAATTCTGAGAATTGCAGTTGGTGCGTTCAGTTAGACACCATGATTGATGTAGGTCTAGATCCAGGGCCTTTGTGGTATTGGACATACTTTACACTTGCCACCAGGGTAATGTCCTGTTACTGGAGGTAAACCACACCAAGTTGTTTTGGTAACAGTGATATTTTTCAGATTCGAATGAAAGTGTGTATCAGCATGTCCTGCTGACTGGAACCCTTTTTGAAGCAAAAAGGCGATTTTTAAAGTGTCACCCTTCCTGTATCTAAAATTCAACAATTCCTGCAATAATATATTCCAGGTGGCTGGAAATTGTGTTATAAGTTGTGATGCAAGTTAGTCTCTGAGATTGTATGTGTGAATGAATCTGGAGTAAGGCTTTGCAGTTGTTGTTGTGGGCACATTTTCTTGCCCGAATGGTTGCATAACTATGAATTTTAAGTTTTTCTGTGAGTTTCTTAGTCATCCCTGGTAGAGCAATTATGTCGTAATCTGAGAAACTGACGCACTGGTAGGTTCTCCCTAAATGCCCTAGGGTGGACACTATCAAAAAGTAGAAGGCTACTCCTATCAATCGGTTTGTGGTAAATGTCTGTTTGCAAAATGCTATTTTATGTTATGAGTCTGGGGTCCAAACTTTGTAATTTTAATTAGTAGGTCCTTAGTGGAATTGCAGTTTAGAATTTTATAATTGGTGGTATCCCCCAGTAGTCTTAAACACTCCTGCGCGCAGGCAGTCGCTGATTGCAGGCTGATATCTCCACCTTTATCAGTTGGTTTTCTGACTAAATCAATGTTGCCTAATTCTATAGGACTTCTCTCTCAATTTTAGTCAGGTTATTAAAATTCCTATCCTATCCTATCCTATCTAATTGGTATTAATAGAGTCTACTTCCATAATAATGGCTTGCTCAAAAGGTGCCAATTTTAGTTCATTACTCTGCGGGAGTGGCTGGAATGTAGATTTGTTACATAACCGTATATTGGTCATTTCAGGGGAGAAGACTGACTGTCTCAAAAAAACAAAATCGCAGTCTAAAATTCAGACAATTTGCATTTTAGACTAAACAAATCGGTTCAATGAGACAGGACAAATCCCAGACCCTTGCATAGGATCTCTGATTGAGTTTCAGTACTATTCATATCTGTAAGATTCACAACTAAGTTGTCCTGTCACTCTGGCCTGGTTGCGGACCTCTCGTTATGCTTCTGGTTACTCTCTGGGAAATATCTTCCCACTGGACATTTGGATCTTTTTTCTTGCATTTTCTGTGCCCTCAGCCACCTCCTAAAAACGTTTGTGTGTTGTATGGGCAGGGCACCATTGGCGCTGGCAGACCGTACAGGTTCAACCAGAATATCTAGGGACTTGGTGGTCGTGGGGGCAAAGCTGGGAATGGTGCTCTCTAGTGGCCTCAATCTCTATGGATTTTAATTTCCACTACTCCAATCATCAGAACTGGAAGACCAGCTCTGAAGGAATTTCCTTTGGGTTTTGTTCCTAAGAGGAGCTTGTGGCAATGGATGTTTGTAATATTCATCAGAGACCTAGGGATATGTGGCATCATGTGAAAACCTTTATGTCTTTTGTAATTTGGAAATCTTAGGCTGAATTAGGAATTCGCCTGTGACAAATCTTTATTTATCTCATCTAGTCTTCATTTTTAATAGACAGTAATCTGAACAGTGGTTTTAATATGATTCTCACTGCTTTGTATTTTTTCAAGCATGGCTCTGAATGTCTTTCAGTGGTTTACATGATCTGGACCTACCAGCTCATTGTACATTTCCATGATATGAGGGACCACTCTTTTGAAAAGTAATGTCTTAAAAATATTTTGGTTCATTTACTACAGTCAGACCTTATGGTGCAATTTCTGACCTCAAGTATTACGTCATTATTGCACCATGTCGTGCTATCAGAAGAACACCCAACAGAGTATTCTTTGGGTTGGTGCGGAGTGTGATTTCTTGTAACTGACATGTAGACTCAATCTGCTCATTACTTGCAACTAATGATGCAAAATCATGACCCACTTCCTCGTGCAAGCTGGCTTTCAGGAGGCAACTGCCCATGTAATGATACACCAGAATTTCTTATTTTTCCTGAGATGACAAGCCATTACTGCAGTGTATTTTGAAAATACTCTTGGGGCTAATTTCAGGTCAAATGGAAGACACTGAAATTAAAAATGTTCCTTTTGAACTAAGAATCTGATGAATTTTAGGTTCCTGGCTGACTAGTTGATGAAAACATTCATCCTGAAGATCAACTGAGGACATACAGGGGCAGATTTACAAGCCCCTTGCGCCACCAGTGCGTCACTTTTCGTAACGCACCAGCAGCGCATTGCACTGCCCCATATTTACAAGAACAGGAAAAGCCACCCTGCATGACTTTTCCTGTTCTTGTAAATACGGCCCCTTTACACGCAACACTTTGCGTGAAACGGGGGTTCCATGGGTGTTGCTGTGGGTGTTCCCACACATCACCCATGGAGCCTGACACATTTCCAGATTTACGAGGAATCGTAAACCTGGAAATGCGTCAGAATGCTACGTCACCCTAGGGGTGGCGTAGCGAGGCGCAAAGATGAGAAATGTTTTCATTTCTCCTCGTTTTTTTCCTCTTTCAATGTGTGCTGCATTCTACAGCACGCATTGAAAGAGGAAAATGCCTATAGCGATTGTTTTTGTGCGGGAAGGTGCCCCTTCCTGCACAAAAACAATCTCCCCATGACGCAGGCATCCTTGCACCATGGTGCAAGGGTGCCTGCGCATGGCAACTGTTTGTGCGCCAGCGCAGGGGAGAGCACAGGAATACGACATATTATTGTAAATATGTTGCATTCCTGTGCTTTGAAAGTGCCGCAGCGTGGCGCAGCCAAAGGGCTTGCGGTGCCGCGCTGCTGCACTTTCTTGTAAATCTGCCCCACAGTCTCCTTGATAGATGTGGGGGGAATTATGGTTCAGTGTACTGTACTTTTCGTACATATTTGTAGGATATTTTCATGTCCAAAACAGTTTGAACTTTTTATTTTCTCCCTTCTTCTGTACTATGAAGTAATTCAAGTATAATCTTGAATTTCTGTGAAAGTTTTTCGGACCTGTTTGCTTTAAAGATTTCTTGCTTCCTTTCTGAGCTGTTCTAGGTGATATGTGGTGGTTCTACAGATGGAGGCAAAGGTTTTACCCTCAATTCCTCACAAAATAGAGCCCTAATAGTCACTCGTGATAGGATGGAACTCTTTAACTTCTGCAGCTATGCCCCCCCTCCCCACCGGAGTGAGTAATGGTGAAAGGAGAGCTGAGGATTCAGGGCCAGATTTACGAGCCCCCTGCGCCACCAGTACGTCACTTTTCGTGACGTACTGGTGGCGCAGGGGGCTGCTCCATATTTACAAAGAGAGGAAAAGCCACCCTGCGTGACTTTTCCTCTCCTTGTAAATACGGCCCCTTCACACGCAGCACTTTGCGGTGCAGGGGCGTTCCATGGGTGTTGCTGTGGGTGTTCCCACGCAACACTCATGGAACAAGACACATCTCCAGAATTACGAGAAATCGTAACTCTGGAGATGCGTCTGAAAGCTACGCCACCCTAGAGGTGGCGTAGCGAGGCGCACCCTGGAGAAATGTTTTCATTTCTCCTCGTTTTTTCCTCTTTCAATGCGTGCTGCATTCTGCAGCACGCATTGAAAGAGGAAAATGGTTGTAGTGATTGTTTTTGTGCAGTCCTGCACAAAAACAATCTCCCCACGACGCAGGCATCCTTGCACCATGGTGCAAGGGTGCCTGCGCCGGCGCGTGGCTGCAGTTTGTGCGCCAGCGCAGGGGGAAGCACAAGGATGCGACATATTCTTGTAAATATGTGGCATCCCTGTGCTTCAAAACTAACGCAGCGCAGCAAAATGACTTGCTGTACCCCGCTGCGTTAGTTCAATGTAAATCTGCCCCTCACTGTTTAGAGGCTTCAGGTACTATAGCAGCTGCTGCTGAGGGCTGCTGCCTTCATCCTTCCCAAAGATCACAGATGTGAAAATGAGAACTCGACTGGTACTGGTGCGCTTGTTGCTATTGCATAGATTGGAAGCAAGATTAATAACCTGGTTGGTAAAATCCCTTCTCTGACATTTTGATCATACAAGAGTATCTCCTCTTTTCTCGGCTCATTTTGTGTATCTTGAAATCTGCATGTGACCCAAACAGAGACAGATAATGGAGCACTCTAGATCTTTGACTGAGCAGCAGTTCTTAGCTTTGAGCGACAGCACCATGATGAGGTGTGCATGCGTAAGCCATAGTATGCTGGAAGACAATAGAAGTAGGCTGAAAGATCTGTGACATCCAAAGCTGAGTTAAAGATTTGATTTGGCATTGAATTTCTCTCGACGACTACCTCCAAGAAATAGTGTCAGTCGTCACTGTGAAAGACAAAACAATTCCCGGTGACCTAAAGGGATCTGCAGTACCTTCCTAAAAGCATTTCTGAACTTGTTGCTTTTAAGGTGGTACTTTGTGTTCATCAGACACCTTTTTAAAAAAAAAATGTAAGAGTTTTATATAGCGCGAACTTGACCTGAAGATATCAGGTATAAGAGCGCTTTACATGAGCACCAGTTACGTTACAGACGGACACATTCATTTTTGTTAGGCACGGGGAGATTAAGTGATTTGCCCAGAATCACAGGATGTTGAGCGTTATTGCCGGGATTCGAACCCGGTTCCCCAGCTTTGAGGTCAACAGCTCTAGCCGTAAGGCTACATCCTCTCCCCTACTTAATGCATCCACAATTTGGCTTGCCTTATCTGAAAGAGCTGCAGCGGATGACATGTTTGGAAACTATTTCTTCACTGCAGTCACTAGTATAAAGCCTGGAAGACTGTCCCATCTTTGAAAAAGAGGGTCCTGATCTTCTGGGCAGCAATTCCTGTTGAGGTGTTGTGTCAAAGATTAATTATGAGTAGGATGGAGTAGTGAATATGTCTATCTCCAGATCAATGAGATTTGGAACCAGGGGCTTTAAAGAACGTTCAGATGTTTAGTTCTGCTGAGTCTCAAATATCACAAAAGGCAGTGTCTCTGGACTTCATATAGGATACTGAGCTTGTCACTACCCCCACCAAAACTAAGGAAATGTGAGCATATTATCTACTGCAGAGACACTTTGTCTTGGGGATAAGTAGATAGTTACCTTCCGATGCTTCTAAATAAGAATCTGTGTCTGTTATTCTTTGGTATGTCAGTGGTGTTCATGAGCAAAATCTGCATCTTGACATCAGTGGAGCTAAGGTTATGTGACTTGAAGTCATGATCCTCCACATCAAATGCATCTAGTATCTTAATGCTGATTTGCCCGACGTTGGATGCGTTGATGCCAGTCTTCATAGCATGTAAGAGAGATATCTTCTTAAAGAATGTGATCCTTGTACTGTAGCTCCTGATTATGAGTACCTTTGGCGTTGACCTTCACAGCTAGCATGATGCCGGAGCCTTGGGCATTGATCGGTGACATTCAAAACTAAATTTGTTTTCCTCATTTTCTTCAACACTCTTGAAGAGGGGTCCAAAGACATCAAGGAGTGGTGAGTTGGAGGCAGAAGCTCCCTTGCCTTTCCCCTTGAATTGGCTTAATCCTACAGCAGCAGGTCTGGAGTGCTGTTTCCCCCTTCAAATTCTGTTAGTGTCTGCCTCAACCTTTTTCCGAAAAAATCAGTGCTTCACATCATCATTGTCTGGAAGGCACTGGCTATACATACTCTGGTGAGAATCCATCACTGATTTCTTCTTGCTAAATTTAGAGCATTTCACAAAGATAGTGAAGGCATCTTCAGTCAGCAAGCTAAAAAGAAGCTATCTAGTTCTTAATTATAAAAGGAAAATTGCATTTCAGACTTCTTTGAGAGTTTTTAATTTAATTTTATAGTTAATGGGATGTCTTTTTAAATAAATGATACAATGCAGCAACATTAGGAGAGCATACCTCATTATAGACAAGAAAAGTTCCTACTTTCATTATTCAAATAAGTCATCAAAAGCAAAAAATCTCTTGAACAAAATGGGTTGCAGGATCCCACTCACAGGCAGAGAAAATGAAAAAGTACTTACCAGTGAACATCATTAATCAAAACCTTAGCCCTGACCGTTCCACCCCATACTGTATGAAGATCTATGCTTCCTCTCCATGTCATTTAGAATGTCCAATTTCTATTTTTATTAATGATCCTGCCCCTCCACAAAAAAGAACCCTCCCTCCCAAACAATATGCGTGGCTACACTAAGCCACTTTGAGGAATAGAGCCTCCAGGATGGGGCATATACTATCCTGGACGGGGAGAACTACGGTTTCTGGTAATGAAAATTACCAGTAAGGTATTGTTTCACAACCTCAAAACACGTACCCCCAGCCCAGTCCATACTGTATGAGGGAATACACAAGCAGTGATCCAAATCTGCAATGCCCAAAAACAAGGAGACACACTTAATATTCACCATCATCCTTTTACTCTGTATACAGATATAAAACGTATTTACAATTCCTCAATAGCACACTTAAGCACCCCCCAAAGGGAACTGACAGAATCAGATAACTCTAATCTTTAGTGTTTTTACAAATGTGTCTTCCGATGACCAGGTGGCAGCCCTACAGATCTCCATTACAGGGACACCATTTACCTCTGCCCATGAGGCTGCCATACTCCTTGTGGTCCGCCTTTGAACAGAACCAGGTAATTGAAGGCCCATGTTAGTATATGCTTTGGTGATAGCCTGCCGTGCTGGGCTATTTTGACTTCCTACATTCTTTTATTTCACTAAGTACAACATTAACGTCCTCTTCACATCCAAGCCCCAGGGATAGAAAAGGCTACCCTGGGCTTGAAACACTGGGAGTATTATTTCCTAGTTCCTGTGGAACAGAGGTTGTACCTTGGGATGAAACTTTGGCTGAAGTTTAACAAAAACTCTGTCTGGAAAGAACCAGCTATAAGGCTACGCCGCTAACAGTGTCCCATGTTGCCTATGCTTCTTGCTGATGTGGCTGACACCCTAAATATCACTTTAACCATAAACCACTGAGAGAAGAGGGCTACAATGCCTCAAAAGTGGGTTTCTGGAGACCCTCAGTAGAGAAATCCCAAGGAGCAACAATAGGGGGCGAAACAGCTTTCTTTAACCTGTAAGGGTAGTATCCATGACAAATCCAGAAAAGACTCACTAATCCCTTTAATTGCCTCCCACTGGGAAGACAAAGTTGATGGGGACAACCTTTGAAAACCCTTTGAAACCCCCTTTGAAGAAACATCAAAACCTTGCAGGGATCAACTGAGACTGCCATATAACCCTTATCTTTGCACCATTTCTCATAACTACCCCAGTGTTTTTATACGCCATTAGGGTAGATGGCTTCCTTGACTGTTGTATGGCTACTGCTACCTCCCTAGTACCGTCTAATGGCTGTAATCCTCCCTTCAATTTCAAAGCTGACAGGCTTAGAACTCTCAATCAGGGATTTGTAAAGAGCGGCAAATCACCTGTGAGTGTCTGAAGGTGCTCAGGATGCTGCTTCTTCATAGTGGACTGTTCATTCGAACAGCCAGGTCTTGAGTTCTTTCCTGAATTGCTGGAGCAATGATATGGCCCTGAGGTGCAGGGGAAGGTCGTTTCAAGCTTTGGCTGCCAGGTGTGAGAAGGAAAGTCCTCCTCTGTTGACTCTGCGTATTCGGGGAGTGTATGAGAGGGAGGCAGATTGAAGCAGTCTGGTCGGTTGGTGGAAGGTCATGCGTTTGTTGATGTATGCTGGTCCTTCATTGTGAAGAACTTTGTATGCAAAGGTCAACATCTTGAACTGGCATATTTTCTGGATCGGAAACCAGTGTAGCTTCTTGAGGTGGGGTGCGATGTGGGTTCGACTGAGGAGGTTGAGCAAAAGTCTGGCTGCTGAGTTTTGCATTGTCGTTAGCCTCTTCAGGAAGCATGCGGTGATTCCTAAGTAGAGTGTGTTCCCACTGCTGGTGATTAGGGTCTGCGTGACAGTCATTCTGGTGTTGACTGGGAGCCACCTGAAGATCTTGCAGAGCATGCGCAGGGTGTGGAACTCTGAGGGTCTCAAGCAACAACTACAAGTAACTGATTGGCGATGGGTGTAATGGAAACAGGATTTCTTTCTGAATTGAGATTTGCATCAAGAGTGCAATCCATCTTCTTCTTTGCCAAAAGGAAGTTACCAGAACTACTGTCACTCCCTCGTCCCGAATCTTATTCAGCACCCTGTGTAGAAGATGTATGGGGGAAATGTATATATGCTTGTAGAAGGATAGGGCATCTATGTTCCAAGCCTGAAGGTTCCTGCTGCTCATGCTGTAATTTGGCTGCAGAAAAGTGCTTGGCGAAGCACAAAGGTCCAACCACGTATAATAAAATGCCTTCTGAATCTGATTGAATGCCACCTGACTTAGGCTGGAATTTACTGATGTTCCTGCTCAAAGAATACTCCCAAAAATGCCCATGCCTAGAATGTATATCAAATCAAATCAAATCAAATCAGGGATATTTGTAAAGCGCTCATATCACCCGAAGGTCTCATGGCGCTCACGGGCATCTCCAACTAAAAACAACTCACAGAGAAAACAGGGGATCAGTTGTCAAAAGACCATGTTTTAAGTTCCCTACGAAAACGCTGATGATCAGCAATAGTGCGAAGATGTAATGGCAATTTGTTCCAAAGAGTGGGAGCTATGAACGAAAAGATCTTCCTCCATTTCTAGTTGTACGAGTTCTAATGGAGGTAAGAAGGTACTTATTGCTGGATCTGAGGGGCCTGTTTGGCTGATGCCAGTTAAGCTTCTTTTCCAGTAACCAGGGCCACTACCATACATGTTTTTGTGAACTAGACAAAGAATCTTAAAACGCGTTCTCTTTCTGACAGGCAGCCAGTGGAGTTGCTTCAGGCTGGGCACAGATGGAGAGCCTGATGGAAGATTCAGAACCAGCCTAGCTGCCGTATTCTGTAAGACCTGCAGTCTAGATAAGAGATCCTCATTTATTGATGATAGTAAGGCATTACCATAGTTCATGCGATTAATAATCAATCCCTGAACTAATGGTTTCCTGGCTTCCATAGGAATCCATTAAAAAACTTTACGCAGGTTGCGCATGATGCCAAAACAGGAGCCAATTATATGGTTCACCTGATTTTTCATCGATAGTTTACTATCGATTTGGATTCCTAAATTGCGAACCGATTGTTTGGGTGTTGGACTAGGGCCAAGAGTTGCAGGCCACCAGTCGTTTGTCCAGTACTTTTGTGCATCCCGAAGAATACTATCTCCGTTTTATCGCCATTTAGCTGTAGGTGGTTTTCATTCATCCACATATTGATGTGGATCATACAGTCTTTAAAACGAACCATGGTGTCTATGGGATTCTGATCAAGGGTGACCAGAATTTGAGTATCATCGGCATATGACATTACGTCAAAGCCGTATGATCTGATCACCCTGGCCAGGGGTGTCACATAAAGATTAAAGAGTGTAGGGCTAAGGATGGAGCCCTGTGGCACTCCCATCATGACTGGCCTACTACAGGAACTGATATCGCCGACCTGGACAGTAGTGACTCGGTCCGTTAAATAACTCCTGAGCCACCCCAGGGCCTTCCCTCTGACACCAATCTCCCCAAGCCGTTGTAATAAGATGCTGTGGGAGATGGTGTCAAAAGCTGCCGACAGGTCTAGTAGGATAAGAATAGAGGATTGTCCTCTATCCAGTGATAGTCTAATGTTATCTATTACCTCTACCAGCGCTGTTTCGGTGCTATGGGCGGCCCTGAAACCAGACTGAGAGAAGTCCAGCAGATGGTTACTCTCAAGATGGAAAATAAGCTGTTTATGGACCAAGGATTCAAGTACTTTCCCAAAATATGGGAGCAGTGAAATCGGACGATAGTTGACCATAAGATTGGATTCTGCAGTAGGTTTTTTTTAAGATGGGTCTAACTCTGGCGGCTTTCCATATTTTAGGAACTATTTCTTGAGCCAATGAACGATTGAATAGTTCGGTGATACTATCCAGAAGGACGGGAGCAATCGTCAGTAGGAAGCGTGGTGATACAGGATCAGCTGGTGAGCCAGATTTTATTTTTAGCATGGCTTCTGTCACTTCAGCAGGACTAAACTGGGAAAATTCCTCCATAACAGGAGGCGGGCCTGTTTGTAAGACAAGGTCCATTTCCAGGCTTTCGGTTGAAGCTTCATGAGATGGAAAGGAGCTATGTATTGTATTTATTTTGTCATCGAAGAATTTGGAGAGAGAATCAACCCAATCCTGCGAATTTGCAACCTCAATCTTTGATTGAGGGGACGTAAATTCTTTTAGAACCTTATAGAGCTCCTTATTAGAGTTTGCCGCATCATTGATGCGATTTAATAAAAACACTTTCTTTGCCAGTCTAATGCTTTCCATGTAGTTACGATGAATACGTTTGTATTCTCTGTAATCTGACGGATTTTACTCCTTCTCCAATTACGTTCGGCCACTCTGCAAGAGTGTTTTATTATTTTCAATTGTTCCGTGAACCATGGAGCAGTTCTAGATCTGATTTTCACCTTGGTGAGAGGAGCGATTTTATCTAGAGCCTGAGTTATTTCTTTCTCAAAAGTAGTTACCGTCAGGTCAATACTTTCAGCCTGATCTTCTAAACATGGCCTAAAAAAGGTTGAAAAAGAGCAGGCCGTGACCTTTGCCAGGGCCTACGCCATATCAACTCATTCTTGAGCTCAATTTTACCTATATGTGCTGGAATAGAAAACCTTAAAAGGTGATGATCAGACCATAATAATGGGAGGGAGGGTTCAACTGTGACACCTAAGCAGTTTGTGAATAACAAATCAAGGGTGTGTCCCGCAGAATGAGTTGGACCTTTCACCTTTTGGACCAGACCCAAAATATATCGCTGAAAGTGTCAGCAGACGACTCTCTGCCCAAAGATAAATCCTGGAGTCTAGGGCCTCAGAGAATCTACCGTGGTTTCCTCTTAACGGCAAATATAACTTTGGCAAACTGGTTGTCAGTCCTCATTAAAACCACCTTGTTAAGAATCTGAGGGGCAAAGAAAAAAAGGGCGTTCTCTATGGCTGCAGATTCTTTGAAATTAAAAATTTGCAAGCTTCATGCGTTGACCATTTCCCCTTCACTTCCTCCTCCGGCAAGATCACTCCTCACCCCCAATGACTGACATCAGTATTGATTATTTTGGAATAGGTTAAAGCAGAAGAATACCTCTTCACATATTCCTTGCATCTAACTACTGAGCTAAATCACGTACTCGAGATTGGGACATTGGAATCTGTGATTAGTACATCTGAATTACTGCAGACCAGTGAGCCAGAAGGTGATTGATCAAAGGTTTCCCATCGAGATATGCCCATGGTATTACCACCATTGTGGCTGACATCAGTCCCTGGACTTTCAGGAAAATCCTCTCCGAGGCCTCCTGACAGGCAAGGAGATGTGTTACAGCTTTGTGTAATACCTGGATTCTTGTCTGCGTGAGAAATATCCTTGCTTTCTCCGTGTTGAATAGGGCCCAAAAACATAGTTTCTGCTTTGCTGGAACCAACAGAGACTTCTTTTTTAGGATGAAGAGGATTCAAATGTCACTGAGCAACTGACATCTATCTCAACCTGAAGTTTTGCTTTCAAAAAAGCAGAGGAGCTAATCAGCAAATCGCTATGATAAGGCAGAATATCAATACCCTTTAAAAGCAGGAGAGCCACGACTGGTGTCAATACCTTTGTGAACATTCTTGGTGAGGTCCTCAGACAAAATGGCAGATCTCTGAACTGTTGATGCCTTCCTGCTATTACAGACCACAAAAATGGTTGACTTGCTGGATGAATTAGAATGTGAAAGTGCGTCCAGGGTCATCAATAAATCTTCTTCCAGTACCACTGTGATTGCCTCTCAAAGGGTCAACATCCTGAACAGAATCTTCTGTCAAAGAGATTCATTCCTTTTAAATCCATGACCAGTTAAAAGACTTATCTGTCTTTGGCACAAGGAACAAACTAGAAGAGAAGTCTTGATTTCTTTCTAGGAATGGTACTTATGATATTGCTCCTCTCGATAATAGAGCTTCCATGCTTTTTAACAGGTACTGTGTATTTACAACATCCTTTAGCATGGGAGTTTCCCAGAACATTAGCAGATGATGTACTTTAAGTTCTATAAAATAGCCATTTCTTATGACTGACAGAACCCATTTGACGCTTATCTGGGACTTCTATTTGTCATAAAAGGCAAGAGGTCTTTCTCCCACCATCTTCTGCCAACAGTCATGACTTTTGACTTTAGTTTTGGGGAGACTGTGTTCGGGTTTTATCATTGTGTTTTATAATCTGACAGATTTGTTTCTCTATGTGTTAAACAGTTAAACTGGAGCTCTCACGTGAAGCAGTTATTATGCTACATTGAGTCTGATTTTAGAGCCCAAATAAACCAAGTAGTAGACGTTTTACTCATTAGATATTCATCACAGGATGTTCTCAACACTTGGGACTTGAAAGTTGCTTGAGATTTAATGACTTGCCACGGTACGCATTACTTTGTCAGGCTAATGAAGCTTACATCCATACTCTGAACAAGTGACAATTAATTGTGTAAGTCGCAAAATAAATGGTTCTATTTTAAATGCTCTCTTTTTGTGATTGGATGCCTCTTGACCCTTTAGTACAGGAAGACTAGTACAATTCAAAAAAACAACTTGCACGGTTATTTTTGTTGTTACGTTTTCATAAAATAATTAAAGCAGATCAATTATGAACATGTATCAGTATTTCCTCTGAACCAGTGATTTTTATATACACTGTTAAGAAAATATAGCATTAGGAACGTCTTGTTTTACATGGATGGTCCACTGTGTCTACCACATAGTACAATGCGCCAATGACACCATTTCTGTCTATGTTTTCAGCAAACTTTGACCATTTCCTGGACCTACACTGAAAAAGGTGTAAAACACTACTCATTAACATTTGCACTCATCCTTTTATCTGTTTTAGCTTCACTGGAGAAACCTAGGACTCGGCCAGCTCGACTGGGTGACCTGTCCATTTCCAACATCACCCAGGATTCCCTACAGCTCGCTTGGACCATCCAGGATGGGGACTTTGATTCTTTCCTCATTCAGTACAGAGACGTAGATGGCAAAGTCCAGGAGCTGCCCGTGGACCGGGAACTCCGCAGTGTCACTATCTCAGGCTTGAGGCCTTCCAAAAAGTACAAATTCATCTTGTATGGCCTGACTGGGGATAGACGCAGCAAATCAATATCCACAGAAGGCACCACAGGTACTAGAAAGTCCCAAAACAAGCTTCCTCATGAGGTTTATGGTTCTGATGAAGAACGTTAATCACCAAAGATTTGACAGTCCTAAGGTCTTGCACATAAAATAGACTTCCAAAACAATCCAAAGAAATCATGACCATAATAGTTCAGCTGAGCAAGCCAGACACTGTCTCATCCTTAATTCAGCATCCTTTACACCCCCTCACCCGAAAACACCAGACACAACACATTTACAGCGTTTGACATTAGCCACCACAGTCTACTTAGCCAATTTGAGCCTCAACTTTGAGTGCCTCCGAGAACTTTGTAGTAACTTCATGATGGGGCATGCAGGGGAAAACTACTTCTGACACAACAATATGCTTTCCTTGGGAGTAGCATTACTCGAAAATGTCATTTCCAAAGAAGGGTGTATATTGACCAGAATGGGATCATGGCTGCTTCCGAATGAATTCGGTTTCAGATTCCAAAATTCAAACTATGCTTGATTTGTTGTGAAGGCAGTGGCACTTTGTAATTCTATTGGTCGTATCCAACAGCAGAAAATGATTTACTCCTACTATAGTACAGTCCTTATTTGGCCTGAAGCAGTCTGGTTTAATCCATGGTGTATTTGTGGCTTGCTTATTGCTTCCAGTAAAGTGTCTTGATTATTGATATATATCAGTGAGTGGTCAGGCACTGCAACAGTCCCTCGGATAAACAATTACTGAACAGAAAGCACCATTGTGTCCATAGCAGCAGTATTTCCTTGATCATTTGAACATATTAGAGACCGAGTGAGGGAGCTAGGGCCACAACACCCTGGCAAAAGCAGAAACCAGGGTCCCTTGGAGCAGTCAACTCGTTGTTCATTCTCACATTATGGGTACAGTAGATTATAAAAGACAGGATTCAGAAGAAGGAATTGAGACCTGCTGTTATCATAGAAAAATATGTTTTGACAAGAGCCTCCTAGTCCACTCATCACTTGTAAATGTATTTTTCCACAGCTGCAGTAGGCACACAAACCTAATAATACCAAACAGAATCAGGAATACATTTCAGGTTTTTCATCTTTTAAGCATGGTTAACACAAAGGCGGATGTTTTTAATAATGGTGTATTCCTGTTCACCGCCTTATCAGAGACAGAATCTACCAGCTAGGTAGGAGGAAGGTAGAGTTCCCTGGTTGAGCGGAAACAGATCAGTCACCCATAACTGAGTTTTTGGCTTTCATAATCGTCTTTCCATAGGAAAACAAGGGGTGCAATAAGTGAGACATAACTGAAGCTCACCAGGCTGATAGGGCTGCGAACGAGACTGCTTGAAATATTAAAATGGTAAATATGGTCTCCATTCTGGATGTTAGGAAATTATCTTCGATGAGCAAGACACCACGGACATTTAAGGAATTACTGACTTTGCTATTGCGGAGACTACCTTCCGATGAGCAATTCTGTGGAAGTTTGTACGAACACCGACTCTGGGCATGGATGAGACTGTCTTCTGATGCCAAATTCTCCTTGGAAGACCATGGGGTTTTTAAGCCTGACCATGTGTGAGACTGTTTTCCGATCCGAGATAGTCCTTGAGATATGGGTTCATGTTAAGGGATTCTCCTTGGAAGACCAATGAGTAAATGAGACTAGCCATGTGTAGGACAGTATTTTGATGAGTGAACTCTATGACAGCCTTTGAAACCACTAAGTTTGGCAACGTGTGAGGCTGTCATCAGATGAAGGAAATCCCTTGGCTATTAGTCTGGCTCTATGCAAGATTCCCTTGTGGTGATTAAAATACATTATTAAAGCTCACTGCTAATCTACAGTGGCATTGCTTTTTACAACTAAGGGAGACTAGTTTTTGATGAGGGAGACTATGTGAAAGTTGCTATGGTCACTGAATCTGGCCAGGCTGCAGACCTCTTCTTATGACTGATACAGAGATTCCAACTATGAGTAAATCTTTCTTCTGTAAGCATGGTCCTTAGCAGTGATTTTGATGCGGAGAATGATTAGACCATTAAAGAGCTATTTATGGAAGTCTATATGGCCAGCAAAGCTGGTGAAGAGTGACTTCAAATTTATTTCTGTTTTATAAAACTCTCATACACCAATAATGGATTCATTTCACTAGTCTTTGGAGGCAACTGAGATTATTAATAAATCTCTGAAGTTTTGACGCAGCTAGGAGTGGAACTTCAAAATAATTAAATGAAAATTAACAACTCCTGCACCTGAGACAGGTGATCCACAAGTCATTACGACAGATCTCCCCTCTAAATACATGTCATGAAGACACTGCCTACTACACAGAGAGGCCTAGGATCAAACGGGCTTGTTGACTGGGTGCCTTGTCTCACCTCTGCTGGTGGTATTCTTAGACAAAGGGCTGGGGGTGACATCACTTTCCCAAGCAACAGAAGATATCCTGCGCTAAGCCACTTTGATAGCTTAGCTTCTATCTCTATTTTTGAGTAATGCAAAATAATCCCTATAGAAAAAGTGCTAGTGTAAAATCAGCACAGTGGATTATTAGTAAAACACGTTACAGACTGTTTCATTGAAAGCAGGCAGCTGTTCAATGTTCTTCTCGCATATTACTAATTATAGCACGTCCATGAAACAGGAAAACTATTTTGGGGAAAAGCCAGATTTTTATATTAGTAAGCACTCCTAAGAGTTGAAATCCAGCCTCATGGCACTCTTATGCTGTCTCAAGACCTCTGCTCTAGTTTGGTATACTGTTTAAGGACGCTCCAGGGGCAGTGGCCCTCTGACGTGGAGGCCTTTGCCAACATGTGAGAGGTGTATCCTTTCAGCCATCCGCAGAGCTTGTAGACAGGGAATCCTTCTGATTATGTGGCCACCCAGTTATTTGAAAGCCGCATAAAAGATAGTTTAGGCAAAAGTAAAGTTTGTTCAAGGGTGAAATCTTAATGGAGTAATCATGATGTAATTTCTTCCTTCATCTGCAATCACAGAGCGAGATTGGAGACATGGCACCCTATTCTTGGTCTTCCACCATCTACAGCTGCACTCTCATACTCACGATCATTACAATTTGCGACAGATATATGTAGGTCTGCTGATAAATGCAAGTCTCCATCCTTAAAGTACAGTCTCACTCATTGGCGAACATAATTCAAGGAGCTTAAGTTACTGCAAGACATTTCTATTCACAGCTGACCTCTGTGGTTCAGAGATCCGTGCCTCCATCGTACAAGGTGAGGAATTCACTCACTGCTATATAGATTAACAGATTTGCACTTACTGGCAGCTTTTTTTACCACTGGCTATACCCTAGCTGAACTCTACGGCTTTTGTAGAAAGTTCTTTGCTATGCGTTCCAGTCCCAATAGACACTTCTGGTCCATAACAGAGCTTATTAGATTTTTTTGTTAGTAGAGTCACCATTACTCGGCAATAACTTTTACTTCCATGGCCTTCATACACAGGGATAGCACAGACACAATCATTCTCATAACATTTTCACCACACTCATTGATTTGGAAATCAGATTTTCCCAAAATTGGGAATTCATATTGTTTTGTCTAAAACAGATATTTTTGATAAGATCAGCACAAAAAAGTAACACTTCTTGGCTGACTTAGATGTATAGGGGACCTCTTCATAGGTCACTTAACTATTTCAACTCCAACCAAACTTTATCAACTTTTACTTTCACTTACCCCATTCTAGTGCCGCTTGAAAAAGTAACGACTAGACTACCCAGGTTGAGTGACCTCTCAGTTTCTGACATCACCAAGGACTCCCTCCAGCTGTCCTGGACCGTTGAGGATGGAGTCTTCGGCTCTTTCCTTATTCAATATCGAGATGCAGATGGAACTCCCAAGGTGCTCACAGTGGATGGGGACTTCCGTACTGCGAGGATCGTGGGCCTCAAGCCTGCCAAGAAGTACAAGTTCAGCATTTATGGGGTCTCTGGAGACAGGCGCACAAAGGCTCTAGCGACAGAAGCCACCACAGGTACTTGTCAACCTATGCAGTCAGCTTCTTCATGGAATTCTTCCCATAGCAGAGCAAGACTCATGCTTGGCAAGACATGAAGATGTTTCTTTGCCTGCTGCTTATTGCTTGGCTGCCCATGCTGCTTTTCCTCTAAAGCGGATGTTATTAAGGTTTTAAAGCTAAAACATTGATAACATTTGAAAGCTGTCAAAGATTCTGATACTGTGCAGACTGTGAAGTGAAAACACACGAGGTACAAACTTCATAGCAATCAACAGGGTTGGGATTTGCAAAGAGTGGTGTGCCTGCTGAAAGTTTTCACCTAACAACTTCTAAACGAAATAAGATTTATTTTCTTCAAACATGAGAACTTTGTTTTTCAGTCCCTGAAGTCAAAAATATTTTCTCACTCCAAAACCAATTTTAATCAGACATCTGTCTTTTGGCATCATCTTCACACTCCATAGCTGTATATGGTGGGAACTACAAAATCCCCGGGTATGTAGCATTTTTGAATAGTTCCAAGCATCATCTGATTTTAATCCAAATTTTGTTTCTGTACAAAAGCTACAGATAGTTGTGCTCTTTTGTTTGGTATGGGGGTAGAATATAACACCTCCACAATTGTACAAAACAGCTGAAACAATTCTCCAAGCTTGGCATTAGCGGCTGCTTCTTTAGAGGCTTGAAGACTGAAAAAGCTGCTGTTGTTCTTTTGCTGCCATCTTGCTGAAACACAGGCTTGGCTTTCACACTGGCTATGTCAGCTCTCACCTCACTAACTACAATTTATTTTCTTCAGGTTCATAAATTGGAAACCATCTCAATCGTGTTATGATGACATAATTTGTATATTGGGTTTTCTTTTGTTGCTTTTGATTTGACAGAGTTATAATGCGAGTTATGAGAGGGCAAATTCTGTGATACAGAACGATCACTATCAAATCTTGATGCGCTCCAATACGGATACCCACAATCTGTGTCCTTCTCAAAGAAGGTTCCAAATGAAGCAGGTTTCGCATTTCTTTCACTACTGTGCTTTAGATGCACCCAGTTACTCTCCTAGTTTTCTTTTATCGTTGTCCTTTATCTGGTCTTATTTTTTAGACTTATTTACACGCTTTAGTCATTGTTTTTTGCCTACTTTGATTTTCACGGTGTTCGTCTTGTTCTTTATTTATTTTGTCTTAATTTTCTGTGTGTTATTTCTCAATTTTCTTTAATGACAGTTTTCTTTTTTCTGTTCCTCTCATTGTCTTTGTTTCCCCTTTGTTTCTCATCCTGCACTTCATTTATTGACAGTTTTGTTAACTTGTCTTGCTCTCAGTTTTTTTTATCTTTGTTTTTTTATCCCTGCGCTCATTCTTACCTTGATTCTGGCTACCCATTTTATCTTTCCCATTTTTGTCAATGTGTTCATTACTATTACGTTTCTTGCATTCTCTATTGCAAGCATTCTGTTTGGGAGAGTATTTCCACCACGTCATTTTCATGCATTCTACGAATTTGTGGACGAGTGGCTTGGGTGCCATTATGTATAGAAATATTAGTGAATTTACCTCGTCCTTCCTCCTTTATTTTTCTCCTTTTGTCATCTCCGTCTCGTTTCCATTCTCCCTTCCCACTTACTTCATTTTCATGTTTCTTTCCCTACTTAACTCCTTCATTACATCCTGCATTCATCCCAACTCCCTTTTCTTCTTTGTACATATATATGTGGATTTACATAGTTCGGAATCGCATACAACACAACCGACTGCTGTCGAGGTAGGCTTCAGCATTACAGAGATGGATGGAAGGGAGAGGCGAGCAAAAGAGACAAAGGGAGAGGACAAGTGGAAGGGCGTGGGAGTCGAGGGCTCAGGGGGCGCCTGCCAGGTTTGGGAAATGGTGCAGGGTTTTGGGGTATCTACCTAGAGGCATGATGATCAGGTGTTACACAGACCAGAAGTGGCAAATTGATGAGATGTTGTTTAAAGAACAAGGCCTTGCGCTATTTATGTGAAGCAGAGCATGGATGGAGCTCGTAAATCTGTAATGGGAGTGCCGTCCATAGTCTGGAGGAATCGCAGGAAGATGCCTGCCGTTTTGTTTCTTTTTTTGCATGTTCTGGATTTTGTTGATTTATCAGAGACCTCCTGATATCCTAGCTTTTAAACTTACCTCGCCTTCCTTAGCAGTAAGCTACCGGAATTACCTCGACGAAATATTGTGATACAAAATATTGTAAACAAAATATCGACTCCCAAAATACTTCAAAGGCAATAGATTTAGTTGAATATAGGTTTACTATACTTAACTCCTGGTTTATGTACCTTGACAGTGTATCTTCAAAATATGTGGAGTTAAGAATAGAAAAGCTCCACTTACATATATATATGTATATATATATATATACTCTTACCTTCAGGATACTTTTATTCTTGATATTTAGGTCACAACATTTTTGTATCACGAGATTTCTGTCCTTGATATTCTGACATAGAACTCTTAGTTGAATTTTCCATTTTTCCCACTAATATTTTCTGTGTTTTTTACCCCCATCTTTCCCTTTTGACCAATTGGGTTCCTCTTCTCCCTTAATTCCTTACTTTCTCATTCTTTTTAATTTCTCATTTCTGTTTTCTCTTCAACACTTTCTTTAGTCATCTTCACTCTGTCATTCTTTCTCACTTGCCCTTACTTTCATTAACTTTTGTCTCTCTGTTTTACTGTCCTCTCCCTACTTGTTCTGCAGCCAAAGTAAATTGCTAACAGCAGACTATGTATGCATCCCATAAGGGGATCTATTGTTGAGTATTACATTTTTTGGTTTACTCATTGGTTTATGAATTGTACAACCTTTTTCAGCATGTCTCATGGACGGTTCTAGCAGTGGACTATGTTTCTGTTATTCCTTCTGTAAAAAGTACTCTGAGTACAAATAAAACCATTGCATAAGAGGATCACTTAAGAAAAAAGCATAACTATTCATTATTTCAAGATCGTGTTTTTTAGGCATAGTGGAACACATTTCACAAACAGCAAGTCAGTTATTTCTCACAATTACAGAATTCTTTACATGAAACTAAAGAAAGAGAAGATAACCAAGTGGGTTTGGTGTTCACTTTTTCCTCTCAGTCTCGAGACCTAAAGTTTGAAACTGGACATGGTGAGCAGTCAACTGTGACAAACCCTGGGTTGGAATGCAAAATGTAACTCTCTGCTCTTTCATTACAGCCCCACCAGAGAAGGCCATTACCCACTCACCCAGACTAGGGGAATTCTTTGTATCTGACATCACCAAGGATTCCTTGCAGCTGGCCTGGACCGTGGAGGGCGGTGACTTTGACTCTTTTGTCATTCAGTACAGAGACACCGATGGGCAGACCCAAGAGCTGGTTGTGGACGGGGACCTCCACTCCACCACGGTCACTGGGCTGCTGCCATCGAGGAAGTACCAGTTCAATCTCTATGGCATTTCCCGGAATAAGCGCACTAAACCGATATCGACCGAGGCAACGACAGGTAGACCACCGCCAAAGGGCATTAACACATTTCCTCCTTCTTTATCCCACAGGAGAGACTTTGATTGTTAGACCTATTACAAGGCTTCACTCTGGTGCAAACTCTCTGGTGTAGATAGGTTTTGAGGTCTTACTTTCTATGAAGAGAGTCTCTGTATATTTTTCTCCAGTGATACCTCTCCGTTAGTAATGAATTTCTTTACCATGACTTCCTAGATGATTTTTTTCCTCTTTCACTGCTTGCTTCCCCAAGCTTTCTGCTGCAGTCTGGAGGGAGAAGTCTATTCAGTTTGGCATGGGGTTATGCCTCTTCGATCTTCCGTTAACTTTCTTTTATCCTTTAGCATCTAAATATTCTTACCTCAGGCAAATGAAGGCGATACATCTCCGATGTGGCAGTCTCTCTTTCACGATTTATTCCCACTCACTCCCTTTCACTGTCCTCCCATTGCTACCTCCGCTATATCCTTCTAATTCTAATTGTTTTTATTTATTATTTGGTTCTTTATGGCTCTTCTCCTTCCTCTGTCATGTCCTCTCTTTTGTTCTCCATTTCTCCTCTTGCATTCTCTCTACACCTCTATCACTTTCTATACTCTTTAATATTTTGCTTTCATCTTTCCACATGTCCACTTCCACATGTACCTTCTCGTCTCCTCCTGCTTACTCGGTCTTTCACTCCCTGCGCTCCTCCCCTCCTCGCTACCTTCGCATCTGTGACACTTTCTCCTTCTCCCATTCTCTTTTTTCTGCGGATTTTTTCATGTGCTCATTATTTTCTTTCTGTTTGCTTTCCCTCTCCTTATTTCTTAACATTCACTGTATTTGTTACCTGTATTTGTTGGAATGTCGACGACTTTCCCTGTCTACATTCACTTGACAATTTCCTTTTACTGTCCCCCTACATATCCGCATGCGCAGCATTCCCAGAGGCGGTGGGTCAACAGGCAGCCATGCTCGATGACCTCTACCTGTCTGACGTGGGCCCACACACCGGCCAGCTATCCTGGGACGCCTCGGAGGGGGCCTTCGATTCCTTCCTAATCCAGTATGCAGACTCTGAGGGTGTGGCCCCCAAGAGTGAGATGGTGATGGCCGGGAATGCCCGGACGGCATTGATTGAAGGCCTGGAGCCGAACACTGAGTACACCTTCACACTGAGTGGACTTCACAGAGGGCAGAAAAGAGCCAACCTCAGCACCGTAGGACGTACCAGTAGACTAGGTAATTCTACTTTTCATATGTCCAAAAACTCTGAAAAAGGATGTCTCAGTGCTTCATATCTACGGTCATTACATGTTATTAACTTTTAAAACTACTCATTTTTTTGTTCAACAAGAGAACATACTTTAGATGATCTAAAAGAAAACCTCTAAAAGCAAACTACATAATTTTCTCAAATAATATTAGGGTTTGCTTAAGTCTTTTGAAGCTAAAATGTGGGTTTTCAGCAGTGAAAACCTCTATACTCATTCCCTTTCTAGTGCATCAATTCAGTAAGGGTGTAATTTGTCACAAGGGCAGATGGTCCTGGGGCGTTTCATTTCTGATGCACATTAAAAAGAGGTTTTCCAATCATATTTTGTCACCACATCACTGAGGGAAATAGAGAGTATTAATTGTGCATGCCTGTCACGAAGAGCTTGTTGATGACAGAGCCTCACCATCTGGAGCTCTTTGTTTACAGTGAAGCATAGATTACCTCCACTTACAAACACTAAATGCAGAATAACAAACCCTAACATTAAGCCACTCTGCAGCTAGGCAGGGACTTTAGAGCAGTAATGCACACCCTTGTTCGAGTGTGACCGGGAGTATAAATATTATTTTCAGGGCACTGGGCACAATAAAAAAAAAAAACACAAAAGGTGACGACAGTCAGATGAAAGCTACAAAATAGTTTTTCTACACCAAAGACTACATCTAAGCAAAGATGTATTTGCATAGCACAGAATATATACACCCTACAATGGGTGTCAGGGTTTATAACAGGTTAAAGATGACCTATTTATTGTTAAAGATAGTGGAGCACAAGAGGACATCACGCTGGGATATAGGAGAGAAGGGATTGGAAGAAAAAAGAACCCATGCCTCCAAGACTGTGCAGAGACATTAAAGAGGAGAATGACTGACTTATGCCTCCAGGACTCTCCCAGACACAAGAGGTGGAACGGAGTGTTCCCACTCGGCAATATAGACTTCTCTGTTGTGGAACCCCTCTAGTCTTCACTGTTTCATAAAGAGATACACATAAACATTTCATTCTTTTGATTTTGCAAAGAGGTGGGAGAATGCTGCCTTTCTAAAATTACCTTGTTCAGTTGTTCCTCAACCCCATATCAGTAACTGTACTGAAGTAGAAGGGCAAAGAAGGTTATATACAGGAAAGAAATTGAGGGACACATACAGGCTAATGGATATCAAAGCAATGGCCCATGTTGGAACAAAACATTAGGGAATGCAGATGAAGTTCGCTGCACTTTTTTTTTTAGTTCAAATCCTTGTCTTATCAACGTTGGTGAATGGATAGCCTCTCTAATTCTTTATCTTTCCACTAGATCTGGAACCACCCAGAAACTTGGAGTTTCGGAACATTAAGGAGACATCTTTTATGGTCACCTGGACTCGTCCTTCTATGCCAATTGACACCTTTAAAGTTTCCTATCAACTGGCAGATGGTGGTAAGTTGACGTTCTTAGCTTTTATCTCAAATCGTCCATGCTGAGTTATGAAAGCACGGGCATTCCAACTCCTGGGGTCCCACAGGTAATACGGTGTTGGAAATGAGGACCTGTTTGCAGTGTCCCCCTACGTTTTGCCCCATTTGAGACCCCTAGATGCTGGTTTCCTGTCTCTGAGAGTGCCCTGGGCTCTGCTACGCAGGCCCAGGACCAGTGCTATGGTGAAAACCCAACTAGAATACAGTAAAAACACCTACATAGACTAGGGTACACTATGGGTTAGAGTACCCCTATGATTGACATGACCTCCCCTACAAGGCTCTAGTACATAATAGGACAGAGGGATTAAAACTACCTTTAAGTCCCTAGTATGTAACAGGGCATGGCTCTTTAGAGGCCAGCAGCCTTTGTTGCACTTGCATGTGTGCACTGTTGAACGCCTGAGGTCATTTTAAAAGCAGCCCTGTGTTGCAGAACTGCTTTTAAATGTAAATTGTGCCCAAACTCGACTTTGGTATTAGGGACACTTTAAAATTAATAAACTACAATATTTTGGCATATTAGGTATCCCCAGGGTCTCCTCTATGTGTCCCAGGGGGTAGGGGGTCAGGTACTTATAAGGAAGACCCTTATAAAAGAGGTTTTAAATGCCTTGCTGATAGAGGTATTGCACATTTCCCTTCCCTCATTGTAGTAAAGTGCCAAAATCGACCTCTGGGCTAGGAGCACTGTGGGGTGAGGACCTACATTATTTTAGTATAGTCAGGACCCATAAAGTCTCCCCTAGGTGTCCTGGGGTGGGGGGGGTCATGTAGTGATAAGCAGGGTCCTTATAAAAGCAGGTTTATAGGCCCTGGTGTTGGAGAAATTAGACATTTCATTTTCCCAATTGTAGATCCCCAGCCACATAAGTTAACATTGCAATAGTTTATGAATTAAGAACTACGTCGAGGAACAACCGAATAATATCATTCAAGGACTCAGGAGAATGGTATTGATAAATTCAACAATATGCGGTTGTTGTATTTATCCTAAAATGTACAGAAAGAAAGTTATAAGGCTTTCTTGTCTGCAAGTCAAAAAACATCCTTCAGTGGTCTGCCCTAATTGGTCAGAGTTAAGTGGATTAGCCAGGCTGCTTTGATGAAGTGATAAGTGGCACCTGGGGTGAGGAGCCATCTGGGAGGAGAGGGTTCTGTTGCACAGGAATGCCAGAGCAAAGGGGAGGGGTCATACACCATGAGCTTCAAAGGAAACGGGACAGGCAGAAGAAGCCAGGTCCATCTGCACCCATATCCTCTGAACCTAGCCAGATGGCAGGTTTAAGGAAGGAATGTGCAGATGCCATTGGGAGGGAGACTATGGAGATGAGCCATTCTGGAGGTTGGTTTAGCTAGCTCTTCCCCCTCTGCTGAGACTTCATTACTAGTTGCCTTTTCTGCAGTATGAGCCCTATATAAGCACAACTGCAATACAATAGCTGTGGAGTAGGGAACTGAAGAGCTGCTGTGATATAGCCCTGAAAAGCCAAAAAACTCCATTTGAGGGCATGTAGACAGACTTCACGGAAGGGCTTCTGGCACCAATTCAGACATGTTCAACTGTTGCATTCTATCTCAACGCAAGAACGTGTAAGTTGTGGAGATAGATGCAAGGCCCTGCCCTGCTGCGTGATCGGAGGGGACAAACTCAGGCTCAGAAGTTCTAGGTACCACAGTCTCCTGGCCCCAACTGGGGCAATAAAGTTACTTGGGCTTAATCTTTCCTGATCTTCTTCAGAGCCCAAGGCAGGAGGGGTATCGACAGGAAGATTATAGCAGTCCCTCCCTCTATCCCACTTAAAAAGCATCCCCCTAAGGAATGCCTTGGAGGAAACTCCAGCACACAAAATTTCTGACACTGTGCATTTCGAACTCTGGTGAACAGATCTAGCTGTCGTACGTTCCTAACATGCAAATATGGAAATGTTTGGTGTGTTCATATCCTTTATCTTGGCCAGGCCCAGGTAGGATGTTTGTTGCACAGTTTTTGTTGCACAGTTGTATTCAGGCAAATTATTTGTCTTGGTATAAGACATGCTCTAAACAAAGCCTCATTGCCTTGAACTTGCCAGTCTTTAGTTCCCCAAACAGACTTCAAATCAATATTGCCTTTCCAAAAGTCATACCCTTGTATCGACAACTGGGAAATACAGGGGGCTGAATAAAGTAGCTTTGTATCTGTTAGCATAATTTTTTTCTCCAGGGAATGGAGAAGTTTATAATAAGACTCTGGGTCTACGGGGTTATTGGCAGAAAAACATGTACATTTCTGTGCAAATGTTTTGGAGATACCCATAGGTGGTGTAGGGCAATGTTCCCATTCTGTGTAATTAAATACTGCACATTGAGTACTAGCTCTGTGTAAGTAATGGTGTGCATAGCGGTGAAAACAAAACATTTAATCATAATTAAACGTTCCACTATACATATCTTCACATTCAAATGCATTATACGGTTATAGCTCATTGAACATAGATTTGACTGTATGAATATCCCAATCATCAGAGATGCTGCTAGGAGTTTTATCATTCAGTGAAATTTTAAATACATACGGTATCTGTAAAGTTTCTGTTGGTCCATAAATACCATATGGTACCTTATCCCAAACAATTCCATCAAGTACCGGAACTGCTGAAAGGCTCACCAGGGACAGGTCTCTTCGCACTTTGTGTGATGAAGAATGAAGCTTCAATACCTCTATTACCAGTTCAACAACAGAGCATTCTGGAAGACAGTGTCCATTCAGAAGCAAAACGAATACTGTCACAAAACCAATCCAAAGGAAAAGGAAGAGTAATGAAATGGAAATCCAAATGTAAATCCACTGTAGATCAAAATATGTATTTTTGAGCCAAAATATAAATGCACGAATTCCATGTGGTGGTGGGTCTGACGAATCTGAAGAAAAATCATCAATGTCGGGAAAATAGCCAGAGGCAGTCTGTGCAAAAACAGGGACCTCACATAGTGATGCTGGTAGTCGACTCTAAAGGTAGCTCATAATAAACAACTTCACTGTTGGCATGTGGTGTTGAAACCTGTGAACTCGCATACGGTGATTGTATGGTGGTGGTAGTGTTATGTTTCATATATAGGTCCTAATATAGACCCGTTCATATATGCCATAATGTAGAAATACTCGTATATGCCCTATTATGGTCATACTCGTATATGCCCTATTATGGTCATAATCGTATATGCCCTATTATAGTCATGGCTCCTAATATAGGAATGATCTTTCACCTACATTAGTTCCCTACAGTACACAACGAGCTCTGAGGGTTGAACGTTATCTAGTCTGTGGTTAGAACACTGCAGGGTTTTTCCCGAACACAGGCCTACAATGTACTCATAAATTATGCATGAGCATTCACCAGCTACATCTCCCGCATAATATGTATGTACAAAGTTCACCCCTGACGTCTTTCTCATGTCTAACAAAGACCAATACAAACCATACTGAGGGACGAGATACTTTAGGGTATAAATACACCACATCTTGCCACGGTAAGACAGAGGGAAACGAGACTTCCATGCTGACACACTGACCAGAGACGCTGAGGCTCCTGCATGCAGTCGCTCCAGCTGACAGTGGTCTAACACAGCCCTTGCGGGGTGTCAAACTCGAGACCAGGACGGGGTCCCACACTCTCTCTATTCAGGTATGGGGGTTCGACTAAATCCTAGAAGGATTCTTGGCTCTTAGACCTACACATATGCTAGGTACACTCAGGTACATCTAGTTAGGCATCATAGGAGTACGCACACTTTCATAGTGCCTTTTATATTCATGTATGTACTCATGATTATTGCAATATGGTAGAACTGTTCTATCCTTTCACTTTGATCATACTGCTGATAATATATCTCTGCTATTGTCTGCTGATTGCTGCAGCACATATATTTTACACTAGAATAACAACTGTTCAATAAATACTTATTGAAACGCCCACCTGTTTATTCTGTGTAACTCTCTGAGACAAACCGAATAAGCAAGCACGAGTGACTGAGCGAAAAGTAGTATATTGTTTCCACGATTCTGAGGAATTAGGGTTGTCATGGTCTAAGGTTGCCAGAAACTAATCTCTCCCCGATAAGAGGAGATTCTAGTGGCACTGTGAGCTAGCTAATGCAAATCCGGCTAACATACGCGGTGGGGGTGCACAGAATCAGTCTAACACCAAGCCCACGGTTTATGTGATCCAAACGCGCAGGTCCTGCATGGGTACTATAGGAACTACACGACATGGCGCCGCCAATGTTGGTTGGGTACTTTTTTAACAGTAGAATCTGAGTAGTTCAGTCGTGCTATTCTCAGATAACCTACTCACAAAACCCCAGAGACGTCTGGAGTGGGTGGGCACAAACTCCGCCACAGCTGAGTAGTACGAGAATACTATTTATTGGCTGTTGGTTAATCAAGCTTGAAGGACATTTAGTTCCTAAATTGTGCATAACACCTCATCTTAGTTCCCTTTGAACACTTCTTCCTCTAAAACATGCCTGATACCGAGGCAGGGGACCAGAGAGTTGACCTCTTCCTTTTAGAAGGAGGAGAAGATCCTGAAAATGCAATACAGATTGCACCAAAATTCAGAATGACAGTCACCCTAAGACTATTAGAAAATGGTTTACAAGCGGGGGGTGGCATGGTAGTTTTCGTGATTGAGGCACACGAATCAAAACAGGTGTTCTATTCATGGGTTACATTCCCAGCAGCAAATGCCATAACAAAGACATTTCACTACTACATAGCAGGAAATGCACCACGGGAATATTGTCCATTTGAGGACATGAGATTCCACTCACTTACCAGGAACATCATTACTGGTTTAATGGCGCCCTACCCCACGTACGAGAAAGAGTAAGATTAGGCCCGCTCGGAGGAGACCGGGCCACATGGCCAATACTAGCGGCTTACATACTGCACCCTGACATTGGAACATGCCACAGCCAGAATTACTCGTACAACACAGAGATTTAATTAAAATCTACAGAAACCTGACACATTTCGTCATGAGGACTTTAACAATCCAACCTGCACCAGGTGCAGCAACTAGTACTCCAGCTCAGGGTACAGGAAATAAAATTACTCCTCAAACATTACACGAGGTAATGGGCAAAATGACCGCAAAACGCGAACAAATACCATTCTGGATAGCTCAGAAAATAACTCAGCTTGAGGCAGTATTCCCGAATACTACCACCTATGACAAACACAGAATTCTAACAATCTGCTTGCCCATGGGGATCACACCACTTGGGGTTCAGTCTTTGCTGCCATATATACCAGAACACATGGTATCCCGTCCTTAGCAGTAGTACCAGATGTATTGAGACAGATACAAAATGAGTACGGAGCAGAGCCTGCCCTAAACTAAATAACTTTGATCAGGTATCAGCCATAATACTAGCTAACATTAAGGGGAAGCAGCTTCAGTGGCGATCCGCCAACGCCTAAGGGAGTTCAGTCCAGTGGATCAACAACACGAACTACCCAAAATAATTGAAACTGCATACGCAGAATTAGGCAGAGACAGTCTAGGTGGCAAAGCATTAAAACCACAACTGGTGGGCAGTCCTGAAAAGGACACTACAAAGCAGACACCTACTTCTTCTAAAAAGAAGTGGGAAAATAAAAAACAACAAAAGTCTAAAAACAACAGATCTCAATCCAGAGGTAGGTCTCCTCAACAGGAGCCCTCTGAAAGGAGGTATAACCTCAGGAATAGGGATAATATTAAAAATCTGACAGGTATCAGGATACTGATACTCGTTCCTCTCGTTCCTTTCAGGGTTTATCAAAAATCTCCGAGAGGGAAGGACGGTCAGAGGAGCGTACAAAAGTCCAGAGACACGCAACGCCCTGCGGACTACGCACCTAAAAAAGAAGATAAACAAAAACAAAAACCTCAGTTCAAAAAGAAGAAGGTAGTAGGTCTCAAGATCAGACATGCCCAGAATTCTGAGGACACAGCTTCTGAACGGGGAATGGGCTCTGACGATGCTAGACAGCGCGGCAGAAGTAACGATAGCTCGCCAGAACCTGAAGGAATTTCTGGTGACAGCGGAGTTGAGTGAGTATATCACGGTGGAAACACCTGATACTCGGGTGTCCCACATAAGTTACATGAGATAACACTCCGGATGGAGGGGGACAAGCCCAGAAAAGTTAAAGGTCTATTTTGGAAAAATCTGTCATCTGGATATGACATCCTATTAGCAGAACAAGACTGGCCGCCAGCATTCGTCATGGAGTGCCCTAGGGGAGAAACGATAATTTTTCCAGCATTTTCCGACCTCGTTCCCATACATTTAAAACATGCATATGTGCAGGAGTGGGCGGTTGCCCTAGCTCCAGCATTGTACAAAAATCATGTTGGTTGGGATGAGGATTCAACCCACCATGTGATCCCGTTAAAAGTTTCCCCAAATGCTCAAAGGCAATACCCTATAAAGCAGGAAGCTAAAAAACAAGTCAGGGAGATCCTAGATCAACTTGAATACCAGGGTGTGATAGAAAATTGCACTTCACCTATGAACAATCCTTTGTTCCCTGTAGCCAAACCTGACAACACATATCGTCTAGTTTTGGATTACAGACATTTAAACACTTGCACAAGGACATTTGCAGTTCAAAATGCACAGTGCCGCATTAATGAATAACATTGTGCGACAAAAATACAAAACAACACTTGATATCTCAAATGGATTTTTCTGCCAAAATATAGCGCCTGAAAGCAGGTATCTGACCGCTTTCTCAGCGCTAGGGTCCCAACGGCAATTTTGTCGTTTGCCCCAAGGGTATAAGAATAGCCCGGGTTTGTTTTCAGCAAGGGTAACAGAGTTACTCCAAAATTTGGATGAAGAAGCATTGTCCTATGTGGATATTTATCTGACGGACAATGACTTACCGAGGCACTTGACCAGGGTGAGCACCATTATTATGGGATTCGCCTCGGAGGGCTATAAATTTAATTTAAAAAAATAAAAAATTGCCCACCTCAATGTCCTATTTTTAGGGTATGAACTGTCAAGTGAAGGACAAAAGCCTAGCAGCTAATTTTTTAGAAAAGTGTGCGCTGCTCCAACCTCCAAAATCATTAAAGAATTTATAATCAATTCTGGGATTCCTAAATTTTGGTCGAACATACATTTTGGATTACTCACAAAGAGTAAAACCTTTCTACGACTTAATAAAACCTGATTTTTCAGTCAGGCAATGGACAAAGGAACATACGAATATCCTGCGTTCCCTACAGGAAGATATGATAGCTTCTAAACATTTACAGACACGCGTAAACGTAGGCAACTTAGTGATCCGAGTAATAGCGGGTCAATGCGGGTACACTTATTTAACTTTCAATGAAGGCGAAACAGTATCAATCGCATACAAATCACACCTGTACACAAACAGAGCAGGGATGCGTTTTACTTCAACAGAAAAAATACTGACAGCAGTGCAGACCGCTGTAGCAAGAGAAAGAGCTCTGGCTCAGGGTAAACGCATAATTGTCGTGACCCCAGTACCAGCTTTAGAAGCTGTTACAAAAGCTAGCATTCCAAATGCGAAAGCCTTACATCCCAGATGGATACAATGGGCTAATTCTCTTACTGCAACGGATGTCGAATACAGATTTGATCCAAGTTTAAAAACACAAGCATTTCTGCAATACGAACAAGAATATCCTCTTCCAAATGAGATTTTGCCTCTAGATCAGTATGAATACATTATTTACACTGACGAATCTGCTCAACCGGCCATAGGGAGTAAGCAAGCTTACAGCGCAGCGTGTGCGATTGTTAAAGGTCGCATGCGCGATGGAAAGTTCCATCCTAGTTGCACTAAAACACAATCTCTAGGAGACTGAACGGCTCAGTTGGCAGAATTAAAAGCACTTATACTGGCACTGGTAAATACGGAACACAAATTTCCAACACTGATTGTGTGTGATTCCTTTTACTGTGTACAGTCGTACAATGAATATCTACATCATTGGGAACAAAACGGGGTGGAGGCAAGATGGCGTCGGAGTAAGAAGCCTGTGAAACCGCTCTCTTACCTGGGCTTCACATATACTCCCGAAATCAACCCACGACAGGCGCGGCATGCGAGGAACCATATGTGGTGGCAGGACTCACGATGCCCTGGGGTGTGTAGAGGCGGCGGCGATCTGTGGCGGACGTGGCTCGTGTAGCGGGAACGCCTGGCGGGAGCTCCGGAGCTGGGAGCGTCTGGCGCGGCTGTTACTGACGGCGGTCGCTGGAGGCGGGCGCGCATACGCTGCAACGTGGTCTCCGTGGAAACCCAGCGTGTCTCCGGAAGAGTTGCCAGTGTCAATGGCAACGCGAGTCAGAGGAAAGCGAGGAACGGTGGCTGCCACGGAGCGATCAAATGGGTTGGAGGTAAAAATGGATACACAGAGAGGTGATCGCCTTTCTCGAATGGATAAACAAAACAAGGTAATGCCTGTATCTGGAGAAAAAAAGAAATATGACTTTACAGTCAAGGCAACAGGTCGGAAAAATAAACCCCCCGGCGAAATAGCAAAAACTCAACCGGCTATTACCAGCTTATTTTTACCCAAGAGTGACTTGAAAGATGTAGGTCACAGGGGGGAAAAAATACCCATCGAGAGCCCAGGTCTGGGAAATGAGCAAACTGAGGAGTCTGAGCAAATACCAAATGACATTGAACAACCTGGGTTGAATCTGTCATTGGTGGGAAAGATACGGTTGACAGAGGGATTACAAGCGGAGGAAGGGGCTAATTATCAAGATGAGATAACGAAGCACTTATCAATTGAGCAAGAGCCAATTCAACTTAGTAATCTTGTCGATAAAGACACACTCCCAGATGTTTCAGACCCTCATGGTAATTTATTACCTCCCCAGCCGGTAGTAGTGCGAGGGCTTATTGAACAATGCGCACTAACATTAGATGTAACTGGGGAAAAGTTTTTCTCCTTACTGATGAGTCCGAGCAATCAGACATTAGTACTGTTGATAGTGGGGAAGATGGTGATTTCTCGCATTCAGAAAATAGTAGCTCAGTAGAAAAACCAACAACTGCTAAAAAGAGACTCAAGAGAGTCTCGAGGATGCGTCGGAATACCTCTAAAGATCAGGAGAGAAGTGACGAGTTGAGATGGGACTATTCAGCCTCATCAATGATGTCTCAGGAGACTCTAGAGGTAGATAAAGAACCCTTAGGAGCTATAGGAGGCGAGCCAGAGCAAAACAAGATGGATACTTCCATTGACCCGTCATTTGCTTTTATTTTACAATCCCTGAGATCTTTTCAAGACGAGGTTAAAGCAGATAACCGACAAGCAAGACAGGCCACAAAAAAATTGCAAGGGTCTGTACGAAAAGTCGGGAAAATCTGCTCGGACATTGCAGAACGAATGAGTACGGTGGAGTTGCGGACGGAAGTATTGGAGAAGTCAGTCGAAAACCTCCAGGTACAGGCTACCTCTCAGGACAAAACCATAAAAGACGTGATGTGGAAGCTAGAGGATTACGAAAATCGGCAACGCCGGAATAACCTGCGGCTGCTTGGAGTCCCGGAGAATCTCGAAGGAAATGATACGAGGAAATTTGTGGTGAAGATGCTCAAAGAATCACTGCCTGAATTATCATCTTGGGACTGGGACAAAGAAGTGCAGAGGGCTCACCGATTCCCATTCTCTCAAGCTAAACATGCCACCGAATCAAAATCATTACCTCGAGCTATTCTGGTTTTCTTCGGTAATTTCATACTAAGACAGGCGGTGTACGATTTAGCTCGACCCAACGCCAGGAAGCAGTGCGAGGGGTTTGCTTACTTTGCAAAACCAGATTTTGCTCATGCAACAGTGGAGCGTAGATGGCGACTTAGACAATTAATGACACCATTTCAAAAAGCGGGTGCACTAGTATTTCTGCAAAATCCGGCTAGACTCAAAGTGGTTTATAAGGGGCAAAATTTTAATTTCACTTCAGAAATTCAAGCCCAAAAAATGTTGGATGATATTGTGTTGGAATCTGGTGGATCTAAAAAATGAAAAGTTGGTTTTCATCCTCTAGGGAAAGGGGGAAAAAAAAAAAAAGGAGGGGGAAAAAAAGATAATATATGTGACATAGGTATGATGTACGGTAAGGGTAACTGTATGAGAGCGGTTAGAAAGGTGGATAACTTCTGATGTCCTCACACAGGCTCATGCCTGAGCCTGGCTGCCTAATAATTGGTGGAGGGTGGGGGGTGGGGGAGGGTGGGGGGGGAAGGGGGATTCTCAGATCAGGGATGAGTAGAAATGATGTAAATAGGAACCGATCTAAAAGAGATATAGATAGTGATATGAGAAATAAGAATACAAATTGTATAATTAAAGAAAAAACAGAAAGGTTTATATTGTGTGTTAGGATGGATAAGAAACAATATGGTTAGGTTAAAAATTCTTACCGTCAATATTTGTGGCCTTAATGACATTAAAAAAAGACAGAGAGTAGCTATCGGATTGCAATCAATAGGAGCAAATATTATTTGTATACAGGAGACACACATTGAGGGATCACAAAGGCATTTGCTTAATACATTAGGGTACAGAATGATTACGGCCTCAACACAAGGAGTAAGGATGAGGGGGGTGGCAATACTTGCGAAAGGGGAGAGACGCAATTTACCCGATCAGCATCTGATAAATATGGACGTTGGTCAATTACAGAATGTCGACATAGTGATGGCAGACAAATGACCCTATGTACAATATATGGCAATATTTGTGATGACCCGGAGGTGTTGGAATATATTTCTAATGAGCTCGCTCACTGGCCTCTCCCAGTAATAATTTGTGGCGATTTTAACCTAAACCTCCCACGCGACTGGTCAGTGGATCCAGGGTTTCAATACCGGGGCAGGAAGCCAAGAGTGTTTCAAGCTTTTAAAAATCTATGTGAGAGACATGGCTTGACTGATTGCTGGCAAATAGAGCATACAGGTGATCCTGGGTTTACCTATTATTCCCATCCACATGCTAGACATGCTAGATTGGATTATGTTTTGGTTTCTAACACGTTAATCTCTAATTGCACAATAGAGAAATTACCAAGAGTTTTATCTGATCACAACCCTCTTGTTGTAAATATAGAACATGGAGAAATAAATCCCAATGTGAAAACTTGGACATTTCAAAGGGATCTATTGGTAAATGAGGAATATTGTAGACACATGACGACTTGGATACCGGGGTTTCTGGAAGATAATGTAAATAGTGCATCAATAGACATAGTGTGGGATACCCTAAAGGCTGGGATCAGAGGGGAGACGTTGCGATTTTCACTAAATGCCAATAAAAAAGCCAAACAAAAAATGACTGTTCTACAAGAAAAATTAAAGATTGCCGAGGAAGTATTGATAATGGCTGCACGAGAGGGACGGGAAGTTGAGAATGAATTGAGGGGTATTGCGATAGCTAAAAATGACATTATTAATATCCTAACGGAAAAAGCAATAGCTAAAGCAACAATGCACAAGGAAAATTTTTATGAACTTAGTGAACAGGTAGGACATCAGTTAGCAGTGCGTGCCAGAGAACAAAACACAGCCAATTTAATAAGGGCAATTAGAGATCCAGTATATGGGCTAAAGACCGACCTTAATGAAATAAGAACTGCGTTTCAACAATTTTATCAAAAACTATATGGGGAATCAAGTACACAACAGGGTGTAATTGAAGAATATATGGATCAGAATCCACCCCTAAGACTGGGGGTAGAGGATCAGGAAATATTGAATGATATACCACAGTGGGGGGAAATTCTTCTTTCTATAAATAGTTTAGCTACAGGCAAAGCGGCGGGTATGGATGGGATTCCCTCAGAGTTTTATGTTAAATTTTCTACACAGTTAAAAACAATATTGTGTGATCTATTCACACATATTTTTCAGGGGGACGACCGCCAGGATCATGGTCATTAGCTAAGATCGTAGTATTTTTAAAAAACACAAAGATCCTACAGAACTTGGGTCATATCGTCCTATCACCCTGATAAATGGAGATTCAAAAATCTACTCTAAATTATTAGCGACCCGTATGGCACCAATTATACATAAAATCGTATCGGTACTTCAGCATGGATTCATACCAGGGAGATCTACAACCGATCATGTTCAAAGGGTAATCTCTTTGTTTGACTGGACAGATGTTACAGGGGACCCTATGGCACTCATATTATTAGATGCCGAGAAGGCCTTCGATAGGGTCTCCTGGAAATATCTCTGGACGATAATGTCTAGAAGTGGTCTGGGGGAACCATTTATCAAAGCAGTACAAATGTTGTATGTTGATCCAGCAGCTGTTATAATGGTTAATGGAGCAGTGTCCGATAAGGTAGTTATCAGTAGAGGGACAAGGCAGGGGTGCCCGTGCTCTCCCCTCTTATTTGCGATGTATATAGACCCTTTCATTTGTAAACTCGAAAACAGTATATTAATATCGCCAATATGGGTACGAGATCAGCCTACTAAAACACTGGCATATGCGGATGACATCGCTCTCGTTACTAGTGACCCTATCAATGCAATTAGAGTCATAGAAGAGGAGGCCGAAGCGTTTGGAAGAGCATCCGGGTACAAACTGAATCAAGACAAAACACAGATTATACTCAATAGTAAAATTACGATGAGCGATGATCGGGTAATGGAGAAAGCTATCTATTTGGGGGTTAGTATAACGGCAAATCTACAGAGCTTAGTCAATAACAACCTCGAACCCTTAATACTTCGTACAAAAAAAGACATGATCAGGTTAAACAATCTACATTTGTCTATCGGGGGAGATGCAACCTGATTAAAATGCTTTTTTTGCCTAGATTTTTATATTTTTTCAGATCTATTTGTTTGGAATTTCCACCACAATTGTTTAAATCTATAGATAACATATTCTCCAGGTTTTTATGGGGATACAAGAGATCACGTCGGGCTATGAGATTTAACACCCTACCCAAGGATAGAGGGGGATTGGCGCTACCTAATTTTAAATTGTACTATTGGGCTACTACACTGAAATTTTGTGACAAATTACTATCAAGTAGGATCGATAATAGAATAAATAGTAGTATCCCAACACCACAAGAAATTTTACTGGGTGAATAAACCAAAGGATACTTATGGCGTCACCTAAACGATAGCTACTTTAAAAAAGTTAAGTTCAAGACCATTTTTGGTATTCATAAGGTCTGGAATAATATACGTAAACTAATGAGTATTGGTCGGTTATCTCATTACACCCCAATTCATAAAAATAATAATCTTCCAGAGATATTCAGGGATGCCTGTATGGATAGATGGATACAGGGAGGGATTACACAATTAGGATGCTTTTATACCACCGTGGGGCTGAAGTCTTTTAGGGAATTACAGATGGACTATAAATTAGGCCATAGGGATTTCTTTAAATTTTTACAGGTCAGGGATTTTTATGTAAAAAAGGGGAGGTGGGATAAAATTTCAAGTAATTCTAACTATGGAGAATATGGCCAAAAAAACAACAATAAGGATAGGGGCTATATATGAACAGATGAATACACATTATCCAGATGATATGGACAAATGTATGGCTAAATGGCAGACTAAATTAGGTGTACCTACTGATATACTTCTCCATTCTTATGAACTATTTCAGTCCCATATAATGTCCACAAAATTACAAGCTCAGTACTATAAAACCTTCTTTTCATTGTACTATACCCCAAATAAAATAGCTAAATGGGGGACGGGAAAAGGAACGTCATGTCCTAGGTGTAATCTATTTGAAGCTGATAGTGTACACATTTTTGCTACATGTGAAGTTTTAATGAAGTTGATTGATGATATATCGTGTTTTTTGTCAGAGATTTTCAAAGTTAGAGTCACAATTACAGTAGATGAAATAATTCTCGGTGTAGGCTGTATAAAACGTCCAAAATATATGCAAGGGCTGATTTTTGTATCAATGGCGGTCCTAAGGATGTGTGTCGCTTCAGCTTGGCTAGACCCAAATCCACCGGTATTTCATCAATGGAGATCGAGACTGCTGGCGACATGCAGTCTAGAGGTAGCCATATATAAAAGGAAGGGAAGGAATAAACGTAAACGAGGGTTAGCTATATGGAATTCGCTTATTCAATGGATGCAAAGACAGGCTGTGAGTGGATAAGCTGAATATAGATACTATGCGGTCAGGAGGATAGAGGGGTAAGGATTAGTAACAGATTGTGGGAATTAATTGTTATGAATTATTTAGTAATAAAAGAATTGAGATTTGTTTCATGATAATAATGAAATGTGCAACAAATAGAAAGTTCCTATAGGATTTTTAATTCTTTGTATGTATCTGAGAAAGGGAGGGGGAGGGAGATGAAGCGGGAGGTATGTATTTGTCTTAAGAAAAACAATAAAGATTATTAAAAAAAAAAAAGGGAACAAAACGGGTTTAAAGATGCAAAAGGTGGCACAATTAAGCATAGAATGCTATGGGAACAGGTAGTGGAGTTGAGAAACGAACTACCAAGGGCTCACGTGATACATACACTGCGTCATCAGCGTGATGGCGTTCACATTGAAGGGAATTCATTGGCTGATGAAGCCGCAAAGGGGGCTGTACGCACAGCCGCCGTAGCTGCAGTTACTCGTTCAAAACGAGAATAGACGGCGAGATTATGGTAGCTGTCAATGCTTCACGCAAAGGCAGCACAGCAGTACCAAAGAAATTTCCACTCAAGTACTCCTACAAGTTAGATGCACAAAACATTCCATATGCTCAGATTCCTGGAGTGGGGGATAGAGTAATACCAAATATGGATCGTAGGCAAGGCTTAATTCTAGCAGCACACGAGGGTTTGGGTTCTGCGCATACAGGCGTTACAGCGACTATTTCTTTACTGAAACAGTGCTACTGGTGGCCAGGGTTAACAAAGCAGACCAAAGACTATGTCTTGAAGTGCGACATCTGCCAGCAGATGAAAGGCTCCACCGTAACACGCCCAGCACAGACACCATTGCTAAAATCAGACAAACCACTCACGTGTGTATTTGGACCACTGCGGACCCCTACAATCTGATGGGGCCAAGAAATATATCATGGTTGCAGTGGATTCCTGCTCTAGATTCCTATGGGTTTGGCCTCAGCGCTGCGCTGACGCTCGAACTGTTATAAAAGATTTGCGAGTCTTTATCGGCACATACGCAGTTGGCACGTTACATTCTGACCGTGGCCCGGCGTTTAGCTCTCGGGCTTACAAAGAGGCCATGGAAGGAACAGGCGTAGCATTGCGGTACTCCTCTCCGTACCACCCTGAGGGAAATTCGGTTGTGGAGAGGAAAAACCGGGACTTAAAGCAATCTTTAACAGCTAGGGTATTAGGCAAGGGCGGTAGATGGGTTGATCACCTTTATGGGGTCCAACGAGCAATAAACAATCAGTCAAGAAGCTCTCTAGGGGGTGTCACTCCTTACGAGGTCCTATTTGGGACAAGAATGTGGGTACCTGATCTTGATTGTGAAGGCACAGTGGCGGATGAGAAATCATTTGATATCCATGATCGTTTGGCTGTTTTACAAGATCTAAATGAATCCAGGACACAACAAAGCAACGTCCACTTAAAACAGACCGCCACTGAGGAAGTCAAGGCAGTAACGGCAAGACCTGTCTGGATCCCAAAAGTCGGGGATCTGGTCAGAGAGAAGATTGCAGAAAAGAAAGAATTTGGGCCATCCTACAGAAAGCCTGTACCGGTCCTAGCAATCCAAGGCACAAGAACTGTACTTCTGCCACCTCTTGCCGGGAAAAAGGAGAAAAGATTTGTCTCAATCGACTTAATCAAACCACACTATGTGGCCGATACTAAACAGTAGGCCTTGTGGACTCAACAGTAGCAGACACCCTCCTCTCGCTACAATCCAAGAAGTCCAAACAGAAAGACTCATCACGTTTGAAGAGCCACCTGTATGGAATGAAGGACTGAGCAACAATGCTATGGAACTCGTTCCACTTCAACAAGAAGAAAATAAACTTAACAACCACGTTGCAATCAGACCGACTACAGACATCTATGTCAACATGCCTCGTCAAGAGCAAAATCCAATTTCAACAAATCCCGATGCAATTCCAACAATTGATCGAACTGCTTCTGGCTATTTCATGAACTTTGATACATTTTCACTGGATCCAAGCGAGCCGGAAACGACGCCAGCCAAAAAATCACACAAACAGAAACTCGCTGACTTTTTGAACTTTTTTAGAAAGACTTACCTGGTGTCACCTTGGATTAAACTATGGTATATCACTGGGATTCTATTTTTTTTTTTCTGGCTAGGTTTAATTATAACTTTTAGTATGCTTATTAATGGACGATACCTCCAGCAGAGCTCTACAGCCCAAAGAGTCAATTTGATTTTAAAACCACACCAGTCTTCACATCGTGAACCAAGAGACTTGTCTTCAGTGAACATCCCAGCAGTTCCTATACCGGACGGTATAGTATGGGAGAAGATTGATTATGATTAAGGCTCCCTGTTTTCCGTTTTTACTGATTTTTACAGATAAATACAGACAGAAAACCATTTATTTTCTTGTCTGTATTTATTTTTAAATGTGGATGAAAACGGAAATTGGGTGCTTTTTGAGTGATTGTAAATGCACTTTGCCATGACTGCAAGGCCAATAACTGTGTGGATTGATAGGTACGTGGGTTAAAAAAAAGGAATTTTAGTAAAGAGGCTTAAACAGCAGTAGATATGCACAAGGCTGATACTGAAATGCGCATATTTTCATATAAGTGCATTGATTTATCTTCTGCAGGTGTTCATATCACTGAAACCTTGCAGGCATTCAAACATGAGTGCATATTTATTAGTTAAATAAATGCGGAAATATACCAGTTTCAGCTTTTTTTTCACAAAACCCATTATAAATATGGATAAATACAGATAAAGTTGACAAAAAATAAATATGGATAAATACAGACGGAAATGTAAAAAAAAAAAATACCATAAAACCGGGAGCCCTAATTATGATATATTCGGTCCGACTGAACTTTTAAAGCTTAAACATGTATTTAAAATTTCTTTAAGTGATATCATTACCTCCAGTACATTTTCTGATGATTGGGACACTGAAACTGTAAATAATTTAATGTCTAATTTAGAAAAAACTGCCGCCTTTCCGAACAATGAAATGTTAGAAGGTACTTCAGACTATGATACATTGTACTGTTACCAACATTATGATCATCATTTCTTGCACAAATCTATAACACCTAGAAATGTATTTGAATACCACCAGTAGGAACACTGCCCAACACCTCCAAAAGGTAGTTCGCAAACCTTTGCTCAGAAATTCACATACTTTTCAGGGTTTAATACATCAGACCCAAAGTCATTTTATTACAAAGTGGCAACAACATCAGCACAGAAAATTATGTTGACTAACAAAAAACAGATTTACTCTGCTTCCTTTATGGCCCAGTTGTCTACATAGGGTTTCGACCTATGGAAAGACACTATAGATTCAAAATCAATCTGGGGTTCTAGGGACTGGCAGGTCCAGGGAACAGAAGCGCTTTTTAGAGCATGCCTCATTCCGCAGCAGATGATATTTCTGAATGACACTGTGCAACAGACATCCTGTCTTGGACTAGCCAAGAACAAGGAAATGAACACACCGGTGTTTCCAACACCATCACAGATGGGTGGGGGGCAGAATTCAACTACACATGGGGTAAGATTAGATGATATTCTCCAGTACAACAGGTCAGATCCCAATTGGACAGGATGGCTGATTTGGCCCATTGACACGAACACATGTCAACAGAGATTCCTAGGTACACCCGAGGGATTTAGTATCCATAGGCCAGATCCTCGCTATGTACAAAGACAACACCCAGGGGTAGTGACATCCTATAGTGTTGGGAAGTTGTGCCTTGATTGGCTAGAAACCTCAACACTCACAGAAGTGAAACATCATTTGACCTTACTCACACCTGATGTAGACCTTAGGGATTTTTTACAAGGCCCAAGGAAAACACGTCAGAAGCGTTTCATATATGCTGGCCTTTATGCCTATTATAATGAAAACTGGAAAATATCCCAACAGGAGGCCGCGGAAAGAATACGGGAAATAGACCGTATTAACCTAGAGAAGGCATTAGCTGTAGTGGATAATGGGTTAACAACTTTGACCTCCAGGATTTACTTCTTAGACAACATTGTGTCTTCGGCAATTGACATATTAGAACAAGATCTGGCCTTGTTACAACACGGGCAATCCCAATTACGTTCTATTATGATGCTAAGCTGGACGCTGAAATCTCTGCGTGCAGGCTATGTGCCCTGGCGTTTTAACACCACGTCTCTGTTTTCAGAATACAATCTAACTGAGAAACAGACAGAAATGGCACAAAGGGGAGCAAAATATACAATGCTGCGTATTGAGAAACTGGAAAGGTTACCATTCACTGTAGCCGAACTACCATCAACTGAATGGCTAATTCATGTTCAAATCACTCTGCCGGTCACTACGTTTCAGTTTCAATATTGCCTTGAGCAAAGGCAGGCAGGCAAATATGAAAAAATGGGTAAGGGATACATCAAGGAAACTTGGGAGTTACCATATAGATATCGATGCCGGAATGGGGATCGGGAAGTGTATCTGAGTGGTACAAACTGCAAGAACGCTTTAAGCGGTTCTCTCATGTGTCAGGATATTTCTCTACATGGAGCATGTAGTGGTTCGGTAGCGAACTTATCATGTCACATGTCAGGGACCCCAGCGGCCATGATCACGCCGGTTTTCCAGCTGCTCTCGAATGGGTACTTAATGCTAAATGATCAAGGTTGCTGTGGGATGCTTCCGGGCGTCGCCTATTTGGTCACTGTTAACTCCAGGGTTACTTGCTGTATGCAAGTATTGTTTCCACCACTAAACACAGTCAGGGAGGCGCTGTTATGGCCTTCATTGAATGTTTCCTTTATACAATTTGATACTTTGAGCAGACTGAAAGCCATGCTTTTACAGCAACCCGTGCCCTTAACCTCCGCTCGAGAAATCTTTGAACTTCAAGTTGCAAGGACCTCGACTGAGATACAAGCGCTTATACGTACAAACTGCCCCTTTCATTTCGCAGAAATGGTGGGTCGTATCTTTAACATGTCTGATACGAGCGGTATTGTACACCTATTTAAGACCATGGGGTCAGGGCTATTAAGCACCTTTCAGACAGTCCTCGGAGTAATACCAAATTTTATACACTCCGTCCTGGGAAGCGTCTTTGGAGGTCTCCCGCTTATCTTGTCCCTAATTGCAGGAGTCCTGATTGTAATATTCCTGCTACGCAATGGACGGCCCCATTTCCGAGGAAATGGCGAAAACGCTCATGGAACGGAAATATCGTGAACGCATGGTGCAGCTTCTGGGCATACCTTGCCTAAGAGAACTGAACGCCTCTTGGTTTCTATCATTTAGACCAGTCTGGGTGGACTGCACGTTACCTGTTCTTCGATGCCTGTTCTGCGGAGAAGAATGCACGTTGGATCTCTGTCTAACGTTTACATCGGATACGCCACTGGACCTAGATGCTATGCTAGACCCCCTAAAGGCCCATGCTCTGCGTTGTCCCCAGCGTCTTCCAATTCTGATGAATGCATTCCTTGAGAATCCACAGGTCCCGTTTGCTCCTGCTGGGTTAGGTGGCTCCTCCACAGGCACCGAGGTAACAAGCTGCCGCAGCAACGACTGTTGGCAGTGCCGAATTCCATCTATGTGCGATTGACGTTCTCTGTGAAGCGTTGGATTTGTCGCCTGCAGTAGCTAACACCGATAATGCTGTATCTCCCAGCCAGGACACTTAATCTGGAATTGGCTCATCGCGTCCTGGGAAAGAATTCAGCTTCTCCACTTTGTTTAATAAATAAACGAACTAAATTTGGAACATTTCCTAAATTGACACTTTCACTTGAGAAAGGGTGGCTTTCTTCTGCTTGTAGTAATGCAACTTTTGTGAATGAGACAGAATTGCCTTTTTCAAGTGGCAACTAAAGAATAGCTGATTTTTAAACATTTTTTATTGACCTTTTTAAACCATGTTTTTAGCTGTTTTTAAGAAAAGACTTTTAAATTGTCCAGATTTTAGGTATGGTCATTGTCATACAATTCGGAAGTGGAGTGGGTGTTATGTTTCGTATATAGGCCCTAATATAGACCCGTTCATATATGCCATAATGTAGAAATACTCGTATATGCCCTATTATGGTCATACTCGTATATGCCCTAATATGGTCATACTCGTATATGCCCTATTATGGTCATAATCGTATATGCCCTATTATAGTCATGGCTCCTAATATAGCCATGATCTTTCACCTACATTAGTTCCCTACAGTACACAACGAGCTCTGAGGGTTGAACGTTATCTAGTCTATGGTTAGAACACTGCAGGGTTTTTCCCGAACACAGGCCTACAATGTACTCATAAATTATGCATGAGCATTCACCAGCTACATCTCCCGCATAATATGTACAAAGTTCACCCCTGACGTCTTTCTCATGTCTAACAAAGACCAATACAAACCATACTGAGGGACGAGATACTTTAGGGTATAAATACACCACATCTTGCCACGGTAAGACAGAGGGAAACGAGACTTCCATGCTGACACACTGACCAGAGACGCTGAGGCTCCTGCATGCAGTCGCTCCAGCTGACAGCGGTCTAACACAACCCGAGACCAGGACGGGGTCCCACACTCTCTATTCAGGTATGGGGGTTCGACTAAATCCTAGAAGGATTCTTGGCTCTTAGGCTTTTAGACCTACACATATGCTAGGTACACTCAGGTACATCTAGTTAGGCATCATAGGAGTACGCACACTTTCATAGTGCCTTTTATATTCATGTATGTACTCATGATTATTGCAATATGGTAGAACTGTTCTATCCTTTCACTTTGATCGTACTGCTGATAATATATCTCTGCTATTGTCTGCTGATTGCTGCAGCACATATATTTTACACTAGAATAACAACTGTTCAATAAATACTTATTGAAACGCCCAGACTTATTCTGTGTAACTCTCTGAGACAAACCGAATAAGCAAGCACGAGTGACTGAGCAAAAAGTAGTATATTGTTTCCACGATTCTGAGGAATTAGGGTTGTCATGGTCTAAGGTTGCCAGAAACTAATCTCTCCCCGATAAGAGGAGATTCTAGTGGCACTGTGAGCTAGCTAATGCAAATCCGGCTAACATACGCGGTGGGGGTGCACAGAATCAGTCTAACACCAAGCCCACGGTTTATGTTATCCAAACGCGCAGGTCCTGCATGGGTACTATAGGAACTACACGACAGTAGATGTAACTGGAAGTAGCAAGACTTCAGAATCAGACATCCCCAGCCGAGGAGTAAAAATCTCAGTGTCGGTAAAAGCTTGTAGTGGAATTTCCTGTACGGCTTTGAGAGGAGGCAGGTAACTATCCAGGAGCCCTTGTGGCCTACTATGTAGAACCGGCCACATGGTGTGGTTTTATGAGATCAATCAATACAAATCTCTTGTGTTTACAATCAGCAAGGGAAGGCCAAAGTACAGTTCTGGTAACTTCAACTGCCAGGACAGGCACAGGTGCTCTGTATAAGGAGCCAAAATCTTTCTTGTCCACAATCTTCTCATAAACCAGATCCCTGATCTTTGGAATCCAGCCAGGAGTTGCTGGTTGTCCCTTCAGCTCGTTAGTGGCAGAACGTTTCTGTAGCTCGTTGCTTTGCTCGTCCTGGCAATCTTTCAGTTCCTGTAAGACAGTCAAACGCTCACTGATATCAAAATGCATTTCTGCTGCCACTGCACTTGGATTGTCAAGGTCTAGAACCCACATTTTGACCCCAAATAGGACCTCATTAGGAAGTCCGACCACCCAAGGATCTTCTTGGCAGATTGTTTAAGTCTCTCTGTACCCCATACAGCTGGTGAATCCAACTAACGCCTAAACCCAATACTCTAGCTGTTAAAGACTGCTTTAAGTCACAGTTTTTCCTCTTCACTATTGCGTTTCCCTCAGGATGATAGGGGGAGGAATAGTGTACAGCCACATTCAAGTAACGCTGGACCATGGTCAGAATGGAATGTAGCTACTGCATATGTCCTGATGAAGACTTGCAAGTCTTTTATAACAGTTCAAGCATCAGTCCATCTCTGTGGCTATCCACTGCTAATAAGATGTATTTAAAAGAGCCATCACTGTGTAACGGTCCACAATGTCCAGGTAGACACAGGTGAGCCATTTGAAACAAAGAGAGGTGTCTGTAGTGGATGTGCTGTGGTAGTAACGTTCATTTGTTGACAAATATTGCATTTAAGGACATAGTCTTTGGTCTGTTTGTATAGACCTGGCACCAGTATAGTTGCTGTGGCAGTGAAACTGTGGCCGCCACACTAAAGTGTGCAAAAGCTAACCCCTCATGTGCCCGCTATGATTATTTCTGACCTGCAGTCCAAATTTGGTATCACTTTATCCCCCACTTCAAGCAGACGAGCAAACGGAATGTTTTGCACACTTAGTAGGTAGGAGTATTTTTCTGGAAATTATTTAGTTAACGGGGCCCCACAACACGAAGCTGTGACAGCCTTCATGATGTCTCCATCTATCCTCGTATTGGAACGAGTCACTGCAGCCACGACAGCAGTTTGCACTGTCGCCTCTGTGGCTTTACCAGCCAATGAATTCCCTGCAACATGTATTCCTACATGTTGATGGCTCAGTTTGTGGATAACATGAGCCTGTGGCAAACTTGTTTTAAGATTTGCCACTTGTTCCCAAAGCAATTTATGCTTGATAGGATAAACTTTTGAATCTCTGAATCGATTCTGGCTCCAATAGTGTACATACTCATTGTAAGACTGAAGACAATAATATGAATCACACACTATAAGTGTGGGGAATTCTGAATCTGTATTCTCAAGTGCCAGGATTATAGCTTTCAGTTCAGCCAGCTGTGCGGTGCAATCACCTAGTGACTGCATGAATGTTTTTAGAGGTTGGGATTCTCCATACCTCATTTTACCCTTTACTGCTGTGCAAGCGGCCGAGTATTGGTGTTTTGTTCTAACTGCAAGCTGGGCAGAACCATTAGTGTAAACTATATAGTCATACTGATCTAGAGGCATTATTTCACTGAGCAGAGGGTATTCTTGTTCATACTGAAGGTAAGCTTGTGTTTAAAATGTAGAGTCAAATATGTAGTCTACGTCTGTTGCTGTCAGTGAGTTGGTCCATTGTATGCATCTAGGTTGTAAGGCTTTCACGATGGGAACGCTGGCCTTTGCAACAGCCTCTAAAGTCTGAATGGGAGTCATGACAATTATGCGTTTCACCTCAGCCAACAATCTTTCTTTTACTACAGCGGTCTGTACTGATGTCAGATTTTTTTTCTGCTGGTGCAAAACGCATTTCAGCATTGGAATATAAATGCGATTTATATGCAATTGGTACAGTGTCACCTTCGTTGAATGTAACATATGCATATTCAGTGGTATCCACAATTATGCGAATTACCAAATTTGTTGTGTTAACACATGTGTGTTAATGTTTTTTGGCTACCATGACAGTTTGTACTACACACAAAATATGTGTATGTTCTGGTACTCAATGTGTGCTTGAAACGTCTGGACGGATCAGTTCATAAAACGGTTTTACACATTGTGCATAATCTGGTATGTATGCTCTATCAAAATTTAGAAAACCCAATAATGATTGGAGTCTCTTTAATGTGTTTGGGAGTTGTAAGAGCACACACTTCTCTAGGACGTGCGTCGCTAAGCTCCTGCCTTTATTTGACAACTCGTATCCCAAGAACAGGAGACTGAGATAGGCAATTCTCAATTTTTTTTAAATTGAATTGGTAGCCAATATGAGCAAATCCTAGAATTATGCGATTTACTCTGGCCAGATGTGTTTCTAAATCATAATCTGTGAGATATACGTCATCAACATAGGACAATGCTTCATTGTCAAAGCTCTGTAACAGTTCTGTTACCCGGGCAGAGAACAAGCCTGGGCTATTCTTATAACCTTGTGGCAATCAACAGAATTGTTTTTATGACCCGAGGGCAGTAAATGAAGTTAAATACCTGCTTTCAGGCACTATGTTGTGGCAGAAAAACCCATTTGAAATGTCTAATGTGGTTTTGTATTTTTCTCCACTATATTGTTCATTAGTGCTGCGCTGTGCGCATTTTGTACTGCAAATGTGCATGTGACTGCGACTGGTTTCACTACTGGAAACAGGATTGTTCATAGGTCAGGTGCAAGTTTCATTTAAACCTTGATATTCAAATTGCGCTAGAATTTCTCTAACCTGTTGTTTAGCCTTATGTTTGATGAGGTATTGTGGTTGCACTTGTGGACTGGACCTTATGGGTAAAATATGGGAAGGGGTTCTTCATCCCAGCCCACGTGATTGTGGTATAACGCTGGGGGTTGTGCAAGGGCCCACTCCTTGGCGTATGCATGTTTAATTGATTCTGGAACGAGGTCGGAGAAAGATGGTAACATCACACTTTCCCCTCATGGGACTTGTCGAACAAACTCAGGTGGGCAATCCTTTTTAGACAAGAGAATGTCATAAACAAATGATAAGCTATCCCAAAAAAGAACATTAATAGTAGAGGTATTTCACACTCCCTTTGGAGTTGTAATTCATACAACTGACTTGGAACACTGAGGGGCATATTATCAAGCCGGCGATAAGAAATTATCGCCGCTTTAGCGTCTGTTTTCAGACGAAAGCGGCGATAATTTTATCGCTGTATTAGCAAGGTCACGCTATCGCGTGAATCCTTGCCCTATCGCCCTTTTCTATAACGCTCCACCCTTGCATCTCTAATGAGATGCAAAGTGGGCGTTCCGTCCCAAAATAACTGGAGAAATGTCGTTAACCGACATTTCTCCAATTATCAAGGGAATCCCCAACAAGCATAGCGATGAGAAAAGTAGCGCTAACCTTGGTTAACGCTACTTTCCTTACGCATGCTTTTAGTTTGACTTAGCCATGATATCCAATGGAAGGTGGATATCATGGTTAAGTATGCCCAGCCCTATCAACAAGCTATCGCCAAATGTCGATGCGATTATCGCTGGATTTCCAGCGATATTCGGACATTTGGCAGCTTGCGCCAGGAATTTTATCGATTCTGAGATAAGCGTTGCTAATAGCACGCTATCTCAACGATAAAATTCATCGATAGCCAGCGATAAATATCCTAGCGCTAAGTGCGCTTAGCGATATTTATCGCCGGTTGTTGATGATATGCCCCTGAGTCTCTGGTCTGGTGTTTCCAGTTGGATGTAGTCACTGGTTGCTACTGCCGCCAGACAATCTTGAAGATTTTGACGAACAATGGTGACTTCTGCCGCGCTGTCTGGCAGAGTCAGAGCCTATTCCCCATTCAGAAGCAGAGTCTTCAATATGTGTGGCTTGTTTAGCTTTTATTCCAGGTACTTTCTTCTTTAAATTGAGGCTTTTGCTGTGAAAGTTTTTCTTCCTTTTTTATTTTGAAGTCAGAAGAGCGTTGTGAGCCCTTAGTCGGTTTCACATACTCCTTCGTTCTGTGCTCTAATTGTCCTCCACTCTCCGAGCGCTTTTCGTAAGACTCCTGAAAGGAACGAGAAGGACGTGTATCAGTGTACATATCCATATCAGGTTGTTTAATTATTTCACGGTTACTCAAATTATAGCTTTTTTTTAGGGGACTCCTGTAGGGGAGATCCACCCTGTGGTATAACTTTTTCTTTACCTTTCTTATTATCCCAGCGTTTTTTAGAAGACTCAGGTGCTTGCTTCGAGTTATCCTTTTCAGAATTACCCTTTAGTGTGGTTTATTTAGCCTGGCTCCCAAATTATCTCGACCTATTGACATATCGGTGTCAGCAATCATTTTTGGGAGTTCCTGCTCCTGATCCACTAATGGAACTTGTGCGAGACGTTGGCATATTGCCAATACGGCAGTTTCTCCTTTAATATTACTTAAAATGATTGAGGAGATGTGAAATAATTGCTGATGAGTTTCATCCCATATTCATTTTGGATCTGCTTTAGAACCTCTGGCAAAACACCAAGAGATGGTGTACCATGTGTTATGGTATAGAATGCAGCAAATCCGTGCCCCAAGAGGCGCAGTCATCTACCGGAGGAATCATCCCTAACGGTAGGCACATTGTGAGAATTCTCTGTTTATCTTGCCCGTATGGGGAAATACTGCTTCAAGCTGGTTTACTTTTTGTGCAATCCAGAACGGAATTCCCTCCAGTCTGGTGGGAACTTTTCCCATTATTAAATTGATAGTCACTGGACTAATTGCCGGCATTGCTAAAAAGCGTTTGTGCTGCCTGAGCATTCCTCGCTGGGTTTATTTTAATTGTTTGCATATGTATTGTGTCATGCATCAGTATAATCCAACTAGACTTATGTATAATGTACGTAGCTCTGGTGCTGCAAGGTTTGAATGTCCGGGCAAGTTGTGTACCCGGCTAAGGCTGGCCAAGTTGCGCCTGCATTGCTGAGGGGTCCCAGTCTAAGTTCGTCTCTTGCATGTGGTAGGGCACCTTGGAAACAATTTTGGTGTTCCTGTAATGTTAATGGTATTTCTAGCCCTCCACACGCTGTGCAGTTGTTGGGAACTGCAGCTATGGTATAATTGTGAAAGTGTCTTGATTGTGCATTTGATGCTGGAAATGCTACCCATGAATAGAATACCTTGGTACTGTACGCTCTGTGTGCTTCTACCATGAAGGTAACCGCCCCACCCACAAGGGTGAGCCCATGTTGTTGTAGCATTTGTGTAACTACATGTCTGCAATTTACTGGTGCTGCGTTAGCCATTTTAATTTATGGAATTCAGAGAAGGTAACTATAGTGGGGTGATCCTTTGAAAGGTTAAAGCGTGAACAACCAACAGACAAAAATAGAAGTTCCCTATTTAGTTGAGGAGGATGAATACCTAACACCACTGACGCCTCCGGTTTATTGGTGAGTAGGGTCTTTGGGCACACTTAAGAAAACGACTCGGGAGACCCATTAAATTAGTCCCCAAATCAGAACGGTGGTGGCGCCATGTCGCACGGTTCCTACTTTCTCAGTAAGACTGTGCGTTTGGGCAACAGAAGCTTCAAAACTATGTGGGACTGAGTCCATTCATACCATCAGAATATGTTGACCTAATTCCTGGCTAGGTTACAGTTCGCCATCTCGGCCCCTAAACTGACAGGGCATTGGATGGTGTCTGCAACCTCAGAACATGACAACCCTAATTCCCCCAAGGAAATTGTGGAAACAGATTCTACCCTTTCGCTAGTAACTCAGGCATGCCCAAAGGGAGACAAAAGAAGTACACGAATTGGCATTTCAAACATTTATTGAAGCAGTCGTACTCTTGTGTAAAATACGCGTGCTGCAATCATTAATGGAATGGCGCAAAACAATGTTACCAGCATTACAAGAATGGTGAACATAATGAATAATTCAGCCATCGTGCCTTCGCATTAGATTATATGAATACATATAATGGCACTCCTACCTAGCGATGCCTATCATAATCAGAGGGTGTGCGGGTCTGCCAGAATACCTTATAGTGGTCTAATTCCCCATTTACCTGCGGGCGTGTGTCATCTGACAGCCAGCATTGATGTAGAACAGGCCACCGTCCTCTTCAGGATGGTGTTGGAATTCAGCTGGGATAGAATTCAGGTATGGGGTGACATTTGACAATCCATTGAGATGCTCCTCTATCTAAAAGGATACATAGTGTTGTTTACTTAATAAAGTGCACGCATTTGTTCCGTGCCTGAGTCATGGTCCTGTTGATTCTATCTACCCAGAGCTGTCGCCGAACGGACAACAACAAACAAACAACATTTTGTGCAGTGTACTAAGTCCTTGTACAGAATGTTCTAATGCCAGATATATGCCTATGGAGAAATGTAATTGTAAGCAAACCATTTCTAAGTACATTATCTCAAGAGGGCGTGCAAGCAAATGTGTGTTACAAGTCATCGTCTAAAAAGATGTCAACTTTAAATGTAAGCATGCAAATTGGAAGTGTTTGTGTCCAGGGCCTATGTAACCTCACGACATAGCCATGGCTCCCTCTAGGGCTTGATGACTTCCTGCTGCACTACCTTGGGATGTAGACGCCACTCATGATTTGTCTGATGATTTCTGCACAGTTCATCTATTTGGCCATCAAGGAACCCAGCCAGGTGGTTGGCGACCAGGAAGGAGATCTGTTGTTCCAACCACATTTAAAGGCGCGGAGTCCCCTGGCACATGGCCCAGGATCCCCTGTTCTGCTTAAAGTGTTGTCTATGAGAACCTTTACCAGCTAGCATTTGATGGATGCCAGGAAGGCTTTGAGGCCCAAATGGACTTGAAGCTCCAAAATGTTGGTGTGGAGAGGACTCTGATCTCCACCTCGCCTAAGTGATCCTCCAACCCACTAGTGACCTGTCCATCACAACTGTGAGACCTGGGTTTGGGAGGGGAGGGAGAGCAGACTGCCACTTTTCCAGTCAGCATCTGAGAGCCCCCACTACAAATACAGAGTTATTTCCCTTATTACCTGAATGGAGTTGAAGAGGCAGCCCTGATGCTGACCCATTGGGCTTTGCGATTCCATTGCAGTGCTCATATATGTACCCTGGCGTTGTGGATGAAGAGAATGCATATGGCCAATAATTTTAAGAGCTCCATAAAGATTTAGGACTGATCCTGAACCATCTGGATCATACCCTGAAAGTCTTGCACTGGCTGCGGTAGAGGAAAGACACTGAATGTCACTGTGTCCAGAATTAAATGTAAGTCTGTAATCTGCAGATTTAGTACCTCACTTGCTCAGCCAGTCAGGAGGCTGCAAAGACTTTGCAGAATCTGGGTCATCGATTAGAAAGAACATTAACAATGGTAAGTAGCTTTTTCCAATAAAGGTTTCTATTGATACCTTACGTGAAACATTTCCAAACCACAGGATCAGTAATTGGGTCGAGGACACACACATCAGATTAGAAACAATTGGAAAGCAGCATTTCATCTCCATGTCCAAGCAATAATGCTTAAAAATGCTCTTGAACTATCTCGAATAAAGCATGAATTCAATAAGCCATCAAGCATGTGTTGAAAAGCTTCAGGGCCAAACTACCTGACACAAGGATTTTATCTCCGACACTGAATCTCTTCCACTCCTTATCAGGCAGAGATTTGCTCTGACAATGAATGCCCGAACATCCAGGAAGGATAAGTGGTTGGAAAACAGCGGTCTAAATGAGGTGTTTTAAAATTCACTGGTGCTTATCTACCCACCGCAGGCAGAGTGGGGCTTCTCCAAAGTGGCATTTATGATATCAAGGAATTCCTCATTAGATGGCTGCAAAGGCTTTGGTTCTTGCGATCTGGTCACCAGAATTACTGTGACAAGTCCAGATTTGCCCTACGTGATGTGTAGAGGCAACAACAACAACAAAAACCTGTCTATTGTGCAGATAGTCATTGTATATGAGACATGCTCTGCTGATATCAGAACTTCTAGACTGAGACCACTTCTGTTTTGATGCCCCATCTCCAAATGCTCTGCCAAGGTCAGTCTGCCTCGCGATCATCATCTTCATCCCTTGAGGGATACCTCGTGCAGGGCTTGAAAAATCCACTCGCCCACTCGCATTTGCGAGCCAGATTTAATAAGGATGAGCTATTTTTAGGTCCTACTCACCCTTTCTGGCGAGTAGGAAGACAAACTGGCTTTTGACCTCTGTCTCTGAAAGCAGAGCAAATGTGACAAGATAGCAAGATTTAAAGACATCTTTATTGCTCACAAAGTGAATGAGCAATAAAAATGCCTTTAAATCTTGTTAACTTGTCACATTTGCTCGGCTTTCAGAGACAGAGGTCAAGTGCATTACAGTTAGGTTGAGTAGATTTTTTAAGTTACTAGACCTGCAGGTCTAGTAACAATTTTTTGATTTTTCGAGCCCTGCCGTGGAGATCCTGAGTGCATCAAAGTCTGTACAGTAATAGTCAGAGAACCTGGCCAAAGCCTCAGATCTCATCACCATCAAGATGGTGGGGATTGTTTTGTTGCAGACACCGAACTAAACATCGCTAGTGCGGAGACTGGAGCAGTAGGCTTTTTGCATGGGCAGAAATGGACGCAAAAAAACCAAAGATGTCACGTTGTGACTGGAAGCCACAGAACTGGCGCCAATGCCGTCAGCATTTGTATACTTGTCTGCATCGAAGATAAAGTTTTAAAAGTAGCAGCTCTGGAAGTCTCAGCAGAGGTGTGGGGACTCTGATAGAAAATGCTCAACTTACCATCTCACTGAAAGTGGCCAACGTGCCTTCCTGAAATCCTTAGTCAATTCGAGAAGGACCACAGAGTGGAACAAGCTTCTTTGCAGCGGGTGCCAGTTTCAAAGATGAAGCATTAAGACAGCACCTCCTTGGCTTTCAAACGTCTGCTGTAGCATGAAAATTAGGAAGAGCGATTTTGTTCTATGGCGATGATGTCACTTCCGTTGTCGAAGCAAATGACATTTTGAAGCAAGTTCTTATTTGTAGCCATAAACAATGTGGACTCGGTTTATCAAACAAGCTGTTTGAACTATGCACTACAGCAGAAATGAGTGCTATGTATCTGTCTTATTTCCGGGTACTCATTTTGTCGTCTTTGGAAGAATGAAAGGTTGAGAGACCCACCGTTGGTATTGAAACCTGTAACCGTGGGGTCAAACACAGATCCTTGCATTAGTCCACTGAACCACTAGTGAAGAATTATTCTACAGACAATGCATCAAAATCTGCCTAAAGTTTGCTCTGTTTGGTTCACCTGGTGGCTGATTGTGCAAGGGACCAAGTAACAAAGATGGCAGCTGTGCTTCCGCTTTTACCATATTTAATGTCTTAAGTAGCTGTGACCCATTGCATTGTTTTACATAAGCACAGATTTGCTTATGTAATTGTTTAGATTACAAGCAGGCACACAAATATACCAAAGAAATAGTGGGATAATTATTTGCATGTTAAATACGAATCTTAGAGGGAAAGACTGAAGTTATTTAAAATGAGTACCGCACAGCACCTATTAGGCAAGCAATAGAAAGCAATTCAATTTGCGGACGTTACATAAGTGTTCATGTCTCAAATGTTTTTTTTTTTCAGGAGAGCCTCAGAGCTTGAGTGTGGATGGAAAAACTACCAAAGTACCTCTCAAAGGGCTCACCCCTGGTGCTCGCTACGAGGTGAACGTGATGTCAATACGAGGATTTGAGGAAAGCGAACCGCTGACTGGCTACGTTACCACAGGTAAGGCATGTCCCAATGTTCTGCAGACGGATACGGCCATAAGGTCTTTGTAAACATTCATACACAGCGCAGAGTAAAAAGGTAGTCGATAAGTGGAGGTGTGCTTCAGTGCTGGACAGCGAATACACCATTTTGCTCCAATGGAATGTAGTAGTAATGAAGTGACAAGAGTGGAATTACAATGTCCTTTTACAGTAGTTGTGTTTGAGGAATTGTGACATATGAAGGCACAGAGCAGTTTCTCTGGATTCTGCATGTGGTAGAATTAGGAGAATATTTATGAGCCCCTTGCACCGCCGTAGTGTCACTTTTTGTGAGCTCTGGTGGCGCAAATCACAAAATCATATTTCTGAGGTAACGCAAAGCCACTTTGTGTGGCTTTGATTGGCATCATAGATATGGACTAAGGCAAGGCAGCGCAAATCGTAGCGTTGCCTTACTCTGCATTAGGGAGGCGTTCCTTGGGCGTTGCGGTGGGTGTTCCCAAGCAACACCGATGGTTTATGACGCTTCCACAGATTTACAAAACCATATAAACCTGGGGAAGCACCAAAATTTTACACCTTCCCAGGGGAGTCGCAAGAAGGAGAAATGACTTTATTTCTCCTCATTTTTTCCTCATTCCATGGGTGTTTCCTCTTTCCATGTGTGCTGCATTCTGCAACACACATAGAAAGAGGAAAAAGCCTCCCAGGGTTGTTTTTGTGCAGGAAAGTGCCCCTTGCAGCACAAAAACAATCCTGCAGACAACACAGGCATCCTTGCCCCATGGTGCAAGCGTTTCTGCATTGGTGCTAGCGAAAGGGCACCAGCATTGGGGGAAAGGACAGGAATGCACCGTATTAGATAAATACGGTGCATTCCTGCCCTTTTACTTTGACGTAGGACAGCGCAACAAGGTGACTTACTGCGTCACCCTATGCCAAATCCCCATAAATTAGACCCTTAGTGTTTTGCAGTATCATTTCCGAGTAATCACTGAATACTCCGGGGCACATTTATCAAGGGTTTTGCGTTGCCTTTGAACCATGCAAGCGGGAACAGGTTGCCGCAAATACTATAATGAGATTTAGCAAGCCACGCAAGTCGCTGCCTTGCATTACTCTACCCCAAGGAGGCATTTCATGGGTGAATCGTGGATATTCCCACGCATCCACCCATGGATTCTGAAGCATTCCCAGATTTATCAACACTGGTGGACCTGGGAATGCAGCAGAATGTTACGCCTTCCCTGGGGCGTCGTAAAGAGGAGAAATATCTTTATTTCTCCTTGTTTTTCCTCTTTCTACGTGTGCTGCATTCTGCAGCACATATAAGAAAGAGGAAAAAGCCTCAGAGGATTGTTTTTGAGCAGGAAGGTGTCTCTTCCTGCACAAAACAAATCCTGCCTGTACCGCAGGCACCCTTGCACCATAGTGCAGGGGTGCCTGCGTTGGCACTAGGCAGCAGTTTGTATGGTAGCGCAGGCAGAGAGCGGGAATGCGCCAGTCTTGAAAATTATATGGCACATTCCTGTCCTCTCCCTTTCACGCAGCGTATCGTAGCAAGGTGTCTTTCGGCGTTGCGTGAAATATTGATAAATATGTCCCTACACTGGTATCAAGTAGTGTGTAGGGCAGCTCCACCACATCTCAATACTGTGCAGCTTACTTTCAGAGTATACATACTGCAGTTCAGGTTTGAACACAGTAACTCGGGTATGCTTTTACTTTAACTCCAAGCAGTTCAGTGTTGAGTAGCATTTCTGAAACGCGCTCAGTTTCATTGCCATTCAGTATTTCCTTTTGTTATTTCCATTAAGTCATCATTGTTATGTAACTTAAACGCAGAGTGCTCATGCCCAGTAAAGATGTTCTGTTATTTGTTGTGTTACATTATACAGTTGTACTGTATAGCACCCTGACGCAATAGGTGGCTAGATTATCGTTTTTGTGCTGAGAACAGGATGATCCTCAAAGTTCTCCAGAAGGTCAAGTGATCTTCCACTTAGACTGATCTGTGATGGTCTTTCCCCAGCTGTTTGTATCTTAAACTTGAGCAGCCAGACGGTAAGATTTCTGCAGGAGAATAAGGCATGTGTTCCTGGTATCAGACAATCTGGTTTAATCCACATGAGCAGTGCACTATGCAGAAAATCTTATAAAAATCATCCACTGTCTTCCAGGTTTTGTGTGACTCAACTTCAATCAGGTGCTAAAATAAATCACACCCACAGTAGAATTACAGTATTACTCAGTAGAGTATAAAACACTATGGCGACAGTGTAATTACATGGCTACCCCAGAGTACTGAAGTTCGGTGCAGACAAGTATGTCTCAGGTATACATGCCAAGTAACTCCTCTGTATTCAAGTACTGACTGAAATGCAAAAAATCTAACTATACAGTGTAACTGTAGCATAGGAATTTATGGAGTGGTAAACCTGCACTGTAGTGAGGGCAGTCAGTGCTTAATTTGTTCGGGTTGTTTCGGTGCTCGGCACCGGCACTGGCACTTAATTGTCGACCCTGATGCTTATGCGAGTCTGCCACATGGTGGCACAACAACAGGTGTTTATTAATTTATATCCGTTAAAAATTATTCATACCTGCTGCCAAAGCCATTCTTTCTTACAGCTCTGGGGACCTGGAATAATCAGAATTGTCACAACTGTAGGAGTGTGATGGTTAGTAGTTGTGTTGTTACTGTAGTTGGCAGTGCTGACTGAAGGCAGGTTCGATAGTATACATTATTGCGCATCGTCAGTGAAATGTAGCAAAACTTGACACCCCAGCGTGGTTCAAAGCTGGATAAAATACATGCAGTGCTGTCTCCCTGTAGTGTAGTAACAGAGCTACTCCAGCAGCGTTGCGTTAATCAGTGTTAATCCAGCATGAATACCATCGGCTTTACATCAGCGAGGAAACAGATGAGGGTCTTTAATATTTAATCATTTCAGTCAGTATGTTCAAAGAGCAGTGACAAGTATGTCAGTTATGTTACATACGATCACTGTATCTTCTGGACATCGACTGTTTCTTCAGTGTGACTCTGTACTCCAGGAAAATCTGTCTTTGCCCACATTACTTCCCTAGTTCTGTACTGAGCAGTTTAACTTCACTGGCTAAATAGCACAGTTTAGCACTGGGCTCTGTTCCTGCAGAGGTTGAGCAGTGACCTGTTGTCTAGAGTACAGCCTGTGTGAACTCACAGACTGTGAATTCGAATGGTGTCATGACATGTTTAATTGCATAGTGCACGACTCACCCTGGAGGGTATCCTGACGCTGAAACAGGAGCTGTATGTGCCAAGCTAGGGTCAGGGCTAGATGAAGAGCCAGGTCTTCAATTTCTTGCGAAATTCAAGAACTGAGGAGGAGGCGGTGATGTGCAGGGACAGGTTGCCCCAGGATTTACCAGCGAAGTAGGAGAAGGCCTGACTGCCAGATCTGCTTCTAGGGGGATCGGATTGTGTTGGCGGGTAGCTTTCCGGCTGAACGGAGATGTCTAGTAGGTTTGTAGACGTTTATGCCGATGTTGAGGTATGTGGGTCCAATGTTATGTGAGGCTTTGTATGTGTGCATGAGAAGTTTGAAATGTGCTTGTTTGTGAATAGGGAGCCAGTGGAGCTCTCTGAGGTGCGCTGTGATGTGAGTGCAGGCTGGGAGGTTGAGGGGGAGCCTGGGCGCTGAGTTTTGTATGGTCTGGATTCTTCTGGTCAGTTGAGTGTTGATTCCAGCATACAGTGCATTGCTGAAGCCCAGCCTGCTGTTGATGAGGGCTTGGGTGATGGTTTTGCGAATTTTGGTGGGGAGCCATTTGAAGGCCTTCTTGAGCATCTTGTGTCTGTGGAAGCAGGAGACGAAGCCTGAGTTCACTTGGTCCGTCATGGTGTGTTGGTTATTGATTACTATTCCATAGTTCTCGGCGTGGGTTGCCAGGAGGGGTGTGGGTCTGAGTTTGGCAGGCCACCAGGTGGAGTCCCAGAGTTCGGTGTCTTTGCCGAAGATTACTACTTTGGGCTAGTCTGTGTTGAGTTTGAGGCAGTTGGTTTTCATCCATCTGGCGACTTCGGTCATGCAGGCAGAGAAATTGGTCCGGGTGTTTGGGTGTTGTAATCATAAAATATGATGTTGACTCTGTGGGTGTCGAGGATGCTGTCAAGTGGGTCCATGTATGCACTGAATAGAGTGGGGCTGAGTGTGGATCCATGTTCTAACAGTGGGAACTCATCCCAATAGATGATTTCCTATCCCAGTATGGCCGAGCCCAAGGTCAGATCCTGACCTATCACGCTGTAGTGCGAACGTTTGGGGATTTATGGCAGAGTGGCCGGCAGGAGCCGAAGACTCATGGGGTCTTCCAGGCACTGGTAACACTAGGGGCAGCTAGGCACCTTGTGAAATGGCTCTACAGAGCGCAGTTAGAGATGGTCAGGAAACCCTTAGATCGGACGTGTGAAAAATGGGGCAAGATAATAGGGAGAGACCTATTGGACAAAGAATGGAGCCGGGTACTGGGGAGCCCGAAGCAAGTGTCCAAAAACACCAAATTTAAGGTCATCTAATTTAACTATATACACATGGCATATCTGACCCCTCACAGGCTGTGTATCATGTATGGGGGTGAAGACCGCTGCTGTCCTAGATGCAGAGAGCAGGATGCAGGGTTTGCCCACATGATATGGGGATGTACAAGATTGCGTGGCTTTTAGGAGTCAGTAATGGCCTCCATCAATAGGACACCGGCTCACACACTCCCCTGCTCGACGGAGGTCTGCCTGTTGGGCCTATTCCCCAAATCCAAGTCAAGAAAGATGGGATCCAGATTTGTGGGCCTGGCCCTGGTCCTAGCGCGAAGACAAATAGCGCTGACATGGATGGCGGCGATGGGACCTACAGTGGCGGCATGGGTAAGAAACGTTGACATGTGGGCCAAAGCAGAGGAGAGGGCATTACTGAGAGAGGACGCTCGAAGGATTCATCGCCGCCTGCTGGTGGGACTGTAAATGGAAGTTCTGAGAGCCTGGGATAGTAGAAATGAGGTAAACTCGGATGATAGTGTGGATGCGACCAAGAGTGCGCGATCACTCCCTGAGGCACTGCATGGACTATGTGAGGCATGTTTGGTGGGGGCGTCGGCATGAATGTGGTACCCCTACTCCCCCCATAGAACCACAATGATCCTTCACTCAGAGATATGTAAGCTTCCCCCCAGATTTGAGATCCGATCCTACAGAAATGTATGACAGGTAGACCCACTGGACGACACACTGTTAAAGTGTTTACAAAAGTTCGGTATTTATGGTTTTTGTATTGTCTGATTCATATGTCTGTAAAACGTGGGAATACTTGATACTCCCCGAGGGTCACCTATATGTAACGAGCAGTAGATTGTAGTATAATATGCGGTGGTTACGAAGTGCATCAATACAAAAACACATGAAGTGCGAACATGGAAACATAACATAAATGTATTTTGCATAACTGCGTAATAACAACGAAATGCGATAAGCTATTACTTTACTCATTTGATTACTGCTCTTGTGACTGCATAAAAGTATTTGAGTAGAAATGCTAATAAAGACATATTTAAAAAAAAGAGTGTGGATCCATGTGGAACTCTGCAGATGAGATCGACGGCATCCGAGATGACGGGGGCCAGACTGACCGACTGGGTGCGGCCTTTCTAGAAGGAGCAAATCTAGCAAAGTGCAGGACCTTGGAAGACGGCTTCTTGCAGGTGTTGGATAAGGATGGGGTGGGAGACAATGTTAACGGCCGCAGAAATATCAAGTAAGATGAGGGCCACGGTGTTACCTCTGTATATGATCATCCGGATGTCTTCAGTGGCGGCAATGAGGGTGGTCTCTATACTGTGTGTTGAGCCTGAATCTGAATTGAGTGGTGTAGAGGAGGTGCTTGACAGTGAGGTGGGTACCTAGGCATTTCTTTATGATCTTTTCCATGATTTTTGCAGGGAGATAGGCTGGTAGATGGCTAGCATCTTTTGGACTGCTGAGGATTTCTTGAGGAGGCAGAGTACTGTGGGGTGTTTCCAGGCATCCAGATGGGTGGCTGAGATGATTGAGTTGTTCACAATCAGGGTGATGGCTGTGCTGATGGGATCCAGTCCCATGAAGAAGATGTGGTGAGGGAAGGGGTCCGAAGGTGCTCCAGAATTTATGGAATGCATGGTTGTTGCAGTTTAGTGAGTGGTGATGATGGGCCAGATGGTCAGGGTGGTCTCTGGGTGTTGGGCAGGAGGGATGCAAGGATGAAAGGGGCCAGTTGGGGTTCAAAGTTTTCATAGATGCTGGTGATCTTATTGCTGAAGAATAGGGTCAGCTGAGTGCATAGGTCCTGAGAGGGGGTTACACTGGTGCAGCTTGGTGCCAGAGAGGTGCAGTTTTTTACTATGGCAAAGATATCCGTGGCGCTGTTGGTGCTTCTTTTGATGTGGCCATTGAGCGCGGAGTGTGTGATGGCTTTGATTTGCTGATGGTAGCTTCTGAGGGTGGATTTGTATGGACTCTTCTCGGTGTCGTTCTGAGTTCAAGTTGCTTGCAGTTGCATTTGCTGAGTCTGAGCTCTTTCGTGTACCAGCTTACTTGCAGTCTGGCTCTCACCACTTTGGTGGCTTTGAGAAGGGTCATGGCATCTGCTCAGGTGATCCAGGGGTTGAGGATGGAGATGGATTCAGGAAGGTTGTTGTGTCGGGCCAGTGGTGTAGGAGTTCAAAAGTCCTTCTGAGCTCTTGTTACAGTTGTGTTGTGAATATTTTGTGATTGTGTTTCTGCGGTGGTGTGCAAACGGTATGCTGAAGTTGATGATGGGTGTGGTCAGACCAGAGGGTCAGTGTGGGTTTGTATACTGTCATATTGCAGAAGCTGGTGAAGATGGAGGCCAGTAGCTGACCAGTAGCGTATGTGGGGCCTTCCACACGCTGGGTGAGTCCGAGTTGAGGAGCTTGGTTGTGTTGGGATCAGTGAGGTCTTCCAGGTGGTAGTTGAGGTCGCAGAGGAGGATGAAGGAACTGGAGTCAAGGATAGTGCTGCCTAAGTTGGTGTGTGGTCCTTGAGGGTGGTAGACGAGGGTGCCGCTCAGAGTGTAGTTGGGGGTGATGAGGAGTTTGAACGTCAAGTGTTTCATGTTGCTGGTGATGCTTTCCAAGGAGGTGAAGCATTGGATGGATTCTTTGAAGATGAAAGCGCTTCTGCCTGCAGGCCTGTTTATCCTGTCCTGTCTTGTGATCTAGTATCTAGGGGATTACCATAACGATGATGGGGCCCAATGGGAGAGTCAGTCAGGAAGAGCAGGTCCGGTGAACAGTCGTGTAGCAGATCTCAAATTTTTTTATGGCGTGTTTCACGACGGAGCGAATGTTGAGGAGTATGCAGGACAGGGAGGGGTGTGGTGTCTGAGGGTGGGGTGGGGTCGGGCATGTGTGGTAGAGTGTGTTGCATGTGTGAGTTGCTTCGGGGCGGAGGTGGGTGTGAGAGGGTGCATGTGAAATGGCAGGTGACACAGGAGAACGCACTTTCAGTGTTGGGCAACAAGGTGAGGCGGCAGCACAGGGAGTTGCGACAGGACACGGAGGGTCACAGTGGAGTAGTGAGAGGTGGGTGGGGGGAGGACCAGGAGATTGGGCGCAGGTGGGCATGCCGGTGGCACACCGGTGGTGCATTCGCTATGCATCCTCGCTGCAGACTCCATTAAGTGAAGACAGTTTGGTGGGAGACCAATGATATAAATTCCTGTGCAGATGGATGAGAAATCTAGTAATGTCACTTCCTGTGCAGATGGATGATGGGAAGCTTCAGTGTAGTTAACATGTGACGTAGTTTCTGCTGTAATGTGACCATGTGCCTTTAGTATGCAACAATGTATCACTAGAATTCTCTGCATGTATTTACATGTTTCACTGTGGTGATTGGGATTGTACAGTGACAGACCTCGGTAAAGGATCCCCTCTTGTCTTACAGTCCCTGACGGGCCGACAGACCTTAGAGCAATCAACGTTACCGAAACGTCAGCACTCCTGTTGTGGAGGCCAGCACTTGCCACCGTTGACACCTATGTAGTCACATTTAGCGCACACAATGGTGAGTAAAAGAGCCTAAACCTTTGTGCACTAATTGCCAATTAGTATGTATAACAGATTTTACTTGGCAAGAATGAATCTTTTGCTGAGGCATGGCAGAACCTCTTGTCGAGCATCTGTATTGATATGTTGGGTTTTGCTAATGGTTAACATAGTACCACGGATCAACCATAGCACAGCACATCTACCTATTTACCTTCTCAAAATGGACGTGCATCTTTTGCAATGCTAAAAAATAATTATTGATAATGTTCAATTTACTATTTAAATGCCAATAAAAAATACATGATACAACAATATTCATTCATTAAAACATTTCAAATACACTATTTTAAGTCTAAAGAAACATCAATAAGAAAAGCATAGGTTTAAGAGGATCAGATTTACTATTCTAACTACAATCCAAGAAACACTGGGGAGGGGAGTCACATTTTCTATTCTTACTCCAGACCAAAAAACAATGGGGCAAGTGAATGTACAGAAAGAAGGAGGGATTTACAATTTTAACGCCAGTCTAACAAATATTGGCAAAACTGAATATATGTTTGGGGAGCTCACATTTAATATTATAACTCCGGTCCAATCACCACTGGAAAAGTGCATATATTGTGTGCAGGGGGGGTTTAGATTTACAAATATTACTCCAGTCCAACAATTGTTGGATAAAATCCATATATTTGGGTGGGGATCACATACAGCTGTGATACGGGGGTGTTGAAGAGTTACATTTATTAATCTTACTCCAGTCTAAGAAACATTGGGGAAAGAGCCTATATCTGGGGAAGGGGGGAGAACGGGGTTAGATTTAATATTCAAACTCCAGTCTATAAATATTGGGGGAAGTGCATATATATATAACATAATTTACCATTTTAATTTCAGCACAACAAACATTTGTGAATGTGTTGGAGGCATCATATTTACTATTCTAACACCAACCTAACAAACATTGAATAAAGTGCCTACAATGAGAGGGTGGGGGAGGATTCATTTCCTATTCGAACTCCACCACAACGACCAATATTGGGGCAAGTGAATACATTTGGGAATCATAGTCAATATTGTAACTGCCATCCACAAACATAAAATATATTCAAAATAATCAAATCAATTAACAAACAAAAATTTTTAATTAAGAAGCGTAATGGGGAGAGGAGTTGGCCTAACGGCTAGGGCGGTCGACCTCGAATCTGGGGAACTGGGTTCAAGTCTCGGCAATGACGCTGAACATCCTGTGATTCTGGGCAAATCACTTAATCTCCCGTGCCTAACAAAAAATGAATGTGTCCTCATGTAATGCAACTGGTGCTATGTAAATCGCTCTGATACCCGATTCGGGTCAAGTTCGCACTATATAAAACTCTGTAAAATAAAAATAAAAAATTTAAAACTCTTATTTACCTAAATAGTTAAATACTATTTTTAAAATAAAAACATTTTATAAATAAGTTGAATTTTGAGTTTAAATATTGTAAATGTTTAAACAAACAAAATATTATACAATTTAAAATTCATTATAAAACATATTCTCAAAGAATGAATCTATACATTGAAATATTTCTGAATGATTGACACAATAACTTAAATATTCAAATAAAATATTAATTCCAATTTTAATAGACCATTAAATGAAATATGTAAAATGTACAAATATATTTCAATTGTAAATTTCACGTCAAATTATTAAATAATTTGATAAAAGATATATATTCCCCTGAAGCCCTCAAAAAGCACATATATGTGAGAAAATGAATATAAACCACTATGATGATAAAAACACAAAAATCATAACAATATTAAATAAGTACATTTTTAAATTAATAATAATTAAAAACCCACCCATTCATTGGAAAACATAGTATAAATCTATGATGCATTTAAACAAGTTAAAAAATAAATATGAACATAAGTTACTTACCTGTAAACTGTGGTTCTCCAGTATTGGTATCTTTCATAGATTCACATGCTTGAATCATTCCCCGTCGTCGTGGGAAGTGGGAGTCCCACGGTACATAGAATAGCAATACAGCAATAGCATAGCAATAGCATAGCTAAAAGAGCAATAGGAAGTATTGTAACATAGAAGTTAATAGGAAAAAATGTGTCACTTTAATAACTTGTCCAAGTCATTAGACATGGTCCAAACTCCAGCCAATCAGGCGACAGCACCCTCTGGAACCTTCTCCCCAGAGGCACAAGCTCTCAGATTTTCGAGCACAAGTGTGGCATAAGAGCCAAGAGAAGAGGGGAGCCTCTGAGGGGAGGTGGGTGGGTTGCATGTGAATCTATGAAAGATAGCATTACTGGAGAACCACAGTTTACAGGTAAGTAACTTATGTTCTTCTCCAGTATTGGGGTATCTTTCATAGATTCACATTCTTGAATCAGAGTAGATAGCAGTAATCCTAGAATTGTGTATGGGAAACCATATGTAAATCATAAACAGTGTACGAGAGAAATACATATACATATATTAGAGGATAGCCGTAAATATATAACATTTGCAAGAATACACATACATATATATATATATATATGTATATATATATATACATTCTGTGCAGGAGGAGGGAAGAAAACAGAGGCTCACCTTACTTAAAAAGATTACGTAGCACCGCTTGCCCCACAGCTGTGTCAGCATTGTTGGCAGCTTCCAGACAGTAGTGTTTGGTAAAGGTGTGCCTGCTGGACCATGTTGCAGCTCTGCAGATCTGACGAAGAGGCACACCAGCAAAGACAGCAGCAGAAGAAGAGACTGCTCTAGTAGAATGCGCTTTAACCGTTGCATGAAGTGGCTTGCCCGCTTGCTGATGACAAAAGGAAATTGCACCAGCTATCCAACGTGCAATAGTCTGTTTAGTTACTGGACGTCCTTTATGCATCCTGCCGTAGGCCACAAAAAGCTGATCAGTTTTACGGATACTGGTTGTCTTTTGTAAATAAAATTTTAAACATCTAACATCTAGAGAATGTAAAGTCTTTTCCGCTGGTGACTGTGGATTAGGGAAAAAAGTCTTTAAGATGACCAGCTCATTAAGGTGGAAATCAGATGGTACTTTAGGAATAAAGGCCGGATTAGTGCGGAGCACCACAGAGTCCTTGGTGAAGTGAAGAAATGGCGGTTTAATAGTAAAAGCCTGTATGTCACTGACTCGCCGAGCAGAAGTAAGAGCTAAAAGCAGCGATGTCTTCCAGGAGATGAATTTTAAATCAGCCCGATGAATGGGCTCAAATGGGGGCTTCATGAGTTGTGCCAACACAATGTTCAGATGCCAAGGCGAAGGCGGGCGTCAAATTGGGGGGAACATCCGAAATAAGCCTTTGAAAAATTGTTGAATAATTCTTGAAGAATAAAGAGAATTAGAACCATCCTGCCGGAATCTGGAAATTGCGGCCAGAAAAACCTTAAGGGTAGAGTGAGAGAGGCCGGATTTTGCTAATTGTAAGAAAAAAGGCAGAAGTTGCTCTGGTGTAGAATGAACAGGGTGAACATTAGAAGCTTCACACCAAAGACAGAAGCGTTTCCACTTGAGTTTGTAGGTTTTGACAGTGGAAGGTGCTCTGGCGTTAGCAAGGACCTCCCTGCAGTCCGAAGGGATAATTAAGTTGGCAAACTCATAGTGTTCAGGCGCCAAGCTGCTAATCGCAGAGATGTTGGATCCGGATGGCAGATCTGGCCGTGGTTCATAAAAAGAAGATTTGGTATTGGGAGCAGCAAAATTGGATCGCCCTCCGACAGAAGGAGGAGCTCCGTAAACCAGAACTGGCGAGGCCATCTGGGGGCTATGAGAAGAATGCGGCAGGGTTCTTTCCGCATTTTCCGAAGCACCCTTGGGACTAGAGGAATCGGTGGAAAAGCGTAAGCATAAATCTTTGACCAGTTCATCAAAAACGCATTCCCGCACGATTCTGGTTGGGGAAGCCAACTTGCGTAGAAAGGGCATTTGCAGTTCGAATTGGTCGCAAATAAATCCAGATTGGGGCGTCCACATAGCTGAAAGATGCGGTCCAGCGTTGGTTGATGAAGTTCCCACTCGTGGTTGGACGAGACCGACCTGCTCAGGGAGTCCGCTAGAATGTTGGACACTCCCGGAACATGGACTGCTGTTAAAGTGATCTGATGCTGAATCGCCCAATCCCAAATTTGCTGAGCTTGTAGGGATAGCAAAGTGGATCTCGTGCCCCCTTGTTTGTTCACGTAATGCATGCCTGTTGTGTTGTCCGTCCGGATCAACACTGAAGCTCCGTGAATGAGGGTGCGAAAGGATTTCAGCACCAGGAATATCGCTAGCAACTCCAAGAGGTTTATGTGCCAAGTTCGTTGGTGGGTGTCCCATTTTCCCTTGACTGTGAGGCCTTGAACATGCACTCCCCACCCCTCGAGGGAGGCGTCTGTTGTGAGGATGAAATTTGGAGCATCCACTACAAACGAACGGCCTGCTGAGATGTTTGGGATGCGAGTCCACCATAGCAATGCTCTTCGTATCTGAGATGTGATGTTGATGAGATCGTCGAAGGACCCTGAAACTTGTTGCCATTGGATGTCGAGTTCCTCCTCTAAGGGTCTCATTTTTAGGCGACAGTTGGGAATTAGGGGAATACAGGAAGATAGCATCCCCAGAAGCGACTTGAACTGTCGAACAGAAACAGACTTTTTTGTGCGCAGGAGGGTTGCCAGTTTGCAAATCCGCTGTTGTCTTTCTTTTGAGACAAATGCCCTTGTTTGCTGTGTGTCTATGATGGCCCCCAAGAACGTCCTCACTTGAGAGGGGTTGAACTGAGATTTCTCCAGATTGATGGACAGACCCAGAGATTGGAAAAAGAGACCGGCATGATAGAGTGTGTCTGGTTGCGACTGCGAACGACTGCGCCTTTATAAGGCAGTCGTCGAGGTAGGGAAATATTTGGACGCCAGCTTGACGAAGATGTGCTGCCACCGGTGCCAAGACCTTGGTGAACACTCTGGGCGCAGAGCGAAGGCCAAAGGGAAGGACCTTGAATTGAAAGTCTCTGCCAGCCACTCTGAAGCGCAGGAATTTTCTGTGTCTGGGTAGGATAGGGACATGAAAATAGGCATCTTGAAGGTCCAGTGTTGTCATCTAATCCCCCTGAGATAGTAATTGAAGCACTTCTTGGAGAGACAACATCCAGAAACTTTGCTTCTTGAGGAATTTGTTGAGGGAACGAAGGTCCAGAATGGGGCGCCACTCCCCCGATTTTTTCTTGATGAGGAAGAATCTTGAATAGAAGCCTGCACCCCTTTGTAGATTTGGTACCACTTCGATCGCTCCCTTCCTTAACATGAGATTGATTTGGCATAAAAGTTCCTTCAGATGGGCAGGAGGAGGACCTCTGGGAGGAGAGTTTGGAGGGAGTTTCACAAATTCCAGAGTGTGGCCTCTGGACACTATGGGGTCGATTCCGATTCGGGCCGGAAAAAGCACCGACCGACTCGGATCCGGAAAAAATACCGACCGACACGTACCAGTGGCGCCCGACACGCCAAGTACGATGCAAGCCGCGATAAATCCGACCGACACGTCAGGAAACCAAGCCGACCGACCGACCCGCTCGGAAAATAGCAATCCGGCCGGAAAAACACGCGAATCCAACCGACCGACACGCACCCGGAACAAATCCGACCGAATCGTACCCGCCAACTCCAACCTGCAAAGTACGATGCAAGGCGCGAAAAACACGACCGAGTCGGACGGAGGACAAGCCGTACGACCGACACGCATACAAAACCGAGCCGAAGCAACACAATACACCGCGACCGACGCGTACGCAGCATACAAAACTGCACAAACACAGCGTGAACGAAACGGAAAACACCGTACGAGACCAATGCAGGGTCCGACTCGGTCACAAGAACGTTTCCAACATACACAAACAGCACAAAGGAAAAATCAACCAAAAAAAGGCCAAACAAGCAATTACCAAGCCAATAAATACTGGGGGGTGGGGACAGAGAACAAAGACACACCAACAACTCCACCTATATAAAGGACACAAATCACTACCATGAGCCTTTGCAAATGCCATTCCACTGCCAGCACCCAAGAGAAAGCAACCACACACCCACAGCTCATCCCTCACACAAGCCACACACCAGCAGCACACCAACAAATACCTACCTCACATACACCCAGCACAACACACACCCACACACCCTCACCTGCACACCAACACACACAGCACCCACTATCACCACCCATCACCATGCCCCCCAAGAAGAATCCCAAGTTCCTAGATAGTGAATTGGAAGTCATGGTAGACGAGATCCTCAGGGTGGAGCCACAGCTGTTTGGCACTCTGGTCCAACAGACCCCCATGTCGCAGAAAACCAAGATGTGGGAGAGGATCATCAACAGGGTGAACGCCCAATCACCATGTCGGCGCACAAAGACCGACATCCAGAACAGGTGGTATGACGTGCGCAGGAGGGTCCGGGAGCTGCTCAAGAAAGACTACCACCTGAGCCAATACACCGGCAGTGGCCCTCCTGCCAAGCCAGTATACCTCAGGCCCTGGGAGGAGAAGGTGCGGGCCATCCTTCCGCCAGTGAGCGTATATGGACTAGAGGACATCCCAGAGCCTGGTGAGTACACAACAAATGTACACAATAAACTGCCACAAAACACACACATCACTGTCAAGGGGAGAGTCAAACCATGCACTCATAGCAATTACACAGCAACTAGAACAGAATCATCCCAAAATGTGTATGTCAGTCAGATAAACACAACACATGCCATCAAAAAAGTCACATCCAACTGTGCCAACACATGTACAAACACAACCACAACTACAGCTAGGCAGTGGCACAAATAGAACTAACACACACATCCACACATGTAGCCACCACAACAACACCAACACACAGTGAAGACCACTCAAAGGAAGGAATTCTGTGTATGCTGGCCAAGTCAGTGTAGCCAATAGCATCATGGGAGTCGCACTCACACATATTGCCCCCCCCCCACAACTGTCCCATCAACACCACCCTGAACCATGCTCACATCACAGGGAGTGGAGAAGGACTCACAAGATGGCTGACACTGGCTACTGCTGTGGGGAGCACAAGGCTCTGCTGCCAACTGTGCACCAACAAACAGCAGGACACCACTGACTGACATCCTGAGAGACAACTTACACTCCCTGCAATGCAAGCACGTTCCATGGTGGGATATCTGGCTGGCTGGCTGGGTGGGAAGGGGGACTTGCAGCACTGACCATAGTCACCAGCACCTCCCCTCACACCCCCCCCCAACACAAACTCCACAGTACCCACCTGGTAGAATGCAATGCCCTCCATCCTAACACAAGATCCCACAAAGCACCACCACCCTGGGTTATGTTGTGTGAAGCACAGGGACACTCTTGGGACTCTTAGCCAAACAACTGCCAGGACAACACTCCCAGCCATCCTGTCAGCACAGCCAGCCCACCCCACAGGGAAGCAGAGTCAAAAGGAAGGAAGCATGGGCATGCTGGGAAGGGGGTGGAGGCAATAGCATGATGGGAGTCGTAGTCACAGCTCTACATCCCCCACCACATGGCCCAGCAAGCTCACACTCACGCATGCACATCCCACAGAGAGTAGAAAGGCCCATCAAAGATGTCTGACACTGTTGCTGTGTCGTGGGGAGCACAAGGGCATGCTGGGAACTGCACATCAACCAACAGCAGGACACCACTGACTGACATCCTGAGAGACAACTTCCACTCCCTGCAATGCAAGCACGTTCCATGGTGGGATATCCGGCTGGCTGGGTGGGAAGGGGGACTTGCAGCACTGACCATAGTCACCAGCACCTCCCCTCACACCCCCCCCAACACAAACTCCACAGTACCCACCTGGTAGAATGCAATGCCCTCCATCCTAACACAAGATCCCACAAAGCACCACCACCCTGGGTTATGTTGTGTGAAGCACAGGGACACTCTTGGGACTCTTAGCCAAACAACTGCCAGGACAACACTCCCAGCCATCCTGTCAGCACAGCCAGCCCACCCCACAGGGAAGCAGAGTCAAAAGGAAGGAAGCATGGGCATGCTGGGAAGGGGGTGGAGGCAATAGCATGATGGGAGTCGTAGTCACAGCTCTACATCCCCCACCACATGGCCCAGCAAGCTCACACTCACGCATGCACATCCCACAGAGAGTAGAAAGGCCCATCAAAGATGTCTGACACTGTTGCTGTGTCGTGGGGAGCACAAGGGCATGCTGGGAACTGCACATCAACCAACAGCAGGACACCACTGACTGACATCCTGAGAGACAACTTCCACTCCCTGCAATGCAAGCACGTTCCATGGTGGGATATCCGGCTGGCTGGGTGGGAAGGGGGACTTGCAGCACTGACCATAGTCACCAGCACCTCCCCTCACACCCCCCCCCAACACAAACTCCACAGTACCCACCTGGTAGAATGCAATGCCCTCCATCCTAACACAAGATCCCACAAAGCACCACCACCCTGGGTTATGTTGTGTGAAGCACAGGGACACTCTTGGGACTCTTAGCCAAACAACTGCCAGGACAACACTCCCAGCCATCCTGTCAGCACAGCCAGCCCACCCCACAGGGAAGCAGAGTCAAAAGGAAGGAAGCATGGGCATGCTGGGAAGGGGGGTGGAGGCAATAGCATGATGGGAGTCGTAGTCACAGCTCTACATCCCCCACCACATGGCCCAGCAAGCTCACACTCACGCATGCACATCCCACAGAGAGTAGAAAGGCCCATCAAAGATGTCTGACACTGTTGCTGTGTCGTGGGGAGCACAAGGGCATGCTGGGAACTGCACATCAACCAACAGCAGGACACCACTGACTGACATCCTGAGAGACAACTTCCACTCCCTGCAATGCAAGCACGTTCCATGGTGGGATATCCGGCTGGCTGGGTGGGAAGGGGGACTTGCAGCACTGACCATAGTCACCAGCACCTCCCCTCACACCCCCCCCCCAACACAAACTCCACAGTACCCACCTGGTAGAATGCAATGCCCTCCATCCTAACACAAGATCCCACAAAGCACCACCACCCTGGGTTATGTTGTGTGAAGCACAGGGACACTCTTGGGACTCTTAGCCAAACAACTGCCAGGACAACACTCCCAGCCATCCTGTCAGCACAGCCAGCCCACCCCACAGGGAAGCAGAGTCAAAAGGAAGGAAGCATGGGCATGCTGGGAAGGGGGGTGGAGGCAATAGCATGATGGGAGTCGTAGTCACAGACATTGCTCAGCCTCACAACTGGCCCATCAACACCACCCTGAACCATGCTCACATCACAGGGAGTGGAGAAGGACTCACAAGATGGCTGACACTGGCTACTGCTGTGGGGAGCACAAGGCCCTGCTGCCAACTGTGCACCAACAAACAGCAGGACACCACTGACTGACATCCTGAGAGACAACTTACACTCCCTGCAATGCAAGCACGTTCCATGGTGGGATATCCGGCTGGCTGGGTGGGAAGGGGGACTTGCAGCACTGACCATAGTCACCAGCACCTCCCCTCACACCCCCCCCCAACACAAACTCCACAGTACCCACCTGGTAGAATGCAATGCCCTCCATCCTAACACAAGATCCCACAAAGCACCACCACCCTGGGTTATGTTGTGTGAAGCACAGGGACACTCTTGGGACTCTTAGCCAAACAACTGCCAGGACAACACTCCCAGCCATCCTGTCAGCACAGCCAGCCCACCCCACAGGGAAGCAGAGTCAAAAGGAAGGAAGCATGGGCATGCTGGGAAGGGGGGTGGAGGCAATAGCATGATGGGAGTCGTAGTCACAGACATTGCTCAGCCTCACAACTGGCCCATCAACACCACCCTGAACCATGCTCACATCACAGGGAGTGGAGAAGGACTCACAAGATGGCTGACACTGGCTACTGCTGCGGGGAGCACAAGGCCCTGCTGCCAACTGTGCACCAACAAACAGCAGGACACCTCTGACTGACATCCTGAGAGACAACTTACACTCCCTGCAATGCAAGCACGTTCCATGGTGGGATAACTGACTGGGTGGGTGGGTGGGTGGGAAGGAGGTCTGGCTGTCAACCAAACACAATCAATGCAGACCATGTTCACACCCCAGAGAATACATAGAAATGCCCAAATAATGCAGGACAATGTGCCACACCAATATCAACCCCTGACTGTGACGACTTAGGACAATACAATGTACAGGCCCGCACCCCGAGGCACAGTCACAACTGTCAGGTGTGTCAACCACTGATGCCTGCAGAAACATGACATACATTGTTTGTGTCTCCCAAAAACAGGTGATGATAGGGACACAGCAGCAGACGCTGAGGAGTCCCAGTCCCAGGCTCAAGAGGATGCCGAGCTCACTGGCGTCGTACAGCCTCTGTCCTCCTCGGACGATGAAGAACAACCTGGCACATCCGGTGCAAGTCAACATGCTGCACCAGCAGGACCACCAGCTGCAGCACCAGCAGGTCCACCAGCTGCACCCCCTGCACCCACCCCTCCAACGACTGTCACCACGAATACCATCCCTGCCGACATGGACAGAATAAGGAACAACACCAGCGCAGTGACCCTGGACCAACCTGGGGCCATGGACACCACCACCACCACCAACCCCCAAGGTGGACCAGGGTTATCTGTGCGTGCAACTGCACACACTGCACATGTCAGCAGGGGTGGTGGGAGGGGTGGGAGACAGAGGTCGCTGCTTGCAGACGTTGCTGGTGTGCATGAAGACCCACAACTGGTACGCATAGCTGATGCGTACCAGTCCAGCACCGGAGAGCTCAGCCAGGTAGTGGGGCTCCTCAGAGACATCAAACAGCAGCAGGCTGCCCATCATGCCCGCTTGGACTCCCACATGTCCCATGTGGAGTCACACATGTCACGTGTGGACTCCCACATGTCACGTGTGGACTCCCACATGACCCGCGTGGAGTCCAAGTGGGATGTACTACATGAGATGACGGCGGTGCACAGGGACATTTTACAATGCCTCCGCCAGATGAACAGCAACCAGTCCACACCTCCCTGTGTGCCAACAACATCTGGTACCGAACAAACTGCAACTGCCACAGGGAGGGAGGAGGACTCTGGCGGAGAGTCCCCTGCACCGCAGCAGCCTGCACTTGAGGGCCCCCCCCCAAGAAGAGGGGTCGTCCGAGGAGGGGAAAGTGAGAGGCTGATGGCCAAGCGCAACTCCCAGGAAGCCTGAACCTGTTCTGGATTTTCGCCTTTGTGCACAGACTGTTCACCCTGTTGATGGCAACACTACTCCCACACATTGCATGGGGAGTACAAGTTGGAACAATGTGTCAGACAACTGTGGCCCCGATACTGGGGATCCTGTCTACCTGGACTTTCTATTCATCTAGGAACTTGGGATTGCAAGATTCATGTACAGCACAATCCATCCTATGCACTATTATCACAGATGTATCACAATAAACACAATAATACACCATACTTGCCTCTGTCGTGATTCCAACGTGGGTACTGTTATGGGGATGATGAACAACAAAATTACACTGTGTATGCGAACTGCAACAGCAAGGACAACACAGGCATGTGAGTACAGGCAACGTGACACATATGAGGGAGACACACCACCAGGGCTACACAACACATACACACCTAGGCCATCTGACTCATTGCCTACACTGATGTTGCCAGGGAAGACGGTGCAATGCACAGACACCACACCCATTCCCAGTTGTAGTCAAGTAGCCCACAGGTGCAGTAAGCAAATGGCAGTCAAATGTGTGACCACAGACAACGCACATCACTAAGTGAAGCACAGGTTTATTACACAGTAGCAACATGCCGTAACCACTACAGATGCAAGGTAACCCCACCTGGTAGCGGGCACACAGTCAACAACTGTAGACAGAAGGAAGTCCATGGGTGTGGCGCACATCACCTGTAGGGACACAACAGCTACCAGCCTGGATGTGCAATCACGTTGTCGGTGGACACAGTTGACCAAACGAATCTGAAAGTACCCTGTGAAGGACAGAAATGACACACAGTCAAAAGCAATGGAGTACAGGACAGAACAGCAAAACTCATGCACAATACATGTTACAAGATACCCACCCAGAACCAAGTTAGCATGTCAACACTGTTGGGGAGTACAGCCCACCTGTCACCACACATCGCAACACACATCCAGTCAAGTAGCCCATGGACACACTCCAACAGCACCAGAGCACCACCCACACATCATGCCAACTCACATCATTCACATGACACCTCAGGATACTCACATTCAGCTAAAGAAGTTGGTGATGAGCTGTGTGCGGACATCACCATCACCATCATCATCATCATCGTCACTGGCATCGTGGTCCAGGCCAGGATCCTCCACAGGTGGCGGATGTTGGTCATCGTCATCCTGGATGAGAGGCAACTCCTTCCGCACTGCCAGGTTGTGGAGCATGCAGCAGACGATGATAATCTTGCACACTTTCGCAGGGGCATATGGGAGGGACCCTCCGGTCTTGTCCAGGCAGCGGAAGCGGCTCTTCAGGAGACCAAAGGTCCGCTCAATCACTCTCCTGGTCCGACCATGTGCCTCATTGTAGCGCATCTGGGCAGGTGTCACAGGGTTCCTGAGGGGTGTCAGCAACCACGGCATGTTGGGGTATCCCGAGTCACCTACGGACAGACAAGTGCACATCAGCTGACTTGGAAAAGTGGGCGGAATACTACAGATCAGATCACACACAATGGCACAAAGTCAGTACACACCGACAAGCCAGGCACGCTGGTTCTGCATCTGTGCCATCAACCTGGGGATGCGACTACTCCTCATCACAAAGGCATCGTGTGCTGAACCAGGGAAACGGGCACACACGTGTGTGATGGTCATGTCTGCAAGACACACCACCAGTGCATTGACCGAGTGGTAGTGCTTGCGGTTCCTGTAGGCCTGCTCCTGGGCCTGTGGTGGTACCAAAGCCACATGTGTCCCATCAATGGAGCCAATGACATGCGGCATCCTCCCCAGGGCATAAAAGTCACTCTTCACGTCAGTGAGTCGTCGCAGTCTAGGGAAATAGATGTACCGGTTCAGGAAGAGCAACATTGCCGCCAAGAAATCGCGGAGCACACGGCTGAACATGGTCTGTGACATCCCACCAGCAGACGCCACAGTATGTTGGAAGGTACCGGTGGCAAAGAAGTGTAGGGCTGCCATCACCTTCACCTTGGGGGTCAGCGCTGTAGGATACGGCCGGCCAGGCTGCAAATGTGGGGACAACTGCACTGCCAAATCCTCAATCAGCTGCCTGGTGAAGCGGTACCGTCGGATGCTGTCCCGTTCCACCATCGTTGCCAGGTCTGGGAATGGCCGATGGACAGCAGGAGCCCTGCAGTGCAGAGGAGAAGTAAGCAAGATCGTCAGTCACCCCACATATGCGGCATTGAACACACTCAAGATCCCAACATACATCATCATGAGGCACAACTACATGAAGTGTGCAGTACCGGAACGACATGTATGGTACATACATGGCCAACATCTGTCAACACGGTCCTACAGGTGGCATCAATTTGTCCCAGGTTGGCCCATTGGATATCATGATGCTGTGTCACAGTCACCCCCCAGTGACATGTGAGGACAGATGTGCCCCAGGCACCACAGCTCAACGACAGGCACATTCCCAGGGACCCTGTAATGCCACATGGACACTGGCATCACCTGGAGTATCATGTGTACACCACAACAAAACAAACATGACCCCCACAGGTAGTGGCCACACTTGCCATGGCAGGAGAGCCATGGACGTCTGTGACACACACGCACAACATCAGAGTCCATGCACACACAACGTGGATGTGGAGACTGTCTCCCATTGTGCACATGAAATCAGAGACATTGTAAACACTACATGCACAAAGACTGTGGAGGGCCATCACTATTGTGCCACTGGGACACCCTGGCTCAAACATACCGTCCCACATGGGACTCACGGGGTATGTGACATGACATACACAAACACCACTGTGAAATGTGACCATGGCACATGCACAGATATGAACAGTTGCACATCACAGTGGTCACGTACACGTAACACCCAGGATCCTGTCCCCATTAACACGTGCACAGCCTGGGGGTGGCTGCCCACAGGTGACACCCACAGGACAACATGTACACCAACATACACACAATAGGAAATGCAGCCTTACATGCCTTATGATAAGGTTTGGACAGGCTGTCGTGATGTAGGTGTGCCCCTCACTCCCTGGGAGCTATCTGTGGCTGGCATATGTCCATCTGAGACAGGCATGCTGACATATGCCAGTCACATGTACAGTGATGCGTTGAACAGCAATGGACCGATCGGTGCCTCCGGCCGGCCCATTGCTTTCAATGTGTGCGGGTACGCGTTGTACCCCTGTGCGCGTTGTACTGCAATGGACCGATCGGTGCCTCCGGCCGGCCCATTGCATTCAATGTGTGCGGGTACGCGTTGTACCCCTGTGCGCGTTGTACTGCAATGGACCGATCGGTGCCTCCGGCCGGCCCATTGCATTCAATGTGTGCGGGTACGCGTTGTACCCCTGTGCGCGTTGTACTGCAATGGACCGATCGGTGCCTCCGGCCGGCCCATTGCATTCAATGTGTGCGGGTACGCGTTGTACCCCTGTGCGCGTTGTACCTCAATGGACCGATCGGTGCGCACCCATTGACAATGGGCTTGCCTGGCAACGGACGCGTTTTCGAATATTCGAACGAGTCGGTTGCTGGAAAATCAGTTGGTCACCCACAACAATGTTGCAAAATCATGTATGTCATGAAGTTGAAATTTTGAAGGATGCTGTGGGCGTGTTTTGGTGCTGCTATTCCATGGATTGGCCAGATTCAGAAGATGCAAACGACTTGGACCTATCACTTTGGACACAAGGGACAGTATCTGCCTCTCCAGCACATATATATTGCTGCATGTTCCCCTGAGAGCCCACTTGCCTGCACTACATGCTCCAGGACGACATCTGCCACTGCACTGCTGCTGTCTCTGCCCCTCTGGACCCTGCAATGGCACGTACTGTGGAGAGAGCCCCAGCCTTCAGCCTTGAAGAGAACCAGGCCCTGCTGGACAGCCTACTTCCACAGTACAGCAAGCTGTATGGGACACCAGGGGAGCAGGTGAGTGTTCTGTGCACTGCCTTTCTGAATGTGCATTTTGTCTGACTAGCAAGGCTGAGAGTCAGCACACCACTGGCTAGCAGGCTCACTGAGTAGTTGTCACCCCCCATAGTGTGTAGTGACTTGCACTGGACAGGTATGGTGCAGTGACAGTGCTTCTGAACAGGGTTTTACTCCCCATGCTATGATACCATGTAGTGACTTCTGGAAAACTGTCCATGGGCAGCCGTGCACTGCCTGGGTACACCATGTGCCCCTGTGATTGCGACATGTATATGCAACTGTGTCATGCACGGATATGTTGCATGTGTAATAATGGCCTTATCACTTTGTCATCCTGACAGGCTTCTGCCCATCGGAAGCATGAGATATGGAAGGACATCGTCCGGGCTGTCCGGTCCGTGGGGGTCTACAAGCGCCGGATCCGCAACTGCCAAAAGAGGTGGCAGGACCTTCGGGGCTGGACCCGGAGGATTGCACGGGTCCAGCTGAAGCTGTCGCCTCCTCGCAGGAGGGGCGGAACACGGACCCTGACCCCCCACATGCTCAGGATCCTGGCGGTGGTCTTTCCAGACCTGGATGGGCAGCTGAAGGCCAGAGAGCAGCAAGGAGGGGGTGAGTCAAAGACTGCACTGTGTACTCTGTCTAACATGTTATGTGCCCTCCTCGGGCCAGGTTGAACTGCCACAGTACAGCAGTCATGTTGTCCAGGAGCCATGTCCCTCTATTGTGCACTGCCCACTCCTCATCTGATACCCAGGTGTGGCCCTTACATGCAGGGAATTCTGTCACTTAGGACTGTGTCCTTGCAGTTTGCTTGACTCAAGGTGGGAGACAGCATCTGTTTCCCTGACTCTGTGGTGGGCATCATGGGTGGGTCCATTGCTTACACAATGCCTGTATTCTGACATGTATTCAGCGTGTTACTTTGATCTGTGGTCCAATTGCTGAGCTGATCCACCACATGTGGCTGGGGTACCTGGCACACACCCATGCTGCGGGTGGGAACAATGTTTGGGCCCCAGGAGTATGTATATGACGTGTGTCACACATACTTAGCCAGCTGCCTACAGTCCAGGGCTCATCCCTCATTCATGTGGGGCTGGACAGTCATGCCTACTCCAGGCCATACAATACACTCTGTACTCCCACTCCCGTGTATCAGAGGACACATTGTGCACAGTGTTTTGACCCCTCAGGTGTCTGCCTCTGTGTCAGTGTGCTGTGGATTAGTCGCCAGGACTGCTGTGGAGTTTCTTGGTAGGGGCTCAGCATGCCACTGGAGATGTGACCATAGGAGACGATACTTGTGTGACACATAGGTGTCTGATCAGCTGCCCATGCAGACTGGGGCATGTAAATGTGAAGTTCAGGCAGCTGTTCCCCATGCACAGCAGAGTGTGAGGGGCTCAGGTTCAGAGGGTAGTGTCACAGGTCTCCCATATGTCCAATAGGTATGACCTGGACAGATGAGGGTTAAGAGGATGTGTTGTGGGGGGGATGTACATGTGCACTTGTGCAGCTCCAGGACTTGCATTCCCCATGACCTACTATTGTGACACAGTGCAGAGTGTTGTTGTCTGGCTGCAAAGTCATACATCACTGAGACAGTGATGTATGACTTTGCAGTCATGCCTCCGCCATGGCATGTGTCTACTGATTGGTGATCCTGCAGGGGAGTGACATGTGCTACATGCACACCATAGTGGCGCTGGCTATCAGGACATGGGTGCATCATGGTGTCTGTCGCTGGAATGCATCACATGCATTTCCTATTTGACTCTGGGCATCCCTTACATCCGTAAACCTGTACTGACTCAGTGGCAAGAGCTGTGATGTGTCCACACCGTGTCCTCTGCACTGTCCAACTACTGTGTACTTGGTGCATGTGTCAACACTGGGGTGTTGCAATCCAACAGACACCAGACAGATGGGTGCAAGGCCATGTGGGATGTGAGTGCCATGCTTGGCATCAGACTGACAATTGACTTCTCCTGTTCAATTAGGGCACTTTTAGCAATGTACAACTAATGATGCCAGGGCTTGCTCTGTAATGTGCTGTGCTCACAGTGGTGTGTGCGTTTGGTGCAGGTGACTGATGTCTGTCTGTTTCCCCATTGTTTGCAGATACATCCACGGCCACGGAAGGGGACAGCTCCACGGACCAGGAGGAGCCGGAGAGCCAGACTGGGTCAGCAGCCGAGGAGTGGTCGGAGGGACCCAGTGGCACGGAGGGCGAGGGGAGCCACACCGAGGAGTCCTCAGCAGCATCCACCTCAGCTGAGGACCAGAGCAACTCGGAGGATGACTCCCTTGTGGAGGCGGGTGTCAGCAGCCACCACACCCCAGCTAGTGTTGCTGTCCCCGCCACCACCAGCACCACCACCGCCCTCCCATCGGCTCCCATTCCCCAGGTCCGTGGAGGCTCCCATGTCCGGGAGCGTGTCTCCTTTGGGCCAGGCACCGCACCCCCTGCCCCTGTGTCCCCTGCTGCCCTGAGTGAGGAGTCTGTGTACCTCCTTCGCCAGCTCCATGTAGGGCAGACAGCCATGCTGAGTGTCCTCCATGCGCACACCGCGCTGTTGACTCAGCTGGTGTCGTTCATGGAGGGCATCTCATCGGGCATGTCTGACCTACAGAGGGGCAATAGGTCCATGGACTCCTCCCTGACGGCAGCAGTGTCCCTCCTCAAACGGTCCCTCACCCCTCCTGCCTCTGCTCCATCCACACTCCCCAGCACCTTACCCATCCCAGGCACACACACACTGGCACAGGCACACACCAGCACACACACATCCAGCACACTGACACACACGCCAATGACAAAACGCACACGCACGCACATTCAGGGGACTGAAGCCAGACTCACAGGGGATGGGGCCCTGGAACACACACACGCATCCACATGCACTGCGCAGTCCTCAGTTCCCTCTCCCTCCAAAGCACCCTCCCTTGCCTCACCTGCAACCCCAAAGTCACAGCAGCTCTTCCTCTGTGACCTCGGCCTCTTCCCCACCGATGAAGCTGCTCCAGCATCCCGGGGGAAGAGGAAGCCCACCCACACGGAGCAGAGTGCCCCTCGCCCCCGGACACCCTCCCCCAGGCGCAGACGGACTGAGGCCCCCACCCGCAAGTCCCCCGGAGTGCTAAGAGCAAGACCCCGCCACCACCCTGCAGCTCAGGCACAAGGTCTCCGTCCTCCATCCCTCAGGCCCCCACTGCACAGGTGCCCCCACCACACCCTGCCCCAGGTTCCCCCACCCACAGATATACCATCCCCAAGATGCTCCGGCCTTCTCCCCCTGCCACTTGCTCTCCCAGCACCACACCCCCCGCTGCGCTTGTCTGTGCCACTGATGTGGTGAGGGTGTCCCCCCTCTGTCCAACCCACCTTGCCTGTTCCCCATTCTCCTCCCCTGGAGGTAGGCACTGCAGTGGAGTCCACTACCGCCCTGTCTGACTTGGGCACTGCAGTGGCGGACCTGTCCACCCCATCTGCAGGGTCCACTGCAGTTGTGCCGGCACCCACGACATCTGTGTCATGCCCCCCAGTTGTGCCGGCACACACCATGTCAGACACCTCCACTGCAGTTGTCAGTGGCTCTCCTGCACCCACCACCCCTTCCCTGACTCCCCCTGGTGAGCCCTGATCCTGTCCCTGCGGTGCCTGGCCTGCCCCCGGTTGCCCCTCCTAGTGGATTGTCCCTGGTATTGTGCAGGCATGCGTAGGGTGACATCTGCCAGTGTCACCCTGTTTGAACTTTGACAATGGACTGGCCATTGGCCTTTGCTCTTTTTCAGGACTTCGTTTGGCCTCAACACATATGCTGAATAAAGCAACTTTCTTTTCTCTAGTGCTCATGCTTCAGATGTACATGTTGTTGGTGCAGCTAACCATGCCCTTGCTGCAGTGATGGTGATATCTGGTCTCATGATTATGAAGTGTTACTGTGCAGGAACCCATGTGGTCCAGGGGGAATGTGTCCTATCATGTGGTGTATCCATGTCATCAATAGCAGCATCTGAGGGTGTCATGTGTTCAGTATTTGGCAATGGGTTTCCTACTTACATTGGCAATTTCATATCTGTGGCTTCCACCCCTGCACATCTGTTGTGCCTGCCATCGTTGCATTTGTCTACTTCCCTGACCGTGTTGCCATCTCCAGTGGACATGCAGGTTTGGGCATCAATGGGGAGGGACTCATCCGTGTAGTCAGTGCAACATTGCTATACAAGTGTGTTGGATCTGTGCTGATGATTCCGTTGGCACATCCATGACCAGGCTGATGTGATGGGAGCCCTCATTTGGTGCTAATTGTTGATTGTGTGACCAAGTGCTCAGCTGACATGATGGGGCCCTACTGAGGCAACATATGGCACAGCTTTCCTCACACAGGAGTGGAGTCCCCTCATGGCAGTGTGTACACGTGTGACATTGCCTGCACCCAAGGTGTGTGTTGTATGTGCATGTCTGTGTGTTCACTTCCATTCATCTGCGCATGCTGTGATCCCTAGTGTTGTACCTGTTTGTGATGCTTGCTGACTTGAGCTATGTTCCCCCAAAGTCTTCTCCCTGTGTTCTCTGTGATGTGGGTGCATGGCACATTACTGGTCATCAGGGTGTCACCCATAGGTGTGTTTGCTGTCAGGGCTGAGTTTGTGTGCAGACGCAGATGGGTCACAGTCAGGTTTCCCCTTGGCACTTGTTGTTTGCCCCTGTCATGTGATTTCCAGTTTGTGTTATCTTTCAGTGATTGTGACATGTTGTGTGTGTGACTGCTGCCACTCCTCAGGGTCAGAGCTGCAATGTTGGAAGTTGTCTATGTGTGTTCTTTGTGGGTGACCTTGGCTTCTTCATTGGTGTGTGACTGTGGCTGGGATCCCATTGGTCGGTGTGGTATTGCCGTCATGTCCATGTACAGCGTAGTGTGCAGTGTGTCAGACATTCAGGAGTCTTGTTGAGTGTCCATGTGTGATGTGTTTCTACACCTTGGTTCCCACCCACCACCCTGGAATAGTCATGGGTGCATGTGCAATGTCACCAGTGCATGTGTACTTCACTGCTGCACATTGTTGGAGGTCGAGGGGTGTGGTGTTGAGTGTGTGCAGATGAGAGTTGTTGCCCGGCTAGGCCCCTGCCTCCATGTTGGCCTTGGCTTACTGGCCATGCTGATTGATTTGTGCTTGTGTAGGTGTGATGGTAGTTTGTTGCTCAGGACACCTGACTGTGGTTCATAGTGTGAACGACATTTAGCTTTGTCATCACAGTGGTATTTTTATTCAGCCCAGGGTCACCACATTGTGGGGGCCCTGGGGGTGGTGCTGTGGTGTGTCTGTGACTTGCTGTGTCAGTTGTTGTTCCTACGTGCCTGTGTGACATGTGTGTTTTGTGCTCCCTCTCACCTGACAATGCCTGCTTGCCCACATAGGGGATTTGGATCCATGAGTTACCTTAGTGTGGCAGTGTATGCACATCTGTATGATTGGTATTCAGCTCTCCTCATGTGTTGTGTGGTTGCCTGGGGACACTGGCACCCCCACCCCTCACCTGCTGTGTATGATGACAGTGTTGGTCTGCCTGTTTGTGTTTGTGCATCTGCACCACTGCATTGGCATATCTTGGGTGTGCCATTGGCTGTATGTTGTTTGGTGTGTTTCCCCTGCTGTCCCTGGGACTCCTAGGTCATCGGTCAGCACAGTGATCATGGTTTGTGTGTCCCATTGCTGCCATGGTATGGTATCTGTTCACCTCACATCTGCTGTCTCCACAGGGTATCTGCATTTGTGTGCCCATTGGTGCAAATATGTGGTTCTGCATTCTGATGGTCACTTCTGTCATTGTGTCATTGATGACTGTTGACGGTCTCAGCCCCCATGGGTGTTGTTTGTCTGCACATGGCCAAAGGAATGTTTCATTTGCACTGCAGTATTTGGCTCCCCCAATTTATGTTGCAATGGGACACATACACTACTTTGCCACAGATGAGTTTTTGGTTCTGTGAGCAGGAATGATCCATGCAGTTTGGCAGTTGCAGCTCTTTCTTTGTCAACAATTACCTTTTGGTCACTGTGATGATGAGGGTGTAGACCCCATTGCCACAATGGTCAAAATGTGCTTCAGCTATGGACCCCACACTTGCCTTTTGGTCACTGTGATGATGGGGGTTTAGACCCCATTGCCACAATGGTCAAAATGTGCTTCAGCTATGGACCCCACACTTACCTTTTGGTCACTGTGATGATGGGGGTTTAGGCCCCATTGCCACAATGGTCATGGGCTGCTTGCATTGTGGGTGCCACACACATATATGTGTGGCACATGTGCTAGGGGGTCACATTGTATGTTGAAAGTCATGTTCGGTGTTGTAGGCATTTGACACAGCCTACACACGCTTGTCATGGTGGTGGGGGGATGTCTTAATCTTGCATTCCCTAGGTTGTGGTGTGCTTGTTGTGTCATGCATTGTCCATCCTATGAGTGGGGGTGGTAGTAGTGGTAGGCATCCAGCCCCCCTGGCTAAGGGTGGTAGTAGTGGTAGGCATCCAGCCCCCCTGGCTAAGGGTGGTAGTAGTGGTGGGCATCCTGCCCCCCTGGCTAAGGGTGGTAGTAGTGGTAGGCATCCTGCCCCCTGGCTAAGGGTGGTAGTAGTGGTAGGCATCCTGCCACCCTGGCTAAGGGTGGTAGTAGTGGTAGGCATCCTGCCACCCCTGGGTGAGGGTGGTAGTAGTGGTAGGCATCCAGCCCCCCTGGGTGAGGGTGGTAGTAGTGGTGGGCATCCTGCCCCCTGGCTAAGGGTGGTAGTAGTGGTAGGCATCCAGCCCCCCTGGCTAAGGGTGGTAGTAGTGGTGGGCATCCTGCCCCCCTGGCTAAGGGTGGTAGTAGTGGTAGGCATCCTGCCCCCTGGCTAAGGGTGGTAGTAGTGGTAGGCATCCTGCCACCCTGGCTAAGGGTGGTAGTAGTGGTAGGCATCCTGCCACCCCTGGGTGAGGGTGGTAGTAGTGGTAGGCATCCTGCCCCCCTGGCTAAGGGTGGTAGTAGTGGTAGGCATCCAGCCCCCCTGGGTGAGGGTGGTAGTAGTGGTGGGCATCCTGCCCCCTGGCTAAGGGTGGTAGTAGTGGTAGGCATCCAGCCCCCTGGCTAAGGGTGGTAGTAGTGGTAGGCATCCAGCCGCCCCTGGGTGAGGGTGGTAGTGGTGGTAGGCATCCAGCCCCCCTGGGTGAGGGTGGTAGTAGTGGTGGGCATCCTGCCCCCTGGCTAAGGGTGGTAGTAGTGGTAGGCATCCAGCCCCCCTGGCTAAGGGTGGTAGTAGTGGTGGGCATCCTGCCCCCTGGCTAAGGGTGGTAGTAGTGGTAGGCATCCTGCCACCCTGGCTAAGGGTGGTAGTAGTGGTAGGCATCCTGCCACCCCTGGGTGAGGGTGGTAGTAGTGGTAGGCATCCAGCCCCCCTGGGTGAGGGTGGTAGTAGTGGTGGGCATCCTGCCCCCCTGGCTAAGGGTGGTAGTAGTGGTAGGCATCCAGCCCCCCTGGCTAAGGGTGGTAGTAGTGGTGGGCATCCTGCCCCCTGGCTAAGGGTGGTAGTAGTGGTAGGCATCCTGCCCCCCTGGCTAAGGGTGGTAGTAGTGGTAGGCATCCTGCCACCCTGGCTAAGGGTGGTAGTAGTGGTAGGCATCCTGCCCCCCTGGGTGAGGGTGGTAGTAGTGGTAGGCATCCTGCCCCCCTGGTTGAGGGTGGTTGGCATCCAGCCCCCCTGGGTTGGGGTGGTGGCGCGCATTCAGGCCCCTGTGTGCATATGTGGCATTGGTGATGGGCATCCCGCCCCTATGGTGCTGCTGTTGCAAGTATATTCAGATTCCCAGTGTATGTGTGTGATGTGTCGTGTACGTGTTGTATGTGTTTTGTGGTTGGTGTCTGACTTACCTTCTGCGCCGTACGCGTCCGTGCCTGTTCCGGTAGTAGATGTAGAATATTGGTATGATCGGGACGAAGGGATTCATGGTTGGTTCGTGTCGTTCGTCCTTCTCGTTGCTTCGCGTCGTCCTCGTCGCTTGGCTTCGTCCTCGTCGCTTCGCTTCGTCCTCGTCGCTTCGCGTCGTCCTCGTCTGTGCTGTGTTCGTCTCGTAGCCGTGGATCGTGTTGTGGCGCGATTCGGAGCTTATGTGCGCCTCTCCCGGATGCTTTGACGTGCCGTGCGTAGCGACGGGTTCGGCGCGTACGGAAAGCGCATCGTACTTGTCCGGCCGGACGGGGCTGCATTTTCCCTTCCGTGCGACTCGATTCGGCGTTTCCGGATTCGCCTCGGTCGGAGAACAGGACCTGGTTTGGGTGAGTACGGCTCGGCCGGAATTTTTGCTGTTGTGCGCATCGTACTTGCTCGTTCGGTGTGCTGTACGGATCGGTCGGGAAACTGGCTTTCGCATGGCTTTTTTCCCGACCGAATGGTATTGGGTGCGCCTCCGACCGAGATCGGAATCGGCCCCTATGTCCAAAAACCATCGATCTGTAGTTATTGCGGACCAATTGGAGAAGAAGTGGGAGATCCGCCCTCCAACCTTGGTCGGATTGATGGGTCGAGCGGTTGGCAGGTGGCAGTTGTCACTGCTTTTTTGAGGAATCTCTGCCTCTGTTGGAGGATTTCCCTCTGTACTGCTTGTAAGAGGCAGCCGGCGGTTGTCGAAACGACTGCTGTTGCTGGGAAGAGGAGTAACGCTGCTGACCCTGATAGGGTTGGTACTGCCGGTATTCGTTGTAACCTCCCCAAAAGGAAGAGGAGGAGCCACGACCCTTCGCACCACGAAAGGGCTGCTTCTTAAATTGTAGAGTGCCAAGAGCACGTGCGGTGTCGGTATCCTTTTTTATTGCCTGGAGGGCGTCATCGATGTGCTGGCCAAAAAGTGATTCGCCGTCGTAAGGCATGTCAATAATCTTTGTTTGCACTTCCTGCCGAAACGAAGTAGCCTTCAGCCAGCCCTGCCGCCGGAGGACTGCTGCCCCTGCTACTTGGCGAAAGCCCGTGGAGGAGACGTCCACTGCACAATCAATGATCTCGGCGGAGATCCGTTCTCCCTCCTGAAGAATCTTCAAAGCTTCCGCTTTAGAGGCCTCGGGCAACATATCAATGAAGGGGGAAATGTCCGACCACATTTGCCTGTCGTATCGGCCTAGGATAGCTAGAGAATTAACCGCTCGGACAGTAGTTGCCGCCTTGGTGGAAAACTTCTTCCCAATTGTATCAAGACATCTGCCATCTCGATCAGGAGGAGCCGACAACGGAGACGAGGGGTTCCTGGCACGACGTTGTGCCGCCTGGGAGATAACCGAGTCCGGCTTCGGTTGACCAATAGAGGCTGGTGAATTATCCGGGGCCTTGTACTTCTTATCCAGGCGTGGCAGGACTGCAGGAATGGAGGCAGGGGTCTTCATGACCTTCAAACCTTCCTGCCAGATGAAGTCAATGATTGGTATAGCCCGGACTTGTTTCCGTGGCTGGTCCTTGAAATCATACAAGAAACAGTCGTCGTCCTTGGTGACCATAGGAAGTTGGAACCTCTTGGCCGCTCTGTCCATGAGAACATGAAATCCACCTATGTCAGCTGGTGGAGAGTCGACAGGAGTTGGAGTGGTAGGCGATGGAGTCTGGATCTGATAATTGTCCCACTCGGAAAGTAGGGATCGATCATCCAACTCCCCTTCTTCTCTGTCTTCGTTATTGGTATGTGTGTCCTCTGGGTGGTGAGACGTCGATGCCACCGGAGAAACTGGAGGGGGCGGCCTGATGATCGATGAAGGCGGAGGAATAGGGGTCTGAGGAACAGATGAGGCCGACTCTGATGGGGGAAAACGGCGGTAGTAGTCATCAAGCATATGTTGCAAATTGGAAATGAGAGACATGGGCATCTGTACATTTGGAATCTCAAGTGGTGGTTGAGTATTAGGCTCCGGGTAATAATCATACCCCTGGTCATCCTCAGTATCCTGCCATTTGATGAGCAGCTCAGAAGGACTGCGAGCAGCACGGAACCTGTCATCCTCCTCTGAATCCTCCTCATCAGCCCCATAATCAAACAGCTCTACAGGAAGATTAGGAGATGCTTGAACTGGCAATAGAATGTCCAAAGAAGACTTTCTACGTTGAAGTAGGGAAGCATCCGTCACTACTGAGGGCAGCAAAAGTGTTGCTGAAGACTTCAAGGGGACAAAAGACATCATAGCTGAAGATGGGACCAAGGATTCCGCTGACGATGCTGCGGCCGTCGATGGGGAGCGTCGTTGAAGTTCCGTAAGTGAGGACTTCTGTGCCGTCGACGAGGCAACCGTCGACAAGGCAACCGTCGACGAGGCAACCCTCGACGTGGCAACCCTCGACAAGGCAACCGTCGACGAGGCAATCGTCGACGAAGCAACTGTCGTCGAAGCGGCCGTCGACGAGGCATCCGTCAACGAAGCAGGTAGATTCTTGGAAGCCCTCGACTGTCTCATCGACGAAGAGGCGTCCGTCGACGAATGACCGGAGACGGTGCGCTTCTTCTTTTTCGTTGACGACGAAGTGAAGGAGGTGGTAGACGAGTGAGGCTTCACCGTCACCGACACCAGTGTCGACGGTGAGGACGCCGACGACATAATCATTGCAGGTTGAGGAGAAGAGAAGGTGGAAGTAGTCGTCGTAGTAGTGGCGACGGAAGACTTCGTCGACAAGGGAATCGACGACGAGCTCGTTGACGAGGGATCAATCTTTTGAGGCAAAGGTATCCCATGAAGAGAAGTAGACACCTGAGTCTTAGAGGTAGGTCTCGGAGGCGTAGAGGGCATAGACTGACCCTTAGGAGGAGCAGGGGCCCTTTTTGAGGAGGAAGGCTGGTCCGCAAGTTTAGCTGTGTGATGCTTCCTGAGAGAAGAGTCACTCTCAACATCTGACAAGGGGTTATCCTTTGTCTTGAGCTTCTGCAGCCACAGAAGAAGACGTACCTCTCTGTCTCTTAAAGTCTTCTGAGGAAAAGTCCTGCATATTTTACAATCTCTCACCTGATGGTCAGGGTGGAGGCAGTAGATACACTTTTTGTGTGGGTCCTCAGAATGCCGGAGCTTCCCACAAGACTCACAGTGTCTGAAGAGGGACCTCTTTGTAGTAGACATTGTAGTGAAGATATTCTGAAGAATTTCTGAAGAAAAAGTTGAAGTACTGAGCAGAGCTCAGGGAGACTCCCTTCACACGACGTGTGGTAGAACATCTAAGAGCTTGAGCCTCTGGGGAGAAGGTTCCAGAGGGTGCTGTCCCCTGATTGGCTGAAGTTTGGACCATGCCTAATGACTTGGACAAGTTATTAAAGTGACAATTTTTTCCTATTAACTTCTATGTTACAATACTTCCTATTGCTCTTTTAGCTATGCTATTGCTATGCTATTGCTGTATTGCTATTCTATGTACCGTGGGACTCCCACTTCGACGACGAGGGAATGATTCAAGCATGTGAATCTATGAAAGATACCCCAATACTGGAGAATTTCAAATATGCTTTAAGATTTTTTTAAAACAATTTGAAAAATTCTATAGTTTCCAAAACACTACCTCCTTATTTCTACACATCTTACATCCCAAAATTATATTACAAATGATTATCAAAATAATTAAACATATAAATAAATAATTACTGATTAAAAAATTATTAAAGCAATAATCAAATAACGTCAAAGAAAGTGTATAGTAATAAAGCCTATTCAATCCCCCAATAAACCCCACAATCTGAAAATAAAATTACTAAAACAATTAAAAAACAATTAAACAAGTGAACCATTAAAAACATATATAATGAATAAATTGACCGGTTAACGTTAATTAAAGTATACTTTTTAAAAAGCACTCACCACTCATTCTGACAATAAGTACAGGTACCCCAAAAGAATAGGTATACTTTACTAGGATTAAACCATAAATATATACACGAAAAACCGATATCATAGTAAATATATTTAACAATAATATTGTGAAAAAGATATACTTTCCTTCCAAATTTGTGTCCATAATATTTTTGCAGTGGCGAGTGATGATATTTGTACCATGTCCTTTCCAGACTCTAAGGATAGCTCACTAGCCCTCAACCCTGCCCTTGCTCACAATGCTAGAATTTCATTTGCCTCTCTATTGTTAAGTATTAAGGTGAAATGAGGGGGCGTGGCTAAGGTGCCTATGCGGATGGCAGCGTGAGCAGAGAGCTCCGCGCCAACCCCGATAATTATCCTGGTAGGGGGCTGAGTTAGCAGCTGAAAGTGCATCTGGCGGCGTGTCAGGTATACTGGTGGGTGCCGGTGCCGTTTCTTGGCAGAAGCGCTGCCGCCGCGGAAGCTCGGAAGAAGAAATGCGGCGGGACCCCGGTCGCGCAAAATGGCGCCGGGTCCGATCGCAGTAAATAGACCCGAGGAGGAGCACGGCTCACGCCCGACGAGATAGCGGAACAGGCGATCGGACCGCCACCGCTGACTGCCCGGCACTGAAGATATCTTGAGGCGGGCCGAGAGCATTGCGGCGGCGGTGCTTTTGGTGCGGCGGCGGCCGCAGAAGGCCACGGGGCTTTCCCCCTTCCCCTGGTGTTGAGTGGGGAGTCTGAGATAGCAGCGGCGGAGGACGGTGATATAACGCGGAGCCCCGGCGTGAAGCGGGAGTGAACTGAAGGTGTTGCTGGGAGGACCTCCCTGTCCTGGAACTGCAAGTCAAGCGGGCAGAGGACGGCTCGCGATCCCTATGTGACCGCCATTTTGCATCCCTGGAGGTACGGCGGGGCGGTGGAGCTGTGAGGGGAGCGGCCCACGAGGCGCTCACCCATTGACCTGGAGGTTGGACTGCTGGGGGAGAGGCCCTAGTGAGAATGGACCTTGAGGGCAGGGCCGGGCATTGATGTACTACGCAGCAGCCTCCGGACAGTACTGCGGAGACTTGGGGGACTGACTGGAGTACTACCAGTGCGACAAGAAGAGGGTAGCAAGGAGTCAGGAGCGGCCGCTCTGTGGCATGAAGAGGACTGCCAGGAACAGGCCCCTGGACTGTCGAGTAGCTGTGGAGGAGTACGTGTGGCCCTTATCACCGACGGCCTCGGGATAGCGAACTCCACCTTGAGTACACATCCGGTGGGGCACCAGGGTGCGGAGCAAGGGCTGCGATCCGTAGGTTCAAGCCAGAGAACAGGGATTGGACCTTAGAAGACAGCATACGGCCAGGTGCCATAGCGGATGAACTAAGCATTCTTCGCCGGGAGCACTGACCCTGGGATAAGGCGGGTCGCGCCTGTTACCTCGGGACCCAGCGCTGAGGAGTGACCCTGAGAGTGGACCCGCCTGGTAAACCAGTGGATTGGCGGAACGCCTCGCCGGGCAGAGTCACGACTGGCAAGGGGAAACTAGGAGAGTGTCCTGAGAGCCTAGCGGGCCGCGGGGCGGCCGGCCTCGGCTGCGAAGTGTGGAGTGGACGTCGCGCAACGAGGGACATCGCCCTACATTGCTGGCGGGAGCGAGGGACCAGTGGAGAACCGGCAGGGAGCCGCCGTGGGCGCTGGTCCTAGGAAGAGGTCGATAATGGGTAAGCCGCGGACCAAGCAGGGAGGCGCACCCCCGGAACAAGAGGAGGAGACGACGGATAGGCAAAAGACGGAGGCATCGGAGTCCCAACCCGAGGGGATGGCGCAGCAACAAGTAGAAGTGATACTTAAAGCCATAGCGGATACTAGGGATGCCCTTCAGCAGGACATAGCACAGGTATCGGTGGGGTTGGGCCTGCTCCGCGCGGATCATGCAAAACTGACGGACTGGGTAAAACAAACTGAAGCCACTCTGGAAGTACTGGATCCAGCACACAAGGCGCTTGAGACACAGATGGGAGAAGTATGCCGCCGCTTGCAAGTCTTGGAAAAGAGAGCTGAGGATGCCGAAGGGCGGAACAGAAGGAACAACATACGGGTGGTTGGACTTCCTGAAGGAGTGGAAGGTCCCAGCATGGTGGAATATCTGGAGACCTGGCTGAGGTCAGAAGTTACCCCAGAGGGATTGTCCCCTTTCTATACCCTGGAGAGGGCGCATAGGGTACCGGCGCGCCCGGGGCTGCCTGGGAGGCCACCCAGGCCAGTGGTGGCACGCTTGCTCCACTACAAGGACAGAGATCTGCTTTTGAATAAGGCGCGTTCTGTAGGCCCCTTCAAGGTAGATAATAGTAGTGTGACGCTGTTTCCCGACTACACCTTCGATGTGCAGAGACAGCGATCCTCCTTCTTGGAAGTCAAGAAAGCGTTCCGCACGGAAGGCTTACAATATTCACTGATGTTTCCAGCGCGTTTAAGAGTAGCAGTGGACGGTAAAACCTTTTTCTTCAGCACCCCGGAGGAAGCGTGGGATTGGCTGGAGACTTACAGAGCGGGACAAGGAGAGGATGGCCGAGGCCGAGGTCTGGGGGTTGCCGAGGGGGTGTCGCGCCCACATCGGCCACGGCGCTCAGAGAGGCGGCGGCTCCGTGCCCAGAAGCCAACAATGTCTCAGACGGAACGGGAAAGGTCGGCGGCGCTTAAAGCAGTGACGGAGATATCTCAGGAGCAAGGACCGGAACCGAAGAGAGCGACCGAATCTGAGAAGGGGTCAGCTGGAACGGCATCGGAGGAATCGGACTCAGCGAGTGTCACTCTCCCTCATGTTACGCCAGGGACTGCGGATGAGCTGGCCGATGCGTAGCACAGTAAGACTTTCTCCAGGACTGGGTGGTATCTTTGTGTAGTGACACTCCCCCTCTGTGTGTGTTTTTTTTTTTTTAGGTTGCGGAATGTGAGGGGGTGGGGGTGGGGGGGGACTCTGGGGTGGTGCTCCCTCCGAATGGGGCGCTGCAGCAGGAGCTGTGGCATTAATGAGAATGGGGTACGGTGCGAGCCGATTGAACAATTTTGATTTGGAAGCATCCGGCCTTTGGACACCTCCCCTGTTATAGTCGTTGGTGATCCCCGGTAGCTACCGAGGACGCAATTTAGTTAAGAATTTGGATGGGTGCTGCTTTGTTAGGACCTGTTCTGGGGAGGGGTAGTTGGGGATTGTTGTGCATGTTGTTTGGGGTTATAGGGGCTTCCGGTGTGTCCATGGTGACAGTGCAGCGGTTCCAGGGTTTGGAGGACTACTATGGGGACCCTGCTTGATGTTAAGTGCCTAACGTGGAATGTGAGAGGGATACATACAATGCGGAAGCGCCATAAGGTCCATGCTTACTTGGTGCGGAGGGGGGTGCATATTGCTTTCCTGCAGGAAACCCATGTCGATCGGGCGGAGGGAAGTGCGTTGCAGCGAAGATGGCGGGGGCAGGTCTATTGTACAACGTACTCAGCATTTGCCAGAGGAACATTAATATGGGTCAGAGCAGGGGTGCCCTTCCAGATGACTCGCCAGTTTGTGGACCCAGAAGGGAGGTTTGTAGTGGTGGGGGGCGACTGAATGGAATAGAGGTAACGTTATGTAGCATATACGCCCCTAACGTTGATCAGATGGCCTTTTTCAATCAAATGTCGGGGAAACTGGCACCTTACTTGACTGGCCCTGTGATACTGGGGGGAGATTTTAACTCCATAACTGATATCGATCTAGATAGGTCTCATCCGCCATTGCAGGAAGCCCCTGTGCATAAAATATCAAAGGCCAGGAGAGACTGGCAGGACAGATGGGGGCTGGTAGATACATGGCGAATGCAGCATCCTGAAGACCGTGACTACTCTTTCTTCACTGCTTTGCACGACCTGCATGTGCGTTTGGATGCCATATTGTGCACACCTGACATACATGCAAAAGTTCTACATAGTGAATATTTGACTAGAACGATATCGGACCACAACCCTCTAATACTAACGATTAGGTGGACACAGGAGAGACCTGTAATCCCGACGTGGAGCTTGAGGCCGGAGATGATGGAGGACGCTGTTTTCCGTAGGGAAATAGAAACGGGCATTGAGCAATATTTTGCTGAGAACGAAGGGACAGCGTCTGACATAACAATAGAGTGGGACGCGTTTAAGGTGGTGGTGAGGGGACTGTGTATTACCAAACAGGTGGGTGTAAGGAAGACATTGCTTAGGGACGTGGAAGCAGCGGAAACTCGGCTGAGAGGAACAGAGAGAGAGCGGCCGGGGCGCCCGGAAGTGCAGGAGGAATTACTGAGAGCACAAGAGGAGGTGGCGAGTCAGATAGAGAGGTTGCGTTGCTATGATCACAGGGCTTACCTGGCACGGGCGCACGCGGAAGGAGACAAGGCAAGTGCCTTACTGGCTTGGCTGGCTAATCCAATGCCCCGGGGCACGCCTATCCTGGCACTGAACTCTTCGCTGGGAGCGCCGGTGTATACCCAGAGAGGGATTAACGACCTGTTCCTAGAATATTACGCTGGGTTATATAGCAGTTGCCTGAGGGGCCCCGACGAGGCACTGGAGGGGTTTTTGGCGGGTTTGGACTTGCCCCAGCTGGCAGAGGACCAAGCGGAGCTGCTAGGGCAGGACATCACGCTGGGGGAAATACGGGGTGCCATTAAGCACATGGCGCGTAACAAAACACCGGGCTCAGATGGCCTTCCTATTGAGTTTTACTCAACTTATATTGATATACTCGCTCCAAAATTGTTGATGGTCTATAAAGAAGCGCGGACAGTGGGGAGGCTTCCAGCTTCTATGAGAGAGGCTATTGTTGTCCCACTTCCGAAGCCGGGAAGGGACGCTCTGGACAGATCGGCGTATCACCCGTTATCTATGCTGACATCTGACTATAAGATATTAAGCAGGATTTTGGCGACTCGGCTCCTACCCCACATGGTACATTTGGTCCATCGGGACCAGGCGGGTTTTATTCCGACTCAGAACACGGCGGTTAATGTGCGGCGCCTCCTCCGCATATTGGATGCGGACCACGGAGACACTCCTGATGCTGCGGTGCTATCAGTGGACATAGAGAAGGCATTTGACAGCCTGGAGTGGCCATATCTGTACCATGTTTTGAGCGCATTTGGTCTTGGGGAGGCATTCGTGGGCTGGACGGGATTATTGTACAGAGATGCGACAGCTAGGGTGCGGACGGGGAGAATGATATCTTCTCCCTGCTCGGTAGGTAGGGGAACACGACAAGGATGCCCGCTGTCACCACTGTTATTTGCATTGGCCATTGAGCCACTGGCGGTACAGGCTAGACTGGGGCGCCATTATCGGGGCCTGGCTCTGTGGGGCGCTGCACAATATATCTCCCTATATGCTGATGATCTACTGATTTTCTTGGCCAATACAGGGGCGGCGCTGGAAGGAGCGACAAACCTACTGCGGGTGTTCGGAGAGATCTCGGGGCTGGGAGTTAATTGGGGGAAGACCTGTCTCTTCCCGGTGCTCCCAGTGGTAGCGGGCCCTGATCGGGTAGCGGGAATTTAGTGGGAACCGTCGTGTTTGCCTTATCTTGGGACTAACATATATCATACACATGCGGAGTTGTTGGAAGGGAATGTGGGAAGAGCCTTGCGTGGACTGCGAGGGAGCCTGACTTTTTGGAGTGCGCTGCCGCTCTCGGTTGCAGGGAGGGTGACGCTCCTGAAGATGGTGGCGCTCCCCCGCCTGCTATATTAATTTTGGACATTGCCGATTTGGATACCGGGGGCGATCTTCAGGCAGCTCAAATCCATGGTTAGCGGCTTCCTGTGGGGAACTGGCAGAAGGCGAGTGGCACTACACACCATGATGAGACCCAGGGTGGATGGAGGACTAGAGGTGCCAGACTTCGAACTTTATTACTTGGCAGCTCAGCTGCAGTGGCTTACACAGGCGGTGGCTCGAGAATTTCGGGGCCCGGAGGGTCCTGAGGGTCGGTGGATACAACGTCACGTATTATCATTTATCATATTGCGGCAACCCTTGCAACTTGGGTCGCTCACTGCCGAGGAGCGAACGTTGAGGCAATGCTGGAACCGGTGCCACCGCAGGGCCAGTATTGGCAACCCGTATGCACCGGAGATCCCCCTGGGCATGTGCACCGCCCTCCCTCACGGGGGAGATTGGTCGGCGCTAGCAGACTGGGAGATGCTGGGGGTCCAGGTCATGTGGGATTTGTACGAAGATGGGGTATTACTGCCTTTTCAAAATTTGCAAGAACGGTACGGCCTACCGCGAGGAGATTATTTGTTGCATGCAGCCCTGCTCTCAGCTATCCAGCGCCACTGGAAGGGGGGGCTTTTGGAACCCCGGACTACTATGGCGTGTCAATATGTAGTGATGGCGGCAGGGACAGTTAAGGCAATTACATGTCTATACAGGCGATTGGTTGCGGAAGAATTGCGCCCACTGACGGAATTACGGGGAAAGTGGGAGGAAGACCTTGGGAAGGAAATACCGGAAACGACATGGACCCAATTGGTTCAGAGAGCCTGGAGGAGTACAAGGAATGCCAGGTTTCAACTAATACACTTCTTTATACTGCACAGGGCTTATTGAACCCCGGCCAAGATTAATCGATATTATCGGATGGATACCGCCCAGTGTCCACGCTGTCAGTTAGAGGGGGTAGATTTACCACATATGCTATGGACCTGTGGGCGGTTGGGAACGTATTGGAAGGAGGTAGTCGAACTGCTTTGTGGAATTACAGAGCGTCACATAGACACAGACATGGGTACCTGTATCCTACATTGGTTTCCGCATACACCTAAGACGAAAACTACGAGCAAGTTTCTAGACCTAGGCCTGCTCTTAGCTAAGAGAGAGATCACGGCCCAATGGAAATCGAGTCGCGGACCTATCATGGGGAAGTGGAAGTCGGAGTTACTTAAATGGGCCAAAAGCGAGGGTACAATTAGATTGCAACAGGCTATGCGTACTAACAATGAGGGGGCGAGGGAAGCAGCAAGGACATAGGAGGCCCTAGTAATAGCACTACAAATCCCTGACACTGACCCGGAGGCGGACCTGGATGGGGAAGATCTAGTGGGCTCCCCCTGATCGCCCACGGGGCAGAGCCGGCAACAAGGGCCTAACCCTGCGGTGGGTGCATGGGGTCATGCGAGAGGTACTGAGTGCAGCAGGTATTGTCCCACACGTTATCCCGACACGTGAATTGAAGGAACTGGTATCTATATTAGACTAAGAGCCTAGAAGTTTGGGCACACCGGAGGCAGAGGGAGGGAGGGGGAGGGTGTTTGAATGCGATGGTATGATGTGTATTTTATGGACCATATTGCTAAATAGACAATGTGCTAAGTAAGGTGCTAGGCACTCAGTGAATTGAGAATGTGTACATCCTGATGCCGACTGGGCAGGGAATTACATTGTAATAGATTGAAAAGCAAGAAAGTCTCATTACAGGCACAAATGGGGGCCCAGGAACTGAAGACGGATGTAAAATATAATGTCGAAATCGCTAATGTATGATTGTTATGTTTGGATTAATAAAATAATAAAAACAGTTTAAAAAAAAAAAAATAAGGTGAAATGAGTAACAGACACATGCAGGAAGGACTGATGGCGCCGTAGGCTGGGTTGCATATGTGAAAATAGTTTTGTTGTTCCAACCCATGGCGAGGTCAGGGCTACCTCACCATGTTGATTCCAGAGATGTCTAAACATATATGGAAACTTGTTGGAATTCACCTTATTTTTCTATTGTGTATTATTTAGTCCCAGAAATCACCAAAATCCTTTCTGGCAACACAGCTGAGCTGCAACTCAGAGGCCTGAACATTGACACAGAGTACACAGCCACGATCCACAGCACCAAGGGGTCTAACCACAGCTCTCCTGTCATTACCACCTTCACCACCAGTAAGTCCAGTCAGAAGACTTAAGTTGTAACAGTATCTAACCAAAGCGTTCAAAACTGGATTTTCTCCCATAGACAGCCTCAATAGCCATAGACACTTTAGTGCATGCATCTCAGATTTCCTAATGAGCTTTATTTCATGCTTTATTTTGTTTCTAAGGGTTACCATCATGGCAAAAGCTCAGAATCTGCCAACTAAGTATGCACGCTTTAAGATGATCAAAGGAATAAAAACAATGTAATGTTCCAGTGCTTTCTAAGCTTACCAAACAATCTTCATAAACTACATAATGACCTACATAAAATGCTAATGCATTTTGCACAATATTTGTAGGAAGAATTGATCTGTAACAAAGATTGCTTTAGTTTGTTCTACCTTTCAAGTTTCTTCTGGTCTAAGAATAAACATATTCTGGGAATGATACATTCTACGCTTCCCTTTCGTATTATAAAAAAAGGGGAACGTTGAGGCAAAGAGGATATACCACGTTAAAGGCCTCATGAAAATGGATATTGTTGCATGGTCCAAGAGCATTATTGCGCCAATGCTTGCACTAGAGATTTGGTTTAGAAGGGGTTGTGAAGTTTCTTTCCAGCAGTGTACGCAACATGTGCTAGGGGAAAACAGGTTAATCAGGTTGTATGAAATGCCACTGTCTGAGATGGTGGCACTGACTCACCTGCAATACTTGTCAGCTTTGTGAGATAGGCTATTGTGCTGAGGACTTTGTGAATTAGGGTTGCTACTTCATTTTCCCCCTTCAGCTTTACTTCCTCAACCCTGTTCCTCCAATATTTAGAATTTTCAAGTCTAAGATGAGCTCTTCCGATTCTTGGATACAGGTGATACTAGATTAGAGTACTTTGAAGTGGGTGAGTATTTTGTGTCTTTTAATAGGATTGTTTCTGCCCTTCACATTCCATGAGGCACATTTAATGCGAGAATCAGGAGAATCAGTTGAGTTCTAAGTGAGAGGGACAGTCAATGGACTCTGTTAGAACTGGGCTGCTTAAACTTGTAAGTATCTTCAGGAGGGAGCTAATTAACAAGTGGCTGGCAATGGAATGAGGCCATAGCCCAATCACAATAAAGTATTTTTTGGATATATGTTGAAATACTGTGCGTTAGCGTAGAGAAACTCAAAGTCAAGAGAGGGAGGTAGATGGGTTGTTTTGACAGAGACGCATACTAGGATTGGTCTCCTGCCTAATTTCCATGCTGTCCCAGATGTCCGAATTATACATAAATAAGGCAAAATGTCACCTTAGCGTAAAGATCTGTCCTTCCCTCCACAGCCTACAGTTAATGACAGGTGTCCATCTTAATGCAGCATTAGGATTTCCTCTCGGAGGATCACAATATATATGTTCTCTACTACAGAAGTAGGCACCAGTCCTATTTTCAAGAGGTTAGGCAAGACTGTGCCCATCTTCTTGAGCTACAGAGCAATTCCTATAACCAGAGGATCTGGAAACACTGAACCTCAAATCATAAGGTGTGTGCCCTGATGTTTATAGTATTTCCCGCGATGCTTAACCCTCTTATCCAGCACCATTCTAAGTTATGCAGGTACATGATACAATATATTGAATTAAACGATGTACGAGCTTTAATTTACTGTCTTTACATAGATTATTGAGAATATGTATTAATGTATAATAAAGGATACTGTTTTATAATTACAAGGAGAAAGGGTTGCTTACCTCCTGTGAAGTACATTCATAGTTCAGACCTAGGTGACATGCCAATATCCCTGTGCAAGTATTTTTAACCTGGAAGAATGAACACAGGGTTACTGAAAGCTAGCAGATGGATTCTGTAACATGTTCAAGTGCTTCCTGTGGCTTCCTGCAGGTGCTGATGCCCCCCGAGATCTGACTGCCAGCCGAATATCCCCCCGAAGTGCAGTGCTCTCCTGGACACCACCGAAGGCAGTGCCAACGGGCTATGTCTTGACCTATGAAGCACCATCTGGGGAAACAAAGGTATGTGTAATCTGAAAGAATAATAAAATACTCTGCAAACCCAACACAACTCCTTAATGGTCTTCGACTCAGTGTTTAAGATCGACTAGAAAGTGATAATCCATTCACTGATGAGTCTGTACCCACTACACTAACCCTCTATTACTCAAGTTATGTAGTTGTAAGAGGAGGATAGAAGTTCCTGCAGTGCTTGAGCTCTCTACCAATATTGTTATCCTGTTCAAGCTGGTTAGAAGGGCTAAAAAAAGAATATCTAATTTCTATTGGCTCAACTTTGGTCAAGTTAGTGAACTGAAGGGCATATGCTCTGCAGGCCTGGGCTAGAAACAGTTTAGCATAACAAAACATACTTTGTTCCAACATAAAAGGTTGAGCACAACAGTATTCACTAAAATTACCCCCAGTATTAAAAATCACCTTTAAAGGCAACTTTAAGTTAAAAAGGAGTAAACAGCTTTACAATCAGGTTTAAAATAATACTAACTGGTCATTAGGGAAATGGTTCAGAAGGAGGTCTGGACTTGCCATTTTGCCCCTCTGGCAATTTTACGGTGGGCTGCAGGCTAAGGGACTGGTTTGAGGGGAGGACGGGCTGCCATCACATAATTTTCCCCATAGACGAATCTACACACCGCTTCCTGCAGCGTGGGGTTGGTTTGAATATTTGGACAGGGTTCATTTTAGATTCCAAACCAGCCCTGTTCAAAATGCTTTCCAAGGGGACGTGGTAAGTGTAGGTGTGAGAGCTGTGACTTAGTACTCTCTGCCGTGCTCTTCAAGAGGCTTCATTTTTAAACTTGGGTGATAAATTACAGGTTTATGATTAACCACCATTCTTTCTCTCTGGCCAAATTCATACAAAAGACCCTTATGGATGAACTCTTCCAAAACCACAAACAGAAGCCTTTACATCTGGTATGCTGTCTGATCACAGCATACTCAGAGGTAACGTTTTTTGAGACGCTGCCACTAAGCTAGTTTCTACTACTGTAGATGTTCAATATTTCTTACAAAATTTCCCAGCAGAGTACATGGATCTGCAAGCCTGGGGTGTCCCAAAGTGCAAACGTACCTATAGTGGAGAGTAGCTAGTGCTGCCACTCCCGAACTCTGGGGCAAACAATGATTGGGAACAGCTGAATGTAGTGTAGGGGCACGTCTTTTCACCTCTACTCCTCCTGGCCACATTTTGCGTGAATAGGAGGCTGTGTTGATGGTGAATGGTGTCCTAAGCAGGTGGTTGCCTTTAGTTTGTCTTCGTCCATCTTTCGACATGACAATCTACATGCTACTTCCCATAGGCTCTACTCCACAGATCCAGTAAATGTCAGGGCTACATGAATAAACATTTTCAATCTGCCAGACATAATATCTGCTCTATAATGGTGGTTTTGGTTGGCGAATGCATATAACCTGATCGCTTGTTACCAACCAATGCCCTTCCAGAAAGCCGGGGAGATGCACTATGGAATGTTTTTATTTTAATAGCAGCTTGTCTTTTGGCTGGTGATGGCTTCCCTATGGCTTCCCTATGGGGTCTGGAAGGCCACGGAGCAGGGCACAGATGCGAGAGTATGAGGGCTTGAACAGCAGTTTTGATGTTGCTTTCTGGAAGAAACAGTTTGACTATCTTTAAAAGAAAGGCTGGTACCAAGCCATCTTTATTTTTATTTTGGGTAATGTGTTCCTTGAGGATGAGGTTTATGTCCAAGGTGAATCCAAATGACTTGGCATTCCGTAAAAGTTAGGGTTCAAAGCCGTCAATGTTCATGTCACTGAGCCAGGTTTGTACTGTTTTGTGTTTGTTGTTCTTGGCAAATAACAGAAATTCTGTTTTTGTTGGGTTGAGTTTCAGGTAGGTGCTGGACATCCAGGTATAGATGATGTGCAGACAAGGTTTGAAGCTTTGATTGTCTGATTAGAGGAGACTTTCAAGTAGAGTTGTGGTATCATCGGCATATTGCTAAATCTTGATGCTATTATCGGTGAGTAGAGCATCAAGCGGCTCCTTGTACAGGTTGAAGATGACAGGAGACAGTATGGATTCCAAGGGGACTCCACAGGTGACTTGCATCTTTTGTGGCCTGGGGGTGCCCATGTGAACAAATCACATTCGAGACTTCAGGTCGTGCACAAGGGTGGGATGGTTGACTGTGTCAAAGGCAGCTGAGAAGTTCAGCAATATCAGGTGGCAGGGGTTATTTTCATCTGTGATCAAGAGGGCATCATCTAAGAAGTGTAAGGTAGAGGTCTCCGTGCTACAGCGTGATCTGAAGTCAGACTGGTAGTCGTACAGGAGAGGGTTAGAAATGATGTGATCTTGGAGCTGAACATAGACTGCTTTTTCAATGGTCTTGCTGATGAATGGTAGGTGAGTGATGGGCTAGTAGTTGGCAAGCTCATCAGTCTTGAGTCAGTTTCTTTAGGAGTGAGTGGATCTGGCCTGCCTCTTCTGCAACGATGCCTTGAGTGAGGGAGGCATTCACAATGGTGAGAAGGGGTGAGAGAGCGTTCCCACAGAGCGTTGATGAAGAACGAGGTTAAGATATAATCTTCATAAGAAAAACCTTTGAGGGAGTTAAGAATGCCGATGAGTTTTCCATTGCTGAATTCTACAGGAAAAGGTGGGTGTAAGAGAGGAAGCAGGCTTAGTGTTGGTAGCCTTTTGTCATATCTTCTGTGTTTGATCACTAAAGAGGTTGATGGCACTGTACTTTTCATGGGAATGAGACATAGGTGTGGTTGATGCAGTGCTGGATTATCTTGAAAAGTGTTCTTCTGTTTGTGGCTTCATTGGCGTTAATACTATGCTTTGGCTGACTTGAAGATCTGTCTACATGTTGTGTGGAGAGACTTCAGTATCATGAGGTTCATCTCCCGGGTGCCCTCAATGTATTTCCTCTAAATCCCCTTGTTATCCCTCTTTCAGTCCTCTTTCTCACACCATCTTCTAAATGTCTTCACGAGGTGTGTACCTCATTCTGTTTATTCACCAAATCCCCGTTTACCATGCTCTCTTTCTACTTATCTCACACTGTAACTAACAACCACATTTTCTTCTCCGTCTTCCTCCACCCCCATGACCTCCTTCTGTACCCCTCCTTCTCTCTGGTCACATTTCATTTCCTTGCTTTTCACTCCCACGTATTTACCTCATCCCCAGCCCATTTATTCTGATGTTGACTCCTTTTCAAGTTGTTTTATATTTTTATGTCCAGGAGATTCAGCTTGAAGCATCTGCAAATTCTTACACACTAAGTGAACTCATCCCATCTAGCCAGTACCGAGCATGGGTACAAGCCATGAGGGGCAAAGTCAGAACCGCACCCACCAGTACTATGTTTACTACAGGTAAGTAAAGAAAGCTTCACTAACCACCAACTAATATCAATATACCAACACTCAGAAAACCAACCACCAGCTCATAGTAAAAAAAAACTCAAAGCCCGCAGCACTGACTGGTAACATTATTGGAATCCAAATAGCACCCTACGCTGACTACCAATAAAAAGGGAATCCTCAAAGCACCCTACATCAGCAGATAACAATAAGGGAACTACCAAATCCTTGCATACCAACTGGTAACAATAATAGAATTCACAGACCTCCTAGAACCAACTAATAAGGGAATCATTAGATCACTCAACACCAGCTGATAGCAATATGGGAGCCACCAAAGCTCCCAACACCAACTGTTAACAATAGTGGAATCTTCTGAGCACCTGTCAGCTGATACTAAGAGAGTCCCCAGAGCACCCAACACCAGCTAATAGCAACCAGGTAACCACTACCACACCCAATAACATCCTTTAAGACTAAGGGAACAGCCAAGTTCTCAAGAGTGGCTGAAAGCAATAAGGACTGTGGTGCTTCCCAACAAAAGGTGACAACAGTAATCAAACCAACAAAGAGTACACAACACCAACTGCTAACACTATGGGAATGCCCAGAGCAAATAATACCTGCTAATAATAATAAGAACAGACTCACCAGAACACAAGATGATAATAATTATGGATTCCACAAAGCACCCAGCAGCATCTGATAACAATAAGGTAACCACCAAAGCATCCAACACTAGCTGGTAACAATAGGGGGATCCCCTAGCGATGCAACTCAAACTCCCTCCCTAGTTCACACAACACCACCTCATAACATTAAGGGAATTTATGTACAAGAGCTAACAACTATTAGAAAATACGTAACAAACCCAGTGCTAGGTAATACAGGAAAAAATACTGAAACACCTATACTCATTATAAGCAAGTCATCAAGATGAGGTGCCCAACAGCCTATCATTGCATGTGCTCCAAAATCAGAAGACTATATTTCTAGATGTTGTACATACACTCCGTGCCACTTCAATAATCTAAGAAGACCTACACTAAACCAAATAATCAGAAAGCACAAGACAGATCATCAGGACAGGCCTTTTGTCCGTCTTTATTTCACCCTTACACTTCGGAGTGAACAAATTATTTTGGTGAGTTCCTGCCACAGTGCTACCACTCCTGTTACTTCTCCATTGAGCCCTGAGAGTGTCTCACAACTGTGAGTGACAGTGTTTGGTGCTTATGTCTTCTAAGTCCATTAAAAGAAGTGAGAAGAGCATTAAGACTGCACCGCCTTTGTAACACGTGTGCTAAATAGTGAATGTGAATTTAAGAAATCTGAATAGAAACAGTCTGTTAAGCCCTTGAGTACACAGGTGTAACTTGAACTAGGGCATCTTGTGCATCTGCACATGGGGCCTACATGCTGAAAATTCTCAGATAGTCCGCAATGTGTATGTTCCCTGTCACTATATATGCCCTGTGCTGTTTTATGTGTCTCCTGCTGCTCCGCCTTGTACTGCTCCAGGCGCCACAAGCTGGATCTTGCGAAGGTTAAGGAGGAGTTTGTATTGCTTGTAATAGCAGTGGCACTCCTGCTGTCCACTGGATGAATTTAGCGACAGAAGAAATTAAGAAAGGTTATCTGGGTTCTAAGAAGTGTTTTTATTTCTTTATGTCAAAGTCTGTGGCAGCCATCTTAGTTTTTTCTGCTCAGTCATGCAAGTGCTGCAACTGGGCGGGGTACATATGGAGTTGAAGCACCCTATAGTCATTTGACCAGTTTATTATTCCTGTCACAGCTCGGCTGAGGTATCCTTTCCCCAGGGACTGCGCAGAGGAGAGGTTGAATGGGGCCATCCGCTCACAGCCTGTGACAATCTACCTCAAAGGTGACCGCAGCCACCCACTCAAAGTGTTCTGCGATATGGATACAGATGGAGGAGGCTGGATGGTGAGTGCTTACAGACTCACTTGAGCTTATGTTGTTATAGTGGATATAACACTCGTGTCACCACAATGCAGCTTCAAAGAGCAAGTTAGAGGGTATGATAGGGGTGCAAAAATGTACGTCTGTCCCAAGCTCAAGGGTAGTCCTGGTGAAAAGCCCTATAAAATAGCTGAGTTTTCAAATTATTGTACATTCAATGGTAATTTTCTTTCAGTAGCATGGATTTACTGTAATGGCCCTCAAATCTGCACTGGATAAATGTGGATACAAGTAACAGTCAGGCATTAAAGGAGAAATGTGTCTGGATGGAGTGTTCCTAATCACCATTGCGCCAGACAACTTGATGGAGGATGCATACGCATATGAATGAGGGTAGCCTACTGCCAGTCAGTAGAGTTGATAAACTGGATGTGTGAATCCAGGAGTAATCCATGAGTTTATACATTTCCTTGGGATAATGCACATGCCTAAGTGAGGCTGGAGGAGGTGGAGCACTGACAGAGGGTACCTCAGTAGGACTGATCATGGAACTGAAGGTATTGTTAGTAAAGTTTCAATGCAGCCAAGTACAGTCACGCACTCTGGGGGAAGAAATGCTAAGGAGCAGTGCACCTTGAGAGTTGAGGTTTTAAAGGGCAGATATCTGGAGCAATATGTATGGCTACTCTAAAAAACATGTAAACAATGTTACATGGCAGTAGGGAGATAGGAAGAATATTGGTGGGTGAAGAGATGTGTAAACATTGTACATTTCACTGGTTTGTTTTTAATTTAATTTACTAATTATTTATTAGTTTGGAAGCACTTTTGCCAGAAAAGTGAATTAGATGTAATCATAGTTCTCTTTCAGGTGAATCTCCAGAATGGCCACAGAATGGCCCACCAATGTGCAGGATCCCGAAGCACACTTTACAAAACACTTTTCTTTAGGAAATGCATCTATTCGTAGCATGTAGTGCCGTAGATTCATATGTTTAGCATACTCATGCCATCTCGTGTTGGGCTCGGATGTTTGCAACTTGTTTTTCTACAAAAAAGTCTTACAAGTCATGAGGTATGGTGACTCCTCCTATAGTTTGTATTGCGCATCATCATAGGCTCCATTGTTGTTTTTAGGAGCAGAGAGAGATAGTAAAGATGAACGTGCAAGATATAGTTTATAAGAATAGTGTGTATATGAACCAATAACTTCTGGGGAGGAGGGTAGGTGCATATTAATCTAACACTACACGCTTGACCCACTCTAGCTTGTTGGTTAACTAAGACATCAACACAGGAGTGTTTTGTGAATGTATATGGGTTATTCCATGCATCTTCTTTACAGATATCCGCTAGTGGAATGTCTCCTAGGAAACCCATAGAGGCTCCTTTTTAACGTGTGGAGTGAGCTCTTGGAGCTGCAGGTAGCAACTGCTTAGTTTTGTGGTAGCAAGTTTGAATGCATTTTACTATCCACCTTGTGAATCCTGCTTTAGATATGGGTAAGCCTTTATGGGGGTTTGAGAAAGCTATGAAGAGTTGTTGAATTTTTCGAAAAGGTTTTGTTCTCTCGATGTAGTACATTACTGCCCTTTTAACATCCAGAATGTATAGCACTCTTTCCACCACGGAGTCTGGTTTGAGGGAAAAACACAGGGAGCTCAATGATTTGTTGGATATGAAATGAAAAAACTACTTATGGTAGAAATTTGGGGTTTGTTATTATTGCTAGTTTATCTGGACGGTTTTGAAAAAAAGGTTCACCAAGGGTAAGCGCTTGAAGTTTGCTTACCCATCTGACAGATTTGATAGCCACTAAAAAAGCTACTTTCCATGTGAGGAACTGTAGATCACATGAATGAGTTGTTCAAAAGGAGGACCTATAAGCCTGGGGAGAACATTATTTGGATTCCATGCGGCTGGCGGTGGGATGGAGGAATTAAAAATTTCCTACCTATCGTAAAGGAAAGTTTCAATTCTATTAAGGACGCGGAGGCGAGGATTAGGCTGTTCTTTCTCCACTTTATTCATTCCAGCAGCCATCATTAACAAAGAACATAACTGAACTACATTTCCCATAATGCCAAGGGGAATGGAGAGAGAAAAAGTCCAACAATAATGTCCAATCCTGAGCCAGAGCCACCGATGACTTCCCCTTGAGGACGTTCTACCCTCCTCTTTCTTCGTGCGACCGCAGCCTGCAAGTCTTCGAGTTATTCCTGTTTACTGGCGTCCGAACCTAAGTCAAATAAGGAATAGGTTGTAAGTCGGGAATATAGGACAACATGTACATCTTCAACAGCAGTGATGTTAATGTCCAGAACAAATTAAGATAGCAATCATGCTAACCAAAAACAATCAGAGAAAACGTAAACGAGTTACTCACCACGCGTACATAGATGTTCTGGGAGGGATTCTAAGTCTGGTGGGCTAATCCTCGCCTCCTTAATAGAATTGAAACTTTCCTTTACGATAGCTAGGAAGTTTTTCATTCTATGTCAGGACCTGAGGCTTCGGAATAGGCTAGTTTAAAGCTTGTCCACCACCGGAGACGCCAGTGATGACACTGGCGTGAAATAGAATCTCTTGAAGGTTGAGTTTGAGGACCAGTCTGCGGCGTTAAGGATATCCTCTAACCGCGCCCCCAGAGAAAAAGCTTTCAATGCCATTGCACCCCGAACAGAATGAGCTCCGAAATGAGATGTGTCTATCCCTGCTTTCTGCATAACCCAGCGAACCCATCTCGCAATCGTGGGGAAGGAAACCGCCCGTGTGGTTTAGTAAGAGCTATAAACAATTGCCTGACGCTCTGAGGACGTACGTCGACTGTCGCCACTTCGTAGGCTTGAATTGCTCTGACCACACATAATTTGGGGACATCCGGGAAAGCGGGATAGGACACAGACTTTGAATTACATTTGGTTCTCCTGGAGATATGAAATGTAACTCCCTCCGGAGTGAATACTCGGCCTGTAAGATCCAAGTCCTGTACATCTGAAAACCTGCGGCAGGATATTAAACAAAGAAGGGTCGCCAGTTTCGCCGACATCTGTTTCCCGGAGAGATACTTATTCGATGGCCATGATCGGAACAGATTTAAGACCTTGTTAACGTCCCAAGGGCAGAGTATCTAAGTTCCGGAGGCACGGACAGCCTGATATCTCTCAATAGCTTGCACACTAGTGGATGCTCCCCTATTGGGTGGCCATCCACTGGCATATGGCCCGCCGATATTGCTGATCGGAATGTGTTGCTTGACCTGTAGGCCAGACCCTCTTTTGACAGGGAGACTAAGAAGTTAGGGACGTGGACAACCTCACCCCCATCGGATCCACCTGTTGTCGAAGACACCAACTCCCCCATCTGGACCAAGCGGAGCGGTATCTCTTGTTAGTGCTCTCTACCCAAGACTTTGCGAGTAGCAAGGCAGCGTCCTCCGAATGGCCTGGCACCTTCCAACGTTGCCTGTAACCCGCCAGGCCGTCAGGTGAAGGCCGCCTGTGAGGAGGAGGTGATGGGGATTCCCTTGTTGATCTCTGAGAAGATCCCGAAACTAGGGTAGAGGGATTGGAAAATCCCAAGAAAGTTCCATCAGAACTGGAAACCATGCTTGCGACCTCCAGATTGGGGTGATCACCACTTGATCTGCCTGCTGTCTCCTCATCTGGGTAGACACCCTCATTATCATCGTGAAGGGGGGAAAAGTGTAGCACTGTTCCGCACTCCAGTCGTGCAGGAACGCATCCGCCGCCAAGGCCTCCGGGTCCGGGCGCCAGCTGTAATACCTCTACAACTGGGCATCCAGTCAGGAGGCAAAGAGGTCTATCGAGTAGGGGCCTCATAGAGATTGAAGTTCATGGAATACCCCCGGATGTAGTTTCCATAGGCTGGTGTCCTTCCAATGGCGGCAGCACCAGTCCGCAACCTGATTGGACGTTCCTGGAAGGTGTTCCGCCGAAAGCGAAAACTGGTTGGCAGGCAGTATATCCAGAGATCCCGCGCCAGATCCGATAAGGCTCTGGATCTCGTCCCCCCTAGATGATTGATGTAACGTATCGCTGCCACATTGTCCATCTTGAGTAGGACACAACATTGGGCCTTGTCTCTGGTCCAGCATTTCACCGCGAAGGAACCTGCCATCAGCTTCAAGCAATTTATGTGAAGGCCTTGTTCTGCGGAGGACCATTTTCCTCCGGTAGAAATAGCCCTGCACCGGGCACCCCAGCTAAACCACTTGCGTCGGATTCAATCACTAGGTCGGGTTGGGATCCGAAAATCGCCCGACCGTTCCAAGCCTCCATGTGGGAGATCCACCACCGCAACTCTGTTTTGGCCTCCTCCGAGAGGGGAACGAACCTGGACTAAGTAAGGCCCTTGCGAAGGTGAGAGCTTTTGAGACGTTGAAGGGCCCTGTAGTGAAGGGGACCCGGAAATATGGCCTGTATTGATGACAATAGGAGACCCACCACTCTGGCGAGTTGGCAAAGAGATATCGTGGGTTTGGCTAGAGTTCGTCTCAGTTCGTGACTGATTTTGGCCAGTTTGCGGGAAGGAAGACTTCGAGTCGCCTCGACCGAGTCTACCATGAAACCCAAGAATTGCATCTTTTGAAAGGGGTTGAGATCTGACTTGGTTTCGTTGATCACAAACCCCAGGGACTCTAACAGGCTTACTGCTTGCTATAGCTGGGCGAGTAAGCGTTGAGGACACTGAGTCATTATGAGGATATCGTCCAAATAAACGATCAGTCGGACCCCTCCGATCTGAGGCGCTTCACCACCGGCTTCATCACCTTGGTGAAACACCACGGAGCAGAGGATAGATCGAAAGGGAGGGATGAAAATTCGAATATTTGATAGTTCCATTGAAACTGAAGAAAACGTCTGTGAGGGGGAAAGATTGGGATCGTAAGATACGCATCCTTGAGGTCCAAGCGGACCATCCAGTCCTAGCTTTGGAGAAGGTCCCGAAGGAGGTGGATACCCTCCATTTTGAAGTGGCGATAGATGAGCCACTCGTTGAATTCCTTGAGATTTATTACTGGCCGATAGCCCCATCCCTCTTCTCCACTAAGAAGATGTTGCTGAGGAAACCCCGTGGGTGAAGGGTTAAGACTACAATGGCCCTTTTTTGCAAGAGGTTCTGAGACTTCCCTGTCTATTAGGTCCCTCTGTTCCTTCGGAAAGAAGAGCGGTCTTGGGCGAGCTAACTGGGTAGGGTACTAGAAAAACTCTATCTGGAAGCCTTGCGCTGTCTGCAACACCCAGGCGTCTGAGGTTAGAGAGGACCAATTGTGGAAAAAACATTGCAGTCTGCCCCCTATCGCCACATCCCTCGATCTCTGAACTCTCACCTTGTTGGTTGTTGTAGGATCCGTTTCCTCTTCCTCTACCGCCTCTGCGACGTGGGTGCGATCTGTTAGGGTGGAAATTCCCAAACTTGTTGGGGTCCTGACATTGTCCTCTACGGGGTTCTGCGGACTTGAAGGAGGCTTGGTTGTAGGGACGGCTGGTCGATCGCCCCCTGCCATGATCGGCTGCGCCAAAAACATGCAGGGTGAAGATAAGTTTTATAGACGTTTGGGCTTTTTCATGGGAGTTGAACGTATTAACGAATTTTCCCAACTCCCTGACAAAGGGATCCCCAAAAAGATTGCCTTCCGCCACCGGCCCAGCCTCTGAGGTGGCCAGTTATCCTAACTTAGGATCAATTTTAATCAATAATGATCTGCGACGTTCCGCGGAAATTGCCGCATTAGCATTTCCTAGGAAAATAACTGCCCTCTGGGACCAGTTGAAAAGAGTCTATGGGGAAATAAGCGTGCCTGAGGCTTTGGCGTCTTCCGCCATATCTAAGATTTTTGCTAAGGGACCGGCCGTGTCCAGGAGTTTATCCTGGCACGCCCTCCAGGAACGATCTATGCCCTTCTTAGGATCCCTGATAAATTTGGCCAGGAACGTGGCCATCTTAGGATCCACCTCTGGCGTGAGGGCGACTTTCCCTTCTAGAGACGGTCTCAGACATTATGCTCTTAGGTAGCTTCAAACCTCCTTGTCGAGCGGCTTACGAAGCCTGGCCGCTATGTATGCTGCTACCTTAGGGGATGGAACCCATTCCGCTGGCTTTTGGTGAAGTAGGTCATCCGGGTTCAACATATCGCTGCTTGCATCGGGCTCTGTAGACTGGTCTAACTTTGCCGTGCGCCATGGCCTGCCCGAGTCACCATCACCATCAGAAGTCTGGGGGGACTCGTCCGGGTCCCCCGCAGGTAAAATATCGGGGTATCCCAAGGGTCTCGCCAGATCCTCTGATGGGCGAGTAGGAGTTGAGGGGGGTGGTTGAGCATCCATAAAAGCTTTCTTCAGACGCGCAAACGCATCAGTATCTACTCCAGCGTCTTCCACGTGCTTTCTTTTGGGGTTTGGGGCGGAGGTGGAGGGCTGCCCTGGAGGTGGGGGGTTCTGACCCCCGGGTTGGTCTTCCCTCGGTTCGAGGGGTTTTTGGCACTGGGCCTGAAGTTGTGTGATTTTCCTGTCCAAGGGCGCCACCACCTGTGAGACCACCTTGAGGATGGAGGAGTCCATAACCTGACAAAAATGTTCATCAATGGGCAGGTACGTAACTTCCTCTTCCTCCTCCTCATAGTACTGGTCATCAAAGTCCTCCATAATCTCTAAAGTGAGGACTATAATCAGACAAAAAAGGATTAATGTAGGGGATTCTCACTGTAGACTAAGAGACCGTTAAGGTATAAACTCGTTTAAACTCTGGGACCTTGACTCCCTGCTGTTACTGAGAGTGTTCACCTGCCTGGGCTGGTCCCTTGAAAATAAAATTGGGCTTACCCGAGATACGGGTGTCAGGCTCCAGGCAGGGGGCTCTCAAAAGGCTGGCAAGCGTTAGCAAGCGCTATAAAACTAATCTCCCCCCGCGTGTGCACAGAACTAGCAAAAATACACAATAGTAGACAAAACGGCAGAGCGAGTCTCTCCGCGTCAATTGCTGATCAATTACTGAGCGGAAATCAGATTTGCCGGCCGCGAGGGGGGTAACGACGCGCTCAGGCGCGTTCAGCGAAGGGCGCGGTCCCCTAGCAGCGGGAGGGCCGCGTCGAGAGCCTGCCAGAACCTGAGCGGCCGCGAAAGGAACGAGAGACGCTCTGGCGGCCGATTATAAACTGACAAAGTGCCGCGCGAACAAAGGGACAGAGCCTAAAGTATAACCGCTTGTCCTTAACTTAACACTCGCACAAGGCACAGCATGCAATTTCTTAAGTATTAACCATAATGAACCCATATTTTTAGTCAGAGAGAACAAATGACTTATCTTGATGCTGCTGGAGCAGCGAAGAAAGAGGAGGGTAGAGTGTCCTAAAGGGGAAGTCCTGGCTCAGGATTGGACACTATTGTTGGACTTTTTCTCTCTCCATTCCCCTTGGTATTATGGGAAATGTAGTTCGGTTATGTTCTTTGTTAATGATGGCAGCTGGAATGAATAAAGTCGAGAAAGAACAGCCTAATCCGAAGCCTTCGGTCCTGACATAGAATTACTCTTTTTAGTCCCTCCATAAATGCTTTAATAACTGGAATTTTGAACAAATATATGTGTTGTCCATTTTGCATGTAGGCAGCAAGTGTTGTTAGGTGTAACCTAATAGAGCTGTATGCAAGTCCTCCCTGTTGTAAATAAATCAGGTAGCAAATAAGGTCTTGTACGGTACGGGAAAGTGGTTGGATTTGTTTTCTTTTCAGTTTTTTTTTAGGTGTCAAGGTTCACTGTGCAATTTTATTGTTCCTCCAGGATTGTTGTGAATACATAGATGATGTTATGGACAGCCGAGTACGAATGGCATCTGGGGAAAACAACACGTTTTGTTCTTTTTTTTAAAATATATTTTTATTGGTTTTGCAAGTCATGAACAACAGAGAACAAACTCGAGCCATCTATTACATCAATTCTAATTAGCATCTTCATGTAGCTTTTCGGCTCTCCCTCCCCTCCCACTACTCCCCCCCCCCCCTGCCCGGGTCTCAGAGTGTTCGGTTCTGATGTTATTCAATATTATTTGTGGTGTCAGGTTGCGTGTATCATCTCAGGGCAGGGGCTACCCCATTTTTCCCCCTTACAGTAGTCCCCACTACCCTGACCAATCATTCCAGCTCAGTTACAACCACTCTCAGTATTCATGGTATTATGAGCTATGGCGGCAATGCATCCGGGGGCGTCAACAATTCCGTGAGCATCGCTGTCCATGCTCTCATGTCATCTTCCAGTTTTTCATCTCTACGTGCCAGTCTCATATGGCATCCCTCCGCAGTGACCCACTCCGCCATATCCTTTAACCAATAGCTCACCTTCGGGCACTTGGGGGGCATCCATCCTATCGCAATCCTACGCTTAGCTAGTATTAGTCCCAACATGAGAGATTTCCTGCTCAGTTTTTTCTTTTTCCGGGATGGGACGTGTCCCAAGAGGCATTGTGCAATCTCCCGGGGCACCTCCCAACCTGTAGCCAGTTAGAGACTTTGAATAATAGCCCGCCAGGACCCCCCAAGCTTCGAGCAATTCCATATCAAGTGCAGAAAGTCCGCCTCTTGTTCCCTGCACCTGGGGCAACTTGCCGACCTCTCAGGGTATATGTTCTTTAACCTCTTGGGCATTAGATAGGCCTGGTGAACTACATAATATTGTACTAACTTGAATCGCGCATTCGTAGATGTGGATTTAACCCCTTCGTGAATTAGTTCCCAGGCTCATGTATCTAGGGGCTCCGTTAGTTGTGACTCCCATTTGTCCTGTACAGTGAGCATCGTTGACGGAGCATCCTCCTGCAAGGCTCTATAAAGGTGCGAGATCAGCCTCCCTCCTCCAGCCATTGATAGCATTGTTGCCAGCATTCGCGAGGCCTCAGGTGCCTCCGGAAATGCTGACCAGATCTCTCTTGCTGTAGCTGCCACCTTGTCATATTGTAAATACTGCCCCAATCCCAGCTAGAACGCCTCGGCGGCCTCCTCTCTAGTTATAAACTGATTGTTGGCATAAAGATCTCCCAGTACTTCACATCCCCCCTCCCTCCACCTGCGCAGTGACATGCTATCGCTGATGGCCCGAATGGGTGCAGGGACCAGATGTTGAGTTCTGCTGCAAATAGGGCCCTTTTCAGCACCATTTTGACCGTCCTTTCCCACGCTCCACTAACTATACGGACCTTATGGGGCAGCCATGTAGGTGCCCTCGATCCCAGCATTAGGATCTCCGGCAGGGAATATTCTCCACACAGACCCTCCAGAAGCCTACCCTCCCAGTTATCATTCCCATCTAGCCAATGTACAGCGTGCTGCAGTTGCGAGGCCAGGAAATAGTATTCCAGGCACGGAACCTCCAAGCGGCCCCTGCTCCACGTATGTTTTAGTGTTGCCAAACTAACTCTACGTCTCCCAGTGCCCCATAACCATTCTATTATCAATCTATCAAGGACCTTAAAGACTCTCCTTGGTATATCAAATAGGGTCCCCTGGAAAATATAGAGACATCTAGGGAGTATGACCTTTTTGGTTAATGCGATTCTTACCCATCAATGAGAGTTTAAGCGTGTTCCAGAATTTTATGTTGTTCCGTAGCCCATCAATAACTCTGTCTAAGTTTGCTTCTTCAAAATCACGCTCCATGTGTGTGATCCTGATCCCCAGATACCGGACCACCTTGGCCTCCCACGGGAGTCCCAACATGGGCAAGTCTGTGACCGGCCTTCCCACCAGTATCCCCAGAGGGAACAGCTTTGATTTATTGAGATTAATGTGCAGCCCCGCAAGCCTACCAAATTCAGATAAGTTGTTCAACATGATCAGTACAGAATGGCTGGGGTGTCTTAGATATATCAATGCATCGTCCACGTAAAGGGAGACCACATGGGTGCTCTCCCGCACCCGTATGCCCCAGTCCTTCAGATTCGTCCTGAGGCGGCAGGCCAGGTGCTCCATAGCCATCGCAAACAGCAGTGGCGACAAGGGGCACCCCTGCCATGTCCCCCTGCTAAGACCAAAACTTTGTGATACTGTTTTACTGATTCGGACCCTAGCCCAGGGGCTATTATACAACAGCTGAACCCATCTAATAAAGGTGTCTCCAATACCTGCTTTACGTAGGACCTCCCAGAGATAGTCCCACGACACAGAATCGAACGCTTGTTCGATATCCAATAATGCTAGTGCATATTGGTCTTTTTGCAAGGTTGGGTAGCGTATTATCAACAATAACCGACGCAGATTTTGTATTGTGTTCCTATTCGGGATGAATCCACATTGATTCTCTGCGATCAGTTGCGGCAACTGGGGTAAAAGTCTCATAGCCAGGACCTTAGGATTTTCAGATCAACATTTAGCATGGATAGGGGCCGGTACAATGAAGCCTCATACCTATCCTTATCTGGTTTTGGGATCATCACTATCAATGCCTCTCTCGTTGACCCAGGTAGTATTCCCCTCTTATACGCCTCGTTGTATGTTTCCAGCAATCTTTCAGCTAAGACCTCCTGCCTGGTGAGGTAAAATTCAACTGGCAAGCCATCTTCTCTGGGAGTCTTCCCAGGGTTCTCATCATTTTCACTGCCGCCTCTATCTCGAGCCTCGTCAAAGGGGCGTCCAGTGTATCTCTACCCTCCCCATCTAGACTTGGCATGTCTATTGTGGCAAGATAAGCTTGTATCTCTGCTACAGTGGCAAGGGCTGGGGCCGTATAAATACTTTTCAGATGTGTTGCAAACACTTCCATTATATCTTGTTGCGTGTCTACTCTCTTGCCCTGTCTATCACGGAGTTCCGCTATTGGAGCCCCACTCCTCTCTGCCCTAATGAGCATAGCCAACATACGGCTCACCTTGTCCCCTATCCTATGCAGTCTTTTCCTATGATTAGAGGGCTGGAATTTGTCAAGTCTATCCCATGTATCCATAAGCTCCTTCCTACAATCTTGCCAGGGCTGTATACTGAGCGGTGTCTCGATAATCTCCCGCTCCAAAACAGACAATTCGTTTTTCAAGGCTGTCCAGCTGTCTACTGAGTTGCTGCCTAACACTGTGTGTCGTTTTTAGGCATACCCCCCCTTAGGACCACCTTCATGGCGTCTTACTCAACCGTCCGGGACGAAGCACTACCCCAGTTATTTCTAAAATATTCATCCAGTGTCCGGGAAACCTCTGACAAAAATACCTGGTCTGTCAATGCCTCTGCGTTTAGTCTCCACAGGGGGACCTCGGGCGGACGCATCCGCATTCGGAGAGAAACAAGCAGGGGGGAATGATCTGAGATGTACCACGCCAGGTACTCTAAAAGAGCAGCGTCGGACACCAGACAGTAATCAATGCGGCTATTCATACCCTTAGCTGGGACATGACAGGAATACTGCCTGCTATATGGATGCCGTAGTCTCCACACATCGTGGAGCCCCGCGTCCCTCATCAGTTCTTGCAGTGCCTCTGTCATTACAGGTTTAGTGTCAGCACTTGGGGTGTGGCGTTCCAGCATCTCATCTAGCACACAATTCAAGTCCTCAGCCACGATCACAGCCGCTCGCATATGTTCTGCCAAAACTCTCAGGATACCCCCATCAAATTATTGGTCATCTGCGTTGGGCGCATAAACATTCAGCATGCATATCTCACGAGCATTCAGTGTGCCCACCACCAGTATGTACCGACCCTCAGGGTCTATTTGGTCTCTTCCACTACGAAGGGAGTCCCGGGCGCCACCAAACTCATGACAACCCTCGCATAGCTTGAGTATGTGGTCGAAAAGACCTGACCACGCCATCTGCGGCGGAGGGCAGAAAGGCAAGGGCCCCACGTATGGGTCTCTAGCAAGGAAGCCACCGAGACCCCATATAGGCGCAAATAGAAGTGGACTCTCAGTCTTTTGGTTACCTGACCCAGTCCTCTTACATCCCACGTCATCCACTTCCAATCAGCTGTCATTCCCCATGTAATGTCGAGGTTATCGTTCCACATGGGGTCCCTCCCGCCACCTTGCCCCGTTGTCCCACACCACATCAACCTTTGTGGAGTTACCTTCAATCTCCCGTTGACCCGAGTTGTCCCAATCCCCTTATACCAAAAACAAGCCCCATCTATTGGGCAAATCCCCCCCTCCCACAGGCAGTGAGCCCAAACTGGGTAGCCCTCTGCAACTAGACCCCTTTCTAGAACCCGCCGCCCCATCCCCCCCAAGGAGACAACGGGCTCCTTACCAACCTTTGTTCGTAGCAAGGAGCCCGACATCACGCAAACGGCGAGGCCTAAGCAGTCAGCCTGCTTGGTAGGACTTTAGCCCACCATGAGCCCCCCACCGATCTACTCTTTACAGCATCTTGCATACATGTACATATCATTCTAGGTGTACCCACGTTTCAGAGCCAACTTTCAATCTTAGCCCCTCATTGATAAATAGCATTATCATATTTTGCATACATTATCTATATCAGCACCAAGACAAAGCCGGCTCTTCCAGCAATACAGTACGTTAATTAGAGGAGGGGAAGACTCTGTTTCTGGTCCACAGTGGAGCGCTGCTCAGTCTGCTTCCCCTTTACCACGTCCCTTAGGTTTCATTCAGGGTATCACTGGTTCCTGTGTGTCCAGAACGCAGTCAGAGTCAGCCAAAGTGTTAATGTTAATGTTAAACTAATTTGTAAAGCGCAACGTATACCCGGTGGTTTCTTGCCGCTGATCCTGTAAGCAACTATGGGTGGGAAAAAGACCTACTGATTGAAGAGCCAAGTCTTCAGAAGTTTCCTGAACTGGGACAGGGAAGGAGCTGACCTGAGATTCAGAGGAAGGAGATGCCAGGATGTGGCAGCTCGCATCGTAAAGCTGCTACCGCCCCATTTAGATTTTTTAAATCTAATGGGGTTTATTCTGAAGGAGCCTGCAGATCTTAAGTTTCTAGTTGGGATATACCATGATAATGCTTTCTTCAGAAAGAAAGGTCAAGAATCGTGGAGGGCGGGGGCATGGCCTAGCTCATGGCCGAGTAAGACGCACTGAGCACGAGCTCCCGCCGGAGCCCTGAATCCGTGAACGATCCTGCAGCATCTCGTGACCAAATCGCTCTCTACCTCTCCCTCCCCGAAGAACTCCCCCCCCCCGGTGGCTCGAGGGGACCCACTGCATGCCCGTGGAGAAGAGACGCTGCGTTTTGGGCACTGAGGCCGATTGCAGACTGAAGCGCTAAGATGGCGGCCGGCGGAGCAGAGGCGGCCCTGGGAGCCTCCGGCGCGCCCGGAGTAGCCGCTGTGAGACTGCCCACCCACAATAGACCTGGGGATGACACAGGAGCGGTGAGGAGTGGTGGCCCACGTACCTTGCCCCCCCCGAGAAACACATTGAGGCAGTGCCAGGAGAGACGGTACGGCCCGAGCTGAGGGCCCAGAGTTGGAGGTACGGACAGCAACCTGGTCGGAGCTGGTGAGGCGCGCAGGCTGGTGAGCGTCGGGGAACAGCAGCGGAGTGTGTCCGGCCCCCGCCCGAGCCAGTGCCGAGGGGCTGTGGCGGCCCCTGAACGAAGCATGGAGTGGAGGCCCTCTTAGGCCGCAATCACGCGATCCTGAGTCCCCTCCCCCGAGAGTCACACCGAGATAGAGCCGGAGGGGACAGAGCGGTCCGAGCCCCGGAGCCGGAGACACGGACGGCGCCCTGGCCTGCGCGGGTGGGACACGCAGCCTGCCACCGCCGGCGAGCGGCATAGAGGTGCACCCAGGCCCCGCCCGACCCAGCAGTGTGTGGCCGCGGCTGCTAGATAGAGACTCTCACCCTTGACTGAAGAGCGGGGCAGAGGCCCGCCTGAACTGAGATCCCACAATCCCTAGGCCCACACCTGCAACAACAACGGAGGACGTACCGGGGCAGCCTCGCCCGGCTCAGCCCACCGGAGTCACACAGAAGACCCAAAGGTGGGGCCCCCCTTCCTTCCGCTTCCCTGGTGCAGCGAACTGGTGCCTGTGACCTGGGCTCGCCCCGGACCACGATTGCTGGCTGCGCCGGCCCACGGGGCGGCGACGGGGATTGGGGCGCTCGTGAGTCCCGCCGCCCACCGGAGGAACCCACTGAGAGAGGGCGCGGAGTGGCGTCGGGGCTGAGCGGCGGACAGCGCATCCTGTGTGAGGAGACCCCAGGGCCCCCCGAAACGAAGCAGGGCCCAGTTGACGTGGTCAACGGACCGGGAGCCTCATTTCCTATTGGGACTAAAGTACGGCAGAGGGCTTAGACCGCGGCACGAATCAAGGGGTCCACACCCCCGACAACTGGAGGAGACGGAGAGAGGCCTCCTACTACACCCGCGATAGGCGCAGAGCCCCGACTCGGAGGTGACCCCACAAAGACTGCCCGGCCCCGCGTAGTGAACTAAAATTCCTGGTGGACATCGTGGTGGAGGGTGAGGCCCGGAGTCAGAAGGCTTACCCTGGCCACCGACCAGCATCGCATATGTACCATTGAAAATTCTGCCTATCACGCGGCACTGTGAGGGCCGGAGACCGCCTGCCCGCCGGCCGGGACATGCGTGGTCGCGCGAAAGGACAGCCCGTCACTCACACTTGCGAGACAAAAGCCATTGCCATGGCAAAGGATAAGGACTCGAAGCTCCCGAGGCAGGGGAAAATGGACAAATATACCACAGTGCTCTCCACGCAGCCCGAGACAGCGGAAGCAGCGCAACCGCCCTCAGACACGGCCTTACTCCTCCAGGCCATTCAAAGCTCCAGAGAAGCCCTGGAAGGGAAGATCGGAGAAGTCTGTTCAGAGGTGTCATTACTCAGGCAGGATCTCCGCAAGGTCTCCGAGAGGGTGACGGAAGCCGAAACCAGGGTGTCAGAGGTGGAGGACGCGGTCAAGGACCTCCAAAAGGAAATGAGGGACATGCGCAGCGCCGCTGTGGACATGCAGTGGAGGGGCAGAAGGCACCAACTCCGTAGCGTTTCTGACCAAATGGCTGACGGACCTCATCCCGGCGGAGCAGTTTTCCCACTGCTTCGTCATAGAACAAGCACATCGTGCACTAAGTGCTAAACCTCCTCCCGCCAAGGCCCATCATCGTCAAACTGCTGAACTTTTTGGACAGGGTCATGATACTCAGGGAAATGCGGCGCAAGGGGGAAGTCCGCTACGAAAATCTCAAGATTATGACATTCCCGGACTACAGTCGAGATGTCCAGAAGCAACGCCGCACTTTTGATTCGGTCAAGGTCAAGCTCCGGCCCTTCAATTACATTACATGCTCCTGTTCCCGGCAAAACTATAGGTCCTCTTCCAGGGGAAGGCCTTCTTCTTCCAGACCCCAGAGGAGGCAAGGGCCTGGGTGGAGGAGCGGCCAGTGCTGCGCCCCTTTGGAGGCACGTCCCTGGACAATCGTATGCCACGAACCGTCGCCACCGGGGAGGGCTCTCCCCGACGACGTAGTTGCCTGATTTCGGGCCGCCCGCGGAGACTACGCAAGGGTACCCCATATGCCCTCAGGAAAATCACACAGGACAAGACGCGTCAAGATCGCGGGGGCGAGCGTTCTCACTCGGAAACAGATGCTGCGCAGGGACTCGGTTCCCCCAACCGACAGTCGGACACCGATGACAATGATACGTCCTCTGGACCGGAATCACGTCATCCACTGTAGAAGGCAATTCAGGCACTTGAGCAAGGCGAAGAGGCAGGCAGACTACCAGACGGGGCTCCCCCAGGGGAGTCTGAACCGGAAGAACAGGGTGCTGCAACCTGACACCGGCGGGGAAGTATCGTGCACCAGTAAAGACCCCCACCGGTTCCTCCTTTGAAGCATTCCCACGCTTCGAACTGTGGACTGACTGAACCACTAGCCAACGAACTGTAAGAGTTTGGGGTTTTGGGGGGCCTGATTTGGGGGGGGGTGACAGACCAACCTACAATTCTTGGCCAAGGGTCACTTCCAGCGATGGGGGGGGGCAGAAGGCTGTGGGGGGATGGAGGGAGGTGGGGTGGGGTGGGGGGGTCGAACACCTGGGGTTTCGCTGTTTTTTATGTTGGTTTGTTAAGCGCAAGGATCGATTTACCAGGACATTTCCACAGAATGGAGCACACCCGGGACCCACACTCCCACACGCCCCTAGATTCTAAAGCCAGGGGTCCAACACCGCTAGCTACACCATGGCCCACACACCTTCCCTAACGGTTATGACATGGAACGTAAATGGGCTGGGGGACAAGATCAAACGCGTCTAGTGTCGCAACATCTTAAGAGGCTCCACCCAGACATCGCAATGCTGCAAGAAACGCACCTCCGGGGCACACAATGTGGTCTCATTGGCCATGGAGCATACAAAGTCCTGGCACATGCTGGATTCACCTCTGGGGCGTGGCTATCCTGATTAAAAAGGGTCTCCCGTTTCACATTTCACGCCTTTGGCAGGATCCCCTGGGTAGATACATGGGAGCCCTGGGGTTATGGGGACGGAAAGAAGTCACACTGTTGAGTTTGTACTCACCACCCAGGCTACAAGCACCCACCATGACTAAGGTGATGGACATACTGATAGACGCTCTCAGCCCTGCACATAGTGGGGGGCGACTTTAACGACGTTATGGATCCACAGCTAGACCGCTCGAGGGGGAGACAGGCCCCTAGTGACCACGCCACTTAGGCGGTTTTCCACAACAATGGGATTGATAGACATCTGGAGGGAAAATCATCCCCTAGCCAGACAGTTCTCCTTTCACTCCGGGGCCCATGACACGCACTCCAGACTAGACTACATATTCATCCCCAAGGGAGAGCTACGAGACGCTGGGCGTGCGGAATACACGGCTCGAGGCCTTTCGGATCACTCCCCGCTCCTGATCGAGATGGGTCTGAGGGAACGGGAAGGCGCCCGCACTTGGAGGTTGAGTCCGTGGGATCTAAGCAACGTTAAGATTGCGAGTGGGCTCAGGGCAGACACTGAAATCTATTTCCAGGAAAACAAAGACTCGGTCTCCTCCGGGGTGACGGTCTGGGAAGCGTACAAGACTGTGCTACGGAACAGAGCCCAAAACCGAATAGCATGTGACAAGAGAGACAGGGACAAGGCCTTAACAGCCTTGGGACACAAGATAACCGAACTAGATAGGCAGGTAACTCTGGGCAGCGACCTTGACACTACGCGCAGGCTGGCAGCCCTGCGAAGGGAATACAAGGAATTGGCCACTGAAAAAGCCAAAAAAACTACACCTGGCCACGTTGCATCGCCTCTATGAGGTGGGGGATAAGGCTGGGAAGCTCCTAGCCTGGATCAGCCGGCGAGAGGTTCAGAATAGATGGGTGAGGGAGGTGTTGGACTCTCAGGGCACCATCCAATCCAACGACGAAGGGGTTGCCAATGCCTTCGCAGAATACTACAGAGACCTATACCGGGCCAGGACATCCAAATCGCGAGCCGATGTCCAGGCCTACCTGGAAGGGATTACCACACCGCGACTAGGCAAAGTTGAGGCACAGAGCCTGGATGATGACCCAACGCTAACAGAGGTCCAGGAGGCAATTGCAAAACTCTGCCCCGGTAAGACGCCAGGTACGAACGGGCTGCCCGCAGAATTTTATAGGCGATACGCGGATATCTTAGGCCCCCATCTCCTCCGACTTTTTATTGACTCACACGAGGAGGGCGTTCTCCCACCGGACCTGCGGATGGCCACCATCATGGTCATACCCAATGACGGCAAGCCCCGTGACCACTGTGGGTCCTATAGACGCATTTCCTTTCTAAACTCGGAAGTTAAAATCCTGGCCACCATACTGGCAACGCGTCTCCTGGAGGTGATTAGGGAACTAATACACGAGGATCAATCGGGATTTATGCCGGGCAGATCCACCCGCTTAAACCTTAGACGCACCCACAACTGGCTCACGAAAGTACGGAGCCGGACTAGCCCATAGGTGTTCTTATTGTTGGACGCAGAGAAAGCATTTGACGCTGTCGACTGGCTGTTCCTTGACGCCACCCTGGCCAAACTTGGGTTAGGACAGAAATTCCGTAGCTGGGTGGCACTTCTCTATAACCAGCCGATGGCCGCGGTGCGAGTTAACGGACGGTGCTTGGCGCCCTTTCCTATCGAGAGGGGAACGCGTCAGGGATGCCCCCTTTCCCCTCTTCATTTTGCACTTACCCTCGAACCCCTGGCATGCGTGATACGGGTGCACCCCTCCATCCGTGGTTTCCATATTGCAGCCACGGACACCAAGGAGGAGAAGATCTCTCTTTATGCCGACGACATCTAGATGTATATCTCCCACCTGGCAATGACCATCCCGACCCTATTTGAACTGATCACTGATTATGGCAGCCACTCGGGATATAAAATAAATTGGAACAAGTCCACACTTTTCTGCCCGACCACTGTGAAATAGACTGCCCCTTACCAGAGGACCTTCGAGTGGTGCAAAGAGGCTTTAAATACCTGGGCATCTTCATCACTCCCAATCCGGAGGTGTGTAGAAGGGAAAATTTAGGATCGGTCCTCAATAATTTTAAGTCGGACGCGTAACGGTGGAGACCTCCCCCTTCCCCTACTCGGCCGTGCGGCCATCTTTTAAATGATTACCCTGCCCCAACTTCTCTACGCCCTCCAGAACTCGTACCACCCTCTTCCCCATGCAGTCTTTACAGAGATTGCTGGCAAACTCCGAACACTACTGTGGCAAGGGGGTCACCCTAGAATTGCACTTAAGACACTGCAACGCAATCCCTACAATGGAGGGATCCCCCTCCCCGACACTGAGGCCTATTACTGGGCGTCTCACTTGATACCCATAAACGAATGGATACACAAACACAGAGAACACCCTACGTACCGGCTTGAAAGGGAGGTAATGCTACCTCATACACACCTGCACTATCTATACGGAGGGAAGGGTGGTTCTCGCCTGCTGCCCGGGACTCAGGTGACCGTGGCGGCGTGGACGAGGGCGACCAAGACCATGGGCTGGACAGGACGGGTGACGAAAACCACTCCACTCTGGGAGGGGACTCGATTTAGGGAACTACGCAAGCTCACGGGGTTTGAGGCCTGGGATCTCCTTGGGATCTTCACAATAGGAGACATAGTTGAGAAAGGGGATCTCAAAACATGGGCCAAGCTTCAGCAAGAATATAATATGAACGACTCCCAATTCCTTAAATACGCGCAACTGCGCCACGCCTGGCAGGCGGAAAATGTTCTGTGTGACCAACTTCGGGAATATGCGCCTCTAGAGGGTAGACTCCTGCAAGAGGAACTTGCCCACAAGGCGGTTTCATTTACCTACAGAACCACAAACAATATTCCCGATGGGCTGGTGGGGCTTTGGTCACGGTGGGAGAGAGAGGTGGGGGCCATGGAAGACAGACTGGGAGGTGGCGTTAATGCACCCCAGGGAAGTCGCTATAAAGGCGAGACTCCGGCTAATTCAGTTGAAGATACTACATCAGACGTACTATGACAGAGACAGGCTGCACAAGATGGGGAGGGCGGAGTCTCCACTTTGCCTGGCCTGCGCCGCGGCCAACAGCGATTTCTTTCACACGGTTTGGGCGTGTCCTGAACTTCAGCCATTCTGGGGGCAGGTAGTGGGACTACTAGGAACTGTCCTGGGGGTGACGTTGCCGATGGAACCCAGGTTCGTGATACTTGGGATACCGAGCGAAGTTGACATCACCAGAACACAATTGATCTTTGCTTCCCTGGGGCTGGTGGTAGCTAAAAGAGACATAGACAGGAGATGGGGGTGGCAGATAAACCGACCATTCAGGAATGGACGAGGGGTATGGACATGTACATGACAGCCGAGCAGACCACATACCGCAGCAGAGGGTGCCCCAAGAAATTCCACAAAATCTGGGACCCATGGAGACGACACTTCGGACTTGACGTGGGTGGTGGCACGCAACAGTCCGCGGCACATACCACACAAGGTTCTCTGACTCAGGGGCCCGACGAAGCGATGCCCTAGTGATCATTGGTGAGGCCTGGACACCGCTGTTCCCAGGCTCCATGTGCGTACACATAACCGTAGAGAAAAGACACCGGTGGAGAATACTGGTTTACGTGAATCCCGGAGAAGGGGGGGGGGGGGGAGACAGCCTGGTGATGGCAGAAAAATATATGTAACTGTTTGAGATTAAGTCTTTGTGGATATCTCATGCAAAATTGTACTGCGCTGCTTGTTCAGTTTAAAAATAAAAATACGTTCCAAAAAAAAAGAATCGTGGAGGGCTTTATAAGTAAAACAAAGGGCCTTAAACTCAATTCTGTTTTTGACTCTCAGCCAGTGAAGGTCGTTAAGAGCGGAGGAAACAGAATGGTGCCTAGGCAAATCCAGTAGAAGTCTGGCTGCAGAGTTCTGAAGGATTTGCAATTTGTTCAGGTGTTGAGCTTGTAGGCAGATGTAGAGGCCATTGCAGTAGTCAATCTTGGACAATACCAAGGTGGAAATAACTGATTTCCTGACTGACAGGGGCAGGAAATCTAATATTTTTTTGAGTATTCTCAAGGTATTGTATGAGGAGGAGATCACTGCGTTGATTTGATTGCCTAGAAGTAGGCAATCGTCAAGCAAGATACCTAGACTCTTGACTTTACTGGTAGGAACAGGAATGGGACCCATCTCGGCTGGCCAGCATGGAGCAGTCCAGGGAAGGGGGTTATTGCGGAATAAAATCACCTCAGTTTTTCCGGCATTAAGCTTAAGTCGGTGTTTGTTCATCCACCCATAAATGGATTTCATGCAGTCGTGGATGCGAAGACGTGTGTGGTGGACATCGTTGGAGGCCGCTAGTACAATTTGCGTATCATCCGCATAGGAGGTGAGGGAGAACCCAAAAGATTCAACCAAAGGAGCCAGATCAGTGACGTATATATATTAAAAAGTGTGGGGCTGAGAGAGGAACCCTGCGGAACCCCGCAGGGCAAGCGGAAAGAGCTAGAAAAGAAGGCATCAATGTTAATTGTGTTTTCTCTGTCCGATAGGAAGGATGAGACTAGTTTCAAGGCCAGATTTTTTATGCCTATTGCTTCAAAACAGAGGATCAGCGTAGGGTGATCCACCGTATCGAATGCTGTGGACAAATCTAACAGGATAAGGGCGGCTGACCCCCCCTCGTCCAGGATGAATTTAAGCTCATCAGTGGCCTTGATCAGGGCAGTCTCTGTACTGTGTTTGGATCTAAATCCGAATTGAGTGTGATCCAGGCAGTTAGAGTCCTTAATAAACTGATTTAGTTGAGTATTCATCACCTTCTCGACTATTTTTGCAGGGAAGGGAAGTCTGGAGATGGGTCGATAGTTGACCGGGTCTTCGGGGTCCAAGTTAGTTTTTTTCAATAGAGGCACTATGGAGGCTCTTTTCCATTGGGATGGAAAGATGCCTGTTCTGAACATGTTGTTGAACAGGTTTGAGAGATGGTCTGCCATAATGTCAGGAACCATCTTTATAACTGAGGGTGGGCAGGGATCGTCCGTGGAGCTAGATTTGGTGGTCAGGATAAGCTCTTTTATTTGTGACGAAGTGACAGGGGAAAATGACTCTAGGCCATACTTGGCATCTTCATTATCGGAAATGGTGTCCATCTTATCTTGACTGGCGGGCAATGGAGGATTACCACAGTGTCTGAATGAGTTAAAAATTTTGTCAATTTTACCCCTGAAGTGTGAAGCAATCTCATCGCAAAAGGACTGGCTAACCCACTCCCTTTTATGCTCCGGTTGTTTTGTAAGTTTATTGATGACTTGATAAAGTTCTTTAGCTGAATTTTTAGCCGATTCAATTTGCAAAGAAAAGTAGGCTGCCTTTTCTGTGACCAACAGGGCTTTATATTTAGTTAACGAGCGTTTATAGATATCTCTCTCATGAGAGTCATATTGGACTCTCCATTTCTTCTCTTGGCGTCTGCAACCCTGTTTTTCGAGTCTAAGGGCCTCTGAAAACCAAGGAGCAGACGGACGGGTCCTACTTAAGCCACTTTTTTCTGTCTGAACTAGTTGAGAGAAGGCAGAATTAAGCCAGGTGGAATAGGTCTCAGCTGCGAGTTCAGGATTATCCACCACCGGAGGGCGTGAGATAGTCAGTTGTTGCTCTAGCTGATTTTGATCAATTTTTGCCCAGGATCTATACTTGGTTGATATAGACCACATATTTGGGGCAGTATAAGTGGTAGGGCAGTTTATCTTAAAATAGATAGCTGAGTGATCTGACCAGATCAGTGGAAGTACTTTGAGACTGTGCCGCCGGGCACACAAAAATTCTACCGGAGCCGCTGGCGCTGGAATCCAGCAGGGAATCTACTGAGCGCCTCTCTCTCCTTGTGCTTTGACCTGACAGTCCCCGATTCTTACGAGTTCTGAGTGATTCGAAGCTGTGCCACACCTAGGGAGTCCAGCCAATTCTCCGCTTCCGTTGGGAGTTGTGAAAAAATATGCTTTCCCCTTATGCTGAATGCGGAGCTTTGCTGGGTATAAGAGGCTATACCACATGCCATTGTCTCTGAGGCGTTTCTTCGTCTCCCAATATTCATTTCGCAAGTTTTGCACTTTACGTGTGTAATCAGGGAATATCATTATATATTGACCATTGTACTTAGGTGCTCCGTGAACCCTGGTGTGCTGCAATATCACATTGCGGTCTCTAAAATTGAACAAATGCGCTATGATGGCGCGTGGTGTTGCTCCCGGTCTGGGTTGCGGGGCAAGCACTCTTTCAATTGTAAAACATTTTGAGAGTCTTTTAGGGCGCAGCGTGGTAGTAATCCAGTTGTTCAGGAAAAGCTCTGCTGACTGGCCCTCCGCTTTTTCCAGAAAGCCCACCAGGCGGATGTTATTTCGCCTGGAGCATCCCTCAGCATCCTCGACTCGTATCTCCTGCAGGGCAGACTGTGCCCGCAACTCCGATACTTCTTTCCGCAGAGTGGTCACCTCTGACAGCAGGGTCTTAACCAGTTGTTCTGTCTCCGTTACTCAATCTGCGATTTTCCAGACGTCAGCACGTAAGAGTCCCTTCTCGAGGGGAACTGTGTCTATCCTGGCTAAGGTTATCTCTCTGGATCCCTTGATTTCCACCAGCAGTTCAGCCATAGTGGGAGGGATCTGTTACCCCTCTGTCGCCTGTGGCACCTGACCACCCACTGCCCCATTGGACTGCAAACACAAGGAGATGAAGGACGGAGTGCTGAAACTTTTCAGACACTCATCCCCAGTCACAGATCTGGGTTGAATCCATCATCATTCTTTAGCTCACTTTGCCACCTCAGTTCAGACCCAGCTATATGCCAATCAGTCTTGACCCTGTGCCTCATGGGAACAGTCCAGCCCGAACTGCCAAGCCAGGTCTTCCCTGAGCCGGAAACAAGCATCCTGGGACCGGTTTCTGGGTATCACCCTTCATCAGCCAGGCTAGCTTGAACCCAGTGGCAAAGTGAGCAAGGGACCCACGTCTGGGCATACCCTGCCAACTTAGGGCGAACAAAGCAAACACAAGGAGATGATGGACGGAGTGCTGAAACTTTTCAGACACTCACCCCCCGTCACAGATCTGGGTTGAATCCATCATCATTCTTTAGCTCACTTCGCCACCTCAGTTCAGACCCAGCTATATGCAAATCAGTCTTGACCCTGTGCCTCATGGGGACTGCAGCGGCATTGTGTAACGGTCTATCTTGTTGGTTTGTACCACCTTGGCTCCCTTATCTTTAGCCATCCTCACTCTGACCTCACCGCCCGCGTCCAGGACCAGATCCAGACTTTGTGTTTGGCGCTGTTGGCACCATGCAACTCAGCGGCGGACAGCTATTCCACTTGTGCTTCTCGCAGTTTACCCTCGGGACTGGGTCATTGCACCTAGGCCCTCGATCCGAAAATCCAGCAAATTGAGCTACCACTAGTAAAGGGGGGAGGGGCCTCCTTCCCCAGTCTACAGTGCCATTATGCAATGTGCCCCCTACCAAATCAAGAACACCAAGTCCTTCCAGTGAGTGGGTTGCCTGACCTCCACGGCCCTCCCCAGGTCCCGGGTACTTCATGCCGTATGGATTCCTGCATCCAGGCAGCTGGCCGCTCTCCCGGCCGCTTTCTGTTCGTCCGCCCCCCTGGCACGCCGTTCAATCTGCGGCTAATATTAGCGGCCGCTTCTGGAGTCTCTCTCCCGAGTCAAATGGTCCTGCAACGCCCCAGTTCGCTGGCGCGAGACAGCTTTGTAGTCCGGTTTCTCTGGTGAGGTTCCGAAGCTCACCCCCGGCCGCGCCGGAGTTCCTCCCGCTTCTCAGCCCGGGGTAATCCGGCCTGCTCGGATTTTTGCCATACTTCCACTCACCCGGAACTCCTGCTGTAGCGGCCACAGCAAGCAGCCCGTATTCGGCAGGGGGCGGGGGCCGCCTCCTCTCAGTCTTCGCCCAGGTGTCCCCAGCTCATCTCGCTCTCCTGCAGTTTGGGTGTAATCCGCCGCAGCTATAGGATCCCAAGAAAATCCGACAACACGAAAGAAATACAAAAGAGACAACCGAGAAGACGAATGGCTGTGCACAAGCACAGCATCTGTGTCCAAAGGTGGAACAGTCGTTAGATAAGAAAGAAATCATTTGTATTTAGGATAAAGCAAAGAAGCCGGTGTTACTGAAGGATGTGGTGTAGATAGCACAATACTGAACCGAACTGGCATGGAGGTGCAGTTAGAAAACGTCACAGGAATGCTGTTATGTTTGACAATAAGCAGTGCTGCAGAAAGGTTAAGAATGAAAATAGAAGAGAGATAATTGTAGTGACTACAACCGAGAAATTGGCAAAAACAGATTGAAGTATATAAAACAGGATAAAGGAGGAATTGGTAAGCTGGTTAAACAGCAGTCACTGTATGGTTTTGGAGAAGAAAAGGAACTTAATAGAGGATGGCAGCTGTAAAGGGCAAATAGTAGTCGTTTATGAGTAGGAATAGCACTACAACAGATGCAAAGGCTCTGGATAGTACATTTAAAGGAGAAAGTAGTTCAAGGAAGAGGTGTGGCAGTCTGGCAACCTGATCAGAGAACCAGTCATGTGATGTTTTGCCGGCGAACCTATCAGAAAGGGCACAGACTGATTGTCAACTGGGAGTTTGAGGTGCATGAGTGTGGACAAGGCCTGATGAAGAAGCTAGGTCTGTTCTAATGCTTGGAATCTGGAAAAATGAATGAATTCAGCACTCTTTGGTAATTAGGGAGGGTTGGGTAAAGCTAAGATTGTAGAAGAAAGAATGAGATAATATGGCGTAGCCTTTGAGCGTGTGGTTGGAGTAAGGATTTGAAGTCAATGTAGTATGAAGAGTTGAGTACCGCTTTTGGGGCATTCAGGGCCTGCAAGTTGCTGAATGTCTTCCAGTTGCAGAGTTGGGTATGCATCTGTGTTTTGAGGGTATGGATGGAGGATATAATCCAGAGCAGGGGCAAGGGCACAGGATGGTGAAGGTGCCAAGGAGACAGCGGGTATTCAGAGCTATTGAACTTCCAAAATGCGGTAGCATCACGGAGATGAGGAAAGTTGTTGAATGTTTGATTTGGGTAATTGAACTGACCAAGCCCTTATCAGATATGTAATGGTGTTATCTTCTGTTTTGGAGAATTTTGGCAGTAGGGACCAGGATAATAAGCGCCTATGGACATAGCCAATAATAGCCAAGAAAACGTTTGGATATAGCCTTAAGAGCACGCCATAGCGAGCTCTACCGGCCAATAAAGGCCTGAGCCAAAGGCGAGGTCCGTTAACAAGGGAGTGGGCCTTCAATGGCTGGTAGAGCCCGCTACTGAGGGCTCTAAGGCTATTAGAACATTTCGCCCCTAGAGGGCACAATGTTCTAATTTGTAAAACAAAGGCCTCACGGAGCCCAAGGCGATTGAAGTCCCCTTGGGCTCCGTGAGGCCTTTGTTTACAACAACAGCTGTTGCAGTGAACAAGCATTGGAATGTTGGAGCTCTGGGCTTCTACCAGCCATTAGAAGCACAGAGCACTCCATTGTTTTCAATGGAGCTCCCAACATTACAATGTTCTAATTGTCAGTAGTTGGAAAGTTCTGTAGTGGTCAAGGAAGACGTGAAGGGCAATGATGAGGTGTAAGAAGACTCTAGTGGCTGAGAAGACCAGTGATGCAGAAAAGACAAAATATTGTGGGTGAGCAGCTGATGCAGATGATTTCAAGTGTATCAAGTTCCACCGTTTGTATGCTCTGGTAGCTGTGGGGCATTAGCCCATTAATGTGGATCAGGCATGAACTCAAATAGAGTTTTGCTTGCGGCTGAGGAGGACTCATCTGGAATACTGTATCCAGTTTCAGAACCTTTTTCTATATTAGGCCAGTTCCGATTACCAAAACCCTTGAATTCAGAGGCACAGTGGACATGGTTACATACACTTTACTGTTTGCCAGATTGGATTGTAAAGTATGCTTTACAGGGCAACATAGCTGGCATAGAGGGATTCTACGACTTATCAGCATTATTTTCTAATGTTCAGTGTTACCTATTAAATTTTGGGAATCATTAGTAAAAAAGGAATGGGAAAAAAGCGAGAAGAGCTGATAAAGAGTTTGGAATCTTAGGTCAGGTCTAAATATAATCCCTTCTTTCATAGCAGAAGTTAGGAAATGACATACCAATGTCAGCGGCATACCTTGCATAAATGGCTTTACTCAGTTGCAAGAGTTTGTGTGGTACCCCTTTTATTCCTCCTCAGTCCCTTTAGCTGGTGTTTTTTGCTTCAGGATTATAAAATGAAGGGGATTTGCTCCCTGTCACTGGATTATAGAATGTTTGCGGCAGACTGTTTGCTATTCGCAATATACGGCGCTTTTTGATAGATGCTGCTCAAGCACTGAGACAAGAGCACCTCTACAGGATGCAGATACATGTGTTCCATTGTGGTCCTACATGGGTGATGGCGCCTCACTAACTGCACAGAGCTGCTTGAGCTGAAATCTGTCCATTCCATTAACTGTGTATTTTCTTTCCTCTTACTCTGTCCTTGGCCTGTTTAGGTGTTTCAAAGGCGAATGAACGGCAAAACAAACTTCTGGAGGAACTGGGATGAGTATGCTGCAGGGTTTGGGAATCTGACACAGGAGTTTTGGCTCGGTGAGTTACTGATCTTTCTTGTTCAGTAAAACCACAGTAGTTTCCAGCATTCTACAGAGGATTTACATGTCCAGGCAGGAAAGAGATAAGGCCTCTTCAGATAGGAGACTAAGTGCACAGTAAGATCTGTTCTTGTGGCACAGCGCAGCGATTCAGAAAACTGATGCATGACCCACAAGCGAGGATCGTTTATGAGGGTATTAGACCAAAGAGTGGTGAACTCGACCATTAAAAGGCACTCAATGCTGAAGTTAGGTAAACCCACCTAATGAATACAGATTAGTGGAGTATGAACTTTGCACTGCCCTGGAGAGTGAGTCCAAGGACCGATGTCTGTGCCCACTGTTCTTACCGTTTGCGAAGCAAGACAAGCATCACTTCAAACTCTGCTCCTGAAACAGAGATATCAGGAGTAGAGAAATGTTGACATTATTCCTGTTACTTTGGCACAACACAACACTGATTAATAGTTTGCATCAGAAAACATCAAGCTTAGTAGTAAGGCTACTTCATGAAATGTGACAGATTTGCAGATACAGAAGTAGTCATATTTCCTTTTCCAGGTATTAGGAATGGGGGTCACAGCCCAAGTCAGTGATTATATTAAATCTTGTTTTTTTCTCACTATACCGAGGAGTGTTATGGCTGTTTTGTTGCTAGTAATAAGTGCAAGATGTTTTTTTAATAGTTATGTTGAGATGGATCTATTGCTCATGCTGGATAGTTGTTACAGTTGACATCTAAAATCAGTATTTGGCTTTTTATCAAACAGCACTTTGCATTCTGGCACTTTTGGGCTACTGCCTTTAACAGAGTTGTGATCTAGTCATGAAAGTGAAATGTGAGTGGGGGAGGCAGCAGAGCAGTATGAATTAAGGGACTGATGTGTCTTTATCTTTCAGAACTATAACTAGGATAGGAAAAGATCACTTATAAATCCCTGAATGCAAATTGTTGCCTTAAAAACATGTCGCACATGATACTGAGATGCTTGGCAGCTATGAAATGGGATATGGTCTAGTCATTACTTTGAAATGGGAATGTGTGCTGACTGGGTGGGGAACAGAGATATTTGTAAGGCAGAGATATGTTGACAGTGGGGTCAGAGGGATGGTTGCAGGCTGGGGAGGGCATGTGTCCAGATTTGTGTCATGCATTGGAAGTGCAGGAATTGCAAGTTCTCCAATGTCAGATATGACTAGATCATCAAGTGTTTTGAAGAATGAAAACTGGAAGAAAGAAGCAACACACGTTGCATGGGGAAACTTACGAAACAGTCTGTGCAGGTTGAGTAACCCTTTCAGATTCCATCTATCATATAAAAAGGATAGTTTAGAAGGGAAAGAGCAAAAGGGTCTAGGAATACCTTGCAAGCTTCCCGACTAAACATCAGCTCCTGGGAATCTGGACGGTAATACAAATGCAGTTGCTAGTACACAATCTATTGTCACCATTCCCCACCTCAGAGGTTGTTAATGCACATTCGGATGTTCAACCACCTACCACGGCAAGTGAATAAGTGTGCAGTGGCTTTCAGGATTGCATGAATCCAATCAAAGATTGCAAGAAACAGGCTCAAAGGGCACTTGTGTCATGGTAAACCTGGAAGAGAATAAGGAAATTGACCTGTACCAATGCAGAGATCCCTCCATTCAGCAGAGTGTTAAGCACAACAGACACCTGCAATCCTTGCAAGACTGTCATTAGCTAGCTTTCACAGTGTGAGTGCCTGTATCACTACAATGCTCCCTCTGAAAGCGAGAGGGAGGAACAGAGATAAAGATGGGAGAGTGGGGTTGAGAGAAGTAGAGCGAGAAAAAAAGAGAGAAAGTGGCCTAGGTGTATTTGTTGGACCTGATCTACAGCACTTTGCAGCCCTCCCAGCGTCAGCATAAGGGTGCTTTGGAAAGAAGGGAAGAGTATACGTAGGTGATTGTGACTCACTCTGCTTTGAATTCTCAGGTAACGAGAACCTGCATAAGTTGACATCTCAGGGAGCATACGAGCTGCGAGTTGATCTGCGCACTAAGAATGAATCCGCCTATGCAGTATATGACAGTTTCCGAGTGGACACCCAAAACAACCACTACAGGCTACGACTCGGAAAGTACAGTGGCACTGCTGGTAAGAAAGACACTATGGTGCACAGAAAGGATCGGGGAAGTATAGAATTTTTTTAGTGGGGTAAGACAGTCTAAATCTGCACACTAATACCAGGAAGTGAGGACTGTCAGTACCCAAATGGAAGAACAACTTTTACTCTTGACAGCAGACTATGGAGGGGATCTACCCACATGTTAAAAATCGACTTAGGAGATTAAGCCCCCCCACTTGGATGAAATGAATAGTTACTCATCCTTCAAATCTTGATTTCTCCTATTACTTGAGCTGTGATTTACACACACATAATTAGTATACCTGAAAGAAAAAATAAAGTTCAGCTACCTTGTGTGATCTAGAGAAGGATTTCCCTCAGGTGCATTTTTCCCTCAGGTGCATTAGGCCATATTTTAATATACTAGTTTTTACACCGCATGATTTCAACCCTAAGTTGGTTGACAGAACACATCACAAACACATAGGTATTGTAAGCAGTGTGTTTTACATAGATAAAGATGGTGCATGAAATAATCTGATGTTCAGTGTAAACGAATGAGCTTTGTAGTATAAGAAATTGGATGCATTATAGAATATGGGCATAAGCATCAATGGAGTGTCTCAAAGCCATGTACGATCAAGCACAATGCATAGAAGGTACGCATTTAGTCTTGTTCTGCTCTTGTTTAGAGAACTATCAAGGTGAAGGTAGGCTGCAAGAGAGTTCTAAATCTTAGGGACATTATTAGGAAAGGATTGTTTCTATGTAGACCTAGTCTTGAACTTGGGAGTTTGAAATCAGGCAACAGATTACTCATTGATTATCTGTTCAGTTAGAATATTATCAGTCTGTGTGACAAGTATTCAGTAGTGCCCAAGTATACTTCCTTGTAGGGGAATCATGTGGTCTTGTAGGTGCTATGAGCATCAACGGGTAGCCAAATCAGATAGGATGAATTTATTGAACAATTCTGATTTGAGTAGTGCAGAAGTAAAGGCTGCAAATCAAACCCAGGGAGGCCTATTACCACATTCAGCCATTAAGATGATGCTTGTTCCCAATATAGACATTAGATATTTCTGGGAAGAAAGTGACTAATATATCTTACGACTTTCAACAGGTAATTTGCAAGGCACAGAGTGCCTGCTAGCAGCTGCGACCCTATCAACTACAGGAATGTCTTTAGTCTCTTCTTTGACCTGATACATGCTGCTTCTTTCTGACTTAGGTGATTCACTGAGCTACCACAACAACATGATCTTCTCTACAAGAGACCGTGACCGCAATAAACACATTATGCCCTGTTCCATCTCATACCGCGGGGCCTGGTGGTATAAGAATTGCCACTATGTCAACCTGAATGGGCTCTACGGGAACAATAAAGATCATCAGGTGAGAATGAACCAAATTAAAAGTTTCAAGTATAAAACAAAGAGTGTAAACCTTTTTGCTGAAAATCTGTTTCTGCAAAAATGTGCATAACAATGCTTCTTTCACAAAACATTTAGGGTACGATTACGATGTCGGTTGGAAAGCCTCCGACTGCTAGTTGGAAGCTTTCCTACCGCCTTGGAGACTTTCCGACCAACTTGGTTGGTTTTCGGGCCGACCACCCGATTATGATTTCGGCGGTCGGAACGTAAGCCGGCCAGTCATTCCAACTCGGTTCCAACCGGCTCTCGGAGTATTCCTGTCAGTCGGAACTGCACCGCAATCCCCTATGGATGGCATTTCTGCCATCGGGATTACGATGTCGATTTCCGACAGCCTTTCTGTGCCAGCCTTTCCGACATGGAAAGGCTGTTGGAAAGCAACTTTGGGGGCCACTGGCCTCCGAGCCCTACGGTTGGTGAGCGAGGGGGTACCTAGGGTCACAACTCATTTGCAGCCCGGGGTACCGACGGATAGAGCGGTGCCTCTCCCCTGAGCCGTTGCCAGGTTGAGGTGAGGTATTGTATCCGTACACTACGGGTACACCCAGTATATCGACCACAACGACTGGGAGATTACTGGTTTTGTATTGTGAATATTTCTTTCCCTACCACATTGTTCTGGAACGCAGCAGCATTTTTTTATGGTCCTGACGAAAGCCATGACACCGTTCTGGGTCTTTTTTGGCTGAAACATGTTGACCAGAGTGAGTCTACCATATGCAGTTATTTTTTCAAACTGCAATATGCTCTGTTTTTAATCCTAGCAAAACCGAAGGGGATGATGGACGGAGTGTTGAACATTGCAAGCACTCACCCCCAGTCAACTGATCTGGGTTTAATCCATCATCATTCTTTAGCTCACTCCGCCACCCCAGTTCAGACATGGCCATATGTAAATCAGTCTGACCCTGTGCCTCATGGGAACAGTCCAGCCCGAACTGCCAAGCCATGTCTTCCCTGGACCGGAAACAAGCATCCTGGGACCGGTTTCTGGCTTACAGCCGTCATCAGCCAGGCTATCTTGAATCCAATGGCAAAGTGAGCAAGGGACCCACGTCTGGGCATACCCCGCCAACTTAGGGCGAACAAAGCAAAACCAAAGGGGATGATGGACGGAGTGTTGAACATTGCAAGCACTCACCCCCAGTCAACTGATCTGGGTTTAATCCATCATCATTCTTTAGCTCACTCCGCCACCCCAGTTCAGACATGGCCATATGCAAATCAGTCTGACCCTGTGCCTCATGGGAACAGTCCAACCCGAACTGCCAAGCCATGTCTTCCCTGGACCGGAAACAAGCATCCTGGGACCGGTTTCTGGCTTACAGCCGTCATCAGCCAGGCTATCTTGAATCCAATGGCAAAGTGAGCAAGGGACCCACGTCTGGGCATACCCCGCCAACTTAGGGCGAACAAAGCAAAACCAAAGGGGATGATGGACGGAGTGTTGAACATTGCAAGCACTCACCCCCAGTCAACTGATCTGGGTTTAATCCATCATCATTCTTTAGCTCACTCCGCCACCCCAGTTCAGACATGGCCATACGCAAATCAGTCTGACCCTGTGCCTCATGGGAACAGTCCAGCCCGAACTGCCAAGCCATGTCTTCCCTGGACCGGAAACAAGCATCCTGGGACCGGTTTCTGGCTTACAGCCGTCATCAGCCAGGCTATCTTGAATCCAGTGGCAAAGTGAGCAAGGGACCCACGTCTGTGCATACCCTGCCAACTTAGGGCGAACATAGCAAAACCAAAGGGGATGATGGACGGAGTGTTGAACATTGCAAGCACTCACCCCCAGTCAACTGATCTGGGTTTAATCCTGGCATCAGTAGTGAAGTAATAAAGATTTTATCGCTCCTGATAGCTAGTTTTAATTTCCTTCACGTTATCACTATTTTTGCGCTGCGCCCATCACTTCAATAGAAAGTTATCATCGGGATTTAGCACATCCCTATTAGGATTAAAACATCCCTGAGCTCCTCCCTCACAGTGAGGGGGTTGTAGCCCTTGACGGGGCTAGGGGTCCCCGTCAAGAGGAGAATCCCAGATGATGAAGCATGCCACCTTGGTGGGTGATGGGATAACGTCCTTAAAATAGGACTCTTTCTTTAGTCTACATATGTCTCTCTACAGTCATACTCTTTCTAGTTCAGACCCGAGGTTATTCTGTGTATTTTGAGTATTGTTGGGGAATTCTTCCTCGCAGGTCTATAAATATTCCCTAGGACCCCCTTTTACCGTTGTGTTTTTTTTCGGTACCTAGGGTACCTCATGTGAAACCCTGCACTGTGTGGCAGGCACCATGGGGTACCTGCCACAGGCTGCAGGTTTTTACGCACACACCCATTTCTCTATAGGAGCCTGTATTACGGCCAGTTTACGGCCGTAACACAAGCTCCCATAGAGAACAGTGGGAATCCGACCGAACAGTGTTCAGTCGCATCGTAATCAGGCGGTCAGTTCCGAGCCCGAGACGGTGTTGTTCAGAGGCAACTCCAACCGACATCGTAATAAGCCCCCATGTGCTGTGAAGAGATGCCTTTGGCTTGCACACATTGTGTTTGAAAACACATGTTCAAATAAGACTGAAGTCAATATCTGATAAAAAAAATTAGGAAGTACTGAAAGAAGTTTGCTGTTTTGCAAGGGAAGGAAAACAATATTGAGGACACCAAAATGGTATTAATAGAACACGTGTAGTGATCTGGCACCTCATTTGGAGATAATCTGAGCCGTCCCTGGTAAGAAAGGTAAGGTATGTCAAAGACATTATGCCAAAACTTAAGGAGCCTGTGGCACACTGCAGATACTTGTAAACGATCTGCATGGGTTGACTGGCATCCAGTGGCGGCTCACACAGGTCAGAGTGGTGAGCGGTCGGGCGGGGTGAGGGGTGGTGGAATTTGACAGACGACGGGCTAACTAATATTAAAAAAATAAAACCACTTACTTTGCACTCGCCGCATCGCCATCGCTGCGGTGAGCGCAAAGTAAGTGGTTTTATTTATTTATTTAATATTACTTAGCACGTCATCTGTCGAATTCCACCACTCTCCACCCCGCCCCACCGATCTTACCTGGGCGAGCCACTACTGCTGGCATCAAAGACATACAAACTGCCCTGGGCTCTACAGTATTTTGATATGGGGTGGTATAAAAGTCAAATAGGGTCTTATACTATTAGAGCTGTTATTTTGTAAAGGTGATAACTTAATATATATGGTTGACTGACTATTTAAATACATCATGGGATTCTGATTACGTAAGCCATTCATCTGCCCACTTCACCATATCTGGTATAACTTAATAAGAATTTATAGAAATTGGTTATAATAAGCGCCAACTTGTTAAAAAAAATCAATTAGCTGTGATAGATGACTGTTCCATGTCTTATCAGGATCCGACAAAAATAAATGTTCAATTTGAAGATATCAGAGAAATTCATTTCATGGTATACAGTATTGTTCTTGAATATTTAAAAAGCCTTAAAACTGTCCATCCAAGTACAGTTGGTAGATTTACTGCAATGGAATATTCTTCCATAATTTGCAATCACTAGATGCAGAAATTAAAGGAAAACCACTATTCCCATCATTGGAGTTTAAAATTCTATGCAGAGCTTTGTCTGAATTATGCCATGTCTGACTACCATAATAACTAATAGTACATGTACTTAACAAAAGGAATGGCTAATGACTTCATAGAATACATATTAGTTTATACCACAGAGGAGCAAGAGCTTCCAACATCAATGTTTTGATAGATGTTGGCCTCCAGCAGCTCAATAATAAAACCTAAAACTAAGGAAAGCACACCTTGAGTACAAAGTAAATATATATATATATATATCTCATAGCTCGTAATGAGATTACGGAGTTGAGGCTCTTGAACAATGAAGCCAGAATATACAACAGTAGAGCTCTAAATAGATTGGCTCTACCCACTTCTTACACATTTTGATAAATACTTTTAATGCTGTCTCAGAACTAAGTTTAAACATATATGTGTTCTTCTTATCAAAGGTGATCCACAAATATAGGGCCGGATTATGACTTAGGCGGTCTTACCGCCAGCCCACTGCGGTAGTGGTCCAGAAACCGCCGCCAAGCCGGCAGCATCTCGACCGCCATATTACAAATCTACCGCTGGGCTGACGGTGTGTGGACGGCGGAGTCATGGCGGTGGCCCGCTTCGGCTCTGTAGTGCCTCCAGCCAATCAGGCGCACTGTTTCCTTGCATTCTGTTGTGCAAGTAAAACATAGCGCACACCCAACCTGAAGGCATTGGAGGTCACTACATGAGCACCAGCTACATCACACACGGGCACATTCGCCCTCGAGCCATTACTTTGGTTCATTACCTGCCTTTCCCACGACTCTTGCATGGCTGTGTCACCGCCAGGAACAAGTCCACGGAAAGGTAGGCGGTGAGCTGCAGGAGACCGCCTCCATGGGCCACCTCTGCGGTAGCAGAAATGTCGGCGGTGGCGGCGGTCCTGAAGCGGTGTTCAAACTCACTTCCTCATCAGGCGGCCGGACCGCCAAGGAAGCGGGGCGGGAGTACGCCGAAAAGCGATGGTGGTGCCCATCCCGTCATCCTTGTAATCAGGCCCATAGTGTGTAATCACATATTTGGCGGTACTGCATGATCTGGTATGCCATGAGTTATAATTTTGGTCTTGATTTTGGCCTTGAAAGTGTTTAATTTATATTCTGACACTTCTCCAAAAGTATCCCACACTTGGCCAGGTTACTGCTTCGTACTAGCATGTTTCTGCCTAAAATAGGATCTTAACTTCACAGCCACTGGTTTGAATGGGGGGTATGGGCTGTGACTCATCTATGTATGCATGTATGTGGTATTTGTATTGCGCAAACCTAGCCAAAAGGAAGCAGAGCGATGTATTAAGTCGATAGCAAGTACAAAGTCACCAAGCGATAGGAGAGGTATCTAGTTTGTGGATTGTTAATGTATTGTGATGTTGTGTTTTTTAAAGAAGTGAATCCTCAAGTCCTTCCTAAACTGAAGCAGTGGTTGTGCGGTCCTGATGGATACGGGGAAGTTGTTCCAATTCGTGGATGCATAAATGAAATGCCCTGCTGCCTTTTTTTTTTTTTTTACTTTGTCAGGACCTGATATTGAGTTTGGCAGACAGGTACACAAACATTACGGATATTCCGCCCACCTTATTACAAGTGCATTAGAAAATAAAGCACTTGTACAAAGGCGAACAGGATATCCGTCCAGTTTGTGATGGAGTACTCGTCCGCCAAACTCTAGTCTGATGGTGCCCTAGCTACTGATGTTCTTAGAGCCACCAGATATGGCAAGCTTGTCTGAAAGATAAGCATGGATACAGGTTGTGACTCCTTTGTAAATAATGCAGTTGGTTTTGAAGACGGTGCAGATTGGCAAAGAGAGCCAGCGGAGTTCCATGAGGATGGAAGTGATATAATCATATTTCTTTAGACCCTGGATGATAAGCACTGCGGCATGTAGGATGCCCTTAAAGGGTGCCACTGTGGAGTCTAGGATGCCACGGCACAGGACATTATCACCATCCAGGTACAAGAGTAGGAGGGCTTGAACAGCAGTTCTAAATCTCTTTTGTTAAGAAACGGTTTAACTTTCTCTAAAAGAGAGAGCAGCTAGTAGTCCATCTTTTTATTTTTGAAAGTGTTCCATTAGGGTTAGGTTGGTGTCCAAGGAGAATCCATATGACTCAGCATTCAGTGAGCGTTGGGCTTTGAAGACACCAAGGTTCATGTCATGGAACCAGGTTTGTGCTGTTTCTGCTAGTTCTTGACAAATAACAAGGGTTCTGTTTTGGTTGGATTGAGTTTCAGGTGGGTTCCGGACATCTAGGTATGGATGAGTTTTTCGCAGCGCGTACAATAAAAACTATTCTCCTCCTAGGTCACTTATCGGTCATCCAGGGGCGACTTATATTTTCTCACATCCACATGACGATGGGGCCCATAATCGCCTATCACACACGCACACACCTGGATTTCCTTTACACCTTTACGAAATTCTGTACTCCTAGGAGAAGCATGAGAACTAAATGGAAAGCACCATTTATGTACCGCTGGAAGGAGCCGGGATATCTTATTACCTTAACCTATCGCTTTCTTTTAGTTATTTCTTAAGATATTCCTGCTCATTGTTTTGTCGATGAATCATTCATGTAAGAAATTAGTTCATAGTGATTAAGACCAGCTAAATCACAATAACCAATTACTGGTGTCACAATCATTTAGTAAAATAACCACTGAGTCGTTTGATTTAAAGAATCTTAAATTTTATATAATTTTAAAAGCATGAGAAAGAATTTAGACTTTTTATTCAATTATTCATTCATTATTAATTCAAATATTTATTAAGCATAATCAATTTTATTGCAGAAAGGAAATTTTTGTCATGAAGCAAAACCCTAATTACCTGCCTACCTTCCTAATTTTGCTTAATGATTTCTAACCTAAGTTTAAGAATTAAAAATAACCTGATTCTCATACTCAACTGGAAAAATAAGACAGCAACAGAAACTTCAGCTCGTCAGCATCAGCTACCTGCAACCCGTCTCAACTAACAGTCTTTCAGCATCTCCCGCTCAGTAATGGATCGATCTGGACCACCAAGCACTGGAAGCCACCAACACCGACTCTGACTGCGACTCTCCAAACTCCGACTGTGACTCCCTCCCACTAAGAGTAGGCCCTCTTATACCCTAATTCTAACTTTGCTAACTAATTGTTGCAACATTAATAACACGCTTTTCTTTCATTGGTCCATTCATTTCATCTATTCATTCTTAATCAAGTTCTCCCGGATCCAACTTGTCCTTTGGAATGTATATGATCATTTCCTTTCTCACAGTTCAAGACATGTTTCCATCCGCTTCGATCAGTACATTTGTAACTTCTTTCGATACATTCGAGAACTCTGCAGGCATTGTCCTTTCTCTTAAAACGGTTTCCCACGGTTCCTTGCTGATCACCACGGCACACTATCAGTTCAATTAGGTCACATCAACCTTGACCATTCTTGCATCCTAGCCTCTCAGCCTCATCACGTGGTTAGCTTTTCTCCAACTTTTTCTCCCTTGTCACGCGTTTCCCCGCACATGCGCACTTCATTAACCGGCAGCCATTTTATATCGCCACTCGTTTATACTTAGAAGCACTATTTTGAAATAAACAAAGCATAATTAAAATAGAGAAACATAGCCTTTTCGTTTCCCACCCGTCATCTACGTACCCCAATTAGTTATTACCTAGCAGAAAGCAACATTTAAGCTGTTCCTTACTTACCATCACTATTGTTTTTGCAACGACACGTTTATATTCTATGAAGCACAAAACATGCATTTATTATAAATTTAGTACGCAATTATTTTTATGTTATAATTAGACACACAGACATTTGTTAATAGATTATTCAGCCCATATACTTGCGTGTTACCCTTCCCTCACGTACAGTGTTGATTAATACATTTAAACGAACATTTTATTAATTATTTATAAAATTTGTTAGGGGTTAAAAAAATTTATTTTCTCTGCTCCATCAACTCCCCCTTTGGTGATTTTTAAATCACCACATAAAACCCAAGTTATACTTCTTTTTCAAGCAGCATATGTCTTTCATCCTTTTGCTTTTTGTTAGTTACACATCTGTCTCCATTTCATCTTGTCTTCTCGTCTCTTTATACAGGCTTTCTTTCATTTTCTCTAACTCAATTTCACCCATTTCTCTCTCTCTCTCTTTCATTATTCTGTTATTTCTTTTTATCTTATTTTGTCTTACTTTTCTTTTTATACACGTTATTACAATTTTCAACACCATGGCTAACAATATTGCTACAGTTGCTATTATTATAACTTTCCCTATCATTAGTCTACTCATTCTGGTTAACCAATTTGCTACGGAAGAAAACCCTCTACCAAGTTTTCCCAGGACACTTTCAACCTCCAGTGGAACTAGTTCTTTGTGCAAATTTGTAATATTTGTAATATACTTTTGTATATTTTCACTTTTATCAGGAATGTAAGTGCAACAATGTTGGACTTTCAGCATTCCACAGACTCCACCCTCTTTTGCCAAAAGAATATCAAGGGCAAGCCGATTTTGCATCACCATAGCTCTCATGGCAACCATTTCGGTATTTACCATCAAGAACCCTCCCGCAGTATCTGTAGACAAACGATCTACTACTGTGGATAACTTCCGAATCTTAAATGCATTCAAAGATATTCCCACTGCTGGTATTAATGCTCCAAAAATATCACCTACAATTTCTGAAAAACTTTCCCTCTTTCTACGTGTAAAGCTATTAATCATCTTGTATGTTCCTTTTTCTTCTCTGTCCATATGAAAGATTTTTGGAAAGACCAGGCCTACATAGCAAGTTCCATACCAATGGTCCGGTAACCTGTAATAAGCTCTATTCCCACAAATATAATAGATACCTGGAAATATTGGATCTTTTCCACCTTTGAATCCCCAACCTCCCAAAATTTGATAATTGTCATGGCAGATACTGGAACCTACAAAGTAATTGTCATAGACTGTCTTATTTCTCCTAATACACAACTTTCCTGTTTGCGGCCAATCTAATGTCATTGCTGCATTTATCTTTTTCCCTTCATGATTTCCTTCCTCAAACGTCCATAGATGTGTTCCTTCCTCTTTTGTTGCTTCTTTTTGAAATTTCATTCTTCTTTCTTCAACCATTTCTAAAAATACCTTTTTTTCTTTCTTGAATTCACAGGTAAGGTTGTTCTTAGCTATTTCTTCTAAGGTTAATTTTCTATGTTCTAGAAAGAATTCTCCTAAAACTTTTGCTTGTTTTACTTTGTTAAGTTCTGGTACTACCGGAACGTTTGCAAAAATCTTATCTATATCAGTATAATAAGACTCTAATCTACCTGTTTTATAAAATAAACTTGCTATTACACTACAGGTTATTCCATAAGTTAGAGGTAGGTGATGATAAGTCACACCTTCTGACACTGATGCAGGCAACTGCATACAAACATAACAATCTCTCACATCCATTGTCTCTACATATTCGTACAACAATTTTGTAAAAACATTTTTAGAAAAGTCTGTTACTGACTTATCCTTATGTAATTCTGCACTACTTCTTAAAATAACTGGTTCTTTAATATTAGTTTCTTTTTCTGGTTTAGTATCATTCTTCGCTTCTATTACAGCTAAACTAATAGGAATTGTGATTGCTAAAACTATCCATACGGTCATTAATAAACCCGTACAAAAGCAGCACATTTTACACCATCTTTTTACAAACTCACATTTATCTCTTCTATCCCTAGTATTTTCCATTTTGCTTTTATCTTTTTGTTAAGTTTCAGAAAATTGTGTCACTACACCTCAGAAATGACTTAGATGCCACTCTGCTTTTAAAAAGTCTTTGCTTGGTACTTTCTTTTAATTCTCTCCAGAATTCTTTCGTTGTCACATCCGGTGATTTGTCATATCCAGTAAAATTGTCACGTCCGGCAGAAGCACTATAAGTCTTCACTTCAGGTTTTGTTGCATCTCACCTTTACCCATTCGGTTTCTTAGTCTCGGGTTCTCGTGAGTGTTTCCTTCTTCTTTGTAATCCGTCAGTGCGATATACAGCCACTCAGGTGTCGTGTACTTTGCATTCACTTTCTTCGTTCTTTTAGACTTTTGCAGTCGTTTTCCACTTGGCTTTTCTTGTTCCTTTTGACTTGTTATTTCATTCACTTGTTCAGCACTTTTTTCTCCTGTTCTTATTATTCTATATCTCAATTTTCTTATATAGTTGCTGGGCCAATTATCTCCTTTTCTTGGCCTTTTGGCTTCACCTTCTTTTTCTTCTCTTTCTGATTTCCAGTTTCTTTTTCTTGATTCAGTTTTTGTTTTCTCTTTTTCTCCACTTTCTTCAGATTCTGTTTCAACCTTTTCACTATTGTCTCTTATTTTGAAGCTTATGATCTCGTCTTCTCTTACTGGTGGATCTGTTTTCTCCTTCTTGTGTTCCCTTATTACTGTCCCTCCTCGGTGTTCTTCCGAATTGGTATTTTTCTCACTCTCTACTTCTAAATTTCCCTGTTCTTTTGTTTCACTATCTGTCCCTATTGCTCCTCGGGGTTCTTCTCGATTCTCTAACTTTTTATTTACTTCTTTCCCTACTTTGTCTATTAATATTATTTTTGAAGGATTTCCACCATAACTTGTACTTGGTTGCTCATCTAGATCATTTTCTTGTTCATTTTCTTCTCTAATTGGTTTATATCCCCAAGTTCTTCTTCGAAATTCTTCACAGTTTGCAACTGAATCATCAGATCCTGAACTTGTGTCAGATATTTCCAGATGTCGACTTACAGGTCGATCTTCAGGTTCTGGAATTTCTGAAATTCTTCCTTCTTCTTCTTCCTCCTCTTCTTCTCTAGAGGTGCTTGCAGTTGGGGTTTCCAGATGTCGACTTTCAGGTCGATCTTCAAGTTCTGGCACCCTTTCTCTTATTCCTGTTGTCCCAGTTGTTAAACTCTTATCCCACACTTCCAGACGTCGACTCACATGTCGATCAGTAGGTTCTTGAACTCTGATTGTGTGGCTGGCATGGACCCAGTTCTTCACTCCTGCACACTTGACTGCAGTCGTTGTCACTAGGATTACCTGTCGTGGCTCGTCCCAGCGAGGAACTAGACAGTTTCTTCTCCTGTGGATTTTTATGCGGACCCAGTCTCCTGGATTCAAGTCGTGGGCTGGTTTTCTTTCAAGAGTGGTCGCATCCGGTCCAACCTGATGAAACACAGAACGCACCACATCAGCCAGTCCTTTGCAATAATCCAGTACTAGATCATCAGTTATAGTCAATAACTTGTTGACAGGTACTTGTGCTTGTCTCATTGCTCGTCCCATGATCATCTCATGAGGACTAAGTCCAGTTTTCTTTTCAGGGATGCTTCTGATGGTCATCAGAACAAGGGGCAGTGCATCTGGCCATTTGAGTCCTGTAGCTTGACACATTTTTCCTAATCTGTTCTTAATTGTTCCATTAATTTGCTCTACTACCCCAGAAGCCTCTGGTCTGTATGCACAATGTAGTTTTTGTTTAATACTCAATGCTTCACAAATCAATTGGATCAACTCATTTTGAAAATGTGTTCCTCTATCTGTCTCAACCGTGACTGGAAAACCATACCTTGGAATGAACTCTCGCAGCATAAGTTTTGCTACCGTTGTTCCATCATTCCTTCTAGTGGGGTATGCCTCCACCCAACGAGAAAACAAACAGACGACCACTAGAACATATTTTAGTCTGTTACAAGGGGGCATTTCGATGAAGTCTAATTGCATTCTAGTGAACGGACCTCCTTCTCGTCCTATTGTTCCTAGACTCACTATTGTCTTTCTTCCTGGATTAAACTGCTGACAAATAAGACATCTTTGACAAAGACTTTCAGCTATCGCTCTGAATTTTGGGTTATACCAGGTTTGTCTGAAAAGTCTGATCATTGCATCTCTCCCAATATGAGCTTGTCCATGGTACATCCGTGCCATGTCTGCAATCATGCTATCAGGCATAACTGGTCTTTCATCTCTGTATACCCACACACCATTGTTTTCCTGTCTTCTACAGCCTGCTTTTATCCAGTAATCTTTTTCCTCATCATTTGCAGCTTCCTGTAACTGTCTCACCTCATCCCATGTCTCGACAGTGTTAGTAAAAAGCAAAGGAGAAGAGATATGCTCCCTTTCTCTATTTTTATTTAGGGATACCATGTTCTCTGCACAATATCTGGCAATCTCGTCCGCGTAGTTATTGCCAACAGCTATGTAATCTTCGTTTTTCTTATGTGCCTTGCACTTTACTACAGCTATCTGTTTAGGCAGCTGTATCGCCTCAAGCAGTTTCTTAACAAAATCTCCATTTCTGATAGGTGTTCCTGCAGACGTCAAGAAACCTCTTTGTGACCAAATCTGACCGAAGTCATGCACAATACCGAAACCATACTGGCTATCGGTCACAATCGTAACTCGCACATTTCTTCCCAACTTACATGCTTGAATCAAAGCAATCAGTTCCGCAACTTGTGCAGACCTTATTCCTTTCAGACAAGACGCTTCCATCACAGTTGCCACTGTGCACACTGCGTAAGCTGCGCTTAAAACTCCTTCTTTCGTTCTCAAGCATGAGCCATCCACAAACATGACATAATCCGATTCCTTTAAAGGTTCATCTTTTATGTCAGCTCTTGGTTTTGTGCAATATTCCAGCACATTCAGACAATCATGATCTACTTGGTCTTGTTAAATTATACTCTCTTCATCTGGCAATGATGTTGAAGGATTCACATTCATGCATCTATCTATGGTCACATTTTCAGCACTCAAGATTACTTTTTCGTACTTAGTCAGCCGACTATGTGTCATGTACTGTGTTTTTGTTCTTGTCAAAAGAATTTCTACTGAATGGGGAACATATACTCTCAGTGGATACCCCATCACTATACCTTCACTTTGTTCCAGACTTACACAAGTAGCAGCAACTGCTTTCAGACATCCGGGCAACGCCTTTGCTATAGGATCTAAAACAGCTGAAAAATAAGCAATTGGTCTCTTCATTGTTCCATGTTTTTGTACCAGTACTGAAAACGCACATCCATCTCTTTCACTGCAGTACAATTCAAAATCCTTCTCATAATCAGGCATGCCTAAAGCAGGGGCCTCACACAATTTCTTTTTCAACTCTTTGAAAGATTTCATTTCTTCGTTATTTAACTCAAAAGGGTCTCTTACATCTTTCTTGGTCAATTTTTGCAATGGTTTAGCAATCAAGGAGAAACCACTTATCCATTGTCGGCAATATCCAACCATTCCCAGAAACATTCTTACCTCTCTTTGCGTCATTGGTGCTCTCATTCCTTGAATCATTCTTACTCTTTCTGTCGCTATCTTTCGCACTCCTTTCTCAATTTTATGCCCTAAGTATTGAACTTCTTTTTGGCAAAATTGCAATTTTGAAGGGGACACTTTATGTCCTCTTTTCTCTAGATGGTTCAGTAAAGCAATTGTATCACTTACACATGCTTCTTTTGTTTTCGATGCCACCAACAGGTCATCGATATACTGCACCATCACTGACTTTTCTGGCATTTTCAAATCTTCCAGAGATTTCTTTAAAATCTGATTAAAGATTGAGGGGCTTTCTGTATACCCCTGAGGAATTCGGCACCATGCCAAAATACGCTCTCCGAACCGGAACGCAAATAATGGCTGGCTATCTGGATGCAAAGGAATAGAGAAAAATGCGTGACACAAATCTATCACTGTGTACCACTCAGCTTCGTGTGGAATTTGATATAGAATTACTGCAGGGTTTGGCACTATTGGACAACAAGGCACAACTATTTTGTTGATCTTTCTCAAATCCTGTACTATTCTATATGTTCCGTTTGGCTTTTTCAGTCCCATAATAGGTGAATTACATGGACTGCTCATTATTTCTTTTAGAATTCCTTGTTCGATCATTTTATTTATCACAGGAGTTATTCCTTCAATTATTTCTGGGGTTAATTTATACTGTGGCGTATTTGGGTAAGTTGTTCCTTCTTTTACTGTTACTTTTACGGGATCAACTTCTTTCATTAATCCAATATCTTCTCCTGTAAAATCCCACACATTTTCTTTCACTGCAATTTTTAGTTCGTTCTGGAAGTTTTTCTGCATCAAATGCAGGAAACAAACCATTCATTTCAGGTTCCTGATTCATCAAAGTTACTTTATACAATACATCTTCATCTGGGGTCTGAAATCCAATTCCATCTGGTGTACAATAAATTGTGCAATTCATTTTGCACAAAAGGTCACGACCTAAAAGATTTACAGGACTACAATCGCACACTACAAATCTATGCATTTTGCTAAAAGAGCCAATTTTTACTTCCACTAATTCAGTAAGTGGTGTTTTAATCTGCTGATTTGCTACTCCTACTACTTGGATGTATTCACCTGAGAGAGGAAGGTTTGGAATTTCCACTGATCTAACAGTAGAACGGGTAGCTCCAGTATCGACAAGGAATGTTACATTTGCACCATTCACTTCTCCATCCACAAAGGGACCAGACTGATCTACCTCTAGAGTTGCGCCAAGTACGCACTCTTTTCCCTCTCCTAGGCACCGTCATGAGCTTTCATCCCACGTCTCATCCTCACTCTGTCGCAACCAATACTGAGAAATGTTAGCTGCTCGCGGCAACTGTGTTACCTGCTCTCCTCCGTAGAATCCTGTTTCTGTACTGTATCTTTGCTGGTTAACAGTGTTGGGAAGTGGTGGTTGTGGCACCTGACCTTGTTGAACAACTACCTCATTCTGCACCTGTGGAGTTAATGATTGATTTTCCGGATTAGGTTTAGGTGGGAACTTACACTCGTTTCTCCAATGCCCTAATTTTCCGCAATTATGACAGGGCCATTTCTTCTTTGCCTCCTCTAGACTCACTTGACCTTTCCCTTTACCTATGTTAGGTCGCGTTTTATTCTGTCCTGTTTCATTCCCACTATTATTATCCAATTGAGCTTCTTGTTTTTCTGCCACTTTCACCTGTGCCCACATTGCCTTCTCTTTCAATTTACGCTGTCTACTCTCAATATCATCACTGCAATACTTAGCATACCTCAGTACCTCGTCTACTGTGCCATTCTGCCAATTAATCATATGCTGTTTAATCATTTCACTAATCTCTGGTTTCAACCCAAACACAAATCTGTATACGAAATGGCTCATATCTTTTTCACTTAACTCCTCATATCCACTATACTGTTTGAAAACCAACAACAACCTTTCATAGTATGCATGTACAGACTCTTTGCTTTCCTGTGTAGTTCTATCAATTTTCACCCAATCTGTTTCTTTAGGAGGAATCTTATTTTTCAAAAAGGTAATCACCTTATCGTACTTCCTCATCACCTCAGGACCTGGAGCTCCTGTCTTAGGATCTCTTGGATATTCTGTAGTTGGCCAGTCAACTGTAATTTTACACTCAGACCACAAATCAGTTGGCACCACTATATCAAACAATCCATCTAAGTCTATCCACAACACCTTTGAAACCTTTACAAACCTCTCTACTTGTCAGTACCATTCAACTGGTTTCTCTCTCAGCTTCGGGAATTCATTTGTAAATGACAGTATATCCTGCCTAGTCCAGGGAACATGCACATAACTACCACCTGGAGTTTCTCTCATAGGGTATTCTCTGGCAACAGGTTCTTTTTCAGTTATCATAAAAGCCAAAGAAGCTTTGTCTGTAGTTTTCTCATTCTTTTTTGTCCATCTAACCTTCCATCTGTCCACATCACCCCATTTTCTCAGTAACACAATTAACTCTTTTATCTGTGTCAGCCTTCCTGCCGTGTTCAAGTTTTCAATATCTTTTTCACAAAAGTCTACTCTGTAGGGTTTCTGCAATGTTTTCACTTTCACAAAATCTATTCCAATTTCACTGGCTACCTCTTCTAGTTTGTCATGTAAATTCTTTGCTCTCCATGTAATACTTTTGCACAGAAACATTATTTCATCATCCTGGTAATTTTTTATCTTTTCTGTACCAATCGTTCCTAGAATTAATTCTTCCATGTCAATTTTTAACCTAATTACATCTAATGGTTTTTCTTCTGGTTCTTTCATTTTAAATGCCTTCATCCACTCATTTAACTCATCAGGAGTCGGACCTATGGGTGTATTATTTAGTTCTATCCAATTACCACTCTTTTCAGGAGTCTCTGTTGCAGATTCTGTTACCATATGCATTTTCCTACCATTGCACTCATTCACAGTCAAATTTGTAGGTGGACTTGGTCTGTAAGTACTAGCCAAATTACTTGTACTTGCACTTGGTTCCATCCTTTCTTTTTCTCTCTGAAATTGTGAACTCATAGGAATCACTAAAGATCGTTCATCAATTTTCTGATTCTCAAAAACTGGTATTACTGGACCTATTGTTACAGGTACAGTCACAGCTTCCATGTTTTTCGTTAATTCTCTAATTTTCTCAGTTAGTTCTTTTGTTGTCCTTGCCAATTCGCTTGCATTGTCACTTTCTATTCCTTCATTTTGTGAAGTTCTTATTTGATCTTGTGACCTATTTATTTCAATTCTTTTTACCGGACTTTTATTTCGCACAGTCTCTATTAGCGGCGCATTTGGTGTCACCACTGTAGAACTCTGCTGATACGGAGGTGGATTTCTATTTAAAATATCTTCCAGCAATTCATCATCCGTTTCGCTCTCATGCATATATTTCTCCCTCTCCATATGTTTCTTTTTCTCAGTACGTTTTCTCTTAGTCTCTTCCTCAACTGTAAAAGCCGGAAACAAACCTCCTGTCATGTTAGCACATCTCCATCGTTTTATTCTATCCTCATGATTTATTCCCCACATTCTTCCAGGCATAAACTCATGATCTCTTAAACCTCTGAATCTCTCTCTCTCATACATCTCATCCTCCCATTCCGTCAATGCCTCAAACTGTGTCGGTCTAGGTCTAGGTTCTAGATTTGTCATCTTTTCTCTCAAATTTCGCAAAACCGCTACACTAAATGAACCATTCTCAGGGAAAGCTAATGCACCATCATTCTTCGTATACTTTGCCCAATTTTCCAACCATATGCATGTATGATATCCATATTTCAGCATCATATGTGAAGCTGCTGATTTCGGCGGAGGAATTACTTGTCCCTCTCTAGTCACAACCTTTTTGTCTTTCTTAAAGAAATTCTTTAATTTTGTCGTCCATGACGTTCTCTCCCTTTCATACTCGTAATACGGCATGTTTTCGATTGGTTTTTCTCTTCAAACCAACACTGTTCTGTGTACGGAACTTTAACCAATCACAGCGCGACTCACACTAACGCACCAATCAGAACGATTCCCTTCGTCCGTGGACCAACCAATCCTAGCGCGGCACTTTTCTACGTCACTCCTGACTCTGTGTTCACGTGACTAGCGCACTATCCAATCCTAGCGCGGCACTGTCGATGTCACTCCTGCTCTTTTACCCCTCCTTTACAAAAATTTATCGGCAATTTTCTTTTCACTGTTTTCTTCGTTAGTTACAACAATTAAAACAATTCCATAGTCTGATTCGCTAAACAAAAGTGACAGCTTTGTCCTTTTACACAAGAATCCTGTATTTCCAGTAGGCAGCGCTTACCTCTACCCTACCACAGAATTATTAACTCTCGCCGATAAAGTAGCACTTCCCTCTACCTTACCCTTCTTTCAAGCAAACAATTAACTCGTTTCTCTGGGGATAAGACACATGTGGAGACTAGGCTCCTGAGAATTAAGGCCAAAGTTTCACAAGAAAACGTGATTTGCTATTTCAGTTACACACCTTTCGTACAGAAAATCCCTAACATAACACAACCTGTGTTATTACCAAAATGAATTCAGACCATGTACCAAATTCCATGTGACTTCTCTTGCCACACGTGTTCCACTTCCTACATCCCAGAAGCGTGAAAACTCACATATAACATAACACGACTCAACATATAGTGTTAGTCATAATAAAAAATAATCAATAATCAATAATCACTAAACTAATCTATAGAAACCATAACTCTGCTACCAAGAAATCTGATGCAGCGCGTACAATAAAAACTATTCTCCTCCTAGGTCACTTATCGGTCATCCAGGGGCGACTTATATTTTCTCACATCCACATGACGATGGGGCCCATAAACATCGCCTATCACACACCTGGATTTCCTTTACACCTTTACGAAATTCTGTACTCCTAGGAGAAGCATGAGAACTAAATGGAAAGCACCATTTATGTACCGCTGGAAGGAGCCGGGATATCTTATTACCTTAACCTATCGCTTTCTTTTAGTTATTTCTTAAGATATTCCTGCTCATTGTTTTGTCGATGAATCATTCATGTAAGAAATTAGTTCATAGTGATTAAGACCAGCTAAATCACAATAACCAATTACTGGTGTCACAATCATTTAGTAAAATAACCACTGAGTCGTTTGATTTAAAGAATCTTAAATTTTATATAATTTTAAAAGCATGAGAAAGAATTTAGACTTTTTATTCAATTATTCATTCATTATTAATTCAAATATTTATTAAGCATAATCAATTTTATTGCAGAAAGGAAATTTTTGTCATGAAGCAAAACCCTAATTACCTGCCTACCTTCCTAATTTTGCTTAATGATTTCTAACCTAAGTTTAAGAATTAAAAATAACCTGATTCTCATACTCAACTGGAAAAATAAGACAGCAACAGAAACTTCAGCTCGTCGGCATCAGCTACCTGCAACCCGTCTCATCTAACAGTCTTTCAGCATCTCCCGCTCAGTAATGGATCGATCTGGACCACCAAGCACTGGAAGCCACCAACACCAACACCGACTCTGACTGCGACTCTCCAAACTCCGACTGTGACTGTGACTCCCTCCCACTAAGAGTAGGCCCTCTTATACCCTAATTCTAACTTTGCTAACTAATTGTTGCAACATTAATAACACGCTTTTCTTTCATTGGTCCATTCATTTCATCTATTCATTCTTAATCAAGTTCTCCCGGATCCAACTTGTCCTTTGGAATGTATATGATCATTTCCTTTCTCACAGTTCAAGACATGTTTCCATCCGCTTCGATCAGTACATTTGTAACTTCTTTCGATACATTCGAGAACTCTGCAGGCATTGTCCTTTCTCTTAAAACGGTTTCCCACGGTTCCTTGCTGATCACCATGGCACACTATCAGTTCAATTAGGTCACATCAACCTTGACCATTCTTGCATCCTAGCCTCTCAGCCTCATCACGTGGTTAGCTTTTCTCCAACTTTTTCTCCCTTGTCACGCGTTTCCCCGCACATGCGCACTTCATTAACCGGCAGCCATTTTATATCGCCACTCGTTTATACTTAGAAGCACTATTTTGAAATAAACAAAGCATAATTAAAATAGAGAAACATAGCCTTTTCGTTTCCCACCCGTCATCTACGTACCCCAATTAGTTATTACCTAGCAGAAAGCAACATTTAAGCTGTTCCTTACTTACCATCACTATTGTTTTTGCAACGACACGTTTATATTCTATGAAGCACAAAACATGCATTTATTATAAATTTAGTACGCAATTATTTTTATGTTATAATTAGACACACAGACATTTGTTAATAGATTATTCAGCCCATATACTTGCGTGTTACCCTTCCCTCACGTACAGTGTTGATTAATACATTTAAACGAACATTTTATTAATTATTTATAAAATTTGTTAGGGGTTAAATTTTTTTTATTTTCTCTGCTCCATCAAGGCGCTAGACTTCTGAAGCAGAGGAGACTTTCAAGTAGAGTAGTATAGCATCAGCATATTGGTGAATCTTGAAGATATTATCCGAGAAAACCAAGGGGCTCCATATAGACATTGATGATGGAAATGGGGATCTTTTGTGACTCAGAGGTGCCCATGTGAACAAACTGGTGTTAGTTGGAAAGGTAGGATGAGAACCAGTGGAGGACATTGCCAGTAAATCTCACTTGAGACTCCAGGGTGTGGAAGCGGTTGGGGTGGCTGACTATAAAAGGCAGCTGAGGGGTCCAGCAATATCAGAAGGCAGGGGTCATCTTCATCTGTGGTCAGGACAACACCATCTGCGATGTGTAAAGTAGCAGTCTCCGTGCTGCAGAGTGATCTGAAGCCAATTAGTAGTTGTGCAGGAGATGCTTGGCATTAATGTATCCTTTGAGTTGAGCGTAAACTGCTTTTTCAATGAGCTTGCCAATGAATGGTAGGTGAATGATGGGCCTGTAGCTGGCAAGGCCATCAGGGCCTAGTGACTCTTCAATATACCAATGAGATCTACTTATATTGTAAATTCAAATGGTTACATGAGTTGATTTATGTATTGCCAATGTTTTCATAATTGCCCACAAAAACAGTCATTCAACATGGTCAGATGACTTATGACATGTAACAGTGCCATGACTAAGGGGGCATTATTCAGTTTTCCCCAATCCAGCATTACAGAGGCTGCATTGGTACCCATGTCCAGACACAAAACCATAAGAAGATTATTTTATTAAGATTTGTGGCTAATATTCTATCCTATATTTTGATGTCTATGTTCAATAGTGATATAGGATGACACAATTTGCAGTGTTAATAATGATGAGAGGGGAGATGGCATATCCCAAATATTGCTGATTACCATGAACATTTAAAGAAGACAAGTTTCTTGAAGGGTCTGATATTCTAGGGTACTTTGTATATCTTGTCCTAAATTCTTCAATTCTTCTTTAAGGGTCTGATATTCCAGGGTTCTTTGTATATGTTGTCCTAACTTCTTCACAAATTTCCTTAATTTGGAAAGCCAACCTCTGTCTGTGAACCATAGCCGCTTAAGTGCCATGTGCAGCAGGGGTTGGCTTCTCCCCAGGGGTTTGGCTCAGGTTCCTCAACTTAGAACATCAAAACACTGAAATGCTCGGAAAAAAACAAAGGTTACAATGTCATTACAGTTAGGTTGTGAAATGAGATAAGAACTAATGTTTAAAAAACGAAACCCCTCTTAAATTCTAGTTTAGTGACCAAACTATAACTTGTGCCCCATCATGCACTGCTTATGACCTCATTTAGTGCCTCACTCATGACATGTTAAATTACCTCACTGACGACATCATACAATCACTATGAAAGTGTCCTATTGGTTTTCTGGACTTCAAGTACAAGCTACACCTGTGCCCAATTTTGTATCATCAGTCAGGTGATAATGAACGAACTGGACATATAGCATAACTGCCAACTCCCCCACATTAGGTGGATGTTACCCCCTAGTAATCCTCCACATAGCAAACAAAATGCTTCCATAGATAGATTTTAATGGCAAAACTCACTTTTTTAACCTTGAACACACTCCAAGAAAGAGTTTGTTCACTATTCACCTTAATGGGATCACCCCCTTAAAGACTTAATATGACCCGCAATTTTAAGTCAAGAGTCTGACAGGTATACATTAGCCACTGATAAGACACCCTCAGCCTGGCCCTAAAGAAAACTGTACATAGTTTGGTAAAATACACTGTACACATTCCTTGCGATGATCAGAATGAATGAGCAAATATAAGAGCCATAACTACAACCATAGAGTGAGTTAAACCATCTCTAACTGGGGCACCCTTACATTCTACATTATTCAACAATATGCAGGGTCTCAAAATCTTCAGCAAAGTTATGCAAATAAACAGCCATATAACACCTTATAATGCATAGAATTTGCCCATGGCACATTCTAACAACTATTTAACATGAGCATGTGCCCAGACATCAACTGGGGAATAACATATTGTTAACTGAGGCTTTGGCTTTTCTCACAGTTCTTTGGCCACAACCTATTTTGAAACATGCCTCGACAACCCACATCAAATGCGCACAGCCTTTACCCTATTTAATATGGAGGACTACTTGTACCCGAAACTTTACAGGTTGGTAAACTGAGCACCATATAACTTTTATACTGTGCACAGCCACAGTTGACTGAAATTCTTACCCTATTTCAGTTATATGCACCCACATGTGTACTCACAGTAATACTGTGCTGTATATGACGACAGTCCTTTTACTACAAACTTTCGTTTTTAAAAAGATGCAAGGGTTTACATAGTGATGTCAATAGTAGTTTCATGGTTGATGTCATCAGTTATGTCATCAATGATGTAATTTAACATGTCAACAGTGATGCTGTTTTAGGTCACAAGCAATGCATGACATGGCGCACGCTACAGTTAGTTCATTAATCCAAAAATGGTGAATTTCAGTGTTTTTTTGTTTTTAAACGTTAGCTCTTACCTCTTTTCAGCACCTAACTGTAATGCAATTTTAACATTTGTTTTTTCCAGTGAATATATATTTGAATATATATTCATATATAGATATGTACATATATAACGGTTTATTGTACGATTGTCCTTCATGATCTTGCAAGTTTGCAGTTGCCCCTTTCGTCTAGTTTATGCCCTTCATCTGTCTAGAACACCTTTTAGTCTCAATTGTTAGGTGTTATGAGTTAGTGCACATACAAAAAAATGTGTAGTTGCTTATGGCACAGGGTTTTCTCGGTTTATCTGAACGATAATCACGGAAAACAAAACTTACAATAGCTCATAAGTACAAAGCACTGATGATGCTGTTTGGGGCTTTGCAGAAATGGAAATTAGGATGGTTGTCATCCGTGTCCCACTCCTAAAAAGGAAATGTCTATTGGCAAGTATGAAAAACAAATGTACTGCTATCTGCCGCACTGCATCCTGGCTTATTACCGAAATAAGGAGGTTAAACCACCTGAACGATTCTCAAGAACTTTGAGCTTACCCAGTATTTCTGAGAAGTATTGCCTAGCTAAGCAGATCTCTGTGGTGTGTTGTGTCACAGTACCTTCTATCTCTGTGTGATTCATTGATTTGTCTCTGACAACTGCTGTTGTATAGCAGTAAAGTTTGCCTGGAGGAAACCAACGGGTGACTGCAACTTGGTACTGATTTTCTCGGCTTTCTGATAGTGTGATCAAGTCTCTCCATTGAGTAGTATAAGTATAGATTGTGGCAAGTATGGGATGAGGCTGCATATCAATACTTTCAATGGTTTGGAAATTTTTAGCACTGAAGTGGTACCTGAGCTCTAGTTAAATTGAAGATGTTTGTAATTCAATTCGGTTTTTATGTTCCTCCTCATGCTCCTGTTCAGCTGCTGCTGGTTCTATGTTCATCTAAATGCTCATGTTTGATTTCCAAGGCATCCATACTTGATTTACTAGAGTCAACATATGATAATTTCTACGTTTAGCCTCAGGTGTAGTGGGGTTAGTCATGCGGGTTTATCAGAAGATTTGTACTGGATTATTTAACCAGGTCCGCCTAAAATTTCAGGCTCAATCATATTAAATGTTGCAATTTTCTGTACCTTCAGTGATTGCATATTTCGTCGCCCAGCTTTGTGTTAGGCCTGAATGTAGTATCAGCTTATAAGAGCCCAGCAGCAAGGGTCTACTTATCTTACTTTCACCTTCCAATGTGACCCTTCTCTGTGCCCCAGGACGTGGTGAATTCACTTCTAACCAAATATGGCAATGAAGTGATATTATCTGTGGGCCTGTCACCTTTGGTAAATATTTTGGCTTTGGTATTAATCTTCGGGCATGCTCCACCTACTATGCCAGACTCACTAGACTGCTTCAGCACTGCAACCATAGACTGTGTCTTATGAGCATCTTCTGACTTATTAAAGTACCAAACTTCTACCTAATGAATTATAGTATCCCCTGTGAGATGTGGCTGAGAGAGAAGAAAGGCTACAATGGGGACATTATTACTTTAGTATTGCATTGTATTAATTTGCAGTATTTGTTTATTCTCACTCTAACCCCTGAATTTCAAATTGTTCATACTGGCTTTTCTCACTGGGTCAAGCCCCCCGTCTCAGTGAATGTGGTAAAAAATCTCAGAATAAAAATTTACTCAGCACTAAATCTAGTAGCGCAAGTATGAGAGGTAGGGAATTCTTGTCTTCCCTGCACCCTAAGATATATGCTTTATCTTTTCGGCCCAACCGAACAATTTCAAATTCTGAATAACTTTGTGCCCCATCACTTAGATTACTGCAATGCTATTTACCGGGGTAAGAAATTGGGTTGTGGGTTACTGGCGGTGTGAGTCCAGGTCAAGCAGCAACCACAATCCTTGTCAGGGTGAGGCACAAGCCTACCCTAAATGAACCTCTGCTCAACCCCCTAGTAGCTCGGCACATGGCAGTCAGGCTTAACTTAGAGGCAATGTGTAAAGTATTTGGCAAACACTTCAAGCAGTAATAAAGTGAAAACACCACACAAAAAGGATCCCACACCACGTTAGACAAATAAAGTTATTTTTAATAAATAAAACAAGATAAAAACAACAAAAATCCAATCACTAGAACCGGAGGTAGGCAGTTTTAAAGATTACAGTAAAGATAGTGCCAAAAAGCCGGTGCAACTGTGGATATCTGGTTGTACCGGACCTAGACAAAGTCACAAGTTCAGGCTGACAGCAATGGAATACATGACAGCTACAGGGACTCAAATAGGCCTGCTGAACAGAGTACCTTAAATACTGGTTTATGGTGCATTGCGAAGAACCGCGTCTCAGATGCTTAGCTTTGCCGAAGTGATGCGTCAGTTCAGAGATTCGGCGAGGCTGCGATGTGAAGGCCTGTGTGGGCGTTGAGGATCCTGTCGACGAGGGTGTGCAATGCGAAGTCTGGCATCAAGGATGCGTCCTGCAGTCGGGACAAGGCGTTGTTTCTGAGGAATTGCGGGCCTGCGATCCGGAGTCCTGCATTGTCGTCGAGGCTGCCGTCGAAGAGGGATGCGATGGCCGGCTCTGAAAATGCATTTAGCAGCAGTTTCGAAGAGGCTGCGAGGGCAATGATGGTCTTTGTGACGGCTCCGATCCACACAGCAGCAGCGATGCCTCAGTTCTGCTCCTGGTTGCAATGTGCAGCGAAGGAGATGTGTCGGCACAGTTGTGCCCACAGAGGCTGGCAGAGCACCTTAGGTCCACTTCCAAGGGCTCATGACTGGGGTGGCACCACTAGGCAGGGTAGACTCAGACGGCAGAGTCAAGGTGCTGTGGCCGAGGTTGTTGGAGCCTTGTGTCCCTCGGGCTCAAGTCAGGAGGCGAGCCAACTAGCCTTTGGAGTCACTTTGGGGTCCTGGGTTCAACAGATGCAGGTCCAGTCCTTCTCACCCAGGCAAGAGTGTTCTGAAGAGTTGGTGTCTGAGGTCCAATATTTATTTATTTATTTATTTATTTATTTATTTATTTTGACAGTTTTGTATAGCGCGAACAAGACTTTTGTGGATATCAGAGCGCTTTACAGGGCAAATGCAGGTGATTGACATAGACATATAAATACGAAGAGTTATGCGAGTACATTACTGATAACTATTAGAGACTAGCACATATCTACAAGAGTGTATAAGAGAGTTCAGGTGAATCTGGACAAGAAAATCGATTTAACTTCTTTTTGAAGAAAGCAGCGGATGGATTAAGTCTCGTTTCTGGGGGCAGTGCGTTCCAAATCCTGGGGGCCATTCCTGAGAAGGTACGATTGTATGTTTTTTTCTTGGAGAAGCGTTGTGGTTTGAGTAGAAGATTGTCAGAACTCCTAGTAGTTCTGTTACCACCCGATAGTATTAGTTTCTTCGCCAGGTATCTCGGGGTTTTGTGGTGCAATGCCTTATGTGTCATACAGGCGATTTTCAAATGGATTCTGGCCTCAAAAGGTAACCAGTTGAGGGCACGAAGGTCAGGGGAAATGTGGCAGTTTCTTTTGGAGCCTGTGATGAGTCTAGCGGCTGCATTGATTGAGGCTCTTAGCGGAGCGGTCGTTGATCTGGGAAGGCCACAGAGAGCGACACTCCCATAATCTATTCTGGGAGTTACTAGAGTTTGAACTGCCTGTTTAAAGTCATTCGCGGGTATGAAGGGTTTCAGTTTTCTCAGGATGTTCATCTGAAAATTGGCTCCTTTAGTTGCAGCGCTGATGTGTTTCTGCATATTTAGTTTATTGTCCAGAGTTATTCCTAGGGATTTAGCGGAATCAACGATGCGAGGATGACCATCGAGTGCAGTTAGGTGCTTTATCCACTCGTGGATCATGGCTGTTTGGTTGGGGGGAGCAATAAGGAGGAATTCTGTTTTTAGTGTGTTAAGTTTTAAATGGTTGCTTGCCAACCAGGTCTGTGTTTTTTGGAGCGTTGAGTTAAGGGACTTGATGTCTTCTAGAGAGTGGACCTTAATGTAGAGGTGTGTGTCGTCGGCATACATGTGATATTGGATGTTTGAGGAGTTGAGAAGCTCAGTGAGTGGTTCCATAAACAGATTGAAGAGTGTTGGGGAGAGGGAAGATCCCTGGGGTACTCCCAAGGTGACTGAGGTGGGGTTAGATAAAGATTGTTTGATCTTGAATCTTTGCGTTCTGTCTTGGAGGAAGGAAGTGAACCAGTTTAGCACTGTTCCAGATAAGCCCATTCTATGTTTCAAGAGGTCTAGTAGGTTGCTGTGTTTGACTGTATCGAAGGCTGAGGATAAGTCAAGTAGGATTAACAAACAAGCTTTATTTTGATCCAGTATTTGTACTGCGTCATCTATAATGTGGGTCATGGCTGATTCGGTACTATGTCCTGATCGAAAGCCAGACTGGAATTGATTGAGCAGGTTGAAGTGTTCAATGTGGTTACTAAGCTGCATGTGGACACATTTTTCGAGTAGTTTGGCCAGGGTCGAAATGTTGGATATTGGGCGATAGTTATTCAGGTCTGAAGGGTCTGCTGATACTTTCTTTAGGATAGGGGATACCTGACCCACTTTGAGGATGTCTGGGAGGTATTTATAATCCTGGTCCATAGGGGCACTAGCTGTGGAATGAAGGTCTTTAAGTGGCTTGCTGGGAGCGGGTCTGTGAAATGATTGGAGGGATTCAAAGCTGTGAGCGTGTTTAAGATAGTTTCTTCGCTGTAGAGGTTGAAGGTGGTCCAGGAGGCGTTGTTCTTGAGGTCGAGCTTTGTAGCGCAGTTAAGTGGGGTCACTGGTGTGGTCAGCGAGGTGTTAATGTGTGGGTGGGTATGGGATATTAGGTCGTTGAGTAGGTCTGTCTTTAAGTTTTCAGTCTTTGTTGTGAAAAAGGAGGCAAGTTCCTCGCAATTGGGGAGTGTTTCAGGATTGGCTTGGTGGGAGTGGGAGACACCCTTAGATTGAGCTTTGATTATTTCGAATAGTTTTTTGGGGCGATTCTTAGCTTGGTCTAATTGTTTACAAATGAAGTCAGCTTTTGAACGTCTAATCTTTCTGAAGTAGGAGTTTCTAGTGCTTCTTAGTAGTTTGAGGTGGGCAGCAGATGGAGCGGATCTCCATTGTCTTTCAATTGCTCTCAGTGATCTTCGATCTTCATTTAGCCTACCATCATACCAGGGGTTTGAGTCTTTTGTGGTGGTCCTTTTCAATTGTAGGGGCGCTAGATTGTCAAGTACCCTGTTAATAGAGTGGAAGTAGTGATTGGTCAGGTCCTGTACATCCTCTAATCCATCCGGTGGGGGCGTGAGGATGTGGTTAGCGGTTGCGAGCGCAGTAGGATTAAGGTTTTCTAGGTTCCTCCTCCAGATTTTCGTTCTCTTAGGTTGGATAGAGAGTAATTTAACTACTTCCTTAATTTGGAAAGTGATAATGTGATGGTCGGACCAGTCGCAAGGAAGAATCGATTCCAGCTGGATAGAGTCTACTTTGGAAATTACTAGATCAAGGGTTGAGCCTTTTTCGTGGGTGGGGCTATCACAAATTTGGGACAATTCGAGGTCGGACAGGAAAGCTTTGAGGCTGTTGACCTCTGGGTCATCTAGATCGTTCCAGTGGAGGTTGAAGTCCCCCAGGAAGATCTGGGTAGTCTGTTGACCGACATTTGTGGCTAGAATATCCATAAACTGTTCGATGAAGATGAGGTTGTTACCAGGGGGATGGTAGAAAGAATGAAGTGAGCATATTGGCTTGTTATTGCTCGTGATGTCTAGGCAGAGGTATTCACAGGAAGAGAAAACCGGGGGGTTGGTGCGGTTCACAGAGAGGTTGTTACTATGAATGCAGGCAATGCCACCCCCAAGCTTATCAAGTCTATCCAGTCTTGTGATGTAATAGTTTGGGGGAACTAAAATGTCTAAGATGGGCATGGATGATTTGTTTAGCCAAGTTTCCGTTAAGATGATAAGGTCGGGTTTGTTGGTTATAATGAGGTCAGCTATATCAGCGGCATGTCGTGATGCTGATCTACAGTTTAGTAGGATACATTTTAGCTGGGTCTTGGTCAGAGTGGTATTCTGGTCATGGGAGATGGGAACTCTCTTGAGGTTATTTTCATCAATACCCCTGGGGGAATGTCTTGTAATTCTATATGCATTCGGATGGATGGGTTGGATTAAGGACAGTTTCTGTGTGTCGTCCGTGTGCGCGGGTTTAGAGGGTAGGGGAGGGAGTTCGTATGAATGAAGTAGGGAAGTGAGCTCACTCGTTGATAGGGTTCTCTTTTTCCTGATCGGGCGTGATGAGGCATTAGGGTAAGGTACTGTATTCCATTTGGGGAATTGAGGCGGGGGGCTAGTGCATTGCTGATGAATGGGTTTCGCTTGTGGCTTGGATTGATGCCGGATCAGGTCGTGAAGAGTTTGGATGTCCTCTTTTATTTGTTGAAGGGATAATAGTATCTCATCGAGTCTGGGGTCAGGTGTAGGAGTTATCATATTGATGGCCTGAACTGTGGTTAGGAGAGGAGGGGTTATTGCTAGTGTGGTGTCACGGGCATGACTTGAACTGGTTCGACGAATGGTGATTTTTCAGTGAGGGAGTCCGTAGGGAAGGGATGGGTGGAGAGGGGATGTGAAGGGGTGTTGAATTGTGCTTTAGGAAGATGTGATTCGTTGTGTGGCATTCTTATTGAGTGGTGGTAACTGGGAAGTGGGGAAGTAAAGAGGGGACTTGGGGGGTATTGGGGTTGGCTATAGGAGGAGGAACGATGAGATTCGTAGTGCAGGGAGAGGGAGAAGGTGGAGCTGCGGGTTGGTCTGGAATAAGTGTGTAAGAGAAGATTGGAGCAAAATCCGCAATGGAGTTACTGGGGATGATGATGGGGGTGGGGAGGGATGTACTAACTAAAGGGTGGGCGAAGGTGTGGTTGTGGAGATGGAGCGTGGTAGTGGAGGACGCGGGGGTATGAAGGAGAGCTGGGGGGAGGTGATGCGAGTGAGAGGCGAGGTGGGTATAGAAGAAATTGTGGTGGTGCTGGGGAAGGAGTCGGGATTATGTGGGTGTATGTCATTAGATGGGGTGGGTGTATGTGAGCAATGGGATACCACGGGGGAATGACTGGATGGGACGTCAGGTAAGGGATCTGACAGAGGGTTAGGAGAATGGTTTGTTAGGGAAGAGGAATAGGATCTTGCAACCTTCGCTTTGATGTTCGGGAAGATGCTGTCCAGTAAGTTCAGGTTATGGTCTGATGCCTGCATGAGGATGATTCCATTATGATAAATGGTAAATGTAGCAGTTGCTTTGTAGAACAGGGAGGGAATGATAGTTAATGTGAGACCGTGTGTAGTTTTCTTGGTTGATGCAATTGAGAATAGGGCGAGAAAGGCTGTTCGCCATTGTGCTCTCCTTTTGGTGTAGAAGATAATGTCGTTCGTTATGTGTCCTGTGTTATTTGAGAAATAGGGGTCAGAGATTGGGGTTTCTGGGTGTGATTTTAGTAGGCGATGTTTGAAACTTTTGGTCGCCTTTTTTGAGAGGCTAGGGGGGTATTTGTTGGAATAGGTGTGTAGGCCCATAGGTTCCATAATATGGTATGGATGTTAGGGAAAAAGGAGGGGATGAGAGGGTCAGATAGTGAAAGAGGTAGTAAGGGAGGAGATACATTTGGGAGTATGAGAAGTTGTAGGCCTCCCTGTTTATTCTAGTAGATGACTCCTTGGGTAGGTCCTCACTCCATTACCGTTAGTGGGTCACGTAGTGTTAAGTGGTCTTTGTTATTTGTGAGGGTGGGATTGACTTGGCGTACTATGTCCCAGTCTAGGTAGTGACCAGGGATCCTTAGTCATAAATATTAGCGGTTCCTATTCTGTATAGTAAATAATATCAATCAATATGAGGGTTAAGGTGACTGGGGATGAGATCAATGGGCACATTCTGTTGTAGATACATAATGTGAATTTTGAGTTATAAATATTCTTCATCCTTTTTTTGTCTTTTGTGGATTCATTCCTTTATCTTTGGGCTTTTTGATCCATCAGTCACATCCTGTGATCATAAAATTAGATAGGTAGGGTACCTTTCTATTTGAGCTTAGTGGTTGCTTAATGTCTTTCCAAGATGGCTGCTGGGTTATCTAGTGGTGGAATAGGTCTGGGGATTAGTCCTATCACTCTTTCCATGCAACACAACTACCTGGGTATAGTCCTCTGTCTGTTTCTATGAAGGTAGATCAACAGTGCATGGTCCTTTGTTTCTGTTTGATAGTGTGCTGAACGTTGTTAGTCCTATGTCTTTGCCTATGTGGAGGTGTGTGGTGAGTTGTCCTATCTTTGATTTACCAATACTGCTAGGCAGCCATTTTGAGGTTTAACCGTTTAGGCACAAAAAAATGGTGGGGCTAGTACTGTCCATCGAGGTGTGACCATCCAGATCATCGGTCTCTCTGCGCTCTGTTCTCTATGCCCCTCCACGTGATAGCGCGGTCGTAGGATACATCCAGATTAAAGGTGGAGACCAAAAAATGTAGTTGCAGTAGAGTCGAGCGTAGCGCTTAATTAATTGAGCGTGGCAAGCTCCTCTGCATCAGACTCTCTGCGTGCTGACTTTAATGCCCCTCAGCGTGAGCGCGCGGTGCAGGAGACATCCATTATAGGGAATCGGAGCTCCTATTGAAGGGGGAGCACTCTAGAATTATGCTCGGGCCATGAAATGGGAGGGGTCGCTTGGGCGTAGTGCCGCACATGCAGGGAGCCTCAGCACGGTCGGCAGTAGCCGGGCTCACCTCGGGGAATGTGGCTCTGCAAGGGACTCTTCGCTCACCTCCGTGGATGTGAGGATCTTAGGCGCCGGGCGGGATTGCTCTGATGTCTCACAGCGATGTCTCTGTCCTTTGGGCGAAGTGCTGCATATGCGGGGAGCCTCCGCTCGGCTGCAGCTCGGGTATCATAGGCGCAGGGCGGGACTGCTCCGATGTCTCGGTCTTCAATGCGATGCCGGAGGGGGTCGTCCTGCTGCTCCGGGTGCTGGTGTTAGGCACTCCAGCGATCAGGGTTAATGTCGGTATGTGAGCACGCCTGATCAAAGGCGGGCCGTCCACGCCGAGTCAGACTCCTGCCGTCCCGAGTTCCTGATGTCTTGGCTTCTCCGGTGAGTTGGTGATCGACGATATTATCTTGTTCCAATGATCCTTATTTTGCGGTGTGTTAAGACCCCTACTATAAGAGGGGCTTCCACTCCAGAGATTTCAGCCTACACCTTGACTTGGAGGAGAGCAGAAGAGCAGTATCCTGCACTCTGACTGCCGGTGGAGAGGCTGGCCTGATTCCCTTGTACTGACGAACTGGAATCCCCCTCAAGGGTCAGACCTAAAGGCCTCCAGTAATTACAACAATATAAAGAACATTTTCGTGAAAAACCAGCTGATCAGTGGAATGACGAGTGACTGGACCATGGCTGAAGAGAGTGGTTGAGCTAGTTGAGTAGTGGAGCTTGTCACCTACTGATGTCTGTACCTGGTATACAAGAAGATGTCCTTGCAGATTAATGGCATGAGGAGTAACCAGGAGGAAGAACTTCCACATCCAAATAAAGTTGTGAATTTAAATTAAATTTTCTCTGGAGGACCGCTCCAAGGTGCCAAGGCTTCCTTTTCAGGTTCCACCACCACCTTCACAGTGAAGTAGCCAGTGGAAGGACACTGGCCAGTAGCCAGTGGCCAGTTGGCAGAAGCTGTACTTGATCCAAGCTCCACGGCAAGCAAGGACAGCAAAGCAAGAGCAGAAGTGAAGCGGCCGGCGTGGAGACGACGTGCTGGCCGATGAATATTTATTCCCAGCTATGACTCTGAAGTGGGGAGAAGCTTCTAGAGGTTTCCCTCTGAAATCCCCAGGCATCATGCCTTCCCTGTCCTGGCTCCAGACTAACTACAGGGGAGATGCGGCCCTTTGTGTGGAGGCAGGACACAGCCTATTCAAGTGTAAGTAGGGATGTGCCTAGCTCCACCCTCCCATCCTGCCAGTGATGGCCTGTCCAGGCACACCTAAGCTCTCTATTGTGCGTGGCTGCCTAGGAGGAATACACAAAGACCAACTGTCAGCTACACCCAGTCATGTGCCCAGAGACAGGCTACAGGCACTAAATGGTTAAGGCAGGAAAATGCCAAATTTCTAAAAGTGGCATTTTCAAAATTGTAGATTTAAATCCGACTTCACCATAAGATAGGATGTTTCATTACAATTCCAAAGACACCAAACATTAACTGGTAATCTGCTCCCATTGGGAAACTACAGCTTATTAAATGTAATAAGGTAACTCCCATGTGATCCTATGGGAGAGGTAGGCCTTTCAGTGCTGAAAAATTAATTTAAGAGTTGTTCACTACCAGGACAAGTAAAACTTAAAAATACATATTCTACTTTTTAAATATACTGTACCCTGCCCTCTGGGATGTCCCAGGGTTGACTTATATGTATTAAAAAGGAAGGTTTGGGCCTAGCAAAAAATTGACTTTTTTAGGTCGACATGGTAGCTTAAAGCTAGCTGCACACGTAGGCTGTAATGGCAGGCTTGAGACATGTTTATAGTTCTACTTAAGTGAGTAGCGCAATCAGTGCTGCACGCCCACTAATAGCTTTTAATTTACAGGCCCTGGACACAAGTAGTACTATTTTACTAGAGACTTACAAGTAAATTAAATATGCCAATTTGGTATGACTCAATTCTACCACGTTTAAAGAAGAGAGCACAAGCACTTTATCACTGGTTAACAGTGGTAAAATGCGCAGAGCGTTAAAGCCAGCAAAAACAAAGAGAAAACAGAACGGCTGAAGGCAAAACATTTAGGAAGTAATCAACACCGAGGATGCCTGGTCTAACAGGTGTTCCCCACCTCCCAGCTGAAAGTTGGGAGAACTACCCAACCCCTTGGGAGTTCTCTTCACTAAGGCGGAAAAACCTGGAAAGACCATCAGAGTTGATGTGGTCTGTTTCAGGATGGTGTTCTACCGTAAAGTCAATTGCCTGTATGGAGACAGACCATCTCAACTATATGGAATTCTCACCCCTCATCTGCATTAGCCATTTGAGAGATCTGTGGCCTGTATGAATCCAGAGGTGAGCACCAAACAGGTACGGTCTCAGCTTCTTAAGGTGTCCAGACCACTGGAAAGGCTTCCCTCTCTATTGCACTCCACCTCTGTTCCCAGAGAAGTAACCTCCTACTGATGAAGGCTACAGGTTGATCTGGGCCCTCTCCATTTAGCTGTGAGAACACGGCCCTAAGCAATGCCCTGAGGTGTCGGTCTGTAAAATGAACTCCTTGGCGAAGTCAAGGACCTTAAGCACGGGTGCTGTACACATGGCCTCCTTCAGGGTGTAAAATGCTTTCTGGCAGGCCTCCGTTAAGATCACCTGTCTGGGCTGCTTCTTAGAAGTCAGCTCTGTCGAAGGATGCAACAATGGTGCAACACCCCTTAACGAATTTCCTGTAATAACTAGTGAGGCCCAAGAAGGCTCTCACTTCCATCTGGGTCTTGGGGGGTTCCCAAGCCAAAATGGTCTCAAACTTGGCCCAGAGCTGCTGCACTTGGCTCCTCCCACTTGGTGCCCCAAGTAGACCACTGAACCCTGCCCTATCTGGCACTTACTGGCCTTGATAGTCAGGCCCGCCCTCTGCACAGCCGGAAGCACTTCCCTTAGGTGGCACAGGTGGTCTTCCCAGCTAGAATCGAAGACTACAGTGTCGTCTAGATAGCCAGCACTGAAGTTCTCCAACCCAGTCAGGACCTAGTTGATCAACCTCTGAAAAACGTGGCAGGGGCGTTCTTTAACCCAAAGGGCATTACCCATAACTGAAAGTGCCCCCTGGGGTAGAGAACACAGACCTCTCTTTGGCTCCTTCATTTAAGAAAATCTGCCAGTACCCAGACGTTTAATCAAACGTGCTGAGGAACTTGGCAGCTCCCAACCGATCTATGAGCTCATCAGCTCAGGGAGTGGGGGTGCATCAATCTTGGCGACTGCATTGAGCCCCTGTTAATCCGCACAGAAGTGCAGTTCTGGGGTGATACCTGGAGGAGCATCCTTGGGGACCAACACCACTGGGCTGGACCAAGGACTCTTAGGGCTCAATGACACCTAACTCCAGCATGCTGGCCCTCACCTTGTCAGTCAGTCAGCCTGTAGATTTTACTCTTCACATGCATGCTGTTCCCAGTATCAATATCATGGGTACACCATGTAGTGAGTCTTGGGGTAAGGGAAAAGAGTGAGGCAAACTGCCCCAGCAACTGATGGCAGTCTCTCTGTTGATCTAGGGTCAGGGTAGGGGAGAGGCTGACACCCTACACTGACCCCTCCTGCTCCTTGGAAGAAAGGAAGTCGGGGAGAGGTTCACTCTCCTCTTCCACTCCATCATTTGTGACCAGGAGCATGGCTAACCTCTTGAAGTGGGGTTTGAGGTGACTGACGTGCAAAACCCTTAAAGGGTTCCTAGGAGTCTTGCGGTCTACCAGGTAGGTGACCTCACTCTTGCACAATTTCACCTCATAGGCCCAGACCACTGGTCTTGCAGGGCCCTGGGCTTCTTGCTTCCATCACCCACACTTTTAGGCCAGGTAGAAACTCAACCAGACTGCCTTCTGGTCATACCACTACTTCATGACATTCTGGCTGGCCCCTAAATTCTCTTTGGCTTTCTTCCAGAAGTGCTTCACCTGGGTACGGAATGCTAGCATGGAGCTGACCATATCCTGGGGGGCCTTCCTGGGAGCTTGCTCCCAACCCTCCAACACCAGACTGAGACGTCCTCTCACAGGGAGCCCGTACAGAAGTTCAAAGGGGCTGAGGCCAACCCCCTTCTATGGTATCTCCCTGTAGGCAAACAAAAAGCATGGCAGGAGTATGTCCTACTTCCACCTCAAGAGCTTTGATAGGCCCATAATCATGCATTTTAGGGTATTGTTGAATCTTTCAACAAGAGCATTAGTTTGTGGGTGGTTAAAAGTAGAGAAAACTTGTAGGTTACCCCATACTCCTTGCACATGGACTTCATTTATGCCGACATGAAGTTGGTCCCACAGTCAGATACCACCTCGTTGGGGAACACCATACGAGTAAAGATCCCTATCAATGATCAAGCCACTGCTGGCGCAGTCACCGTCCTCAGAGGTATAGACTCCGGGTGGCATGGTCCATCAAGATAAGGATGAACTTGTTGCCAGGGGCTGTCTTGGGGTCCAGAGGCCCCCAATACCCAACAATGTTGATGCCCACTCTTTCGAAGGTGGTGTCAACGACAGGGAATGGCTGAAGGGCAGCCTTGCGCTTCCCTCCTGACTTGCCACTGGCCTGGCTGGTAGGGCATGACCTGTAGAACGTATCTGAGGTCATCCTCATCCAGTGACAGTAAAAGCGGGTGAACAGGCTTCTCAAAGGTCTTGCCCTGCCCTAGATGACCTGCCAGGGGAACATCATTAGCCAGCTCCAGTAGGAAGAGCCTGTAGCACTGAGGGATCGCCAAGACACAGGTTGCACCAGGCTCAGGAACCTTAGATTCGCTATATAGGAGACCATTCTCTCAAGTAAATCAGGTGTTTACCAGAGGTGTTGCCAGGTGTCTTGGCCTCTGCCTGCTGTCATAGGCCCTCAAGAGTAGGGCACACCATGTGCGCCTTGCAGAACTCCTCCCTGGTGGGACACCCTTCCTGCTGCCAGTTGACCAGCTCGGGTAGGTTCCCCAGAGCGGCAACATCCTCCCATGTAGGTTCCGGGGTGTCACCCTCTGGCTTTACCCCTTCCTGGACCCTGGGAATTTCAGGTGCGGGTTTCCCACACTCCTTGATCTTTCTGTTTTTGGCAGGCACTGAGCCATTCTTCCATGCTCCACGTCCTCCTGACTACCTTCTTGGGCAGCCATGGACCGTGCAGCCAGGCACACCCACTCAGGCAACCCTAACAACTCCAGCGCGACCTGAGTTCCACCTCCTTCCATATGGTGTGCTCTATATGATTGTCAAGCAGACAATCCACAGGCATGGATGGACTCACAGTTACTCTCAAGTAACCTGTGAACCTCTCCCCCTTCCCCCCCCCCCACTCAAAGGGAGCCAGAGCCACTGGGTAGTGACTCTCATGGTTGTTGGCTACAACAACTTGATGAAATGCATTAGGGACTACCTGCTCTGAGGTCATCAGATAACATCTGACAGTTGTCATGCTGTTTGTTTTGTATTTATAGAAAGGGAGAGGTGGCTACTCACACCAAGGGAACAGGGCACTACAGAACTGTAGAAAATAAGGCTTCCCCTTGGGACCACAGCTATTATCTCATAAATATACCAGACATTCAATCTGCCCAGTTCAATTACACTCTCACAGATTTTGTTTTGGGAGATAAATGCCTCTAAGATTGAAATTCCACATCAAAAATTTAAATTAATTAAAAGACATCTTACTGTATTTCCTATCTGCATTAAAAACCATCTATAAATCCATTACTTAATAAACAATTCCAGTTACATATGTAATCAACAATTCAGCATATACATAAAAGCACATAAAATAATAAATACTACTAGCACACAGGAGAACCCTAATACACAGTGTGTACAATTCTGTTGCATATGCTGAACTAACAATAACTTTCAGAATGGAGTCCAGGTGAAGTTTATAGAATTCATCCCAGTTTCTCCTTATGGCTAGATTCAGTCACAAGCTCAGCGTCGACACGTTTCAGTGGATTTAAAACCATACACCCCACCTTCTTCAGGACTATAGTACTCGGGCATCAATCTCTCACAGAAATTTCTTTACATCAATGGATAATCTAAAAAACGAATAGACATATTCTTTTGTGAAAAAGAAACAAAATCAATAAATATTCATATTATAACAACAACAAATAAAGAAAACAACATTAAAAAGCTTCATTAAAAAGCATCAGGAACCTTAATATCTATTGGACCTTCATGTTTCCTTTCTCTTTAGTGGCATTGTTAATTTCGTTTTCTCATTCCTATTGAATGAGCTATGTATCATTTTTATAGGGCCCCCAGTTTAAAAAAAGAACAGGAGAATCCTCCTACCGGCTTCCCCTAACCACAAATAAATGCTACTTGCCCCTACTTTGTGGCCTAAGCAACATGATTGTATCCATCATTACACTTTTCCTTCCATTCTCACTCACTTACTCTTATTGTTGCATGTAAACTCACCGTCAACGGGCGGTCCCCACTTTTCATCCAATAAATTATACACGGAGGTGGAGTAACCTTCCGGGTTATTTTTCAATCCTCAATATTTTTCTGAGGTCAGCCCTCTAAAAGACTTACAGAAAAAAGAATAACGATATTTAGTACTCATCCGTGAGGATTTCTAATTTTTCATTTATATATTGTAATCAGGGGTGTGGGATTTCTATAGCCGGACGCCCAGGACATATTGTTTGGGGTCAAGGACAAGAAGTTTTCATGTTTATTTTGTCCTTGGGACAAGCAGGCCTAACTCCCTGCAGCCCAAACCAAATTACACTACCACATTATGGTTCAGGGAAGGACACTGTCTGCAGTTAAGGGAATAGTTGTGCCTATATGTCAATGTTCGATCTTGTATTTAAGGTTCATTAGTGCAAAGCCTTTATTATTAGGGTGAGTGCTCTAAGGAAATGTAAGTTCAGACTCCACTACTGACAGTGATTCCAGTATAAAAATGGAAAGTTTAACAGTATAAGGCTACGTATAATGCTTCCAGGATGCTGTCTGATTAGATGCAAATATATGCAAAAGCTTAAAAGCAACATTGATGATTCTTTGCATTCAAAATAAAATAGTCAAAGAATGCAATGAGGAAAACAACATTTTGCTAAGCTACTGTTAAATTTTAGGTACCATTTCTTTGATGCGTCAGTTAGCAAAATGTGGTGATGCATGCTAGTATTTCCCAAAAATATTCCTTTTTTTATAATATATTTTTATTAGCATTTGGGTATTCAAACAAGGTCTTTAACAATACATATTCGGCATGCAAAACATTTGTAGTTAATTATCTAGGGCCAAATGTACGACCATTGGCAATTGCGACTCGCAAATTACACCAAATTGCGAGTCACAATTTGCGAGTCGCAATTGCCAATGTACAACATTGTCTGAGACACTGTTTGTGATTCCCAATGGGGTCACAAATTGCATGCCTCATGCATATTAATGAGACTGTCGCAATTTCCGACCGTAATTGCGGTTGCAAAACATTCTAACATAGGGTTCAGACTCGCTATTAGGAAGGGACGCCCTCGAAACGCCCCTTCCTAATAGCGAGTCACTAACCCTATTTTGCGAGTCACTATTTAATTAGCGACTCGCAAAATAGGGTTAGTACTTGGGCCACAGGTTTTTTGCATGCGTGAACGGGTCTAGAACCCATTTGGGCATGCAAAAATCTGTCGAACATCTGGCCCCAAATGTTTCTGCATTCCTCCAAACTGGGGGGTAACATCAACTGGTTCTCAGGTCACAAATCTATGTACTGCCTTCATATCAATACAGTTTGCTGGGTTATATCACTGAGTTAGAGTCTACTGTTATTTTATGATCACGGAGGGGGTCTAAGCTTTGACATGTGGTATGTGACACGTTTTGAGTCCAGTCTATCAAGCGAGAGGGTGTCTCAGTGCTTATAACTATATGTCTCACAGCGTGTTTTAAATAGGGGATACCGCAGGAGGAGGATCAAACTACCATAATTATAGAGAAAAGATAAAATAACAATAAACCAAGTAACTATAACTGTGCGGTGTGGTGAGTCAGTTTAAGCTTTCTTCGATGATATTTTGTGAGGGAGAGAAGGCTTGGCTCAGCAACCGGCCTACGGTCTCGTACCTATTCATCTGTCCTGTAAGGTGAAGGTTTGCTGGGGGGAGGAGGGGCATTGCAACTCAAGGGGTCCATTTCCGTGTCACTCTAGCTCCTAACCCACAGATTGGTACGACTCGCGTTATCTGAGTGTGAGCTAGTATCAACTTCTTCCTCTATATGACTGTGTCCATCAGGGTGTTCCCAATTCTCTAGCACCTCTCTCCAGGGACCCGCCATGGGATGTCGTCTCAGTCCTCGAGCATCCTCCCTAGTCAAAGCCCATTCCTCTGCTCTTCCCCAATGTGTCATATCTCTTTTCCAGTCTGCTATAGCTGGCCCTATTGTTGATTTCCTTGCTAAGGCTATTCTCCTTTTGGCTAGGATTAAAGCCAGATCTACAAAACGGGAGCCTACCTTCCGTTTGGGTGGTCTAGGGAATAGTCCCAATATACAGGTCTCCATTGTGAGTTTGAGCGTGCGCCCTTCTGTTGTCCCTGTCTGTTCTAAAACTTCACACCTAAATCTGTTTACTATCGTACAGCTCCATACCACATGAGTGAAATCAGCATCGTTGTAGTTGCATCTTTGACAGTTGCGTGTTTCTCCCCCAAATCCTATGGGGTGTCATGTACGTCCTGTGTGTGTAGTTAAACTGTATATATTTTAATCTGGTGACTCGGGAGACCTTTTTGTGATACACCAGTATCTTTTTCCATTCCTTGTCTGTCAATTCCCTGTTCAGGGCAGTCATCCATTTGTCTCGTAACTCTTGGAGTGGGGCGTGTGACAGCTGTTGCAGTGCAGTAAAGAACCATTTCACTTGGTGACGCGCCCCGCCCAGCGTAAGTATGGATTGTAACAGTCCATGTGTCTCGGGCTCCTCACGTCCACGATTCCACAGTTTACGGAATGTGCGTATCAGGGCTTCGTATAAAAGGAATTGCCCCGGTTGCAATCCAGTGCTTTCAACCAAGTCCCCCATCGGAACCAGCTCTGATTGGTGGTAGCAATCCCCTACAGTCTCCAACCCTACCGCAGTCCAGTAAGACATTTGTTCAGGAGTGAATATCCTCTTAGGGACTGCATGCAGTAGGCCTATCAGGGGTAGGACAGGCGCATATAGGGAGGTCTTCACCCGTGTGGCCACACTGTCTCCAGCACTGTAATGCTGTGGTTTGCAACAGTGACTGGTGCGGAATCACCACAGCCGGGTCTAGCATTTTAGCTAATAGCAACGGTGTATGGTCCCCTGTATCAGTCAAATCAGTGCCCTCAGGGCCCACACCCTCTATCCACTGTGCCAGCCACTGTAGTTGGGAGGCCAAATAGTAGTGCTCGAAGTTCGGCACTCCTAGTCCCCCTTCCTCAACTGGGCGCTGTAGTGTTAACAGGGACACCCTCCGGCAGCTCTTATCCCAGATGAGATCTGTAAGTAAGGTGTCTAGCTGTCTAAACTAGCTAGGGGGCACTACTAATGGTAGGTTAACAAAGAAATACAGTAAGCGTGATAGCATAACCATCTTTGATAGGGAGATTCTCGCCATGATCGGGAGAGGCAAGAAGCACCAAAAAGAGACGCAAGTTTTAAGGGATCGCAGTGTGCGTCTGAGATTTCCTTCTTCATATCCTCCAGGGAATGAAATATATGGAGCCCCAGATACTTAAAGGTGTGGGGAGCCCAGTTAAGATCTATAGGCAGGTCCGCTGGGCGGGGAGCATCCGGCACCAGCGGGAACAGATAGGTCTTGCTTTTATTGACACGTGGTCCGGAAACCCACTCGTACCTATCCAAGATATTGAGTGCCAAAGTGGCACCACTTCCAGCATCATCAAGATATATCAGGAGATCATCCGCATATAGCGAGATAATATGTGTGTGGCCACCAACTATTACCCCCTGCCCATCACCTCTTTGGCGCAATAGTGCTGCCAGCGGTTCTATTGCTAAAGCAAACAGGAGTGGCGACAAGGGGCATCCCTGTCAGGCACCCCGGAAGATATGGTATTGCGTGGAGACTACCCTTCCCGTCCTGACCCTGGCAGTAGGTCGTTCATAGAGCAGCTGAACCCATTTTACCCACTCCTCACCAAGACCCATGTGTCGCATGGTATCAAATAGAAAGTCCCATCTAATAGTATCAAATGCTTTTTCTAGGTCTATTGCCAGGAGTGCTACGTTAGGGAGAAGCCGCATAGTATGGTGGTATAATATATGATAGAGATGACGTAAATTATGGGAGGTGCTTCTCGTCGGAATAAAGCCGTTCTGGTCTGTGTGGACCAGTGTGGACATGTGCAGGAGCAGACGTTGGGCCAGCAGCTTACTGAGGATTTTAAAATCCATTGAGCATGGAGAGAGGGCGATAATCCCAAACCCGTGGGCCTTCTAACTTGATTTTAGGGAGGGGGACTACTAGTGCATCCCTAACAGAGTCGGCGAGACGCCCCAGACTTAGTGATTCTGCATAGACAGATGCCAGGCGGGGGACTAGTCTGAGGGCATACGCAGAGTAAAATTCTGCTGGTAGCCCATCTGGGCCCAGAGTTTTGCCCGTGGACATGCTTTTGATAGCCACTTGTATTTCGTGAGGGTCAATGGGACCACCCAAGCCTGCCACATCTTGCTGGTCCAGCCGTTTAAGCGGAGCCAGAGATAGGAAGGTTCTCCGCTCGTCGTGCGGCACATGGGGGGGGCACGTCGTATAATGTTGCATAGTACTCGCAAAAGAGGGCATTGATGGCCTCCGGATCATAAACAGAGTGGCCCGTTTCAGTTCAAATGTGAGTGATCGGGGAGTCTCTGATTTCTGGTTTGATCAGCCAAGCTAAAACCCGGCCCGGTTTACCCTCCTCTTGCAAGATGGCCCTTATAGTCATAGCATCTTCATTTCTCGAGAGCTAATTGGTACAGCTTTTGTGTGTCTTTCAGGCGCTGAAGTTGTGTCTCGTCCTGCCTTTGTGTATTACCCAAGCCATGTAGCTGATCTTCTAGCTGTCTGACTTCTAGGTGCAGTTCGTGCCGTGTTCCCACGGATTGTCCCAGACAGAACCCTCTCGTCACCACTTTAAAGGCTTCCCACTCAGTCAGTGCTGTAGTCGCTGTGTGTGTGTATTAATGTCAAAATGTGCGTCTATGGATGATCCCAATGTTTCCCTAAAGCAGGTGTCTTCTAACATTCATGTCAAGGCGCCACAGCGGGACCAGGGGGCGTCTTCCCTCCTGTTGCATAGTCAATGTTAAGGGGCTATGGTCTGATAAAGTGCGCCCAAGGTATTCTGCATGTGTAATCACTTTCCCAAGCTCCGGTGTACAGAGGAACTTGTCTATTCGTGTGTGCAACTGGTGTGAAATGGAGAAATAGGAATAGTCTTTATTGTCTAAGTGTTATGTCCTCTATATGTCCATCAGTCCCCAGTGGGCAACCCAGTCCCGAAACCCCGCTGCTGTGCGGTACGCCTGAGCTCCAGGCTAGGGAGGGTGCGAGCGATCCAGGTCAACGTCTGCTACACAGTTATAATCCCCACCCATAAGCATGTTATCGGCTGCCATCGCAGCCATGTGAGGGGAGAGGCTGTGTAAGTAGGTCATCTTATCCTGATTAGGGGCGTATATACTACCCATCAGGATCTCACGTCCAAGTAATCTCCCTTTCAGGAGCACGTACCTGCCATCCTTATCCGTCAGTGTATGTACTGGCTCAAAAGGTACGCCTGCTCGAACCCAAATTAGTGCGCCTCTGGCATAAGCAGAATAGGATGTCGCGTTTATCTGTCCTCTCCAGCGCCTACGTAATTTTTCTACCTCGCTACCAATGAGATGCGTCTCCTGCAGGAAAGCGATTTGTACTCCCCTTCTTCGCAAATAGCGGTTTATGTTATGCCGCTTGGTAGCAGTCCCCATCCCCTAATATTCCAGGACATGAGTTTTAATCTATGGAATGTCGGCGTCATTGGTAAGAATGCAAACTCTGAACCCTCTTCTCAGCCCTCCCCCAATCCTCGCCAATTCTATAAAATTTCGTTTCACTACACCTGCACGGGGGAAAGGCCCGACAACAAACAAAAACATAGCCCCAACAACACTGAACTCCCTCTCTCAAGAGCAGCCCAGCAACGGCTTGCCGCCCAAACTGTAAATAATTTATCATGTTCTACAGAAGGAGACAACCAATCACTGGTATGGGTGGCTGTTCGCCGGCACATCTTAGCAGTTGTCGCCATCAAGGCCGACCCAAAGGGAAAAGATGCTCAGCTTATGCTGATCTTTGTGACTGCAAAGCGTTCAAATATACAGGCACATAGTGCCCCATACACCAGGGCCTCAAAGTCAAAGATCATCTGCCGCCCTTGGAGTTGTGACGGGCAATCGGAAGCTGTCTGTGTGGAAAGAGTCTGAATCTGATCCCTCAGTCACTCTCCCAGAGGGTGAGCCATCTTCAGGCAGAGACCTCCTGGGGTGCATGATATCCACTACTGCCTGCAGGGCCGCATCTCTCTCTCTGTCTGTTTATGATGGATTTGGGCGGTTGGTCGTTTTTCTTTTGAGTCTCTTACGAGTCTTCCATTTGGGGAGAGGATTTTGGCTCCCATTGGGGCGGTTCAGACTCGTGACGGGCCCTCCTGACTTATAGGCTTTGAACTATTCCCATGCTCTCTCAGGGTCTTCACAGAAGTGGGACTTCCCGTCTAACATCACACGAAGTTTGGCCGGGAACATAAGGGAATATTGCAAGCCCTCCTCGCGCAAGGCCTTCTTCACCTCCAAGAAGGACTCCCTTCTTCGCTGCACCTCCGGGGTGTAATGAGAGAAGATAGACACCCTGCTGTTATTGATCATAAAGGGTCCGTCTGAGCATGCCTTCTGTAGCAGGGTATCCCTATCCCGGAAGTGCAGGAGCCGTGCCACCACGGATCGCAGCGGTCGGCCAGGTGCAGGCGGTTGAGCAGGGACCCTGTGGGCTCTCTCCAAGGTATAGAAGGTAGAGAGGCCCTCCGGGGCCACCTCCTTGCAAAGCCATAATTGCAGGAATGCCAGCATGTCGGTGCCCTCTTATCCCTCCGGCAGCCCGACAATGCGTACGTTGCTCCGACGGTTACACCCTTCCGCGTCCTCTGCCCTACGTTCCAATACATGCACTCTGTCTGAAAGCTCTTCCACTGTTTTGCTCAGTGTGTGTTGCACTGGTTGCAGCTCTTCAATGGAGGTTTTCATTGCTCCCACTCTTTCCACTAGCTTCCGATGCTCCGCCCGCAGCAGTCCCAGGCCAACAGAGACTGTACTGATGTCCTGGTGGAGGGTGGACTTTGTATCCGCTATTGCCTCCAGGATTTTGGCCAGCTGTTGCTGGATCGGGTCTAATGCGGACTGGGGCCCTGTTTGCTGGGCAGTCGTCTCACCATCATGGTCCGCCACTAGGCTGGTCGTTCTCGCCCTGGGTTTACCCATCGGTACTCCCACCAGCCTCCCAGGCGACTTGGATCCTGTCCGTGGCCAGCATGTGTTGGGGGAGCAGATAGGTGTGGTAGCTATATTGTTGCCAGTGCTTAATTTGTGCCAGTGCTTTCCGGTGCTCAGCACCGGGACTTACTTATCAGGGCAGGGTCTACACATGGCGGCGTCTACACGTCACATCGGCATGGCTGCTTTATTGCGCAGAGTGTTGTTCTTGTCTCCAGACTGAGTCCAGGCGAAGTGTTGCAGCTGTGAGAGCTGCTGCCTAAGCCAAAATTCATATTATACAATGGCGGTCGCGGCCCTTGGTTCAGTGTTGCCGGTGGGCGGGAGTAGGGACACTGATTGGGCTGGAATCTGGATGGATTTGGTTCTGCGGGGCTGTGTGCGGCAGGCAGCATGCGCAGATTTTTTTCAGATTGCCGCGTGACGCCCTGGCACACCCCCGCGGCCGCACCCCACCCACGAGTCATAGTCAGCCCGACGGCGTTGAGGAGCAGAGGCATATTCAGTTAATAAGGCAGTGCCACGACCCCCTACCACGAGTAAACCGTAAGTATGCCATTGCCATACCAACGCTGTTTGGTTTTTTTGAGCTTGGTGGCGTGACGCCGGTCACCGTGGTGGTAGCTCCAACGGCGGCTCCACAAGATTCCATGATGCACTACTGCAGTGCCTGCCCTGGCCTAGTAGCGGCTCATGGCCGTCGATCGTACACATTATAATATGCAAACTAGCAGATTCTACACACAGCCTTAAGCAGCATCTAGGCAAAAGGGCCAAATAGGCTAGACATTGCTTTGATTGAGACTTTGAGAGGTCAGGGAGTCCATGGGTAAGTTCTGTTGTCCTGGTTCCCAAACAGGCACAGTAAAAGTGTGAATTCATTTAGCATTGGCTCAAGTAGTATGTGTGAACTTAATTTAGGGCCGAGAAGCAGTTAAATTAAGGCCCTGCGCCCCGGGCTGGAATCTGGATTATTTACTTCTGCGGGCTGTGTGCGGCAGGCAGCGTGTGCAGATTTTTTTCAGATTGCCACGTCTTGCAATGATTTTAATTGTCTACATAGCCACTGACCAGCCCTTACAGTTAAATATAATCAATTCGCAGCGGGTGGTGAACGTTCTCTTTACAAGACGAGCACTAAGCCGTTTTATGAACAAACTCTGTAAGACATTTGCAGCGACGTGAAAACACATCCAGTCCTATTTGTAAGATCTCTTTTCATATTTGGCTCCACTCCTAAAGCCGCGGGAAGGTCGGAAATCTGTGAAGATAACTTAGAGAATTACAAGTGTGCGGTAGAGACATGTCAGCACCCGGAGGGGCACAAATTTGAGGCCTGGCGGGTGTCACAGCCTTTTGTGATCCTGCAGTTTAACAAGTTAATATTTTCATGTTAAAGTAATACCGGTTATTAATGTAATTAGAAGCCAAAGGGTAAATACTATTACAATGTCATAAAGTACTGGTATTTCCTGCTCTGCACCAGGCACTCCCTCCTCTATGAATACACCGCACGAAAATACCTTTAATGCAATTACAGTTGGAAAGAGGTCTCTCTTTGTCTTTCTCTCTCTCCCACAGTTTTTTCACTATCTTTTTCTGCCCCTGCCCCTCCCTCTTTCCCTGCCCCTCTCACTCTGTTTTCGCTCTCTTTACTGCTTCTTGTTTTTTCCCTCTCTTTCTTAATATCCTTCCGTCTCTTACATGCTCCCTCTTGATGCTTCCTTATATTTTTCGTTTTCCGTCGAAGCCCTTCCCTCTATCTTTTATTACATGCTTGTCATTCTCAGAACACCACAGCGTGACAGCATTTTGAGTAATCAAGCGCTGACTCATATTTAGTTTTTATGTGAAAGACGATGTTGATGGAAATGGTGTGGCCCTCCCACGAGCCTGGTAGTTTTTTCTGCAAGTCATTATATTGAAAGCATGGCAACGTGTTTTTGTCCAAACTGGCACGCATTATGTCACTTTAAAAAAAAAGAGATTTTTAATCTGAAGTTTGTATACATCATCCCAGAGGAAGGATATCCATAAAAAATTGCAGTAGCTTTCTCTTCCTAGATAGATAGATAGTTGTTTCTCAACCTACAGCTTTGACTTTATTCTCATGTTCATGTTAGAACGTGGAAACCTTTATGTTCGCCAGATCTCGGTTTTCTTACAATATCAAAATCCTTGCAAATCGTTTTGAAAAAAAAAGGTACTTCCGGGTTATAGTGGGGAGTGCAAAAACGGGTGCTAACAGCATATTTTGTACTACCGTTTCATAAGAACCTAAGAGCCGAGCACAGCCTGGGCTTACTCTGGTTTTGCACTTGCCTTTACCATCAACTATTGCTTTTTTAAAAGACTGCACTAGAGACGAATTGTTGCCCATAGCTTTAGTAAATGCACTCCTGCTTTTAAACGCAGTGTTGTACTAGCATATCAGGCATTGCCAAAGTGTCAGTCTGAGTGTGCCTGACAAGCCTGTCCAACTCTTTTTAAATGTAGAACACCCGTTAGAGCCAACTTTCAAACTCACAAATCTGAAGATATTTAATCGTATGCAGACAAGTACGCCCCCACGCATTCTTCTTTATGGTATAATCCAAGTGAGCTTCAGAAACAGTTTTGAAAAACTCAGACATCAATACTTCATTGTTCATTACTTTCGGTAAAATTACGTTTATTTTTGCTTTTGCTTATGAGGAAGGCTCCCTTGCTGAAATTCAGATCGGGTATTACATCTAACTTTTAGCAGTGCCAGTTGAGGATATGGGTGAAGCCAATAGACTAAGTGGGTGGAGCCAGGGAAAAGCAGGTGTGGCCTACGACAAACATTTGAGCACCTGGACTTCATATTGTACAAATTAAGCACTGATTGTTGCCCAGAGTCCCCCTAGACCAGAGGTCTTCAAACTGTGGGGCCCGACCCCCAGGGGGGTCGTGGAGTCCTAGGAAGGGGGTCTCAGATTGCCCAGCTTCACTTGTCCTTGCAAAACGACAGCCGTCCTGGGACGGCTAATTGAGATCGTTATCAGCGGCTTGCCTGAATGAAAGGCAGATGTGCCTTATCTGTTAATCTGCAAGTGTAAAGGATGCTTGGGAGCAGTCTGGCTCTTTGTGAAGACAAAGATGTGTTTTTAGGTCTCGCCTACGCAGCGCGCATGCGCTGCATAGGAGAGACCTTTAGAAATCGGCACAGCTTTCCCAGCAAAAACGTGCACGCGTTGCATTGCTTCCAATGGCAACGCGTGCACGTCTGGCGATTCACTTGCGGGAGCGAGCAGCTGGCGCCATATGTTAATTATCGCGCCTTGCCGCTCGCTCCCGCAAGGGAATCGCGCTGGCCCCCTCCTTTCGCCCCTCCCTCTGCTGACGCGCGAGGCGTGCGCTTGTGCCTCAGGTTGGTGACTGCGCCATCATACAAGGTATTGGCCCCTACCTCTCCCATTTCTCGGACCCCAAATACTCGACGGATTTCACAATAGGCCTTTTCGTCTAAAAATATGTGGATTTTTCCCCACATTGTTATTGTTAAAAATAGTGTACTGCTTAATAAACGTTTGCTTGTGATAGAAGTACATACGGAAAGCGGTGACCCGTCATCAGTTACTTGTAGGGGCCTCTAGGGGGCGCAAGCGGCCCAGCATGTATCTTCCCACTCCCAAGTGCCCAGTTTCTGTAGAGCCACGCGCTATTCAAATGTGGAACCACACACCCAGCCAATGCTCTCCAATCCTGTTCTTCCGTCCGTCTTGTTTCCATGACAACCGCGTGCAGAAGCACCATTTACCTCACATCTTATAGTGTCACCCCCTATTGTCAGCTCAATGGCAATCCCACGCTAATCAGTGAACGCACCTCATTCTAATATGCAGCTCCGGCTGCTTCTGTACCACTGTAGAAACCAAGGGCTCTGCCAATGTACCTCCTCGCTGACTCACACCACCCCAGCTGTGAGAGCCCCACATGTTTCTATCAGTGCGCCACAAATATGCCCTGTTCTAGTTCCGAGACTCACAGAGCTCTTTCAACGTACCTCACTCCTAACCTGCGTCTTATCCCTTCACCCTAGAGACCCTGCTACTACAGCACTTGTAACAACACTCCTGTACCAATGCACCTCAATGCTGACATGAGGTACCTATTATAGAGAGCCACCCTCACAGGTCAACAAGTGTACCGAGACCTTGTACCTGCAGCAGGCCCTGCTGTTGAGTTACTTGGCCGCCACATATAGCTCCTTCAAAGCACCCCAATCCAAGCATGTGTGATCCCTCCGCCCCCTTCCACTCTAGCAGTGAGACCCAGACACCACAGCTCTGCCAATGCACATTATCCCTACACCAAAGAGACTCCTTCTACTACAGCTCTTGTGACAACACATCCCTGCACCAATGCACCTCAATGCTGACATGAGGGGTCTATTACAGAGATCAACCCTCACAGGTCAACAAAAGTACAGAGACCCTGACCTGCAGCAGGCCCTGCTATTGAGTCACTTGGCTGACACATATAGCTCTTTCAAAGCACCCCAATCAAAACTTGTGTGATCCCTCCGTCCCCTTCCACTCTAGCAGTGAGACCCAGACACCAGAGCACCGCCAATGCACATTATCCCTACACCCTAGAGACCCCTGCTACTATAGCTCTTGTGACAACACACCCCTGCACCAATGCACCTCAATTCGCCTGAGTGCTGACCTGAGGTACCTATTGCAGAGCCACCCTCACAGGTATACAAATGTATTGAGGCCCTGACCTGCAGCAGACCCTGCTACTGAGTCACTTGGCCGACACATATAGCACTTTCAGAGCGCCACAATCCAAATATGTGTCTTCCCTCCCCTTCCACTCTAGCAGTGAGACCCAGACACCAGAGCTCAGCCAATGGATCCACACCCAGGAATTCCAGAGCCTTAACTCTACTCTGCAGCACTACTGCCTATCGTCCACCAGGAACACACAGCTCTATCAATGCACATAAAGAGCTCGATCACAGCACCTCAATCCGGATCTGTGGCAGTCATCTAGGCGCATGAAGCGACATTAATTCAGAACAAGCATTGGCATAGCCAATAGGTCTCGCCTTTGGGACCTTATACGTGTTTAGTTATCCAGCACAATATCCTGGGTGCAACAACATCAACTGTTGTGTTGCATGGCTAAACACTTATAAGGTCCCAAAGGCGAGACCTATTGGCTATGCCAATGCTTGTTTTGAGTGGAAGTGCAAAGAGTTAACAACTTGGCTGGGAAGTTCTTGCTTTTAATTTTAACTGCATTTACACAGCCCTTAGTGCCCTTAAAGAGGGGTTGAAGGGACAGTTATGTTAAAAAAGAAAACTGCATTACATACCCTCTGGTATTATTAAAACCTACATTTTGAAAGCACCATTTTATTGTAAAACTATTTGCACGTTTTGAACATTTTATCTTACCCTGTGTGTAATGCAAGTATAAAAAATTGACTTACATATTCACAGTGCTTTTGGTCACCGGCTGTGACCTCGTAGCACTAACAATACACATCACTATTCTCCACTGCACCAATCAAGATTTAATTCGGTGGTTCTCTGGTTACACACAGACCTCTGCAGTGCATTAACTAATAGAGGTTTCATAATGTACTACACTGCATTTCCCACTGAGCAATAACTTTTTAAATTTACTTTTCATTTACGCTGCCCATTATTTTATATGTAGATACCTGAAGGCGAAAGACCTAAAAAACGTACAGAATATTTTGGGCTTATTTATGAGAGGCTTGCATCGCCAGAGCATCACTTTTTTGGATGCTCCGGTGGCGCAAGCATCTCAACCATACCTATGAGGCAGTGCAAAGTCACCCTGCATGGCTTTGCATTGCCTCATAGATATGGAGTAAGACATAGCAGCGCAAGTCACTGCGTTGCCACACTCTGCGTCAAGGAGGTGTTCCATGGGCTTTGCGTGGGGTTCCCACTCAAAGCCCATGGATTTTGATGCTGCCCCATATTTACAAAATCACGTAAACCTGGGGCAGCTTCAAAAACTGACGCCTCTCCAGTGGAGGCGAACGAGGAGAAATGTTTTCATTTCTCCTTGTTTTTTCCTCTTTCCATGTGTGTGCATTCTGCAGCTCACATAGAAATAGGAAAACGCCCCTCTGAATTGTTTTGGTGAAGGAAGGTGCCTCTTCCCGTACAAAAACAATCCTGCCTACGTTGGTGCTAGGCAGCAATTTGTGAAGGGAAAAGGACTGGAATGCACCGTATTTCATAAATACGGTGCATTCCTACACTTTCACATTGGCATAGGGCAGCGCCGCAAGAAGACTTGCAGCGCTGCCCTACGCCAATTCCTCATAAATGAGGCCCTTTGTTTTTAGCTGCACCTTTGGCTACACCCCTACGCTCAATGACCTTTGGTTTGCTAAACACTATTTAATATCATTTCCCCACCGTAAAAATTATTTGCTGTGGTAATTGGGGGTTGTTAGAAATGGGGGTCTCTAGTTGGCAATGGTTTGCACCTTTGTCCAAGTAGGGACCCTTCCTTCTAGCCAGGGTAAGAGGGATACACTACTGAAATAACCCTGCTCACCCCCTTGGTAGCTTGGCAATGGCAGTCAGGCTTATTTCAGAGGCAGTGTGTAAAGGATTTGCACATAACCAACAGTAATACAGTGAAAACACTACAAAAGGACACCACACCAGTTTAGAAAAATATCCAATACTTTATATATTCAAAACAAGACCAAAACGATAAAAATCCAACATACAGTACTTAAAAATATGCACTTTGCGGGGAGCTGGCGTCGGTCGCTCCGGACTGCGGTGTGGAATGGGGCAGTGTGTCGCAAGACTTACGAGCAGTGCCCCCAAGCCACGGTGCGGTCACGGTTGTCGAAGTCAGCGACGGCGTCGGTGAGACCAGGGCGGCGGAGTGAAGCGAGGCGGTGTGGAGTGCGGTGCCCACAGGTCACGGTGCAAGCAGCAGCTCGACGGCTGTCGTCGGTGAGACCAGGGTTGCGGTGCGAGATGCAGCGGTGCCCTCTGCGGTGCCTTCAGGACACGGAGCCAGCGGCAGAGTCAGTGACGGAGTTGGTTGCTTTCCCCACTCTGTGGCAGCTGAAACCACAGTTCCAGAGGCAGTACCCAGAGGTCAGTGAAGTCTTTGCGGTCCCTGAGAATTCAGAACAGGAGGCAAGCTCTACTTCAAGCCCTTGGAGATACTCAGCAACAAGTAAAGAAAGTTCAGTCCAGTCCTTTCACTGCCCAAGGCAGAAGCAGCAACTGCAGGCCAAACCAACAAAGCAACAACACAGCAAAGTTGCAGTACTCCTCTTGGCAGTTCTCCCAGCTCTTCTTCTTGGCAGGTTCCTTGATTCCAGCGAGTTCTAAAGTTCTGGGGTCTGGACCCCAATATTTATACTCAGTTTCTCTTTGTGCTTTTGGGCAGAGAGTGCCTGTGCCCAGCCCAAACCAGTTCCATCCTCTCTGGCCCAGATTCCTGGCAGGAGGTGGAGACAGCATTGTCCAAGGCAGACCAGGCCCATTCAGGTGCAAGGAAATCTCCTCCCACTACTATAAATACAGCCCAGGTCTATTCAGCCCAGCCCTGACTCATCCAGGAAAGGCAGGACACACCTTGACCCCCCAGTGGCTGTCTGATGAGAATGCACATCCCCAGCCCCTGTCACTCCAAACCAGACAGTCAATCCACAAACCCAGCAGAGGCACACAGGATGGCTAAGCAAGAAAATACCTACTTTCTAAAAGGGGTATTTTCAAACACAGAAGCTATAAAAATCCTCTTTACTAAAAGATGCATTTTTATATTCTGAGTTCAGGCATACTGAACCCCATTTCTCTATCTTCTCCCAATGGGAAGATATGCTTATAAGATGTTATAAGTAAACTCCCATTCTATCCTATGGGACAGATAGCCTTTCCATAGTGAAAAATGAGACACACTGTAATTCACTACCAGGACATGTCACACACACCAGTACATGTCCTACCTTTAATATACACAGCACCCTGCCCACAGGGGTACCTTGGGCCTACCTTAGGGGTGACTTACATGTAAGAAAAGTGAAGATTAGGGCCTGGCAAGTAGGTGCACTTGCCAGGTCGACATGGCAGTTACAAACCGCGCAGACACTGCAGTGGCAGGTCTGATAACCCTTTTCAGGGCTGCATGGGAGAGTGGCACAATCAGTACTGCAGGCCCACCAGCAGCATTTGATTTACAGGCCCTGGCACCCTCACTGCACTTTACTAGGGACTTACTAGTAAGTCAAACATGCCAATCATGGAAACACCAATCCATAATACAATTTACAATAGGAGCACTTGCACTTTAACACTGAACAGCAGTGAGAAAGTGCGTAGAGACACTGAACCAGCAAAAACAGAGTCAAAACTACGAGGTCAGAAAGGAAAAAAACAGGGGAAACATGCCAAAAGATGCCAGGTCTAACAGGGGCATTTATGGTTGGCGATAGATGTTGATGATGAGGAGAACCAGTTTCTAGAACTTTTTGTCAGAAGGGGTCCTTACGCCTAAAAAGGTTTGACAAGGGGGTCTCGACATCAAAAAGTTTGAAGACCACTGCCCTAGACTCTCATATCTCCATTTAAGCCTTCCCAAGACCAGTGTCCTCTATCCCAGCATCCAGGGATCGTTCCGCCCCAGGGGGGGATCTCACCTGTCCCTGCAGTCCACAGGAGGGGAGATGTCTTGATGTTGCCCCACCGCCATTCAGCGATACTGTCCCCAAGGCGGGTCACCCAGGGTGCAGCAAGGGGCAGACAAGCCAATTCCGGATCGTAAACGTATTCTTCCGCTCGCTTCTATCCCAGGCTCCTTCTCACCAGTTCACGTCTTGCCCCAACTTGAGAGGTTTCCGCGATATGGGGGGGTGCCCGATGTCAACAGCAGGCGAGCAATGGTGGCGACAGGGGTTGCCCCGCAGTCTCGCCCCAACGGCCTCAACCCCGGCCTCCTCGTGTCCCAAGGGCGGCACAGCTCTCACCTTTCGGGCCCGGGGCTCGCCGTGCTACGGTGTAGCTGCTGCGTGATCAGCACAGGCCTGCCAACCACCGCAGTCCAAGGCCCCGCCGGAGGCCCGGGCTGCTACCGCACAATCGGAGGAGCCCCCTCCTCTTGGAGAGCTCCGAGCTCAGCAGTCGCCAGCACCGTTCTCTCAGGCCGACCGCCGCAAGCTCGGTTCCTCAGGCTGGCAGGTGTCGGTGTGCACCACAGATTTTTACCATTTGCTAGGTCCAGTAAGGGGGTCTCGGGAGATCCAGGTCCCGACCTCCGTTCATCGGAGCCGCTAGCTTGGCTCCGCACTCACTGCGCAGTCGGCTCCCTCACTCGCCATATATCGTATGCCGCCGGGATCTTGATTCCGCTCGGCAGGCACACAAGGTTCCCCCTCAATTCAGGGGCGTCCACCTCGAGTCATACCTCACGGATCAAGCTGCATAATATCAGGATTAACTCGGGTCGGCGCGGGGTTCCCAAAAATATTCATAATGGAAAATCATTGTAACCGTTTGCAACAAAATTATAGGAACATGAAAATAAACAAGCATCGGCAAAGCCAATAGGTGTAACTTTGGCGGTCAGCATTTTGGATATGTCAATGCGTACCTTGTTTTGACGTGGGTTTTGTAAAACTTTATTCTTGTGGGAGCTGCTGGGCCCTCATCATCAACAAACATTGGCAAAAGCAAAAATATTTTAGGTCTCAAAAACCAAACATTGCACTCCAAGAAAATTATTTGTGAGCTGCATTTTAGCACTGGCAAATCTTGTGTAGACTTCCTCATACGAATATATCTGTTGCGCAGTAACAAGTTCACTTTCCCACCGACCACTTTTTCCCCAACCCTGGAAGAAGTATTACCTCTGCCCTTGTCAGGAGTAAATTTTGAACCTTTAATATGGGATAATATTAGAGACCAGCCGATGAAAATCCATAAAACATGCAAGTTACGTAAGTTTGCACAGACTCGAAAGTGCATTCCAACCATGAGGAACTATTCCTTACCACTACCTCCAGCATGTAGATCTGTGAAAAGGTGCCAAAACAAGGGAATTGCTAGTATTCAAACCCTAGAATGGTATGAGCTCTGACATAATCAGCGAGGCTATTATCAGAGCTCTTATGTAATGAGATTGCTGCCTTTATTTGTTGGTGCTCTACATGGCACCAAAGGGACAAGTGGATTTTGTTACAGGACAAGTAGTTTTATGAAGCAACCTGTCCCATGGACAAGTAGATATTTCATTAAATTCCACACCCCTGTATAATGCTCTCTTATTTTTTCATATGTTTAATTACTTATTTACCTCCCAGGTCTTCGGATTCACCCCGTTCCACCTCTGTATATCGTCCACGTTTTCCTGACAAGCACCGCCCCTTCTCTTTCCGTTCTTTCTTGACAAGCGTTATTTTATACCTTGCCTGTAAGTATACCGGTCCAACTAATTCATGCTACTTCATGCCCTTCCTTCTATTACTTCATTGAATACTTCTTTACCTCCAGATTGGTGAATCTTCATTGTTCTATTCCTTCATGTAGTTTTACCAAATAGTGTTCACAAGTATCCAAATTCAAACCAGTATGGGGTTGGAATTATCCTCCCCTATGATAGAAGGAAATAGAAAAACGTTCATGGTAAATGTTCTTAATTTATTCAGCCACTATCCAATCACTACATTTAGCTGGTGGTATTTCGTTCTCAAACTGTTTTCCTAAAATTCTCTCTTCACTGAAAAGGAATCCTTTATCTAGAGAGTGCCTTTTTATTTATATTGAGTCCTGTACAGTGACCTTATGGGATGGAGCTCGACCTACCCGCGTTTTCTACGTCTGTTATCCGTAACTTTGACGTATCCCTCATTCTCCCCCTATAGCACACAGAGGTTGTATCAATAAAGGTTTTATCACCACTTGTCTTACACATTCTTAAAACCCCTACCTCTTACCTGACTTTGTCTCCGGGTTCGGATAATTTTCTCGTCAGCACAGGAAAAGGGGAACTGCGGTTCTTAGTACGCACCTTTAATGTGCTCTCCCTTTTCATTCTTTGCCCGTCACTTCCGGTCCTGCGTATTTCGTATTGTAAACGTGAAATGCCCAGACGCGCCATCTTTAAATGGCTCTTTTGTTCTTCCGATTTACATGCTTAGTTAAAAATGTAACGTGCACATGCTTGTACCCGTGTTTGTAACAACTTCTTATTTAGTGTGGCTTCCGAGTACGCCACTCTCTATTGTGGTTCTCTGGCTGCATCCTCAAAAAGCACTAGCTTTTACTATATTTAATATCCCTTCTGCCCGTGTGCATCTCACACCCCAGATGCAATGCTCATGATCTCGCCATCTTATACACCTGCCTTCATTCTTAGGTTTACATATCAGGGGGCAATTTTTTTGATAAAAAAGAGGCACAATATTTATGCGGGATATGACTGTCTCAAAAAGCACACAACTTCACTTCGCCTTTATGATTCGGTCCCAGTCTTCCCTGCTATTTAGACCTCGTCTTATTATGTCAAATGTTATGATGTACCACTGTTCCCTAGTTTTTCTTTTTAAATACACATTTCCACCCTCTTCTATTTCCTTGTATTTTTTCTAAAATAAACCACTAGATATCGGTTGGCCCATGGTTATTCTCCTTATAGTGCTTCACTAAGGGAGCATTTATCTTATCTGTTCTAATGGTAGATCTATGTTTGCAGAGTCTTTGTCTGAATTCCCTGCTTGTCTCCCCTATATATCTAAGATTGCAGGAGCACAGAAGGAGATAAATATCGGTGCATGTTTTACTCCATTGTGTACCACGTCCTGGGCTACCAGACATGATTCACATGCACTACAGTTACCACACTTGTGGTTGCCCTTTGTTCTGCTTCCACTCATAGTGCCCTGTGTTTCATGTTGGTCTTCTCTATATGTGTGTACCAACGTATTTCTAAGATTCTTATTTTTTCTAAAAGCAAACAGTGGTTTAGTCAGCATGAAGGGTTCCTCTTCATTCAGTATCTTCCAGTTCCTATTTATTACATTTTTATCTTTGTTGCTTATACCTGAGAACTGACTCACAAACACCATTCTATTGCTCAGTTTCTTAGTTTTTTCTTTCTTTATTAGCATACTCTCCCTGTCATAAAATCTTTCTCTTTTATGAGTGATTTATAAGCTTTTTAGGATATCCTCTTTCTTTTAGTTTCTTCTTAAGGTAATCAGCATGCTTGTAGAAGTCATTCAGAGTAGTGCAGTTCTTCCTCAACCGGAGGAACTATCCAAAGGGGATGTTGTCCTTCGGTGTCTTAGGTTGGTAACTACTATAATGCAAAAGTGTATTCTTGTCTGTAGGTTTTGTGAATAACTCCACTTGTAGACACACATCGGATGTTTTAATGGTAATGTCTAAAAAGTCTACACTTTGGTTACAGATGTTTGCTGAGAACTTTCGATGTTGAGCTCCCATGTTTATACACATCAAGAACTCGTCTAGCTGTTCCCGGGGGCCTTTCCAGATTAAGAAAATGTCATTGATGAAACAATGCCAATTCCTGATGTTTTCATGCTTCTCCAGTGTCTCTGAGTCTCCACCCTCTGCCATTGATGGTGTCCCACTGCCTGCATTTCCTAGTGTTACTAGGCTTGTGAGTTCTCTGCACCATCTGTCCATCACCGAGGGACAGTAGGGTAACCTCTATGCTATCCCCCACACTATCTGGGGCAATCTCCTCCTCAAGCGCTACACTAACCAACCCCAGTGTCTGCCCACCAGCGGGGGGCTCTGCCCGCTTGGGATACTTGGCACCCCCCTTGTAGTACCCAACCTGTGGACACTCATAGCACTTAGGGGGTGCCTTCCTTTAGGACTTACTATCAGGGAACCATTTCTTCTTCTGTTCAGGTGGGTATTGGGAGTCTTGACCATTGGAACTGGTTTGGGGACCTTTAGAGAACTCTGTTTTTATGTTTTTCTTCCCTCTCTTTCTTATACCCCCTCTTTCTTCTGCCACCATTTCTGACCCTGCCCACCCTGGTGGTGATCCCCCAAGATACCTTCTTATGGACCCTGGTGCTGAGCCAGCTATCTACCTCCTTGGCAAGCTCCCTGGGTTCAGTGAGCTTGCTATTAATAAGGTGTTGGCACAGATCTGTAAAACAAAGACTGAACATGTGCTCTCTCGCAATCAAATTGTACAGCATTCACTTTACTGCCCTTTGCCCAACTATCCAGTGCATTGCAAAAAGAGCCCACACAATCCACCCAGACTGCTGGTCCAGCATACGGCTGTCCCTAAACTTCTGCCTGTACTTCTCAGGGGTGAGGCCATATATTCTGACAAGGGTGTCCTTCATGGGTGGGATACCTCATCCGCTCCCCCTTATCGAGGGCCAGTAGGGCATCACTCCCCTCTCTTGGGATGTGCTTCAAGGGGATAGCCCCCAATCCTCCACAGGGATCCTATGCATCTTTAAAGCCACCTCATAAGCTTCAAACCATTTGACTATGTCGTCCCCCACAACAAAGTCTGGCACCAGACCCTTGGGAATATAGACCCACCTGTATACAGAGGGCAATCTGGATCCTGCCTGTCTGGCCTCGATATCCAGCTCCTTCAGGCACCTCTCATGAGGCAACCGCTCAAAAGCAATTCTCTCTTCAATGGCCAATTTCTTTTGTTCTGCCTTCATGGCCAATTACTTTTGTTTTTCCTACATAGCCTCTTCCTTTTCCTCCATACTGATTTTGGCCCTCTCCAGCCTGAACCCCCTTTCGCATTCCTTTCTGCCAGCTCCTGTGGGCAGGCCTTCGGAAAACACGCTATTCTCTGCTCTGGAAGGGAGCTCCGACTCAGCAGACTGCTGCCTCTCAGGACTGGGATCCATATCCGCTCCTTGCCTGTCCGCATCATCATCTCCTTCCGTGGCTGTAACCAGTGATTGGTGGACTTCCACCCAGGCCTTCAGTGCCTTTTGAAGCTCCATCTTCCTGGTATTGCTGTTGGCTGGAAGTCCCCTCTCTTTCCAAATCTCCTTGACCTGGGCCACAATGTAGACATCCATGTTGGCCAGCTCAAACTCCATCCTTGCAGGTGTGGATTCAGGCACAGCAGTCAGAGAGAGAATTCAGAAAAGCAAAAAGGCCAATCAGGGAGAATTTAGAATTCAGATTGGTCTCAGATATGGGATGGTAGTGTACACAAAACCACTGTATCACACTGCACAAACACAAGACCTAATCCTCACCGCTAATCACCAATGTAAGAAATTGGGTTGTTGGCTGACTGGGGAGCGAGCCCTGGTCAAGTGCAGCAACCACAATCCTTGTCAGGGTGAGGCACAAGGCAAAATTACATTAACCTGAGCGCAACCCCCTGGTAGCTTGGCTAAGTGCAGTCAGGCTTAACTTGGAGGCAATGTGTAAAGTATTTGTGCAACACTTCACACAGTAATAAAGTGAAGACACCACACAAAAAGAATCCCACACCAAATTAGAAAAATAAAGTTTTTTTTAAATAAATAAAACAAGACCAAAACGACAAAAATGCAATCGGTAGAACCAGATGTATGCAATTTTAAAGGTTTCAGTAAAGATAGCACAAAGCGCCAACTGTGGATATCTGTTCGTGCTGGACTGTGACAAGGTTCCAAGTTGAGGCGACCACGATGGAGCCTGGGCCGACTTCAGGAACCTTGTTAGCCCCGCTGAACAGGGTACCTTGAATCCTAGTTTGCGGAGCATTGCGAGGTTCCACATCTAAGAAGTGTCGTGCAGCCGAAGCAATGTGTCGGCTGGGAGATACGGCGAGGCTGTGATGCGGGTCCTGAGTCGTCATTGAGTATCGCGAGGGCTAGCGATGCGAAACCCGGCATCGAGGATGTGCGTGCAGTTGGGGCAATGCACTGGTTCTGAGAACCTGCGGGGCTATGATGCGGAGCCTGGCATTGTCGTCGAGGCTATCAAAGAGGGATGCATGGGCCAGCGCCGACGATGCGTCAAGCAGCGGTGGGTCCAAAGAGGCTGTGGACTGCGAGGGCGATGTGAGTCTTTACGACAGGCCCGATTCACGCAAGAGCTGAACAGCAGCAGAACATCAAAACAGGAGGGTTGAAGACAAAAGTTAGGGGGGAACCACACCAAGAATGCCAGGTCTAACAGGTATTATATGCGAAAGTATGTGAAGAAGGTACAAAAGCTGTTGAAATACTGACAGGGCCAAAGTAAAAGAAAATGAAGTGCTTACGAGTGAATAGATGAGTTTTCTTTGTTGGGGGGATGTTGAAGTGAACAAAATGCAAGGAAGTACATGCAGAAGAAGAGAGTGAAAAGAGGAGGCTGAAGAGGAAAGATGAGGGGTAAAAAATCTGATGGAAGATTTCAGCAGGATGTGGGGAGACAAAGAACGTAGGTGTCTCACAGCGAGGCTGAAGAGTAAAGTGGTGTGAAGAAGAGAACTGGAGTGATTAAAACACTCTGGAGACCTGTTCCTCTTCCATAGACTTCTTTAATAGTCTATTCACATTCTCATATTTTCAGAATTTAAACATTTTCAATTCTAATTACTAACAACAATATTGTAATGTTATTTGTCTATCTAATACTGCTAACAAGCTTTGACAAAGCCATGCCCATTACTGTGTGGTATGTTTGGATATAAGTAACATATATATATATATATATATATATATATATATATATATATCCAAACTTCGTGTTTCCCGTAAAAGCCCTGCTACATCCACCTGGTGAGGCTGGTGCAATACAGCGGGTACGGGTCCCGTGAATTAATAACAAAGGTGGTGCCTCACAGGTCAGTCAAGGCACACAGGGGAGATTGCACTCAGTGTTCAGTTTTCAAAATAATTTATCCACAGCAACACGTTTCGACCTTAACAGGGCAGCACGAGCCTGAAATAAAGTTGATATATCTGCACCAGCGTAATTGGAGTCCATAAAATCTGTTTAGTGCACCACCTACACTTGGATTGTGTTTGTTGATATATAAAACGAGTGGAGATATATATATATATATATATATATTCACTGAAAAACCATAGGTTTTAGGGACAGTTATAGTTACTTGGACATTGCACTCGTACAAAACCCGTGAAATTCCCCGTTATAGTTAGTTCAGCTAACTATAACTCGCGCCCGCAATGCACTGCTGATGACGTCACATATTACATCACTCATGACATGGTCAGTGACATCACTGATGACATCACTGATGACATCTCAAATGACATCACTGATGACATCATCCAGTGACTGTGTGTTTCTGTAAAGTTTCAATATTTTTAATATATATAGGGAAAGGCGTATTAAAGAATGAGTGGGTGTATAAGTGTGTGTATGGATGATTTAGTAGGTGCGTGACTAATTCTATAAGTGAGTGATTAAACATATCTTACTGAATGCATGGGTTAGTGACTAAACTGGGTGAATGTCTGTATCTGTCTGTTGCTGTGTAAGTGGCTGCATGGGTTTGTGAACAGCAACATGAGTGTCTATAAGAGTTATTGATTTGTTGTCTGAGTATCTGTATGGGTGCCTGAGTGTTTGTGTGGATGGGGTGTGTGCGACTGTGCGTGGGTGATTCACTGGGTGGATGGTTTCAAGAGTGCATCTGTGATAGACTGTATGGGTGGGTAAGTGTGTGTAACAGTGTGTTAGTGAGTGAATGTATGTCCCAGTGGTACATGTGTGTGTAACTACATATGTGAAAGGCAGTATATATGTGTGTTAGAGTATTTAAATGGCTATAAGTGAGAGTGTGTTATTGTGAGAGTGGCTGTATGGATGAGTGTGTGCTTGTATCAGTGATTGTATAAGAGCGTAACAATGTGCTAGTATTTGTATGATTAAGTGAGCTGGTGTGTGTATAACTGTATAGGTGAGTAAATGGCAGTGTGTTTAATTATTTGCATGACTGACTAGGTGTGTGAGTACCTCTATGGATGAGTGGCGGTGTTTGAGTGTCTATATAGGAGTAAGAGTGCATATGATAGTCCTGTACTGAGTGACCATAAGTATGAGTGACTCTACGGGTGAGTGAGTGGATGTGTGTGTGTAGACCTAAGAATCAGTGAGTGGGTATGTAGTTATTGGTGTTGGAGTGTCTATGGTTTTGCGAATGGCAGTCTGTAATTTAGAGTGGGTGTATCAAAGGTTATATTAGGGTGTGAGGAGGTGCATCAGATTATCACGTGGATGATGTCATCAGTGATGTCATTTGAGATGTCATCAGTGATGTCATCAGTGATGTCACTGACCATGTCATGAGTGATGTAATATGTGACGTCATCAGCAGTGCATTGCGGGCGCGAGTTATAGTTAGCTGAACTAACTATAACGGGGAATTTCACGGGTTTTGTACGAGTGCAATGTCCAAGTAACTATAACTGTCCCTAAAACCTATGGTTTTTTCAGTGAATTTCAAAGGTTTTTTAAATGCTAATTTGTAACTATAACGTGTCTGAAACCTATGGTTTTTTCAGTGAATTTCAAAGGTTTTTTAAATGCTAATTTCTAACTATAACGTGCCTGAGACCTATGGTTTTTTCAGTGAATTTCAAAGGTTTTGTAAATGACAATTTTTAAATGTATTAATTGTTATATTAATTTTTTCATACTGATTTACTACATTTTTAGAAACAATTTTTTTTACATATTTTATTTTTTAAATTACATTGTAATTACATTATACATTACATTACAAAAAATACTTTCTCAGAATGAATTACTTTAGTTTAAATACTTTGCACATAGGCAATAGACTTTTAAGTACAGTAGTTACAGTTGTTGCAATGGGCAACACATTTTCAAACACAATGCAACATTCAGCTCAATGTGAATTTCTAGTTAAATGCAATTAGTTACTTTATGGATTACATTTCTAACCACAGGACTGGATCCTAGATTCAGTCCTGGGACATCTCCTGTAAACAGTTGAGTAAAAGCGTTTTGGTTACAGTACTGATTTTTAAGGAATATTATTGTATTTTAAAAGTTGACACTTAGAAACTTTTTCTCATATAGTCACCAATGTTATCCTATGGAAGGAAATTCACTTAGCAGGTAAAAACTGTTATCGTTACTTTTTCTTACTCAGTGTTGGATCCTGGATCCAGCACTGCTGCATCTCCTGTAAACAGTTGAAAGAATGCGTTTAAGTCATACAGGTGATTTTTAAGGAATATTTGTAGTTTGTAAAAATCAACACTTTGAAACTTTTTGCTGAAAACCAGGCAATGGATTCCTATAGAAGAAAATATAAGTTACTGGTAAGTACGATTAAAATTACTTTTCAGGGTCAGTGCTGGGCTAAAAGATGCAGCACTGGGTTCTCTCCTGATAACAGGTGAGTAAATCGGAATTCGTATTTCGGCTGATTTTAGAGGAATATTTTAAAGTTCCAAAACTCCACACTTAGAAGAATTTCCAAGTGAAACCAGTCAATGTTAGCCTATGGAAGGAAATTCAAGTTACTGGTAAGTACGGTTAGAATTACTTTTCAGGGTCAGTGCTGGGCTAAAAGGTGCAGCACTGGGTTTTCTCCTGATAACAGGTGAGTAAGTCGGAATTCGGATTTCGGCTGATTTTAGAGGAATATTTGTATGTTTCAAAAATCAACACTTAGAAACTTATTCAGCAAAAAGCAGGCAATGATATCCTATGCAAGGAAATTCAATTTACTGGTAAGTACGGTTAAAATTACTTTTCAGGATTAGTACTGGGCTGAAAGATGCAGCACTGAGGTCTCTCCTGATAACAGGTGAGTAAATCGGAATTCGTATTTCGGCTGATTTTAGAGGAATATTTTAAAGTTCCAAAACTCCACACTTAGAAGAATTTCCAAGTGAAACCAGTCAATGTTAGCCTATGGAAGGAAATTCAAGTTACTGGTAAGTACGGTTAAAATTACTTTTCAGGACCAGTACTGGGCTGAAAGATACAGCACTGAGGTCTCTCCTTATAACAGGTGAGTAAATCGGAATTCGTATTTCGGCTGATTTTAGATGAATATTTTAAAGTTCCAAAACTCCACACTTAGAAGAATTTCCAAGTGAAACCAGTCAATGTTAGCCTATGGAAGGAAATTCAAGTTACTGGTAAGTACGGTTAAAATTACTTTTTAGGACCAGTACTGGGCTGAAAGATACAGCACTGAGGTCTCTCCTGATAACAGGTGAGTAAATCGGAATTCGTATTTCGGCTGATTTTAGAGGAATATTTGTATGTTTCAAAAATCAACACTTAGAAACTTTTTCAGCAAAAAGCAGGCAATGATATCCTATGGAAGGAAATTCAAGTTACTGGTAAGTACGGTTAAAATTACTTTTCAGGACCAGTACTGGGCTGAAAGATGCAGCACTGAGGTCTCTCCTTATAACAGGTGAGTAAATCGGAATTCGTATTTCGGATGATTTTAGAAGAATATTTGCACAATGGTGAAGGGAGGGGCGGGGCCTGAGGTGACATCTGTGCAAACGCGCCCCGTGGCGCGTTTTAAGTTGGGGGATTAAGTCCCCTTGAATCCTGAGGGTCCCTAGGGGCCAACTAGCCCACCAGGAACCTCCAATATGCGCCAGGGGCTGCGTTGCAGAGACGTGTAGAGAGGCCACACCCCTTTTTACACCTCTCTGCAACGCAGCTCTGTGGCGCTTTCTGGATGTACCTGTTGGGCTAGTTGGCCCCCAGGGACCCTCAGGATTTAATTCCCCATCTTAAAACGCGCCACGGGGCCTGTTTGCACACATGTCACCTGAAGCCCCGCCCCTCCCTTCACCACTGTGCAAACGCGCCCGTGGCGCGTTTTAAGTTGGGGGATTAAGTCCCCTTGAATCCTGAGGGTCCCCGGAGTCCAACTAGCCCACCATATACCTCCAAAAAGCGCCACAGAGCTGCGTTGCAGAGAGGTGTAAAAAGGGGCATGGCCTCTGTACACCTCTCTGCAAGGTGGCCCCCTGGCGCATACTGGAGGTTCCTGGTGGGCTAGTTGGCCCCAGGGACCCCCAGTATTCAAGGGGAATTCGTTCCCCTCTGCAAACGCGCCAGGGGCGCGTTTGCAGAGTGGTGAAGGAAGGGGCGGGGCCTGCGGGCCCGATGGTTTTTTTTTTGTTTGTTTGTTTTTTGTCCCCTGAAGGGGGGCTGTGTGGCCCCCCTTCCTTTTTCATGTTTTTGGGCCCTGGGGACCCCATCCCCCAGGGCCTTACCCCTTTTTGTAATTAAAATAAAATAAAAAAAACGGGAAGGGTGCCGCGTGGCCCCCTTCCCTGGGCCTGTATTGGCCCCGGGGACCCCATCCCCGGGGCATGGCCTCGATTTTTTTTTGTTCTTTGGAGGGGGCTGCGTTGCCCCCTCCTCAGGCCATTTAAGGCCCCGGGGACCCCATCCCCGGGGCCGGCCTTTCCGTTTTTTTAAATTTAATTATTTTTATTTTTTTGGGGAGGGGGCCGCGTGGCCCCACTCCCGAGCCACTACTTGCCCCGGGGACCCCATCCCCGGGGCTGGCCCTCTCCGTTGGGGACTGTGGGGGGTCCCCAATCCCCCACAGTCCCGCCGGCTCCCCGTGTCCCTTGGGAGCCGGCATTGCTTTCCACAAGGGGAGCTGCTAAGATGCAGCTCCCCATGTGGAAAAGCAATGTGCTTGGATATTGGAAGAGAGAGCAGGTTTCCCTGCTCTCTCTTCCAATATCCAAAGCAGTTTGCTATGGCAGGACGGGAGCCGCGAGGCTCCCGCCCTGCCATAGCAAACTACAGTGTCCCGGGGGTAGGCACCCCGGGACACTGCAGGAGCCAGCCCTGGGGGTGGTGGTCCCCAGGGCCATCAAGGGCTCCAGGAGGGGGCCGCGCGGCCCCCTCCCATTCAGGTCACAGCCCCGGGAGGTGGTGGTCCCCGGGGCTCTGGGGTCCGTAACGGACCCCCATATTTAAATGTTTAGTGCCCCGGGGAGGTGGCGGTCCCCGGGCGTGTGGGGGCTGGAGCCCCCCACACAGGTTTTCAATTTAAAAAAAAAAGCCCCGGGGAGGTGGTGGTCCCCGGGGCTGCGGGAGGGATCAGAGCCCTCCCGCATCATTTAAAAAAGCCCCGGGGGTGGCGGTCTCCGGGGCTTGGGGGCCCTTTGAGGCCCCCACACATAAAATTAACCCCCCACCATGCCCCCGGGACTTGGGCCACCCGGGGCAAAATACTATCGAGCGCGGGAGACCGCGCTTCGATTTTTCGGCAGGATTCGCGCACACCGAGCGCATCCTGCCGATTTTTAAAATTTTTTTTTTTTTTTCTTGCCCAGGGGGTCCTTGTGGGACCCCTGAGCAAACCTAGGGGGTCAGGGTGTTTCTACCCTGCCCCCTTTGTGCGCTTTGCGCACTTGTTTCTGTCCCTCGGTTCTACCGAGGGACAAAATGGCTGCCAACATTTCCTGAATCGGAATGTTGACAGCCAGCTGACAGCCAATTAACATGCAGCTCGTGATCGGGACGGTGCGCGCAGGGTGCGCTCAGGGTGCGCGAATCCTCCGTGCCCATAGATATCACTATCTTTTTACTTTTGATTTTCTCAGCAACTACTGAACGGATTTACACCATTTAACAAAAAGGGTTCTTTCTGAACCAAGAACTACCTCTTTGCCAAATTTGGTGTAATTCCGTTCAGCAGTTCGGGCTGTAGCCGTGTCTAAAGTTTCCTATGGAAAATTGCATGGGGAAAACGCGTTTTGGGACCCCCCTTTTTTCTCGGCCCCCGCTTGACGAATCCCCCCGAGACTTTCAGGGTAGGAGCGGACCGGAGCGGGCCACAAAGTTTGAAAATTTTGCGAAGATACGTCAACCGGCAAGAGAGTTCTTTCAAATAGAATGTCGCGGATTTCCTATGGATAATAGGTTGTAACTATAACTATCTACTGGCGACCGCCAGTAGATAATATATATATATATATATATATATATATATATATATGTTACTTATATCCCAACATACCACACAGTAATGGGCATGACTTTGTCAAAGCTTGTTAGCAGTATTAGATAAATGAATAACATATATATATATATATATATATATATATATATATAGTCAGTACTCCTTTTCTCCGCCGGTTCCCTGCACCCCAGAACCAGAAAGGGAACGGACTCCTCTTATTTTGTGCAATTTCGTTTATTTCTTTCGTGCTATGCCGCCATGACGCGTTTCAACCCACCAGGGGCCTTGATCACATATATATATGTATATATAATGAAGTTGAAACCCTTCCTCCACCTCTTCGTCAAGTTCTGGTTGCAGGTGATCCTGGCCTTGGGTGGTGGGGATGCTTATTCACCCCTTATCAATTCTTGCTGTGCTTCATGAGTGAGGGGACAACTGCATTTTGCATTTCTGTCCCTACTCCTTGATGTGTAGAGAGGGCTGGTGGAAACAAGAGCCTGCATGCCACTGTCATCTATATGTGCACTCACATGATTTAGAAAATCCCATACAAATACCTTTTCATCCCAGTTAAAGCACTGCTCTCATCCCATGGCAATGTCCTGTACACATGGTTTTAAGTGGGCCGGGTCCATCCGGATCTCAGACCTGGTAGTAATTTAAAACAGACATTGAAATGGGTCTCTATCGGGCCCTATATTCAAGTCCATAACTTTACAAGAAAAGAAACTGACCGATTTCTGAACACTGAAGGTAAAAACGATAAGATAATTCAGGTCAGGGATTTAGTTCCTGGTTATATTTCTCATGCTTTACTTAATCTTCCACTCCATAAGATCAGACGGTTGTATTTTTGTATTTTTTTTGTGGAGCATATTGCTCTTTTATAGTGCATACTTTGAACTAAGTCGGCTAGAGGCCACGATTAAGAGCTCTGGAGTTGTAGCTGAAGGCAGTGCAAGTTTCTCACAGTGCCTGTCAGTGGGTCAAAAAGGTTTTCAGAATAGATGGTTATCCAATTCTTGGCTTCTCTGCAGAGCGCACAGAGACAAACACTTGCAAAGCCAATAGTCCAGGCTGGTTTTAGGTGTATGTCAGTTATCTTCATGCAATAACAGAAAACTCAGAGAGAGTCAGAATACCGGTCAGATGCACCACTATGGAAGTCGCAAAAATTTGGTTTGCGTTTTAAGCCACATCTATAATTACATAGGCCATGCTCCTTTTAGAGACCCTCTACTTTTTTCACCCCACTTAAAGCCCTGCCTGTACATCAAGGGACAGGCAGACGTTTCCTATGATTTAACTGGTTCAAGTGACAAGAAGTAATTTCCTGAAATGTACTGGTCACGTTAAAGACATTGCATTGTAATTTCCTATCAGGGAATCATTATGCAAATTAACGTGTTTGTACCCTAAAATATCCTACCTATTTTTAGTCATTAAATGTTGCATACATGTCAACTGACCCAATTCAGACGAGAAAAGAGAAAAAATGGTTTATATTTAGCTGGCACCCGGCTAACATTGTATCTGCTTCAATATAAATGGATGGGAAAAATACATTTCCCTCTTAGCCCCCACATATTTTTTCTAAATATCCCGCTTTCCTGCTCTAAAATGTTGGCATGTATGAATGTTGTTAAGTATTAAGCGAGCCCGATTCGACAGGGTGGGCCAGGCCCAACCCAAGGAAGATTCTGGCCCACCCAGGCCATTCAGAAATGAGTAGTAGGCCCACCACATACCTGGGCTGACTTTCTTGAAGCGCACAACAGGAAAGGCTACTGCAGTTTAGGCAAGTGTGACTGAGAAAGCCAGAGAGTCAACCCGGATCATTGTCATGAGCAGAATATCAATGGCCAGTGAGTAGTCACAGCATGTGGTGCAACTCCTCCCATCCCAGGCCTCAGGGGGAAGCTGCTGTTTTTTAGCAATACAATTAGCAAGTCTTGGATGTGGGATGTGGACTTAATCCCTCACAGTATGCCACAACAATTTGCTAGAAAAGCTACGGGTGTCTAGTGTCAGCCTTCTTGAGTTAAAAACTGTGCAATGACATACCAGATTGAGACAGATTCATTCTAATGAAATTCCATCCGCTTATGGAATGGGGAGGGTGCTGTACACAGCTCAAGAGTGATGGAACTTCAGAAAAAAACACTAATAACGGAAATAACTTTTCATTTAAAGAAAAATATTACTAGAAACTGGTAAAACGAAAACGCATTTCTTGACAATGTTGCAGTGAAACAACTCTCTTACCCTCTTTCGGAGCAAAAGGAGGGGTTAAAGCAGAGGAGAGATAAGCAAAGAAGAGAGAGACAAAAGGAAATGAGACAGAGTGGGGAGTAGAAACGAACGGAGAGGAAAGGGAGAAATAATTGAGGGAGAGAAGTGAGGGAAAAAGGATAGAGGGAAATATTTCTGGATAAGCACCCAGAGGGTGGGAGAGAGGGAAAAGGCCAAGGAAAAGATGAAGTGATGAAAGAGATTAGTATAGAGAGGGAAGGCTAGGAAGCCATAGTGGAGAAAAGGGCGAAGGCAAAGGGAGAAAAAGAACAGTAAATGAAAAAGTGAGGGATGGATGCAAAAGAGGATGCTAGAAGTTTCCAGGTCAGTTAAAGAAAAGGATGGATCAAGGCCTCAAATACACTTCATAGTTCTGACCTTTTTTTAGCCCACAGCTTAAATTTGAGGTCGGCGATACATAGAGGGAGTGCCTAATCTGGAGTAAAACCAGTGCTTCATTTGAGCCGGTGGTTTCTGGGGCTCAGCACCGGCACTTAATAGTCAGTACCGGCACTTATGACAGCTGCCACATGGTGGCTCTGTTGGTGTTTATTTAAAGATGAGCAGCACAACAGCTGTTTAGTATTTCAATATACATAAAAAAACAACTAATACCTGCCACCCAAGTCACTCTTATGGCTTCGGGGGCCTTGAACCGTGTGAACTGTCACACTTGTAACAGTGCGATTGGTAATAGTTATGTAGGTACTGTTATTGGCAGCGCTGGCAGTGGCAATTGGTGGTGCAAGCTGCGGTGGCCTTCTGACGAGAGCCCTGGCACTTATTTTATTTTTTTACAAATTAAGCACTGAGTAAACTCACCTGTGGAATTTCCTTTATAAAGGGATAATATGACAGGAGAAATGCTTTGTAGTTACAAGAACTCAAAAACTGCCCTTTAATTAGTATTTCTTAGCTGAAACTGCTTACAACTGTATATGCGGATTGTCGTGGCATTTTGCCTACATTATTTCCGTATTTGGTTATTACTGAAATATGTATATTTGCAGAGACTTCACGTTTTCCTTTTGTAATTTTGACCCGAAAGGTTACCACGTTTATCCCAGGACAGCAGCCGAAATTTGACAAACTTCATTAAAAATGTTCAAATGTTTAGCCAAAATTGGATTTAGATACTTATATGGCATACATATTGGTAACTATGTAATATGGCCCATATTACCATCAGGATGTTCTGGTGACCTCATAAATCACGCGGCCGAAGGCCAAATTGTCTGTAAATACCACCAGAACCTTGAGATGGCAATACAGGACCACATTATATTTGGGACTGTTAAGTATTTTTTAAATTACAGGTTTATTTGGGGGGGGGGATTAGCTTGAAAACGTGGTTTTCTTCAAAGTCCAGCTAAAAATGGACACTGAGGAGAATTAGAATGTTTACGTTTTGTTTGCATTTCTTGACTAAATTGTTAATATAACCATCAGAAATGGTGATGGTGAGTGGATCACTGAAAAATCAGAGTTTACAAACTGAGTTACAGTTCTATCTCAAATGTGGAAAACCACGGAAATTTGCCACTTATGGTTACCAAAAACACACAGCACATGGCATAATGTGTGCCATTCACCTTGTTGCTGCCCTTTTCTATTCCGTTGAGAAACTGGTGTTTTGAGCATGACAAACTTCGCAAATTATGGCCTTGTTTTGTGCATTGGTTACCATAACTGGTGAGTTTCAGTGGTTTTCTGCATTTGTCAGATAACTCCGTTTCTAACAGTTTTTTAGTGAGCACGTGCATATAAAGGGCTTACTGCACTACACATTTTTAAACTTCAGTGCTTTGCAAAGTGCAAACCTGCCAACGATTTTTTTAAAAACCATGAAAAGCTGAAAAGGAACCATGTGTGGCAGAAGTACGTTTCTGTGTGCTGCACATGAGCAGGAGCAGCAGTCTATATGCATGCAGAAACCCTCCTCCTTCAACAAAGCTGGAAGCGCAGCAGGGAAAGCAAAGTATGTACCTCAAGGAGTGGTGGTTATGGTGTTCAAATGTCAAGCGGACAGCTGTCACAGTATCTAAAACATCAGATCTGTGCAATACTTTGTTCCTTTTTAGCCACTGCCCATTCATCCTTGTCAGGGCCGTACTAGCCATAACGGGCACCGGGCGTTTTCCCGGTAGTCTGGAAGGGTGGGGGCCGGTTTTTGAGCGGTGGCAGCCGCTTTTGTTACAGGGGGGCCAATTTTGCAGCAGTATCTCAATATCAGCCCCCTGAAGCAAAAGCAGATGCAGTGCTTCACGCTAGCAACCGCCACCAACCTCTCCCCGCCCGCCACCCCTTGCAGCCTCCCAGGGGACCTGTCCAGCTGAATTGCCAGGGCAGGTTTGAGTTCCCAGTCTGGCCCTGATCCTTGTGGCCCACCCATCCCTGTTTCTGGCTCTTCCAGAGCAAGAATCCTAAAGCAGGGCCTGGTATTCAGTAGGGTGCCATGGTACGGCAATTAAATCTAACTGTAATGAGACTTGAGGAAGACAGTAAAAGAAACCTGCATAGGCCTCGCTTACTTGAAACACTGGTAAAGTTCTTCAGGCGCACCAGTAACGTGTCACAAACCAAGGACTCCCGCCTGCACGCGCAGTTACGAAAAAGTGCAGGGGCGTAGCCGCATTCCGAAACGTGTGACAGAAACCAACGATTCCCGCCAGCACGTGCACTTACGAAGGCGGAGCGCGCACCAACAGAGCCGCACCCTGAAATGTGTGCCGACGACAGTGTGCGCATGCGTGTCATTGCCACCTCAAGTGCGCAGAACAGGCCCGTCCACGACTCAGGCGCAACAAATGACACTGAAGTAACAAAAGTAAAGCAAAGAGTCATAAATGGGAAAGTTAATGCAATTGAGCTTGCAGTTAGAACCGCACACATAAATTGTGTAATGGAATTAAATATAAATTAACACTTTTGTAATGTGGCTACCTTTAACTTTAAAACAAGTTAACAGGTTAAATAACAATGATAAACGATCAAGCGCCGTGCTACTGGGACTTTACAAGATGAATGTGGAAAAAAAGGTATAATGTATAATCCCTCGTTTTGGAGTGTGAATGCCGGAATTGTCCGTATAAAATAATAAAAGCAGTGCCTATAAAAACAAGCATTGGAAATGCAATAGGTCTCGCATTTGTTTAATTTAGAGTGTTTGGCTTTGCTAATGGTATTGTATTTTAGCCATGTGTTATTGAGTGTATGTATGTGATGTGTTGTGGCATTATGTGGTTTGGATTGTAATTGTTAGCTGTGTAGCAGTATGAAGCATACAGTTAGGAGAAGAAGAGCAGTGTTTACGATTTAGGAAGGAGAGTGAGGAGGAGAAGAACAGCATGAGGGACAATGAAGGAATATGACGAGGAGAGTTGCATGAGGCAGAAGAAAGGCGAGTGAGGAGAGCAGTATGAGGGAGAAGGAAGAGAGTGAGGAGGAGATTAGCGTGAGCTAGAAGGAAGGAGAGTGAGGGGAGCAGTATGAGGCATAAGGAAGGAGAGAGGAGGATAAGAGTAGGATGAGGGACATGAAAGGAGAGTGATGAGGAGAAGAGTAGTGTGATGCAGAAGGAAGGAGAGTGAAGAGAGCAGCATTAGGCATAAGGAAGTAGAGAGGTGTAGAAGAGCAGTGTGAGGGAGATGGTAGGAGAGTGAGAAGGGGAAGAGCATTGTGAGGTAGAAGGATGGAGAGTGAGGGGGGAAGAGCAGTGTGAGGCACAAGGACGGAGAGCGAGGAGGAGAAGAGCAGTGTGAGTCAGAAGGATGGTGAATGTGAAGGAGAGCAGTATGAGGCATATGGATGGAGAGAGTATGGAGGAGAAGAGCACTGTGAGATATAAAAATGGAGTGTGAGAAGATCCGCATAAGGCACAAGGAAGCTGGTAGTGGGACTGGTTGTGGTAGTTTGTGTGGTGATCCTGGTGGTGTATGATCAAATCAGATACAGGCTCTCCCCTTTCAACCACGAAATGGGCTAAAGTGTGCAGCTTCCCCTAAAATGTGCACCAACTTCTGTGCAGTGCACCTTTCTCTGCTTGTCACCTTTGCCGCCAGTTCCTTAAATGCTCATTTTTGTGTTCACGCGTGTGTGCACAATTTGTCCATGAAACACCCGTTTACTCCTGCACACACAATTTCACACATGCATGCATGCTTCACAGCATTTGTGCAACATTCTCCACGTATCTGCATTCTTCTCTGCTTCTGTGCTCAAATCATACGTGTGCACTGGCATTTCGGCTGTGCACAAAGTTCTCCTCGCACACAGCCCCACAGTGCTACCCCGCTGGTTTTCACTACGGGGTAAGCACCAATAAAAAGACAGGGGAAGGGGGCAGGTCCATGTGCAAGCAAGGACCGAGTGGTGGGGGGAAAGAGGGGTCAACAACATGAAGAGTTGGTGGGTGAGAGGGCAAAGAAGCGACAAGGGCAAAAAGTTTTAACAAGAATGTGCCAGCGAAGGGGTCATGTTTGATCTGTGAAATTAAAACGTCATGGGTAATAATCATGTGTATGATGTTGGAGGCTTATTTTAATAGAAGTTGTATGATGAGGCAACGCTACAAAGTATGGAGATGGGAGCAACATGTTATGACAGTTTTTAAAGGAGAGCCCGAATTCTGGATGCATGGAAAAGTCACAGCACACAAGCCAGCAGGTTTACAAAAGGGGTAGAAAACGGCATTTTGCCCAACTAAAAGCCAACATATGGAGTGTGGGGTATATAGGAAACTAAAAAAATGCAGACAGCAATTCTAAATTGTGATTATGGCCCATAGAAATGTAGGAGGACAATACCATTCTGACACTAGGACGAGTTGGTCGGGGCGTTTGAAAGCGGAATAAAGAAACAGGTTGTGCAAAAAGATCACGTGATGCCCGGACACATTTGCTGGTTGCATTGGTAAATAAAACGAGCGTATGGAGGTGGCGGGGGGGGAGAAAAAATAGACACAAGAGCTGGTGTAACAGGGACACGGTGGGATATGAAACAGGGAGTGGGGATGGGGTGGGTGGAGGAGGAAGGGGTGATACCAGCTGCACGTACATGGTGATCGATCGTAAACAAAGCTTGGGCAAACACACGATCACATTACACCGTAAGGTTTAAAAAATTGCAATAGTGTCCTCCACCTCCCTGCCATCTGCAAAACAGCAGAGCTCATAAGTGACATATGCACATGATCCGCAGGCTGCAGGGATGGGTGGCACCGGCAAATGTGAACCGACACGTGTGCTGCAGTACTCACAGAGAATCTGTCTATGTTGGTGGCGGCCATGGTGAGCTGGAGCACGCAATGCCTACTCCTGCTACTGCTGCTGCTGCCCGCTCCTCCTCCCTGGATAGATGCAATCACCGCCACCACCCAGCATCTGCTCAGTATGTCATGCCGGGGAATGCCTTTTGGTGTCATGCATAAATAAAGTAGCATGGCCTACCGAAGCGGGCCATGCCGAAGAGCGGCAGTTATGTTTTGCATAAATAATGGAAAAAGGGTGTGGCCTCCTGACGAGGGCCCATGTGCAAAGCTGAAGCGTGGCCCCTGTAAACATGCAGGCCTCAAATCAGGCTACTTTTGTAGTCGTGCATCGATCTGCGGTTGGTATCCTCGATTTCGCAGTGTAAAAATCAAAATGTGAACGCCTTTCCTGACGCACTCAAACATGTTCGATATAAAAGTTAAAGCATGGCTTCCATGAAGCGGGCGCTGCGCTCTGCCAGGGAAACGCTTGCAGGGGGAGGAGAGCGTCTGTAAAACGTAAAGCGCGATGTGGCGTCCATGAAGTGGGCGCCCTGCTGATCCATGAAAACATGTGTACCGAGCAACAAAACACAACAAGCGCAGCCGAAGCGGACCGCGCAGGAAATGAAAATAAAAGAGTGCCAACAGACTTACAAAGGAGACCGTGTAACTCCGCCAGTAAACGATGCAGTCCGGGTGGGTGGGGCCAAAAGTGGACAGGGCGGTAACAAGGAGGGACTAAGAAGCCTCCTTTACAATAGAAAGCCAGCGTTTAGCCTGAACTATGACGCAAGCCAATGGGAAGAAGGGGCGTGGCTTCAAGTCCCCTTCTAAAAGTGTATCGATGACAATAAGCCTCGCAGAGCGAGGAGCGCATGCGAGCTCCAGCTCTAGGTCTGCGAGACCTAATAACGTCACAACATGCAATTTAAATAAAGTATCAGCGAAGAATGTGGACGGGGTATGGTCGCTTGAAATTGTTTTTACAAATCGTAATTAATTTTACAACAGACACTCACATTTTTAAATACTTTTCTCTGCTTCATTGATTTGCGGCTGTGGTTACCAGTGAAGAAACTTGAGGGTGACTGTATGTGAAATTACTGTTCATCTTATCCTTCCACTTCCCGGGACTTGTGTTTAGCAAACCATTGTGGCCTTGTGAAGTAATCAGTATAAAAAAAGAGCTCAGGAAGTATTTAAGTGTGCTTATCCACTGACTATGCTGCTAATTTAAAATTGCACATCTTCCCATTTGAAAACTTGCTAGTATTTTAACTGTTTTATCTTATATTTTTTAAATACAAAATTTATTTTTGTATCGCTTTTAAAACGTTTTTTAATTGTTCTTATAACTGTGATATTGTCTCTGGACTTGAGTAACACTGTAGGTTGTTAAATATCGAGCGATGAGTGGCCGTAGGGGTTAGAATACATTGTATAAACTTGTAGTATATTGCTATATATGTGCAGCAAGGATACTCTGTGCTTCTTCCTGATTGTATAAATTCTTTCCTATTTTAAATTTCTTGTATATTATGAATGTTTTTAATCAATTCTGCTTTTATGGCTGTATAGCCGAAATAAAGTTTTTTTGACTGACTGAGTAATCAGTATATCTCAACGCTTGTGTTTTTTTCTTTTTTTCCCTTTTCTCTCTTTTGTTCTCTGTTGTTTCATCTTTTCCCTCTGTTTACTTCACTGAATGTTTCGCTGTGTGTTCTTTTCACTTACTCCTCCCTTCCTTCAAAACGTTCTTTCTCTTCATTTGCATTCTCTTATTCTCCCCATTGCTCCCGCATTATATCCTTTCTATGTTTGCTTGCCCTTTTCCCCTTACATCCGATCCCATTCCTGATTATTTCTCACTGCAACTTGTCTTTCCCTTTATTCCCTCCACGACTTCAATCTCCCCTTTCTTATTCTCACTTCCCTTCCATTATTTCTTTCATGTCCTCATTTCACTTTTATCATTTCCCCTCATCCCTTTACCCATTCTTTTTACCCCTAAACAATCTACTCTTTGGTCCTATTTTCCTTTTCTCAACATCTCTTCTTTCCTAATCTCCCTTCCATTCCATCTCCTCTTTCCCATTTACTTACACATCTCCCTTATTTTTCTGCATACCCTTTACATTATCATCTCCCTATCCTCGTGCTGCTTTTTTCCATATCTCTTCTTTCTTTTTACATCCCCTTTATCTCCCAACATATGTTCCCTGTCCTTTCCCATTCTCCTCCCATATTACTTCCTCCCTCATTTCTCCCTGCATTATTCACTCTCTGCTCTCATATTCCCTCTCTATCTACACGTTATCTCCTCATCCCTTTCACTCCTCCTTTTTTGGGCCCCTCCCTCCAACTCTGGCTCTCTTCTTCTTCTTGCATCACACTCTCCTTTTCACACCCTTCTCTCTACCCACTTCCTCCTTCCTCCAGGGTATCAACTGGTACAACTGGAAGGGTTTTGAGTTCTCCATTCCCTTTACGGAGATGAAAATGAGACCCAAGAACTCTGTGGCTCTGCGGAGGATCTAATCCCCACACCATCGCCCGCCCTTGAAAAAGAAAATGAAATAGAACTAGCGCTACAGTGCAGGAGATGCTCTAGGACTTCCGGAGTGGCGGAAGGAGTCAGCAGTGAAGAGGACAAAGCAAGCTTCATCCCTCCATCCACGAAGAAGCGCCTGTCAAAGAAACAGAGACCTTATTCCTTGAAGTGGGAAAAGGAGACTATGAATCTGCCTCAACAGTAAACCCTGCAGTGTAGGGATATGGGGAAACCATTGCTTCTCTGTGGGGGCAGAGCAAAGTGGAGAAAAAGTGGGAATCCAGAAAAAAGTGGGTTTAACAGCTTCACCTCTGGGTTCAAAAACCAAGTCAGCTTTATTATTGGAAACCTGCGTTCCAGAGTATTCCATGTTCATGTACATGTCTCGCTATAATACCTTTTTGTAAATTTATCAATATTGTAAACCTTTCTCCCCTATGTTTTTGAACCCCTGTTGCAATAAATCACCTCATCAGGGTTCGGAAAACAAATCTGCCTTTCATGCTTTTCTACTGAAGTTCCAGTTTTCCCTTTAAAAACTTTGAGGAAAAGTTGCACCATTCATGGTTTCCTGTGGACATGTCTGCATGCTTCTGATTGGAGTGCCTGACAAGTGTGTTCATTGTTAATCATGCTGTATGGTAAACACAGATGTAGGCTTGCAGCCGAGGGCTACATGTCTGTACAGTGTTCCATGCATACCTACTCACATATGCAACAACAGATGGAAGTACGCAAACATGGCTGCTTACGTAAGCAAGGTCAAACAACTGCTTTGAGTCTCCTGATTGCATTGATAAATCTTTTTTTTTTTTTTTTGCAGTTTTGTGTAGCACAAACTTGGCCCAAGGGAATCAGAGTGAACAAGAGAACCAGATTGTGCTACACATTTTTTATTGGTGGGGGTTGCACAGGGAGGTTACCTGATATGTCCAGAATCAGAGGATAATGATTCGAGGTCAAGATTCGAGCCTGGTTTCCCAGTTCCAAAGTCGGCAGTTCTAGCCACTAGCCATATGGCCTCCCTGGGGTTAGGTCACAGTGCTTAACGCACAAAAATGTATTACTAAGATTCGCAGATATGTTGAGAAGCAACTAGTCGTTGCTCAGTTGAGCATAGAAGATTGCAAGGAGAAAATTTGATGTAAAGACTTGTCTGTGAAAGAAACAAGGAGGGACCGAGAGTGATATTAATCCTTGCATAATTAAATCCATGAGAAAAAAAAGAAACTCCCATTTGCCTTGGAAACCATGGAGATTAAACCGTGGTTAATGGGTTACCAGCCTTAGCAGCATTACAACTATGGTGGAAAGATATCTCAGCTGCTGAAAGCGTGAAAAAACGGGCAAAAACATGATGGAATCGGTACTGAAGCACCCGTTCTAGAATATTATTCCCTAACAATTTGTAATCCCATTTATTTCCTCATCAACAAAGTTACAGAGACCTCTGATAATAATTCGTGGGGAATGGGACACTTGTAATGAGATCCTAAGGCAGCAGGTGAAGTTTCTACTTTCTCCGAAAAATCTTCCTTTGTACCTCTATGGAAAGAAAATTAAGTTACATACCACTTAAAAGTCGAGTTGGTATGTTCCTGCGGTAAACTATTGTAATAACTACGTAGAAGTCTAAACATTTTGATGAGTATCCATATGTTGGTCTGACTGGTCTAGAGATAGCTTTGGGTTTTCTTGCCACACTCGTGTAAACAGAATAATAATAATAAAAAATGCAAACATATAAACATAGCTAGAAGGACTTTTGTTCAGCCCTCTTCATGCATTGGTCTGTTTAACTGTTATTCACATTTTGCTTCCGCTCATATCTGCATTAAGCATGCGGAAGTGGGTCATCCCAATGTTAGCCACTGGCTGTCTTAAATGCCAGAATGTTTCCTTATCACAGGAATGCGCCTGCCTAAAAAGAAGTATACTCCAGTGCACAAGCTAGTGGCTAAAACTTTACTTTGCCAAAACCCTTTTCTTTATTTATCCTTTCTGAATTATCTTCAGTCACCCGCGTCTTTGCAATTTATAACTTCAGGTTAAAGTGCTGCAATGGCAATAGTACCTTTAATGTAGATTAAATGTGATGGTTAATTGAAAAAAAAATACATTTCTATTATATTAAACATATGGTCACCATGTTTAGGCAGCAACATGTTTCCTTATTTGTATTTTTGTGGCATATGTTTGCATCAAAACAAAAAAACAGCATCTTGCAAAATTATTGATAACCATTTTTAGGTCTGAATACAGACAGCTTTGGCTTCCTGGTAAGACCTGATATCGCGTCACACATCACACAACACATGCCGCAAACAACACACACCACACTACATACACAGAGAAAGGGGCTTTGGGTCATCCTTATTCAGCTGTTGGCTTGTTTTAGGCGATCCTCTTCAGACATGGGTTCAGTGGTCTACATCTCACATTTTCGATCAGCCCAAGACATTTTGCAGATATGTACATTTTTCAATACAGTTGTAGCTGTAGATGTAGCTGAAATTAGTGATGTGGTGAAAAAAAGTTGCCTGCAGTCTAGATTGCGGTCTCCTTTTGAGTAGCTTTGTAGGCATTATGCAGCACAGCGCAGCATAAGCTATTTTCTTGCCAACATCGCTAGCACTCCCTTAGCTTTTAGGGAGGGCGAGTGGAATAGCATTATTAGCACTTTGCAGGGCCTGTTGCCACCCTGATGTTACACATGTCACTGCCTGTGGAGGTATTAGCGGTGTGTGGCAGAAGGAGCTGCTGGCTCATCCTCCACCATCAAATAGGAAACAAATACAAAGCCAGGTTTCCAACACATGGTTTTACACAGTAAATGCAGGACCTGCGCATGTTTCCAGTAGCCAAGGTGTTTACTAAATAGGTAGATTACTGCACAGTTATAGCACTGAGCCCAGGCAGGTATCTGTAGTGTTGCAAGCTCCTCAGACACCACCACCTTGAACACTCATGAAAGGGGGTGTTTCCCTGCATCCCCCCATGAATGTCAAGAACATGGTTGCACCTGGCGTTATGTCAGGCAAATCAAAAATCGAACCCGTCTAGGCAGGAAGTTAAGTTTCAGTAGCACACAGCATTCAGTGTTCGTGTCATTATTACTGCACACTGGCGACGAGGAGGCCGCACGGACCCTCCGCATGCTCCGGCAGGTTCTACATCTCTTGCTCCTGACTGCTGCACTGCCTCCTTGCCTGTGAGTGCGGCATGCTGCATGACCACCCAACTCCTCCTTACGCAGCCCTGAGGAAGCGCGTTGATCACCCCTGCCAGCGCCAAAGGCCTTTACAACCCAGCCACCAGTGATAACGCCGATTCTTATCTAATTATCTATAAGAACCTTCTGGTCGCCAAGATCTTTTTACCTGTTGAATAGTGTAAAGGGGAGAATCTCATCTGGTTATATAACAGCATTCATTTTGTCTGAAAGGACCACTGACTCCGAATTCAAGTTTAAGAATTTATTATCGCCAAAAATAACTGAACGTGCAAGCACCTCAACACGAGGTTAAAGAAATAGATGGGCACTAATACAAATAATAACCTACGCAGGAATCTCATCCGACTCAAGATAAAGAGAATAGAAAGTTCTAGACGGATCAACCAGACTATGATTGCTCCAAATTCTAAGTTGCTCTTCATTGGACTAAACAAGCTTAAAATCAATTTCTGTCCCTACACTAACGCTAAGTGACATTCCCTGCATAACGATTTTCCCAGGCAAGAGTGAATAAAAGGTGTCAGCTGTGAAGACTTCCTAAGAAGTGCAATCACATAATACCTAAGCTCAGCTCTGTCCTTCTCTCAGGTCTCCCCTACTTCTTCTCTGCCCTCCTCCCTCAGGGCACTATCCCTAATACAAAACCACAATACAATTGTACACGCCTTTGTCACGCCTCCTTGGCCAGGTCTTCTTTCTTGTGCTTTTCCATCGAAACGGTTACTTCATCCTGGACGGTTGCGATGGCCTTGAGTCCCAGGCACCTTCTCCGCTGAAAGTATCATCCCTAAATTCCATTTCACTCCCCGTACCATGCCTCCCATCTCTCTAGCTTTTGAAAACAAAGAGTTAGTCTTACTAACGAGACATGTGTCCTTGCACCTGCAACAAAAGATACTTTCAACAGAAACCTTCTACTGTGCAAATTAAATCTACCGTTTGTGCCCACAGAGCCTTACCAAGAGAAACTTTTCTCGACCTACAAAATAAGCTAACATAAGAATAAACCAGGCCTTTCCTAAGCATATATGTAGTCAGGCCTTTACATATGATTTTTAAACACACATCTTACTTTTCCCCATAAGCATATTCATTACGATTCATATGCAAACAATGAATTACATGTGCAACTTTAATATGGTGCACGTTTAAACTACTGCAATTACATTACACACGAACTAATTCCTCTATGCATTATGTTCACACAATTCAATAAGCATTACATTACATCGTTATCCTAACACCATTATGCTGCTGAGTTCACTTTATATTAGTGAACTATTCATTCTTTACTAAACATGCATGAGTATACAACTGAATATATACGAATATATGTCTGAATACATGTGGGTGCTGCCTATCAGTGATTATGATGCACCCCTACAATTCACAAGAACATTTCGCTCTATCAGTTCCCCCCTTTGATGATTCCTGTCATCACATTTCATTCTACTCCCTTGGAGAAAGAACCGACCTAAACAGAACTTGTTGCCATCTTCCCTGATCTCAGTTTCTCCATGCTCTTGAGCCTTTGGTACTGACTGTCCTGCAGTCTTGCCAATCTCATGTCATTTTCCCTCAAAGCTCTCTTGACTCGGCCTGCTCGATACCACTTGTAGGCCTTGATCAAAATCCACAAGCCAACCACACAAACCACCAAAATAAGGAGGGGTCTCAGAAAGTACCCAAGGAATCCCTTTCCTAGATTCGCAAACCAACCTCCCACTTGACCAAAACCATTGCCGACCTTTTCCCAGGCCCCCTCTTCGGTCAAATCCGCTATTTTTGTGTGGATCGTAGTGATGTTACTTATATATTTCTCCAGATCCTTGCTACGGTCTGGTATATAAGTGCAGCACTCTTGAACCTTCAACATTTTACAGACTCCGCCCTCTTTTGCCAATAGGACATCTAAAGCAAGGCGATTCTGCAAAACCATTCCCCTTATCGACAACATCTCTCCTTCCACCAACACCAACGACTTTGCTGTATTCATTGAAAATTCATCCACCACCGTCGCTAACCTCCGGATTTTCACATCATTCAAGACTACTCCCAGACTGGGTATCATAGCTCCAAAGATATCTCCCACAACTATTCCTGCACTTGCAGCTCTTCTCGCTCTTGAATGCTCTCCACCTTCTAGAAGATCTAAATCTTCTGTGTGGTAAATCTTTGGAAATATTATTGCCAAATAACATGTTCCATACCAATTTGCAGGCAACCTCACATAAGCATTCTTCCCACATACGTAATACACCGTTGGTATCACCTGTACAGGACCTTGGAGAAAATCTTTTGCCACATCTGCCATGGTGAAAACGTGATCACAAGTACTTTGTCCCACTGCTACCTTCTCATAGTAAGTCTGATAACGCCTTATACACAACTTACCCCTCTGCTCCTTATCTAACGCTATAGGACCATAGCTTCCCTGGTCTTATGCAACTGTTCTTCCTCTGTCCAATCAGTCCTGTGATGCCCCAAGTCTCGGGAGTGAGTCAGCTTTCTATACCTATCCTCGACCTGATCTACAAACTTTCTCTCTACATCCGACATCAAACAAGTCAGATTGTGTCTGTGTGCGAATGCTGTATCCAATTCCAAACTCGGTATGAAGTACTTCCTCAGTCTGTCTTCTGTCTTATAATAGTCATATTTATTCAAATGCTTGTAAGCTGGGACTTCAGGAAGCACTGCGTCGAAATTGGAAAAGAAATACTCAAACTGATCTCTCTCATAAAACAGACTAAGCAAAAGACTACATGAAATACCATAAGTCAGTGGAAGATGGTGATACCTAATACCCTCGTCCACTGAAGTAGGCAACTGCATACACACATAACAATCTTTCGCATCCATCACATCAACATACTCATACAACAACTTAGCATATGCATTCAACTTAAAATCACCTTTAGATAAATCTACATGTAATCTACGACTTTCTTCTAATAGCAAAGCTCTGTCAGCTGCCCTGTCTACCCCCTTCTGACTAGGTATGATAGGTGTCGGTGTCCCTGTCACCCCCTCTACTTCTTGCTCGTGCGAACCAGTGTATGAGACTATAACTACTATGATTATAGAAACTATTACACTACTTATAAGGATGCCTACAATCCACTTTGATCTACGATTGGGATCTCCCGGCTCCATGGTTTCGAAAGTTCTCAAAAGTCTTGGTTATCGCAAAGAACCCTGAAAAAGTCTCTGTCCTTATTGTGACTTGCTTAACCAGCTCGAGCAACCATGAAATCTCCGGACTTTCCCTTTCCGATCACAATCTTATTTACACAGTCCAGAAAAAGACTTCCCTAGTTTTCGTTCCTCTTCTGTGGAAAGTCCCTAAGTTTATTCTTCTTCCACTCGGACCTAGGTTATCTTCTTCTTTTGGACTTTTATTTACAGTTTATAGTTGATCCACAATAAGATCCTCATTGAGCAATACCAGAACGTGATACAAAAGTTCAAGACGCAAAATCAACACTTCATGTGAAAACGGCTCAATTCCAAAAGGCGGGAATTCGAGTCGATGCAGAACCAAATTTCGGACTTCACTCAGAAGCGGGGATTCGGAACCGTGAGGGTCAGTGTTCCTTCTATCTCGAGCCCTGGCAACTGCAGCACCACCTTCACCACCACATTCGGGCTCCGATGGACCACTTGCACTGACCTCAGCCTTCCCGTGCTCACCACCCCCTGCATCAAACACGGTGTAAGTCCACTCAGGGGTAGAGTATCTGCGACAAGGCACTCTTGTTCTCTTTGACCTTCGCCGACTGTCTTGTGCTTGGTCTTCGTCACTTGCCTCCGTTTCAGATACTTCAGACACTGGAGCAAGGTCTCTTTCAGGTGCTAACCTCAGGTTCAGTCGCCTCTGTCTTTCACGCCAACTTTCTGCGCTTCTGTTCGTTCGTCTGCCTTCCCCTTCTATACCCAGTGCACTACTTCCTCTTTCTGTTGAATCTGACTCTTCTCCGCCCACTGCACCGTTTCTGTCTTCGGTGTCTGAGTCAGGGTTCGAACTGTGGAAACCCCCTTCAGCTTGCTCTAGTGCACCACCAGCTGTGTCAGCGACCCTTACAGCTTGACTTGTCCTCCCATGTGGCCCTGCCACATCAGCTGGATTTTCATTTACGAGAGGAGCTGTTTCTTCCAAGGGTGCTGGAACTCTGCGGGTATGGGAGGCATGCACCCAGTTCGGCAATCCTCCACACTTCACTGCTGTGTTCGTGATAAGTATCACCTGATACGGGCCACGCCAGCGGGCATCCAAGCAACTCTTCCTCACGTGCTTCCGGACGAGCACCCAGTCACCGGGACACAAGTCGTGGCACAGATCACTCGAGGCTGGGACCACTGCTGCTTGCACCTGCTGGGATACAGAACGGACCACATCAGAGAGTCCTTTACAATAATCGAGAATCAAATCATCAGTGATGCTTATCAAGGCTGTAGCTGGTACTGCTGGCAATCTCATTGCTCTCCCCATTAATATCTCATGGGGGACAACCCGGTCTTTCTGTCTGGGACGCTTCGCATGCTCATCAGCACGAGCGGCAAAGCGTCGGGCCATTTCAGAGATGTCGAAGAACACATTTTTGCCATCCGGGCCTTCAAAGTTCCATTAACTTGTTCCACCATCCCAGAAGCCTCTGGTCTGTAACTACAGTGGAGTCTCTGGTCAATGTTCAATGCAGCACAAAGCAACTTCATGATTTCACTGTGGAAGTGCCCTCCTCTATCTGATTCCAAAGAGGTCGGGATCCCGAATCTAGGGATGAGCTCCCTCAACAATAACTTAGCCACTGTGAGAGTGTCACACCGTGAGAATACACACACTAGCACTAAAATGTACCTCAATCCATTGCACTTAGGCATCTCCACAAAGTCAAGCTGTATCCTGTTGAAAGGCCCACCTGACCTCCCAATGTGACTCAATGTAACTACAGTTTTCTTTCCAGCGTTCATCTGCTGACACGTAACACACCTTTGACACACTGTTTCAGCCATTGCTCGGAACCGTGGGTTATACCACGTCTGTCTAAACACCCTCATCATTGCGTCTCTACCCAGGTGTGCCTGTCCATGTATCAGTCTTGCCATCGGACTCAGCAATTCTTCAGGCAACACGGCTCTCCCATCGTTGGCTACCCACACATCCACATCTCCTTTCTCACAACCAGCTTTGATCCATCCCTCTCTCTCCTGGACTGAAACTTCGTCCTGCAATCGCTTAAGCTCTTCCCAAGTGTCTGCCATGACCAACATTATGCTGAGCTCGGTTCCTTCTTGGCTCTCCTCTACCTCTCTATCTGTGAATATGCATCCTTGTTCTGCACAGAAACGGGCGACTTCGTCCGCATAATTGTTACCCAATGATACAAAGTCCTCCCCCTTCCCATGGGCTGAACACTTTACCACAGCAATTTCTTTCGGATGCTGTAATGCATCTAACAGTTGTCTTACATATTCTCCATTACGAATGGGTGAGCCAGATGATGTCAAAAATCCCCTCTGAGACCATAACTGCCCGAAGTCGTGCACCACGCCAAACCCATATTGGCTGTCTGTGTAAATCGTGATTCGGACTCGATCAGCGGCCAAACAGGCACGGGTCAAGGCAATGATCTCAGCTACCTGCGCGGAGCGTACTCCTTCTAGGCAAGCAGCCTCGACCACTCCTGAAATGGTACATACAGCAAACGCTGCTCTCAATTGCCCCACACTGTCTCTTAAGCATGAACCATCGACAAAGAAAATTTCATCTGGGTCAGCCAATGGTTCATCGACAATGTCAGGTCTCGGTTTGGTGCAAAGCTCGGTCACATCGAGACAATCATGGTCCGCACAATCTTCATCATCCGTGTTCGGTGTAAGCATCAATGTCGCAGGGTTCAAGACAGAACACCTTTTCAGAGTCACATTCTCTGCGGCAAGTATGACTTGCTCGTACCTCGTTAACCTATTGTTCGTTAGGTGCTGTGTCTTGGTCCTGGTCATCAATAACTCAACCGAATGTGGCACATGTACAGTCAATGGATGTCCCATTACAATGCTTTCACATCTTTCAATGCTGACACCTGTTGCAGCAACGGATCTTAGACATCCGGGCAATGCAGAAGCTACTGGATCTAAAGTAGCTGAAAAATATGCCACTGGTCTACGGACACCTCCATGATTCTGAGCTAACACTGCTAATGCACATCCTTCCCTCTCATAACAGAACAATGAAAAGGCCTTGTTGTAATCAGGCATTCCCAATGCCGGAGCCCTGCACAAATCCTCTCTCAGTTTCAGGAATGACATCAAGCACTCCTCGTCCCATGGTACCGGATCACTCACATCCTTATGCGTAAGCCTCTGCAAAGGCTTTGCTCTCAAGGAGAAACTAGGAATCCACTGTCGACAGTAGCCAACCATTCCCAGGAACATCCTAACTTCTCTCTGTGTGGTGGGTACTGCCATGCTCATTATTGCCTCAATTCGATCTGGTGACACCTTCCTCTTGCCTTTTTCCAATCTGTGTCCCAAGTACTGTACCTCTTTCAAACAGTACTGCAGCTTGTTCGGGGACACCTTATGTCCGTTCTCTGCTAAGTGGTTAAACAGAGCTACAGTGTCAATTCTGCAAGCATCTTCTGTTTCTGAGGCAATGAGCAAGTCATCTATGTATTGCACGAGAACTGAGTTCTGCGGCAACACAAGACTCTCAAGGTTCTTCTTCAGGATCTGGTTAAAGATCGATGGACTTTCCGTATACCCTTGAGGGATACGACACCATGTTAACACGCGATTTTCCAGCCTAAACGCAAAAAGAAATTGGCTTTCCTCATGGAGCGGTATCGAAAAGAAGGCTTGACATAAATCGATAACCGTAAACCACTCGGCTTCACATGGGATCTGGAACAGTATTACTGAAGGATTCGGCACCACTGGACAGCAAGGGACAACTATCGTGTTGACCTTTCGCAGGTCTTGCACGATCCTGTATTTCCCGCTCGGTTTCTGTAGTCCCATTATGGGTGAATTACAGGGGCTACCTCTGATCTCTTTCAAAATGCCTTTCTCAATGAAAGTCTCGATCACAGGTCTTATCCCTGCAATCGTTTCTGGCGACAGGTTGTATTGAGGTGTCCTGGGGAAATCAACATTCTGTTTCACCTCAATCTGCACTGGTTCAACCCCCCTGATTAGACCTATTTCGTCGCCTGCGAAATCCCACACCACAGACGACACTGCGTCTCTCAGATCAGGTGGAAGTTCTTCCACTGTCACCATTGGGTACAGATCTATACACAGATGCTGATTGGTAATTTTAAAGTCAGCATCATCATCTCTCGTCTGGACCTCCACTCCCCGTGGTGTACAATAAATCGTGCAGTTCAACTTGCACAACAGATCTCTCCCCAAAAGGCAAACTGGACTCGTATCACACACTACAAACTGATGTCTAGTTTGGAAGGAACCTATCTTTACTAGTATCGGTTCTGTCAATGGGCTGCTTATTCTCTTGTTCGCTACTCCAACAACCTGGATTGATTGTCCCAAGAGGGGTAGGTTAGGGACTACTGCTGATCTTACAGTAGACCGGGTAGCACCAGTATCAACCAAAAGTGTGGCAGGATGACCCTCAATATCTGCCTCCACAAAAGGTCCTCTCTGGTCTACCTCCAAGACCGCTCCAAGTGTGCAGTCTTCCTCCCCCCTCAGGCACCGTCAGGATAAAGGGTCTAAGCTACTCTCGTCATAGTCTTCGAACAGGGGCATCTGTTGGTACGTTCGTGTTCCTTGTGAAATCCTTGGAGCTTGGGGAACCTGTGCGTGAGAACTGTATACCCCCCCTTTCATCGTCCTAGGCCTCGTTATTGTGTTAACTACCTCTTGCGCGGGTGCCTGAGCCCCCTCTTCCTCTTCCTGCGACTGATTAGCTGGGTTCAAAGGACACTCGCGTTTCCAATGTCCGACCTGGCGACAAAGATGACACGCAGTGGTCTTCTTCAATGTGGCCACGTCCACTCCTGTCTTGGGGTCTACTGGTTTTCCCTTTCCCTGGCCTTGCCCATTCTGGTTTCCCTGGAAATTTCCTTGCTTTCTTCCTAAGGTCCCTCCACTAGGCTGACTCTGTGCTGTCTGCATCTGGACAAGCATCAATTTGTCTTTTAGCTTTCGATGTTTCGATTCCACCTCATCACTACAGTATCTCGCATACCTCAATATTTCATCTAGTGGCTTGTTCTGCCAGCAGATCAAATGGTGCTGTATCATGAGGCTGATTTCCATTCTCAGACCCAGTACAAACTTTGAGACAAACTGTCCCATATCCTTGGGGTCCAAGATATCTAACCCACTATACTGTTTAAAAGCTTGCAGAAGTCTTTCATAATATTCATGCACCGTTTCCTTAGGTTCCTGTACAGTCCGATCTATCTTAACCCAATCTATATCCTGAGGTGAAATCTTCAGTTTCAGCCATGTAATCACCTGCTCATACTTTTTCATGACTAGGGGTGATGGACCATTTGTAACCGCCTCTCTATCCGGTTCCGAAGTCGGCCACTCAATAGCGACTTTACAAGCTGTCCACAAATCTCCCGGTACCACTATGTCAAACAAAGTGTTCAAATCAATCCACAATACTTTTGAAATTTTCACAAACCGCTCAACCTGTTTGTACCACTCTACTGGTTTTTCCCTCAGCCGAGGAAAATCATTTGTAAATGCAGCCAAATCACCTCTATTCCACGGTACATGTACGTACCCTCCATTCTGTACTTCCCGTAAAGGAAAATTTCCAACACCCGTCGCCCCCCCCCTGGAGGCGGTGTTTCCCCCTCAGCTTTCTTTGCTGGTTTCTTCTTGGACCACCTTTCTTCCCATTTGTCCAACAAAATCCATATTCTCATTCCTACAATTAGATCTCTTGTGTGTGTCCTTAGTCCTGTGATTCTTTTCTCCTCCAGCTCCTGGTCACTGTAATGTAATCTATGTGGTCCCTGCAACGCTTTAGTTTTGTTCAGGTCTACCTCATATCTTTTGGCCAATTCCTTCAGTCTCTCATGTGCCATCCTAGCTTTTCGAGTCACATCTTTTGCTACAAACAGCAGCTCATCTGATCCATAAATTTCTATCCTTTCCAAGGGCAGACCTCCATTAATCATCTCGTCTACCTCTGCTTTCAATCTCACTACGTCTAGTAACCTTGCCTGTACCGCACTCCTCAGTACATCTCGACAACCCGAGCCATCCCGCTCATCACAGTCACTATTCTGTCCTTGTGACCTATTCCCTTCCATCATATTCCTGGAACTTGGTCTGTCTTCCGAGACGTTTTGTGCCCTATCTCCTTGCATCCTATCCTCTTGGTTCGTTACTGTTGGTGTCCACATTCTCAAAGCTGACTTGGATTCACGCAAAGACCTTGGTCTTTCTGGTCTCTCCTCTTCTTGTCTAAAGGAAGAGTCTGCAGTAGCCGGTAACGGCGTACTTGTCTCCACTGGTCTTGGGAAATGAACCACTCGTACTCCAAACCCATTCCCACTCTCGCTGGTTACTTCTTCCCTTCCCATCTGTATGGAGCCCCCTTCTCTCACTCGGTCTGGGTCATATACCGGTACTATAGGGCCAATGGTAACCGGTACTGTCAAGGAGTCCGGTAATCTTGTGTTCCCAACAGGAGGCTGTGTTATCATAGATGCCGTTGCCCCCCTCTGTTCCTGTGGAAATCCTTCCCACTACTCTCATGCTAGTCTGATTCTGGCTCCCATCAATTGTTACTGCTGGGGTCGGCTTTCCCTCTTCTGAGTCTGGATTAAATGGTGGTGGCCTCTCTGCCAACATCCTATCCAACAAGCTGTCATCTAGATCACTGTCGTCCTCATCGATTCTTACTATTTTCCCATTTTGTACTAACAATGGGTACAACTTATCTCCTTCGATCGTTTCCACCCTCCACCTTTTCTCCAATGCATCCCACCTTGCATCTTGAAATGCCCTGACCGATTTCTTCACCTTTTCCTGGCATCTGTCCTTCTTCCTATCGTACGCTGCTCTAATCCACGCATGTAGCGCTTCAAACTGTGTTGGTCTAGGTAGTGGTCGTAAAGAAGCCATTATACTTTTTAGCTGGTACAACACCTCTAACCTGAAAGTACCATAGCGTGGGAACGACAATTCTCCCTCTGCTTCTGTCATTTTATGCCAATTCTCAAGCCATATTATAGTATGCAATCCTACATTCTTTGCCATATAATGTGCTGGTGTATCTTCGGGAGGAGCTTCCTCTCCTTCCCGAACAACCACATGTCTATCACCTCTACAAAGTTCCCGTAAAACTTTAAAACATTTCATGATGAATCAACTTCGTATTTGCACTCAAAATGTCAGCTCTTGCTTCTCGATTTCACTCCACCAATACCAGCGCGGCTCACACCAACCGGCCTATCGCAGCGCGGCACTTGTCTGACGTCACTTTACCTCCGCTCGCAGCAGTTCCCCTCCTTTCTAATTCACTCGTTCTCACTCGCACCTGTCCCAATCATACTCTGAAATAATGTCCGTCCTACCGAACAATTACCTCTCTGACCGTCGGTCTTACCAATGACCGATCAGCCTCTTGAGCCTGTTGACCTCAATCTGGCAATCGTCTGTCCGCGAACGACCGGACAATCGCCTCTAACACACTCGATAGGATTCAATCACTCGATGTTCTGCACACAATAACCTACGACCTGCGTTGGTTATTCACACACTCACTCATGTGTTCCCTATCTTCAGTGGGTCTGTCAATGACGTCTCGTGACCCCCACAACCTCTGGTCAATGTTCTCAACTCTGGGTGTATTCTACACCACAATAAATCTCCCGGTCCCGCTCGGGCTCACGGTCCGGTTCTCAATCACACAACTCTCGTTCCAACTCCGCAAGACATCACACAATAAAACACCGCAATCTACCAAACACCACTCTTTTCATACTCACTCTACTACGAACTGCTACTTCCGCCGCACCGTCACTCTCCGTCAGTTTTCAACGACCTCCGACCTCCTTCTCCCGCGGTCCTCTGGATCTGCGTCACTCGGGCTCTATGGGGCAACTTAATCTCCTATCTTGCTCTAGATCTCCCCTTACCATCAAAGGTAACCATCCTACTCTGCTACCAACTGATAACGCCGATTCTTATCTAATTATCTATAAGAACCTTCTGGTCGCCAAGATCTTTTTACCTGTTGAATAGTGTAAAGGGGAGAATCTCATCTGGTTATATAACAGCATTCATTTTGTCTGAAAGGACCACTGACTCCGAATTCAAGTTTAAGAATTTATTATCGCCAAAAATAACTGAACGTGCAAGCACCTCAACACGAGGTTAAAGAAATAGATGGGCACTAATACAAATAATAACCTACGCAGGAATCTCATCCGACTCAAGATAAAGAGAATAGAAAGTTCTAGAAGGATCAACCAGACTATGATTGCTCCAAATTCTAAGTTGCTCTTCATTGGACTAAACAAGCTTAAAATCAATTTCTGTCCCTACACTAACGCTAAGTGACATTCCCTGCATAACGATTTTCCCAGGCAAGAGTGAATAAAGGTGTCAGCTGTGAAGACTTCCTAAGAAGTGCAATCACATAATACCTAAGCTCAGCTCTGTCCTTCTCTCAGGTCTCCCCTACTTCTTCTCTGCCCTCCTCCCTCAGGGCACTATCCCTAATACAAAACCACAATACAATTGTACACGCCTTTGTCACGCCTCCTTGGCCAGGTATTCTTTCTTGTGCTTTGCCATTGAAACGGTTACTTCATCCTGGACGGTTGCGATGGCCTTGAGTCCCAGGCACCTTCTCCGCTGAAAGTATAATCCCTAAATTCCATTTCACTCCCCGTACCATGCCTCCCATCTCTCTAGCTTTTGAAAACAAAGAGTTAGTCTTACTAACGAGACATGTGTCCTTGCACCTGCAACAAAAGATACTTTCAACAGAAACCTTCTACTGTGCAAATTAAATCTACCGTTTGTGCCCACAGAGCCTTACCAAGAGAAACTTTTCTCGACCTATAAAATAAGCTAACATAAGAATAAACCAGGCCTTTCCTAAGCATATATGTAGTCAGGCCTTTACATATGATTTTTAAACACACATCTTACTTTTCCCCATAAGCATTTTCATTGCGATTCATATGCAAACAATGAATTACATGTGCAACTTTAATATGGTGCACGTTTAAACTACTGCAATTACATTACACACGAACTAATTCCTCTATGCATTATGTTCACACAATTCAATAAGCATTACATTACATCGTTATCCTAACACCATTATGCTGCTGAGTTCACTTTATATTAGTGAACTATTCATTCTTTACTAAACATGCATGAGTATACAACTGAATATATACGAATATATGTCTGAATACATGTGGGTGCGGCCTATCAGTGATTATGATGCACCCCTACAATTCACAAGAACATTTCGCTCTATCACCAGCACTGCTAGAGTCCGCTCAGGCTGCCTGACAAGAGCAGCGCTCGCTGACGCCCGTCATGAGGCGAGCCCCTCCCTCCCTCGAGGTGAACAGCCCAGCGGCTGCTTGAACATCGCCACAAAAGACATGCACCGGGTGCCGTAGCTCCCCCCGGCCTGTCCTGGACAGTTAAACAGCAGCTCATCATGTATTGACTCAGTGAGTTACCAACTTTAAACTTGGCTTCGAGCTGGTGCAACGTAAACGTGTTCCATACCCTCCTGAAAGAACAGGAAAGCACCTGTACCCTGCCAGATGAGAAGGATGAGGTGAGGGTGCAGTTCATCCAGGGATGCGCATCCATAAACTCAGAGAATGCCTTCTGCAAGAGCCCAACATGTCAATGAGGGGCATTCCCTCCTTAGGGCAGTCCAAAAACCTTTCCAAGGCAAGGGCAGCACACATGGACACTGCACTGGAGACACCAATCACAGAGGAGCCCATTAACACCATCAGCAAAGAGACCTGGAGGACAAAGCCATAGACATCCAAACCCAAGCTGGCTAGCGGACCATGCAGGTGGTGCAGAGGTCCCTACCCCCACCAAGGAGACTACCCAGCTTGGGGTAAGATGTGTGCCACATGCAGAAAACTGATTCACTTCTCCAAAGTGTGCTGCTCTGCCCAATGACAGCCCCATCCCAATCAAAACATAGTGTCCGCTCCATCAATACACACTCTGACACGCCTGCGGAAAGCGACATGGACAACGACGAACAAGAAGTCATTCACGTGGTGCAATCAGTCAAGCTGGCATGCCCCAGTCCACACCCACATGCTTCCTCAAAGTCCAAGGCCAGCCGGTCACCACTTAATTTTCACCCCTGCAGCTTGCCGGAGCCTTTCATGCTGAAGTCACCCATCAGACCACCTCCGCCAAAGACACGATCTGTGTCTCCCAGGGAGGTGCTGGCTTCCTCCTGAGCTGCCAAACCGCCAAAGAGCTCAAACTAGTGCATTTTGCCTTCAGCATCCACACAAGAGATATCGACAAGCTCACGCAGGAATTTTCCCCCCATTTGATGGCATAGAGTGTCTCAATAGCAAAGCCATCCACCTGCACATCGACAAGTCAGTTGAACTTGTGGCACTCCACCACCGACAGATAACGTTTCACCTTCACACCACGGTGGAACAAGAACTGAGGCACCTCCAAGAAGCCAGCATTATTGAGATGGTAACGGGACCTACTACGTGGGTTTCCCCCATCATAGTGGCTAAGAAGCCCAAACAGCCGGATGCCGTACAGATCTGCATCGACATGTGAGTGCCTAACCTTGCCATCAAGCGAGAATGTCACCTGACACCCACCATAGATGACATCATCGGGGAGCTTGCTGGCTCAAAGTGGCTCTCCAAAATGAACCTCAGTTCAGGCTATCACCAGATATCATTGCACCCAGGCGCCTGGTCCATAATGACCTTTTCCACCCACATTGGCCTCTGGAGATATAACCGCTTGAATTTCAGCATTTCAAGTGCCGCTGAAGTCTTCAAACATATAATCGAAGAGGTGCTGACCCTTCTCTCAGAGGTGCTAAAAGTGAGTGATGATATCTTTGTGTACGAACCCACTTGAGACAGTCATTTCGCCCGCCTCGTGCAGTGTTCACCCGACTGAGAGATCATGGCCTAACGCTTCAGAGAAAGAAATGCAGAGGCATCAGTTTCTTCGGCTACCTGTTCTCAGGCAGTGGCATTGGCCCCGATCCGGCAAAGGGACGAGATATCCAAGACACCCCAGCCCCCACCTCAGTGTCAGGGGTCTGCAACTAACTAGGCATGGTGACCTACTGCAGAACATCACAGGCCCCCTCTAGGAGCTCACCAAGTCTGCAGCACAGGGATGTTCGGAGAGGAGCAAGAGCAAGCCTTTCATAACATAAAAAATGCATTGTCAGCTGACATGACCTTAGCAAATTTCGACCCCAGAAAAGAGACTCAGCTGGCTCTGGACGCTAGCCCCACCGCACTGGTAGCTGTACCATCCCAATGTCAAGTTTGTGGTGAGTGGGCTCTAGTCGCCTATGCGAGCCGAATGCTCACACCTACCGAACAATGTGAGTTGCAAATAGAGAGAGAGGCCAACGCAATCCACTGCGGTTGCCGCTATTTCTATATGTGTATGTATGGCCACCCACGCTTTCACCATTTATACTGACCATAAACCTCTAATCCCACTATTCAAGGGTTCAGCATCAAAACCGAGAATCAAGAAGTGGATCCTACAGTTATAGGAATTCAATTTTACTGTAGAGTACCGATCAGGCACCCGGAATCCTGCAGACTTTTTGACAGTCTATGCTTGACCAGCCACCCCCTTGGAAGCCCAAGAAGCCCAGGACACCGAAGGGTACATCCGCCTTGTTATGGAGAGATCCAGACCAATCCCCATGTTCCTGTAAGATGTCATGGAAGCCAAGAAACAGGATAACTGCCTGCAAATCATCATCACAGCAACGCAAACCGGTGACTGGGACACCCTTTGCTGCCATTCTACACATCGCACAGAAGAAGCGAAGCAGAAGCTTCAATCCTTATACTATGTTCGGCTGTCTCTTGTGAGGGCCTAGGATGGTCCTCCCCAGCAGCCTGAGACATCAAGCAGTCTCTTGGCTCACGGAGCCAACTAAGGGGCAGTGAAGTAAAAAAACAGGCTAAGAAGCATAGTCTGGTTCCCTGGCCTGGATCAACAAGCTGAGGAAGTCGTCAGGAACTGCCCCGCATCGCCAAGCAACAGGCCAACATGAACCTCCAGCACCTGTCATCACAGAGGAAGGGCCCAGCACCACCCCGTGGCAACGTGTTAGCGTGGATTTCAGCAGCCTCCCTGTCAGCTTGTACATGCTCATACTCATAGATGACTTCTCCCGGTACCCAGAGGTGGAAGTAGTACCATCCACAGCTGCATAGTTGATCATCCCGAAAGTAGAGAAAATCATGGACACCCACGGGCTGATCGATGAAATACGCACTGATAATGGGCCACCTTTCGACACCCGGAGTGGGCTGATTTTGATTATCTCCAGGCACGTAATATCAAACATCGACGCATCACGCCGAGGTGGCCCAAGCCAACAGAGAGGTTAAAATGTTTGTGACAACTTTGACGAAAGTCATCCGCATAGCAGTCGTAGAAGTCAAAAACGTGGAGGGTGCTATACTACTGCTCACGCTAGCACCACGCTATAGTATCCAGCTGTCTCCTGCTCATTACTTTAAGGCATCTGTTTTTTTTTGCAAGTACAGCAGAGCCAACCTTCCGAAGAACCATCTATTTCACGAATGTAATTACCAGTGCTTTAAATGGAAATGTATAAGTGCATGTACTCAAAATCCTATCAGCTTGCTACTAAGAAATGCTGGTACTCTTCTATTCAGACTACTGTACCAGTACTGAGAAGTGCTGGTGCTTGTCGTTTCAAATTAAAGGAGTGCAGATACTCAATAGCTGCTCAAGTAAAGCACTGACAATCACCTTTCTAGGATGGAAACCACAAGACTTGCTGCAACAGATTGGTGCCTGAAAAGTTTCACCTAGTCTCTTTTTTATGTCTGCATACATGCTCTGATGGCACATTGGTAGTCTGTGCTGGGTGCCACCTGTTGTAGACCTTAGGTCACTTGCAGGGCTGGATTGGGCACCAAATTCACCCCTGGCACAAATGTCTAGAATAGCCCAGCTTCTTTCCTCTTCTCTCTCTTGCTCTCTTTCTATCCATCCTCTCTCTTTTTCTCTTTCCGCTCACTCTCTTTCCTGTATCTATTTCTCACCCCCTCTCTAATTCTCTTTATCCTTCTCTACTTATGCCCCCACTCTGTCTGCTGCAACAAAACCTGGGGAGATACCACAGACGGCCTTGCGTCTTCATAAAATGGCCTCCAATTGCTCCAGCCACCTGGGAAAATGCCTGGTGTGTTTAATGGCCAGTCCGGCCATGGTCGCCAACCTCTCTAGAGAAAGGAGGAACTCATCTCATGGCGGGAGAATGCTCTGTGCTCTCTGCTCTGCTGGCTTTCCGTAGAACACCTTACCCAGCGGAGCATAGAAGTCTACCAAATCAGGGATTGCCCATAGCCCTGCTCTTCATTCTTTCCTCTCTTGGTCTGCTGCACTATCTGCCCTCCCATCAGTTCCTGTCCTCTCCTCATTCCCCTCTCTACCCTCAAGGTTTTCAGCAGGTTGTTCCAGCTCACGCTTTGTCCTCCCATTAAACTCTGTTCCTCTTAATGTCCTGCTCTCTCCATCTCAACCCTGAACCTTCCCTCCTTTTTTGCTCTGTAATTATAGGTCTCTATCGGGGAGTAAATCAACCAGGAACATGTTGTATGTAGTAAAGCCACAGAGCTTTATTTATATGTTCACAGTACAAGGAGGTCAGCATCAAAAATGATGGAAAACTGTCATCTTGGAATGTTGAAGCCACAGTGCATGAACCAAGGAGGAGGAACAAATAATACGAAGAGAAACCATCCACAATGACTAGAAAACAAAATATGGCCATCTCCCTTTCTTAATGAAGAACAAAGTTAACAATCCTGCATAGCCTTCCAAGACCTCACTCGGATGCTAGGACTGTTCTTCACCAATTCAGCCACTGAGTCAAACTCCTCATGTGAACTCTCCATCGCAATCGAGATAGGGGTTTCAAGAGGAGGCATTTGGTTGGAACGTGCTGGAGTGGGAACAAGCATCCCTAGGAACAGACTTATTAAACTCCTGTGAAGGTTGAAGAACAAAATGACCATCATCATCGTCAGTCCATGTTTCAGGACAAGCAGGTCAAGTTCATTGGTAGATTTAGGCACTCTTTTTAAACTCTAGAACTTTCCACCTTGAGTGAAGCACTGCACTACCCTTGTTGACCACCATAAAACACTTGTATAGGTCTGAAGAATTTCCATTTCCCTTTCTCTAAGAATACAAATTCTTACTAAATGACCAACTTTAACATCAGACACAACTGAATTATGCAACTCATCATAACATGCTTTAGATTTACATTCATGTTGAAAGACCTTAATGTGTGCTCAGTCTGATGGGTTTGGTGTATGGTTAGTATTGGATGAGTGTACTCTAGACTTGAGCCACCAAGGGAAAATTGAAGAGGTGGGTTCTCTATCCCTTAACAAGTGAAATGCTGACACCCATGTGACAGTGTTTGGTATGATTCTAAAGGACCACAGCCTTTCTCTCATTGACAAGATTACAGGAATGTTCACCACCTGCACAATATGGAAGCTATCCTTGAGGTACTTATTGAAACGTTCCACCTGGTCATTGCACTGGGGATCAAACAGCGCTGTTTTAATGGGTTTTATCTCATGGGTCTTAACAAATTCAGTCATGTCAGTAGAAGTAAACTGTACACCATTGCTGGTGGTAAGAAATTCAGGATAACCCTCAGACTGAAAACATCCATAAGAATCTCCAACACCACAGTTGTTTTAACCCTTTCAGCAAACATCACTTTGGACTACTTCGAGTGGTAATCAATGATTACCAATGTAAATTGCAGGTTTGTAGGCAAACTCCTGAAAGGTCTGGAGATATCCAGACCTACTTTTTGCCAAGCAAAACTTGGCCAAGAGACACTTTGCATGGGGGTGAACATGGTCTTGCAATTCTTATCTGAGACAGTCAAACCTCACAATCTCTAACCCAATGTTCGCCCTCAACATCCCTGCACGGCCACCAAAAATAATGTCTCAATAGGTTCTTTAAGGAGACATTCCACTATGTCCTTTGTGACCATGCTTTGCCCACAACAGGAAGGGATCAAACTGAGGTTAATGGGAGTCCCCTCGCAAGGGCTCCCATTGACCTTGATTTGATCAGTTCCTGTCACGAGCACTAGGCCCAGCCACACAAGTGGCGTAGCTTTCTTATCAGCACATGTGGAGTAACACTGGGTGGTAGGAATTATGTGAATGGGGCATGGCTTTAGGCGTCTAGATGGCGGCCGCACTTTAGGAGTGCTCCGGACCCCTCCGTCATCCGCCTCCATCACCAGCAAAACCCCAGTACCATCTGTAACAACAAAGGACCACAGCGACACTGTCTCCATCCGTTGGGAGCCATTGTTGGCCCAATCATCGCAGTGCCGCTGGGTTGCAGACTGGAGGGAGACAGTGGCCCGCAATATGGATGAGCCTGCTGAGGTGGAGAGGTGGGGACGGACCCCCCCTAGTCCCGAGAGGCGTCCATAACGCAGCGAGCCGAGCACCATCACAGATGAGTGTTGCAGCCTCAGTGGGTATGCGTGGGCCCGGAGCAGTGGCAAGGTCTGTGCCTCCCGTGGCCTCAACTCACAGGCTCCCAGTACCAGTGGGGGGTGGGCAGAGTGCATCAAGCCCACCTCACGCCCTGCATTGCAACTGGCGGGTCCGGTAGAACCGGGCCCGCTGCCTGTGGAACGGACGACCTCGTCTGCTGGGGCGGGGTTCCATCAGCTCCCGAGTGGCGTGGCTGATTGGGCCTGGCCCGGCCTGTGACGGCTTGCACACCAGTGTGCAGTTGAACTTGATACTCTCCCCACCCGCATGCCAGAACGTGATGCCTGCATTGAGAGTACAGTCTCGCTACAGCCGGTAAGAAACCCCCTGGTTTTTCTCATGCACATAAACGCCATAAAGTTGCTCCTTTCGCCACTGGCTCACACAGACAACATGGTGCTTGAATTGACACCAAGGCACTACCAAGGTCTGGAGTGGATCTGTCCTGCAGTATCTCCTGCCTGGCAGGCCCCAAAGTGACTGCTGCGTGACAGATTCTGGGGGTGGATACGTGGATTCACCCCTCCTTTCCTCGCTCTCCAACACAAGAGCACTGAAATGGACGCGCGGACCTAAGGGGGTTCAGGGCAACAGTCTGGAAGACCTAAATCCCCCCAGGCGACCAGGGCCCTCTCTTCTCTCTACTGCCATGGGAGGCCCGCAATCAGAGCAAGCTGCACTACCACGGTGACACCGTATCTCAGTGGGGGGGCCTCCTGGAGTGACAGGTCAGGCCCCAGTTATTTCACTAGCTCACACGCCTGCTGTGCGGAGGTGTGGTGGCCACAAGCTCCTCCTGCTCTAGAGGAGCGGTTTTGCTCCCCACATCGACCAGGGTGGGTCAAACAGGTAGCTGCCTAGCCCGCCGTGCTATTGCAAGACTTTGACTAACAGGCTGAGTTCTAGGCCAGGCCAGAGCTCCGCTTTCTGTGAGAAATGGGTAAAGACAAGCCTACGAAACCACCCCTCTCTCAGCAGTGCATCGATCAGTACACTACTCCAGCACCCCCGTTGGGGGAGAAACGACAGATAAAAGTGCTACCATCGAAGGGGGTTGGACAAAATTCTTCAGGTCATCCATGCCTCCCAAGCTGTTGTCGAAAACAAGATTGGGAAAGTCCGAGTGGATGTGGTGCTCCTCCGCCAAGATATCCGCAATGCCACAGGCCGAATCACTGAAGCGGAGGGGAGCCTATCCGCTGTAGAAGATGAAGTCACTGACCTCAAAGCTAAAGTTGCCCGCCTCCTTAGTAGCACAGGAGAACTCCATCATCCATGCTGAAGATGCAGAGAATCGGTCTAGATGCAACAATCTGCGGTTTGTGAGGTTCCCGAAGATGTTGAGGGCCCAGACCTGGCTAAGTTTCTGGAGGACTGGCTTCAGTCTTGGATGCCAAAAGGAAAACCCTCACCATGGTTTGTCGTGGAGCAGGCACACAGATCGCTTGCCCCTAAACTGCATCCTGAAGGAGGCTAGGGGCCACAAAGACCTCCGCTATCATAACTCCAAAATATTACTCTTTCCAGACTACACCCAGGAGGTTCATGCAAAGCGCAGATCTTATGAGGCAGTTAAACAGCAACTTAGAGAACTTCAATTGTCCTATATGCTTCTATTCCCTGCCCGGCTCAAGATTCTCCATGAAGGTAGATCTCACTTTTTCGACACCCCTGAATCTGCCTGGGACTGGCTTGCGGAGGAGATGTTGCTGGATGGTCCACAGGGGTCATCACCCTCGTCCACCCAACGCTCACTGCTCAGTCGGCGGCAGACGGTCTGCTGTCAGACAAAAACCCACACCTGCTCCTGACAACGCATGGCTTGAACTAGATCGGAGTCTTCTGGAACTCAGTAACCTGATAGACTGCAACCTTCCGTCCAGGATAGGAAAATCTGACGGGAGTGTGACCTTCCTGAGGAACAGATCTCCCTCCCTATCACTTGACTTTGTTTGAGGACAGGACTGATGTGCCGCTAGACGGAGGACTTTATGCAGTGTTGCCGCAAATTTCAAACTATCTTTACATAGCTCTGGATGTATTGGTAGCTGCACTGATCCTATTATCCGGAGGGGTCCACCATACCACGCCTGATCAGAGTTTTTTTTTCCTTCTTTTTCTTCTCCTTTGTTTATTCCCAGTTTGGGTACAATTGACCTGATATTATATGACGGGCATTGGGTCCCATGCATTTTAATGTCCTCTCATGCAACGCTCAACCTACTCTGGCACATGCGCCCAATGGATTCCTGGCATAAGCTCGACCTGTCACCGGAAGCACCACCATGACCCCATATAGTGTTATGTCATGGAATGTTAAAGGTATCCCAGACACGATCAAGCATTCCGCTGTGTTACAATACACCCAACTCCTTCTTCCCTCCATCCCAATGCTTCAAGAAACCCACCTTTTGGGGACCAAGTGTCCATTTCTCGCACAACAAGGATATGACAGGGTCTATCATGCTGGGCTCACTAGGGGTTCCTGCGGTGTAGCCATCCTTTTGAGATGCTCCCTTCCCATAGTGGTCACCCAAATCCAAGCTGACTCCCAGGGCCGGAATCTTGCGCTTACAGGCTCTATAGAGGGCCGTGCACTAAATCTCTAATGTATCTACGCTCCTCCAGTGGCACAGGATTCTTTCCTATCCACTCTTCTCGATCTGGTGGCTGGGCTCCCCCCCTGGCCTTACTCTCGTAGGTGGGTATTTCAATGCAGTTCTTGATCCTTCCCTGGATTCTACAGGTACCATTTCTGAACATGCAAACATCTGAGCCCGATCACTGCAAAAATAGGTAACTACTTTGGGTATGCGCGATGTATGGAGGGTCTGGAACTCCCGGCAATGATACTATACCCACACATCAGGCGCTCACCATAAACATGCGCGTATTGACATGATCTTTATGCCGGCTCCAGACACTCTCCTTGTTTCACACATTAAGATACTCCCTCGTGAGATCTCCTACCATGTCCCATTATTAGTTCACATCATGGACCCTGCCCCACACCGCCGCCCAATGTGGCAGCTTAATGCCTGGTATCTCCAGGATGTGACATATGCTCGAGCAGTCGGAAGGGAGGTCCAACAGTATTTTCAGCTCAACGATGGATCGGTGCGGTCGCCGGGCATCCACTGGGAGGCATGTTAGGCCATTGTTCGGGGTCACGCCAAAAATATCCTTAGACAATCTGAGCGAAAGCACAAGTTTCTGGTGACAAGACTAGAGGCTGAGTCGCTTCGCCTTGAGGAACGTCTTGCCAACGGTTCAGTCGACAACAAACAGTAGACAGCTAGCGCCGATTTGGGAGGAGATTAGACTTCTATCCTTAGACGGCTAAACAGATATGGCTGGCATCAACCGCGCAGGTCCACGGCTGGGGGGACAAAAATGGAAAGCTACTCCATTGGCTGGCGTCCCGGCCCTTAGCAAACAAGGTTATCCCGGGAATCATCAATGGCAGCGGCCGCACACATCAGGCATCCCCTGATACTGCACAAGTGTTCGTGAGATTATTACTAATCCCTTTTTAGCAGCTGCTCCACGGTCGGTGGGTGAGATGGGGGCGCCTCTTCTTGACGAGGTGCCATTGCCTCTCCTTTCAAGGGCAGAACAAAGTGCACTAGATGAGCTCATTACATTGGAGGAGGTGGGCTATGCTATATCGTCGATGGTGGCGGGCAAAATACCTGGACCTGACGGATACCCTACCAAATTCTATGCTATATATTGTGATATCCTTGCCCCTGCCTCCTGAACCTATACGCAGAAACAGTGGAGACTGGCTCCCTTCCCAAAGAACTAGACAGAGCTATGATTGTAGGGGTGCACAGACAGAATATCGAGTCTGGAATATCGAAGTGCCAGAATATCGAGTTGGAAATATCGAAGTGGCAGAATATCGACTTCAAGAATACTGGTGACCAGAATATCGACTTGAAGGTAAGAAATATCGTTTTCTGTAATATCGAAGTCAGTAATATAGTTTGTAAAAATATCTTTGTTAATAATATCGATATTTATATTAGTGTTCTGTATTTTAGTATGTATGTTAAAAGTATGTGATCTAATGTTTTTTGTATAAGTTTAGCTGTTTTTTTAATGTATGTGTGAAATTTTTAGAAGTGATTAATTTTATGTCAATTACATTTTGCGTATTTTAGTTCTGTAGCAGGTTGTGGGTTTATAGGGGAATAGGGTGGGAAGTAATTTAATTATAATAAAGTAATTAATTTTTATTTGTTAGTATTTATAGTAAAAATGTTTATTAATTAATTATTAATTGGTGATTATTATTTATTAATTAATTGATTGATAATTATGTAAATTGTGTTATTTTTTTAGGAGCGGGTTGTGGGTTTATAGGGGAATAGGGTGGGAAGTAATTTAATTATAATAAAGTAATTAATAATTTTAATTTATTAGTATTAATAATTAATTTTTTTATTAATTAATTATTAATTGGTGATTATTTTTTATGAATTAATGAATTGATAATTATGTAAATTGTGTTATTTTTTTTAGGAGCGGGTTGTGGGTTTATAGGGGAATAGGGTGGGAAGTAATTTAATTATAATAAAGTATTAATCATTTTAATTTATTAGTATTTACAATTGATTTTTTATTAATTAATTATTAATTGGCTATCAAATTTTATTAATTAATTAATTGATAATTATGTAAATTGTGTTATTTTTTTAGGAGCGGGTTGTGGGTTTATAGGGGAATAGGGTGGGAAGAAATTTATTTTGAATAAAGTAATGATTCATTTTTATTTATTAGTATTTATTTTATATTTTGATTTTATAGTGTTGTTTGTGGTAATTTATTTATTATTAATTAATTATTAATTGTTTGTTAATTATAATTAATTAATTGTTAAATATGTTATTTGTGTCAATTATGTAGGAGTCTTTTGTACGTTTATAGGGAATATGGTGTGAAGTAATTTTTTTTTTAAATCATTGATAATTATACTTTGATTATAATTAATTTATATTAAATATAGTTATTTGTTTGTAAAATGTTTTTTTAAACTTCTATAAATTAAGGTTTGTAGTTAATTTTTAGTACTTTTTAACATTTAAATATTTTTCTATCTTTTGTAATTTATTATAATTTTATATGTTTTTTATTTTTGTGTTATTAACAATTGTTTTATTGTAGTTGGTATTTTGTTTCTTTTTTCTTTTTCTTTTAATTTTTGGGAAATATTAATTTTAACCCTGTGCTAGCCAACACTTTCCCTAAGGTTGCACTCTCTGGAGTGGGAATAGTAATTTTTACCCCTCCGCTATCCAACACTTCCCTACTGTTGCACTGTCTGGAGTGGGAATAGTAATTTTTACCCCTGCGCTATCCAATACTTTCCCTACAGTTGCACTCACTGGAGTGGGAATAGTAATTTTTACCCCTCCGCTATCCAACACTTTCCCTACTGTTGCACTCACTGGAGTGGGAATAGTAATTTTTACCCCTCCACTATCCAACGCTTTCCCTACTGTTGTACTCTCTGGAGTGGGAATAGTAAATTTTACCCTTTGCTATCCAACACTTTCCCTACTGTTGCACTCACTGGAGTGGGAATGGTAATTTGTTCCCCTTCGCTATCCAACACTTTCCCTACTGTTGCACTCTCTGGAGTTGGAATAGTAATGTTTACCCGTTCGCTATCCAACACTTTCCCTACTGTTGCACTCTTTGGAGTGGGAATGGTAATTTTTACTCCTACGCTATCCAGCACTTTCCCTACTGTTGCACTGTCTGGAGTGGGAATAGTAATTCCTCCGCTATCCAACAGTTTCCCTACTGTTGCACTCACTGGAGTGGGAATAGTAATTTTTACCCCTCCGCTATCCAACACGTTCCCTACTGTTGCACTCACTGGAGTGAGAATAGTAATTTTTACCCCTCCGCTATCCAACACTTTCCCTACTGTTGCACTTTCTGGAATGGGAATAGTAAATTTTACCCTCTGCTATCCAACACTTTCCCTACTGTTGCACTCACTGGAGTGGGAATGGTAATTTTTTCCCCTTTGCTATCCAACACTTTCCCTACTGTTGCACTCTCTGGAGTGGGAATAGTAATTTTTACCACTCCGCTATCCAACACTTTCCCTACTGTTGCACTCTCTGGAGTGGGAATAGTAGTTTTTACACCTACGCTATCCAACACTTTCTCCACTGTTGCACTCTCTGGAGTGGGAATAGTAATTTTTACCCCTCCGCTATCCAACACTTTCCCTACTGTTGCACTCTCTGGAGTGGGAATAGTAATTTTCACACCTACGCTATCCAACACTTTGGGGTCGATTCCGATTCGGGCCGGAAAAAGCACCGACCGACTCGGAGCCGGTATTAATTCCGACCGACACGTACCTGTGGTGCCCGACCCGCCAAGTACGATGCAAAGCATGCAAAATCCGACCGACACGTAGGGAACCCAAGCCGAACGACCGAGCCGCCCGGAAAACAGCAATCCGGCCGGAAAAACACGCGAATCGAACCGACCGACACGCACCCGGAACAAATCCGACCGAAACGTAACCGCTAACTCCAACCCGCCAAGTACGATGCAAGGCGCGAAAAACACGACCGAGTCGCACGGAGGACAAGCCGTACGACCGACACGCATACAAAACTGCGAGCCGAAGTAACACAAAACACCGCGACCGACGCGTACGCAGCATAGAAAATAGCACAAACACAGCGTGAACGAAACGGAGAAGACCGTACGAGACAACTGCAGGGTCCGACTCGGTCACAATAACGTTTCCAACATGCACAGAAAGTACTAAGGGAAAATACACAAAAAAGGCCAAACAAGCAATTACAAAGCCAATAAATACTGGGGGGTGGGGACAGAGAACAAAGACACACCCACAACTCCACCCATATAAAGGACACAAATCCCAACCATGATCCTTTGCAAATCCAATTCACCTGCCAGCACTGAACAGACAGCAACCACACACCCACAGCTCATCCCTCACACAAGCCACACACCATCAGCACACCAACAAATAGCTACCTCAGATACACCCAGCAAAACACACACTCACACACCTTCACCTGCACACCAACACACACATCACTCACCATCACCACCCATCACCATGCCCCCAAAGAAGAATCACAAGTTCCTAGATAGTGAATTGGAAGTCATGGTAGACGAGATCCTCAGGGTAGAGCCACAGCTGTTTGGCGCACTGGTCCAACAGACACCCATCGCCCAGAAAACAAAGATGTGGGAGAGGATCATCAACAGGGTGAACGCACAATCACCATGTCTGCGCACAAAGACTGACATCCAGAACAGGTGGTATAACGTGCGCAGGAGGGTACGGGAGCTGCTGAAGAAGGACTACCTCCTGAGCAAACACACCGGCAGTGGCCCTCCTGCCAAGCCAGTATACCTCAGGCCCTGGGAGGAGAAGGTGCGGGCCATCCTACCGCCAGTGAGCGTCTATGGACTAGAAAACATCCCAGAGCCTGGTGAGTACACAACAAATGTACACAATATTCTGCCACAATACACACACACATCACTGTCAAGGGGAGAGTCAAACCATGCACTCTTAGCAATTACACAGCAACCAGAACAGAATCATCCCAAAATGTGTATGTCAGTCAGATAAACACAACACATGCCATCTCAAAGTTACATTTAACCGTGTCATTACATGTACAAACACAACTACAACTACAGCTAGGCAGTGGCACAAATATAACTAACAAACACATCCAGACATGTAGCCACCACTACAACACCAACACACAGTGAAGACCACTGAAAGAAAGGAATTCTGTGTATGCTGGGCAAGTCAGTGTAGCCAATAGCATCATGGGAGTCGTAGTCACAGATATTGCTCACCCCCACAACTGTCCCATCAACACCACCCTGAACCATGCGCACATCACAGGGAGTGGAAAACAACTGACAAGATGGCTGACACTGGCAACTGCTGTGGGGAGCACAAGGCCCCGCTGGCAACTGTGCAACAACCAACAGCAGGACACCACTGACTGACATCTTGAAAGACAACTTTCACTCCCTGCAATGCAAGCACAGTCCATGGTGGGATATCTGGCTGGGTGGGAAGGAGGACTCACAGCACCGACCACAGTCACCAGCAGCTTTTCACACACCCCCCTTAACACAAACTCCACACAACTCACCTGGGAGAATGCATTGCCTCACACCCCAATAAAATATCCCACAAAGAACCACAACACTGGGTCATGCAGAGTGAAGCACAAGGACACACATGGGACCTGTAGCAGAACTAACCCCAGGATTACACTGTCAGCCATCTTGTCAGCACAGGCACACAACCCCACAGGGAAGCAGAGTCAAAGGGAAGGAAGCATGGGCATGCTGGGAAGGGGGGTGGAGGCAATAGCATGATGGGAGTCGTACTCACAGACATAGCTCACCCCCACAACTGTCCCATCAACACCACCCTGAACCATGCTCACATCACAGGGAGTGGAAAACAACTGACAAGATGGCTGACACTGGCAACTGCTGTGGGGAGCACAAGGCCCCGCTGGCAACTGTGCAACAACCAACAGCAGGACACCACTGACTGACATCTTGAAAGACAACTTTCACTCCCTGCAATGCAAGCACAGTCCATGGTGGGATATCTGGCTGGGTGGGAAGGAGGACTCAGAGCACCGACCACAGTCACCAGCAGCTTTTCACCCCCCCCCCCCTTAACACAAACTCCACACAACTCACCTGGGAGAATGCATTGCCTCACACCCCAATAATATATCCCACAAAGAACCACAACACTGGGTCATGCAGAGTGAAGCACAAGGACACACATGGGACCTGTAGCAGAACTAACCCCAGGATTACACTGTCAGCCATCTTGTCAGCACAGGCACACAACCCCACAGGGAAGCAGAGTCAGAGGGAAGGAAGCATGGGCATGCTGGGAAGGGGGGTGGAGGCAATAGCATGATGGGAGTCGTAGTCACAGACATTGCTCACCCCCACAACTGTCCCATCAACACCACCCTGAACCATGCTCACATCACAGGGAGTGGAAAACAACTGACAAGATGGCTGACACTGGCAACTGCTGTGGGAGCACAAGGCCCCGCTGGCAACTGTGCAACAACCAACAGCAGGACACCACTGACTGACATCTTGAAAGACAACTTTCACTCCCTGCAATGCAAGCACAGTCCATGGTGGGATATCTGGCTGGGTGGGAAGGAGGACTCACAGCACCGACCACAGTCACCAGCAGCTTTTCACCCCCCTTAACACAAACTCCACACAACTCACCTGGGAGAATGCATTGCCTCACACCCCAATAATATATCCCACAAAGAACCACAACACTGGGTCATGCAGAGTGAAGCACAAGGACACACATGGGACCTGTAGCAGAACTAACCCCAGGATTACACTGTCAGCCATCTTGTCAGCACAGGCACACAACCCCACAGGGAAGCAGAGTCAAAGGGAAGGAAGCATGGGCATGCTGGGAAGGGGGTGGAGGCAATAGCATGATGGGAGTCGTAGTCACAGACATAGCTCACCCCCACAACTGTCCCATCAACACCACCATGAACCATGCTCACATCACAGGGAGTGGAAAACAACTGACAAGATGGCTGACACTGGCAACTGCTGTGGGGAGCACAAGGCCCCGCTGGCAACTGTGCAACAACCAACAGCAGGACACCACTGACTGACATCTTGAAAGACAACTTTCACTCCCTGCAATGCAAGCACAGTCCATGGTGGGATAACTGGCTGGGTGGGAAGGAGGGCCGGCTGTCAACCAAATACAACAAATGCAGACCATGTTCACACCCCAACAAATACATAGAAATGCCCAAATAATGCAGGACAATGTGCTACACCAATATCAACCCCTGACTGTGACAATTTAGGACAATGCAATGTACAGGCCCGCACCCAGAGGCACAGTCACAACTGTCAGGTGTGTCAACCATTGATGCCTGCAGAAACATAACATACATTGTGTGTGTCTCCCAATAACAGGTGATGATGGGGACACAGCAGCAGACGCTGAGGAGTCCCAGTCCCAGGCTCAAGAGGATACGGAGCTCACTGGTGTCGAACAGCCTCTGCCCTCCTCGGATGAAGAAGACCAACCTGGCACCTCCGGTGCAAGTCATCATGCAGCACCAGCAGGACCACCAGCTGCAGCACCAGCAGGACCACCAGCTGCACCCCCTGCACCCACCCCTCCAACGACTGTCACCACAAATACCATCCCTGCCGACATGGACAGAACAAGGAGCACCACCAGCACAGGGACCCTGGACCAACGTGGGGCCATGGACACCAACACCACCAACAACCCCCAAGGGGGACCAGGGTCATCTGTGCGTGACACTGCACGCACTGCACATGTCGGAAGGGGTGGTGGGAGGGGTGGGAGACAGAGGTCGCTGCTTGCAGAGGTGTCTGGTGTGCATGATGACCCACAACTGGCACGCATAGCCGATACATACCAGTCCAGCACCGGAGATCTCAGCCAGGTAGTGGGGCTCCTCAGGGACATCAAAGAGCAGCAGGCTGCCCATCATGCCCCCTTGGACTCACACATGTTGCGCATGGAGTCCAAGTGGGACACACTGCAAGAGATGACGGCGGTGCATAGGGACATATTACAATGCCTCCGCCAGATGACCAGCAACCAGTCTACACCTCCCTGTGTGCCAACAACATCTGGTGCTGAAACAACTGCAAGTGCCACAGGGAGGGAGGATGACTCTGGCCGAGAGTCCCCTGCACCGCAGCAGCTTGCACTTGAGGGGCCCCCCCCAAAGAAGAGGGGTCGTCCGAGGAGGGGCAAGTGAGAGGCCGATGGCCATGTGCAACCCCCACGAAGCCTGAACCTGTTCTGGATGATCACCTTTGTGCGCAAACTGTTCACCCTGTTGACGGCAACACAACTCCCACACATGACATGGGGAGTACAAGTTGGACCAATGTCTCAGACAACTGTGGCCCCGATACTGGGGATTTTAGCTACCAGGACTTCCAATTCATCTAGGAACTTCTGATTGCAATATAAATGTACAGCACTAATCATCCTGTGCACTATTCACACAAATGTATCACAATAAACACACTAATACACCATACTTGCCTCTGTTGTGATTCCAACGTGGGTGCTGTCATGGGGATGATGATCTGCAAAATTACACTGTGTATGCGAACTGCAACAGCAAGTACAACACAGGCATGTGAGTAATGGCAACGTGACACATATGAGGGAGACACACCACCAGGGCTACACAACACATACACACCTAGGCCATCTGACTCATTGCCTACACTGATGTTGCCAGGAAAGACGGTGCAATGCACAGACACCACACCTATTCCCAGTTGTAGTCAAGTAGCCCACAGGTGCAGTAAGCAAATGGCAGTCAAATGTGTGACCACAGACAACGCACATCACAAAGTGAAGCACAGGTTTATTACACAGTTGCAACATGTCGTAACCACTACAGATGCAAGGTAATCCCACCTGGCAGGGGGCACACAGTCAACAACTGTAGAAGGAAGGAAGTCCATGGGTGTGGCGCACATCACCTGTAGGGACACGACAGCTACCACCCTGGAAGTACAATCACGTCGTCGGTGGACACAGTTGACAAAACGAATCTGAAAGTACCCTGTGAAGGACAGAAATGACACACAGTCAAAAGCAATGAAGAACAGGACAGAACAGCAACACTCATGCACAATACATGTTACAAGATACCCACCCAGAACCAAGTTAGCATGTCAACACTGTTGGGGAGTACAGACTACCTGTAAGCACACATCGCTACACACATCCAGTCAAGTAGCCCATGGACACACTCTAACAGCACCAGAGCACCACCTACACATATCATGCTAACTCACATCATTGACATGACACCTCAGGATACTCACATTCAGCTAAAGAAGTTGGTGATGAGCTGTGTGCGGACATCACCATCATCATCATCATCACTGGCATCGTGGTCCAGGCCAGGATCCTCCACAGGTGGCGGATGTTGGTCATTGTCATCCTGGATGAGAGGCAACTCCTTCCGCACTGCCAGGTTGTGGAGCATGCAGCAGACGATGATAATCTTGCACACCTTTGCTGGGGCATATGGGAGGGACCCTCCTGTCTTGTCCAGGCAGCGGAAGCGGCTCTTCAGTAGACCAAATGTCCACTCAATCACTCTCCTGGTCCGACCATGTGCCTCATTGTAGCACATCTGGGCTGGTGTCACAGGGTTCCTGAGGGGTGTAAGCAACCACAGCATGTTGGGGTATCCCGAGTCACCTACGGACAGACAAGTGCACATTAGCTGACTTTGAAAAGTGGGCGGAATACTACAGATCAGATCACACACAATGGCACAAAGTCAGTACACACCGACAAGCCAGGCACGCTGGTTCTGCATCTGTGCCATCATCCTGGGGATGCGACTACTCCTCATCACGAAGGCATCGTGTGCTGAACCAGGGAAACGGGCACACACGTGTGAGATGGTCATATCTGCAAGACACACCACCAGTGCATTGACCGAGTGGTAGTGTTTGCGGTTCCTGTATGCCTGTTCATGTGCCTGTGGAGGTACCAAAGCCACATGTGTCCCATCAATAGAGTCAATGACATGCGGCATCCTCCCCAGGGCATAGAAGTCACTCTTCACGTCAGTGAGTCGTTGCAGTCTAGGGAAATAGATGTACCGGTTCAGGTATAGCAACATTGCCTCCAAAACATCGCGTAGCACACGGCTGAACATGGTCTGTGACATCCCACCAGCAGTCGCCACAGTGTGTTGAAAGGTACCGGTGGCAAAGAAGTGTAGGGCTGCCATCACCTTCACCTTGGGGGTCAGCGCTGCAGGATACGGCCGGCCAGGCTGCAAATGTGGGGCCAACTGCACTGCCAAATCCTCAATCAGCTGCCTGGTGAAGCGGTACCGTCGGATGCTGTCCCGTTCCACCATCGTTGCCAGGTCTGGGAATGGTCTATGGACAGCAGGAGCCCTGCAGTGCAGAGGAGAAGAAAGCAAGATTGTCAGTCACCCCACATATGCGGCATTGAACACACTCAATATCACATCATACATCATTATGAGGCACAACTACATGAAGTGTGCAGTTCCGTAAGGACATGTATGGTACATACATGGCCAACATCTGTCATCACGGTTCAACAAGTGGCATCAATTAGTCCCAGGTTGGCCCATTGGATATCATGAGGCCGTGTCACAGTTCCCATCTCCTGCTGCCATGTTACAAACACCCCCCACAGTGACATGTGAGGACAGATGTACCCCAGGCATCACAGCTCAACAACAGGTACATTCCCAGGGACCCTGTATTGCCACATGGACACTGGCATTACATGGAGTATCATGTATACACCACTGCAAAACAACCATGACCCCCACAGGTAGTGGTTCCACTTGCCTCTGCAGGACAGACATGGACGTCTGTGACACACACACGCACAACATCAAAGTCGAAGCACAAACAACGTGGATGTGGAGACTGTCTCCCATTGTGCACATGAAATCAGAGACATTGTAAACACTACATGCACACAGACTGTGGAGGACCATCACTATTGTGCCACTGGGTCACCCTGGCTCAAACATACCGTCCCACATGGGACTCACGGGGTATGTGACATGATATACACATACACCACCGTGAAATGTGACCATGGCACATGCTCAGATATGACCAGTTGCACATCACAGTGGTCATGTACACGTAACACCCAGGATCCTGTCCCCATGAACACGTGCACAGTCTGGGGGTGGCTGCCCCCAGGTGACACCCACAGGACAACATGTACACCAACATACACACAATAGGAAATGCAGCCTTACATGCCTTATGATACAGTTTGGACAGGCTTTGGTGTTGTAGGTGTGCCCCTCACTCCCTGGGAGCTATTTGTGGCTGGCATATGTTCATCTGAGTCAGGCAGGGTGACATATGCCAGTCACTTGTACAGGGATGCGTTGAACAGCAATGGACCTATCGGTGCACCCGGCCGGCCCATTGCATTCAATGTGTGCGGGTACGCGTTGTACCCCTGTACGCGTTGAACAGCAATGGACCGATCGGTGCACCCGGCCGGCCCATTGCATTCAATGTGTGCGGGTACGCGTTGTACCCCTGTACGCGTTGAACAGCAATGGACCGATCGGTGCACCCGGCCGGCCCATTGCATTCAATGTGTGCGGGTATGCGTTGTACCCCTGTACGCGTTGAACAGCAATGGACCGATCGGTGCACCCGGCCGGCCCATTGCATTCAATGTGTGCGGGCACGCGTTGTACCCCTGTACGCGTTGAACAGCAATGGACCGATCGGTGCACCCGGCCGGCCCATTGCATTCAATGTGCGCGGTACGCGTTGTACCCCTGTACGCGTTGAACAGCAATGGACCGATCGGTGCACCCGGCCGGCCCATTGCATTCAATGTGTGCGGGTACGCGTTGTACCCCTGTCGGTGTTGAACAGCAATGGACCGATCGATGCACCCGGCCGGCCCATTACATTCAATGTGTGCGGGTACGCGTTGTACCCCTGTACGCGTTGAACAGCAATGGACCGATCGGTGCACCCGGCCGGCCCATTGCATTCAATGTGTACGGGTACGCGTTGTACCTCTGTACGCGTTGAACAGCAATGGACCGATCGGTGCACCCGGCTGGCCCATTGCATTCAATGTGTCGGGTACGCGTTGTACCCCTGTACGCGTTGAACAGCAATGGACCGATCGGTGCACCCGGCCGGCCCATTGCATTCAATGTGTGCGGGTACGCGTTGTACCCCTGTACGCGTTGAACAGCAATGGACCGATCGGTGCGCACCCATTGTCAATGGCCTAGCCTGGCAACGGACGCGTTTTAAAAATTCGAACGAGTCGGTTGATGTAAATTCAGTTGGTCACCCACAACAATGTTGCAAAATCATGTATGTCATGAAGTTGAAGATTTGAAGGATGCTGTGGGCGTGTATTGGTGCTGCTATTCCATGGATTGGCCAGATTCAGAAGATGGAAACGACTTGGACCTATCACTTTGGACACATGGGACAGTATCTGCCTCTGCAGCACACATATATTGCTGGCTGTTCCCCTGAGAGCTCACTTGCCTGCACTACATGCTCCAGGATGACATCTGCCACTGCACTGCTGCTGTCTCTGCCCCCTCTGGACCCTGCAATGGCACGTACTGTGGAGAGAGCCCCAGCCTTCAGCCTTGAGGAGAACCAGGCCCTGCTGGACAGCCTACTTCCACAGTACAGCAAGCTGTATGAGACACCAGGGGAGCAGGTGAGTGTTCTGTGCACTGCCTTTCTGAATGTGCATGTTGTCTGACTAGCAAGGCTGAAAGTCTGCACGCCACTGGCTAGCAGGCTCACTGAGTAGTTGTCACCCCCCATAGTGTGTAGTGACATGCACTGGACAGGTATGGTGCAGTGACAGTGCATTTGAACAAGGTTTTACTTCCCAGGCAATGATACCATGTAGTGACTTCTGGCATACTGTCCATGGGCAGCGTTGCACTGCCTGTGTACATCATGTGCCCCTGTGATTAAGACATGTATATACAACTGTGTCATGCACGGATATGTTGCATGTGTAGTAATGGCCTTTTCACTTTGTCATCCTCACAGGTTAATGCCCATCGGAAGCAGGAGATCTGGAAGGACATCGTCCGGGCTGTCCGGTCCGTGGGGGTCTACAAGCGCCGGATCCGCAACTGCCAGAAGAGGTGGCAGGACCTTCGGGGCTGGACCCGGAGGATTGCACGGGTCCAGCTGAAGCTGTCGCCTCCTCGCAGGAGGGGCGGAACACGGACCCTGACCCCCACATGCTCCAGATCCTGGCGGTGGTGTTTCCAGACCTGGATGGGCAGCTGAAGGCCAGACAGCAGCAAGGAGGGGGTGAGTCAAAGACTGCACTGTGAACTCTGTATTACATGCTATGTGCCCTCCTCTGGCCTGGTTAAACTGCCACAGTACAGCAGTCATGTTGTCCAGGAGCCATGTCCCTCTATTGTGCACTGCCCACTCCTCATCTGATACCCAGGTGTGGCCCTTACAGTCAGGGAATTGTGTCACTTGGGACTGTGTCCTTGCAGTTTGCTTCACTCAAGGTGGGGGACAGCATCTGTTTCCCTAACTCTGTTGTGGGCATCATGGGTGGGTCCATTGTTCACACAATGCCTGTGTTCGGACATGTAATCTGCGTGTTGCTTTGATATGCGGTCCACTTGCTGAGCTGAGCCACCACATGTGCCTGGAGTATCTGGCACACACACATGCAGCGGGTGGGAACAATGTTTGGGCCCCAGGAGTGTGCAGATTACGTGTGTCACACATACATAGCCAGCTATCCACTGTCCAGGGCTCATCCCTCATTCATGTGGGGCAGGACAGTCATGCCTACTCCAGCCCATCCAATACACCTGTACTCCCACTCCCGTGTATCAGCTGACACGTTGTGCGCAGTGATTTGACCCCTCAGGTGTCTGCCTCTGTGTCAGTGTGCTGTGGATTTGTTGCCAGGACTGCTGGCGTGTTTCTCGGTTGGGGCTCAGCATGCCACTGGAGATGTGACCATAGGAGACGATACTTGTGTGTCACATAGGTGTTTGATCAGCTGACCGTGCAGACTGGGGTATGCGAATGTGAAGTTCAGGCAGCTGTTTCCCATTCACAGCAGATTGTGAGGGGCTCAGGTTCAGAGGGTAGTGTCACAGGTCTCCCATATGTCCAATCGGTATGACCTGGACAGATGAGGGTTCAGATGATGTGTTGTGTGGGGGATGTACATGTGCACTTGTGCAGCTCCAGGACTTGCATTCCCCATGACCTACTATTGTGACACAGTGCAGAGTGTTGTTGTCTGGCTGCTAAGTCATACATCACTGAGACAGTGATGTATGACTTAGCAGTCATGCCTCTGCCATGGCATGTGTCTACTTATTGGTGACCCTGCAGGGGAGTGACATGTGCTACATGCACACCATTGTGGCAATGGCTATCAGGACATGGGTGCATCATGGTGTCTGTCGCTGGTATGCATCACATGCATTTCCTATTTGACTCTGGGCATCCCTTTCATCCGGAAACCTGTACTGACTCAGTGGCAAGAGTTGTGATGTGTGCATGTCCACATGCTACACCGTGTCCTCTGCACTGTCCAACTACTGTGTAGGTGGTGCATGTGTCCACACTGGGGTGTTGCTATCCAACAGACACCAGACAGATGGGTGCAAGGCCATGTGGGATGTGAGTGCCATGGTTGGCATCAGACTGACAATTGGCTTCTCCTGTTCAGTTAGGGCACTTTTAGCAATGTTCACCTAATGATGCCAGGGCTTGCTCTGTAATGTGCTGTGCTCACAGTGGTGTGTGCGTTCGGTGCAGGTGACTGATGTCTGTCTGTTTCCCCATTGATTGCAGATACATCCACGGCCACAGAAGGGGACAGCTCCACGGACCAGGAGGAGCCGGAGAGCCAGACTGGGTCAGCAGCCGAGGAGTGGTCGGAGGGACCCAGTGGCACGGAGGGCGAGGGGTGCCACACCGAGGAGTCCTCAGCAGCATCCACCTCAGCTGAGGACCACAGCGGCTCGGAGGATGACTCCCTTATGGAGGCGGGTGTCAGCAGCCACCACACCCCAGCTAGTGTTGCTGTCCCCGCCACCACCAGCACCACCACCGCCCTCCCATCGGCTCCCATTCCCCAGGTCCGTGGAGGCTCCCATGTTCGGGAGCATGTCTCCTTCGGGCCAGGCACCGCACCCCCTGCCCCTGTGTCCCCTGCTGCCCTGAGTGAGGAGTCTGTGTACCTCCTTCGCCAGCTCCATGTAGGGCAGACAGCCATGCTGACTGTCCTCCATGCACACACCGCTCTGTTGACTCAGCTGGTGTCGTTCATGGAGGGCATCTCATCGGGCATGTCTGACCTACAGAGGGGCAATAGGTCCATGGACTCCTCCCTGACGGCAGCATTGTCCCTCCTCAGACAGTCCCTCACCCCTCCTGCCTCTGCTCCATCCACACTCCCCAGCACCTTACCCGTCCCAAGCACACACACACCGGCACAGGCACACACCAGCACACACCCGTCCAGCACACAGACACACACGCCACAAACAAAACGCACACGCACGCACAGTCAGGGGACTGAAACCAGACTCACAGGGGATGGTGCCCTGGAACACACACACGCATCCACAAGCACTGCGCAGTCCTCAGTTGCCTCTCCCTCCAAAGCACCCTCCCTTGCCTCACCTGCAACACCAAAGTCACAGCGGCTCTTCCTCTGTGACCTCGGCCTCATCCCCTATGATCCAGCTGCTCCAGCATCCAGGGGGAAGAGGAAGCCCACCCACATGGGGCAGAGTGCCCCTCGCCCCCGGACACCCTCCCCCAGGCGCAGACAAACTGACGCCCCCACCCGCAAGTCCCCCCGGAGTCGTAAGAGCAAGACCCCGCCGCCGCCCTGCAGCTCAGGCACCAGGTCTCTTTCCTCCATCCCTCAGGCCCCCACTCCACAGGTGCCCCCACCACACCCTGCCCCAGGTTCCCCCACCCACAGATATACCATCCCCAAGAGGACCAGGCCTTCTCCCCCTGCCACTTGCTCTCCCGGCACCACCCCCCCGCTGCGCTTGTCTGTGCCACTGATGTGGTGAGGGTGTCCTCCCCCTCTGTCCAGCCCACCTTGCCTGTTCCCCATTCTCCTCCCCTGGAGGTAGGCACTGCAGTGGAGTCCACTACCACCCTGTCTGACTTGGGCACTGCAGTGGCGGACCTGTCCACTCCATCTGAGCCATGCCCCCCAGTTGTGCCGGCACACACCATGTCAGACACCTCCACTGCAGTTGTCAGTGGCTCTCCAGCACCCACCACCCCTTCCCTGCCTCCTCCTGGTGAGCCCTGATCCTGTCCCTGCGGTGCCTGGCCTGCCCTCCCGGTTGCCCCTCTTAGTGGATTGTCCCTGGTTTTGTGCACTGCAGGCATGCGTAGGGTGACATCTGCCACTGTCACCCTGTATTGACTTACTTGATGGACTGGCCATTGGCCTTTGTATGAGCATTACTGTTCTCTGAGTTTTTGGACACACATATGCTGAATAAAGCAACTTTCTGTTATCTAATGCTATTACTTCTGATGTACATGATGTTGATGATGCTGACCATGCCCTTGCAGCAGGGATGATGATCTTTGGTCTCATGAAAATGAAGTGTCACTGGGCAGGGCCCCATGTGGTCCAGAGGGACAGTGTCCTATCCTGTGGTGTATCCATGTCATCCTTAACAGCATCTGTGGGTGTCATGTTTACAATATTTGGCAATGGAATTTCCTAGTTACATTAGCAATGTCACATCTGTGGCTTCCATCCCTGCACATCTGTAGTGCTTGCCATTGTTCAATTCGTCTACTTCCCTGACCGTGTGGCCATCTCCACTGGACATGCAGGTTTGGGCATCAATGGGGAAGGACTCATCTGTGTTGTCAGTGCAACTTGCTGTACATGTGTGTTGGAACTGTGCTGATGATTTTGGTGACACTCCCATGACCAGGCTGATGTGTTGGGAGCCTTGATTTGGTGCTAATTGTTTACTGTGTGACAAAGTGTTGTGCTGACATGATGGAGCCCTACTGATGCGACATATGGCACAGCTTTCCTCACACAGGAGTGGAGTCCCCTCATTACAGTGTGTGCTCCTGTGACATTGCCTGCGCCCAAGGTGTGTGTTGTATGAGCATGTCTGTGTGTTCACTTCCATTTTGCTGTGCGTGCTGGGATCCCTAGTGATGTTCCTGTTTGTGATGCTTGCTGAGTTGAGCTATGTTCCCCCAAAGTCTTCTCCCTGGGTTCTCTGTGATGTGGGTGCATGGCACATTACTGGTCATCAGGGTGTCACCCATAGGTGTGTTTGCTGTCAGGGCTGAGTTTGTGGGCAGGCGCTGATGGGTCACAGTTAGGATTCCCCTTAGCACTTGTTGTTTACTCCTGTAATGTGATTTCCGGTTTGTGTTAGCTTTCATTGTCTGTGACACGTTGTGTGTGTGACTGCTGACACTCCTCAGGGTCAGGGCTGCAATGTTGGTAGTTGTCCATGTGTGTTCTTTGTGGGTGACCTTGGCTTCTTCATTGGTGTGTGACTGTGGCTGGGATCCCATTGTTATTTGTGGTGTTGCCGTCATGTCCATGTACAGCGTAGTGTGCAGTGTGTCAGACATTTAGGAGTCTTGTTGAGGGGCCATGTGTGCTGTGTTTCTGCAACTTGCTTCCCACCCACCCCCCTGGGATTGTCATGGGTGCATGTGCAATGTCACCTGTGCATGTGAGCTTCACTGCAGCACATTGTTGGTGGTCGAGGTGTGTGTTGTTGAGTGTGTGCAGATGAGAGTTGTTGCCCGGCAAGACCCCTGCCTCCATGTTGTCTTTGGCTTACTGGCCATGCTGATTGATTTGTGCTTGTGTGGGTGTGCTGGTAATTCTTTGCTCAGGATACATGACTGTGATTCACAGTGTGAACGACATCTGGCTTTGTCATCACAGTGGGATTGTAATGCAGCCCAGGGTCACCACATTGTGTGGGCCCTGGGGGTGGTGCTGTGGTGCCTCGGTGTCTTACTGTGTGGGTTGCTGTTCCTACATGCTTGTGTGACATGTGTGATTTGTGCTCCCTCTCATCTGACAATGCCTGATTGCCCACATAGGGGAATTGGATCCCTGAATTACCTTTGTGTGGCACTGTATGCACATCTGTGTGTTTGGTCTTCAGGCCTCCTCATGTGTTGTGTGGTTGCCTGGGGACACTGGTCCCCCCCCCTCACCTTTTGTATTTTGATGTGCAGTGTGTGTCTGCCTGTTTGTGTTTGTGCATCAGCGCCACTGCATTGGCATATTTATGGTGTGCCATTATCTGTATGTTGTTTGGTGTGTTTGCCCTGCTGTCCCTGGGACTCCTAGGTCATCAGTCAGCACAATGATCATTGTTTGTGTGTCCCATTGCTGCCATGGTATGGTATCTGTTCACCTGCCATCTACAGTCTACACAGGGTATCTGCATTGGTGTGTCCATTGGTGCAAATATGTGGGTCTGCATTGTGATGGTCACTTCTGTCATTGTGTCATTGATGTATGTTGACGGTGTCAGACACCATGGGTGATGTTTGTATGCAGCTGGCCAGAGGTATGTCTTATTTGCACTGCACTGTTTGCCTCCCCAAATCTATGTTGCAATGGGACACCTGCACTACTTTGCCACAGTTGTGTTTGTTGTTCTGTGACCAGGAATTGTCCATGCAGTTTGCCAGTTGCAGCTTCTACTTTGTTCACACTTACATTTTGGTCACTGTGATGATGGGGGTTTGGACCCCATTGCCACAATGGTCAAGATGTGCTTCAGCTCAGGACCCCACACTTACATTTTGGTCACTGTGATGATGGGGGTTTGGACCCCATTGCCACAATGGTCAAGATGTGCTTCAGCTCAGGACCCCACACTTACATTTTGGTCACTGTGATGATGGGGGTTTGGACCCCATTGCCACAATGGTCAAGATGTGCTTCAGCTCAGGACCCCACACTTACATTTTGGTCACTGTGATGATGGGGGTTTGGACCCCATTGCCACAATGGTCATGGCCTGCTTGCATTGTGGGTGCCACACACATTTGTGTGTGGCACATGTGATAGGGTGTCACATTGTATGTTGATGATCATGTTCTGTGTCGTAGGCATTTGACACAGTCTACACACGCTTGTCATGGTGTTGGGGGATGTCTTAATGTTGCATTCTTTATGTTGGTGTGTGCTTGTTGCGACATGTATTAGCCATCCTGTGAGTGGAGATGTAGTTAGTGGTAGGCATCCAGCCCCCCCTGGGTGAGGGTGGTAGTAGTGGTAGGCATCCAGCCCCCCCTGGGTAAGGGTGGTAGTAGTGGTAGGCATCTGGCACCCCTGGCTAAAGGTGGTAGTAGTGGTAGGCATCCAGCCCCCCTGGGTAAGGGTGGTAGTAGTGGTAGGCATCCAGCCCCCCTGGGTGAGGGTGGTAGTAGTGGTAGGCATCCAGCCCCCCTGGGTAAGGGTGGTAGTAGTGGTAGGCATCCAGCCCCCCTGGGTGAGGGTGGTAGTAGTGGTAGGCATCCAGCCCCCCTGGGTGAGGGTGGTAGTAGTGGTAGGCATCCAGCCCCCTGGGTAAGGGTGGTAGTAGTGGTAGGCATCCAGCCCCCTGGGTAAGGGTGGTAGTAGTGGTAGGCATCCAGCCCCCTGACTAAGGGTGGTAGTAGTGGTAGGCATCTGGCACCCCCTGGGTAAGGGTGGTAGTAGTGGTAGGCATCCAGCCCCCCTGGGTGAGGGTGGTAGTAGTGGTAGGCATCCAGCCCCCTGGGTAAGGGTGGTAGTAGTGGTAGGCATCTGGCACCCCTGGGTAAGGGTGGTAGTAGTGGTAGGCATCCAGCCCCCCCTGGGTGAGGGTGGTAGTAGTGGTAGGCATCTGGCACCCCCTGGGTAAGGGTGGTAGTAGTGGTAGGCATCCAGCCCCCCCTGGGTAAGGGTGGTAGTAGTGGTAGGCATCCGGCCCCCCCTGGCTAAGGGTGGTAGTAGTGGTAGGCATCCAGCCCCCCCTAGGTAAGGGTGGTAGTAGTGGTAGGCATCTGGCACCCCTGGGTAAGGGTGGTAGTAGTGGTAGGCATCCAGCCCCCCTTGGGTAAGGGTGGTAGTAGTGGTAGGCATCTGGCACCCCTGGGTAAGGGTGGTAGTAGTGTTAGGCATCCAGCCCCCCCTGGGTAAGGGTGGTTGTAGTGGTAGGCATCCAGCCCCCCCTGGGTAAGGGTGGTAGTAGTGGTAGGCATCCAGCCCCCCTGGCTAAGGGTGGTAGTAGTGGTAGGCATCTGGCACCCTCTGGGTAAGGGTGGTAGTAGTGGTAGGCATCCAGCCCCCCCTGGGTGAGGGTGGTAGTAGTGGTAGGCATCCAGCCCCCCCTGGGTAAGGGTGGTAGTAGTGGTAGGCATCCAGCCCCCCTGGGTAAGGGTGGTAGTAGTGGTAGGCATCTGGCACCCCTGGGTAAGGGTGGTAGTAGTGGTAGGCATCTGGCACCCCCTGGCTAAGGGTGGTAGTAGTGGTAGGCATCCAGCCCCCCTGGGTAAGGGTGGTAGTAGTGGTAGGCATCTGGCACCCCTGGGTAAGGGTGGTAGTAGTGGTAGGCATCCAGCCCCCCTGGGTGAGGGTGGTAGTAGTGGTAGGCATCCAGCCCCCCCTGGGTAAGGGTGGTAGTAGTGGTAGGCATCCAGCCCCCCCCTGGGTAAGGGTGGTAGTAGTGGTAGGCATCCAGCCCCCCTGACTAAGGGTGGTAGTAGTGGTAGGCATCTGGCACCCCCTGGCTAAGGGTGGTAGTAGTGGTAGGCATCCAGCCCCCCTGGGTGAGGGTGGTAGTAGTGGTAGGCATCTGGCACCCCTGGGTAAAGGTGGTAGTAGTGGTAGGCATCCAGCCCCCCTGGGTAAGGGTGGTAGTAGTGGTAGGCATCCAGCCCCCCCTGGGTAAGGGTGGTAGTAGTGGTAGGCATCCAGCCCCCCCTTGGTAAGGGTAGTAGTAGTGGTAGGCATCCAGCCCCCTGGCTAAGGGTGGTAGTAGTGGTAGGCATCTGGCACCCCTGGGTAAGGGTGGTAGTAGTGGTAGGCATCCAGCCCCCTGGGTGAGGGTGGTAGTAGTGGTAGGCATCCAGCCCCCTGGGTAAGGGTGGTATTAATGGTAGACATCCAGCCCCCCTGGGTAAGGGTGGTAGTAGTGGTAGGCATCCTGCCCCCCCTGGGTAAGGGTGGTAGGCATCCAGCCCCCCCTGGGTAAGGGTGGTAGTAGTGGTAGGCATCCAGCCCCCCCTGGGTAGGGGTGGTAGTGGTGGTGCGCATCCCGCCCCTATGGTGCTGCTGTTGCTGGTGTAAGTAAATTCTGCATCCCTCTTTGTGTGTGTGATGTGTCGTGTACGTGTTGTATGTTTTTGTGGTTGGTGTCTGACTTACCTTCTGCGCCGTACGCGTCCGTGCCTGTTCCGGTAGTAAATGTAGAATATTGGTAGGATCGGAGCGAAGGGATTCATGGGTGGTACGTCTCGTTCGTCTTTGTCGTTGCTTCGCCTCGTCCTCGTCGCTGGCGTGTTCGCCTCGTAGCCGTGGATCGTGTTGTGGCGCGAATCGGAGCTTATGTGCGCCTCTCCCGGAAGCTTTGACGTGCCGGACGTAGCGACGGGTTCGGCGCGTACGGAAGGCGCATCGTACTTGGCCGGCCAGACGGGGCTGCATTTTCCCTTCCGTGCGACTCGATTCGGCGTTTCCGGATTCGCCTCGGTCGGAGAACAGGACCTGTATTGGATGAGTACGACTGGGCCGGATTCTATGCTGTTGTGCGCATCGTACTTGCTCGTTCGGAATGATGTGCGGATCGGTCGGGAAACAGGCATTCGCATGGCTTTTTTCCCGACCGAATGGTATTGGGTGCGCCTCCGACCGAGATCGGAATCGGCCCCAAAGGGGTCGATTCCGATTCGGGCCGGAAAAAGCACCGACCGACTCGGAGCCGGTATTAATTCCGACCGATACGTACCTGTGGTGCCCGACCCGCCAAGTACGATGCAAAGCGTGCAAAATCCGACCGACACGTAGGGAACCCAAGCCGAACGACCGAGCCGCCCGGAAAACAGCAATCCGGCTGGAAAAACACGCAAATCGAACCGACCGACACGCACCCGGAACAAATCCGACCGAAACGTAACCGCTAACTCCAACCCGCCAAGTACGATGCAAGGCGCGAAAAACACGACCGAGTCGCACGGAGGACAAGCCGTACGACCGACACGCATACAAAACTGCGAGCCGAAGTAACACAAAACACCGCGACCGACGCGTACGCAGCATAGAAAATAGCACAAACACAGCGTGAACGAAACGGAGAAGACCGTACGAGACAACTGCAGGGTCCGACTCGGTCACAAGAACGTTTCCAACATGCACAGAAAGTACTAAGGGAAAATACACAAAAAAAGGCCAAACAAGCAATTACAAAGCCAATAAATACTGGGGGGGGGTGGGGACAGAGAACAAAGACACACCCATAACTCCACCCATATAAAGGACACAAATCCCAACCATGATCCTTTGCAAATCCAATTCACCTGCCAGCACTGAACAGACAGCAACCACACACCCACAGCTCATCCCTCACACAAGCCACACACCATCAGCACACCAACAAATAGCTACCTCACATACACCCAGCAAAACACACACTCACACACCTTCACCTGCACACCAACACACACATCACTCACCATCACCACCCATCACCATGCCCCCAAAGAAGAATCACAAGTTCCTAGATAGTGAATTGGAAGTCATGGTAGACGAGATCCTCAGGGTAGAGCCACAGCTGTTTGGCGCACTGGTCCAACAGACACCCATCGCCCAGAAAACAAAGATGTGGGAGAGGATCATCAACAGGGTGAACGCACAATCACCATGTCTGCGCACAAAGACTGACATCCAGAACAGGTGGTATAACGTGCGCAGGAGGGTACGGGAGCTGCTGAAGAAGGACTACCTCCTGAGCAAACACACCGGCAGTGGCCCTCCTGCCAAGCCAGTATACCTCAGGCCCTGGGAGGAGAAGGTGCGGGCCATCCTACCGCCAGTGAGCGTCTATGGACTAGAAAACATCCCAGAGCCTGGTGAGTACACAACAAATGTACACAATATTCTGCCACAATACACACACACATCACTGTCAAGGGGAGAGTCAAACCATGCACTCTTAGCAATTACACAGCAACCAGAACAGAATCATCCCAAAATGTGTATGTCAGTCAGATAAACACAACACATGCCATCTCAAAGTTACATTTAACCGTGTCATCACATGTACAAACACAACTACAACTACAGCTAGGCAGTGGCACAAATATAACTAACAAACACATCCAGACATGTAGCCACCACTACAACACCAACACACAGTGAAGACCACTGAAAGAAAGGAATTCTGTGTATGCTGGGCAAGTCAGTGTAGCCAATAGCATCATGGGAGTCGAATTCACAGATATTGCTCACCCCCACAACTGTCCCATCAACACCACCCTGAACCATGCGCACATCACAGGGAGTTGAAAACAACTGACAAGATGGCTGACACTGGCAACTGCTGTGGGGAGCACAAGGCCCCGCTGGCAACTGTGCAACAACCAACAGCAGGACACCACTGACTGACATCTTGAAAGACAACTTTCACTCCCTGCAATGCAAGCACAGTCCATGGTGGGATATCTGGCTGGGTGGGAAGGAGGACTCACAGCACCGACCACAGTCACCAGCAGCTTTTCACCCCCCCCCCTTAACACAAACTCCACACAACTCACCTGGGAGAATGCATTGCCTCACACCCCAATAATATATCCCACAAAGAACCACAACACTGGGTAATGCAGAGTGAAGCACAAGGACACACATGGGACCTGTAGCAGAACTAACCCCAGGATTACACTGTCAGCCATCTTGTCAGCACAGGCACACAACCCCACAGGGAAGCAGAGTCAAAGGGAAGGAAGCATGGGCATGCTGGGAAGGGGGGTGGAGGCAATAGCATGATGGGAGTCGTAGTCACAGACATAGCTCACCCCGACAACTGTCCCATCAACACCACCCTGAACCATGCTCACATCACAGGGAGTGGAAAACAACTGACAAGATGGCTGACACTGGCAACTGCTGTGGGGAGCACAAGGCCCCGCTGGCAACTGTGCAACAACCAACAGCAGGACACCACTGACTGACATCTTGAAAGACAACTTTCACTCCCTGCAATGCAAGCACAGTCCATGGTGGGATATCTGGCTGGGTGGGAAGGAGGACTCACAGCACCGACCACAGTCACCAGCAGCTTTTCACACCCCCCCTTAACACAAACTCCACACAACTCACCTGGGAGAATGCATTGCCTCACACCCCAATAATATATCCCACAAAGAACCACAACACTGGGTCATGCAGAGTGAAGCACAAGGACACACATGGGACCTGTAGCAGAACTAACCCCAGGATTACACTGTCAGCCATCTTGTCAGCACAGGCACACAACCCCACAGGGAAGCAGAGTCAAAGGGAAGGAAGCATGGGCATGCTGGGAAGGGGGTGGAGGCAATAGCATGATGGGAGTCGTAGTCACAGACATAGCTCACCCCCACAACTGTCCCATCAACACCACCCTGAACCATGCTCACATCACAGGGAGTGGAAAACAACTGACAAGATGGCTGACACTGGCAACTGCTGTGGGGAGCACAAGGCCCCGCTGGCAACTGTGCAACAACCAACAGCAGGACACCACTGACTGACATCTCGAAAGACAACTTTCACTCCCTGCAATGCAAGCACAGTCCATGGTGGGATAACTGGCTGGGTGGGAAGGAGGGCCGGCTGTCAACCAAATACAACAAATGCAGACCATGTTCACACCCCAACAAATACATAAAAATGCCCAAATAATGCAGGACAATGTGCTACACCAATATCAACCCCTGACTGTGACAACTTAGGACAATGCAATGTACAGGCCCGCACCCAGAGGCACAGTCACAACTGTCAGGTGTGTCAACCATTGATGCCTGCAGAAACATAACATACATTGTGTGTGTCTCCCAATAACAGGTGATGATGGGGACACAGCAGCAGACGCTGAGGAGTCCCAGTCCCAGGCTCAAGAGGATACGGAGCTCACTGTTGTCGAACAGCCTCTTCCCTCCTCGGATGAAGAAGACCAACCTGGCACCTCCGGTGCAAGTCATCATGCAGCACCAGCAGGACCACCAGCTGCAGCACCAGCAGGACCACCAGCTGCACCCCTGCACCCACCCCTCCAACGACTGTCACCACAAATACCATCCCTGCCGACATGGACAGAACAAGGAGCACCACCAGCACAGGGACCCTGGACCAACGTGGGGCCATGGACACCAACACCACCAACAACCCCCAAGGGGGACCAGGGTCATCTGTGCGTGACACTGCACGCACTGCACATGTCGGAAGGGGTGGTGGGAGGGGTGGGAGACAGAGGTCGCTGCTTGCAGAGGTGTCTGGTGTGCATGATGACCCACAACTGGCACGCATAGCCGATGCATACCAGTCCAGCACCGGAGATCTCAGCCAGGTAGTGGGGCTCCTCAGGGACATCAAAGAGCAGCAGGCTGCCCATCATGCCCGCTTGGACTCACACATGTCCCGCGTGGAGTCCAAGTGGGACACACTGCAAGAGATGACGGCGGTGCATAGGGACATATTACAATGCCTCCGCCAGATGACCAGCAACCAGTCTACACCTCCCTGTGTGCCAACAACATCTGGTGCTGAAACAACTGCAAGTGCCACAGGGAGGGAGGATGACTCTGGCCGAGAGTCCCCTGCACCGCAGCAGCCTGCACTTGAGGTCCCCCCCCAAAGAAGAGGGGTCGCCCGAGGAGGGGCAAGTGAGAGGCCGATGGCCATGTGCAACCCCCAGGAAGCCAGAACCTGTTCTGGATGATCACCTTTGTGCGCAAACTGTTCACCCTGTTGACGGTAACACAACTCCCACACATGACATGGGGAGTACAAGTTGGAGCAATGTCTCAGACAACTGTGGCCCCGATACTGGGGATTTTGGCTACGAGGACTTCCAATTCATCTAGGAACTTCTGATTGCAATATAAATGTACAGCACTAACCATCCTGTGCACTATTCACACAAATGTATCACAATAAACACACTAATACACCATACTTGCCTCTGTTGTGATTCCAACGTGGGTGCTGTCATGGGGATGATGATCTGCAAAATTACACTGTGTATGCGAACTGCAACAGCAAGTACAACACAGGCATGTGAGTAATGGCAACGTGACACATATGAGGGAGACACACCACCAGGGCTACACAACACATACACACCTAGGCCATCTGACTCATTGCCTACACTGATGTTGCCAGGAAAGACGGTGCAATGCACAGACACCACACCTATTCCCAGTTGTAGTCAAGTAGCCCACAGGTGCAGTAAGCAAATGGCAGTCAAATGTGTGACCACAGACAACGCACATCACAAAGTGAAGCACAGGTTTATTACACAGTTGCAACATGTCGTAACCACTACAGATGCAAGGTAATCCCACCTGGCAGCGGGCACACAGTCAACAACTGTAGAAGGAAGGAAGTCCATGGGTGTGGCGCACATCACCTGTAGGGACACGACAGCTACCACCCTGGAAGTACAATCACGTCGTCGGTGGACACAGTTGACAAAACAAATCTGAAAGTACCCTGTGAAAGACAGAAATGGCACACAGTCAAAAGCAATGAAGAACAGGACAGAACAGCAACACTCATGCACAATACATGTTACAAGATACCCACCCAGAACCAAGTTAGCATGTCAACACTGTTGGGGAGTACAGACTACCTGTAAGCACACATCGCTACACACATCCAGTCAAGTAGCCCATGGACACACTCTAACAGCACCAGAGCACCACCTACACATATCATGCTAACTCACATCATTGACATGACACCTCAGGATACTCACATTCAGCTAAAGAAGTTGGTGATGAGCTGTGTGCGGACATCACCATCATCATCATCATCACTGGCATCGTGGTCCAGGCCAGGATCCTCCACAGGTGGCGGATGTTGGTCATTGTCATCCTGGATGAGAGGCAACTCCTTCCGCACTGCCAGGTTGTGGAGCATGCAGCAGACGATGATAATCTTGCACACCTTTGCTGGGGCATATGGGAGGGACCCTCCTGTCTTGTCCAGGCAGCGGAAGCGGCTCTTCAGTAGACCAAATGTCCGCTCAATCACTCTCCTGGTCCGACCATGTGCCTCATTGTAGCGCATCTGGGCTGGTGTCACAGGGTTCCTGAGGGGTGTCAGCAACCACGGCCTGTTGGGGTATCCCGAGTCACCTACGGACAGACAAGTGCACATTAGCTGACTTTGAAAAGTGGGCGGAATACTACAGATCAGATCACACACAATGGCACAAAGTCAGTACATACCGACAAGCCAGGCACGCTGGTTCTGCATCTGTGCCATCATCCTGGGGATGCGACTACTCCTCATAACGAAGGCATCGTGTGCTGAACCAGGGAAACGGGCACACACGTGTGAGATGGTCATATCTGCAAGACACACCACCAGTGCATTGACCGAGTGGTAGTGTTTGCGGTTCCTGTATGCCTGTTCATGTGCCTGTGGAGGTACCAAAGCCACATGTGTCCCATCAATGGAGCCAATGACATGCGGCATCCTCCCCAGGGCATAGAAGTCACTCTTCACGTCAGTGAGTCGTTGCAGTCTAGGGAAATAGATGTACTGGTTCAGGTATAGCAACATTGCCTCCAAAACATCGCGTAGCACACGGCTGAACATGGTCTGTGACATCCCACCAGCAGTCGCCACAGTGTGTTGAAAGGTACCGGTGGCAAAGAAGTGTAGGGTTGCCATCACCTTCACCTTGGGGGTCAGCGCTGCAGGATACGGCCGGCCAGGCTGCAAATGTGGGGCCAACTGCACTGCCAAATCCTCAATCAGCTGCCTGGTGAAGCGGTACCGTCGGATGCTGTCCCGTTCCACCATCGTTGCCAGGTCTGGGAATGGTCTATGGACAGCAGGAGCCCTGCAGTGCAGAGGAGAAGAAAGCAAGATTATCAGTCACCCCACATATGCGGCATTGAACACACTCAATATCACATCATACATCATTATGAGGCACAACTACATGAAGTGTGCAGTTCCGTAAGGACATGTATGGTACATACATGGCCAACATCTGTCATCACGGTTCAACAAGTGGCATCAATTAGTCCCAGGTTGGCCCATTGGATATCATGAGGCCGTGTCACAGTTCCCATCTCCTGCTGCCATGTTACAAACACCCCCACAGTGACATGTGAGGACAGATGTGCCCCAGGCATCACAGCTCAACAACAGGTACATTCCCAGGGACCCTGTATTGCCACATGGACACTGGCATTACATGGAGTATCATGTATACACCACTGCAAAACAACCATGACCCCCACAGGTAGTGGTTCCACTTGCCTCTGCAGGACAGACATGGACGTCTGTGACACACACACGCACAACATCAAAGTCCATGCACAAACAACGTGGATGTGGAGACTGTCTCCCATTGTGCACATGAAATCAGAGACATTGTAAACACTACATGCACACAGACTGTGGAGGACCATCACTATTGTGCCACTGGGTCACCCTGGCTCAAACATACCGTCCCACATGGGACTCACAGGGTATGTGACATGATATACACATACACCACCATGAAATGTGACTATGGCACATGCTCAGATATGACCAGTTGTACATCACAGTGGTCATGTACACGTAACACCCAGGATCCTGTCCCCATGAACACGTGCACAGCCTGGGGGTGGCTGCCCCCAGGTGACACCCACAGGACAACATGTACACCAACATACACACAATAGGAAATGCAGCCTTACATGCCTTATGATACAGTTTGGACAGGCTGTGGTGTTGTAGGTGTGCCCCTCACTCCCTGGGAGCTATTTGTGGCTGGCATATGTTCATCTGAGACAGGCATGGTGACATATGCCAGTCACTTGTACAGGGATGCGTTGAACAGCAATGGACCGATCGGTGCACCCGGCCGGCCCATTTCATTCAATGTGTGCGGGTACGCGTTGTACCCCTGTACGCGTTGAACAGCAATGGACCGATCGGTGCACCCGGCCGGCCCATTGCATTCAATGTGTGCGGGTACGCGTTGTACCCCTGTACGCGTTGAACAGCAATGGACCGATCGGTGCACCCGGCCGGCCCATTGCATTCAATGTGTGCGGGTACGCGTTGTACCCCTGTACGCGTTGAACAGCAATGGACCGATCGGTGCACCCGGCCGGCCCATTGCATTCAATGTGTGCGGGTACGCGTTGTACCCCTGTACGCGTTGAACAGCAATGGACCGATCGGTGCACCCGGCCGGCCCATTGCATTCAATGTGTGCGGGTACTCGTTGTACCCCTGTACGCGTTGAACAGCAATGGACCGATCGGTGCGCACCCATTGTCAATGGCCTAGCCTGGCAACGGACGCGTTTTCAAAATTCGAACGAGTCGGTTGATGTAAATTCAGTTGGTCACCCACAACAATGTTGCAAAATCATGTATGTCATGAAGTTGAAGATTTGAAGGATGCTGTGGGCGTGTATTGGTGCTGCTATTCCATGGATTGGCCAGATTCAGAAGATGCAAACGACTTGGACCTATCACTTTGGACACATGGGACAGTATCTGCCTCTGCAGCACACATATATTGCTGGCTGTTCCCCTGAGAGCTCACTTGCCTGCACTACATGCTCCAGGACGACATCTGCCACTGCACTGCTGCTGTCTCTGCCCCCTCTGGACCCTGCAATGGCACGTACTGTGGAGAGAGCCCCAGCCTTCAGCCTTGAGGAGAACCAGGCCCTGCTGGACAGCCTACTTCCACAGTACAGCAAGCTGTATGGGACACCAGGGGAGCAGGTGAGTGTTCTGTGCACTGCCTTTCTGAATGTGCCTGTTGTCTGACTAGCAAGGCTGAAAGTCTGCACGCCACTGGCTAGCAGGCTCACTGAGTAGTTGTCACCCCCCATAGTGTGTAGTGACATGCACTGGACAGGTATGGTGCAGTGACAGTGCATTTGAACAAGGTTTTACTTCCCAGGCAATGATACCATGTAGTGACTTCTGGCATACTGTCTATGGGCAGCGTTGCACTGCCTGTGTACATCATGTGCCCCTGTGATTAAGACATGTATATACAACTGTGTCATGCACGGATATGTTGCATGTGTAGTAATGGCCTTTTCACTTTGTCATCCTCACAGGTTAATGCCCATCGGAAGCAGGAGATCTGGAAGGACATCGTCCGGGCTGTCCGGTCCGTGGGGGTCTACAAGCGCCGGATCCGCAACTGCCAGAAGAGGTGGCAGGACCTTCGGGGCTGGACCCGGAGGATTGCACAGGTCCAGCTGAAGCTGTCGCCTCCTCGCAGGAGGGGCGGAACACGGACCCTGACCCCCCACATGCTCCAGATCCTGGCGGTGGTGTTTCCAGACCTGGATGGGCAGCTGAAGGCCAGACAGCATGAAGGAGGGGGTGAGTCAAAGACTGCACTGTGAACTCTGTATTACATGCTATGTGCCCTCCTCTGGCCTGGTTAAACTGCCACAGTACAGCAGTCATGTTGTCCAGGAGCCATGTCCCTCTATTGTGCACTGCCCACTCCTCATCTGATACCCAGGTGTGGCCCTTACAGTCAGGGAAATGTGTCACTTGGGACTGTGTCCTTGCAGTTTGCTTCACTCAAGGTGGGGGACAGCATCTGTTTCCCTAACTCTGTTGTGGGCATCATGAGTGGGTCCATTGTTCACAGAATGCCTGTGTTCAGACATGTAATCTGCGTGTTGCTTTGATATGCGGTCTACTTGCTGAGCTGAGCCACCACATGTGCCTGGGGTATCTGGCACACACACATGCAGCGGGTGGGAACAATGTTTGGGCCCCAGGAGTGTGCAGATTACGTGTGTCACACATACATAGCCAGCTATCCACTGTCCAGGGCTCATCCCTCATTCATGTGGGGCAGGACAGTCATGCCTACTCCAGCCCATCCAATACACCTGTACTCCCACTCCCGTGTATCAGCTGACACGTTGTGCGCAGTGATTTGACCCCTCAGGTGTCTGCCTCTGTGTCAGTGTGCTGTGGATTTGTTGCCAGGACTGCTGGCGTGTTTCTCGGTTGGGGCTCAGCATGCCACTGGAGATGTGACCATAGGAGACGATACTTGTGTGTCACATAGGTGTTTGATCAGCTGACCGTGCAGACTGGGGTATGCGAATGTGAAGTTCAGGCAGCTGTTTCCCATTCACAGCAGATTGTGAGGGGCTCAGGTTCAGAGGGTAGTGTCACAGGTCTCCCATATGTCCAATCGGTATGACCTGGACAGATGAGGGTTCAGATGATGTGTTGTGTGGGGGATGTACATGTGCACTTGTGCAGCTCCAGGACTTGCATTCCCCATGACCTACTATTGTGACACAGTGCAGAGTGTTGTTGTCTGGCTGCTAAGTCATACATCACTGAGACAGTGATGTATGACTTAGCAGTCATGCCTCTGCCATGGCATGTGTCTACTTATTGGTGACCCTGCAGGGGAGTGACATGTGCTACATGCACACCATTGTGGCAATGGCTATCAGGACATGGGTGCATCATGGTGTCTGTCGCTGGTATGCATCACATGCATTTCCTATTTGACTCTGGGCATCCCTTTCATCCGGAAACCTGTACTGACTCAGTGGCAAGAGTTGTGATGTGTGCATGTCCACATGCTACACCGTGTCCTCTGCACTGTCCAACTACTGTGTAGGTGGTGCATGTGTCCACACTGGGGTGTTGCTATCCAACAGACACCAGACAGATGGGTGCAAGGCCATGTGGGATGTGAGTGCCATGGTTGGCATCAGACTGACAATTGGCTTCTCCTGTTCAGTTAGGGCACTTTTAGCAATGTTCACCTAATGATGCGAGGGCTTGCTCTGTAATGTGCTGTGCTCACAGTGGTGTGTGCGTTCGGTGCAGGTGACTGATGTCTGTCTGTTTCCCCATTGATTGTAGATACATCCACGGCCACAGAAGGGGACAGCTCCACGGACCAGGAGGAACCGGAGAGCCAGACTGGGTCAGCAGCCGAGGAGTGGTCGGAGGGACCCAGTGGCACGGAGGGCGTGGGGAGCCACACCGAGGAGTCCTCAGCAGCATCCACCTCAGCTGAGGACCACAGCGGCTCAGAGGATGATTCCCTTATGGAGGCGGGTGTCAGCAGCCACCACACCCCAGCTAGTATTGCTGTCCCCGCCACCACCAGCACCACCACCGCCCTCCCATCGGCTCCCATTCCCCAGGTCCGTGGAGGCTCCTATGTTCGGGAGCGTGTCTCCTTCGGGCCAGGCACCGCACCCCCTGCCCCTGTGTCCCCTGCTGCCCTGAGTGAGGAGTCTGTGTACCTCCTTCGCCAGCTCCATGTAGGGCAGACAGCCATGCTGACTGTCCTCCATGCACACACCGCTCTGTTGACTCAGCTGGTGTCGTTCATGGAGGGCATCTCATCGGGCATGTCTGACCTACAGAGGGGCAATAGGTCCATGGACTCCTCCCTGACGGCAGCAGTGTCCCTCCTCAGACAGTCCCTCACCCCTCCTGCCTCTGCTCCATCCACACTCCCCAGCACCTTACCCGTCCCAAGCACACACACACCGGCACAGGCACACACCAGCACACACCCGTCCAGCACACAGACACACACGCCACAAACAAAACGCACACGCACGCACAGTCAGGGGACTGAAACCAGACTCACAGGGGATGGGGCCCTGGAACACACACACGCATCCACAAGCACTGCGCAGTCCTCAGTTGCCTCTCCCTCCAAAGCACCCTCCCTTGCCTCACCTGCAACACCAAAGTCACAGCGGCTCTTCCTCTGTGACCTCGGCCTCATCCCCTACGATCCAGCTGCTCCAGCATCCAGGAGGAAGAGGAAGCCCACCCACATGGAGCAGAGTGCCCCTCGCCCCCGGACACCCTCCCCCAGGCGCAGACAAACTGACGCCCCCACCCGCAAGTCCCCCCGGAGTCGTAAGAGCAAGACCCCGCCGCCGCCCTGCAGCTCAGGCACCAGGTCTCCTTCCTCCATCCCTCAGGCCCCCACTCCACAGGTGCCCCCACAACACCCTGCCCCAGGTTCCCCCACCCACAGATATACCATCCCCAAGAGGACCAGGCCTTCTCCCACTGCCACTTGCTCTCCTGGCACCACACCCCCGCTGCGCTTGTCTGTGCCACTGATGTGGTGAGGGTGTCCTCCCCTCTGTCCAGCCCACCTTGCCTGTTCCCCATTCTCCTCCCCTGGAGGTAGGCACTGCAGTGGAGTCCACTACCACCCTGTCTGACTTGGGCACTGCAGTGGCGGACCTGTCCACTCCATCTGCACGGTCCACTGCAGTCGTGCCGGCACACACACCATCTGAGCCATGACCCCCAGTTGTGCCGGAACACACCATGTCAGACACCTCCACTGCAGTTGTCAGTAGCTCTCCAGCACCCACCACCCCTTCCCTGCCTCCTCCTGGTGAGCCCTGATCCTGTCCCTGCGGTGCCTGGCCTGTCCCCCCGGTTGCCCCTCCTAGTGGATTGTCCCTGGTTTTGTGCAGTGCAGGCATGCGTAGGGTGACATCTGCCACTGTCACCCTGTATTGACTTACTTGATGGACTGGCCATTGGCCTTTGTTGGAGCATTACTGTTTTCTGAGTTTTTGGACACTCATATGCTGAATAAAGCAACTTTCTGTTCTCTAATGCTATTACTTCTGATGTACATGATGTTGATGATGCTGACCATGCCCTTGCAGCAGGGATGATGATCTTTGGTCTCATGAAAATGAAGTGTCACTGGGCAGGGCCCCATGTGGTCCAGAGGGACAGTGTCCTATCCTGTGGTGTATCCATGTCATCCTTAACAGCATCTGTGGGTGTCATGCTTACAATATTTGGCAATGGAATTTCCTAGTTACATTAGCAATGTCACATCTGTGGCTTCCATCCCTGCACATCTGTAGTGCTTGCCATTGTTCAATTCGTCTACTTCCCTGACCGTGTGGCCATCTCCACTGGACATGCAGGTTTGGGCATCAATGGGGAAGGACTCATCTGTGTTGTCAGTGCAACTTGATGTACATGTGTGTTGGAACTGTGCTGATGATTTCGGTGACACTCCCATGACCAGGCTGATGTGTTGGGAGCCTTGATTTGGTGCTAATTGTTTACTGTGTGACAAAGTGTTGTGCTGACATGATGGAGCCCTACTGATGCGACATATGGCACAGCTTTCCTCACACAGGAGTGGAGTCCCCTCATGGCAGTGTGTGCTCCTGTGACATTGCCTGCGCCCAAGGTGTGTGTTGTATGAGCATGTCTGTGTGTTCACTTCCATTTTGCTATGCGTGCTGGGATCCCTAGTGATGTTCCTGTTTGTGATGCTTGCTGAGTTGAGCTATGTTCCCCCAAAGTCTTCTCCCTGGGTTCTCTGTGATGTGGGTGCATGGCACATTACTGGTCATCAGGGTGTCACCCATAGGTGTGTTTGCTGTCAGGGCTGAGTTTGTGGGCAGGCGCTGATGGGTCACAGTTAGGATTCCCTTTAGCACTTGTTGTTTACTCCTGTAATGTGATTTCCGGTTTGTGTTAGCTTTCATTGTCTGTGACACGTTGTGTGTGTGACTGCTGACACTCCTCAGGGTCAGGGCTGCAATGTTGGTAGTTGTCCATGTGTGTTCTTTGTGGGTGACCTTGGCTTCTTCATTGGTGTGTGACTGTGGCTGGGATCCCATTGGTTGGTGTGGTGTTGCCGTCATGTCCATGTACAGCGTAGTGTGCAGTGTGTCAGACATTTAGGAGTCTTGTTGAGTGGCCATGTGTGCTGTGTTTCTGCAACTTGCTTCCCACCCACCCCCCTGGGATTGTCATGGGTGCATGTGCAATGTCACCTGTGCATGTGAGCTTCACTGCAGCACATTATTGGTGGTCGAGGTGTGTGTTGTTGACTGTGTGCAGATGAGAGTTGTTGCCCGGCAAGACCCCTGCCTCCATGTTGGCCTTGGCTTACTGGCCATGCTGATTGATTTGTGCTTGTGTGGGTGTGCTGGTAATTCTTTGCTCAGGATACATGACTGTGGTTCACAGTGTGAACGACATCTGGCTTTGTCATCACAGTGGGATTGTAATGCATCCCAGGGTCACCACATTGTGTGGTCCCTGGGGGTGGTGCTGTGGTGCCTCGGTGTCTTACTGTGTGGGTTGCTGTTCCTACATGCTTGTGTGACATGTGTGATTTGTGCTCCCTCTCATCTGACAATGCCTGATTGCCCACATAGGGGAATTGGATCCCTGAGTTACCTTTGTGTGGCACTGTATGCACATCTGTGTGTTTGGTCTTCAGGCCTCCTCATGTGTTGTGTGTTTGCCTGGGGACACTGGTCCCCCCCCCCCTCACCTGTTGTGTTTGATGTGCAGTGTGTGTCTGCCTGTTTGTGTTTGTGCATCAGCGCCACTGCATTGGCATATTTATGGTGTGCCATTATCTGTATGTTGTTTGGTGTGTTTGCCCTGCTGTCCCTGGGACTCCTAGGTCATCAGTCAGCACAATGATCATTGTTTGTGTGTCCCATTGCTGCCATGGTATGGTATCTGTTCACCTGCCATCTACAGTCTACACAGGGTATCTGCATTGGTGTGTCCATTGGTGCAAATATGTGGGTCTGCATTGTGATGGTCACTTCTGTCATTGTGTCATTGATGTATGTTGACGGTGTCAGACACCATGGGTGATGTTTGTATGCAGCTGGCCAGAGGTATGTCTTATTTGCACTGCACTGTTTGCCTCCCCAAATCTATGTTGCAATGGGACACCTGCACTACTTTGCCACAGTTGTGTTTGTTGTTCTGTGACCAGGAATTGTCCATGCAGTTTGCCAGTTGCAGCTTCTACTTTGTTCACACTTACATTTTGGTCACTGTGATGATGGGGGTTTGGACCCCATTGCCACAATGGTCAAGATGTGCTTCAGCTCAGGACCCCACACTTACATTTTGGTCACTGTGATGATGGGGGTTTGGACCCCATTGCCACAATGGTCAAGATGTGCTTCAGCTCAGGACCCCACACTTACATTTTGGTCACTGTGATGATGGGGGTTTGGACCCCATTGCCACAATGGTCAAGATGTGCTTCAGCTCAGGACCCCACACTTACATTTTGGTCACTGTGATGATGGGGGTTTGGACCCCATTGCCACAATGGTCGAGATGTGCTTCAGCTCAGGACCCCACACTTACATTTTGGTCACTGTGATGATGGGGGTTTGGACCCCATTGCCACAATGGTCATGGCCTGCTTGCATTGTGGGTGCCACACACATTTGTGTGTGGCACATGTGATAGGGTGTCACATTGTATGTTGATGATCATGTTCTGTGTCGTAGGCATTTGACACAGTCTACACACGCTTGTCATGGTGTTGGGGGGATGTCTTAATGTTGCATTCTTTATGTTGGTGTGTGCTTGTTGCGACATGTATTAGCCATCCTGTGAGTGGAGATGTAGTTAGTGGTAGGCATCCAGCCCCCCCTGGGTGAGGGTGGTAGTAGTGGTAGGCATCCAGCCCCCCCTTGGTAAGGGTGGTAGTAGTGGTAGGCATCTGGCACCCCCTGGCTAAGGGTGGTAGTAGTGGTAGGCATCCAGCCCCCCCTGGGTAAGGGTGGTAGTAGTGGTAGGCTTCCAGCCCCCCCTGAGTGAGGGTGGTAGTAGTGGTAGGCATCCAGCCCCCTGGGTAAGGGTGGTAGTAGTGGTAGGCATCCAGCCCCCCTGGGTGAGGGTGGTAGTAGTGGTAGGCATCCAGCCCCCCTGGGTGAGGGTGGTAGTAGTGGTAGGCATCCAGCCCCCCTGGGTAAGGGTGGTAGTAGTGGTAGGCATCCAGCCCCCTGGCTAAGGGTTGTAGTAGTGGTAGGCATCTGGCACCCCCTGGGTGAGGGTGGTAGTAGTGGTAGGCATCCAGCCCCCCCTGGGTAAGGGTGGTAGTAGTGGTAGGCATCTGGCACCCCCTGGCTAAGGGTGGTAGTAGTGGTAGGCATCCAGCTCCCCCTGGGTGAGGGTGGTAGTAGTGGTAGTCATCTGGCACCCCCTGGGTAAGGGTGGTTGTAGTGGTAGGCATCCAGCCCCCCCTGGGTAAGGGTGGTAGTAGTGGTAGGCATCCGGCCCCCCCTGGCTAAGGGTGGTAGTAGTGGTAGGCATCCAGCCCCCCCTGGGTAAGGGTGGTAGTAGTGGTAGGCATCTGGCACCCCCTGGGTAAGGGTGGTAGTAGTGGTAGGCATCCAGCCCCCCCTGGGTAAGGGTGATAGTAGTGGTAGGCATCTGGCACCCCCCTGGGTAAGGGTGGTAGTGGTGGTAGGCATCCAGCCCCCCTGGGTAAGGGTGGTAGTAGTGGTAGGCATCTGGCACCCCCTGGGTAAGGGTTTTAGTAGTGGTAGGCATCCAGCCCCCCCTGGGTAAGGGTGGTAGTAGTGGTAGGCATCCAGCCCCCCCTGGGTAAGGGTGGTAGTAGTGGTAGGCATCCAGCCCCCCTGGCTAAGGGTGGTAGTAGTGGTAGGCATCTGGCACCCCCTGGGTAAGGGTGGTAGTAGTGGTAGGCATCCAGCCCCCCCTGGGTGAGGGTGGTAGTAGTGGTAGGCATCCAGCCCCCCCTGGGTAAGGGTGGTAGTAGTGGTAGGCATCCAGCCCCCCTGGGTAAGGGTGGTAGTAGTGGTAGGCATCTGGCACCCCCTGGGTAAGGGTGGTAGTAGTGGTAGGCATCTGGCATCCCCTGGCTAAGGGTGGTAGTAGTGGTAGGCATCGAGCCCCCCTGGGTAAGGGTGGTAGTAGTGGTAGGCATCTGGCACCCCCTGGGTAAGGGTGGTAGTAGTGGTAGGCATCCAGCCCCCCTGGGTGAGGGTGGTAGTAGTGGTAGGCATCCAGCCCCCCTGGGTAAGGGTGGTAGTAGTGGTAGGCATCCAGCCCCCCTGGGTAAGGGTGGTAGTAGTGGTAGGCATCCAGCCCCCCTGGCTAAGGGTGGTAGTAGTGGTAGGCATCTGGCACCCCCTGGCTAAGGGTGGTAGTAGTGGTAGGCATCCAGCCCCCCTGGGTGAGGGTGGTAGTAGTGGTAGGCATCTGGCACCCCTGGGTAAGGGTGGTAGTAGTGGTAGGCATCCAGCCCCCCTGGGTAAGGGTGGTAGTAGTGGTAGGCATCCAGCCCCCCTGGGTGAGGGTGGTAGTAGTGGTAGGCATCTGGCACCCCCTGGGTAAGGGTGGTAGTAGTGGTAGGCATCCAGCCCCCCCTGGGTAAGGGTGGTAGTAGTGGTAGGCATCCAGCCCCCCCTGGGTAAGGGTGGTAGTAGTGGTAGGCATCCAGCCCCCCCTGGGTAAGGGTGGTAGTAGTGGTAGGCATCCAGTGGTAGTAGTGGTAGGCATCTGGCACCCCCTGGGTAAGGGTGGTAGTAGTGGTAGGCATCCAGCCCCCCCTGGGTGAGGGTGGTAGTAGTGGTAGGCATCCAGCCCCCCCTGGGTAAGGGTGGTAGTAGTGGTAGGCATCCAGCCCCCCCTTGGTAAGGGTGGTAGTAGTGGTAGGCATCCTGCCCCCCCTGGGTAAGGGTGGTAGTAGTGGTAGGCATCCAGCCCCCCCTGGGTAAGGGTGGTAGTAGTGGTAGGCATCCAGCCCCCCCTGGGTAGGGGTGGTAGTGGTGGTGCGCATCCCGCCCCTATGGTGCTGCTGTTGCTGGTGTAAGTAAATTCTGCATCCCTCTGTGTGTGTGTGATGTGTCGTGTACGTGTTGTATGTTTTTGTGGTTGGTGTCTGACTTACCTTCTGCGCCGTACGCGTCCGTGCCTGTTCCGGTAGTAAATGTAGAATATTGGTAGGATTGGAGCGAAGGGATTCATGGTTGGTACGTCTCGTTCGTCTTTGTCGTTGCTTCGCCTTGTCCTCGTCGCTGGCGTGTTGCCTCGTAGCCGTGGATCGTGTTGTGGCGCGAATCGGAGCTTATGTGCGCCTCTCCCGGAAGCTTTGACGTGCCGGACGTAGCGACGGGTTCGGCGAGTACGGAAGGCGCATCGTACTTGGCCGGCCGGACGGGGCTGCATTTTCCCTTCCGTGCTACTCGATTCGGCATTTCCGGATTCGCCTCGGTCGGAGAACAGGACCTGTATTGGGTGAGTACGACTTGGCCGGATTCTATGCTGTTGTGCGCATTGTACTTGCTCGTTCGGAATGATGTGCGGATCGGTCGGGAAACAGGCATTCGCATGGCTTTTTTCCCGACCGAATGGTATTGGGTGCGCCTCCGACCGAGATCGGAATCGGCCCCTTTGAAGCAGGGTCCCGTTTTACCATATAAAAATCCCCCATGCAGAATCCTGCTCTGCTCAGGCAGCATGACACACCCATATAGGCCCCGCCAGTCAGGCCCTGACAGATGTCCAAAGTTGTCCATTTTCCCTCAGCCTTTTAGTACCTGTCACAGTGGTCCCCACCTCCTTAGATGCACACACATAGGCCCAAGCCCACCTCCTAAGATACACACATGTAGGCCCAGAGGCCATTGCCTCTGGTAATCATTTTCAAAACATTAAGTCTCGTAGGCCTCTCTGCCCTCACAACAGGGACCTGTGCTTTCCACCGCGCTGCGAGGCACCAGCCAGCCCCCCCTTGGAAATTTTCCACAGGTGCAAGAATAGCTCAGATAACACGTAGGCAAGGTTCGGCTGGTACATCTTGGTCTTTCACAAGCAATGTTTGCAATATTTTTAGTTAAGTAACTTTCCAAGCTTGCTCAAGCGACACCAACCGACGGCTGTCTGGCTGCCTGGCATAGAAATAATGTAAGAAATATTAATTTCCGAGCATCGCAAGTTAAAAGTTATCTTTTTTAGGTATTTACGGTCAAGAGCACTGACCACCTGCAAAAAGCCCCTGTTTTACCATGATACCACTTCTCTGTTCTCTCACAACTTTTCGAAGTTACAGTAAGCGTGCGGTCAAGGGCCCACGTCAAGAACCCACGTCAGACGTGGGTAGAAGTTCTGCATTTTTCCATATAAAAGGTTTTCACCCAGGTCCAGGCCCTGAACTCCTCCTATAGTGCTCAGCACTTGAGTTCCCGGTCGACCGATCTATCTAGGGCCTAGAAGCCTATTCTGAGGTGGTAATGCTCTTCTTTGATTACCAGCCTTTTGGCTTTGTCAGCCCCTCTAATTTAACTCATCCACACCCAAGACATTGCATTTATTCTAGCTTAAATTGTGTACTCTTGGATGGCCTCTTGCTTTGCCCATTCGTGACTTAAAATATGATCTATATGATTGTTGATTCTTTTATTTTCATCCTTCTCATGTGCTCATGAGAAACATTTGACGATGAACAGTTCCTTGTTTTATTGAGTTGCTTAATAAAGTGCCACTGTGTTTTACATTGTTGTTCCTTCTTTTCAAGTGAGCGAGCAGAGCGCAGGTCTTGCTCTCGTGAGCTGGTAAGCCATGTGTGACCACTGCAGTGTCTCTCCATTTACCCTCGAACAACTTTCTCCACTGTTGCACTCTCTGGAGTGGGAATAGTAATTTTTACACCTACGCTATCCAACACTTTCTCCACTGTTGCACTCTCTGGAGTGGGAATAGTCATTTTTTCCCCTCCGCTATCCAACACTTTCCCTATTGTTGCACTCAGTGGAGTGGAAATAGTAATTTTTTCCCCTTTGCTATCCAACACTTTCCCTACTGTTGCACTCACTGGAGTGAGAATAGTAATTTTTACCCCTACGCTATCCAATACTTTCCCTACTGTTGTAGTAATTGCAGTGGGAATAGTAAATTTTTACCCCTACGCTATTCAACAATTTTCCTACTGTTGCACTCAATGGAGTGCAAAATGTAAGTTTAAAAATGTAGAAATATTTTAGTATTTTATTTTATAATATAATGTTTTTATTATTATATTTTATGTTATAGGTGTAGGTATATATATATATATATATTTTATAGTTAATTTTTATATATTTATAATATTTAAAAAAAATATATAGTTATTAGTTTATTAATTTTTTTAAGTAAATATAAGTGTATATATTTAATTTTATATATCTATGTTTAAATTTTGTTAAATTAAATTTATTATATTTTTTTAATGTTTATTATTTCTAAGTATTTATTTTTTTACTTAATTTTATATATAAGTGTTTTAACATTATTTTTTATATATTAAAAAAAACTATATTTTGGACTTCGATATTTTTTACATCTATATTTTTTTCGATATTTTTATCATTTACATTTTAAATATAGGATGTCGATATTTTGACTATCGATATTTTTACATCGATATTTTTGACATCACTAATTTTGTCATCGATATTATGTTAGTGATTCTCAAGTAGGTATACCTGAATTGCACCCTCCTTTGGTTTCATGTGCTGATTACTGCCCCATATCTCTTATCAATGGGGAAGTGAAAATCTTCGCTGTGACTCTTGCTTTGTGCCTCCGATGGGTCCTTTGGTCCCTCATTTACCCTAATCAATGTGGCTTCATGCCCGCAAGGAGCACGAGGCACTGTCTCCGGCATCTTCACATGGCACTTGAACACCGCCACTGCCTACCACATCCCCTGGTCCTGCCCTTAATAGACTTCGAAAAAGCTTTCCACACTGTTAAATGAGGGTATTTGGCCAAGGTGCTTGAAAGAGCAGGTTACGGATCCCGGTTCCGAAGTTTGGTTGGGATTCTTTACTCTGACCCCACTGCCAGAGTTCAGGTCAATTTAGCGGTCTCGGACAAGTTTCCCATATGACTAGGGACCCGCCAAGGTTGTCCCCTATCCCCCTTCCTATTGGCTCTGACAATTGAACCACTGGCGAGGCTCATAAGATGCGATGCGCAGATTTGGGGGTGGGAATGGAGTTGTGGGCATGAAGACCACATTGCCATGTATGCGGACGACGTTCTTTCATATTTAGCAGACCCGGCCACCAGTGGTCCTTGCTGTCTCCGAATCCTAAAACTATTTGCGGAGCCCTCGGCCCTCACTGTCAACCCGGCCAGATCGGTGATAGTTCCTACAGCCCAAAATCCATAGCTACACACTTTGCAAAAAAGGGTCAGTTTTGAGTTGAAAAATGTGATGTATCCATGTTGCGTTTTGGGCTGTTTCCTGTTGCGGGCTCTAGGCGTACCCACACAACTGAGGTACCATTTTTATTGGGAAATGTAGGGAAATGCTGGGTGGAAGGAAGTTTATGGGTCCCTGCAGATACCTTAACTTTCCATCACAGAAATGTGAGGAAAATATGTTTTTAGTCAAGGTTTTCAAAGGTAACACAAACCTGCCACTGCAGTGTCTGTGTGCAGTCTAGTACTGCCATGTCGACTTGGCAAGTGCACCCACTTGCCAGGCCCTAACCTTCCCTTTTCTTACATGTGAGTCACCCCTAAGGTACCCCTGTGGGCAGGGTGCTGTGTATGTTAAAGGTAGGACATGTACTGGTGTGTGCGACATGTCCTGGTAGTGAATTACAGCGTATTTCGCTTTTCACTACTGAAAGGCTATCTGTCCCATAGGATAGAATGGGAGTTTATATATAACATCTTATAAATATAACTTTCCATTGGGATAAGATAGGAAAGTAAAGTTTAGTATACATGCATCTTTTAGTAAAGATGATTTTTATGTTCTGTGTGTGAAAATACCACTTTTAGAAAGTAGGTGTTTTCTTGCTTAGCCATCCTGTGTGCCTCTGCTGGTTTGTGGATTGACTGTCTGAATTTGGAGTGACAGGGGCTGGGGAGGTGCATTCTTTCAGACAGCCACCGGGGGGGTTGACGTATGTCCTGCCTTTCCTGAATGAGTTAGGGCTGGGCTGAATAGACCTGGGCTGCATCCAGAGTGGTGGGAGGAGTTTTTACTTGCACCTGAATAGGCCAGGTCTGCATTTAGAGTAGTGGGCGGAGTTTTCCCTTGCACCTGAATAGGCCCTGCCTGCCTTGGACAATGCTGTCTCCACCTCCTGCCGGGCAGTTGCACCAGAGAGGACAGAACTGGTTTTGGCTGGGCAAAGAGCTTCTCTGCCAGAGAACAAATGATTTTGTACTATAAAAAGTGGGACCCAGACCCCTGAACTTTAGATTACTGCTGAGCTAAGGAACCTGCCAGGAAGAAGAACCGGGAAAGCTGGAGGAGGAGTACTGCTCCTGTGCTGTTTGCTGTTGGGGTTGGCCTGCAGTGGTTGCTTCTGTCTTGGGCAGGGAAAGAACTGGACTGTGCTTTCATCATCCTGCTTTTAGAGTTTTCTCCAAGGGCTTGAAGTAGAGCTTGCCTTCTGTTGGAAGTCTCAGGGATAGAAAAGACTTCATAGATCACTTCTGGGATTCAAAAGGAACCTTTGCCAAGGAGAAGAGCTGGAGAAACTGAAGGAGAAGTACTGCCTCTTTGCTGTGTGCTGGCTGGGGTTGGCCTGCAGTGACTGTTTCTGCCAAGGAAAGGACAAGGACTTTGCTGTGTGCTGTGTTCCCTGCTTGAGGAAGATCTCCAAGGGCTTGAAGTAGACCTTGCTTCCTGTTCTGAATTCTCAGGGACACAAAGACTTCAGGGCCGATTCCGATTCGGGCTGGAAATCTCACCGACCGAGCCGGACCCGGAGAGATTTCCGACCGAATCGGACCCTAGTAGCCCGACCGAACGAGTACGATGCGCACGTATGCTATCAGACTCGATTCGGTCGGACTCCCATTGAAGTCAATGGGAGCCGGTCGTACAACGCGTACGCGGGCTCCCATTGACTCAATGGGTGCGAGGTGAACAAGGGCACCCCCTACATCGGGTACGCGGCGAAGCGACTTGCGCCGTACATGCACAGGTAGGGGGGACCCATAGGTCCCCCCTGTGTGCGACTCGCGTGGCTACGCGTACAGGAGGGTCCGACACGGACCCCCAAAGTCCGGCTCCGACTGCTCTTTGGAGCCGGACTGCGCGAGCCGGTCGGACTGCTCGAGGCGCGCATCGTACTTACCCGGCCGGGGAACGTCTCCATTGCGCGATGCGAGTCGAGTCCGTGCGAGTCGGTCGGAGCGGTCGGGTTCTGCGAACGAGTCGGTCGGCGATTTCGCGAGCGCACGCATCGTACTCGCTCGCCCAGACGCACGTACGAATCGGTCGGGAAATAGGGCTCCGAATCGGATCCGGTTAAGCCGGATCCGATTCGGTGCCCTACCGGCCGAGATCAGAATCGACCCCTTCATCCCCTCTGTTGCCCTGCATCTGGAACTGCTGTTTCAGCTGCCACAGAGGGAAATTGCAACACACTTGACGGCGAGTGACACCGTAACCTGCACCGAAGCCATGGGACCCGCTCGTGAAGAGCACGATGCACCGCCCCGACTTGCACTGTCCAGGCCCGATGCCTGCCGACGCTGCGCCGCATCGACTCTGAAGCCGTCACCGAGGCTGCTGCCTGCACCGGAGCCGAGGACACCGCTTGTGATGCTCACGAAGCACCGTCCCGACTCGCACTGCAGCCCCGACTTCACCGACGCCAGTGCTTCATCAACGCGGAGCCGATACTCGATGTGGGTGACTCCTGAATACAGCGACACCGCCCCATTGTAAGGAACCGCTACCATGACGTCACTTCCCCGGCACCAGTAAGGAACCGACACCTCACCTGCCCGACAACAGTAAGGAACCGAGGCCTCACCTCCCCTGCATCGTAGTAAGGAACCGAGGCCTCACCTCCCCTGGGGTCGTAAGGAACCTATGCATCACCTCCACTGTGGCCGAAATGTACCAACGCCGCTCGGCGCCAACGAAGCATCACCTCCCTGATGCTATGCACTGTCTTTGTTTTCATCATTTGAATGTACTGTTCTTTGGGGGTCTATGTGACTGCCCCGACACAGCGCAATCGCAGTCAGCGCCGTACTTTGGGATTTTCATCTGTCACAACGTCGTAATAGCTCCAGGTGGAGTTATTTGTTGCTACGAGCTTTATTTGTGTGAATAACCTATTTTTGAGGATATCTTGGTATATGTATTGTGGATTTCTGTTGTTTTGGTCTTGTTTGGTTTAGATAAAGTTTTACTTCTAAACTGGTGTGGTGTCCATTGGTAGTGTCTTCACTGTATGTGTGCACAAATGCTTTCCACACTGCCTCTGAGATAAGCCTGACTGCTCGTGTGAGCAGGGGTTATTTTAATAGTGTATCCCCCTTACTCTGACTAGGAACAAGGGTCCCTACTTGGACAAGGGTGCAAACCATTGCCAATTAGAGCCCCCTATTTCTAACATTGATCCTAAAATGTTTTGCCCCTCTGACCCTGGTGAATGTCAGAGAATGCTTTTTATTCTTTCCACAGGAATTTTGTCAGCTTTGATAGCTGATAGCAAATTCTTCATTCCATTTTCTCGAATCTAAGGCTGGATCACCTTTGTTCTGTATAAATTTCTGAGGTGGATCAAATTGCATGTTAAAAGGTAAGGATGCAGAAAAATATTTTTTTAAAACTAGATCCTAAATATAGTGTCAAATAGATATTTCCAGTACATAAACATGTTACTTTGAGAAAAAACTAATTATCAGTAAACAATTAAGTTGTGCTGGCAGATGAAAAGAACAAGAATGACGAGAATGTGCAAAATGGGCACCAATTACAATGTTTTTGCAGCTTTGTTTGAAGTAGACTAAATTCCCATTACAAAATGTCTTCAAAATAGCTGGAATGCATACTTAACATTGTTTACTATGGGGAAACAAAATGATCATTCAAAAACAACAAGCAGGAGCCCTTCCGTGCTTAGCCTATCTCTCTGTACCTGCCCAAGGCAATTGCCCTATGGTGTTAAAAGGACTCTCTCCCACTGGGATTCCAAGTGGCATGCTTCTTCATAGAATTCTTGTCCAGATACCTAAGAATGGTAGGGTTCCCTCCTGTTCTTTTTGAATGGTTAGATGTTTGGGAAGGTGAGTCAACCCTGTACCACGTCTCACTCCCTCCTTCTTGAAATATAGGCAAACAAAATTGCCTCCAGAACCAAAATGAGGCTTGGAATGCTGTGTAGGTTAGAAACTTTGTTGGCTCCAGTCAAAATGGGCATGTCAATTTCGTGAGGTGTGGTCCAAAGCAGAGCAATCCCCTGCGATGGCAGTGCACCCTCTCCAGCCAAAATGCTTAAGCATGTCGTCGATGGGAAGTGCAGTGATGCAAGGCCTCACACGTGGCAAGAGTTCACTGTACCTCCAGCCTCTGTGACAATGCCGCTTCAGCTGTAGCCGCCCATCCTCCTCCAAAGAAGGCAACAGTTGGGTCCCATTCTAGTCGCCAGTGTTGGGAAGTAAATCGGGCAGGACCATGTTGCGTGAGGTCAAACCACAGCGCTTTATTTGTATGCTCTCAATACAAGGAGGTTAGCATCAGAAATGTCTGTAAACTGTCATCTTAGAACGTTAAGGATCAACATTCCAAGATGAGCGACAATGCATGAACCAAGCAGGGGGCACAAAGAACACTAGGAAGAATAAACCACCATGACTAGAAAACAAAATATGACAGTCTTCATTTCCTGTCACCATTTCAGGATCTTCTCCTTCCATTTCCCTTTCTGCTACTTATTCTGAGAACTATTTTCCTTCTTTCTGTTTTTCCCCTCCTATTATGCTCATTACTGCATTTCTGCAGCATGCTACTCCATTGTTGGTGGTTTAAATGCCTCTGTGGTGTTTTTCTGTTCTGCATGGAATCCTGTGAGGAAGAGATTCTATGGAGTTAGGATTCTGTTCCAGAAGACGTGCAGAGGTTTCATGATAGTGAGGTGTTGGTGGAAGGAGACCTGTTGTTGGTGGATGGGGTGTTTTATAATGAATACATCTGATGCTGAATTCAGACTGTAGCATTGTGTTAAGTATCAAAGCTTGGATATACTTTAATCCTTTATAACAGCTCTGGAGAAACTACCTTTCCAGCTCTACACTCTTGTCTCCTCCACCGCTTTCTTCAAATACCAGACATTCTAAACTGTAAAGAATCTTATGTGTAAAAAGCATTCCTAAAATGACACATCAGCAAATGACACCAAAACCACACTACTTCTCCCATAAGATAACATTGAGGTTACCTTATTACATTTATTAAACTGTAACTTCCAAATGGGAACAGGTCACTCATTCATGATTGATGTCTTTTGAAGTGTAATGAAAATTCCTAACTTACGGTAAAGTCAGATTTTAAATTACAAATTTGAAAATGCTACTTTTAGAAAGTTGGCATTGTCCTGCCTTAGCCATTTGGTGCCTGCAGCCTATCTCTGGGTCACATGACTGGGTGTAGTTGACAGCAGGGCTTTTTGTATTCATCCTAGACAGCCACACACAACTGGGGGCTTAGGTGCCCTGGGAAACTTACCTGAGCTGACTAATTGGCAGAAGGAAGGGTTCCCACCAGGGAGGAGTTCCGCAAGGTGCAGAGGAAGTGCCCAGGCAGTTGGCGATACCTCTGCTAATTACCTGATTTACTGGGAGAATGGTCTCCTGTATAGTGCGACTAAGGTTCCTGAGACTGGTGCAACCTGTGTGTTGGTGGTCCCCAAGTGCTACGAGGATTTCCTACGGGAGCTGGCTTGTGACATACCCCGAGCAATAACGCTACTCCTGCACTAATCTAGATCAAAGCTGGTGCTGTGCAGTTGAGCCAGCCTTGAGAGGTTGAAGTCTCAATTACTAGAATAACAAAAGAAAAGCTATGTTGCAACCTAGCAGGTCATTTAGGGCAGGACAAGCCCTCTGAATGGCTTATAACCAGCTTTTACTGTCCCAGAATGAGGATAACTTCAGATGCGTTCTGCAGGTCTTGCTGTACCTGCCAGGCCAGTGGCAAGTTAGGAGGGAAGGGCTAGGCTCCTCTGCTGCCATTCCCGCTCTTTGGCACTCCCTTTGAACGGGTGGGCATTGATATTGTTGGACCTCTGGACCTCAAGATAGCCCTTTGCAACAGGTTCATCCGCAGTGAAGTTCATGTGGAAGGAGTGTGGGATAACCTACAAGGTCTCTACTCCTTACCACCCCAAACTAATGGGCTTGTTGATAGGTTCAAGAAGATCCTAAATGGCATGATCATGGGCCTGTCATAGCCCTTGAGGTGGAAGTGGGGTGTCCTCTTTCCATGCCTGTTGTTCACCTACAGGGAGGTAGCACAGAAAAGGGGTGGCTTCAGCCCCTTTGAACTTCTGTATAGGCATCCTGTGCGAGGCTCTCAGTCTGGTGAAGGAAGGCTGGGAGCAAGCACCCAGGAAGCCCCCTAGGATGTGGTCAGCTCTATGCTGGCACTCCGTACCCAAATAAAGTGCTTCTGGAATAAAGTCCAGTAAAGTCTAGAAGCCAGCCAGGATATCATGACTGCTGGAAGACTACTGGTCTGGGCCCTATGAGGTGATGGAGCGCAAGAGTGAGGTCACCTAACTGGTAGACCTCAAGACTCCCAGGGACTCTTTAAGGGTCTTGCATATCATCCACCTCAAACCCCACTTTGAGAGGTCCGAGTTAACCATGCTCTTGGTCATGGACGAGCATGATCCTGCTCCTTTCTTCCAAGGAGCAGGATGGGTCAGTGGAAGTTCTCAGCCTTCACCCTACCCTGACCCTAGAGCAGCAGAGGGACTGACACCAGTTGTTGGAGCAGTTTGCCTCACACTTCACAATTACCCCAGGACTTACTACATGGTGCACCCATGATATTGGGGACAGCATGCCTGTGAAGAGTGAGATTTACAGGCTGTCTGACAAGGTAACAGCCATTAGTAAGGAGAAAGTCTCTAAAATGATGGAGTTAGGCATTATTGAGCCCTCAAACAGCCCTCGGTACAGCCCAGTGATGTTGGTACCCAAGGCTGCTCTTCCAGGTGCCACTCCAGAACGTAAGTTCTGTGTGGATTACCGAGGGCTCAGAGCGGTCACCAAGACTGACACACCACCATCCCCAGAGCTGATAAGCTCATAGATCAGTTGGGAGCTGCCAAGTTCCTCAGCACGTTCGATTTAATGTCTGGGTACCGGCAGATTGCTTTGACCAAGGGGACCAAAGAAAGGTCCATGTTTTCTACCCCTGAAGGGCACTTCCAGTTCCAGGCAACGCCCTCCGGGTTGAAGGATACCCCTGCCACCTTCCAGAGGTTGGTCAACCAGGTCCTCGCTGGGTTGGAGAACTTCAGTGCTGTCTATCTAGATGACATTCCGGTCTTCATTTCTAGCTGGGAGGACCACCTGTACCAACTCAGGGAAGTGCTTCAGGCTCTGCAGAGGGCAGGCCTGACTATTAAAGCCAGTAAATGCCAGATAGGGCATGGTTCAGTGGTCTACTTGGGTCACCTAGTGGGAGCAGGCAGGATGCAGCCCCTCCAGGCCAAAATCCAAACCATCCTGGCTTGGAAACCCCCCAAGACCCAGACAGAGGTAAGAGCCTTCTTAGGCCTCACTGGTTATTACATGAGATTGAGATTTTTCAAGGGTACTGGCACCATTGTTGCACCCTTGACAGAGCTGACTTCTAAGAAGCAGCCCAGACAGGTGATCTGGATGGAGGTGTGCCAGAACACTTTTAATAACCTGAAGGAGGCCATGTGCACCGCACCTGTGCTCAAGGCCCTTGACTTCTCCAAAGAATTAATTGTCCAGACGGAAGCCTCAGATCATTGCATAGAGGGCCGTGCTCACATAGCTGAACGAAGAGGGCCGAAGAGGACCTGCATCAAACTGTAGCCATCTTCAGTAGGAGGTTACATCCACGGGCACAGAGATGGAGTGCAATAGAAAGGGAAGTCTTTGCAGTAGTCTGGGCACTGAAAAAGTTGAGACCATACCTGTTTCGTGCTCACTTCCGGGTTCAGACAGACCACAGACCCCTCAGATGGCTCATGCAGACACGAGGTGAGAATCCCAAACTGTTGAGGTGGTTCATCTCCCTACAGGGAATTAACTTTACAGCGATCACCATCCTGGAACAGACTATGCAAAAGCTGATGGTCTCTCCAGGCTTTTCCACCTTAGTGAAGGGAACTCCCAAGGGGTTTGGTAGTTCTCCCCACTTTCAGATGGGGGGGCATGTGTTAGACCTAGCATCCTTGGCATGGTTTTCGACCTTTTTGCCTTTAGCCCTCCTGTTTTCTGACTTTGTTTTTGCTGGATTTAAGATTCTGCATACTTTAGCACTGCTAACCATTGCTAAAGTCCTTGTGCTCTCTCCATAAAACATGGTAGAATTGGCTGATACCCAGTTGGCATCCTTAATTTATATGTAAGTCTCTAATAAAGTGGCACTACCTGTGTCCAAGGCCTGTAAAATAAATGCTACTAGTGGGCCTGCAGCACTGATTGTGCCACCCAATTACGTAGCCTTTTAAACATGTCTCAGGCCTGCCTTTGCATCCTTTGTGTGCAGTTTTAAACTGCCATTTCAACCTGGCAAAATAAAAAAAATTCTTCTTTTTAATACATAAAAGCCTTCCCTAGGGTGGGCTCTAAATAGCCCATGGGGCAGGGTGCATTGTATTTAAGAAGTAACTTTTTTTCATTTCCTTTTAGTGAAAAACTCTTAAATTTGTTTTTTCAGCACTGTTTCTCCCACATGATAGCACTGGATTACCTTCTTACATTTAATAAGTGATAACTTTCAATTGGGAGCAGGTTGGAATATTGAGTTTGGGGTCTACAGAATTGTAATTTAAAACCCTCTTTAATGGTAAGGTCAGGTTTTAAGTCATAATTCTGAAAATGACACTTTTAGAAAGTTGCCATTTTCTTCTCCTAACTATTTGCTGCCTCTATTCTTGGTCACATGACTAGGTGTAGATGGCAGTCAGTCTTTGTGTACTGCTCCCAGACAGTGAGACAAAGGGGGAATAGGTGTTGGCAGGATGAGCCATCTCTGACTTGATAGGGGTCTAAACCTGTCACCTACCACATTTGCACATCACAAACACTGTGCCTTAGCATACTCACAAAGCGTTTGACACTATTCTTTTGTGTCCCCCTAGCCAGCTAGGACCAGGGCAGGGAGGCAGGAAATTCTAAACACCACAGAGGGTGGAAACCTCTAGAACCTTCTCCTACTTCAAAGCTGGCACCAAGTATAAATATTGAACCCTCAGACCCAACTCTTCAGTAGACCTGTGGAAGATTCAGGACTGCTGTGCTGCTCTGCTGCAAGAAGGACTGCTACTCTGCTACCCTGCTGCCTGAGGGGAAAAGGACTGGGCCTGCATCTTGTGCCCAGGACTACCAGAGTAACTCCAAGGGCTAGTTAACTGGCCTCCTGATCAGAGCCTCAGGGACAGAAAAGGCTCCAACCACCTTGAACCAACCACCTGGGCTGCCATGAGTCCTGCCCTCCAAGTGGTGCCACCGAGTTCTGGATCCTCAGAATTGAGCCTACAGGTGCTCTGTCAGCCCAGGTCAGAACCGACACAGTGCGACGCATCTCCACTTAGCTCCGCATTGGAACCACCGCTGCGCATAGCATCCCCGACGCTGGGCCTTGCATTGCAGCCTGCAGCTCCTCTGAACCGCTGATGCGTGTTGCATCCTCAACACAGGACTTCTCATTGCAAGCCCCTCGTCGACGGCATCCTCGACGATGACGCAGGACATCGCCTAAAAGTCCGCAAGTCCTCCGAACTGCTGTTGCACAACACATCCTCAATGCAGGACTAAGCACCGCAAGCCCCTCATCGACAGCATCCTCGAGGACAGAGGAGGACGCCCCAGCAGCTTTGTCGGAGCTGCCACTGCACGATGCATCCTCGACACGAGATCTCGCAACACTCCTCAACTAGGATTTAAGGCAATTTGTTCAGCAGCCGGGTACCGGTGTCCAGCCCACATTCCGACACTGTCAGCCTTAACGTGTGACTTTGTCCCAGTCCGGCACGACTAGAGAACCGTAGTTGGGTCTTTGTGCTTTTAGGCACTATTTTACTAAAATCTTTAAAATTGCATATCTCTGCTACTACTGATTGGAATTTTGTTATTTTGGTCCCAAATAATTTATTACATTTTACTCTTTTTCTAAATAAGTGTAGGAGTTTTCTTGTGTTTTGTTTTCGCTTTATGACTGTTTGAAGTGCTGCATAAATACTTTACAAATTGCCTCTAAGTTAAGCCTGATTGCTTTCGTGCCAAGTTACCAGGGGGTTGAGCGCAGGTTAATTTGGGGTTTGCTTGGGACTTCATCCTAACAGAAATTGTGGTTACTGCTTGAGTAGGGTTTCAACCCCCTCAACCAGTACTCAATTTCCTACAAATGATATATGCAACATGGATACTATATATGAATGTAAACAAAATAAACTTATACTAAGGTTCCTCACAACAGCTAATTTCTAATAAAAGATTGCAAAAACATTACATCAAACAATATATGATTACCATTCCAAAGTATCCTCTAAAGAACATAGGGCCTAATGTACAAAGCCATTTTGTGGTTGCTAAGTCTGCAATTCATACAGGGTTTGCTACCCCAAAAATTACTTTTTGTTATGTACTGAATCAATTTTGTGATTCAGTAACGTTATCAAATCACAAAATGGGTTTAGTAACCCACAACAAATCACTCTTTGGAACGGGTGAAGTTATGGCATCCATTCCAAATAGTCTCTTAAACAAGGGGAACTAGGGGCTTTTTAACCAGGTCCTGCACACGTACTCCTAAGTCATAAATATTGAAAATAAGCCAGTATGCAGTTCCTAAGTGTGTGGGAGTGTTCAGGTGTTGAGAAGTGCCCTCACACACCCCGGAGGATGTCATGCTTCATCATTGGGCCTGCTCCTCGTCGGGCCGGCGCTGCAATGCCCGACGGGCACCCGCGAAGGGGCTCTTCTGCGGAGATCTTTTTATTGATAAAGCCGTTGGTTGTGTGGGGGTTTGTGGACAGGGTAGTGACGTGAGTGTGCCGTGCAATTTAAAATAGGTCTAGGGCTGCCCTTTTCAATAGTTTTATTCCAAGGGTGCACTAGCCTAACTAAAAACTGAAAGCCCTGTCTGGAAATAATGGTCCTACAGGGTCTGTGTGGTGCATGAGGTCGACATGTTTTTTGCCTAAAGAAGCCCCTAACGGGTCTGGTGGCAATTCATCAGGACAGTGATATGTAGGAGAAGTTAATCTCAACTCTTGCACTACCGCCAGGCTGGTTCTTGACGTTGTATGATAGGGTAGTCTTGCTGTTGAGCACCAGGTCCAATGGCCTAGTGTACTGAGACCTGAAAGAAAGTAATAACAGAGGACAAACCAGGGTAAAAGTATGGGGAGAACCTCCTCGCGGCGCTTGGTCAGTGGAGTGAGCCCATAGGGGTCTCACCGTGCTACAAGCAGGAGAGAAAGGGGGTGGTTTGTAGCTTTCCCTCGTGAAGTGCCTCAGCTGTTCCTAGAAGTACTATTAAAAAATTGGCCGGGAAAGTCCTGTGTGACTAAGGGGCACATGCATCAAAGCCTTTTGCGATCGCAAACGGCGCGATTCGCAAAAATCGGCTGTTTGCGATCGCAAAATGGGCTTTTGCGATGCATTAAACAATTTGGCACGAGCAATTTCGGTAATCGCAATATTTTGCGATCTCCCAAATTGCGATTGCATTTAAGAAATCGCAATTGGCGATATAAATGCAATGCAAGAAGCACTTTCAAATAGCGATTTCGCTATTTGGGGCCGCAATTTACCGTAAAATAAAACAAAACGGTATTTTGCAAAAACTTTGAAAAATGCACTAAAGTGCATTTTTCAAAGTTTCATGTCACACACACACATGCCCTTGGGGCATGGGTGTGCGCAACATGGGTGCACAGTACAATTTCAGGGTGCAACAGGGTGTCCTTTTGACACCCTTGCACCCTGAAATTGCATGCGCAATTTGCGAGTACCAATTGGGACTCGCAATTTGCGCATGCAATTTCCCATTCATTCCTACGGGTCTGTAGGCCCATAGGAATGAATGGGAAGCCATTCCTTAATTGCGACTCGCAATTTGCGAGTCGCAATTAAGGAATGTATAGGAATCGCTATTTTTATAGCGATTCCTACATGCATAGGCTTTTGCGAGTCCTTAATTGCGATTCCTTAATAATCGCAATTAGGGACTCGCAAAATCCTACCTTGATGCATGTTCCTGTAAGTGACGGCAGCGTGCAGTGGATAATATGTCATGTTATCATGTCTTTGAGGATCAGTCAAGGGATAGGGCCAACCTTCAGGGGTCGGTGCCTTGTTACAACACATGCTCGCTCCAAATTATTAATTCATTTGAGGAGCCTCGAGTGTGCTAGGATGGATGAGTCTATGTCATCTTTTGACAATGACATAGACTCATCTAAACATCTCTTTGCTGAAGGCATGCAAGCCATATCTAGTTGGATGACAGAAAATTTCCTCCAGCTGAATGCTGCCAAAACTGAGATCTTGTTATTGGTCCCCAAACTGGTAGCCTGCTACGTTAGGCCCTGGCCCTACCCCGAAGCCCATGGCTAAAGGGGTCCGACTGGACAACTCTCTATCTATGAGAGACCAAGTCATGGCCACTTCAGGTGCCTGCTACCACACTCTTAGCCTTCTTCGTAGAGTGTTCCAGTGGCTGCCCTTATCAATCCGTAGAACCTTGATTCAAGCCCTGGTCATTATCCGGCTTGATTATTGTAACACACAGATATAAACATAACATGTACTCTGTCGCATTTACGAGCGTGTTCAATCACATTTAATAATGCCAGTGGAATCGGTGCGGTGAGCGCGCTCTAAGCGTGGTCCGTAGCGGACTGTGGGCTCTCCCACTCACCCCTGTGTGCTGAGGTCTGAAATGACGGGGGGGGGGGTTGTAAGCAGAGCACTTGGTGGCTCGTGCCTAAAGGAGAAAGAAAACGCCAAGCGTATAGAAGTTAACACACATTGCTTGCATCTTACCAGCAGAGATTGATCGTAGCTGGTCAGCGTTTCCTGGAAGAAGGCATACTCACGTAGGGTGGCGCGGCAACTAGCTGTGATCCTACCCTCGCTCTGGTCCCCGTGAGTGTGTCTGCATGGCCAGAGTATTAGTAAATCCCACAAAGAAGCCCGATCAGGTCCCTCAGCAAGATGCACAGCCAGTCGCATGTACAGAATTTCAGTCATTTATTGTAATTTTATTCCACTAGTATTCCATGTATAATCCCCCCCAATGTTTTTTTCAAGTTTCCTGTTTCCATTTTCATACTTCAATTTTATCCATATTTTCACAGTGCCTCGTGAGGCTTTCTCTAAGCAGCACTAGAGGGTTCCCAATTCCTCATGACGCATCCTTATTGTATGAAACCCAATGCATTTCGGGATGACTCCCTTCTTCAGGGGTAACTACAATGTAAAATAATAATAAACACTCATCAATCCTTTCTGTTAAATATATATAACTGCTTAACTCTAAAATACTCATCCTTTATATGTACACTGACTATAATTTACATAGGAAAAAATTATGCACTACATTACCCAGAATCCTTCATTTGTGACTCTCAGTGACATCTTTACAATGGTGAAAAATTATCAAACAAATCATGCAGCTTGACACCCCCATGTGAACCTAACACTACAAAACGACACCTGAACTGTACAAAACTCATGCATGCATTACATTTTAACTAAAATCAACAATTCGTGCTTACTGACAGTTAGATTAAAATCAGACTATAACTGTCTCCTCCCCATACCCATAGACATTCACCTGTGCCTCACGAAGAAACCCATCCGAGCTTTTGATCTTCTCTATGCCATAACAAGTTATTCAAGTTTCCATTTCAATGCCGTCCGTGGATGGGCTATGCAGCCACTTCTCCACTCCTGGATGCCTCCAAATGAAACGCGGTGAGCGCCCGAGTGCTTAAATCACCTGCTTAATTGTTCACCATCACGTGCCCCACCCTCGCTCTACAAAAAGAATACTGACTAACGGAAACCTAACCACCCACCGTAAGTGACGTACTCTAAAAAGTGAAAACCCTTAAAGTCATACTACTCCTATCCCACATTTCCCCACCGCCCAAACCTCATCCCAATCTATTATATTTTTAAAGAACGTGCAACATATATACATTTAGGAATCAATAACCAGAAACGGTGTTTATCTCATATAACTACAAACATGTAAATGTCACAAATGAACAATGCTCTACATCAATCATGTACATATCACAGACAGATCTGCGTAAGCTAGAATTAAAACGCTCAAAATATTTATACTGGTGTTCTCGATGTCATCAGTCATGAACAAACCAGTCCTCTAGCGTTGCCGCTCCAATTTTAACTCCCATTATTTGACTCATGAAATTTCTGTCATCTGTTTTAGCATTGGTGTACCCCATCCGGTGGACGGACAAATACATATATTCACACAAAAAATGGTGGAGTGCACTCATCATTTCTGTTCCAATGTTCATCATGCTCAACGGCGTCGCTGGTGTGCTACCTTGGTTAGCGCTCCGTCCGTGCGCACAGTGTATGTAATCCCACAAAGGAGCCCGATCAGGTCCCTCAACAAGATGCACAGCTAATTGTATGTACAGAATTTCAGTCATTTATTGTAATTTCATTCCACTAGTATTCCATGTATAATCCCCCAAATTTTTTTCAAGTTTCCTGTTTCCATTTTCATACTTCAATTTTATCCATATTTTCACAGTGCCAGAAACACACCAACTGCAACACATGCAATTGCGTGTATCTTATCACTTGTCCCTGCCAGCTCAAATATGTAGGAATGACAACACGTCCTGTAAAAACTAGGATCACAGACACAGGAGAAATATAAGGTGTAGAAAGACCGACACCAGAATGTGTGCCCATTTTACGGAAATGAACCACACTACTAATGACCTACACTGGACAATATTGGAATCACACCCCCAAATATGAAAAGAGGCTTTGTTCAGGAAGGAACAATACTGGATTTTTAAACTCTCCTCACACACCACTGGCCTCAATGATGATATCCCCTGGGTGGAACTGAATCGACCTGGGTAACCCATCTGTATAATTGGACGATGGTTCCTGCCTCGCACCCCTTGCCAGGCATCTCATCTGGTACATTTTCCACTAGATACCCAGCGTCACCACTATGGGTACATAACCTGCTGTTTACAAGATTGCCTGCTAATACAGCTCGGCCTCCCCAGCGTTACCCATTACCCACCACTGAGTTAGGGATAAAACATCACAGAGGAGGAGACAGCTAGATCATATAATGGCAGCCATAACACATGTTAGTTTGTGTACCACATTATGGTCTGCATTTCCACCTATTAGCGGGTCTCCACATCTATGGGGGTAAGAACTAACTCCAGGCCCGCCTTTCTCATACCCTCAACTTACAACCAATGTGGAGGGTAACAACATTCCATATACCATAGACACATTGAACAACATGTAATATTGGTGAACTGATTGCGATACTCGCATACTCCAATCATTCTCTATGAATGTACAGCACACTGACATATAGCTGTATGTAGACTATGGTTAGGACCATTTACCATCACCCATATTGGAGCCTTTTCCATCAGTGCACTTATTTAAACTGGTAATACACCATTTCATAGGCGCTATCCGCCAGGGATTATGGATGGACGTATTAGCTTTAGCACTAGCTAACACGTAGGTAACCTGTAGGCATACTTGCTACCACCTAAGCCACTGGTAGCGTAGCATTGCCTCAATAAAGTTCACCCCCAAGATGGCAGACGTAATTAGCGTTCTAGCGTCGTTACGCTGGGACGCTAAAACATGGTTTTACTAATACTCTGGCCACGCAGACACACTCACGAGGACCAGAGCAAGGGTAGGATCACAGCGAGTTGCCGCGCCACCCTACGAGAGTATGCCTTCTTCCAGGACACGCTGACCGGCTACGATCAATCTCTTCTGGTAAGATGCAAGCAATGTGTGTTAACGTCTATACGCTTGGCATTTTCTTTCTCCTTTAGGTACGAGCAACGAAGTGCTCTGCTGACACCCCCCCGTCATTTCAGACCTCAGCACACAGGGGTGATTCGGAGAGCCCACAGTCCACTACAAACCACGCTTAGAACGCGCTCACCACACCAATTCCCCTGGCATTATTAACTGTGATTGAACACGCTCATAACTGCGACAGCGTGCTTGTTATGTTTATATATGTGTGTACTTGCATAAGGCTCAAGCAGCGGGTGAGGAGGCTACCCCTAGTTTTTGCTCGTGGTTTGTCCACACATATACGGCAACAATTCAGTTGCTTATTTCCCACTATACGTGTTGTGCTGTCTTTCTTTGTTTGTCCACTTGTACGTTTTTTGCAGTGACACTAACTCTGTCCTATGGCACACCTATGGCTCCCTAATGAATTTAATAGTGGAGCAGGCATGTCATTTCCGCCTTGTAGCACACTCGAGGCTTCTCAAATGAATTAATAATTTGGAGCGAGCATATGTTGTAATAAGGCACCGACCACTGAAGGTTGGCCCTATACCTTGACTGATCCTCAAAAACATGATAACATGACATGTTATCCACTGCACGCTGCCGTCACTTAGTCACACGGGACATTCCTGACCAGTTTTTTAATTGTACTTCTAGGAACACGCCGAGGCACTTCACGAGGGATAGCTACAAACCACCCCCTTTCTCTCCTGCTTGTAGCACGGTGAGACCCTTATGGGCTCACTCCACTGACCAAGTGCCACGAGGAGGTTCTCCCCATACTTTAACACTGGTTTGCCCTCGGTTATTACTTTCTTTCAGGTCTCAGTACACTAGGCCATTGGACCTGGTGCTCAACAGCAAGACGACCCTATCATACAACGTCAAGAACCAGCCTGGTGGTAGTGCAAGAGTTGAGATTAACTTCTCCTATATATCACGGTCCTGATGAATTGCCACCAGACCCGTAAGGGGCTTCTTTAGGCAAGAAACATGTCGACCTCATTCACCACACAGACCCTGTAGGACCATTATTTCCAGACAGGGCTTTCAGTTTTTAGTTAGGCTAGTGCACCCTAGGAATAAAACTATTGAAAAGGGCAGCCCTAGACGTATTTTAAATTGCATGGCACACTCACGTCACTACCCTGTCCACAAACCCCCACACACCCAACGGCTTCATCAATAAAAAGATCTCTGCCAAAGAGCCCCTTCGCGGGTGCCCGTTGGGCATTGCAGCGACGGCCCGATGAGGAGCAGGCCCAATGATGAAGCATGACATCCTCCGGGGTGTGTGAGGGCACTTCTTAACAGACCTGAACACTCCCACACACTTAGGAACTGCATACTGGCTTATTTTCCATATCCATTCCAAATAGCCATTTGTTAAGGTATGTATCGATGTTTTGCAATCTCAATACAGTCGCGAAACATTGAAATTTTACCACTTCCCTTTGTGAATGTTAAAAAAGCTTGTTGGTGAGTAGACAGTAGTCCACAGAACCACTACCAACTCTCGAACAAATATAAAAAAAGTTGCCCCATTTTCTTTGAGGAAAACGGCCTACATTTAAAAAAAGTTGACTTTATTTAAAATGCAAACTTAGACCTGGTCTTCTGCTGATCCCGGGAGGCCACCATCCCTGCGAAGGCAACCTATCACAGTGAATTGCAATTTACGATCTACCTCATGAATACTGATGAGGTTCATCAGATTGCAACCCTCAATGTTTCGGAATTTTGTGAACCGACCTATAATTATATAGATCGGTCAACAAAATTCCTTCCCATTCGCAAAAAGTCAGTGCTCAATTTCCTACCACTTTTTGCTAATGGAAATTTCACACACAAGGCCTAGAGTCCTACAGTAGAGAGGATGCTTGATATTACGACCAGACTTACTCTTGAAAAGATTGTTGTTATCATTCACATGTCCTTCTGATGCAACATTCCTGCAATTCATTCAGTTATCTTACTCAGTTCCTTCACCATGACTATGTCTCAATTCACTATACTTCTAATCACTCAACGAGTAATAATTCTTCCTCACATCTCTCTGCACATGTTCAGTCCTAACCTCATGCAAAATCATTCTACACTTTGGAATCCAGCTCATATGCCAAACACAATAATCACTTGAGGGCATATCATCAACAACGAGCGATAAATATCGCTAAACGTGTCTAGCGCGTTTTTCATTATCGCCGTATATCGCCGGATCACATCGCCATGTTAGCGGCGTATTTGCAACGATTTGCTAACAGGCAATGTGAAATCCGGCGATATACGGCGATTGTCATCAATATCGCATGAAAACCAGCGATGTTAGAACAGCGCCGAAGAAAATGTTGTAAATAGGGAGAAGTGGATGTAACCAAACAATCCACCTCCCATTATGTACATGGCTAAGTCGAGAATTTAGCAGACGTTAGTATTAGGCGAAATCCGCGGTTAGCGCGGATTTTTTCATCGCTACGCTTTTTCTGGGACGGCTTGTAAATACGTCGATGTACGGTTGGCGATCATGTTCCTGTTGTTTCCTGTAAGGAACGCCTACTTTGCATCTCATTAGCGATGCAAAGCTAGGCGTTTGATAAACGGCTGCTAACATGCGCTAATGCATGTTAGCGCCGCCTTGTAAATAGGGCGATGTAATTTTCGCCGCTTTTTTGGCTTTTAAAGCCAAAAAAGCAGCGAAATGGCCCTTGATAATATGCCCCTAAGTTTGGCTAAATTGAGAAAAAACTTCCTTCACTTCTTAAGGTTAAAAAAACACAGGGGCATATCATCAACAACGAGCGATAAATATCGCTAAACGCGTCTAGCGCGTTTTTCATTATCGCCGTATATCGCCGGATCACATCGACATGTTAGCGGCGTATTTGCAACGATTTGCTAACAGGCGATGTGAAATCCGGCGATATACGGCGATTGTCATCAATATCGCATGAAAACCAGCGATGTTAGAACAGCGCCGAAGAAAATGTTGTAAATAGGGAGAAGTGGATGTAACCAAACAATCCACCTCCCATTATGTACATGGCTAAGTCGAGAATTTAGCAGACGTTAGTATTAGGCGATGTCCGCGGTTAGTGCGGATTTTTTCATCGCTACGCTTTTTCTGGGACGGCTTGTAAATACGTCGATGTACGATTGGCGATCATGTTCCTGTTGTTTCCTGTAAGGAACGCCTACTTTGCATCTCATTAGCGATGCAAAGCTAGGCGTTTGATAAACGGCTGCTAACATGCGCTAATGCATGTTAGCGCCGCTTTGTAAATAGGGCGATGTAATTTTCGCCGCTTTTTTGGCTTTTAAAGCCAAAAAAGCGGCGAAATGGCCCTTGATAATATGCCCCACAATTTCCCATTTCCTAATCATTCCAGGTTTCTTGACACACACATTCTCCCCTTTTTCCTTTTTCCAACTGGGCTACTTTAGTTCCAAAATTCATTATCATGGAAATCCTTGAATACTCCCTGCTCCTTCTTAATGCTGTTCCTCACCACATCCGAAAAACACTGTTTGGAATCCGACATCTAACTCTGCTTATCCTTGGTAAAAGGAACACTTCCATGTATAATAGTACATGGACCTTACCCAGTACCTGTAGAATTATTACAATACATCCAAATCATTTTCTTAGGTTCCAAAATCCATTCCTTCTTCTTGCTCTATTCCACTGGTAAAATCTTCTTAATAACATGATTAAACCTCTCAATTTTACCATTAACTTCTGGAAAAATATTGGTAAATTTATGTCCTACACCATTATGCCTTAAAAGGTTTTCCACCTCATCCACCTTCAACTTAGTACCAACATCTGTAATGATACTCTTGGGTAATCCTTCTTTCAGGAAGATCTCATCCAAAATCCTAATCACACTGGAGGCGTCAACAAACTCCACAAAATGTATTTCTGGCAACTATGAAAAGTAATCAGTGGCAACAAGAATAAACGTGCTATCACCATCCTCGCCAACTATGGATCCCATTATATCACACCGACGGTCTCCCAAGTCATGTTAGGGATTTGTACGAAACATAAGAAGGCTTTAATGTAACTCGTGATTTGTCAGCACTCGCACACCCCACACACTCCCTCACTATACGCTCTAGCTCAACATACATTGCCAGTCACCAATATGACTCCATGACCCTTTTCTTACTTTTTACAAAGTCCAGATTTCCTTCATGGCATAAATCCACAGTTGTTTTCCTTAACTCCTTTGGCGGAACTGCTCTTGTTCCATGCAACAACCTCTCATTTAAAACAGGAAGTTCACCATGTACTTCCAAAAACAATGGAATTCTGCCTTCAAATTCTTTTTCTCATGCCAGCCTTTCATCACCCATTCTCTCACCTCTCTCAGCTGGTCATCTTTGAAACTAGCATCATTCCATTCTTCGTTAGTAATACCCTCAATCCCTACCGCCCCAATCCATGCCACTGTACTCCCCCAATTGTCTTTTGACCCCTCTGCAAGATACAAGAGAAGGTGACTCCAAAAGTCAGCTCCCTTGTTTTTGACACCAGGGCCCCTAGATTTATAGTTCATAAGTCTCTCTGAGAAATGATCAATCCTGCGGGTGGCAAAAGACAATCCATCTGTAGTCAACAGTTTTGTGAGAGGCTCATATTCGTACCAAAGCCAAACTTACAAATGCAGGACAAATTGCCTTACATTTTTGAGACCCCATATTACAGCAAGAGTTTCCCTCTATATCACAGAATAACTCTCCACCACTGGTGATAATGCTCTTGACATCTAAGCTATAGTTACTTCCTTCTCATCACTATCTCTTGAAGACAAAACTGATACAATTCCTTTACACCTTGCATTTGCGCTAAAAAAGCAATCACATGTTGGGTCACACCCCTGTGGCACATTCACAAAATGTCAGAGTTACTCAGTGCAAACTCTGACTGAGTGAGATCAGGCTACACAATCTCACTTTGTTATCCAGAAGTCAGTGGCAGCAGGTTATCTTTAAAATTGGTGGGGTGTATCTTTGGCTCCTATTCCAGTGAGTGAGCCTGACTTCTCAGTGGCTTCAAGAGGGCTTGCTCTCTCAATCCTACTCTGACTCACTCAGTCTGATTCTCACTCTGACTCACTCACTTAGTCTCACTCATTATCAGTCAATCTAACTCAGTTTCACTCGGCCTCATTGATTCTCACACAGCCCCACTCATTTTCACTCAATCTAATCAATCTCACTATGACTCACCTATCACTCAATCTTACTCTGACTCCGCTTGTCTCTGTCTCTCTTGTTTCCACTTAGTTCCACTCATTTTGACTCACTCTACCTCACTCACTCTCTGACTCACTCAAACAGTGACTCACTCATTAACTCAGTCTGACTCATTCTCAGTCAGTCTCACTCAGTCCCCCTCGTTTTCACTCAATCTCAGTCAATGAGACCTACTCTGATTTATTCAATCTTACTGACCCACCTACTCTCAATCATTCTTACTCATTCCTACAAAGTCCCACTCATTCACACTCATTCTGACAAAATCAGTCTCACTCATTCTCACTCTGTCATACTCATTCTGACTCACTCAGACTGTAACTTAATTAGTGTTACACACAGACACACTGACTGTCATTCTCCCTCACAGTAACACTGTCATTCTCCCTCACTTACTATCATTCATTCTCTCTCTCTCACTCTTCCTATCATTCATTCTAACTCACTGTCTCCCTCCACTGATTCTCTCACTTTCACTTACACACACGCTCCCCCATGCACACACTGTCTCTCTCACAGACACACTCTTACGCACAAACACACACTCTTACCCATATGCACAGCATACAACATTTAAAAGCTTTAAAGCTTTTTTTTTTTACTTACCTTGCTGCGGTTCCGTTTGGACTCCTACTCACTTCATCTTCTGGCACTAGGCATGAAACTGAAATCTCAAACCTGCGCAGTTGCAGGGACCAGGTTTTAGTCGACGAGCTGAGAAAAGGGTGGGGTGAGAGGCTGGTTGGTGTGTAGTCACGGGCATTGTAAGGTTTAACCCTGTAGCGCCCATGTCTACCTTTAGCTGTGACGCTAAGCACATCAAAAATGGCAGAGGCACAGAGGTGTACATGATCCCCAATGCCAGGGATGAGATTTCTCCAGCCCTGGTATTCTCTTTCTGAAGGTTGGTACATGAGCCTTTGTGCGCCTACGCCAGCCATCAGACAGAGACTGTTGCCGGACCCGAAGGAGGTCGGCATTTTTTTTTTACAAGAGTGAATAATAGGTTATTATTCACTCTTAGCATAATAAAAATAAACAGCCCAGAAAACAAGGGGGGGGCTTAGCCACTGAGCCCATTAAGAGGAGCCGCTACTGTCAGATTCTCCAAATTTGAAAGTTTTCTCTGAAAATGTATGCACAAATTTCACATTCAAGAAGGGCCTTATTTCTAACTTAGATGGAGCAGGAGCATATCTCACTGCTTTCCATAATTCCTCCTTAGGTTTTAAACCATCCTTACTAACTTCATGCCCCAAATAATTCAGAGACTGAACAGCAAACTTTCATTTAATAAATTCTGCTGTTAACCCGTGCTTTATCAGAGGATTGAGAACTTTCCTTAAGTATGCATTGTGTTCTTCTTTGTTGGCACCCATCACCAAAATGTTTTATTGGAAAAACATAGTTCCATCAAAGTCTTTGAACAACTTATGCATCAATCTTTGAAATATGATAGCTGCCAGAGCCAACCCAAACAACATTCATACATATTGGTAACACCCGATAGCCCTCATGAAGGTAGTCAGTTTCTCAGTGTCAGGATGCAAACACACCTCGAGATAAGCAATCAACAGGTCAACTGAAGAAAACCATTATATTCCCCCGTTCATGGCCAACGTCATTTATTTGAGGTAAAGGAAACCTCTCACCCACAATAGTACTATTAAGGTTTTTCATCTCAGTACTCAAACAAATGTTCCCAATAGATTATCTGGACATGACTAAGAGACCTATCCATTCTGCCTCCTCCTCCTCCAGCTTGATAATTCCTGCCTAAAAATGTGTTCTACTTCTTGGTTAACTTCTTTTCTTACCACTAAATGTTTCATTTTATGTACTTTAGGTATGGCTCCTTTTTTAAATACAATTTTGTGACAAAACCCAACAAGAGCACCATTTGTTTCCATAACCAACATAAGGGGAATCTCCCAACACTTTCCTTCCCACATCCACATTCTCTCCAACCACTAGCTCTTGTTCTGAGCTGTTGGGGTTCAAAATAATGTATAATGCCCTTTGTTCAATCAAACCTAAAAATAAAGGACCTCCCCCTGCAACATTTAACTTTCCCATGCCCTTCTGTTCTTAAATTTAAAAGTTACAATTCTATATCCAGTCATTGGCACTGCCTCCCCTGTGTAGATTGGGACAAATATCCAGAGGTACAAGTTGACTCCCAAGAACACTCACAAATGTTTATCAATAACAGTTTATGGGGATTCTGAATCTGCTACAACTAAAATGTTAACTCCACTCTGTTTCATTTCACATGCAGGTTTACTTCTTGAACTTTTATTAAGTATACTCACTCTCCCTAGAATAACAAGATCACTAACACCCGGCACACACTCTTTTAAACTTTTAGCACCTTCATTCTCTGGAGTACCTGACTTGGAATTCAAATCTGAATTTAGCTCAGTTACTACATTAATTATTTTCCTACAATTAGTTATCCTCCATGATATAACAATAGTGTCATTTTGTACCACAAGCAGTGCAATTTTGAATAATCATTGGGCAACATTTACTAAATACAAGGTGTTCATGACTTCCACACCTGTAGCATTTCCTCCTATCTACTTTATTCTTACTTGGGGCCGGATGTACAGAGTTATTTAGCGGCAGCAAAGCCTGCAATTCGCTAAATCACAGTATTCATGACCGCTAAATGGCTTGCACAAATGTACTAAACCCATTTAGCGATTCAGTAGCATGTTACCGGATTGTTAAATATATTTAGGAAATCATAAGGAATTTCTATTTGAAAAGAGCGTGTTCAGGTGTGCCTTCCAAACAGCAATTCTTTATGGTATGTATTAATGATTTGCAATCAAATTCCTGTTGCAAAGGAAGTGGTAATCAGTTCACAAACGGGAAGGGGTCCCCAACGGACCTCTGACCCTTTAAGAATATTTTTTTAAAGATTTTTTAAGATTAGGCACATCACTGCCTACTCTTAAAAAATAAAAGTTACACTTTTATTTTTTTTTGTTTAAATGCATCTCTTTTTCCTTTAAGGAAAATGGGTTGAATAAAAAAAAAAAAAGTATTGCTTTATTTAAAAGCAAGCACAGATAGGGGAGTACCTACATTGCACATCACAATTTAGGTGTGGAGTAGGGTTATACTCCCCCTTTTGTTCTTAGGTCCTGAAGAAGCGCTGTGGTTCCTTCTTGAGCCTCAATGGCGTGAAACATGTTGACCTTACCACACCCAACCTGACTACAGCCACAGACTTGAGGCTACTTGGGGACATTAAACCCATTTAGTAGCCCTGACCCGTTTTACATTTTTTAATACTGTCAAAACAGCCTCCACATTAAAATCTAATCTGCTATCTCTTAGACAGTTTTAATACTCCTTCACTCGTGCATACACAATCACTCTACCCGACACATCTAGGACACCCTCACACATATACCTCTCATCATACGGCAAGATAAAAATAGATCTCCGCTAAAGCGACCCATCATAAAGCCCATAGGGCATTGCAGCGCCGGCCCTATTAAGCGCACGCCCGATGATGAAGCATCACACCCCTAGGGATGTGTGAGGGCACCAAGAAATAATCCTAGAGATTCCCACCCGACTCGACCAGCGCTCTGTCTTCTTTTCCTTTCTGATAGGAACAGTACCTTCCCTGTTTATTGCATTATTGTCTTTGGAGCCTAGGTATTGGACCTTTATTTGCTCCTAGTCCCCCCTCTTCTTTGCTGGGTCTTCTAATCTCAGCAGACCACCATCCTTGCGATGGCTGTCATTCCTTATCGGTTGCTAATTACAACCTACCTCATTAAAGTTTCATGAGGTAGGTCAATTTGCGACCCACAAGGAATTGCAAATTTAAAATTAAAGCTTTCATACATAAGGAATAGCGATTTCCTAATTGCGATTCAGAGAAAATTACAGTTTGGAAATCGCTATTCCTAATGTTAGTACATTTGGCCCTAGATCCCTTAGGTTTGTTTTTGATCTAACTATCTATCCCTAGTACTTCTTAGGACTTTAGGAACTGATGTAGCTTTCTTGTGATCATTCTTGTTGGGTTTCACCCTTCCTACAACCTCTTTAAATCCACCAGTAAATTCACCAATGCAGCCTTAACACATTTGTACGAAATTTCAGCTTTACGTACTACTGCAATTACCTTACTGAATTGCAAATCTCCATGAGACCACTATTATTTCCTGAACATACTCATTATTCTCATGCATTATTTTTTGATCCCTAGCCAACTAATCGTGTAATGACCCAAACTTAAAATTAAGGGCAAGTTACTGAAGGGGTGCAATAAATTTATCAAAAGGTTATGTCTTTCCCTGTTTCCTACTAAAGAAGTTAAATTTATCTACGTCAATACAAACTGATGGAGGGTAATAGTCATCTAAATCCATTCAAGTATTCAAGAAAACGCCCCCTGCTGAAGCTTGTCTTGTTTTTTTCTCCTATTCTGTTATATACTCTGGTCCCAAAGAATGTAAAGGAATCTTCCTCCTCATTTTCTGTTTTATTTCTTCATCGTCAATAGGGTCATAGTAATTTAAAAAATACTCCTTCTACTCGTACCAATTCAAGTGTATTGTATTGTATTGTACTGTAATTGCATTTATAATTTACATAGCGCTTACTACCCCTGAAGAGGCGTCAAAACGCTTTTTTGGCGAGTATCACGCGACTCCGGAACCCATAAAGGATTAGGTCCAGCCGCGGGGGTGGCCCGCTGTTAATACAACGGATCCTTTGGTGTCTGAAGGTTTGGATACCATTGCAAAGGGAGCGGAGTGTTCCATGTGAGGAGCGAGAATATGGCAACAGACTTTGTGTTATCGACTTTCTCCAACCCACTGTGGTTTTTATGTTTTCACTGATGTAAGGCCGACGGCACCACCCACTTGGGTATCTAATTTGTAAATTTGGGACTGCAGGTACCACAATGCTTTGGGGCATTTTTTTTAATAAAGATACGCCCACTGGGGCGGAACTATGATAATTGAGCAGGTGTCCAAACTTACCGGTTGCTGTCTTCCTTGTCAGTGTGGGCTCGTGACCAAGAGCGCAAGCTTGAAACGCGTTGAGCCAGCAACCTGTGATGATAGCTGACCACAAAACTGCTGCAGCCCTCACGTAAAAGGAGTTTGCACCCCATGAGGCCATCCTCATTGGGGCAACCTTTTGTTGGATATATATATATATATATATTTTCTTGAATCAACAGTGAAGCAATTGTAGATAAATAGTTATGATAAAAATATTTACTTATTTATGCAGTCACTTATATACATGTTAAAAACATAGAATAATGTAACTATCAGTATTATGTACATTTGTTAAGCAGAACTAAAGAATATCTATATATAATATATTTTTTTAAACATAAGTATTCTACGCGATTATACAAAGCAATACACATCTATAGGTACATATCTATAGTACAAGTAAATGCTTATATACATAGAGATATGCTGTTTGCGCATGGTGGTTATGTGGAGAAGAGCCAATTCTTGAGTAGTTTTCTGAAGATAAGGTGGTTATCCGTGGATGTTATGTTGAGGGGTAGTTCCATAGTTTGGCTGCTTGAACAGAGAATGACGTGCCACCCATTATTTTTTTCTTGTATCTTGGGATTTTGAGGTGAAGTGCCACTCTAGAGCGGAGGTTCCTTTGTTGAATGTGTTTGGTGATGTTATTCCTGATGAAGAGCAGTTCTGTTCCATGTATCGCTTTGTGGGTGATACAAAGCAGCTTGAACGTGGATCTTCTGGCAACCGGTAACCAATGCAGAGCATTCAAGGCAGGGGAGATGTGGTCTTGCGATTTTATATGTAAGTGTAGTCTGGCAGCCAAGTTCTGAATCCGTTGTAGTCTTTTCATGGTCGTTAAAGGTGATCCATGGTAGAGGCTAGTGGCGTAATCGAGTTTGGACAAAACAAGGGACATGGTAGCCTGGGCCTTGTGTGGAAATCCCAAATGGGGGAAGATTTGTTGCAGAGTTTTTATAGTAACAAAGCTTGATCTTGCTGGTTTGTCCACTTGGGCATTCATCGATAGCTTAGAGTTAATGGTCATTCTGAGGTTTCTTACTTCCGTCAATATTTTAGGCGGTGTTCCCAGATCATCAGGCCACATGGCAAGCGGGTCATAATGTTTCCAATTGTCACACGTGAGTATTTCCGTTTTGGAAGCATTCAATTTGAGATGGCTCCCGTCATCCATTGATCCACAGCTCTGAGTCAACTGAAAATTGGCGAGTTTCCAATGCCTTTGGGGCATTGCAGTTGAAGGAGTATTTGCATGTCGGGTAGACTTCCTGGTAAACCAAGAATTGGTTGAGAAGGTGTTAATGTAAATATTTGCGAGGCACACATCGTAAAATAGTTGCTGCACAAAAGCCAAGTAGACTGTATACACTACAGATGGACACCCAAAATAAAATGTAAGGATCTGTAAAAATAGCGCTTTCGTTTTTTCCCCACAGAAAGGTGTACAACGAATCCTCCTTTAAATTATGTTGGTTAAAGATTTCCACAAAATGTCTCAGAGTAGAGAATTCAAAATAATATAATGCTATAATATAGTACAACTTAATCCACACGGCTAAGAGCTGTCAAAATAACATAACTAGCCAAAATAGTACAGCAGTACAGACTAGATAGTTACTATTGGATCTTTACCGCAGTGAGCCTCAGAGTACTGTATTGACTACTTATGTAAATGTTTGAGGTGCTGCTGAACTTACACTTACTATTAACTCTGTTACACTTACTGTTAGGACCATAAGATTGGAGCACGGCAATGTGAAGGGCTTCGAGAGGAGTGGAAGGCAGTGTTAAGGACCATAATATTGGTGCCTGGCCATGTGAAGGGCTGCGAGAGGAGTGAAAGGCAGTGTGTAGGACCATAAGATTGGAGCATGGCCATATGAAGGGCTGGGAGAGGAGTGGAAGGCAGTGTGAAGGACCATAAGATTGTTGCATGGTCGTGTGAAGGGCTTTGCGAGGAGTGGAAGGCAGTCTGAAGGACCATAAGACTTGTGCATGGCAGTGTGAAGGGCTGCAAGAGGAGTGGAAGGCAGTGTGTAGGATCATAAGATTGGTGCATGGCCATGTGAAGGACTGCGAGAGGAGTGGAAGGCAGTGAGAAGGACCATACGATTGGTGCATGGCCATGTGAAGTGCTTCGAGAGGAGTGGAAGGCAGTGTGTAGGACCATAGGTTGGTGCATGGCAGTGTGAAGGGCAGTACAAGCGATGCATGGCAGTGTGAAGGACTGCGAGAGAAGTGGAAGGCAGTGTGAAGGACCATAAGATTGATGCATGGCAGTGAGAAGGGCTGCGAGAGGAGTAGAAGGCAGTGTGTAGGACCATAGGTTGGTACATGGCCGTGTGAAGGACTGCGAGAGAAGTGGAAGGCAGTGTGAAGGACCATAAGATTGGTCCATGGCCGTGTGAAGGGCTGTGAGAGGAGCAGAAGGCAGTGTTAAGAACTTTAAGATTGGTGCATGGCCAAGAGAATGGCTGCGAGAGGAGCGAAAGGCAGTGTGAAGGACCATAAGATTGGAGCATGGATATGTGAAGGGCTGCAAGAGACGTGGGAAGCAGTGTGAAGGACCATAAGATTGGTGCACAGCAGTGTGAAGGGCTGCGAGAGGAGCAGAAGGCATTGTGAAGGACCATAAGATTGGTGCATGGCGTGTGAAGGACTGCAAGAGGAGCGGAAGGCAGTGTGAAGGAACATAAGAGTGGTGCTTGGCCATGTGAAGGGCTGTGAGAGGAGCGCAGGCAGTGTTAAGAACCTTAAGATTGGTGCATGGCCATATGAAGGGCTGCAAGAGGAGTGGAAGGTAGTGTGAAGGAACATAACATTGGAGCATGGATATGTGAAGGGCTGCAAGAGAAGTTGAAAGAGCAGTGTGAAGGACCATAAGATTTGTGCACGGCACTGTGAAGGGCTGTGAGAGGAGCAGAAGGCAGTGTGAAGGACCATAAGATTGCTGCATGGCGTGTGAAGGACTGCGAGAGGAGCTGAAGGCAGTGTGAAGGACCATAAGAGTGGTGCATGGCCATGTGAAGGGCTGTGAGAGGAGCGGAAGGCAGTGTTAAGAACCTTAAGATTGGTGCATGGCCATATGAAGGGCTGCAAGAGGAGTGGAAGGCAGTGTGAAGGACCATAAGATTGGTGCATGGCCATATGAAGGGCTGCAAGAGAAGTGGAAAGCAGTGTGAAGGACCATAAGATTGGTGCACGGCAGTGTGAAGGGCTGAGAGAGGAGCAGAAGGCAGTGTGAAGGACCATAAGATTGGTGCATGGCGTGTGAAGGACTGCGAGAGGAGCGGAAGGCAGTGTGAAGGACCATATGATTGGAGCATGGATATGTGAAGGGCTGCAAGAGAAGTGGAAAGCAGTGTGAAGGACCATAAGATTGGTGCACGGCAGTGTGAAGGGCTGAGAGAGGAGCAGAAGGCAGTGTGAAGGACCATAAGATTGGTGCATGGCGTGTGAAGAACTGCGAGAGGAGCGGAAGGCAGTGTGACGGACCATAAGATTGGAGCATGGATATGTGAAGGGCTGCAAGAGAAGTGGAAAGCAGTGTGAAGGACCATAAGATAGGTGCACAGCAGTGTGAAGGGCTGCGAGAGGAGCAGAAGGCAGTGTGAAGGACCATAATATTGGTGCATGGCGTGTGAAGGACTGCGAGAGGAGCGGAAGGCAGTGTGAAGGACCATAAGAGTGGTGCATGGCCGTGTGAAGGGCTGCAAGAGGAGCGGAAGGCAGTGTGAAGGACCATAAGATTGGAGCATGGATATGTGAAGGGCTGCAAGAGAAGTGTAAAGCAGTGTGAAGGACCATAAGATTGGTGCACGGCAGTGTGAAGGGCTGCAAGAGGAGCGGAAGGCAGTGTGAAGGACCATAAGATTGGAGCATGGATATGTGAAGGGCTACAAGAGAAGTGGAAAGCAGTGTGAAGGACCATAAGAGTGGTGCATGGCCGTGTGAAGGGCTGTGAGAGGAGCGGAAGGCAGTGTGAAGGACCATAAGATTAGAGCATGGATATGTGAAGGGCTGCAGGAGAAGTGGAAAGCAGTGTGAAGGACCATAAGATTGGTGCACGGCAGTGTGAAGGGCTGCGAGAGGAGCAGAAGGCAGTGTGAAGGACCATAAGATTGGTGCATGGCCGTGTGAAGGACTGCGAGAGGAGCGGAAGGCAGTGTGAAGGACCATAAGAGTGGTGCATGGCGTGTGAAGGAATGCGAGAGGAGCGGAAGGCAGTGTGAAGGAACATAAGAGTGGTGCTTGGCCGTGTGAAGGACTGCGAGAGGAGTGGAAGGCAGTGTGAAGGAACATAAGAGTGTTGCTTGGCCGAGTGAAGGGCTGTGAGAAAAGCGGAAGGCAGTGTTAAGAACCTTAAGATTGGTGCATGGCCATATAAAGGGCTGCAAGAGGAGTGGAAGGCAGTGTGAAGGACCATAAGATTGGTGCATGGCCGTGTGAAGGACTGCGAGAGGAGCGGAAGGCAGTGTGAAGGAACATAAGAGTGGTGCTTGGCCGTGTGAAGGGCTGTGAGAGGAACGGAAGGCAGTGTTAAGAACCTTAAGATTACTGCATGGCCATGTGAAGTGCTTCGAGAGGAGTGGAAGGCAGTGTGTAGAACCATACGTTGGTGCATGGCAGTGTGAAAGGCAGTACGAGCGATGCATGGCAGTGTGAAGGACTGCAAGAGAAGTGGAAAGCAGTGTGAAGGACCATAAGATTGGTGCACGGCAGTGTGAAGGGCTGCGAGAGGAGCGGAAGGCAGTGTGAAGGACCATAAAATTGGTGCATGGCGTGTGAAGGACTGCGAGAGGAGCGGAAGGCAGTGTGAAGGACCATAAGATTGGTGCATGGAGTGTGAAGGGCTACAAAAGAAGTGGAAAGCAGTGTGAAGGACCATAAGATTGGTGCACGGCAGTGTGAAGGGCTGCGAGAGGAGCAGAACGCAGTGTGAAGGACCATAAGATTGCTGCATGGCCGTGTGAAGGGCTGCGAGAGGAGCAGAAGGCAGTGTGAAGGACCATAAGATTGCTGCATGGCCGTGTGAAGGGCTGGATGAGATGTTTCAGAGTAGGTTTGTTAAAAAGATGCATACATGACTTTGGAAGGACTCTCGGGGGGGCTGCATAAGTGGCTGTAAGACGGTTATAAGCGTTGCATGATGTAAGAAGGGCTGTACAATCAAAAGATACATGACAAAAATGCTGTACTAGTTTCATAGTTTTTCAGGCGGTGTAAGTAGGGTGCATAAGTGGCCATAAGTAGGATGTAAGCATTGAATGCGGTTAAAAGGGCCGTTCAGTTGGAGGCCATGAGTCAGAAGAGCTGCACTCCTAGCTGTTTCCAGGGCTGTATGAACAGTGCATACATGGACGTGAGAGGCTGTAGGAAGGGTAAGAGGGGTGCGTGGCTGTGAGAAGGTTTGAAAGAGGGGCGCGTAGGTGTCTGTGAGAAGGACTCATGCTCTAAGGGGCATTCATAAGGACCACAAATACTCATTCCATGAAACTGTGAGTTTGAGGGGACTCCCATGAATCCTGGCTGTGGAGGTTTCATGCAGAAGAAGGAGGTAGAAGCTTCGTTACATGAGCCAAGACACGGTCATCCTCTTAGATCTCGGTACACCTATGGAATAGTTGGGGTACCCTACCACCCAACAACACTTTCATCAAAAAAGTCCTCTGTAATCGCTCACACGATTTGGAATTTGAGGACATCGCACATGCTGGACAGTGCTGGTGTCAAGGGCAAGGGACAAAGCTGACAGCTTATATTGAGTGTTGTGTGTGGTCGTGGCATGAGGTATTCAGACAGTGGATTACTATTGTTGTACCTGCAGGTCTGCTGCCACTGATGTCTATGCATTTGACTTTTGCTATCCAGCATACATTTAGCAGACAGAGCATGCACACGTTCATATTTATGTATGCATGCGTTAGCATTTATACCAAGACCTACTGGCATTGCCAATGCTTGCTAAGGGCTTTCAGGAATACTGCAAGTTAAAACTATCCATCTCGGTAACTGAAATACCAGCAGTGAATGGTGCATCCTCTCCCACTTCAAAGCAGCCTTTCCTTTTGATAAGTAATGAAATTCTTAAGACTTAAGCCATTCTCAATCCAAACTAGGCCTGGGCGGAGTTCCCGGAACTCCACGAAGAGGCCAAAAAACTCTGCTGCGCTACGTGGAGTTCCACAGGCGGCAGAGTGTGTTAGGCCACGCAGCTCGCACTGATTTTTAGCGCTGGGTGGTTGTTCCGCGCTGTAAAATCAGCACAAATGGCACCACGCGCAGTGAAAGAGGGCTTCCTCCATTCTGCCGCTCCAGTATCTGCTCTACTCGAGCAACAGCTTCCTCAACACGAATGGAAGGTTTCTCAATGCGAGCGGTAGCAACCATCTGACTTTAACTCAATACTCTCTTCCCCATAGCAATGCTGCCTTAACCAGAAGATGGTTGAATGGTAGAAATGACCCCTCTGACCTGGGCCTACTGGAGTCTGACAGACTTGGAGGCCCACTTCAGAAGATGAAACTGATAATATCCAAGAATGTGAGAACAATGATGAAGCAGCATATTTAATAATGAACATAGGACTAATTATTGTCTACACCATCAGCCTGATGATGGCAAAAGGTGCTTCTTTTACAGTAACCCTTCTGTCCAGTGATTCCTTTGGGGCAGAATGTCTGATAAATTCCCTGGAGGCTCTACTCCTACCCTCCTGCTGTCCTCATTAAGCACTTGCAGGATGCTTGCTGTTTCTTTTGAGCAGGCTTTCATTGCAGCTGCGAGTTTCCCTGGAAAGTGTAGGAACTCTGTAGGCAGGCTGTCTGGTCTCTTCTCATAAGGCTAGAACATATATTTTTTTCTCCCTCCTATACAACAACCACATAAAGAGGGACATTAAGGAGCAGAACCCAACAGTAGACTAAAGCTAGCAAAAATCAAATGGATCAGACACAATCTGCTACACCGCTGAGATAAAATGACAAAGTCCATTTGAAAAACCACAGCCCCCTTTCTCCCCAACCACTCTAGAAGGACACTTACATAGCTAAAGAACACAACACAATGGCCCTGATGTAGAACATCTGGGAAAATATGCCAGAAATTGCTGCAGCTTTTTTTTATCATTGGCACCATCATTTTGGTGTACACAGAGAGTAAACATTGATTCCACACTGGTCATTTTGGCATGATCTCTGCAACAGCTAAAAACTATCAAATGGCTTTCAAGAAAGCAGAGATGGGAGTGGAGCATTCCGGTCAATTATTCCATTGATTTTAAGAAATGTTTGTAATGGCTGGAGCAAACAAAAGTGTCCAGAAACACAATTTCCAGACACAAACATTTATAATCCTTCATGAAATCCTAGTGTCTGCCAAGAATGAGGTCCACTGCATCTCCCACACTATGACGCACTGTTCACTATAAGCTCCAAGGTCCAGAACAGTCACAACCCCATTAGTAAAGATGATACGCAATACCTCTTCAGTCCCTTTGCCCCCTCTAGTGACCTCAAAACCATTGAATCTGCCATAAACGATCTGTGCCACAAAAAGAAATGTAAGCATCCACCCAACCGAGAGAGCTATGTCAGGTAACCTTATCATTACTCTAAATAGCTGTCATCATTCGATCATTATGTGGGAAACATCCTTAACAACGAAGTATGAATAACGAATGACCTGAACCACGAATCCCGAACAACGACCAAACACTTTACCACGACTTCATTAACAACGACCTTCATTAACAACGAATTCCTTTACAACAACTTACATAAACCATGAAAATGTCACAGGGAATGCGCACGTCAGGGCTTTCGAGGGGGAGTTTGTCTGTATCCGTACGTGTCACCCTTCATTGTGGAATGTACACATGTGAAACGCCAATTCGAAGAGCCCTGCCTCGTGCCGGGATTCCCACCCACTCGAAGCGACGCTTATCGGATACTGTAATTGCGATTTGGCGTCCTTTAACCTCATTATGCCGTCCTTGCATAAAAGACCATAGAAGTGCTGGAATTCTCTTTAACCCAGGGTAGTGTTCTAAGGGCTTGGAAGCACACCACAATTAACCCCTTGTTAAAGACAACAAACACTTCTAGGAAACTTCACCAGTAGCCATCCAATATCCAACCTCCCCTGTCCAGGAAGATCATGGCGGGACTGGTCACTTGAAAAAATACAACTTTGTAGAACCCTACACAAGCTTCATTCAATTTTCTAAACCTAGAAGGGGCTAGGACCATCCTGACAGATGCCATGAAAGTACTTATGAACCAAGATATAGGCCTAACAGACATCCTGACCCTTCTCAACCTGTTGATCGCTTATGACACAGTGGACCATGATATAAAACCTTTAGAAATGTGCGAAAGTCAAGGCACATCCATCCAGCCCACGCCACGGGCCCGCACCAATTGCAACCAATAGACCAGAATCAGGTTCAAATTCTCATCCACAAAAATTGATAAACCCTAGCCCCTCAAGGCTCCTTACTGTTGCCCATGCTCAATAGATATAAGAAGTTCTTGTTATTTTGAAACATTAGCTACAGTTCCATAGACAGTGTATAAACCGTAAATTCATATCACAATGTGCGAACAGGCCAAAGTACCGAAACAAGACATACATTTTGGTGACCAGGTGCAGTGCTGTTGACAGTTTGGCCTTCAACTGGCCACAAAAGCAATAGACAGCATTTACACCCAATAGACTGTATATATTCACCCAACAGACTGTGCAAATAATATACTAAGGTTCGACATCCCATAAAACATTAGACAGCAATATTTTTCAACAGTTGCAGATGATTGGCTGTTTGATCTATATGTTCAAAATGGCCAAACATCTGATATGATCATATTTCCTGGCAACAGTCTTAGATCTGCAATGCTCATCAATAAGTAATTTGTGATTTTACTCAAATAAGTCAACGAGTCTCATATACAATTGGCCATTATGAAATTTCAAACGAAAATGGATGCTTTCAAAATGGTTTAGCAGTAACCATATCCTTGTCTATACTAGCCATGGTCATGGACAAAATAGAAAAATAAATCCAAGGTCAGTATTATATCCGCAAAGAGTTAAACAATGATCATGAGCAGTAAAAACTTTTTCTCAGTTGATCAAGGTCTGCACCAACCAGCCCACAGATTCTCCACCAACACAAGGAAGATATAGACGCCAGAGAACTCAGGATGATACCCACCCAAGAGCTTGAAGTAAATCTCCCAAAGTATGGCAGGTACAAACACCTGAACAGCTGAAGGAAATTGAACTATTATTTGGGGTGGGCGTCTGCCCACTTCAAAGAATAGTCACAAACCTTTTAACAACCCTTAACGAACCCTTAAAGTCACTAAATGAACTGGAGCTAAACCCCCTGGTAGCTATGGCACAGAGCAGACAGGCTTAGGGCAATGTGTAAAGTATTTATGCAGTACTGAAATAGTAAAAAAGTCAAAATCCCAATCCAAACTAGAAATATAGATTAAAATTGAATAAACAAAATGACAAATGATCACAGTCTTTCGTACTTCTGGGGTAATGAAAGTGTGCACTATTTAATTAGATAAAAGTGTCACCTTCTAATTTACAGCACTTAACTATGGAGAAAATTGTGGTATTGGGCCTCAAAATTAGTATTAATATTGCCTGCCATGTGCTGCAAGTACCTGGAAAGTCTTAATATGTGGATCATAAATAGGGCTCCCGGTTTTCTGGTATTTATTTTTTTAACATTTCCGTCTGGATTTATCCATAGTTATTTTTTGGCCATCTTATTGCTATTTATCCATATTTATTTTGTGTTTTGAGAATAAATGGAGTCGTAAAATGGTATATTTCCACATTTATTAAACTGATAAACATGAACTCGTAATTTACTACCTGCCGCATTTTAGCAAATTTAGTTAACCATTACACCCACAGGTAAACATCAGCATTATAATACACATATATGTTAACAAATGCCTGTATTTAGGGAAATCTGAACCTGTTTTTTAACTTCCCATCATGTCTATCTGCTCAGCTGTTGTTCTGGAAAGCACGAAGACAGCATGGAGAGTCACCCACAAGAAGCATAATTTTCTGTATTTTTCCGCTTTTAAAAATAAATAGAGACTGGAAACAGCTTCTGGCTCTGGCTCTTTGGATGCGGGGACATCGGTGAGCAGTAGGCTAGCACAGGAAAGATGTCTGGTGGAGGTGTTGAAGCTGATGCAGTTGTTCAGGTATGCACATCCTAGTTTGTGCAGTGCTTTGTATGTGTGTGTGAGCAATTTGAACAAGGAGCATTTGTGAATGGGGAGTCAGTGGAGGTCTTTGAGGTGTGTGGATATGTTGGTGGGAGTTTGACTGTGAGTCTGGCTGCTGCGTTCTGGATGACTTGGAATCTCATAGTGAGTTGTGTGGTGACGTAAAGTGTGTTTCCGTAGTCCAGCTTGCTGGTGATAGAGGCTTGGGTGATGGTTTAGCTGGTGTTGAGAAGAAGCCTTCTGAAGATTTTCCTGAGGGGCTTGAGGGTGTGGATGCAAGAGGACGCAATCAAGTTGACTTGGCTTGACATCGAGATTTGGTTGCGGTCACGATCCCTAGATTCCTGGCTTGGCTTAACAGATTGAAATTTGGCCCTAATTCTGAGGGCCACTAGGTTTGGGACCAGAGTGAGATGTCTTTCCCAAAGAGTGTTACGATTCCATCATTCTGCCTCTGGGAACGCTGTACATGGACCATCTTCAGCCAGGAAATCACCATTAAATCTCTTGCAAAATCCCTCTCTCACTCCTGCATGCTTCTCATTATACTCTTGTATGCAATTGAATACCTAGATTTGCTTCCATGGACTTCAGGTTCCATAATGCAGTGCAAAGTACTCAATAAGACCTGGAATCTGCTCTACATTGATTTCTATGGAAGTACTCCTGCTGTTCCTCAGCACTGGATTCTCTCCTCCAGGACTTGAGAGACTGGAATTGCACATAATCGTGACCAGTCTTGTGCAGCCCAGTCATGTGACTCTGCCAAGGGCTTGCTGCTGCTTTATTCCCATGTCTGCCTTTTTTCTATACTTTGGTGCAGCTGTTCCCTTTCTAATTGTTCCTAGTTTGTGCCTTCTGTTCCTGCTATTATTTTCCCTTTACTTATTTCTTTTGCTTCTACTATAGCTCTTGTATTTTCTCCTCAGTCTCCTATATTTTGTCCCTAGTTTATGTTCCCTTGCTCAGTGGTTCTTATGCAGTCTCTAGTTCCCTTGAAGTTCCACTCTCTTGCTTGTTACAGTTCCTAGAATCCTTGTGCTTTACTTGCCTATTTGTTCTCCAGTTTTTCCATGAACACTGTGCTCCTGACAGTTTGCTACAGCTCTTAGGTTCCTTTCCTTACGAGTGCTTGCTCTGTATTTTCCTCTTGGGTGTGTGTGTCTAGTGAGTGTACTATTTGGTCCTCACCTGTGTATAAGTGTATTCCTTTGTCAGGAATTGGCTCCTAGTTTCCACAAGGCAATTCCTGCCCCATCTTTTGTCTTGTGTTATATGTAGTCTTCAGTGCCTTATCTTGACAGTGTGCCATTTCTATTTTTCTTAGGAATTGCCACTGTGTCTCCAACTGGACCCATAAGGGCTTGTCTCTCGTATGTAAGTACAATCCTTGTTTGTACCCTAGGGTCCAGAGATAGGATCTGCTGCCTCCTTTCTATAGGGCTTGCAGGGTGACTATCTGTAAGAGTAATCTGCACAGAGGCATTAACATTCCCTGTTGCTGTGGGAAGTTCTGAATCTTACCTGTGTACACCCTAGTGGTAACCCAGAGTGTGTGTCCATTATTGGTCCCATCCCTGTTTGATCATGCCAAGGTTGCTTCTCTTCTCTGTCCTGTTCCTGTGTTTTACTCTGTATCTGTTCTTTCCTAGTGTATGCCTTTGTTTGCTCCTCCACTTCGGTCCACTACATCCGTAGAGAGAAATTCCTTGACCTTGATGGGTACTCCGCCCGGAGTTCCTGACAAAGAATACTTGTCAGACTTGAGCTTCCATCCACACTACAGCTGTTTGCAATGGCGCTTAATGAGTCATAGGTGGTCTGTGTACCAGCTAACCTGTGATCTGGTTCACCAAGTGGTGATGGGTTTGAGTGGAACAAGGGTATCTGTGCAGGAGTTGATCCACTTGTTAAAGTTGGCAATAGATCGGGAGAGGTCATCATGATGTCTCGGGTGTTGGGTTTGGAGTTCTGTGGTCCAGGATTCCTTGAATTACATGTTCCAGTTGCAACGGTGGTCTTAGTTGGTATGGTTACCCGTTAGTAGGTAAGATATAGGTCGAATAAGACGAGGGAGTGGCTGGTCCATGTGAGGGAATGGGCTTGTCAACTGTGATATCGGAGAAGTTGGTGAAGACAGGGTGAATGAGATGTCAGGCGGGTGTGGTGTGGGTTGCTTTACTTGTAAGGCTGAGTGTGTGTAAACTTAAGCACTTGCTGCTCAAATTGGTTGTGACTTGCAAGTCACAAGTTCAAATCCAAGCAAGGCCAACGCATTGTTTCTTACTTCTGGGGGTCGATGAATTGAGTGCTATTATAGTAGATAGTAGCAATACCTGTCATTTACGGTACTTAAGACCGGATTACAACTGAGCCACAATTGCACTTAACAAGATGTGGTAATTAGCCAGTGCAAAATCCAGATTATGACACCCCGCTACGATGAATGACACACAAACTGCTCATGAATTCAACCATTCTGAGTCATGCAAATTGCAATTTGCAAGCACCCACCCTCTGATTTGCAACAGATGCTACCTGCCACATACGAGATGGGCAAAACGCCAGTGGAGGGCCCTCCTGAGCCTGATTTTGAGCAAATTTCGGACACAAACTCCAGCTTGCGCCAGAACCAGTAATAGAGGCCCACTTCTAAGCCTCATATATGACAAAATGATGTTATTCAGTGCTAAATAAACAAAAGTTTTAATGTCACATGGTGGAAGTACCTGGGACACAGTTTTACATTCTGAGAGTGATTTAACATAAAAGGATGGGATCTATTGAGGGACAGTGTTTTTATATCTGCTGATGATCTATTGAGCAGAATCTCATGGTCAACTGTATCAAATGCAGCTGATAGATCTAATAGGATCAAGACTACAAACCCTTCATTATCGGCTGCCATATGGAGGTCATTAGTGCTGCAACTACAGCTAGTTCACTACCTCTCCTTCGTTTAATTCCTGTTTGAGCACCGTTGAAAAGCTGGTTATTTTCTAAATGGGTACAACGCTGTTTTGCCACATGAGACCATGTTTTGACACTACCAGGAAGAAGTGTAAGTGAGAGGTAATGTACTGTATGGCACTGTTCAGACAGTTTTGGTTTTAGAGGAATAAAGGTGCCAGTTTTCAATCCAGATTCAAGAAAAGAGAATATCTAATGAGGGGCGAAACATAAGGAGCCAGGAGGGAGACATTTTGAGCTAGGACCCAGATCCGAAGGGATCTCAAATTCTGACCATATGTCATGAGGACAAGCCTTAGAGTCCCAATCTGATGGTACGGAATGAGAACCTTCGAAAATTAGAATCTCCTCCTCGGTGCAGAGACAGAATATCGATTGAAAAATATCGACTTGCAGAAATATCGAGTTGCAAATATTATGGGTCAGAAATATCGACATACAGATTCTTGTGGTCAAGAATATCGATTTTAGGTAAGTAATATGTTAAAAATATTGTTTGTTTATTAATGTTATGTTTATTTTATATGTGCGTTGTATGTTTTTTGTATAGGAATTGTTTGTACTTTTAATATATGTGTTACATATTTAGTAGTTATTAATTTTTACTTTTTTTCATTTCTAAATATTGTTTATTTTTTTAATGTTTTTATAATTTTTTATGTTTTTTATTTTTATTTTAACTGTTTGAGTTTTAATAGTAATTTGTGTCTCTTCGCTATCCATTAAGTGAGGCCTGCCCCTGCACTCTTGAGTGTTGGTGATCGAGGCCCTCCTCCACCCGCAGGTTTCCCTGCGCCTCATCCCTGGTGGTCCAGTGGACCTCTGTCTCCTTCCTCTCACTCTGCTCTTTCACTCGTTTTCACTCGTTTTTCTACCCTTTTTATCTTTCACCTTTCTGCACTTTTCTGCATCTCTGCTCTTTTGTGCCTTATTTCTGCTCATTTTCCCTTCCTCTCGCTCTGCTCTTTCACTCGTTTTCACTCGTTTTTCTACCCTCTTTTATCTTTTACTTTTCTGCATCTCTGCTCTTTCGTGCCTTATTTCTGCTTATTTTCCCTTTTTTTCTTTATCCCTTATTTCCTCCCTTTACCTTTCCCCGCCGCTGCTGCCCCCGCAGCCCCTCCCCCCCAGCGCGACCGGCCCAATCCAGCTCTTCTCCCCGCTCCCGCCTCCCAGCTGTCCAGCCCTCCCCGACCCCTACTTAATGGCGGCCACTGCGGGGACAGGTGAGCAAGACCACTGACTCATTGTCAGTGAAATTGCTCTCCCACCCTCGCAGCTCCACCATTAAGTGAGGCCTGCCCCTGCACTCTTGAGTGTTGGTGATCGAGGCCCTCCTCCACCTGCAGGTTTCCCTGCGCCTCATCCCTGGTGGTCCAGTGGACCTCTGTCTCCTTCCTCTCACTCTGCTCTTTCACTCGTTTTCACTTGTTTTTCTACCCTTTTTATCTTTCACCTTTCTGCACTTTTCTGCATCTCTGCTCTTTTGTGCCTTATTTCTGCTCATTTTCCCTTCCTCTCGCTCTGCTCTTTCACTCGTTTTCACTCGTTTTTCTACCCTCTTTTATCTTTCACCTTTCTGCACTTTTCTGCATCTCTGCTCTTTTGTGCCTCATTTCTGCTTATTTTCCCTTTTTTCTTTATCCCTTATTTCCTCCCTTTACCTTTCCCCGCCGCTGCTGCCCCCGCGGCCCCTCCCCCCCCAGCGCGACCGGCCCAATCCAGCTCCCCTCCCCGCTCCGGCCTCCCAGCTGTCCAGCCCTCCCCGACCCCTACTTAATGGCGGCCACTGCGCGGCCGTGCAGCGGCCGTGGGCAGCGGGCGCGCCGCTGGTGCACCTAAGGCGCGTCAAAGTCAAGCCCGTCTGCGCCCGTCTGCGACCCGTCTGCGACCAGCGCCAGGAACCCTGGACCTCCGCCCCGCCAGCGCTACGACCCAGCAGCACTCCACGCACTCAACCCAGGCCGCAACAACAACTGCAAGCTAGCATCACCAGCCGACACCCACGGACCCTTCAGCTGTCACCGCTGCCGGCACACCTGCAGCACCGCCAAGAACACGGAACCAGCACAACCCGCCCACAAGAACACAACCGAACCGAAGACCCTGCAATGCATCCTCCTCAACGTCTGATCCCTCCACAAACACGCCACAGAAATCTGGGACCTTCTCGACAGCACCACCCCGGACGTAGTGTTCTTCACCGAAACCTGGACCAACACCACCTCGGGACCGGACATCGCCATCGCCATCCCCCAAGGATACCATATCTCCAGGAAGGACCGCCCCACCCGCCCAGGAGGAGGAATCGCCATCGTCCACAAATCCAGCCTCCGCCTGAGCACACTCCCCGACGAGCCCACAGAACTGATGGAACACCTTCACTTCAAGATACTGGCCAGCCCCACTGCCACCCTCCGAGGAACCCTCATCTACCGACCCCCTGGACCCCGCGGACCCTTCGCCAACTCCATCACGGACATTATCTCCCCGCAGGCCATGGCATCCACCAACTACACCCTGCTGGGAGACCTCAACTTCCACCTCGACAACCAACTGGACCCCAACACCACATCCCTCCTGGACAACCTCCACAACATTGGACTCCGCCAGATCGTGACCGAGCCCACGCACTCAGCAGGACACACCCTCGACCCCCTCTTCACTACAGGAAACTCCATCACCTTCAGCCACACCACCGAACTCCCATGGACCGACCATCGTTGCGTCCACTTCACCTTCAGAACACCCACCATCCACAGACACCAGCACCTGCTTCCATGAAGAAACTGGACCAAAATCACCGACGACCAGCTCACCTCCTCACTCAACAACTCCACCCCAACCATCGTGGAAAACGACGACCCCAACACCGCAGCCCGAACCCTGCATAGATGGATCTCGGACAGCACCAACACCATAGCCCCCCTCAAGAAAAACAACAATACCCACGCCAAGAAAGCCAGATGGTTTACCACCGAACTTCGAGAGTCCAGACGCACATGCCGCCACCTCGAAAAGGCCTGGAGGAACACCAAATCCACAGAAGCCCACAACAACTTCAGAGCCGCCACCAACGCCCACCATCAACTCATCAGAGAAACGAGGAAAAAAGCGATTGGAGACAGAATCACCACCCACGCGCACAACAGCAAGGAACTCTTCAGCATCATCAAGGAGTTCGCCCAACCCACCAGCGAGTCTACCGACATCCCTCCCTCACAAGACCTCTGCGACAAACTCAGCACCTTTTTCCACCACAAAATCAAGAGCATCTACGACAACTTCGACGAAGACAACCAACACACTGAACCCTCACCAACCACCCCCGACACCCGGAAACCAGCGATTGACGACTGGACAGCCCTCACCACTGAAGACACACTGAAGACAATGAAGTCAATCCACTCAGGGGCCCCCACGGACCCCTGCCCCCACCACATCTTCAACAGAGCCGCCGACACCACCGCACCCATGCTCCGCCACACCATCAACCGCTCCCTGGCGACCGCCTCGTTCCCCGACGACTGGAAACACGCCGAGGTCAACCCCTCCTAAAGAAACCCTCAGCGGACCCCACCGACCTCAAAAACTACAGACCCATCTCCCTGCTCCCGTTCCCAGTGAAAGTCATCGAGAAAGCCATCAACAGCCAACTCGCCACATTCATTGAAGAACACAACATCCTCGACTCCTCCCAATCCGGCTTCAGAAAAAACCACAGTACGGAAACCGCCCTCCTCGCCGCAACAGATGACATCCGCACCCTACTGGACAAAGGAGAAACAGTAGCCCTCATCCTCCTCCACCTATCAGCGGCGTTCGACACAGTCTCCCACCGCACCCTAATACGCAGACTCTATGACGCAGGAATCCAGGACAAGGCTCTCGACTGGATCCGCTCCTTCCTCTCCGGCAGGACGCAGCGGGTCAGACTCCCCCTTTCCTCTCGGACCCCACACCTACCACCTGCGGAGTCCCCCAGGGCTCCTCCCTCAGCCCGACGCTCTTCAACGTCTACATGGCTCCACTTGCCCCCATCGTCAGAACCTACGGACTCAACATCGTGTCATACGCAGACGACACCCAGCTCATCCTCTCCCTATCCAACGAGCCCAACACCGCCAGACGCAACTTTCGAGAAGGCATGGAAGCCGTCGCCAAATGGATGAAAAACAGCTGCCTACAACTAAACAGCAACAAAACAGAAGTACTCATCATGGGCCCAAACCCCGATGCCTTGAGCGACACCTGGTGGCCCCCGCCCTCGGAAACCCGCCAACCCCCACAGACCACGCACGCAACCTGGGAATCATCCTGGACTCCGAGCTCAAAATGGACCGCCAGATCAACTCTGTCTCGTCTTCCTGCTTCCACACCCTCTGCCTTCTTCGTAAGACCTTCAAATGGATCCCCCTCGAACACCGAAAGACCGTCACTCACGCCCTGGTCACCAGCAGACTCGACTACGGCAACACACTCTACGCCGGAATAAACAAAAACCTCACCCGCAAGCTACAGAACATCCAGAACGCCGCCGCAAGACTGGTCCTCAACCTGCCAAAATACTGCCACATCTCCCAGCACCTGCGCACACTCCACTGGCTCCCCGTCGAGGCGAGAATCACCTTCAAGATGCTCACCCACGCACACAAGGCCCTCCACGGCACCGGACCAGCATACCTGAACAGCCGACTCAAATTCCACGCACCCCAAAGGACCCTACGATCAGCCCAGCTCTCCTACGCCGTGGTCCCCCGCACCAGAAAGACCAGATCGGGAGGCCGCTCCTTCTCCTTCCTCGCGGCAAAAGCATGGAACGCCCTTCCGCTCCACCACAGACAGACAACATCGCTCCCCATCTTCACAAGAAACCTCAAAACCTGGCTCTTCGACAGACCCCCTCCTTGATGGAATGGAACCTGCACCTCCCCCACCCCTAGCGCCTTGAGACCCTTACGGGTGAGTAGTCGCGCTTTAACAAACCCCTGATTGATTGATTGATTTGATTGATCCAACACTTTCCCTACTGTTGCACTCACTGGAGTGGGAATAGTAATTTTTACCCCTCCGCTATCCAACACTTTCCCTACTGTTGCACTCACTGGAGTGGGAATAGTAATTGTTACCTCTCCGCTATCCAACATTTTTCCTACTGTTGCATTCACTGGAGTGGGAATAGTAATTTTTTCCCCTCCGCTATCCAACACTTTCCCTACTGTTGCTCTCACTGGAGTGGAAATAGTAATTTTTACCCCTCTGCTATCCAGTACTTTCCCTACTGTTGCACTGTTTGGAGTGGGAATAGTAATTTTTACCCCTCCGCTATCCAACACTTTCCCTACCGTTGCACTCTTTGAAGTTGGAATATTAATTTTTACTCCTCCGCTATCCAATACTTTCCCTACTGTTGCATTCTTTGGAGTGGGAATAGTAATTTCTTCCCCTCCGCTATCCAACACTTTCCCTACTGTTGCACTCACTGGAGTTGGAATAGTAAATTTAATTATTTTGCTATCCAACACTTTCCCTACTGTTGAACTGATTGTATTGGGCAATTTAAGTTTAAATATTTTTAATAGTTTAATGTCTTAAATTATTGTAGAATGTTTATTTTTATATTTTAAATTATTGATATATATATATATGTATATATTTTATTTTTATATAATTTTAAAGTTTTACAATAAATTAAAGATACTAGTTTATTAATTATTTTAAAGTAAATATATATTTATAACTTATTATGTTTGTGTGTTTATTTTTTTAAATTAAGATTATTTGTTATATTTTGTGAAAATGTATATTAAATGTAATTTAGTTTGTTAAAATTAATATTAATATTTAATATATTTAATATTTTTTATTTCTTTTATATATATATTTAAATCAATATTTTTTACATCTATATTTTTTACATTGATATTTTTGATTCAATATTTTTGTACTTCCCTGTGTAGGTATGGGAGTCGATATTTTTGTATTCTATATATTTTTTCGAAATTTATAACATTGATATTTTCGTCTTCGATATTCTATCAGTGAACCCTCCTCCTCTCTTCTTGAATTTCGCAAGAAACTGAAGACTGCTCTTTAGGAGCACCCCCCTGTCTGGGGCTAGTCTCACACACCTGCGAAGCACCAGGATACTCTCACAGGTGATAGCATGCTTTACAAATACATATAACATAAATTAACAGGATCAAGGATTGTAGTATTGAAGAGTGCCCCTGCAAGGTGTACATGTACTAGAACAAAGTCATGGCTGTAAGCTTTGTCACTGCTTGCTTTATGTCTCTATCGCCTTCCAATTACTTTCTCATTTTTCTCCTCTTAGTATTCCTTTTTCTCTTCTCCATTCAGTGGTTCTTTCTCACTCCCTCCCTTTTTTTCACCTTCCACTCCACGGCTCCAGTTCAGGGTCCCCTTGTCCTCTGAATCTTCCCTTTCCATAACCTTTTCTTCTTCCTTTATGTGGCATTATCTCCCTCTGCCATCTCACCTGTTCATTTTCTTTTCCTCCCCTTCCCAGATATAAAGTTGTGCTGTTATGCTAGCAGACTCGCATCCCAGGACACTTGTGTTTATTTTAAACTTTATCAAGTTTACAAACATAAATTATAGAATTAGAAAAGCGATTTTTTCATAGAAAATAATATAAGAAATACTTCTGAGAATGCAGTTGGGTGGTTTTTGGTTCCTTTAATATTTAGAGTCTGAATATTAATCCTGCAGTGCAGGACCCTTTGGCAATCCATGTTACTCTTTGTAGACTAATACTTTTCTTTTCATTTGGAAGTAGCTGGAAAGAGGTGAGCAGCAACCAGAGTTGACCAAAAACAATGATCATGTAAGTATTGACTATTACCTCTGCCCAGGGTGGCACCTGATATCTTAGAGCAGTGGAAGGGGTACACTGGTACACAGTCCTATACCAGAATCCAATAGATGGAGGTCCGAAATGAGAGATCCATCGGGGCTGGAAGTAGGGATGCGGGGTTGCTGCAGCCAGTACTTAACTTGAAAATAATGCGTGCCTTTGCCCAAAGTGTTACTTAGAAGCCCGCTGATAGTGCATTTAAGTGCAGCATGCCGAATACCAAGACTGCCTAGTCCTGAATCCACCTCAGGCCTCTTTAATCCACTACCAGATCCCCCCTCTTATCTCACTCTTGCTGTTGCCTGCTTTCTCCCTTTGTGAGGATTTTTCCATCTTTCTCTCCCTCCTTCTTTCCCTTTGTGTGCTTCTCCATCTCTTGCTCTCTGGAAATGTCTGATGAGGGAAAATGATTGCCGGTCCCCAAAAATGAGTGCCGGTGGCCCCCACCGGCAATTACCAGCTCAAATTTAGCACTGGCTGCGGCACCCCCAAAACAACCATTCTGGAGTTTCCAAGATGAATGAGCAATAAGGACGCCTTGAAAGTTATTTTTTATCTTGTCACATTTGCAGTCGGTTCAGAGGTAGGGTCAAATGTCATGCTCTGTCTTCTGACAAATTGATGCTTTTTCTTTTAACATGGAGATTGCTGTTTACCTTTTTTCTCTGACTGCCAAGTAAGAAGATTTTGTAAAGTGAAGCTATGTCCCAATCTTGCTGGTGTGAAAGAAAAGGCTGTAGGGTGTCATTTTTGTTTCTAATGCACAACAAAATTTAAATACATATAAATGAACTGTACATACATTTCTAAATATACCAGCAGCTAGGAAAGCATAGCTGAAGCGCATTTTTGTAATTCTGAAGTGTGATGGAAACAAAGATTTTAATAGGATCAAAACAAATCAAGACAAATATTACATATTCAATGAAAGCCAATTTCCGCACATTATTGCTTCTGCGCTATGTAGATTTATCAGTAAAACTGTATGTCTGTGCAAAATTAGTGGACATTTTAATGAAGAATGTGCTGTCTGTAAAAGGCAGTGTCTACCACATCGAGCTTTAGCAATGTATTTACAACAGTGTACTCCAAAATGCACCACCGGCTACATACATCTTTACTGCTCTCTTGCAAAATGGGCGTGGCTCGTTTGCTACATTTGTTCTTTGTGTGATGCTTGGATTTTTCACAATCTCTATGACTTCAGTGATGTAACATTGATGGCAGTACCCCAACTCTGAAAATTGTTCCAGAACCACTGGCACATCCGGAGCTGCAGGCCCTATGTTGTGCAATCAATGTCATTAGTAACACAGCTATAGCTAAAAGTATCTCTTTTTACAGCTTTTTAGAGCACAGACCTAGGCACTGTTGTATTGGAATGGTGATGCGCCTTGTGGTAGAGGCATGCTGAAAGTACGAAGAGACACTACGATTATGAGTTCTGCAACCAACTGCTTCAGATGTTTTTTTGGACACTGTTGCTATAGATTTGTGCACATCAACCAGTCCTGGGTCGCGTTCATGTCTGGCAACATCCACCATCCAGCTCCGAGCGGGGCACAATCTTCACCTGGAAAGGCTTGCACCTCAGGTTGATACCGAAGCTACCGATCAAGTCAGGGAGTTCGGTAGGCGTTGGCGGCAGGAAGGCGAACTCCCACAGAAGATGGGCGAGAAAGAGGAAGATCTCCATGCGGGCAAGACCCTCTCCCAGACACACACGGGCACCAGTGCTGAAGGCCAGGGTGTTGCGCTGCACTTCCTGCGGGTCCTCTGCTTCAAGGAACCTCTCTGCATGGAGAAAACAGCTACAGCTTAGATTATGCAGAAGAGGTGGCTAATGTAAAGCTCTCCATCTAAAAAACAGAATGGTCAACTTTGAGGTGGATCATCATTTCGTGTGGAGTGGGAAACCTGTATTTACTATCCATTGTATTCTGATAGGTTCGTTCAACAATCTTTATTCAATCAGTATATGATCATAAAAGAATCATAAAACCATTAAAACACATAAACCATACAGAATAAAATACAAGTAAAAAAATTAAAACTCATTACAAAGCAACAGATGCCCTCTGCCTCATAGCACGTTGAATATAAACAGCAGTTGCGAAGCCAGTTGACAATGATTGCAGAAAAGTAAAAGCGGCTCAACTCTATCGGATATTAGCCTGTTTTAGAAAAGGTATTGCTTTCTCAGTAATACATAATATTTACAGAAAAACATGAAGTGTAAAGTGCTTTGTGCAGAATGGCCATCACAGGGACAAGGAGGTAAGTTAGCAAAATAAGAACCCTAATGAAGGAAGATGACTAAAAAGTGCACTGTGCTCAATCTAAGTCTCAATAGCAGGAACCTACAGCACCAGTTGCCAACCCATGGTAAATACGGCTCTATACCGTTGCTTGTGCACATCTCAGCAAATGCCTAGACGGTTGACTTATTGGCTTCCCACCGCACGCTCACATCCATGCATTTAGCTAAAAACATGTTTTATAAGGTGCTTAGGAAACTAGTATTCAGTCAACCAGAGGAGGTAAAAGATCTTCCAGGCCCAGGCTAAAACATGTGCTACGAATGTTTCTGGTCCAGGGAATTTTTAAGCATTGATCCAGACTCAGGCAATCAGTGAGAACCACCCTGTTAAAGGAGGTTTGGCTCCTTGTCCAGATACTGCACCACAGATGGAGGGGTTGCATCTTTATGACATCACTGATAAACCCTAGCCCAGCCTCAGAATGGCACATACAAGTGCTAGTAGATTTGGGGACAGCCAAAAATCTCTTGATGAAGTCATTCTAAATCCTTACCAATCTCGCCTGGTCACTGAGGCCCCAACTCCATGCCCCATAGCTAGCATTTGCACAGCATTTGGCTTTATAAATGGCCGTGAGCTCCCTGATGGGCTTATTGCCCAGCTTGCTAGAGAAATTGAGGACAGTCTCAATGGCTTTTGAAAAGGCTACAGCTCTACTCTTTTCAGTGGGCCCTAGGTGAGGTTCTTGCCAAATGGGATTCCTAGATAAAAAAAACGTGGGAACGGTGCTAACTTTATTGCTGTTAGCTATGAAAACAGTACCTTCCTTCTTCCTGGCACCAAAATCCATAAGATGGGTTTTGGTCTGATTGACCCTCAGGTCCAAACTCATCATGAAGCTACAAAAGCGGTCCAGCAAACGCTGCAAACCTATTGCCGTCCTGGCTATTAGGACTGTATCGTCGGGGCCAATAAGAGCAGGGACGCAACGATCGCCTATACATGGACAGTCCACACCATGCTCTAAGAGTTGTTCTTCCAGACCATTTATATATAGCCAGAAGAGGAAAGGGGCAGGACACAGCCCTGGAGTACACCTCTGGCCAAATTGAAAGCTGCAGTTGTCTCCCCACCAGGGCCGTACCTCACACTGGCAGGTACTTCATTGTGGAGTTCTCTTAGGAACTAAAAGATGTTCTCGTCTACCCCCATGCCTGACATAATGCTCCACAGCTTGGTTCTATTTACAAAATCAAAAGCAAAGCTCAGGTCCATAAATGCCAGGTACAACTTGCCAGAGTGAGGAGTCCAGCAGAATTGAGAATAAAGAATTGTTATCCACCTTAGACCTGCTCATGGTCACCCCTTGCTCTTAGAAAACGATTATGAGAGGGGATTAATCTTGATGTGCATTTTGGCAAAAAACAAAAGATGACTTGATAGGGCCAAGAGCCTATGGTCACTAAGAGGAGAATCATCTTGAATGTAGTCCAGTGCCCAATCCCTCAGGTACTCCGAAAATAAGATAAAATCAATATGACTGAAAGTACCCCTCCCAATAAAAGTAGGGGAAGTGAATGGGACAGAGGTGAGAGAGTAAAAGGCAAAAATTAGGTTACATTTCATCAATACCAGATTGAATTCATCACCAGGTGGACTGTCAGCAAAATTAGTGATAGGGTCCTCTACACCGTAGACTAGCCCACAAGCATTGGTTGGAGAAAACCGGCAGAGCCTGTGTTAAAATCCCCTAGGAGTACCACCACATAACTACCTTTTATGCTTCTAATACACTTATCAATATCTTCATGCAATGACCTGGCCAATTCCACCTTGGTTAGATCACAAACATTATTTTCGATGTTTATCAGTAACATTTGCATCGATAGACACTGTATAACAATGAGCTGGTAGTGCACAGAACCAAGGCTCAACCAGGTAACCTGGGGAGGAAACCTGAGAGAGATAAAGGTGATAGGACCTCCTTTGGCCCTACCCATAGCACCTGGGATTGCTGGTGTAAAATAAGTGGCATACCCATCAATGGATACAGGGTCAGTTAACCATGTCTCTTGAAGACAAATGACTGTATAACATTCACTGAATTTGCCCCAATCTTGGTTGCCCCACTTACTCGTCAGGCCTGCCACATTCCATGAGGCTATCATTAATGACTTGGCTGAGCTGTTTTCAGGGTCCTCACTGAAGATAGAGCTATCACTGATGGCAGAAAGGTTTTTGGGCCTGCACTGGGCATTACCAACCCATTCCCGCCCTGTAAATTGTTAGGGCCAGCAATGGTTGCAGCAGCGGAGAGTCGATCCAGCTTATACAGCTGCAAGATGGGCGAAAACCTATTTGAAGTGGGGACAGAATGACAAAAGGTCATAGGAGCAGCCATCAGTCTAGCGGGTAGCCTGTAGAAGCAGCCCAACAGAAGTGCTTATACGGTCAAGGAGGTTGGCCTGATGAGGTTAAGCTTGGTCAAAATGTATTTGGCCACCCTTTGGTCTTTAAAATTGATGGCAATGCAATTGTTGTTATTAGGCTTTGGTGTGTTTCCCACCCATGAGACTCTTCGGACAAAGTTGATCCGACTGTAGAATAAGTCAGGGCCGTCCAGCATGCTATTGGTCCAGTGTACCACCTTGTTAACCAGTTATTCATTGTCTTTGCATGTGTCACTCCTCAGCGGGGGGACACTTTTCAAAATCAAGGCAAAAGGGGTTGCCTAGTGGGGGGGGGGGAGGGTAGATTTAGCGTGGGGAGCTTAGGAGTCAGAGACACAAGAGTACACCCAAATCTACTGCTCCCTGGGCAGCGAGACCCTTTGTTTTGCACCGGGGGCCTGTCTCCCCCTGACAAGGTGGTTTGCTCGACCAATTCTCAACGTAATTGCTTCTGCCCTCGCTAAAACAATCGGCCCCCTCATGGGAGTCTTCACGAGATTCGCTGGAGCTTGGGACTGGATAGGTGGAGCAGTCATACTTGCGCCGCCCATAGGGCTGGATGGCAGTAACCTTGCAGGGTGACGCTCCACAAGGACACCACTCATATTTATCAATGCTTCCTCAACCTTCTCTAGGTGAGCCAGAATCGGCCCTAACGCACACGTGAAGGAGGTTGCCACACCCTTACATATGTCCTCTACTAGGTTGGGTGCGGTGTCCCTGATCTTGCTCTTAGTGTGACTGTTGAGGCCGAGATTAAGGCCAGGGTTGGGGCTGGGCAGAGCCGTTGAGGGGCTATGACATTGTCTCTTGGATTTGGCGCCCCTCTCTGCTCTCTTCCCCCCTAGGCATTTTGTTTTGCCCGCCCCGCCCTCACTGGCATAGATATGAGTCCCCGCAAAAAGGCCAGCAAGTTCAACAGCCGCAGTGAGGCCAGAATCAATTGGGCCAGTGGGGATATTCAAAACACCAGGACTCTCAACTTGCCGTGGTGAGTAGATGCCTGCGGCCACCATAGTGGGCTCAGGGGGATCCGCAAAGACTCAGGTTCCAGTTCAAGTGATGATGACAGCGACAAACACTGTTCTGCAAGTTCGATTTCCTTATTGATTATCCCAACAGCCTGCTGTAAAAAGCCATCCAAGGTGGTGCCAGACGTGGGTTTTGATAGTCCTTTGGCCCCGCCTCAGGACTCAAAGGACGTAAGGGCAATATTTGCAGTCTCTGGCAATACTTGGATGGGTTGTAAGGAAGGCACGAAGTTGTGGTCACTAAAAGTCATTTTCAAGTTTGACACCATGACCTTTTGCTATCCTTGTGCAGGCAAACAACTGCTTTTGATAATCTCAGCAGCCGTACAATGCCTTCTAGTAATCCAGCAACCGCACAGCACCTTCCTGTAAACTCAGCAGCCATACAATACCTTTCTATAAAACCAGCAGTCATACAGTGCCTTCTTGTAATCTCACAACCGTACAATACCTTCTTATAACCCAAGCAGCCGTACAATGCCTTCTTGTAATCCAGTAACCGTACAGCACCTTCCTGTAAACTCAGCAGCCATACAATACCTTTCTATACAAACAGCAGTCGTACAGTGCCTTCCTGTAATCTCACAACCATTCAATAACTTCTTGTAACCTCAGCAGCCGTACAATGCCTTCTTGTAATCCAGTAACCGTACAGCACCTTCCTGTAAACTCAGCAGCCATACAATACCTTTCTATACAAACAGCAGTCATACAGTGCCTTCCTGTAATGTCACAACCATTCAATAACTTCTTGTAACCTAAGCAGCCGTACAATGCCTTCTTGTAATCCAGCAACCGTACAGCACCTTCCTGTAAACTCAGCAGCCATACAATACCTTTCTATAAAACCAGCAGTCGTACAGTGCCTTCTTGTAATCTCACAACCGTACAATAACTTCTTGTAACCCCAGCAGCTGTACAATGCCTTCTTGTAATCCAGTAACCGTACAGCACCTTCCTGTAAACTCAGCAGCCATACAATACCTTTCTATACAAACAGCAGTCGTACAGTGCCTTCCTGTAATCTCACAACCATTCAATAACTTCTTGTAACCTCAGCAGCCGTACAATGCCTTCTTGTAATCCAGTAACCGTACAGCACCTTCCTGTAAACTCAGCAGCCATACAATACCTTTCTATACAAACAGCAGTCGTACAGTGCCTTCCTGTAATCTCACAACCATTCAATAACTTCTTGTAACCTAAGCAGCCGTACAATGCCTTCTTGTAATCCAGCAACCGTACAGCACCTTCCTGTAAACTCAGCAGCCATACAATACCTTTCTATAAAACCAGCAGTCGTACAGTGCCTACTTGTAATCTCACAACCGTACAATAACTTCTTGTAACCCCAGCAGCTGTACAATGTCTTCTTGTAATCGAACACCTGTGCAGCAGCTACCTGTAATCTCAGCAGTAATACAATATTGTATTGTAAACTCAGCAGCCATACAACACTTTCCTGCAATCTCAGCAGCCGTACAACGCCTTCTTGTAGTCCAGCAGCCGTACATCGCCTTTCTGTAATCTCAGCAGCCATACAATACCTTTCTATAAAACCAGCAGTCGTACAGTGCCTTTTTGTAATCTCACAACTGTACAATAACTTCTTGTAACCCCAGCAGCTGCACAACGCCTTCTTGTAATCCAACACCCATGCAGCAGCTTCCTGTAAACTCAGCAGCAATACAATATTTTATTGTAAACTCAGCAGCCATACAACACTTTCCTGCAATCTCAGCAGCCATGCAACGCCTTCTTGTAATCCAGCAGCCATACAACGCCTTTCTATAATCACAGCAGGCACACAATATTTTATGGTAAACCTAGCAGCCATACAATGTCTCATTTTAATTTCAGAAACCATACAATGCCTTTTTGTAACCTCAGCAGCCATTCAATATCTTCTTGTAAACCCAGCAGTCGCACGATGCCTTTTTGTTATGCCTGAAGGCGTAAAAGAACTTCTTGTTATGCTAATAGCTGTACAATGCCTGTTTGTTATTCCAACAGCGATACAATACCTGCTTGTTATCCTAACACCACTAGGATGCCTTCTAAACACACTAGAAAATGTACAATGCATTCTTGTAATCACAGAGGCTATACAATGCCTTATTTATCTCAGCAAGCACACAATGCCTTCTTGTTACTCCAGCTGCCACACATAGTGTTCTTACTAGGACGTCTGTTGGACAATAGCTTCTTATTTTCATGCATTGCTGTTACTCCAGTTGCAGTGCAATGCTATCCTTTATTTCTCGTTAAGATACAAAGCAACTGGTTCATGCACTGCTGTTACTCCAGCTGCTGCACAATGCCAGCTTATTGCCCTAGCGGTCATACCAAGCCATTGTTGCATGCATCGCTATTAGCGTAGCTATTCTACAATGTCTTACTGTTGACCCAGCTGCCCTGCTTTGCTGTTAGCTTGTTGAAGGAAGCTCCTTGGAAAGCTATCATCCATGCAATGCCCTTAATTCATGCATTGCTTTCGCAAAAGCTGCCGTAACATGCTGCTATTTTATTCATCACCGTACCTGGCTGGAAGAGAGCGTGGCAAGTCCAGACCTTCTCATCGTGGTGGGCCCCATAAAGATTGGGGATCACTGTGGTGCCTTTGGGGATCAAATAGCCAGAAATGCTAGAATGGGAAGAAGCGGAAGAGGAATCCAGTTTAAATGTCCTTTCTCTCTTTTACGGAGTGTGTAACATCAACCGACCAATCAGAATGTGCAACACCGGCAAGATGGTGGTGAGGCCATGTATGGAAATGAGTCCCAACCTGCTCATTGGACTGGCTGAGGTTTGCCCCATGACCACACCCACTGTGATCGTACCCAATGCCCAGGACCTGTTGGAGTATTCCTCCCTGCTTCCTGGACTCTAATAAGTTTCCCACCCCTAGAACCCATGGAGTTAATCCCATGCCTGCCTTCAATGGAGTTTGCAGAATGCACAAACCTACTGATATCTCCTCAATGCCTACAACCATTGGACAGACTCATGGATCGGGTGACGACTCCCCACCCTCCGGAACTACTGGCAACTACCATCAGGACAGCTGGTGTCCCACATGAACCCCAAGCCTGTTCGGGTCTTTTTTTATAATCCTTTGACCACTCAAGTCTTTCCTGCACCCTGATGCCTTGGGGGGATGAATCTTTTCATTATCCTCCAGACCCATTGAGAACTCTTTCTCATTCCCCAAAGCTGCTGTTATTGCAAACCCAGAACAACTCAAGACACCCTGGCCCTGCTGCAAAAACCCAACTACCTCTGTCCAGGCCCACTGTAATCTCTTCCTGTTTCAGTGAAACAGTTGGATTCCTCCCACTTGCCCCACTGACGTCATCTGTCATGGCACCCACACCTTCCTCAGCCCTTTAGTTCTCCTCCTCCCTGCTCTGGACCGCCTATATTTTTATAGCGCAGCATCCATCCATTACTTGGCTTCTTGGCTCTATGTGTACAGGAAAAGCAGAAAATTGCACCTTTTGTTGGGTGTGATGGAGAAATTTGAAACTGCTTTTACACAGTGAAGTAGAAGTTTCAAATTGTGCATAGGGGCATGAAAAAACAGGATAATGTACACCACAGGCAGAGGGAAGTAGGAGGTTGCAAATATTTCTAGGATTGGGTGGGAAATTAAAAACTGATCACAAGGATAAAGGTGTGAGATTGTAAATAACAGTCAGTAAAATCAGTAAATCCCACATATGGGTATGGGCAAAGTGGACAATTGTAAACAAGAGCAATGGAAATCAGTAAACACACACAACGGTAGGTGGAAAGTGGAAAATTTGAATCGAGATTTAAAAAATCAGGAAACTACATGTAAGTGTCATTAGAAAGTGGAAAATTGAAAACAAGAATAAGGAAAATCAGTAGATTGCACACAAATTGGAGAACATTGGTAATTGCAAAAAAGACAAAGGAAACGCAGAAAATACCACATATAAGGGGGACTGTATAAAACTGAAAATAAGAGTAGGGAAAATCAGGGAATTGTAGACAAGAGTAGGAAAATTGGGAAATTATAAACAAGGGTAGGAGTTTGCACAGAAGTTTCGGGAAAAGTGGAAAATAGTGAACAAGAGTAAGACATTCAGTAAATCATACACAAGGAAAGGAGATAATTGGTAACTATAAACAAGAGTACAGAAATTCTGTAAATCACAAATAAGGGTGGTGAATGTGGAAAATTCTAAACAAGCCTATGAAAAATCAGAAATTGTCACACAAGGGTAGAGAGTAGTGACAAATTGTAAAACAAGAGCAAGGAAATATAGAAAATAGCAAGCAAAGGTGGGGGGAGTAAAAGACTGTAAACAATAGTAAAGAAAATCAGAAATTGCAAATGAGCAAAGGGAGAAATTTAGAAATTGAAAATTAAGGAAAATCCGTAAATTGCATACAAGAATAGGGGAAAGTAGAAAACTATAAAACAAAGTATGGAATATGAAGAAATTCCACACAATAAATCACTATTAGGACACATGCATAAAGCATAGAATAAATTAATGGATAGGAGGGAATGTCAAATTGCACTGAAGGGTTGAGGAAAAGAAGGAAATTTCACAGAAGGATAAAGAAAAAGAAGGTTATTTTAAACTAGAGAAAACAATAATTTATATACAGAATAGGTAGAACAGCAATTTGGAAGGGAGAACAAGCAAAAACATGCAATTGCACTCAAAGAAAAGAAACATGAAACAATACAGACATGCCTAGGGAAAAGCAGCATATTGTACATAAGGTAGGGAAAAGCAAGAAATCTTGTTGCACAGCAATGAACGAAACTTTGGTAATTACATAGAAACCAAGGCACAAAAAGACAGGTAGTTGGAAACAGCGGTCAGAGTAAAACAACAAACTGCGCATAAGGTTGGGGTATGATAGGCCATCAGGAAAATTGCTCACACACACAGACTAGGTTGCCACACATTGGACACAAAACATGAGAAAATACAATCCTGTAAACAAACGCCAGTGGAGATGCAGGAATTTCACGTTTTTTGGTGGACTTGATGGGGACACAGGAATCAGTTACACACCAGGCCTGATTATGAGTCAAAAGAGTGGTATTCCCAGGTGGGGGGTATGGCTCTGCCTGATAATGGATGGCCCTGTGTTTCCTCAGTTGGTTTTCTTGGTCGTGGAAAGACCAGACCGATTTTATCAGCCGATAATTTAAGCTTGCAAAGTCTCAAAAGGAATTGTCTACAACAGCAGCAAAGCCTGGTCCATTGCTTGGTTAAGCATTCAGTGCCTCTTCTGCCACAAGGTTAAGCTTTCAGCACTTTCGATTACCAGAAGTAATCTCCCCCTTCCTCCCTTAAAATTCTAACCCCCTTCCTAAATCCCAGCAACACAAGACATCCATCTAGTTGAAATCCAAGAAGAACTAATCATCCCACCCAGTCACTTCTAGCCCTCAGCAGAAATCAACACTATTTCAACATCTAAAACACCACTGTGAAGCATCAAGTGGGAAACTATGCAACTCTGGAAACTTCCAAGTCTAACCCATCCGCACCCTGGTACTTCCAAGAACTTACCGAAATCAAGCACGTCATATGAACACAGAAGAAATGGAGAAGATCAAAATGCCAGAAGGACCAAACCCTTCTCAAAGCACTGCGCTCTAACCATCTTTTCATCCTCACCACAGTTGAAAGCACTTGATGAACAGAAGCAATGCCCTCTTCAAGGTCATAAAGGGTGCAGCAACTCCATCCCAGAACCTGGCAATCCCATCTTCAGCCAACATGTGCAATGCTCTAAACTTCTTCATGGAGAAAATCTACAAAATCAGAACTAACATTACCCACTCCAGACTGTCATACGCACTGTCACCTGTACCCAACTGCCAATGTCTTGCTACCAAGGGCACCTTCCCGGACAGCCTCAGAACAGGACAGGTCTTCCTCCAATGAAAAAGTCTATACTAGATCCAACCAACCTGGCCACCTCCCATTTGTTGTAAATTCATCGAGAAGACAGTTGCCACTAAGCTGCAGAAGCCCCTGAATACGCTGCTTCAAGACTATCAATTGGAAGTTCAGACCACACTGCAGTATTGAAACACCTGTGCTCTAAGTAGTCGATGATGCCCTCGTCCACAACAAGATAAACAACCCTTGCATCCTGCTCCATCAAGACCTCTCCACAGATTGCAGCACCTTCGACCATCAGGCATTGACCCACACATTGAACACGCACAAGAGATCTACTGGCAAAGTCCTACAGTGGTTCACATCGTACATCACCATCTGACAGCAACTCATTCGGATGGGAGCTACCAGATCCCAGACTCTCCCCATCACCGGCAGCATTCCCCAGGACGCCACCATCACCCATCCCCAGTGTCAACCTTTCTATGGACCCCGTGAGAAGCATTCTTGTAGAGAGCAACATCAAGATCCACCAGTATGCTGACAACACCCAGCTCCATCTCATACGTCTCTCAACCAACGACATACAGAGATTCAAACCCGGAGTCAAACGCAGCCAAACATGGATATCAACGAACTACCTGATACTAAGCGCCGCAAAGAAAGAACTCCTCCTGTTTGCCAACAATAGTTGACATTCTCTAATTCAGTCATGGCCATAGAACCTAAACCTAACAGGCTTCACACCACAATACACAGAATAGGCAAAATCCCTGGGATTAACCCATGACTAGAACACATTGCTAAGAAGGCCAAAATAGCCTGCTTCCAATTCTCTCTGCTGAAATAAATAAACCTTTTCTTCCAAGGTAAAACTATAGAACAACAGTTCAAGACCTGATCCTCTCCTATCACACAGACCACCCTTGCTCCCCTGAAAGGCATGCTTCCTGCAGCAGTACAACTCATCAAGGTGCTGAAGAAATCTGACCACATTACCTTGAGCTAAGGGATCTAGATTGTCTTCTAAAGCAGGCCGGATCATCTTCAAGATCAGCTGCCTCACTAATAAGGCCATCTAAACCAAGACCCCTGTTGATTTCGCTAACAAACTAACAATATTTGGAGGTCAACGTTAGACATGGATGGCCGAAATCACCAGACTAGAACATAAACACTGCAGGAAGATGAAAACAAGTCTTCTCAACATAAGAACCCAGAATCTGGAACAACGTACCCTCTGAAATCAGAACTGCATCAACCCTCCTATAATTCAGGAAGAAACTGGAAACTCACCTCTTCAAGAACAACTACCTCAGATCAGCTGACTTCTCACCATTTCCACAAGCTCTCCCTCATCCCCCTGTTCTCACTGCCCCCTTTGTATTGCTCCTGCGGTTTGCCCCCTGTACAGCACTTTGGTGCTACAAGGCTAGTTTTGTACTTTAGAAATACCAAAACATACATACATACATATAAGCCACTTCTCCCAATTGCCACCTTCTATGGGCAGGTGCTAAATGGGAGCATTGAACCCCACCAAACTGGGAATTCCATGCAGTCTGCTGAGTTATTCCCCACTGTTTGGGAAAGGTAATTCCGTAGCTTGGAGTTTCCACATGTTTGGTTGTTCTTGGAACCACCACAAAGTGGAAGTAGAAACAAGTATCAGACAAAGCAAGATAGTCTATAAAAATGGGGAAACAGTCTTTACAACGCGATTTTTACATCGCAGTGCCTTTACCATGTATTTATTACCACGCAGGTTTTTACCACGTATAGGCCTGTACCACTCATGACTTTACCACGCATATAAAGTAAGTAAAAAAGTAAAAAACGAATATATATATATATATGTATATATATATATACATATATTGAAACTTACCTTACTAATACTTACCTTAGTTAGACTAATAATGCGTGATAATGGCATGCGAGGTAAGAGCATATGCGTGCTAAAAACATGCGAGGTAAAAAATGCGTTGTAAATGCATGCAATGTTTTTACCTGCATTGTTCCGTCATACAACCTATAAAACGAGTATCGAGAATTCAGGAAGTTGCTCACACCAGGAAGTAGAAAATTGCACAGGAGGATGGGAGAGTGGGAAACCCCAATATATGGGGGCGGGGTGGAAGCAGAATAGTACAGTGGGGGGTTTAAATAAATAATCAGACTACACGAGAAAGCATAAAGCAGTAAGTCACAGATAAAGGAGAAAGAGGGATTGAAAATGGTACGCAACCAGGTAGTAGGAAAACAGGAACTCACAATACTAACTGGAGACATTAGATTGCTTACATGGGAAGAAAGGAGTAGGAAAGGCTCACATAGAAGAGGGTGAGAACTATTAATTTAGCAGCATGCCCCCATCAAAGACCTTAATCTGTACCTGGAAAAAGAGACCTAAGTGCCACTGGGCATGAAGAATGAAAATAGAGGGGTAGTGTGTGCATGTGTTTGTGCAAGGGCACCAGACTGCTGTGCCAATGACAGCCACTTAGACATAATATCGACCAATGGTCATATTTTGGCTCTGGTTATGTCACCTGGTATCTCGTGTTGTACGGTGGGGAACTGCCAGAGGTGCCACAGGGCGCAGCCTCAGGATCTCCGAAATGGTGGCATTGAGGTACGGGAGGTGCTCTCGGTCACTGTAGGTTGGTCGACGCCCCCCACCCAGAGCATCACAAAGTTCTGAGTATATTGTGTCCTGTGCCTGTAATGAGACAAGAGTGATTCTCCATTAGTCTTACAGACCTGTGGTCTACAGTAGGTCAGATATGTTGTCTTGAACGAAAATACAAGTCACTGAAAAGGGACCATGGTTGTTCACTGAAGGAAAAGGTGTTATGATTAGTCAAAGAAGGTATCATGGGCCACATGTACGACCATCAGGGTTTGCGGCTCTCAAATTGCGATTTTCTAGTGAGTCACAAACCCTGATGAACATCAGACACTATTTGCCATTCCCAAATGGGTCTCAAGGGACCTGCCTCATTAATATTGACGAGGCAGTTCCCAATTTGCGACCCATTGGGAATGGCCAACGCTCACAGGGATGCTGGGGTCAGCAGACCACCATGTCTGTGACTGCTTTTGAAATAAAGCAGTTTTTTTATTTGAAATGCAGCCCGTTTTCCTTAGAGGAAAACAGGATGCATTTCAGGAATGAAAATGAAAAGTTTTCTTTCAATTTTTTCAGTGTGGGCAGTGGTCCGTAACACCACTGCCTGCTCTGAAAAAATGTTGGAGCCCATATTCACAAAGGGGAAGGGCTCCCTTGGGGATCCCTTCTCGTTTGCAAATGACTTGCCACCAATTTAAAATTGGTGGTAATCTATGCATTCCCTGTCGCAAAACTTCATACATACCAGTGCGACTCTCTATTAGGAAGGGATGCCCTTTAAACGCACCTTCCAAATAGCGACTCGCAAACCCTATTTTGCGTGTCAGTAATAGGTCACTGACTCACAAAATAGGGTTGGTACATAGGAAAATGCATTGTACCGGTCACAAACAGCCCGATGGACCGTTTGCAACCGGTAAAATGCGTTGTACACCTTGGGCCAGATGTACAACCATTACATTTTACGACTCGCAAATTGCGATTTTTAGCAACTCGCAAAGTGCGAGTCGCAAAATGAAATGTACTAATGTGTCTCAGACACATTAGCGATTCCCAATAGGGTCGCAATTGACCTGCCTCATCAATATTCATGAAACATGTCGCAATTTGCGACCCATTGGGAATGGGCAATAACACCTTGATGGTGGCCGTGTTTGCTTTTAAATAAAGCAACTTTTTTTTTTTTAATGCAGCCTATTTTCTTTAAAGGAAAATGGGATGCGTTTAAAAAATAAAAAAAATAAACGTTTCTGTTTAATTTTTTAAGAGTAGGCACTGGTCCATGGGACCATGCCTGCTCTTAAAAAATGTTTTCACTGCCAGTCACAAAGGGGAAGGAGTCCCTGGGGACCCCTTCCTGTTTGCGACTGGCTTACCACCTACTTGAAGTAGGCGGTAAGCTGCAATTGTGCGTCCCCCTCCGACTCGCTATTAGGAAGTGATGCCCTTGGCACACACCTTCCTAATAGTGACTTGCACACCCTATATTGCAAGTCGGTAATAGGTACTGAATCGCAAAATAGGGTTTGTACATAGTAAAATGCATTTTACCGGTTGCAAAAATGCGTCGTACATATGGTCTCTGGCCCCATATGCATTTTACAGGCGAAGACCAGTGAGTAGAAGTCTGTATACCTTTCCAGGCTGCCAGCGTGTAATAGCTTAGGAGGAGCTGCTTTAATTGTCTAGTAAACTACGTGATACTCTTATTGCCACAAGACTTACCTGAAACCTAAGCTACATGCCAGAGGTCTCCAGATGGATGACATAACCAGTGCATAATTGGTGCTGGTTGTTGCGCTGAGCACCACCAGCACTTATGTCCAGGAACTGGGACTCTTCAGCATCATCCGTCCTGGCCTGCAGCTGCCTTCACTACCAGAGCAGCGGAAATGCATCGCAAAATATAAGTGTACCTACATTCGCCATAGATAAAGATTGGTCATTTGAAGAGCAAGGAGACACGGGTTAGTCATTTAGCTGTATAATCAAAACAGAATGGCTTGTTATCATACTATCACTACAACAATGGAAGCATTACAATAACATTTTTTTGTATTAAGACCCCAATCACTGGAAATGCTCACACCACACGTGTAATAAAAAAAAAAAACATGTAGTAAATGGAATTTCAATACAAATGGTAGTATAGATTTGGTGTACTCCCACCATGTGACAAAACACCCCTAAAAGAGCTTTAGTGTAAAGTATTTGTCAGTTGTTTGCGGTAAAAATAAGATATTTTAAGCAGTCCAAACAATGGATCTGTGGAAAGTGGATGGAGGCAATTGGACAGACACTGAAAAATCAAGAATCGTCCCCTACTTCTGGTGTTTTCTTTAGGGAAAATAGAAAGATTCTCATCGGAGCGGTAGTCTAAGAAGTACGTTTCGACCATGGGGAATAGCTTCAATGGACATCATCAGGGCAGTGGTCAGTTGAGCTGAGAAATGTATAAAACAGGTGGGAGCATGAGTGTCAAAAGGCATCATTGCAATATACAGAAGGTCACACTCATATCTGGCGAAATACATAGACATGTACACAAGCTGTGGTAGTGAAAGAAGACTCAGATATACGTTAAGGGGGGCGGTCTATTTTTAGAGAGTGTGATACGAAGGGTCTTACCAGAGGACATTAAAATAATGGAATTGTGCCAAACAAAAGTTATCTGAACAATGCAGACAACCTGACTTACTAAAAAAGAACTCCTCTCAATAAGTAAAAACGACCCATGATTTGCGCCCTATTGCCTGCATATAGCCTACTCCCAAAGTGCACAGCCTTCTGGCATGTACAGGAGAGATTGGGCACAAGGGCTTGGTTTTTGCTTGTGGTCAGACACTTATTAAAGTATTTGTCTTCGTTTTTTTGTCAGCAGGAAATTCTCAAAGTAGAAGTGATTTGAGACTCATGAAACTTTGGAGTCAGAAGTGATTTGAGATTCAAGAACAAAATGACAGTCGATTTTGGTGCCTAAAATGGCTGCTCTTGTGGCTTTTGAATCTTTTGTGACTTGAGAGTCGTGATGCAAGTTTTGGTGTTCTTTCCTGGTGTGGGACGTGAGAATTCCACCTCACTGGGTCTCCTCAGCCCTCCCCTGGGGTAGGCCCCTCTGAGAGAGCCTATGGCTGTTCAAAATATGTTTCCACAGAGTAAAACTCTTTAGTCACCGCCGACTTGAGTTTCAAGATGGCCAAAAAGAATTTCAGAGCCCTTATCCAGCAAATCACATTTCTTAAAAAAATATGATAGGCAAGTTAAAAAATGTCTTTTCAATGGACTGTGTGGCTGAACCATAACTACACAGTGGCAAATCTAGTCCGTGTGTGGCAGACTCAACAGACAATTCTATAACTCTAGGGCGACAGATGGGTCAAATCCTCAGACCACCTCCTTTTACAGCAAACATCAGAGAATTTATTTAATGTGAGAGAAGAATGTGGTAAAACAAGTGAGGCTAAGTATTGAAGGGCGGCCAGTAGCCGGCCACCCTGTTCCATACCTGAGGGTGGTGAATGAGGAAGGCCACTGTCCAAGTGAGTGTGGAGGCTGTGGTCTCGGTGCCGCCAATGAACAGATCAGCGATGGCCATGTGGATGTGCTGCTCGTCAAAGTCACCTAAGTTCTGAAGACCCTCCCCGCCGCGCTCCTTTAAGAACAGGATCATGTTGTCTGTAATGTCCCGAATCTCCTGGGCCTGGAAGGTTCTCTGAAAACCAGGGCAATAGAGGTCACTGTAGAAATGAGTGAGGAACATGATGGAGAGACTGGAGGATCACACTAGTGTCGTTTTGTCAAAATCACAAGTGCAGCGGAAGTGACATTGATAACCATTTAGCATCACAGGAAGTGATGTCACACACCGGTTAGCCTCCTCATTATGTCACAGGAAATGACACAAGAGAGCCAGCAGCTGACAAAATCACAGCAAATACAAGGAACTAATCCTACAAGCCTAAAAATTACAAGTAATTTCAGCATCTTACAGACATAGATAAAAGACAGGCAGTGGAGATATAGGAGGTTAATGTTACACAGAATTTCTGGTAAACAATTTTTGCAAGCCCCTTTCAGAAAGTTAAGTGCCAAAAGTGCCCAAATCTCCATCAGGGATACAAAGAGACTGGATTTATGGGTTCTTAGAAACCATAGGGGCCGTGATAGCAACCCCTGAGGATCAATGACAACCAGGGGTATCGGGTGAGGATGAGAGTAAGGTGAAGAACAGTTCACAAAGACTAACCTCACTGGGGCCTATTCACAAAGGTAAATGTACTCTTACACCTATGTGTAGACCTACACGTTTTTGCTATTTACCATTTCTGACTGTAGATTTACACCGAAGTGTAGACTAACATGCCTGCACCCCATTAAACCAGGCGGTGGCGGGGGCGTGGCTAGGAACGCGATCATGGCGGCCGCATAACTGCTAAGCTCCGTCATGGTCCTGCAGTAATCCTATATCGAATCGGAGTGGGGTGCCCCTAAGACCCGTAAACTGAGGGCAGAAAGTCAGGTTACTCACCGGCGTCGGAAACGACCGGAACTTGGACTCTGAAGTACCGCAGAGCCCGAGAAACGAGCACCGATTGGGCCAGCGTGGGCCCTGCGGCATCGGAACCTCCACGAGAGCGAGGCCTCGACCGAGAGACCTGGGGGCGGCGCTGGACTGAGGCTGTTTCACGGCAGTAGAGTGCAGGCAGTGAAGATGCGGAAGGCGGAGAGCAGAGCACGACAACAGCGACAAGACCTACGGACTGTCCGGGACCTTGTACTACGGAGCGGAGAGCGCCACCCCGACGGGAGGCAGCCGAGCACAGCGAGCAACACGGACCGCTCCTCGCGCCCGCCGGGGACACCATCAGGCTGAGTGCGGAGGCTGAGGCAACGGAATAGCGGAGAGGAGGTGAGCGCCTGGGGCCCCCGCGCGGCCACAGGGAAGGTGGGAAAGGTGAGCCCTTTGGCGCTGGAGGAGAGTGGGGCGGACAGGGACTCCGGAGGTCGCCCTGCTTTGGACAGCGTGACGCAGCACAGAAGAGCCCGGAGCGCCCAGAGCAGACAGGGTGGCGGCTGGCAGGAGAACAGAAAGACGAATACGAAGGGCACAGGAAGGGAAATAAAATCCCACCTCTTAAACGGGGAGGGATGAGGGGGGAGAATAAAAGAAAGGAAGGCTCCAAAGCAGTCTGGAACTAGGAGCCCCCAACGCTCTGGTGGTGACGGCCCACGAGGGAGGACTAGGGACTTGCTGGCCTGGTGTGGCAGGGCAATGGCGCAGTTGAGCTGAAGGAGGCTCAGTGAGGCCTGGCACGAGAACCGGGGGCTGGAGGACACCTACCCCTACAGATTGAAACCTCAGGGCAGAGCTCCCACCATCGGGAAGTAGAGGGTGCGCGAAGCCGAACAGAGCGATTGATCCAAGGGCCCCACTTACATAGAAGCGATAAGATGACCATTCCTAGGAAGGCGGCGCGGCGGCCTTTGCCACCCCCCCAAAAAAGAACGCTCCCCAGGTGCGTGGAGTGAGGGACACACCCACTTTGGAGGCTCCCAGATAGTGAAGGCGGTGGTGGGAACAGAGCAGCACTCTGCCAGTCATCAATTTGAAATCTGGATACCCAGATCGCAGGAGGGTCCCGGGACATTGGGGATGGCGCCGGCGGAGAGCATCCCGGCCCAAGACAGACTCGGAAACGGGCGGAGAGCTAAACCGCAGACTAGGGTAGAGCCCAAGCCGGTTTACCGGGACACAAAATGCCGCGCCAGAAGAACAAAACTGGGAGTACCCTGCCCAACACCCGGGAACCCGCCCCGCTACACAGTGAGCATGATACAGGGGATCCGGAAGATAAAGACCTATCGCTACACCTTCACCTGGATAAGATCCTGGCGGCGATCACGGAAACCAAAACGGCATTACATCAAGACATAGGGGCCGTATCAGTGGGGCTGGGACTGCTGCAGGCCGAACACCATAAGTTGGCGGACAGGGTTACAGAAATGTTATCACTGAACTAGTGCCGGAACATAAACAAGGGGCGGCGCGGATGGATGACCTTACCCTAAGAGTGGCGGAGCTAGAACGGCGCTGAAGGTGATGAAGGGCGCAACAACGTACGAATAGTAGGAATCCCGGAGAACACGGAGGGTATGGACATACTGATGTTCCTTGAAAAATGGCTCAGGGAGGAAATGCCGGATGGTACGCTATCTCAGTTCTTCGCCCTGGAAAGAGCGCCCAGAGTACCGAGGCGGGCGCCTGCACCAGGGAGGCCGCCATGACCAGTGGTTGCTAAGCTCTTACACTACAGGGACAGGGATGCTATTTTGCAGCAATTAAGGAATCATGGTCCATATATAATAGGCAACAGTAAGGTATCCATGATCCCAGACTTTACCGCCAAAGTACAGGCACCAAGAGCGTCATTTCTAGAAGCCAAGAAAGCTCTACGGGAGGCAGGGCTACAGTACTCACTAATGTTCCCGGCGAAACTCCAGATTATCCTGGACGGTACCACGCACTTCTGTAACACGCCGAAGGGAACATGGACTTGGCTGGACGCATATGGGAAAGGTGCACCCCTGCCCAAGCCACAACGGGGTCCGAGGGGGGAGATACGAGGTGCCAGAGTTAGACAACGCCGCCCCAAGAAACCGAAGGCACTGCAGAAGCCTACCATCTCCCGACACAACAGGAAAGGGAAGCTGCGCTGCAAGCGATGGCAAGGTTAATGTCGCCCAGAGACAAAGATCAAAACAGAGACTCATCTTCGGAGCAAATGGCCCACTCGTCTAACTCGGATGACAACTCGGGGAATGACTCGGAGCTGCCGAAACTGCCCCTCGTGCGGCAGATGACATTATTTAAAAATATGGAGCCAAGACGTGAAGGGTGATGTAGAGCAGTGGCAAACTGAGCAGGTAGATGGCGTCACCATGTGAAGTGGGAGAGGAGTAGCCCCTGCATAGTATGCGGGACCGGACAGCTCCACCGCCATTTCCAAAATTATTTCACTTTTTCCACCCCCCATCAGAGTGAACCGCCATTGGAGTTGGAGGCGGCGTTCTGACTGGAGTGATGTTTATGTTATGTTATGTTATGTTAGGAGTGCTTGTATAGCGCATGGCTGCCCCAACATCGGGGCGTCCCAGCGCTCGCGGCAGATGACCAGGGAAAGTGATGCTTGCCAGATGTAAAGACAGCCAGGTATAGTCTGTTTCTAAAAGCCAAGGGAACAAGAGCGCAGCATGCACACACACGTGTGCTAGATGGATGAAAACAGCCAGGTTTTGATCTGTTTTCGAAATGCCCAGTGATCTTGTGTGCTGCGTGCCGTGAGTGGAATAGAGTTCAATAGGACAGGGGCCAGGGACCTAAAAGAGCGCCCCCCCCCGCTCTGCTCCTGCGCACCCTAGGAGTGCAGGCCAGATGCAGGTCTGCGGAGCGCAGTGCTCGCGTTGGGACATAAAGTGTACAGAGCCCCTGCAGTATCTGGGGGCCCTGGCCGTGTAAGATCTTATGGGTGGTGCAGAGAGTTTTGAACTGAATTCTCTGTTCGATAGGCAGCCAATGTAGACGGTACAGGAGATGGGAGGTGTAACAGTGCTTAGGGAGGGCAAAAAGAATGCGGGCGGCCGCATTCTGTGCCCTTTGGAGTCTCTTCGTGACAGTTTTATTTATGCCCAGTAGCAGCCCGTTGCAATAGTCGAGACGTGACAGAACCACTGATTGAATAATCACTTGTCGGGTGGGAGCGTCAAAAAACTCCAGGATTGGTTTCAAACCATGTAGGTGGCCAAAGCATGTACCTGCCACTTTTTTGGCATGAAGCTCGAAAGAGAGGGAGTTGTCCATCAGGACCCCCAGATTCTTAACTGCGCTTTTCGGTTGGGGAGGAGTGCCCAGTGCCGCAGGCCACCACTGATAGACCCATTTATGGGAATCCCGGCCTACCAGAAGCACCTCCGTTTTTGAGGAATTAAGTTGAAGATAGTTATCCGCCATCCAATCAGAGATGGCCAGGACATCTTCACGGAATTTCAGTTGGTCTTGGGCTGGGTTATTGGTGAAAGTGAATATCAATTGTGTGTCGTTCGCGTATGATATCATGTTAATCTTCCAGGCTTTGGCCAAGAGGGCTAGGGGGCGGACGTACACGTTAAACAACGTGGGGCTCAGAGCAGAGCCTTGGGGGACACCACTGCTGAGGGGGTAGGTACTGGACAGGTAGGAAGGGGCGTGGATCTGAAAGGAGCGATCGGATAGAAAAGACGCAAACCAGGCCCAGGCCTTACCACTGACCCCGATCTCCCCGAGTCGTTTAATTACAGGTGTGGGCAGCTGACCGTTGTCAGTCCGCTCACGGGATGGGGAGTTACACAGTTGGGTTTGTTGTCCTATATCATGGGGTCCGCTGCATGCACAGAAGGTGAGGCGCTGGGGTGGGGGTTGGGGGGGGGGGGATGGCTACCATGGAACATGGCCAGAAACCTTAATCAAGCCGAGGAGTTTAAACTCCTGACTTGGAACATTAGAGGGATGGGCTCTCCTTCCAAGCGTTACAGCATCCTTAATTATATAAAGCGCAGAGGTGCACAAATAGTGATGCTTCAGGAGACCCATCTCACAGAAGTTGAAGTTGCTAGGCTTAAGCACAGGTGGCGTGGGCAACTGTATGCGATGACGTACTCAGCATATGCAAGGGGGGCTCTTGTGTGGGTCAGGCCTGGGGTCCCTTTTCACATGTCACTTAAGATAATTGACCCAGATGGGAGATATGTGCTAGTAAAAGGCAAGTTGAAGGGAAAAGAGGTAACGCTTGGGAGCATTTATGCCCCAAATCAAGAACAAGTCCCTTTCCTGATACAACTTTCTAAACCACTGTCGGGGGTGGCGGCTGGTGATATGGTTTTGGGCGGTGAGTTCAACTGTGTATGTGACCTGGGGATGGATCGATCTAACCCCCCTCTATGGGGTACAACAGCGGCTTCAACAGCTAAGGGCCTATGGGGTTGTATCACAGGGTGGGAATTATTAGATGTTTGGAGGTTACAAAACACACGGCAGAGGGAATACTCCTATTACTCACCACTCTACGATTTACATACCAGGCTGGACATGTTTCTATGCTCGAGCCAGCTGGCTCCCACACTGGCCGAGACAGAGTATCTGGGGAGATCCATTTCAGACCATAGCCCCCTCCTGCTGAGATCTGTCCCAACCCCTGAAAGGGCCCCTATACCACTATGGCGGTTAGACCCCAACTTACTGGAAGATGAATGTTTCAGACAACAGCTCTCTGGGGCCATTGCAACATATTTTGAAAAGAACCAGGGGACGGCTAACTCCTCCCTGGTGGAATGGGACGCCTTCAAAGTGGTGGTTAGGGGGCAGTGCATGGGGCAGACGGTGGGAGCCAGAAAGGAAATCAACCAGGAACTTAAGTCCTTAGAGGCCCAAATATTGTCCCTGGATAGGGAGGTCTGGAATGGGGCTGACACTCAGAAACGCCTGGCAGAAGTGAAGAGTACTTATAGCACCACATGGGATCGGTTGAGACGTCTAGATATGCGAGCATACCAAGAAAGGCAACACGTAGAAGGGGGCACAGCAGGAAAGCTATTGGCCTGGCTGATTAGACCGGAAAGCAGGGGGTCCCCGATACCTAGCATATTGGACTCTAGCGGACAAATGAGTCTCTCCCCGAAGGGGATCAACAACACATTTAGGGAATATTATGAGAAATTATATGGGAAACCCAAGGAGGTGCGCATAGAAAAGATGATTACGTATTTGGAAGGGTTGAGATTGCAAGAATTAGACCAGGCCACCATCAGTCACCGCGCAGGAAATTAGAACAGCCATTAAAGAAATGGCACGAGGGAAAACCCCGGAACCAGATGGCCTCCCGGCTGAATTTTATTACACTTTTGTGGACTTATTAGCCCCGAAGATGGAATGAATGTATGCTGAAGCATTAGAGGAGGAACACCTTCCGACGTCCGTCAGAGAGGCACTAGTGGTTCTATTGCCCAAAACCAAAAAAGAGGTAGTGGGCACGCCAGACTTTAGGCCACTGTCAATGCTAAACCTTGACTTTAAAATACCTATCAAGGTACTGGCAACTCGGCTCCTGCCCCGGATGCAGCGATTGGTCCATACCGACCAAAATGGGTTCATCCCAACGCATTCGACATCTAACAACCTGAGGAGGCTATATCACATGCTATTCCACAGAGATCTAGAGGCGTTCCCTGAGGCGGTAGTGATAGCAGTAGACCTGGAGAAGGCCTTCGACTCTTTGCGATGGGACTTCTTATTAGGAGAGATGAGGAGAATGGGGTTGGGAGACGAATGGCAGAAATGGGTCCGCTTATTATATACAGACCCTACAGCTAGAGTACGCAGAAATGGAGTAGTGTCGGCCCAATACTCTATATACAGAGGAATGCGACAGGGTTGCCCTCTGTCGCCGCTGCTTTTTGCTTTAGCGATGGAGCTGTTGGCAGAACGACTCAGGCTGGAAAGCGGAAGACATGGGATAATCCTCGACGGGACTGCACACATAGTCTCTCTATATGCAGACGACATTTTAGTATACATAAGAAACGGACCGCAGGGTGTATTGACCGTGTTGCGCATTCTGGAAGAGTTCGCAGAGTTGTCCGGACTGCGAGTTAACACCAAAAAGACGTGCATATTTCCGGCGAGGCCCACACTGAATAGACCGCTAGGCCTCCAGGAGGACCTTACGTGGACCCCGAGCTCTGTCAAGTACCTGGGAATACAAGTGTTCCATCGACAAATAGATTTGTGGGAAGGGAATCTGGGAGGAGCCTAGAGAGCACTGAGGACTAATGTGACCTTCTGGCGCTTAAACTCTCGGTCATGGCCAGAGTGGCCCTCTCCAAGATGGTGGTGCTACCGAGACTGTTGTACTATTTTGTCAATCTCCCAGTGGTGATCCCGAAGAGCTGGTTCAAAACTGTGGACACACTGTTGAGAGACCTGGTGTGGGATGGTAGACGTAACAGGGTGTCCCTGAAGACCTTGAGGCAGCCTTTAACGGGGGGGGGGGCTGGGAGCACCCGACTTCGAGGCATATAACCTGGCAGCGCAACTCCAATGGCTGGCCAAATGGCTAGACGGAAGGGGATTAGAGACACTAACGCTTTCGGCCCACACTTCCCGAGGAGTGCTACTTGCCAGGATGTTAAGTCCCAGCCAGAAGATTAGAAACATGGGAGTGCTACTATAAGCGGCGGTGACATGTTGGGATAGGTGTACAAAGCGGTCGCCGGAAATACCACGTTATGCGCCAGACCTACCAATAACAGGTAAACCGCAAATGGGGATAGGTCCTCCACTCACTCAGGGCCAGCTACGGGGCTGGGAAGAGGCAGGAGTGATGTCAGTCGGAGACTGTTATCAAGATGGAGAGCTGCTCCCATTAGCTGAGTTCCTGGAATATCATGACCTACCACCGGGGCAGTTTTTAAACTACCACAAGGTGAGGGGGATGCTGGCTGCACTATGCGGCAGCAGCACACGAGAACCTGCCACACACACGGCTCTCCAAGCGATAGTGACGCTGGGGTCGGCAGGATATCTAGTGAAATGGCTGTACCTGGCGATAACCGAGATGTCACAGATGCCCCTGCCCCGACTACGGGAGAGATGGGAAGACACAGTGTGTAGGCCGCTGTCGGAGAAGGAATGGAAGAAGGCTGTAGGGAGCCCAAAAAAGGTATTGAGGAATGCAAACTTCAAGCTTATACAGTTTAATATAATTCACAGGATGTACCTCACGCCTCATAAATTAAATATCATGTACGGGAAAGATGATCAGACATGTGCCAGATGCTTAACAACAGATGCCAATTTTGTTCATATGATGTGGTCTTGTCCAGGACTCCAGAAGTACTGGACAACGATTGTGGAGACTATTAATGGGGTCCTGGCTCGCACTATGTCATGTTGCCCAGAAGTGTGCTTGCTGGGGCTCTTCCCGAGGCCTAAATCCAAACAGTTGGGACACAGATTCGTGGACCTGGCCTTTCTATTGGCTAAATGGAGGATAGCCCTCAGATGGAGGGCAGCAATGAGCCCTACAATATCGGATTGGGAAAGTGATGTTTACAGTTGGGCCAGAGCAGAGGAAAGGGCACTGATCCGCGAGGATAAAGTCACCAAAAGGCGCAAACCGCTGGCGGAGCCATAAGCGGAAATATTAGGGGCATGGGAAGCGAGTAAAACAAACGGAACTGGGCCACATGCGGAAAACTTAATGCCAGAAATTGCGCTAGAGGCAAATATGGGTCAAGAGCGGGGCTAGCAGGTGTCTGGCATTAATAGGGCAGGGATGTCAGAATGAGTTTACAGAGATATGGCCGCGAGGCTAGAGTGCCCTCCCCCTGTCCTCCTGACCCCCTCCACCCCCTCCCTTCGGCTCCCTGGCTCACTAGCTGGGATAAACCCCACGAATAGGAAATATTGACATGAGTGGATGATGTGCGGACTCCTGATAGTCTTAGTTCCATTTTCTTTATGTTGGTTTCTTTTTCCTTCCTTTTGTTTCGTCATCATAGTGTTCCTTATTACATACGCAGACACATAAAGGGCATAACTGCAGAAGAGTGTAAGAAGTGGGCAACTGACACAACCACTCCCCGCATGAAAAACTCACTTAGCAGGAACATGACATCAACTACTACAGGAAAGATGGGTTGTAGCGGGGCATGGAAATGTTAATAGTTATGGACTGACCACTGCATTTTGAACATATTATGCCCCATGCTGACATTTACGGTAACTATTGCTGAAAGACTCAGATGTATGGAATATATATACCTACTACTATTGTGAAAATGTACAGATTGTACTGAAATAAGTCTTACAAATGCCAGTAAAAAAGATATTTAAAAAAAAAAAAACAGGCGGTGGCGACATCTGAGACTAAATTTACAAGTGCAAAGTTGCTCACAGTATCTTTACACACATAGGCAGTGGTCTCCACACAGGGGAAGAGATCTCCACCATCGAGCTGAAGATATCCACCACTGAGATATCCCTATGGTATAGTATTGGGAAAAGTGATACAGTGACAGTGTTTTAATTTTAAAAAAATACTACCATATTTTATTGTAAAATAATGCTGTAAATTAATGATCATTAAACTAGAACTAATAAAATAAAATGTTACGGCATATTAATTCCTCAAATTAAATACATATTCAATATGTAAATAATTAAAATATTTTCATTTAATCTATAAATATTATTTTTAGACAAAATTTGAAAAACACCCTCAATAGCATTTTAATATTTAAAATAATATTTAGTAAATATATTTAAATGTTATGTGTTTAATAAATTTGAATTCATTTTAAATTTGAATTTCAAGGTTTAATTAATAATTTTTTTAAATAAGTTAATTACATTTTTTAAATAATACATATTTAATTTCTAATTCAATATAAATTTTATATATATATATATATATATATATATATACATATATATACACACACACACTCTCCTTGGCATCAAAGTATCCAGAACAAACCAAACGCACACTCAGGACTGTCGATTTCCAACGTGTGTTAATTCCATTAGTGGCAGCTCAGCCACCACTGATGGAATTAACATTCACTTAAACTCAACAATCCTGAGTGTGAGTTTGGTTTATTCTGGGTACTTTGATGCCAAGGAATGTATGATACTGGCTGGGTACAGTGCAGAGCGAAATGCGAAACCTCTATGAGTGTGGAGCAGAGAAAGTGTATGGGAGCTGTGTGACATATCTATATGTATACATATATCAAAAGTTAAAATAAATTAATAAATTTAACATTAGGTCCTATGGTGTGCTATTTTAAGTCTCTCCCTCCAATACTGTCTATAGGAGCGCACTGCAGTACCTGTGAGCGGCCATGTGTGGTACAGGATTTACTCCAAGAGTGGGCTGGTGTACATTTACAACTGTTTTGTGAGCTTTTGGGAACTGTTTGTGGCCTTTTGGGCTGTGGTAACTTTAGAAGTGTAGTTTGTGAATAGATATAGGTTTACTCTTTTGTGGGTGGGTGTTTGTATTAGCATTTTTCTTCCTAAAGCCCCCCTGTAGTTTTCCCTACACCCCTCCTTATGCCTCGCTAAACTCCTCCAATTTTGTAGCAGATAGTCCTAATTTTCCCACAACTCAGACTTATTCCTCCACATTTACTACTAAGTAGTAAACTTGTGTGGATCCCTCCTCATAGAAAAGATTAGAGAGTGGAGGTGGAGATTAACAGCCATAGATTAGTGAACTGTATTTTGTAGCAAGTAAGTGGTACCACAGTAGTACTACTTTAGATACTACAAAATTAAGTTTGTGACTTAGGCTCACTGTATGGGGGCAGAATATCATAACTTCCTAATTAAGGCTACTCTAGCAAATGTGGCAGCGGAGCGGGTAGGTCAGTCACGAAGCTCCGAATGGGAGCAGTGACACTGCATTGAGTGTCAACATACTCCGCTGCTAATTGATGAGGCAGACACAGACCTTATAATAGGTTGGTTGCTTCATTTCTCCGGGGTAGAGCATTTGGTAGGTAGCGTTGCACCTTGCCACACATTGTAGATAGTTTTTGAAATTAGGTCCTGAAGAATCGCCAGTTGATCACTATCGTGACTAATTATGGCGAGAAACATGTTGACCACCTGGGGGTTGAGCGAAGTTTTTGTCACATTATAACAAAACAATCGCCCCCCCCCCCCTATTCCTTTTAATTAGGTTGGGACCCACATAGAATAAAATTCACCACAGAGGTTTCCATTACCTATTTTATATTCACATCCCACATCTACACATACCTAGGCCCCTCACACCCACAGCACCGATACGGAGAGGAACAAAAGATCTCCGAAAAAGAGCCCCTCTATGGGTGCCCGTCGAGCATTGCAGCGCCGGCTCGACGAGGAGCAGACCCATATGATGAAGCATGACACCTAGCTTGCTGGGTGTGTGAGGGTCCTAGTTCCGACAGGAGGTATTCCCCACCTCCTCACTACCTAGAGTACACACAGGAACTTCGTACCTTTCTGTTTCTTGACTTAATTCAGGGCATGTACGTTGGACCTTTATCAAGCCCTCTCTGTCCCTCCTTTTGTTGATATACTCTAGCAAATGGCCTGAAAGCTGAATGTGGCATTACCTTTTCAACTTTCTCAGGTGGCATCACACATTTCAATTGACCAGTTTCTGGTCAATTGACCAGAAACTATTTGATCCAGGTTCTGGCATATGGGTTTATAGACTTCTTACAGATTCCAGCTGCATCTTGGAGATGGTTATTATTGTTCATCTAGGGTTTTGGTTTCCAATTCTGGAGGGCATGCCTAAGTCTTGTCTTCATCTTGTCTAGGCATTGTGCTTCTTTCCAGAAATATAAAGATATACGGGAGACAGTTCAGAAACAAGGTATCACAACTGTAGATTATTTTCAACCATAAGTTCCAAAAGGATACGATCATTCAAGTGTTTACACTGGTGAGAAGTACGGGGGGAGAATGATTGAGACATTCACAAGGAAAACTTGCTGTTATCTGCAGGTAGAAGTCATAATGGCCATGATCTCAAAGCTACAATCTCACTGCTACCTCCACTTTAAGGAATTCTAATGCCTTTTTTCTAGCAGTTATCCACAAACACTCAGCGCCACCATCCACTAACCTTGTGCTCTTCAAGCTGCTCCTTCACAAAGGCGTCCCGCCTCTTTACCACTGTTATCAGTTTGTCCAGCACAGCATTGGGGAAGCTCTACATGGGGGAAATAAAGAGGACAGATGCAAGAAGGTGATTTGGGTATCCAAGTATCTCAGTGAAAGAGTACTTCCAGAGGTCACATTAAAATGGCATTAGAAAATAATGTTAATTAATGCCATTGAATGCAGCAGCCGTGGCAGACACAGATGCATTTAATTGAGCCAAAACAGTGGAGCAGCGCTACTAATTAAGCAAGAGTAAAGCTCGAGGACATGTAGGGTTTATGAGTCAATAGCAAATTATTTCTATGCCATGTGCTTAGGAAATCAGCCTTGACACCAGAGAAGGAAGCTATGAAAATGACAGAAGGGAAGAAGGCTGTAAGACCGAAAACAGCATAAAAGATAGAAGAGAAATGACATGAGAAGAGGGAAGAAACACCACTTCTTTCCTACGCAGCCACATTTTAGAAAGTTTTGTTACTTAGAAGCTAAGAAGGTTCCTTTTTATTCATCCAACTTTCTTCATGCATTGAAGTCTGGTTTCCGTCAAGTCCACAGTACAGAAGCAGTGATGCTTTCCGTCCTTGAGGATCTACGATGGGAGTTGGATTCAAGACTTGTGTCCGCGCTAGTTCTTCTAGTTCTATCCGCCTTCGATACTGTCAACCATGCTATTCTGCTGAATTGTCGGAAGGGGGCTGGTCTATCAGGTCAGGCTCTAAGTTGGATATCAGCACATAGGAAGTGAAGCTTGCCCCATTTTCTTCTTCTCAGACCCCTGTAATCTGTGGGGTCCCCCAGGGCTCAGCGTTATCTCCTTTACTGTTTAATGTTTACATCTCCTCACTGAACTTAGCCCTGGCTAGTAGTGGTTGTAGATTCTACAACTATGCTGATGACTCTCAGCTTATCTTCTGGCTTGAGGGTACTGTCCAATTGCCCCAGAAATTTCTACTTGGAAGTTCATTTGGAATTAGATGGGCGCTAGCTCCCTCAAGCTAAACGTCGATAAGATTGAGCTGGTCATTCTCAATCATGTATTCTCAATCACAGGACGGATCTCTGGCCCAACACCTACTTGCCCTCTGAGCTAGGTACCCCTCTGTTCTAGTGGCCTCTGCCAAGAGCATGGGCGCCATTGTAGACAATCAACTGTCCATAATCTCTCAGATCAAGGCAGTGAGAGCAACGTGATTTGGCCTATTGAAATTCATTAGGAAGATTGCTTCTCTTCTGTCACCTGAGGCTTTGAAAGCTGCTATTGCAGTGGTAATTGTGTACCGATTGGACTATACAAACTCCCTGTTTTTGAGTCTCCCTGCAACTTCTTTACACAAATTACAAATCATTCGAAATACAACAGCTAGGATAATCTATAAATTTCATAGACATGCCCATATCTCTCCTGCCTTAATGGCTCCCCATCAAACAGAGTGCTCTTTTTGAAACAGCTTGCATGATTTACAGATCTATTTATAACCGGGCTCCAGTCATTGAAGCAAGCAGAATTAAGAGATAAGTTCCTTCTTGAGTTCTCAAATCTTCTCTTGCCAGCCAGTTGAGGAGCCTTCAGTTCAAGCCACAGAAAGCAAGGGGCAGGAGTTTCTCTGTCCTGGCCCCCATCTTATGGAACTCTCTCCCTTTCTCGATCAGGCTGGAACCTAACTTCCTGAGGTTCAGGAAACCATTCGAAGGCCTGGTTGTTTAAGCAAATGTTTGATTAGTCTGAGCCCTTTCTCCTCTCCCTCCTGATTGTCACAGTGCCAAGAAACCTTGGGTGTATGTGCGTGCTCTACTGGCTCAACTCAACAAAAAAAAAGAGTACTTGGTGACCGTCACCAGCTGATGATTATTACACATTGAGTAAGAAAGAACAGCCATTGAAAAGTAGTGTTTTGAGATTGTCTAAGCCTTAAAGAGGTTCTCCTTCTACTTGCTTGAGCAGACTTTCACTGTGTATACTGATGACATGATGCACCCGCTTAGTGGTGTCTCCATTGGGAAATTGTTATGCCCGCTAGGCATGCCGCTGGACTCCAGAGGTGCAGTCTTTACCACAGTCAGAGCTTAACTGACACGGGCCACAGACTGTTCCCATCCTGGGCTAGTATCACGGGTCATATATGGTTGCAGAGTTTTTCTACCCTGACACTATGGCATGCTGTTTCTCTGGTGCTGCCAGGCTTCTGAACAAGTATTGGTAATGATAATAGGTCAGGCTTATGAATGAAAGTTCACACTCAAATAGCCATCATACATGCACTCTGTCGCTCATCTTTGTACTCATGCTCATGTACTTTCGTGGTAGTACTATGAAAGGTCCTTTTTGTTTATCACATAAGGTCAGGCAACAGCTGTGGGGTTTTTGTCTGGGATTGTGGCAATTTGTGGTGGTCGCAGAAGGATACCCTGCCACCAATAAGCTGGATCACTGACAGAATATCGGAAACAAGAATACTGTGTGGACAGTATATTGTGTCAAAAATATCGAAGACCAAAATATCGAGAAGGTAAGTGCAAATAGGTAAGTTTAGTTTTACTACTCTTAGCTCCACCCCTACGTATATATATATTGCAAGGTACATATATGTGGAGTTATATATAGTAAAACTTTGCTTCCGTATAGAAACTTACCTTCATGATATTTTTGTCCTTGATATTCATTTTTTTAAACATCTTTTTATTGGCATTTTATATCAATACAGACATTATACACATGTACATTTTAATCATATCTAATCGCTATGTTTGATAACCCATACAAGCCTGGATATTACAGATCATGCATATGAGTAGAAATTGTACGTTGACGTATATTCTTATTAACAATTAGTTTTATATTTGTTTTTTCACTGTGGAGTTATATATCACAACATTTATGCGTTCAAGGTAGTTACTTTCACATTTAGCCAAATGTAAGCTGATAACTTGTTATATTCTATTAACATTAAACCAAACATATCTTTGTCCTTGATATTCATGACGCAATATTTTGTCCGCTATTCTGTCTAAACAACGAGTTGTGCTCCATTCCAGGAAATTATCACTACAATTGAAACTTTTCCAAGATAATATACTATCCACTATAGTTTATTGAATGTAATTCATCCAAGAGGGATGAACATTTTATGTGACTCACCATACTTCCTGCTTCCTGTTATCTTTTGCTATGTAAGACTTACAGTTTATTAACTGGTAACACAGTTACAGTTTCAGTGTATCCTTCTCCCCACTGTTCTCATTATGTCCCTCTTTGTAACCCGTAGGCTACCACTCTAATTAAGTCAAAACTCTCCAGCTCTGCCTTCTAGCATTGCTGTTTTTTGCTTGCCCCACCTAAGATATTTCCTTAGATATTTGTCTTCTTGCTTTGGATTGCTGAAGACCACTGCCTTGCCCTAGAATTTGTTTCAGCGATGTGGCTATTTCTTTCAGAACCTATGACTCTTCTCTCGATTAACAGAGGAGACCAAAGGCAAGTGGGGGTGACTAGCGGAGGATAGCAAATGCTTATGGGGAACTAAGGCTAATAAAAAGTAGGAACACTAATGGAAGACAATGAAACTTTACAAAAGAGACTGAATGCCAGCGGAACAGAACAAAGACCAGTGGAACAAAACAAAAACCACTGGAGAACAAAGACTAATGGTAGGGGAACAAAGACTAGTGGCAATAATGAAGATTAGGGGAGGATAATGAAAACTAGCAGAGCAAAACGAAGGTGAATAGAGGACCACAAATACCAACAAAGAATGATGGAGGGTAAACTGAGAAAAAAGAAGTTAATGAAGCAGAAAGAAGGCTAACACAGGACAATAAAGACTAACAAGAAGAAGGAACCAGCAGGGTACTGGAGGAAAAGGAATTCCAAGGAGTAGAACAAAGGCATACAGAGAAGAAGAAAGAATAAAGGGGACCAACGGAATTGAACTAAGACTAATGGAGGTGAATGAAAGCTAATGTTGAAGAAAAAAGGTTAACTGGAGAAGAACAAGTCCAATGGAGGAGCAGGCATGACAATAAAAGAAGAACAAAGGATACAAATAAACAGTAAGTAACCGCTGCAGAAGCCAGGACACCCACTAGACACAAAGATTTTCACTTAACCACAGCCAACCCAAGAAATCAGACTCACCCTTAAGAGGGGGAAGAAGTCTAGGGCTAAGATGGATGGAGACCCCCACAGACTGACCAGGTCTGAGATGCACTTATGTATCTCTTGGAACTTGGGGTCATGCTTCTCAAACTGAAAAAAATGAAAAAAAGATCATCAGTTTCACAACCTTCCATCATTCCCTCTTACAGCTCCACTAGCATGCAAACCAATGGCTTGAAGTTCAAAAACAGATCTATGCATCAAGCACAATAATCCAAAGAGCTATTTTTCTGGCAGATACCCGATCCAACTCACTGTGGTGCCAAAGGCCAGGGAGGCGATAATTTTGCAGGTGTGCATTGAGAAGTCCTCGGCCAAGTCTACTGGGGTCCCACCATAGCTCCGAAACTCCTAGGGACAAAGAAGGCAGGTGAGAAAAACTGAGCATACTGGGGTTCAAGCTTCAAACAGGCGTAGTTGAGGGTGAAACATAAGGTGTCTGGTGTGGTGAGAACAGAGGTGTTGTATCACGAAAACATGAAGAGAAGAGCATCAGGCTGGAAAGACGGGTGGTAAGCAGGGCGGTTGAGGTGCAATAACTTAACCACAACTTCAATTTATTTTTTTATATTTCAACATTTGCTCTTGTCTCTATCTCTATCACTACATCATCCTTTGAGCTCTAGCTGTACCTATTTATTTCTCATCTACCTCTCCTTCAGTTTTCCGTCTTACCTGGACAACCCTTATATTCTAACAACCTTCTAACACAAGCTGTTTTTCACCTAAATATCTGTCTCACATTCTCCCACCTCTATGTTTACCAGTCTCGCAGCTGTGTCACACTTTTCATCTGCCCTATATTTTTCACATCTCTTGTAGGTTCTCTTATTTTCTTCTTTCCTATGTTACCCTCACTTCTATTCTTCTCATATTCTATCATCCTCATTCCTCAAAATGCCCTCTTCTATTTCTTTCATTTCCTTTTTTTCCATCTGTACAAACTTTCAGAGCTTTCCTTTCACCTCCAACTCACAATCTGTCCTATCTCCATTATTCAGTTCTCCTCATTTCCTTCTTAACCAGATTCTCCCTCACAATTGCCGTCCTTTCACTCTCTCATTTCTTCAACTCTATTCCTCTCAGACATGCTCATCTCTCCTAGGTTTGCTCACTCCCATTTTTACTTCTTTACTTTACTCTTCGAGTCTTTTCCACTTCTCCAGTACCTTATTTACTATTTCACTTCCATCTTCCAACGTCTTTGACAAGCCCCCTATCCACCCTCTCCAGTTTTTCTCTCAGTCAATCAATCGGTAGATTTGCTGAGTGCTTCTTGTCACCTGTGAGGGTATCCAGGCGCTGGAAGGGTCCAGTTGATTAGCCGAATGGTCAGGTCTTTAGGACTTTTGGAACTCTGGAAGAGATTGGGAGGTCTGTAGATGAAAGGGTAGTTCATTCCATGTCTTCTCTGCTAGAAAGGAGAAGAAGTGACCTCCGCATCTGCTATGTCGGAGGATTAGAGAAAAGGACACAGAGCGGCGGTGTCTGGTGGTCTGATGGAACTCCAAGGGGTGGTTCAATTGGGCAGTTCCGCTGTTGTGTAGGGCCTTGTCTGCATGTGTCAGGAGCTTAAACTGGCATGTTTTCTGTACAGGAAGCCAGTGGAGTTCCCTGAGGTAGGGGATGATGTGGCTTCATCTAGGGAGATGCAGAATGGTAAGCTGCGATCCCTACATAAAGAGCATTGCCGTAGTTCAGTCAGCTGGAGATGAGGGCTTGGGTGATGGTGCATCTTAAGCTTTGAGGTAGGCATTTGAATATTTTACGAAGCATGCAGAGGATGAAGAAGCAGGAGGAGAAGACAGAATGTTAGAAATGGGGGTCTCTAATTGGCACAGGTAAGTACCTTTGTCCAAGGGGGGACCCTTGCTTCTAGTCAGGGTAAGGGGGATACACTCTTTAGATAAACCCTGCTCAACCCCTTGGTAGCTAGGCACGAGCAGACAGGCTTATCCCAAAGGCAATGTGGAAAGTATTTGTACTCAAAACACCCAGTAACACAGTGAAAACACCGCAAATGGACACCACACCAGTTTAGAAAAATAAAGTATCTTTTATCTAAACCAAACAAGACCAAAACGACAAAAATCCAAAATACATATATCAAAATAGCACTTAAAAACAGTTATTTCCAAAAGAAAGGTTGTAGAAAACAAATAGCAATTACGACGTCGTGACAGGCATAAATCCAAAGCACGGCGCCGACCTAGAGGAGCACAGCATCGGGCACGGATGGACGATGCATGGCGTTGTGGAGGTGAGGCGTTGGTGCCGAGGTCGAGGCCGGTTCTCTTATTGCCATGGGGGAGGCAAGGGGTCGTGTCCGTGAGGAGGCAAGGCGTTGAGTCCAGGACAGGGGAAGTTAGGCGGTGTTGGCAGTGAGGCGTCGGTTCCGGTGAGGCGATGCAAAGTCGAAGAATTTGTGAAGTTACCCTCGTCAGTTATCGGCACCGCGATAATGGGATGCTGGCGCTGGCGGTCACGGCATCAGTGCGAGCGCTGGTGTCGGGAAGGCCGATAACTGTAGGCATCGGCAGGCATTGGCAGGCGTCGGCAGGCATCGGAGCTGCGGTGCAGGCCGGGTGGTGCTTCGTGCACTTCACGAGCGCTGCCCCCAGCCTTGGTGCAGGTTGCGCTGTCGTCGCTAACCGCATCAGAGATAGTTTTCTTGTGTTTCAACACCAAAGACACAATTCTCAGGGCCCAGGAACTGGAATTGCCGCCCTTTTGAATGCAGGAGTCCACACAAGAGTCCAGGTGCTGGTCAGTGGGTTGCAGGTGAAGTCTTTGGGTCTCAGACTTCAGAACAGAAGGCCAGCACACACAAGCCCTTAAAGATTCTTCGGCAAGCAGGTTCACAGCAAAGTTCCAGTCTTTGTCCTTTCCTTGACAGAAGAAGCAACTGCAGGCCAACCCAGCAAAGGGGCAGTACTTCTCCTCACAGCTCTCCAGCTCTTCTCCTTGGCAAATGTTCCTCTTGAGTCCAGAAGTGATCTAATTCTCTGGGGTTTACGGTCCAATCATTATACCCCATGTTCTCTTTGTGGCAAAGGTCTCTGAGCCCAGTCCAAACAAGTTCTGCCCTGTCTGACCCAGCTTCACTACAGGAGGTGGAGACAGCATTGTGCAGAGGAGACACTGCCTATTCAGGTCCTAGTGAAAACTCCTCCCACCACTCTAAATGCAGGCCAGGCCTATTCAGCACAACTATGAGTCACTCAGGAAAAGCAGGACACACCTCAACCTCTCTTGTGGCTGTCTACAGTGAATGCACATCCCCAGCCCCTGTCACTCAGAAAGTACACAAATACACCAGAAAGTACACAAATACAAAAACACAAATACAAATACAAAAAAACAAATACACAAACCAGCAGAGGCACACAGAATGGTTAAACAAGAAAACGCCTACTTTCTAAAAGAGGCATTTTCAAACACACTATTTAAAAATCATCTTTACTAAAATATGTGTGATTAAATTCTGTGTTCAGAGAGCCTAAACTCCATTTCTCTACCTTGTCCCAATGGAAAGTTATACTTGTAAGATGTTACAAAGCAACTCCCATGTTAGCCTATGAGATAGATAGCCTTTCAACAGGGAAAAACTAAATTGGCAGTATTTCACTATCAGGACATGTAAAACACACCAGTACATGTCCTACCTTTTACATACACTGCACCCTGTCCATGGGGGTACCTTGGGCCTACCTGAGGGGTGCATTACATGTAAGAAAAGGGAAGGTTGGGGCCTGGCAAATGGGTGCACTTGCCAGGCAAACAAGCGTGCGCAGACACTACAGTGGTAGGTCTGAGACACATTTACAGGGCTACTCGTGGGTGGCACAAGCAGTGCTGCAAGCCCACTAGTAGCATTTGATTTACAGGCCCTGTACACTTAGTGCACTTTACTAGGGACTTACCAGTAAATCAAATATGCCAATCATGGCTAACCAATTATAATTATAATTTACACAGAGAGCATATGAACTTTAGCTCTGATCAGCAGTGGTAAAGTGCCCAGAGTCCTATAGCCAACAAAAACAGTTCAGGAAAAATAGGAGGAAGAAGCAAAAAGTGTGGGGATAACCCTGCAAAACAGGGCCATTTCCAACAATGGAGTTGACCTGAGTCATCATGGTTATCTTGTTATCCAGAACGATGCCTAGGATCCTAGTGTGATTAGTGGGGGTAGGTGTAGGTCAGTGTTCAGAGAGCCACCAGAATGCGTCCTATGGGGATCTTTTGCTTCTGAAAATCAGTACCTCTGTCTTGTCCGTGTTGAGCTTCAGGCAGTTGTCCTTCATCCAGTTGGCGGCGTCTGTCATGCGGTTGTGGAAGTGGGTCTTGATGGTGTCTTCGGAGAGGAAGAGGATGAGTTGTGTGTCATTGGCATAGAATATGATTTGGAGTTTTGGTGATGCTGGTCAGAAGTGTCATATAAGTGTTGAAGAGGGTGGGGCTGAGTGAGGATCTTTGGGGTACTCCACAAATGATTTCCTTAGGTTCGGAGTTCAAGGGGGGAAGGTGGACTTTTTGCGTACTTCCAGTAAGGGAAGAGGCTCTTTGGATGCCTAGCCGCATTCTCGCCTAGGTTGAAGGGCTCGGATGTCGTCAGTGCTGTGGTTGCTGTGGAATTGAGATTGACAAGAGTGGAGTTGGAGGTTCCGTTCCAGATGTGAAGAGAGTCGTTGGTTGATGACTTTTTCTAATACTTTGGCCGGTAATGGGAGCAGGGAGATCGTTTGTTGAGTTTGCTGGGAGTGACTGATAGTTTCTTTAGTGGGGCGTTGACTTCTGCGTGTTTCTACTCCTTGGGGAAGGTGGCCTTAGCAATTAAGGTGTTGAACAATGTTGTGAGTACGTGGCTGATTCTGGCTTCGCCTAGGTTGAAGATGTGGTGAGGGCGTGGGTCAGTTGGGTCCCCTGAGTGGACCAAGTTCATGATGGAGGCGGTGTATTGTTTGGCAAGCTGGCTCCATTTGGTTAGTTTGCTGTCTGTGGTGGAAGCTAGGTCGTTGTGCTGTTTGAAGACATTGGTGGCCTTGGGCTGGAGTTTGAAGTTTCTGTAGAAGTTGGCGATCTTGTCGAGGAAGAGGTTTGCAAGGTTGTTGCAGAGTTCCTGTGAGAGGTACTGTTGTCCGTTGCAGCTGACAGGTTGGATAATTCTTGTACAATGTTGAAGAGTTATTTGCTGTTATTGGAGCTTGATTTGATGTGTGAGGCTATGGCCTTTTTCTTTGATTCTCTCAACTGTCTGTGGTAGAGGATGAGGGCTGCCTTGAAGACGGTCTTGTCAGTCGTGTCCTTGCTGGTGTGACATCTCTTTTCCAGTTGTTTACAGTGTCATTTTACGGTTCTGAGGGCTTCATTGTACAAGCTCACCTGCTTGGTGGACCTTCTGGGGGTGTTGTTGCCAATGGGACTGACGCTATCGGCGCAGTTATTGATCCAGTTGTTGAAGTTTCTGATGTTCAGGTCTAAGTTGTTGGAGGAGATGGGGTGGGTGGTGTTGATCCATGTGTCCTTTAAGACTTAAAATGGAAGTTGAGGTCGCCGAAGCAAATGTAGTTGATGGAGTCTATGTTGAGGGGGGCGTGAAGTCAGTGATGACGTTGCAGAAGGCTGGACGGTAGGTGAGGGTGCCCCTGATGGTGGTTTTGCTGTCTGTTTGGAGTGAAAAGTGGAGGTGTTCCATGGTTGGGGTGATGTCATTTGTGGTGGTGGATTGGATGGATTCCCTGTGTATGATGGTGTTCCCTCCGCCAGGCTTCTTGATGCGGTCACTGTGGGTGATTTTGTATCCTTCGGGTATTGTGATGGCGATTTTGGGCAAGGAAGTGGCGTTGCGACAGGTCTCGGTGAGAAAGAGAACATCGGGTGTGAGGGTCGAGAGAAGGCCCCAAATCTTGGTGGTGTGCTTGCATAGTAAGCATGTGTTGAGAAGGGCGCTTACAAGTTGCTGTTTTTGTTCAGGTGGTGTCTGTGGTGTGTTCGGGGTGGGGCAGGTCAGTGGGCTGCTGTGTGTGCTGTGGCAGCAAAATGTGAGTGGTTGCAGGTGAAAGGTCCTACCGTGAAGAGTGGGTCGGCGCAGTGGCAGTGTTTGTTCAGGCGTCCGGGGTCAAGGGTGTAGAGCTTGGCGATGGTGTTTCTGCACGGGGCGGGAGTTCCAGGGGTCGTGCTGCTGGGCACAGTCTGGGCGTGGACAGGCACAGGCGGGGTTCCCTTTGGTGCGCCAGTGGCGCACCTGCTGCGTGGATGTGCTTTGGCCTGCATTAAGTTAGTCCTAGGGTGGGCGAGGCTTCTGTTGGCAGGAAGAAGCATGAGCGGCAAAACCTGGGCAAGAAAACCCAGGCAGGCAGTGACACTGGATCAGGCTGAAACAAGCAGGAACTGGAGGCCATAGGTAAGTGGGAGGTTAGGTGTCCAAGTGCACCTAGCCTGGCACTTGCATCCCTCTCACTTTTCTTCTCTTTCTATTGTATACTTTGCTTGTCTTTGCTTGTCTCTCTCACATCCCGCCTCCCTGACGGTAATTTCCAGGGGTTGTATTATGGAAATTGCCCAGGGTTACAAGAGGCGTGTGGGCCCACTTTCTTCACCCCTGGGGCACATTGATATTACAGAAGGGACCTCAGACCCATATGCAACCTCTTCCCCTAAATAAGAAACTTTGTTTGGCAGATGATATATATTTTAATAGTGACACTCTTCTGGTTTAAAAAATAGAATTGCACTTTATTCGGCACAAAGATATTGCACAATTTGAACTTTAGTGAAGCTTGAGTATTTTTCCTCATTGTTTTAACATTCGCGCCCTAGTACACGTTCTAGTTGCAGAGAAAGCCCTTTTATCACCCCCATTTTGTCTGGGCCATTTAGAGGATCCATTTTCTTTGAGTGTGCTCTAGTTGTCCATCTCTGTGAAATTACGAGCCCTGCCTACAAAAATTAAGGGTGCGGACACGACGTTGGCGCACCAAAGGCAACCCCATTTGTGCCCAGCTGGTGCCAGGGCCACGCACTTTGGTCAATTTCAGAGCGACCCCATCTTCTACTTAGCCGACGATCTGCTTGCTTACAAGGTAAATTGTCCTTCCCATTGACCGCATTCTAATAATCTTACAAAGAAGTTTTATTCATGTGTAGATTGTAATTATTCTTTCCCTCCAGAAACTATACTCCCTAACCTCACCTATAAATTGTCGCTCAGTAGCAAAATATAAATTAAACATTATGATTTTTAAAGGGGACCACCTATGGGACACCTTTCTAACCGAAAACAGGCTCAACTACAGCTAGATGCCACTTGTTGTCCAAGCAATATCAGAAGGGTATTGAATTGTCCAAATGGATCTTAACAACAAAAGAGGAGGTGGTATTGACATGATTTTGAAATCGATTTTAAGTTGCAATCTAGCTGAATTACTAGTACCAGACTGTAAGGGTCTGATTTTTTTCTCTTAAAATTTCCACAACCTTATTGTTTTCAGGTGCCTTGATTTATTGACCCCTTGTTTCTGCTGCTCGTTTCTCTCAAGCGCTGCCCGAGGTTATGGCTGCACAAGCTCTTACATTTTCCAGCTTCACAGTACTAGGGGGCATATCTACAAGGGCTTTATCTCCATTTTTCTGGCTTTAAAAGCCAGAAAAACGAAGATAAAACTATCGCCCTATCAACAAGAGGGTGCTAACATGCATAATCGCATGTTAGCACCCTTTTTCCCCGACGCCCCCCTTTGCATCTCTAATGAGATGCAAAGTGGGCGTCACTGGGCGTACCCCGGATGGACTGCCTTGCAAATATCGCTGATGTTCACATCGCGATATTTACAAGGCAGCCCATAGGATTTTAGCAGACGTTAGATTTTGGCGAAAACGGACGTTTTCGCCAAAATCTAACGTCTGCTAAAAACCTGACTTACCTATGTTAGACATAAGGGGTGGATTATGCTGATACGACCACAGGGTCGTATCAGCAAGGTTATCGCCGTTTTGCAGGGAACATCGCTGGAAAACCAGCGATGTTCCCTGCAAACGGCGATAACCTTGCTATCTCTGGAATTTTTATCGCCCTGGGGACACGCGTTGTTAATAACCCGCTACCAGGGCGATAAATACCAGAGATAGCCTGCGTTAGGGAATTCGTCGCTCAGCACGGCCAGCGATAATTATCGCTGGCCGTTGATAATATGCCCCTCGGTGATTTGAATCTTCACTTTGAGGAGACAAGCTGCCCTTGGGCAACCAATTTGATACAGAACTTAGAAGCCATTCAATTAATACAATTAGTTAAGACCATCACACATGTGGCAGGACATACTTTATACCCAGTATTCTCTAATTTGTCTTGATTGAAAGTTGTTAGGACTGACCACTATGCTATAACCATGTTTATCACTCTAGACCATCGGCCTCCAATCAAGGCCATTCTTCTGAACGCCATTAGATAATGGTCTAAGCTTCTTCCGTCAGACTTCTTCTCTTTGTTAATTGCTACTAAACCAGACCTCGGCCATTTGGCAGCAGAAGCGGATTCCTTCATTAAGGGGTGGACATTGACCTCTTTAGACAAGGTGGACATTAAGATCTTAGTCAACTCGGTAAAATCAGACTCTCCTGATGCCATCAAAAAGAGTGCCTCTGTTATATATTGTGTCATGGGGCCTTCTTAATCTTTCCATCTCTACAGCAGTGGTCCCTATGGCCTGAAAACATGCTGTGGTCAAACCACTTCTAAAAAACTGTCATTGGACCCAGCGGCTTTGGAAAATTATCATCCAGTGGGGCATATTTACAAGGTCTTTATCTCCGCTTTTTTGGCTTTTAAAGCCAAAAGCGGAGATAACACTATCGCCCTATTAACAAGAGGGTGCTAACATGCATTAGCGCATGTTAGCACCCTTTTACCGACGCTCGCTTTGCATCTCTAATGAGATGCAAAGTGGGCGTCACTGGGCAGTACAACCTTGTAAATATCGCTGATGTGCACATCGCGATATTTACAAAGCTAACGCATTTTAGCAGACGTTAGTTTTGGGCGAAAACCGCTGTTTTCGCCGAAAACTAACGTTTGCTAAAATGCAGATTTAGGCATACCTAATATGGGGGTGGATTGTGCTGATACGACCACAGGGTCGTATCAGCAAGGTTATCGCCGTTTTGCAGGGAACATCGCTGGAAAACCAGCGATGTTCCCTGCAAAACGGCGATTTGCCCGCTATCGCTGGTAATTATATCGCCCTGGGGAAATGCGTTGTAAATAACGCGCTAACAGGGCGATATAATCCAGCGATAGACGGCGATAAATAGAAAAGCGCTAAGCGCGCTTTGAGTTTATTTATCGCCGTCCTTGTAAATATGCCCCGAGGTCTCTTCTTTCTCTGCCCACTAAGATTCAGGAGAAACATAACGATCACCAACTGTTGGATTATCTTAAAGAGAATAATTTACTAAACTCTTCTCAGTCAGAATTTCGCCCTCAACACAGCACAAAGTATGCTCTGCTTGCAGTCTCAGAAGAACTTAGAGGGACACTTGATCAGAGAGGCTCTGCAACAATAATCCTTCTTGATTTGAGTTTCACCTTTGAAACGTATCCCATAATACCCTTCTACACAGACTCATCCACTGTGGCATCCACAGTATGGTGCTGTAATGGTTTGATTCCTTCCTAAAAGACCGATGTTTCCAAGTCTATGAGAAGTCCTTCTATTCAATCACTCTTCCACTGAATTGTGGTGTTCCACAGGGATCCTCATTAAGCCCAACCCTTTTTAATGTCTATGTCGCCTTTTAGTGGACATCACAGACTCTTATGGTTTCACCCTAATTTCCTATGCTGATGAGACAGAGCTGATCATATCATGATCGCCAAATCAGAGGAATAACTCCGGGCAGTGAAGGAACTGTCTCTTATCTGTAGCAAACTAGACGGTGACCGCTGCCTCAAGCTGAACGGTGATAAGAATTGATGGTGGTAACAACCCACAATTTTGGACTCTTGGCCTGGTGGCAGGTCAAGGTCAGCAGTAAAGAACCTTGAGATCTGGTTTGATGATAAGTTATCCTGTGAATCCCATATTAGGAAGCTCTCCGCTTGCTGCTTTGGCCTTCTTAGGACACTTAGGAAGATTAGTCCAGACCATTATTACTTCTTGCCCAGACTACAGCAATGTTCTCTATCTGGGTGCCTCACAGATCGTTCAAAATGCGACTGCACATCTGTTACTACACATTCCTAAACATTATTCTGTGTCTGCCTATCTTGCCGATCTCCGTTGGCTGCCCATTGTAAACCGCATTAAATTTAAGGCCCTTTGTTTCCCGTTCCTTTTCCAACACAGGTCCAATATTTCTTAGACACTTGATTAAACCTTACACACCCACAGGAGCCTTGAAATCCTCCAACTGCAGTCTTGCCTGTATACCCAGGATCGTCATAACCAGACAGGGAGGACATTCCTTTCGATTCCTGGCTTAGAAACTTTGGAATTCCATCCCTTCTGAGCTACGATTTTGTTCCAGGGAAACAGTTTTCAGAAAGCAATTGAAGACCTGGCTGTTCTAATTGTTTATGATTTGCCATCGGTATGTTTTGCCACCCATGCGGTTTATAAATCAAATCAAATAAATCCTAAGGGGGCATTCTCTCATTTGCATACAAAGAGGGAACAATTTGCCTCTGTGCCAGTGCCATATTATATATGTGATCAAACACAAAATGGGGTTGGGCCAATATAAAGCAGGAACAAGGCTGGGCTACATAAGAAATGTATACATGAACAAGGAGGGGCCTTGCCTGATCATTTCAAAGCTTCTTCAATGGGGGTAGACTGGATGATTCAGTCAGACCCTGCAAATAAATTGCCCAGCAACATTTAAGTAAAACAAATGTCATGTCTTTTATATATATTCAGTAACCAAAGAGCAGGGCGCAGCATTCAAACATCATTGTATTACTTAAAAATGTTTATGACAGTATGGAAAGGCAAAAGGCCCTTCATCCTTTAGGAAATCGTGTATCAATATCAAAGTGCTCCCCAATAAACACCAGTGGCAATAGGGTGATAACCAATACGAATACAGAATTTAAAATAATAAATGAGAATATACAAATGCCAATAATGACAACCAAAGCAATCTCCTGGGGCACCAGTCCAAAATATTTAGTTCATACAAGTGGAAAATACTTTGTTTAAAATTCCACTTTGAGTGTACAGTGGGGAATGCATGCGAAGAGAAGTATAGAAGGCCCCAATTAATCCGTTCTTCTGCCCTTCAAAAGTTGTTTTGAGGATGGGAAACCTGTAGAAGCTTCTCCCACTTCACAGGGTTCACTCGGCTAACACTAAAGGGGCTATGTGCCAGGAACTGTGGGCTGCATGACAATAATAAAGAGGTCACATGCTTAGAATGGAGAGGTCGTGAAGGGTTGCAGATGGGGTGGGAGTGCCGCAAGCAAGAATCAAGAGGTCACGTGATTAGAGTAGAGGAGGTCACATAGTGGAACTGCAAGCCCTTCTCAATAGCCCACATTTGCTGGTTGATCCTATCAGTAACATATGATCTAAAAGATAAAGCCATGCGTGTGTAAGCACACAGGACCGGTACAGTAAAACTGAGAATCCCTTATTAAATCAGAGGCATCCAATGGCAGGAATATAGAGCAGCATAGAGTGCGGCATGTGAGGAAGAGAGGGTTGAATGGCAGGAATATAGGGTAGCATGTAAGGAAAAGAGAAACACATGGCAGTAACAGAGGCCACATAACAGATAGTGGATGTAAGGCAGGATCAGAGGATGGCAAGTGAGAAAAAGACGGCTGGGTGGAAGGAATGCAGGAATGGAAGGTACATGACAGGAATATTGGGTTGCAATGTGGGCATACACGGTTCATATGCAGATGTTCTTAACATATAGCAAGTGGTTCCAGAGGCAGCAGGGCATAGGGATAATAAAGGGTAGTGGTGTGTGTGTCTATCTTTGGGTGTGCATGCCTGTCTGTGGGTGTCTGTTTGTCTGTGTGGGTCTGCCTGGCCCTCAGTAGGGCTTTGTGGGAGGTAGGAAGTTGACGATGCATGAGTTTTCCATCTCATTCCCTTTTCCTACCCAGGTTCTAGAAGCTTGTATTGTGTAGCTCAAGGCTCCAATCGCAGCGATATAGAAGCACCTGCAAAATCATGAGTCTCCAAGCTGCAAGATGGAGAAGAGCAACCTCAGTCCCTGGAGCAGTCTGCTGCAGAGCCTTGCAATGACTGAAACTGATTGCCTGACTCAAAAAGGCTGCCAATCACAGCACATGCAGCTCTTTTCCAAATGCAAACTCTGCTGTTTTACTCTGAGACCATAGGTGGAGCCTCCTTCAGTAGACTTGTGTATCCATGCTTGATCTCCTGACAAGTAGAGTGAGGACAGAAGAATGCCCTGACAAGGAGCATTGGGCCAGCTGCTGGTTACCTGCGGGAGTCCAAATGTAGCTGGAATACAAATCCTTCCAACTCGATGAGCCATATAGCAGAGCCATAACGTCATTAAACTCTTAAGCAAACTCACTAAGAGGTGAGTAAACATGGAGAACAAGAGGCCGGAGCACAGACCAAGACTGGGGGGAGTCAGTGATCTTGTAATGAAGAGAAACACTGGTGTAAGCAAGTAATCCTTTATTTGTCTGAGGAGCACAGACAGGCACGCTTTCTCTGTGTCCCGTAGATCAACCGTACTCCCGTTCTTACAAGGCATTCCAAGAATGCTTGACAACAGCAGGTTGCCAAGCAACACAACACTTCCCCCTTCTCACAATACAAGGAACAAAAACAATAAAAGGAAACTTAATTGATATGAAAATTATGTGTGTGAGAACAAGGAGAAAGATGTGGTAACATTACATATTATTGACAACAAAGTCCTTGAGCCAAATGGGTGCCTTCCTGTTCCTGGTCAATCTTTGTTTGAGACCTCCTGCCTCACAAGAAGTGGCACACGAGTTCTCATCCAAAGAGGACCCGGACGAAACCACCCCATCCCCTTCTTCACAATTGGAAGAAAAAGAAGGCATATCAGTGTTGGAAGCAGAATTACCTGCGACAGAATTGGATTCCATGACAAGGTCATCCTGCATCCATTCAGAATTATTATTACAGTGTACATTAGTTCCATCACCTCCTTTAGATCTATCCATAGCCACTCTTTTAAGATTCCAAACTTCCCATTCCTGAGTCTGACAGCATTCTGTAAAACTTCAATTACTTCCTCAGCATCAAAAAAGGCACTTTCACCTTTGCTTACAAAACCAGGTTTTTTTACACGCACCCAATCACCGACTTCAATATGGATGGGTTGAGTGCCATGTTTGGAATCGAAATAACGTTTACTTTTCTCATGAATGCGTTCCATCCTATTCCACACATCTTCTTTAGACCAATTAACAGCACCAGAAGAACACAACCAACCAGGATTAAATTTAGATCTAGGTTTGCGACCTCTCATCAACACAAAAGGAGGAAGTCCAGTGGCCTCAGTGGAAGTTACTCTATATGCCCAAATAGTTTTACCAACCTCTGTGGTCCAATCTTCTGACCCACTAGAAGCAAGCTGAATGATACCTTTCAAAACACGGTTAAATCTTTCTACCATGCCGTTCCCGCTTGGATTATATAACGAAGTGGTTCTGTGTCTAATACCTAATTTATCAAAGTAATTCTTCGCCTTATTGGACACAAATTGTACCCCATTGTCACTAATCAAACAAGCAGGAATACCTTCAGAAGAAAAAATTTCATCTAAGAACTCCAACACAGTGAGCGTATCTGCCTTATCTACAATTTTAACAGCTGGACAGCGTGAAAACAGATCAATAAGAACAATGATGAATTTTTGTGAATCACCACATGAGTTTCTGACAGGTCCTAAAATATCAATTGCCACCGTGTCCCAAGGTTCTTTGACCACTAAATTGTCGTGCATAGGAGGTTTCAAAGTTCTCAATGATTTGTCCGCATTACTACACAAAATGCAATCCCTAACAAGTCTTTCTGTCTCAATATCCACACCAGGCCACCAAAACAACTTTTTCAATACAGATTTGGTTCTAATGATGCCTGAATGCCCTTCATGACACAATTCAACAATAATGGATCTCAAACCACTAGGAGGAACAATTCTCTCCCCTCTTAATAAAAATCCATCCTTGAAAGATAACTCAAACCTAACCTCCCAAAAAGGTCTGATGGAAACAACTAAACTGTCCTTCCGTGGCCAACCATTCATAACATAAGAAACCACTTCCTCCAAAATGTTGTCTTTTTTAGATTCCGTCTCCCATTCAATTTTATTAATGGCAGAACGACCCTGATCACAAACCAAAGCAACTTGAAAATTGTTCAATTTTTCATCTTCGCACCTTTCCAACATAGTGGGCATCCTAGAAAGAAAATCAGCAACCAAATTGTCCTTACCAGGAGTATAAACAATCCTATACAAAAGATTTTGCATCCGCATTGAAATCCTGGCAAGTCTAGAGGACACATTCATAGAACCATCAGAGGTCAAAATTCTCACCAATGGTTTGTGGTCACTTCTTAAAGTACAAACTTTACCCCAAGTAAAGGATTTAAAATGATCCAAACCCCATGCACAAGCTAACGCTTCCTTTTCGATGATAGGATATTTCTCCTCGCATGGTGACAAGGATCTGGAGGCATATGCGATAATGTATTCTTTTCCCTTCTCATCAATCTGAGACAAAACAGCCCCCAATCCTTTATTGCTTGCATCAGTTGTAATAAAGCTTTCAGCTGTAGGATCAAAACTGTTTAAACTAGTGGCACCAGCGATAGCAGTCTTGATGACATTAAAATCCATTTCACATTCATCCGTCCACACAAAATTAGCATCTTTTTTAAGTAGTTGCCGAATATTGTAACATTTATCCGCAAAATTTGGAACATATTTCGCGCAAAATTCTGCCATACCTAGAAAGGATCTGACGTTATCCTTATTAGAAGGAGTAGGTGCATTCTCAATAGAAGATATAAGAGAAGATGTTGGTCTAACACCATTACAATCAATGGTATGACCAAGATATGAGACACTTTCACAAGCAAATTTACATTTTGAAAATTCAACAGTGAGTCCTTGTTTCTCCAAAATGCTCAACACCTTAATAAGCCTCGAATCATGTTCAGACTTGCAATCACCAAAAATCAAAATGTCATCCTGAAAAAATGTTACGCCACTTTCCTTATTGAAAAGGTGAAACATTAGACGCTGAAAAACAGCCGCAGCTGACGCCAGGCCAAAGGGCATGCGAGTAAACTGAAAGCAACCAAAGGGGGTAATGAAGGATGTAAATTTTTTTGAATCAGGAGACAAGGCTATCTGATGATAAGCCGACGAAAGGTCGATGGTTGAGAACCATCTGGCGCCTTTCAGACAACTTACCATTTCATTGATTTTTGGTAGAGGAAATCTATCCACCACAATGTTGTTGTTTAAATGGCGAAGATCAACGCATAACCTGATTTTGCCGTTGGACCGCCTGGCGATAACAACTGGCGAAATCCATCCAGAAGCTTCTATAGGTTCAATTACCCCAGCAAGAACAAGCTTATCAAGTTCTTTGGCTACATCATCCTTAACTAACAAGGGAACACTGCGACAACGGTGAACTTTGGGAGTGGCATTTTCTTTAAGTCGAATTAAATGTTCAAACCCAACGAGTTTGCCCAGCTTGCCGCTAAATACTGAAGGAAACTGTTTAATCATCCTTTCCCCCAATGAAGTGCCTTCATCAATAACTAACACTTGCTCCTTGCTGTTAGGATCCAAGATAATATGTAACATCTTCTGGTCTAGCCAACCTAGAACTGGTGGGCCTGATTTGGCAATATACAATTTCCCCCGGCTGCTTCTGTTTTTAAATTCAAATACAAACCATCTAAATCCTAAAAGATCAATTTTCTCCCCGCTAAAACCCTCTGGATGTACGTCTGGTGATAATAAATGTGTACCTACTTTCTGAACAAAACATTCCTTCCATAAACTTTCACTAATAATAGTATATGGTGAACCTGAATCTGCAAATATATCAATATTGACACCACCAATACACATGTTGCAGATAGGTTTGTTGTAGCAAGTAGCATCATTGATATTGAGCATTAAATTACTTTTAAAGTTCAATGACAAATCATTCGTAGGAACAACTGTGTTAGAGTCAATTTGAGAATTATTAGGACTATTTTCTTCATTGGGTTTATCTAAATCACCAATATACTTGACTCTGAAGTTCTTTCTCCTATAAACCTTAGCGTAATGGCCAATTAAGCCACAACTAGTACACTTTTGTCTAAGAGCAGGACAATTCCTACTGTAAGCCAGGTGGTCAAGATTACCACACCAGTGACATTTAATATGTCCTTTGGTGAAAGATCTATCATTGCCAAATTTCGAAAAAACTTGTTTTTCAGAAGAGTTATTAATTTTGTTAACATAGTCATGTTCACGAGTGTCATCTTTTAGAACAACAGCACACCTATTCGAAATTTCAGCTTTGCGTACAATAGCTAAGATATCTTCCACTAACCTATCCTGAATGCCTGGATTTGAGGTATGCATGACCACCTGGTCTCTGATCAGGTCATCATGCAAAATGCCAAATTTACAATCCAGTGCCAACCTTTTTAATTCGGAAACATAATTGTCAATAGGCTCAGATTTACCCTGTTTCCTTTGGAAAAAACGGTATCTAGTAACGCCAATGCATACTTTCGGCGTAAAGTAATTATCTAATTGTAGTAATGCTATGTCAAACACATTAAAATCTGCCACAATCACAATTCTAGTCATTTGATTAAAAACTTTCAATCCAATGGGACCTAAGGAATGTAAAAGTAAACGTTTCTTCTGATCAGGAGACATCTTCTTTGCTTCATCAATAGCATCAATGTAATTAGTAAAATATGGTTTCCATTCAAGCCACTTGAGAGGTGGTTCAGTTCCAGAGATCCAAAAGGGTTGAGGTGTTGAAATATTATAAGTTTGTGTACTTGTGGGAGTAGGACTAGAAGCAGTGGTATTCATGTTGCAGACACTTGACGAGGAATTAACTGAATAATGGCCGAGTTGATGATATAAGAACTTAATCCTCTAAGAAAGTCTCCAACTTATACTTCCGTTTTAGAAATTTTGAAATGAAATACCTTATGGAAGTCAGAAATGTACTTAAAAGTACTCCTTGGAAAAAGCGTAGCGATCGGTTGATCGGTTGCCAGGTTACAGTATGTGCTGAAAAACTTTTAAAATGGCCCCCCAGCGAGGTCACGCAACGTGACGCACATGATTATGTGTATGCGGCGTACAAGCGTAACACGTAGAACGCCACAGAAGGAAGAGATCGCTTGGAATGAAGGAGAGAAGGCACGAACACGGAGGACAGAACACTCCTGCCTTTGAAGAATGCGAGATTTCTGCAACGGCGAGGGTGACGTAAGCAGGTAAGATTCCTAACAGCCGTTGAATCCGTATGACAAGAAACGGTTCAGAAATCCCAAATAAAATAAACACGTGAAGGAAATACGTCTTCACAAAAACTTACAGTGTCGCAGACCAAAAGATGCCCTCCACTCCGATAGAAAGTAGTGATTCTTCCTCACTTTCCTGGTCATTCAAAAAAAAAAAAATGAAATCCATAACCTCCGATGAGGCTTCTGCACACGTAGTTCGTAAGCTCCTCAGACGCAGTCCTTGTTGCCAGTGTAATGAAGAGAAACACTGGTGTAAGCAAGTAATCCTTTATTTGTCTGAGGAGCACAGACAGGCACGTCCTCTCCGTGCCCCGTAGATCAACCGTACTCCCGTTCTTACAAGGCATTCCAAGAATGCTTGACAACAGCAGGTTGCCAAGCAACACAACAGATCTGCAACAGAAAAGGTCCCAGTGTTGGAAGCAGACAGAAGCTTCTCCTCACTTCTGTTCACAGGGCTCTACCAGGGAAGGAATGAGTTCTTCCAATGAGGGACTGCGCATGTGAGGGCGGAAGTGGTGCAAGCCTGGTCAAATATGGTTGGCTGTGCCTCTTGGAATGACAGTGGTGCTGGGCTCTAATGGCTGATTGTAAGACTTGTGTGTGTGTGTGTGCGTGTGTGTGTCTATGTGTGTGTCTGTGTGTGTGTGTGTGTGTGTTTGTGTGCATGTGGGTGTGTGCATGTGGGTGTGTGTGTCTGTATGTGGGTGGGTGAGGGTGTGTGTGTTTGTGTCTGTGTGTGGGTATGTAAGGGTGTGTGTATGTGTCTGTGTGTATCTGTCTGTCTGGGTGTGTGCATGTGTGTGTGTGTGTGGCCACAGGGCATCAAAAAAAGTAGCACATGTCCCTAAGCAAGGCTTCCTGAACAAAGAGCCGTGCTCCTCCAGACTTTAAAGGACTGGCACCCTTGCCCTATCTCACCTGGCAGAGGTCCTGGGCACCCTGGATGATGAGCGCCTCAAGGTTGATGCGTTGACAGCGCTGCAGGGAGGAGTGTGCCAGCCGCCGCTGAATCTTCCAGGCTGCGGTGTAATCGCCCAATGACAGGTCCTTCCCACCAAATGAAATTAAGTCACCTGTGGAAGCACAGATCACAGGCAAGCATGTAACTCTCCTACACAGCAGTCTGCACCTAGTCATACACCTCAGTAATCAGAGGGGTGATAGAGGCTGGTGTATCCCCCAAGAGGGAAGTTATGCCATTTATCATGAATTCATCCCTTCACAAGCCTTTGTGACCAACCCCTCCCAGGAAGGAACAAATTACAATGTATTAAAAATGTATATACTGTGCCCAACTAATGCATTGCCATTCCCTTTAAGCTGAATTCAGAGATCAGCGTCTGGTATTTACAAGTACCTCTTCCTACTTCCACCCATTGGACATATATGTTCTTACAGTGCATATATCTTTAGTTTGATTGGTCCTATCTTGGGGCATCTAAGTCCAGTTTTTAGTTTGAGCGATTGGCTCTCTGGGCATTAGGGGGATATGATAGGAATGATTTTACATGAGTGGGTCATGGATCAAGCAGGAACATGATGCTGTACGCATGCCGCTCTTCATTCAGACTGCATCATCTCTCAATGCCTATTGCTATGCGAGCACTGCACTGATGCTCTTCCATTCATTAAATATTGTTTATTAGGCTCATTAAATATGCACCACACAAAATGAAGAACTCTTGACCAGTTGAATATATTTGAATTGTGTGGAAGCTCTCCTACTGACTGCACCTTCCACAAGAATCTCTAAGTGCACTCAAGGCCCAGACAGTCTCTTCTCTGCCAACAAAGAGCTGCAATCTAAAATCTTTCCCTCATAATTTACAGATCTCTAGTGGACACCTCTCTGGCTTTTTCTGGTCAATTTATGAGTTCATGATTTTGTTGACAGTCATTAGCAGACAGTAAGGCTCTGATGGCTACTGGGGAACCTATCCCCCCGCTCACAGTCAATGATAGCTACTGCTCTCTCATGCTGGGCTGTGGTGGTACCTACTTACATTAGCGGAAGCTGATTCTAGTACAGAAGTACAGCCATTTTATCTCCTCAAATCTGCTCTTCTAAAATGCCCAGAAAGAAGCAGTTTCTTAAGAAAGGCAGAGTGTTTATTTGTTAATGAAAGCATAGGCCTTGAATGGCCATGTTGTCTCTCCAGTGCACACAAAGCAGGATGAGTACTGGCCATGTCCAGCTAGGAGTGTAAACTTGTAGGGATATCCTATTGCATCACCGCAGATAGGTGGTGACTAGGGACAGACGCATATGCACCACTGCACTCCCTGAAGGCTGGAGACATGGTAAGGATCTGCGGCACTACTTTTTATGCACAGGCTGCCTACTTATGTAATTCTGTCCCAGCAAAAATAAGAGGCAGTGACAAGCATGTGAAATGCAGAAGAATGGTTAAGAGCTGGCTAGTCTCAACCTGATAATCAAGGATTCCCTGTTGTACCATCTTCTGCAAATTGGGACACAAAACAAGAATAAAGCCTGCTCTGTTCACAGCCAGAAGATCTGGCCAACTTGTTAAGAACTTATGCAAAACTCCGACCTAGGAAAGCTTTTCCTCTCACCCCATCCCTGTGTAATTACATATAAAACATGCAAGTACTTGGCTCTTTTCTACTTTTACTTGTTGCTCAAGATGGCATGAAACTCAACAGGCTTCCTTCCTCCAAGTGTACTGCATAATCCCTGTACAAAATGAGAATGACTGATTTATGACCATCAAATATCTACCATCTTCTGCAAACCTTGCTCCCCTTATTCTCTCTTTTTCCAAACTACATGTCCTTGCCCGACTCCTACATAAAAATACATGCAATCTGGCTCTCTTTTTTACACATGCTTACACAATCCCTCCTGCTCCCCTGGCACACCCTTCCAAGCCATCTTACCGGTGTAGCTCTGCGGCCTGCCCGCGAAATCTGACCATTTTTTCATTAGCGCCTCTCGAATGACTTCAATACTGTTCAAAACCACGATATCTGATCCAAAAAAGAAGAAAAAATCACATTTCACTTATAACGGCCTGTTGTAGAATTTCGGGTTCTAAAACACTCTTTCATCTCAAGTGGCTTCATCTCTGAACTAGGCTCCGTGCACCACACAACTTGCATACATGCCAACCCTCCCGATTCAGGCGGGAAGCTACCAATTGCAAGACTAGTCTGCCGCCTCCAGATTCCTGCATGCAAAAACCTGATTCCTCTGCGGGCTGCAGCTGACAGGGCCTGGTACTGTGTAACTCGGTGTATGCACTGCCAGTAACCTGCTCCTGCAGGCCAGTGCGCAACACTTGTATCATGCTCTCTCTGCCTGCCATAGCGCTTTTTCCATGCTTCTGAACAGGTAAAAAAACATACATTTGCGTTTCAAATATCCGATTTTGCAGCAGCAGACTTGCAAAGCCCATACATGAGAGAAACCCAATTCAGGTCTCAATCGAAGTCAATGGGGGAAATACATTCTCCGGATTTATTTTTAGAAATCTCCCAGTTTTCTCATCTAAACTGTTGGCATGTATGCACACAATGCCACCCAACTCAGTGCCGTCTCAAGGGGAGGGTAGAGGGGACATAATGACTCAGACCCCACACTGTATTAAGGCCCCACGCTCCAGTGCAGTGCCTAATTTGTAAAAATATAAGTGCCAGGGCCTCGTCAGGAGGCCACCGCAGCTTGCACCACCCATTGCCCCGCCAGTGCTGCCAATGACAGTACCTACAAAACTACTAACCATCACACTGCTACAAGATAGTGCTACAATTCAGACTGCTCAAGGCCCCGAAAGCTATAAGAATGGCTTGGGTGGCAGGTATTAGTTGTTTTTCATGTATAATAAATCAATAAACAACTGCTGTTCGGCTCATCTCTAAATTACACAAGCAGTGCCACCATGTGGCAGCTGTCATAAGTGCCGGTGTTGACATGTAAGGGCCGGTGTCAAGCACCGGAAAACACTTCTCAAATTTAGGGGTGGGCGGTAAACTCCAGTCTGCCTGCGGAGTTTTGACACTCCGCGCTCCATTTGGTGCGCGTAGTTTGGCAAACACTCCGCCAACCACCGGTGGAGCGGAGTTTACCGGCACCCTCATAGTTTTCCAGTCTGAGATCTTCTTAGTAGAATGTCATAGTAATGCAGGATGTGTCCGTCTTCTGTTTCTACATGTTCTGCTCCTTGTCCTTCTTCTCTTTCTAGGTCGATTGTCTTTCTTTCACGTTGATAGCGGGTGACGTATGAATAGGCGTCAGAAGGCAGAAAGTGCTTGTGCTGACTGCGGGGTTTTCCTTTTCCTTCACCACAGTGCTGTGCTGGCTGCTCTTCTCGTTCTTAAATAACCTGCAGCTGATTGAGAAGCTTTCTGAGTCCCGACCCATCAGCCGTGCGGCGGAGGTCACAGCCTACGCGCTGACCGAGGCTCGGCTCAAGGCGTCACAGCAGGCCGCATATTGAGCTTGGACACTCTCCGGCAGATCCAGCAGGCGGCACCCCGAAGTAGGGCGGATCAGTGAGACCTTAATCAGGGAGGAGAAGGAAGGATTGCAGGGGGCCAAGGGTAGCCTAAATAAAAAGCTAGCAGCAGAAGTGCGCCCAGGGGCTTGAGCTTCGTCCAGCTGAGCCTCTGAACAACATCCACACCGAATCTCCACCTCGGTCTGCCAGGCACCTGATTCCATGGTATTGTTCCTTTGAAGAACTGCAAATGTCGATTGGAGCATTGCCCACTGTGATGGTACTTATGCATTTGAAGCCAGGAGGATGAGAGGGTGAGCCTGCTCTGACTTCCTTTGAATATGTGATCACAACTTTGCATGCAAATACCTGCAGCAGATGCATTAACCGCCTGGGATATTTGGCTGTAAAGGTGTTAATACATGTTGAGTAGCTTGTAGCATGTGACAAGGCCTTGCATAAACATTTTCCTCAGATTATGGACCGGCCTCATGCCCTTCACGGGCTGTTACGAGGCCGAGGATGCTGGGTGGCTGGCTGCCCGAGTAAGCGCGCTTATCATATTTCATTTGCTGATGATGATTAGACATGTGAGAGGGACTGCACATAGCACACATATGTAGCGCAGCTTGTTACAGCTGGAGGTCTATCTCAATGTAATGTCTGTGGTGAGGATTGACACGTGCTGCTGTTACCACCTGCTTACTCAGCATGCATGGATACTGTTCAGAAATGTCATTACCCATCAAGCGCAAGTCACTAGCGATAAAAGTGTGCAAGCAAAACTTTGTGCATAAACAGAGAAAAAGATTGATTGCTTTTGATTAGCGGTGGCCAAGCAATACTCCCCCCGCTTGCGGAACTCTGCGGAATTCCACTGAGTTTTTCGGTAACCCCACAGAATTCCACAGAGTGAAACTCCGCAAGCTCCGCCCAGTCCTACATAAATTAAACACTGTGCTCCACATGCAAATATTCATTTATAGACTTTAAAACAAACCTGCCTGTATACTAATGAAGAACAATATGCCACCAGATGGTAGACTGCCCTTGGTTTCCCTTTTCCCTGGAGGATACATTTATTTTATACTTAGAATCCAGTGACTTACAACTTACTAATCAGTCTCCAAAAAACCTCAGTCAACCACAATAAGGAGCTCAAGAGGGAAAGTATCAGTCAGGTCGCCCTCCACTCACAGGTTACAATAAACAAAAAGTCCTGATTGAAGAGGGCAAAGTCCAATTTCCTTTGTAAAACTGGTGGTAGGGGGCTACAACCTCAACCCACTTGCTGGTTACAAACAATTACCAGTCTTATCCAGTTCCAAATGCCAGTAGAAATTATATTTATATATTTATAAACATATGTTTATCAGTTGCACCTATGGATGTTCCGGACACATGTAAAAACAGCTGGTTCTTAAAGCTGAAGTAGTTTTTCGTCAAGGCCAACTCTATACATTGTAGCACAAATGACTGGGGTGTATCATAAAACCAGTCTTGAACCCCAAGAGCACGCGCTGCTGCCACCAGCGCGGCATCTTGGGGTATGCTAGTATAAAGGGACTCAATATCTATGGTCACCAAGATATTATTTGTAGGATCAAACTCTTCTTCATCGAGGATATTTATAATGTCCGTCGTATCGTGGGCAAACTGGTGAGAACCTACCAGCAGCTCCTCTGGTGAAGCGCACGTGAGGGACTCTCTCGCCTTCTCACACCTTTTTATTTGTTTATATACACCTTTTCAGTAGGGGGTATGTTTGTAGGGAGTGGACTGATAAACATATGTTTATAAATATATAAATATAATTTCTTTGGGCATTTGGAACTGGATAAGACTGGTAATTGTTTGTAACCAGCAAGTGGGTTGAGGTTGTAGCCCCCCACCATCAGTATTACAAAGAAAATTGGACTTTGCCCTCTTCAATCAGGTCTTTTTGTCCAAAAAACCTCAGCCCAAATTGTAACAGTGCAGATAATTGGTGAACTTTGCCCTTTGCAAAGACCCAGTAACACACATTAAGAGCCTGTGCCCTGGAGGCTGCCTCAGTAGCTCTCTGAAGTCCGATGCCATGCCTGATACAGTGTTGGCACCTCTTACCAGGCTGGGAGCCATGTTTGAATATATTGTTTGAGAGACAACAGGTGCCTCTGGGAGTCGTGAATGCAGGCCTGTCACAGTAATCAAGATGGGGGAGAAATTCAAGGAAGTGATGAGTGGCACCTGGGCTCCTGTGATCAGTGGGAGGACATTTTTCATAATTTGCAGATGAAAACTAGAGGACGTGATGAAAGCCTCTTTCTGGACTGAATTAGGCAAAGAAACTTATATTTCGTACAATTCTCTATTGTCTTAAACAGTATTTAATTATGTTAAGGATCTGGGGCTGCAAATAATCTGTGTATTTGTTTTAGTAATGGTTACACTTGAAGGGTGTCTACTACATGGTGTGCAGTACTCCTGTGATGGACAAGGAGTTTCCTAAGACACCCTGTAAGTTATTTCTTATTTGATCACTTTTCCTCCTGGTTTTCTTCTTTTTCACAGACCAAGCCATGATCCATACCACACACATTCACTATCTCAATGCTCTACTAATTCCATGCAGCTGCTATGCTAATGATAAGCCACAGGAAATGTAAGAGCTTCCCCACCCCTAGAGCCTCTCCTTGGCTACTTTTCCAACTTGCATAATCTTCAAGAATTACGGCATGATTGCAAGATAGCACTTCAAACAAAAATTAGTTTGTCACAGCTAAAAGGTCACAGCTCTAAAAGGCTGAGCAATTGGTCTTTCCAGTGCTTTTTAGGTATTTGCGTGCAATCGCATGTGTTTAGGCTTATGTGCCCGCATTGCAGTCAATCGTGCAATGGATTTTCTATTAAAGGTAACTCATTCCAAGATGGCTGCTGATGCATACACATGTTCTGGGATGCATGCGCATGCATTCTTTGTGCTGCAAGCACATGCATGTATGACAGTTACATACTTATGCATCGTGACATATGGCGGTCATTTTGAAATTACTGTTCTGACATTGAGGACAGCCATGTCAAAACAGTATATTAAAATTAAGAAAAAGTGAAAAAAAGTAGATGTCAGTGGAAAAAATCAAGTGCCCATTAGCACTGTGCAGCTTCCAGGCCCTCATTAAAAGATAAACAAATCTTTAAATGTGAAGTGGAATAAGGTAAGGAATGAGGAGCGGGATAAGGAGCATCAGAGAGTGCGGAAAGGGAGGAAAAAAAGGTGCACGGGGAGGGGGAGGACAGAGGAACAGGCAGGAGAGAGAGGAAATACATCAACTTCCTTGAAGGGCTCACTGCAAAATAAAATATAGTTATCTGAAGCCTGCAGTGGAAGGATACAACTCACCAACAGGCGACAGATGGAGGTGTACATGTGCCTTCCCTACCTACTAAACTCTGTGACGTCACCGACATCTCCAGGTGAGAGCTGAAAGTGTACCTGTCCCTGCCATACCTACCAGACTCTGTGACTCCACCAACACTTCCAGAACACTGTGAGACTAAAACTTTCATAGGCAGGACAAATACAAGAAAAGAGAGAAAAGTCATTAAATAAAGAGCAGACAACAGAGATAGATAACAAAGCCAAGCCATCTAATTCTGAGCTAAGGGCTGATCCAAAGCCAACTTTAAGTGGGATTTGGGTCAGCCAGGCTGTCCCAGATTTGGCAACAGACAGCTTTAACCAAGGCCGAAAAACAGCTAAGGTTGCAAGCATTCAATCTGTGGTCCTCAGCGGACAACACCCTTGCACGACCGGCGATCCAGAAAGCAACCAAAGAAAGACCTGGCCAGAAAGCATCCTCTGTCTAAGATGATATTCTCTGACCTCCCCTGCCTCTGAAACTTTGCCTGACATTCAGCAGCAGGGGTGAACTAGAGTTGAACTTTCCCTGGCATACCAACCAGTTTCTGTGCCTCCATCGACACCTCCAGGCGAGAGCTGGAGATGTGCCCGCCCCTGCCATACCAGCCAGGCTCTCTGACTCCACTGACACCTCCAGGAAAGAGCTGAAGGTGTACCTGCCAGTGCCACATGTACCAGCCTCTAAAATCCATCAACACCTCCAGGTGAGAGCTGGAGGTGTACCTGTCCGGCCATACCAATCAGGCTCTCTGACTCCACCAATACACCTAGGTGACAGCTGAAGGTGTACCTGTCCCTGCCATACCTACCAGACTCTGTGACTCCGCCGACACCTCCAGGTGAGAGCTGGACGTGTACCTGTCCCTGCCACACCTACCAGACTCTGTGACTCCACAGACACCTCCAGGTGAGAGGCAGACGAGTACTTGGCCCTGCCATACCAATCAGGCTCTCTGCCTCCACGGACACCTCCAGGTGAGACTAGAAGGTGTACCTGTCCCTGCTTTACCTACCAGACTATGTATTTCCAATGACACCTTCAGATGGGACCTGAAAGGGTACCTGTCCCTGCCGTACCTAGTGTACGTGTCCCTGCCATACGTACCAGGCTCTGTATTTCCACCAATACCTCCAGGTGAGAGCTGGACATGTACCTGTCCCTGCCATACTTAGCATTCTCTGTGCCTCCGCCAACACCTCCAGGTGAGAGCTGGACGTGTACCTGGCCCTGCCATACCAACCATGCTCTCTGACTCCAACAACACCTCCACGTGAGACCTGAAGGTGTACCTGGCCCAGCCGTACAAACCAGACTCTGTATTTCCACTGAACAACTCCAGGTGGTAACTGAAAGTCTACCTGTCCCTGCTGTACCTACCAGACTCTGTATTTCCACTGACACCTCCAGGTGAGAGCTGGACATGTACCTAGCCCTGCCATACCAACCAGGCTCTCTGACTCCACTGACACCACCAGGTGAGACCTGAAGGTGCACCTGTACCTGCCGTACCTACCAGACTCTGTGCCTCTACCAACACTTCCAGGTGATAGCTGAAGGTGTACCTGTCCCTGTCATACATACCAGACTCTGTGCCTCCGCCGACCCCTCAAGCTGAGAGCTGGACGTGTACCTGTCCCTGCCATACCAACAAGGCTCTCTGACTCCCCAATCACCTTCAGGTGAGACCTGAAGGTGAACCTGGCCCTGCTGTACCTCTCAGACTGTGTGACTCCACCAACACCTTCAGGTGAAAGCTGGTGGTGTACCTGTCCCTGCTGTACCTAGCAAACTCTGCATTTCCACCAACACCTCCAGGTGAGAGCTGGAGGTGCACCTGTCTCTGCCATACCTACCAGACTCTGTGACTCCACCAACATCTTCAGGTGAGAGCTGGAGGTGTACCTGTCCCTGCTGTACCTAGCAGACTCTGCATTTCCACCAACACCTCCAGGTGAGAGCTGGAGGTCCACTTGTCCCTGCTGTACCTACCTGACTCTGTATTTCCAATGACACCTTCAGATGGGACCTGAAAGGGTACCTGTCCTTGCCATACCTACCAGACTCTGTATTTCCACCGACACCTCCAGGTAGGACCTGAAGGTGTACCTGTCACTGCCATACCTAGTGTACGTGTCCCTGCCGTACCTACTAGACTTTGTTTTTCCACCAACACCTCCAGGTGAGAGCTGGACATGTACCTGTCTCTGCCATAAATACTCAGCCGCTTCCTACGGAAAGCATGAAACTCCTCGGTTGGACTGACTTATCTATCTCTTTCTCCCCCCCTAGGCCCCCGTCTCTCCTATCACCTATTTCATCTCCCTCCCCTCCCTCTCTCTATCCCCTTGGATGTCTTATATCTCTGTTCACCCTGTAGATATGTAAAATTCAATCGTTTTTAGCCTGATCGATGTGAAAATGGAACCCTGAGTGAATTTACTATTTGCATAGTTACAACTCTAACCACTAGTATACGCAGTAGTTCTTTGTACTTAATATCACTATTTTGTGATTCTGAGCTCTCCCGTTTGCATCTCTCTCCTAAGTGACTCTACAATGTATACATTTCCTTTTCTGCTATCTGTTTCTCTTCTTTGTGGGACTCTTCAACTCGCTGTCTCCCTCCCTCTGTCCCCCCTGACCCTTGCCTTTCGCGGATCCTGTCTTTTTCTAAATCGCTAATTTACCCTGGTATTGAATGTGTTATCTTTTTGTATTAATGTGATTTTTCTTTTGCCGGCTGTTCCCCCTCTGTTGACCTGCCAGTTCCGACCCGCCTCCTAGCCCCCTGTCCCTTGTTGCCCTTTGACTAAGCACTCCTCCTCTTGTTGGGGAAAGATTCAATATTCATACTCTGGAGTCTCAGGGACCCCCTCTGAGAGAGTCCACAGTGTCAAGGGAGCCACGCACAGTTGAGGTATGGTATGGCGCCCCTTACCAAAGCACTCCCTCTCCCCTTGTTGGGGAAGGATCAAGTAGGTAGGCCTTGGAGTCTCAGAGACCCCTCTGAGAGAGTCAACTGCGTAAAGGGAGCCTCACGCAGCGGAGATGTGGGATTGATACCACTTCCCCTGGGATCACAGCTTACCGGTCCTTGGAAGTGGCTTTTACCCGTTTACCGGTTTGTGCCCCCTTCACCCCCCCCCTCTTTCATGCTCTGTCTCTCACCCTCCCCCACCGCTCTCCCTCTTTCATTCTTTGTCTACTTCCTCTGCTCCTATCCCCTCTCCCCTGAATCTCTCCCCTTGCCTGCTACGCCGCCTAGCCCCCTGTCCCTTGTGCCCTTTAACTAAGCACTCCTTCTCCCCTTGTTGGGGAAAGATCCAATATTTATACTCTGGAGTCTCAGTGATCCCTCTGAGAGAGTCCACAGTGCCAAGGGAGCCACTCTCAGTTGAGGTATGGTAATGGCGCCCCTTGCCAAAGCACTCCCTCTCCCCTTTTTGGGGAAGGATCCAGTAGGTAGGCCTTGGAGTCTCAGAGACCCCTCTGAGAGAGTCCACTGCGTAAAGGGAGCCTCTCGCAATGGAGATGGGGGAATGATGCCACTTCCCCTGGGATCACAGCTTTCTGGACTTTGGATGCAGCTATTACTCGTCTACTGGTTTGTGCCCCCGTCACCCTCCTCCTCCTCTTTCATGCTGTGTCTCTCACCCTCCCCCTCCTCTTTCCCTCCTTCATTCTCTGTCTACTTCCCCTGCTCCTACCCCCTCTCCCCAGAATCTCGCCCCTTGCCTGCTTTTTCCCTTACGTATATTGTCCTTATTGTTTGGCTCGACCTAACATGTAATTATATAGTTATGCTCTAATAACTGTGCAACCTTTGTAACGATGTAACCTGCAACTATGGTCTGATACTCATGTAAAGCGCTCTGATACCTCCGGGTCTAGCCAGCGCTATATAAAACCTTTCAAATAAAAAAAATAAAAAAAATAAGCTGAAGGTGTACCTGTCCCTGCCATGCCTACCAGACAATGTGCCTCCAACACACCTCCAGGTGACAGCTGAAGGTGTATCTGTCCCTGCCATACCAATCAGACTCTGTGACTCCACCGACACCTCCAGGTGAGAGCAGGACGTGTATCGGTCCCTGCCATACCTATCAGACTCTGTGACTCCGCCGACACCTCCAGGTGAGACCTGAAGGTGTACCTGCCCTGCCGTACCTACCAGACTCTGTGACTCCACCAACACCTTCAGGTGAGACCTGGACTTGTACCTGTCCCTGCCATTCCTACCAGACTCTGAATTTCCACCAACGCTCATAGGTGTACCTGTCACTGCCATACCTAGTGTGCGTTTCCCTGCCGTACCTACTAGACTTTGTATTTCCACCAACACCTCCAGGTGAGAGCTGGAGATGTACCTGTCCCTGCCATAAATACCAGACTCTCTGAGTCTATAAATTCCTCCAGATAAGAGGTGATGGTGTACCTGTCCCTGCCATACCTACCAGACAATGTGCCTCCAACACACCTCCAGGTGACAGCTGAAGGTGTATCTGTCCCTGCCATACCTATCAGACCCTGTGACTCCGTCAACACCTCCAGATGAGAGCTGGACGTGTACCTGTCCCTGCCATTCCTACCAGAGTCTGTATTTCCACCAAAGCTCATAGGTGTGAGATGAAGGTGTACCTGTCCCTGCCACACCTACCAGACTCTGTACCTCTGCAGACACCTCCAGGTGAGAGCTGGACATGTACCTGTCCCTGCCACACCTACCAGACTGTGACTATACCGACACCTCCTGGTGAGAGCCAGAAGTGTACTTGGCCCTGCCATACCAATCAGGCTCTCTGCCTCCACGGACACCTCCAGGTGAGACTAGGTCTACCAGTCCCTGCTTTACCTACCAGACTCTGTATTTCCAATGACACCTTCTGGTGGGACCTGAAAGGGTACCTGTCCCTGCCGTACCTAGTGTACGTGTCCCCGCCGTGTGCACCAGGCTCTGTATTTGCACCAACACCTCCAGGTGAGGGCTGGACATGTACCTGTCCCTGCCATACTTAGCATTCTCTGTGCCTCCGCCAACACCTCCAGGTGAGAGCTGGACATGTACCTGGCCCTGCCATACCAACCATGCTCTCTGACTCCAACGACACCTCCACGTGAGACCTGAAGGTGTACCTGCCCTGCCATGCCTACCAGACTTTATTTTCAGTTTATTTTCACTGACAACTTCAGATGTGAACTGAAAGTCTATCTGTCCCTGCTGTACCTAGAGTACCCGTCCTTATCGTACCTACCAGACTCTGTATTTCCACTGACATGTCCAGGTGAGAGCTGGACATGTACCTGGCCCTGCCATACCAACCAGACTCTGTGCCTCCACCGACCCCCCCAGGTGCGAGCTGGACGTGTACCTGGTTCTGCCATACCAACCAGGCTCTCTGACTCCCCCATCACCTTCAGGTGAGACCTGAAGGTGTACCTGGCCCTGCCGTACCTACCAGACTCTGTATTTCCACTCAGTCGCGGTCCGTGTAGGAGTGCCGGCCGGGCGGTGACGTAGGGCGGGGGAGGGGCAGGGTGGGGGGTAGCAAAGTACGGATTACGGACCAATACAGGTAAGTAAACATCTAAATCAATTAAACGAATTTCGTTGCGCGCACTGCATCGCATTTGGCGATGCAGCGCTCACAACGAAATTCGTTTTATTGATTTAAATGTTTACTTACCTGTATTGGTCCGTAATCCGTACTTTGCTACCCTCCACCCTGCCCCTCCCCCGCCCCACGTCACCGCCCGGCCGGCACTCCTACACGGACCGCGACTGTTTCCACCGACCCCCCCAGGTGCGAGCTGGACGTGTACCTGGTCCTGCCATACCAACCAGGCTCTCTGACTCCCCCATTACCTTCAGGTGAGACCTGAAGGTGTACCTGGCCCTGCCGTACCTACCAGACTCTTTATTTCCACCGACACCACCAGGTAGGACCTGAAGGTGTACCTGTCACTGCCATACCTAGTGTGCGTGTCCCTGCCGTACCTACTAGACTTTGTATTTCCACCAACACCTCCAGGTGAGAGCTGGACATGTACCTGTCCCTGCAATAAATACCAGACTCTCTGAGTCTATAAATGCCTCCAGGTAAGAGCTGAAGGTGTACCTGTCCCTGCCATGCCTACCAGACAATGTGCCTCCAACACACCTCCAGGTGACAGCTGAAGGTGTATCTGTCCCTGCCATACCTATCAGACTCTGTGACTGCGCCGACACCTCCAGTTGAAACCTGAAGGTGTACCTGCCCTGCCATACCTACCAGACTCTGTGACTCCACCAACACCTTCAGGTGAGAGCTGGACGTGTACCTGTCCCTGCCATTCCTACCAGACTCTGTGTTTCCACCAACGCTCATAGGTGTGAGATGAAGGTGTACCTGTCCCTGCCACACCTACCAGACTCTGTACCTCTGCAGACACCTCCAGGTGAGAGCTGGATATGTACCTGTCCCAGTCACACCTACCATACTCTGTGACTATAGCGACACCTCCAGGTGAGAGCAGGACGTGCACTTGGCCCTACAATACCAATCAGGCTCTCTGACTCCACCGACACCTCTAGGTGAGACTAGAAGGTGTACCTGTCCCTGCTTTACCTACCAGACTCTGTATTTCCAATGACACCTTCAGGTGGGACCTGAAAGGGTACCTGTCCCTGCCGTACCGAGTGTACTTGTCCCTGCCGTGTGCACCAGGCTCTGTATTTGCAGCAAAATCTCCAGGTGAGAGCTGGACATGTACCTGTCCCTGCCATACTTAGCATTCTCTGTGCCTCCGCCAACACCTCCAGGTGAGTGCTGGACATCTACCTGGCCCTGCCAAACCAACCGTACTTTCTGACTCCAACGACACCTCCACGTGAGACCTGAAGGTGTACCTGCCCTGCCGTGCCTACCAGACTCTGTTTTTTTTCGCTGACAACTCCAGATGTGAACTGAAAGTCTATCTGTCCCTGCTGTACCTAGTGTACCCGTCCTTGCCGTACCTACCAGACTCTGTATTTCGACTGACATGTCCAGGTGAGAGCTGGACATGTACTTGGCCCTGCCATACCAACCAGACTCTGTCCCTCCACCGACCCCTCCAGGTACAAGCTGGATGTGAACCTGGCCCTGCTATACCAACTAGGCTCTCTGACTCCCCCCATCACCTTCAGGCGAGACCTGAAGGTGTACCTGGCCCTGCCGTACCTACCAGACTCTGTATTTCCACTGACAAGTCCAGGAGAGAGCTGGACATGTACCTGGCCCTGCCATACCAACCATACTCTGTGCCTCCACCGACCCCTCCAGGTGCGAGCTGGACGTGTACCTGGCCCTGCCATACCAACCAGGCTCTCTGACTCCCCCATCACCTTCAGGTGAGACCTGAAGGTGTACCTGGCCCTGCCGTACCTACCAGACTCTGTATTTCCCCCGACACCTCCAGGTAGGACCTGAAGGTGTACCTGTCACTGCCATACCTAGTGTGCGTGTCCCTGCCGTACCTACTAGACTTTGTATTTCCACCAACACCTCCAGGTGAGAGCTGGAAATGTACCTGCCCCTGCCATAAATACCAGACTCTCTGAGTCTATAAATGCCTCCAGATAAGAGCTGATGGTGTACCTGTCCCTGCCATACCTACCAGACAATGTGCCTCCAACCCACCTCCAGGTGACAGCTGAAAGTGTATCTGTCCCTGCCATACCTATCAGACTCTGTGACTCCGCCGACCCCTCCAGGTGAGAGCTGGACGTGTACCTGTTACCTGCCATTCCTATCAGAGTCTGTGACTCCGTCGACACCTCTTGGTGAGACCTGAAGGTGTACCTGCCCTGCCGTACCTACCAGACTCTGTGACTCCACCAACACCTTCAGGTGAGAGCTGGAGGTGTACCTGTTCCTGCCATTCCTACCAGACTCTGTATTTCCACCAACACTCATAGGTGTGAGATGAAGGTGTACCTGTCCCTGCCACACCTACCAGACTCTGTACCTCTACAGACACCTCCAGGTGAGAGCTGGACATGTACCTGTCCCTGCCACACCTTCCAGACTCTGTGACTCCACCGACACCTCCAGGTGAGACTAGAAGGTGTACCTGTCCCTGCTTTACCTACCAGACTCTGTATTTCCACTGACATGTTCAGATGAGAGCTGGACATGTACCTGGCCCTGCCACACCAACCAGACTCTGTGCCTCCACTGACCCCTCCAGGTGTGAGCTGGACGTGTACCTGGCCCTGCCATACCAACCAGGCTCTCTGACTCCCCATCACCTTCAAGTGAGACCTGAAGGTGTACCTGGCCCTGCCGTACCTACCAGACTCTGTATTTCCACCGACACCTCCAGGTAGGACCTGAAGGTGTACCTGTCACTGCCATACCTAGTATACGTGTCCCTGCCGTACCTACTAGACTTTGTTTTTCCACCAACACCTCCAGGTGAGAGCTGGAGATGTACCTGTCCCTGCCATAAATACCAGACTCTGAGTCAATAAATGCCTCCAGGTAAGAGCTGAAGGTGTACCTGTCCCTGCCATGCCTACCAGACAATGTACCTCCAACACACCTCCAGGTGACAGCTGAAGGTGTATCTGTCTCTGCCATACCTATCAGACTCTGTGACTCCGCCGACACCTACAGGTGAGACCTGAAGGTGTACCTGCCCTGCCGTAACTACCAGACTCTGTGACTCCACCAACACCTTCAGGTGAGAGCTGGACGTGTACCTGTCCCTGCCATTCCTACCAGACTCTGTATTTCCACCAATGCTCATAGGTGTGAGATGAAGGGGAGTTAGCCTAATGGCTAGGGTGGTCGATCCTCGAATCTAGGGAAGTGGGTTCGAGTCTCGGCAGCGACGCTGAAAATCCTGTGATTCTGGGCAAATCACTAAATCTCCCCATGCCTAACAAAAAAAAAAAATGGATGTGTCCTCATGTAACGCAACTGGTGCTATGTAAAGCTCTCTGATACCCGATACCTTCGGGTCAAGTTCGCGCTATAGAAAACTCTGTAAAATAAAATAAAAAAAATAAAAAAGGGTGTACCTGTCCCTGCCACACCTACCAGACTCTGTATCTCTGAAGACACCTCCAGGTGAGAGCTGGACATGTACCTGTCCCTTCCACACTTACCAGACTCTGTGACTATACCGACACCTCCAGGTGAGAGCCGGATGTGTACTTGGCCCTGCCATACCAATCAGGCTCTCTGACTCCACCGACACCTCCAGGTGAGACTAGAAGGTGTACCAGTCCCTGCTTTACCTACCAGACTCTGTATTTCCAATGACACCTTCAGGTGGGACGTGAAAGGGTACCTGTCCCTGCCGTACCTAGTGTACGTGTCCCTGCCGTGTGCACCAGGCTCTGTATTTGCACCAACACCTCCAGGTGAGAGCTGGACATGTACCTGTCCCTGCCATACTTAGCATTCTCTGTGCCTCCGCCAACACCTCCAGGTGAGAGCTGGACGTGTACGTGTACCTGGCCCTGCCATACCAACCATGCTCTCTGACTCCAAGACACCTCCACGTGAGACCTGAAGGTGTACCTGTCCCTGCCATGCCTACCAGACTCTGTACCTCTGCAGACACCTCCAGGTGACAGCTGAAGGTGTACCTGTCCCTGCCACACCTACCAGACTCTGTACCTCTGCAGACACCTCCAGGTGAGAGCTGGACATGTACCTGTCCCTGCCACACCTTCCAGACTCTGTGACTCCACCGACACCTCCAGGTGAGACTAGAAGGTGTACCTGTCCCTGCCACACCTACCAGACTCTGTACCTCTGCAGACACCTCCAGGTGAGAGCTGGACATGTACCTGGCCCTGCCACACCAACCAGACTCTGTGCCTCCACTGACCCCTCCAGGTGTGAGCTGGACGTGTACCTGGCCCTGCCATACCAACCAGGCTCTCTGACTCCCCATCACCTTCAAGTGAGACCTGAAGGTGTACCTGGCCCTGCCGTACCTACCAGACTCTGTATTTCCACCGACACCTCCAGGCAGGACCTGAAGGTGTACCTGTCACTGCCATACCTAGTATACGTGTCCCTGCCGTACCTACTAGACTTTGTTTTTCCACCAACACCTCCAGGTGAGAGCTGGAGATGTACCTGTCCCTGCCATAAATACCAGACTCTGAGTCAATAAATGCCTCCAGGTAAGAGCTGAAGGTGTACCTGTCCCTGCCATGCCTACCAGACAATGTACCTCCAACACACCTCCAGGTGACAGCTGAAGGTGTATCTGTCTCTGCCATACCTATCAGACTCTGTGACTCCGCCGACACCTACAGGTGAGACCTGAAGGTGTACCTGCCCTGCCGTAACTACCAGACTCTGTGACTCCACCAACACCTTCAGGTGAGAGCTGGACGTGTACCTGTCCCTGCCATTCCTACCAGACTCTGTATTTCCACCAATGCTCATAGGTGTGAGATGAAGGGGAGTTAGCCTAATGGCTAGGGTGGTCGTCCTCGAATCTAGGGAAGTGGGTTCGAGTCTCGGCAACGACGCTGAAAATCCTGTGATTCTGGGCAAATCACTAAATCTCCCCGTGCCTAACAAAAAAAAAAAATGGATGTGTCCTCATGTAACGCAACTGGTGCTATGTAAAGCTCTCTGATACCCGATACCTTCGGGTCAAGTTCGCGCTATAGAAAACTCTGTAAAATAAAATAAAAAAAATAAAAAAGGGTGTACCTGTCCCTGCCACACCTACCAGACTCTGTATCTCTGAAGACACCTCCAGGTGAGAGCTGGACATGTACCTGTCCCTTCCACACTTACCAGACTCTGTGACTATACCGACACCTCCAGGTGAGAGCCGGAAGTGTACTTGGCCCTGCCATACCAATCAGGCTCTCTGACTCCACCGACACCTCCAGGTGAGACTAGAAGGAGTACCAGTCCCTGCTTTACCTACCAGACTCTGTATTTCCAATGACACCTTCAGGTGGGACGTGAAAGGGTACCTGTCCCTGCCGTACCTAGTGTACGTGTCCCTGCCGTGTGCACCAGGCTCTGTATTTGCACCAACACCTCCAGGTGAGAGCTGGACATGTACCTGTCCCTTCCACACTTACCAGACTCTGTGACTATACCGACACCTCCAGGTGAGAGCCGGATGTGTACTTGGCCCTGCCATACCAATCAGGCTCTCTGACTCCACCGACACCTCCAGGTGAGACTAGAAGGAGTACCAGTCCCTGCTTTACCTACCAGACTCTGTATTTCCAATGACACCTTCAGGTGGGACGTGAAAGGGTACCTGTCCCTGCCGTACCTAGTGTACGTGTCCCTGCCGTGTGCACCAGGCTCTGTATTTGCACCAACACCTCCAGGTGAGAGCTGGACGTGTACGTGTACCTGGCCCTGCCATACCAACCATGCTCTCTGACTCCAAGACACCTCCACGTGAGACCTGAAGGTGTACCTGTCCCTGCCATGCCTACCAGACTCTGTACCTCTGCAGACACCTCCAGGTGACAGCTGAAGGTGTACCTGTCCCTGCCACACCTACCAGACTCTGTACCTCTGCAGACACCTCCAGGTGAGAGCTGGACATGTACCTGTCCCTGCCACACCTACCAGACTCTGTACCTCTGCAGACACCTACAGGTGAGAGCTGGACGTGTATCGGTCCCTGCCACACCTACCAGACTCTGTACCTCTGCAGACACCTACAGGTGAGACCTAAAGGTGTACCTGTCCCTGCTTTACCTACCAGACTTTGTATTTTCAATGACACCTTCAGGCGGGACCTGAAAGGGTACCTGTCTCTGCCGTACCTAGTGTACGTGTCCCTGCCGTGTGCACCAGGCTCTGTATTTCCACCAACACCTCCAGGTGAGGGCTGGACATGTACCTGTCCCTGCCATACTTAGCATTCTCTGTGCCTCCGCCAACACCTCCAGGTGAGAGCTGGACGTGTACCTGGCCCTGCCATACCAACCACGCTCTCTGACTCCACTGACACCTCCAGGTGAGACCTGAAGGTGTACCTGGCCCTGCCGTACCTACCAGACTCTGTGCCTCTACCAACACCTCCAGGTGAGAGCTGGACATGTACCTGGCCCTGCCATACCAACCACGCTCTCTGACTCCACTGACACCTCCAGGTGAGACCTGAAGGTGTACCTGGCCCTGCCGTACCTACCAGACTCTGTGCCTCTACCAACACCTGCAGGTGAGAGCTGGAGGTGCACCTGTCTCTGCTTTCCTACCAGACTGTGATTACACTTTATTAATCAGATACCACCCAGACTTGGGAATCAGTAACTGATCAATGGTTTGCGCCTGCAACTGAAGTCACAACCCCTTAATCCATATTTGTGATTCGTCCCTTTCCTATCCTCTCCCATTTGTGATTTGAAACGGTCACAAAAGTGCGCTCCCCAGCCAGACTCATAAAACGCCTGTTCTCAATAGTACTGTGGCTGTTTCGGAGCGGGCTTACCCTGTGATTTGGAAATGGCCGCCTTTGCAACTGCAAAATTCCTTCATACTTCATACATCACATCACTATTCTGGAAGAATGTAACCATGAATGAGAAAGATGCAGCTTTGGAAATCATAAACACTCAGATTGTGCGACGGGTGGGCGGGCACAGCAGCCTCTGTGCCCATCTGTATGCCAACTCAACTCTAGGACACAAGTTTAAATACCAACACGGCCAGCTCAGCCCTTCATGCTTGAGAGGTTGAGTAGCAGTGAATTTGATGACGGTTGTGCTTCTTCTCCCTTAAATGACAACACTGCGGCGGTGATTGCTATGTTAAAATGTGTTTTATTTATAATTCAGCTCACAGAATGATAACATGTAGAGCACAGTGTGCAGCAAAATAATCCTCTTTCACACGTTCAACGAGACACACCACAAAATCTATGTCAGAGGATAAGAAACACACTTTGACGATAATAAACTAATTCCAGGCATTTATACCATACAGTAGAGGAAGCCAGCCTGCTCTTTCCTTGGATGAAAGGGCGGGTAGTGCATTTATGGTGTGGCTGTTCTCAGTTCCCTATAAAACTAAATGATATCCCACCTACCTAATGTATGCATTGACACCACAAGACAGATTAACAACCAACGGCACACATTAGAAACAACCTCTTTACTTACACAACACACCCACAGGACAGACAACAACCACCAAACACATTAGAAACAACCTCTTTACTTACACAACACACCCACAGGACAGACAACAACCACCAACACACATTAGAAACAACCTCTTTACTTACACAACATACCCACAGGACAGATCAACAACCAACACAATTTAGAAATAACTGCTGTACTTGCCTTACACACCCGCAGGACATATCAACAACCAACAACACACATTAGAAACAACCTCTGTACTTTCTTTACACACCCAAGGACAGCTCAACAACCAACATCATACATTCTAAACCACCTCTTTACTTACACAACACACCCACAGGACAGACAACAACCACCAACACACATTAGACACAACCTCTTGTACTTACCCGACACACCCAAGTACATATCGACAACCAACAACACACTCATTTGAAAAAACCTCTTGTTTTTACCTGACATACTTATAAGACACACCCAAGGACAGATCAACCACCACCAACACACATTAGAAACAACCTTCTCGTACTTACACGACAATCCCATGGGCATATGTACAACCAATAGCACACATTAGTAGCAACCTCTGTACGTACCGGACATACCCAGAGGACAGATCAACAACCGCCAAAACACATAGGAAACAACCTCTGTACTTACCCAACACACTCACAGAACAGATCAACAACCACTAACACACATTAGAAACAGCATCTGAACTTACCTGACACACCCACAGGACAGATCAACAACCACCAACACACATTGGAAACAACCTCTCGTACTTACCCTGACACACCCACAGGACTGATCAACAACCACCAACACACATTAGAAACAACCTCTGTAAATACCTTACACACCCAAGGACAGATCAACAACCAACATCAAACATTACAAACAACCTCTTTACTTACACAACACACCCACAGGACAGACAACAACCACCAACACACATTGGAAACAACCTCTTTACTTACACAACACTCCCACAGGACAGATCAACAACCAACACACATTAGAAATAACCTCCGCACTTACCCGACATACCCACAAGACAGATCAACAACCAACAAAACACATTAGAAACAACATTTCATACTTATCCCACACACTACAAAGCAACAATTAGCAGCACAGATTGGAAACAACCTCTCGTACTTACCAGACACACCCAGGACATATCAACAACCAACAGTTCATATTAGAAACAACCTCTGTACTTAGCTGACATACCCACAAGACAGATCAACAACCAACAGCACACATTAGAAACAAACGCTGTACTTAGCCGATACACCCACAAGACATATCAACAACCATCAGCACACATTAGAAACACACGCTTTACTTACACAACACACCCATAGGACAGACAACAACCACCAACACACATTAGAAACAACCTCTTTACTTACACAACATACCCACAGGACAGATCAACAACCAACACAATTTAGAAATAACCGCTGTACTTACCTTACACACCTGCAGGACATATCAACAACCAACAACACACATTAGAAACAACCTCTGTACTTACTTTACACACCCAAGGACAGCTCAACAACCAACATCATACATTATAAACCACCTCTTTACTTACACAACACACCCACAGGACAGACAACAACCACCAACACACATTAGACACAACCTCTCGTACTTACCCGACACACCCAAGTACATATCGACAACCAACAACACACTCATTTGAAACAACCTCTCGTTTTTACCTGGCATACTTATAAGACACACCCAAGGACAGATCAACCAACACACATTAGAAACAACCTTCTCGTACTTACACGACACACCCATGGACAGATGTACAACCAATAGCACACATTAGTAGCAACCTCTGTACGTACCGGACATACCCAGAGGACAGATCAACAACCGCCAAAACACATAGGAAACAACCTCTGTACTTACCCAACACACTCACAGAACAGATCAACAACCACCAACACACATTAGAAACAGCATCTGCACTTACCCGACACACCCACAGGACAGATCAACAACCACCAACACACATTAGAAACAAACTCTGTACTTACCCAACACACTCACAGAACAGATCAACAACCACCAACACACATTAGAAACAACATCTCATACTTATCCCACACACACTACAAAGCAACAATTAGCAGCACACATTAGAAACAACCTCTATATTTACCCGTCACACCACGAGGACAGATCAACAACCAACAACACACTTTAGAAACAACGTCTTGTACTTACCCAACACATATTAGAACATATCAATAACCAACAGCACACATTTGAAACAACATCTTGTACTTATCCTACACACACACAGGACAGATCAACAACCACCAACACACATTAGAAACAACCTCTCGTACTTTCCCAACACACCCACAGGACAGATCACCAACCAACAGCAGACATTAGAAACAACCTCTGTACTTACCCGACACACCCACAGGACAGATCAATAACCAACAACACACATTGGAAACAACATCTTGTACTTACAAAACACACCCGGGAAGAATAACAACCAACCATGGTGCTGCTCTCAGCAGTTTTACACAGTAATAACACAGCCCAAAATCAAACACACCGGAAAACCATTTCTCAGACACGCAACACAACACGAACACACCTTTTTGCCCTGGATCATAGTACATAAAACTGCAAATAAATAAAATCCCAAAGAAATATGATGTAATCCCGAACTCTGAGTACCCTATGCACCAAGATATGACACGCATTACATGAAAGAAGAACATGTTACAGACATGCAGTATAATACCTATGTGAAAAACAACCCACCTTCCTCTAAAACAGTTAGACGGAATGGCAATCTAAAACACAAAACACAGCATAACAGATCTACTCAACAAAGACACGCTGTTTAGTCGGCTATCTCTTCACTCCTAGAGTCACTAGCCACCAAAGGATGGGACACAAGCCCCAAAGTCTTCCTACATTCAATGCAACAGAAGACTTGAGACAGCACACCTCACATACACCAACACAGCACAAATATGCCAAACATCTGTCTATCATGTAACTCCAAACAGCACTAACCACCAAGGAGACCACCATATCAAACATACACTACATAACACAAACGTCCCAAACAGCCCAGAAACATCACAGAGCAAACATTACCATTCTACATTCACCTATGCTAACCGGGCGAAGGCCATACCACCTAAAAGAATCCTAGGCAAAGTCCTCTGGACACACCACTCCTACACTAAAAAAATACATTCCAGATCGAAGAACGACAGACTTACACCCAACCATCAACATAACCAGGTACAGACTTCCTGCAATGGAACCCAGCGCTCAACTTGACTCAATGACAACACGATCCAAAAAACAACACCCGAAACACATCAACGCACCAGCAACCAGGATCCAGGCTGTAAGGATGGAAGCGCAGATCCCAGGCAGACAGTCCACTGCGCTGCAAGGCCATACAAATGGCAGATCTGCCCTACACAAATGCAAACATGCTAATTAAATTTGGGGCGGAAGGGGAATAACACACATTCCACTAACATTAACTTTACTTCACCCATTCACTTTAACGAAAAGAGCGTCCAAAGTAAAAAGGGAAGAAACAGAACTTAGTAGTGGTAATAATAGGCACTCATTCATTCGCACAACACACAAAACATAGAGCAATAAAATGGAACGATGAGGAAAACAACATTTGTTGATGGATTGATCGAGCTAATCTTTACCGCTGGAGACATTCCATTCCATCGTACTATGCATTTTGCTCACTACGCAAACCCAGACACAAACTAACAATGGGGCAGATTTACAAGAACTCGAGCATCTCTGCATATTAGCAGGGATGCGCCAGTTAATTTGCGTGACCGGAAAATAGCCTTGCGCCACCATGGATGCACCGCATTTACAATGCGGCGCACTGTGGCGCAAGGATAGACAGATGCATGACGCATCTTGTTGGCGTAAGGGCAGCGCATTGCTGGAGTCGTGTCGCAAGAACGACGCAACTCCAGCAATGGTTAGGAATGCCTATTCCTAACATGCTGCGTCACTCCTTACGCCTGCTTCAAGCAGGCGCAAGGTTTTGACGCAGTGGCGTCGCTACAAGTGACTCAGTGAAATATTGTAGATTTCACTGCGTCACTTTCACGAAGCTTCCTTGCGACGGAAGCCCACCCTGCATACATTATACCTGACGCAGGTATAATGTAGCGCAGGGCTTTACAACGTGACGCATCTCCCTAGATGCGTCACGTTGTAAATATGTCACATCATGGCGCATTGTTTACGACGCCACTGCGTCACAGAAGTGACGCAACGGCGGCATAAAGTCGGCGCAAGGGGCTTGTAAATCTGCCCCAATATGTCTTGGCCACTTCCAGAAAGGAACAGACCAACCCGAACCAGCAGAGCCCTCCCCTCTGAAGGAGAGGGACTGTGAGCTAGCAGTTCGGTCTGAAAGGACCCTTTTAGTGGGAAGAGAGTCATGACTGATTTGTATTTGTCAATATCTGTATCTACACAGCAATCAGATAAAATACATGGGGGCAGATTTACAAGCCCCTTCCACCGACATTACGCCGCTGTTGCGTCACTTCTGTGACGCAGTGGCGTTGTAAACAATGCGCCATGATGCGACATATTTACAACGTGACGCATCTAGAGAGATGCGTCACGTTGTAAAGCCCTGCGCTATATTATACCTGCGTCAGGTATAATGTATGCAGGAGTGGCGTTCATGTCGCAAGGAAGCCTCGAAAAGTGACGCAGTGAAATCTACAAGATTTCACTGAGTCACTGTGCGGCGCCACTGCGTCAAAACCTTGCGCCTGCTGAAGCAAGCGTAAGAGTGACGCAGCATGTTAGGAATAGGCATTCTAACCATTGCTGGAGTTGCGTCGTGCTTGCGACACGACTCAGCAATGCGCTGCCCTTACGCCAACAAGATGCGCCATGCATCTGTCTATCCTTGCGCCACAGTGCGCCGCATTGTAAATGCGGCGCATCCATGTTGGCGCAAGGCTATTTTCCGGTCACGCAAATTAACTGGCGCATCCCTGCTAATATGCAGGGATGCGCCAGTTCTTGTAAATCTGCCCCATGGAATGGAATGCGCCCTCCCCTCCTAGTAACCACCAGTGGTCAATAGTAGTTCAAGTATGCTTTCCATTGATGCGCTTGCAATTCTACAACAATAACCTTCATTCATTCATTTATTCATCGATACAGCACCATCGACACTACGAATGTGAAGGAGGTAAGGACTGGCAGACCCAGCTCCACCCCAGCATGCCACCCGGGCCGTGGGGACAGAATAACATAGCAGGCCGTGGGCTCGAGTGAATGCTGCAGCTCAAGTGTCAATTAACACGAGTTTTTTAACATCGTCAGGTTAATTTTAAGGAGTAATTTGCCCAAGATTACACATGGTGTCAGTTTAGGAGACAGGTTCGACATCCGGCCTTTCTGCGGAGCCTTTCGGAGATCTCGAACACATGTTGGGCCCTGTGAAAGCAGGAGAGATGCTTTCTGGGAGCTGAACAACACCCGGTTTGTCCACTGGCTGCTCACTGCCCGATTTCCTCTGAAATGGAGTCTACTTTCCCCCTGCCTGTTAATCATCCTGGTTAACAGGACCATCCTTGAATCCTGGACCATCCTTGAATCCTGAGACTGGCGAGGGGGGTGCATAAAACCTCAGCTGGGGCCCCTGCATGCATGCAGCTACAGTGGGCTCTACTTGGAGCAGCTGCAAGGGAGAGAACGTGGACTTTTTTTTTTTTGCAGTGTTATAGACCCGAAGGTATCGGGACTCTTTACATGAGCACCAGTTGCTTTACAGATTTCTGGAGAAAACTCGGATGCACTCTCAAGTATCATATGAAAGGAGGAGGTACTGGCATGTGATTTCGCCCCCATCCCCTCCATGAGTGGACTGCACCCTGAGCTAACATTGAATTCTATGATAATACGAGCACATGGAACAGGACCAGCGCCATCTTGGAAAGGAGTCTGAACTGCTTGTCAGGCACACATAAGAAGGGCTGCATGGCTAGTGGTCAGAGGAAGGGGGCTCTACCACGAACCCACCATGAACAGACCCTAGATGAAGACGCTGAGAGACGACAAAGGCCTTTAGAAGATGGTGTGCACCCACCATGAACTGGTCTTGAGAGCAGACCTTCTGTAGCTATGTGTTTACCAGAATAGCACCCTGTCATAGACTGAGGGAGGAGGCGGGGGGCATCATTAGAAGTGACCTCACCTTTAACGGATCCTGAGGCAGACCGTAAACTGAGATTAGGACCACCACTTGCGCCCTCACTTTGGACAGACCTTAGGGGGTGATGGAGATTTCCAGTTGAAGTTGTGTGTCCACCTTGGACAGACGCTTGCTATAGAGCTTAGAGGGCGATGAGGATGCCCCAGTAAATGTTGTGCGCCCACCTTCCTTAGCTGACTGTGCGGTGTCAAGAAGAGAACACTGACTGCACCTCTACACTTGCTGAGGAGAGGCCGGGGGCACAACCCACCCATAGATCTCAACTCTGCACCCGGACTACTTTAGAGTTACCACTTGGCGGCTGACCATGCAGGAGGGTGGACTACTGACCCAGACCTTTAGACCCCTGTTAGACCAGAACAACCATTGGCCCTGCTTGGTCCAGGAGGCCAAGGAACTCTTCAGACCCTGGCTACTCACCATGCGCTCCAAAGCGCAGCCTGTAGATGGGCCCGTGGCGGCGGGCCAGCTTCATAAAGTGCACTGGCAGGTCCTTCCGGGCCAGGTCCAACAGATTCCCCAGGAGGGGGAGGCCTGGAGGAGATGGAAGCCCCCGGTCACCGCTGGGCTTCCAGCAGCGGCCTAGCAGGAGGCTCACCAGGACCAAGACGACCAGCAGCAGGGCGGTGAACATGGCTACAGAGGCATGCCAGGCCCAAGGCTTCTGCACTGCATTTTATACTCTTGCTGAGAGTGAAGCAATCTCCACAGCCTTGGCAGGCTGGGCATGGAGAGAGAGGTGGCAGGGGGCAGGGCGTCCAAACAACCATCCCTCAAACCAAGAAAAACAGGGACGGAGGTCAGGCTGACTTCACTTGGGGAAGGCCTGCTCGTGATATATTACTATGGAGGCCGGCACGTACCACGTGAGGGCAGAGCGGGGGAGGAAGGGAGATGCCAAGGCATGGAAGGGGGTGTGCCGCGGGGGAGCTCCAGCTGGTCTCTTTGGGAGCTCCCTGCATGCAGCTCAGTGTTCAGGACTCACCACAGGGCGGGAATGGGGCGGAGGGGGAATCTAGGCCGTAAAATAATTACAAAGAAAGGAGGGTGCTGGTGGCAGGTAGAGCACACCGGGGACAGCCTGTCTGCCCACTTATCTGTTGCAAACACTCTGAAACCTGCGGGTCGTTTTTGAGCGAGTTTTCATTCTAATCTTACCAATGAACTTGTAGAAATCGAGTCCTTCCTACAAGCTTCTTTAGTTATAATGTGAACTTGTTTTTTACATCTTTATTTATTATTCTTTTAAACCATTGAACAAAAAGTAATAAAAACACTACGGTGTGATGGTTATGTGTATTTAATACTCTCTAAGTGAAAAAGAATATAAATCTCACCTAAGGGCCCCCTGCACAGGATTCACACTTCCGTCTAAATATGCTCTCCTCTCCTGTGTTTACACCTCGCAGGTATTTAATACCCCTCTTACTAGTCTAGCTGCCTCTTTCCTATTCCTCCTGACCCAGGGGGTATGGACATATGTTTATAATATCCCCCCTCTCTCTTCTCTGCTGCATTTCTGCCCAAGAGGTATGTTTATGTCTCACCCATAACCTCTCACACCTTTACCATATTCGTATCCCTAAATTAAACTGTCTCCCATGTTAAGCCTCAACATATGGCCTCTAGACACGCTAGCTGTGTCTTTCAGAACTTTACACAGCATTACAAATGGGGCCTCAAGGTATGGACACACTACTACAAATGTGGCCCCCAGATCAGGACACAACACACAACACTCCAGATGTGTCTTTCAGAATTGTACAGAACACTCTAGATGTGGCCTCCTGTTATGTGCACACCACGACACAGCACACCAGATGTGTCTTTCAGAACTGTACACAGCACTATAGATGTGGCCTCTAAGTATGGGCACACCACGACACAACACTCCAGATGTGTCTTTCAGAATTGTACACAACACTCTGGATGTGGCCTCCAGGTATGGGCACACCACGGCATCACTCCAGACGTGTCTTTTAGAACTGTACACAGCACTATAGATGGGGCCTCCAGGTATGTGCACACTACTACAGATGTGAACTACAGGCCAGGACACAACGCACAACCCTCCAGATGTGTCTTTCAGAACTCTACACAGCACTCTTGATGTGGCCTCCAGGTATCAGCACACCACGACACAACACTCCAGATGTGTCTTTCAGAACTGTACACAGCACTATAGATGTGGCCTCCAGGTATGGGCACACCACAACACAACACAACACTCCAGATGTGTCATATAGAACTGTACACAACACTATAGATGTGGTCTCCAGGTATGGGCACACCACGACACAACTCTCCATATGTGTCTTTCAGAACTGTACCCAGCACTATAGATGTGGCCTCCAGGTATGGGCACACCACGACACAACACTCCAGATGTATCTTTCAGAACTGTACACAGCACTCTAGATGTGGCCTCCAGGTATGGGCACACCACGACACAACACTCCAGATGTGGCTTTCAGAACTGTACACAATATTCTAGAGGTTGCCTCCAGGTACGGCACATTACCATAGAATGGCCTCCAGACCAGGACACAGTACTCCAGAAGTGTATTTCAGAACTGTACATGAAACTCTAGATGTGGCCTCCAGGAATGGGCACACTACTACAAAATGGCCTCCAGATCAGAATATGGCACGCCGGATGTGTCTGTCAGAACTATACACAATACGCTAGATGTGGCCTCCAGGTATGTGCACACTACTTCAGATATGGAGTCCTTAGTCCAGACTAGGACACAACACCAGTCCAGAACACAACACTAAAGATGTGTCTTTCAGAATTCTATGCAATACTCTAGATTTGGTCTCCAGGTATGGGCTAGCTACTACATATGTAGCACACAGACCAGAACACAACACCAGACTAGGACACAACACTTTAGATGTGTCTTTCAAAACTGTACAAAACACTCTAGACTTGGCCTCTAGGTATGGGTACACTACTACAGATGTGGCCTTCAGACCAGGACACAACACGCAACACCAGACCATGACACAACACTCCAGGTGTATCTTTCAGAACTGTACAATACTCTAGATGGCAGGTATTGGCATACTACTTCAGCTGTGGCTTTCAACCCTGACACAGCACTCCAGATGTGTATTTCAGACCCTTGCACAATACTCTGGATGTGGCCTCCAGTGATGTATACATATTGTGCAGAGATGACAACCAGAATCTTCTGCTAGAGGATACAAGGTTAAGGTAGGGTGAGAAAGTCAGCTTCCTAACCCCCCTGTGATGGTCCTTTGAAGGTCTAGTGGGTCATTGGTTGCAGTAAAGGCATCAGAATAACCACACTGACAATGGGTTCGCTTGGCATGACAGCCCAAGGCATATGGAACTACCCATTGTAGGTGACTATGGCCGAGACCGAATTTTGAAGATTTCATATGTAGGTTCCGTGACACACAGTCCAAAAGCGGTGTGGTATCATTTTATAACAAGCATTGGCACAAACCAATAGATCTTGCCTATGCAAGAGCAACTGGCTTTGCCAATATGTTTTAGCCACGTTGCACACCAGCGTGGCTGCTGTTCAGCTTAGCTAAAAGTCAGTGGAGTAAAGGAGACTGTGGAGTAAGGAAGACTGGCGTGGAGTGTCGTAAAGTGGAGTAGAGTGGAGTGTTATGGAGTGCTGTGGAGTTGTGTAGAGTGGTGTGGAGTAGAGTTGAGTGTCATGGAGTGGTGTTGAGTGTCGTAGAATGAAGGGCATACAGTGGAGTAGAGTTGAGTGGTGTAGAGTGTCAGAGTGGAGTAGAGTGTTGTGGAGTGTCATAGAGTGTCGTGGAGTGGTGTAGAACAGAGTGGAGTGGTGTAGAGGGTGTTGCATACAGTAGAGTGTTGTAGAGTAGAGTGGCTTAGAGCAGAGTAGATTGTTGTAGAGTGGAGTGGCTTAGAATGGAGTAGTGTAGGAGAGTGGAATGGCACAGAGTGGAGTAGAGTGTTGTAAGGTTGAGTGGTGTAGAGTTGAGGGGCGTAGAGTTGAGTGGCGTAGAGCAGAGTGGAGTGGAGTGGCATAGAGTGGAGTAGTGTGTTGTAAAATAGAGTGGAGTAAAGTGGCATGGAGTAGCATAGAGGGAGTTGCGTAGAGCGTCATAGATTGGAGTAGTGTTGTATAATGGCATAGAGTGGAGTAGAGGGTCGTAGAGTGGAGTAGAGGGTCATAGAGTGGAGTAGAGGGTCATAGAGTGGAGTAGAGTGTAATGGAGTAGAGTATCGTACAGAGGAGTGTAATAGATTATAGTGGCCTAGAGTGAAGTGGTGTAAAGTTCAGTGGTGCAGTGTAGATTGACATAGAGTTTAGCGACGTAGAGTGCATTGGTTTAGAGTAACGTGGTACAGAGTGTATTGACGTAGAGTGAAGTGACGTAGAGTAGAGTGCAGTGTCGTAGAGTGGTGCAGAGTAGAGTGCAGTGGGGCAGAGTGCAGTTGCATAGAGTAGATTGTTTCAGAGTGAAGTGGCGTAGAGTGGAGTGGGTCATGGTAGAGTGGTGTGATGCAGGGTAGAGTGCTGAGGTGTAAAGTAGAGTGGCGTAGAGTGCAGTGGTGCAGAATAGATTAGAGTGGTATGGAGGGATGCAGAGTGTAGTGGCGTAGAGTGCAGCAGAGCGGCGTAGAGTTGAGTGGTGCAGAGTAGAGTGCAGTGGTGTACAGTGCTGTGGCATAGAGTGCAGTTGTGCAGAGTAGAGTGGTGCAGAGAGCAGTGGCATAGAGTACAGTGGTGCAGTGTAGAATAGAGTAGCATAAAGTGCAGTGACATAGAGCGCAATGGTGTAGAGTGGCATAGCATGCAGTGGCCTAGAGTACAATGGTGCAGAGTAGAGTGGTGTTGAGTTTAGTGGTGGAGAGTGCAGCCTTGCAGAGTAGACTGGCACAGAGTGGAGTGGCGCAGAGTAGAGAGGCGCAGAGAGCAGTGCCACAGAGTGTAGTGGCGCAGAGTAGAACAGAGTGGCGTAGAGTGCAGTGACATAGAGCAAAATGGTGTAGAGTGGTGTAGCTTGCAGTGGTATAGTGTGCAGTGGTGCAGAGTAGAGTGGCCTTGAGTTCAGTGGCCAAGAGTGCAGTCTTGCAGAGTAGAGTAGCATAGCATGGCATAGAGTAGAGAGGTGTAGAGTGGTGCAAGAGTAGAGTGGCGTAGAGTAGAGTTGCATAGGGTAGAGAGGTGTAGAGTAGAGTGGCGAAGAGTAGAGTGGCATAGAGTGGTGTAGAGTAGAATGGCATGGAGTGGTGCAAAGTAGAGTGGCGAAGAGCACAGTGGTGCAGAGTACAGTGGCGTAGAGTGGTGCAGAGTAGAGTGGAGCAGAGTATAGTAGAGCTGAGTACAGTGGAGCAGAGTACAGTGGTGTTGAGTCAAATTGAGTGGAGTAGTGCGCAGTGGCGTAGCGTGAAGTGGTGTAGAGTTTTGCAGAGCAGATGTCGTAGAGTGCAGTGGTGTAGAGGGCACTGGTTTTGAGTAAAGTGGTGTTGAGTGCATGGCAGGCAGTGCAGTGTTTTAGAGTAGAGTGGTGCAGAGGGCAGTGGCGTGGAGTAGAGTGGTGCAGAGTAGAGTGAAGTGGCATAGAGTGGAGTGGTGCATGATAGAGTGCAGTAGCATAGAGTAGTGGCATAGAGTGCAGTGGCGTAAAGTGGAGTGCCGTAGAGTGCAGTGGCATGGAGTAGATTGTTTCAGAGTAGAGTGAAGTGGCATAGAGTGGAGTGGTGCAGGATAGAATGTAATGGCATAGAGTAGTGGTATAGAGTGCATTGGCATAGATGTCAGTGGCATAGAGTGCAGTGTTGCTGAGTAGAGTGGCATAGAGTAGAGTGGCATAGAGTGGAGCGTGTATTGTGCAGTGGTAAAGAGTGCAGTGGTGCATAGTAGAGTGGGGTAGAGTGCACTGGTATATAGTAGAGCGGTGTAGTGTAGAGTAGAGAGGCATAGAGTGTCACACCAGATGCCATCAGTGCTAAAGCTAACCCTGGTGGTAGGCTGTTGTTTCAGTGGTACATGTTCACCTATTTAATTGTTGGCAACACACACATCCACCAAATAGTAAAAAAACTATGTTTTGACATAGGCAGGATGCTTAAGGCTGTAGTGTAAATACTGTAGTGGGATTCCGGGCTCCTGTTTGTAGTTTTCAGGAAACTAGTAATCTGTGCTGTCTAGGTTTTTATGGCACGGTGCTACTGCTAGTGTTGCACATACTGAGGCTAATGCTTATTAAGTGTAGTTGTGTAGGCTCCATATCTTGGCTTGCCAATGCGCGTTATTATTAAAAGGTTTTGGTACTTGTACTAACTGACTGCACAGAGAAAGATCATTAGACATTCACTAGAGGGTCATATTAAGCAAAAGCCAACAGTGCTTTGATAGAAGAACCTCAACATGAACATTTGCTTAGTGTGTGCACCTCCTCCTTGAAGGACTGTTTTAAGGGTTATGTTACAGCCCCATAAACTGGAGCATAGGAGGGACACGAGCAGGCTCCATGGGGAGAGTAATCTGCATTCCTCTTGCTTTCCCCTATTAACGCTTTCACTTTGAAGTCACAGAAAGAAAAATAAACACCAAGCTCCCTCGAAAGAAGGAACCTGACACTTGACCTTTGAACTTAAATGCACAGCAGATGTGACAAGATAAGAACAAGATTTAAAGGTCTGTTTATAGAAAGTGAGATCTCAGAAGGATACAGGGAACAAGGTTTGGGCAAGGGAAGGGACAAAATCAAGCTGGACAGTGTAAAACAAATAGAGCCAGCAAATAGAAAGCAAGAAAATGTGAGTTACAAAGTCATTGTTAAGCAATGGGCAGTATGCATTCACAGGGAAAGCTTTCTGAAAGTCCCCAAGATATCTTCAGCAAACCAGACAGCACACCTGCCTGGTAGGCTTTGACCTAAAAAGATACGCGGTCTAGTGCTGACTATTCTGTGTAATGTCAGCGTTCCAATGATGTTCTGAGTTCTATGGGAATGTGGGATGTGGTGTGAACGCAGGAGCCTGGAGACAAGTCAGAGAGGGTTGACCTGCGCACTGGTGGTGTTCATGACAACACTGGTCCTCTGAAGACACAACACGTAGGCATAGGTGACGAATGATTAATAAATTCCTGTTGAAGACTTCACCGGTGCCCCACTACTTTTCAGTGGCGACGAGTGTGAAATATAGACACAAATTCAATTTCCTGAGCAAATTATATAAAGTCCAAAACATAAGTCCATGCAGTAGTCTTTTTCAAGTGTTCGTCCTTGATCTTTATTCTGTAACTTGTATCTTGGGAAGACTTTTTGATCTCAAATTACACTTCAGTTCTTCAGTGATACAACCATAAGCCACAATTCTTGCCAACACGTGTTTCGTCTAATGGTAATAGCCAAAGACTTCATCAGGGCTTGGACTGCTATATCTATTCAACACAATGAGTTTTGAATGCCTCTGTCATGGACAGCCTTCATCTGATTTGAAGGTCAATATGAAACCAAGTCAAGTACTTTCAGTTGCTAATATCGGTGTGAGATCATCAATCAGTATACGTTCTCAATAAGACCAACTGGTATCCTCAGAGTTAACTTTAAAATGCAGAGGCGAGTAATGCCGGTATGATCCATGGTGCCATGGATGAAGGCTGTCCATGACAGAGGCAGTCAAAACTCGTTGTGTTGAATAGATATAGCAGTCCACGCCCTGATGAAGTCTTTGGCTATTACCATTAGACGAAACACGTGTTGGCAAGAATTGTGGCTGTTGGTTGTATCACTGAAGAACTGAAGTGTAATTTGAGATCAAAAAGTCTTCCCAAGATACAAGTTACAGAATAAAGATCAAGGACGAACACTTGAAAAAGACTACTGCATGGACTTATGTTTTGGACTTGATATAATTTGCTCAGGAAATTGAATTTGTGTCTAATTACAAGTGTGTGTAGGCTTGCATACACTAACCGACAACGTAGGGTAGTCGTTGTCTCAATTTCCTTTGATGCACTACCAAATGAATTTATAATTCTGATTACGTTGTCACATAACCGTGCGCATTCTATACCCCACTGCCCTTTTGTGGAGTGTGAAATATAGACTGACAATGGGACCAGGCCCTGTGCCGCTGACACACGGCAAATGATACTGTGGCAGACAATGGCAACCTGTTTCGGAGTGATCTTAAGTAGATGTACTACGATGAAAAATACAAAAACTCTGCGACTGTGCTTTACGTGCTGTCAGATAGAAAAGAACCAGCATTTGTAAAGCGGGGGCATATGTGGCATTGGAGTTTGAAGGGGTGAGGCAGAAAAATAAACAGAGGCTGTTGTACTCTGGGATGCAATGTGTGTTCTGCAAAGCCTTGGGGAAGACTCAGCAACTACCTGAGGTTCGTCAATATGCTGTGCCAACATTAGCCCTGCCAAGTACTACACAATAGGAGTTAGATGAGCGCATTTTAGTGCTGATGTTCGCATCAATTACTAGCTCCTAGCAGCACAGTGAGATGCTGAAGGGAGCCAGGGCTAGACTGGGCCAGACCCGGACCAAAAGCAGCCCTGGCAAAAAAAGTTCAACCAGCCCCACTCCCTTCCTGCCGTCTCATTTCTCTCGCTCCTTTTTTGTTGCCTCTCTCTCGTCTAAAGCACCAACTGTGTCTTTGTGTAACTAGCTGGGGGAGCTGGAGAAAGTGACACAGGTGCCAGCAGCGGCCCTGCCCTCAAAAACTGGTCACAAGTAGCTCCAGCCCACCGGGAAAATGCCCGGTGGGGTAAACGGGCAGACCAGGCCTGCAGAAAACTTTATGGTAGGATTAAAACAAAGCAGTGAGTACACTTGCTATGCACTGTGGCCGCAGGCCATAATCAATCCAAGGGCGAGGTTGAGAAGAGGTGCAACTTGTTCCTAACGGGGACGGACTGAACCCTGTCAACTTACAAGTTATTACTTTGTAGCAGGAAGTAAACTATTTCCACAAACAAAGAAGCTCTGGGCCACGTGGATCCAAGGGGTCACCAGTCACATTAAACATAAACAGGCATACCAGCCTCACATGGATCCAGGGGTCACCATGCTCTGGTACCAGCCTCATGTGGATCCAGAGGGTCTATATTCACATTAAAAATAAAGAGGCTCTGGGACCAGCCTCATGTGGATGCAGGGGGTCACCAGTCACATTAAACACAAACAGGCTCTGGGACCAGCCTCACGTGGATCCAGAGGGTCTATATTCACATTAAAAATAAAGAGGCTCTGGGACTAGCCTCACGTGGATCCAGAGGGTCTATATTCACATTAAAAATAAAGAGGCTCTGGGACCAGCCTCACGTGGATCCAGAGGGTCTATATTCACATTAAAAATAAAGAGGCTCTGGGACCAGCCTCACGTGGATCCAGCACTTTCTATGTTTCAAGCCCACATTTGTTGATGAACTGTGTTTAGGTCTCACCTAGGCAGCACATGCGCGCTGTCTCTTCGAGACATGCTGTACCTATGATATTGGCTTCAAGCACCACCCATTTTTAGGTCGAGCTAGACAGCGCAGCTGTCTCTTCGAGACCTGCAGTAATCAGTCTGTGTGCATCAAGTCCATCCCCTTTTGAGCCATTCCTTTTCATTTGTCTATGTCAGTGTCCTTTAAAAAGCCTTGCTGGCTAGTGGTCAGCCCAGCCTCTTTGTCCCTCCTTTCGCTCTTCTGTTCCTCCCACAGAGCAGGGGCTTAGTACTGTCTCATTCCTCTATGGTTCTTTATCTGTTCTCTGGGGGACTCTTTTCTTTCTTGGTTTCCTGCTCTTTTACTGTTTGTCTGTGCTCTGCTTTAGCACCCTAGCTTTTTGCATTTAAATATAGTACTCTTTCTCCCACCCCTCTTAACACCCCAGTTGTGTTACAGCTGCCTCCCCTGCCCTGCCTCCTGCTGGGTTTCTTGTTAACAATTGTCACATCAGTGTTGCTGCTACTATTTCACGAGCGCTGGGCTGGTTTCTTTTCTATTGTGTATTTCCTGGCTCCTCCGTCCACTTTCTCTGCTCTCCCTTCCCCCTCTCAATCATCCAGCTGGCTCCAGTCTGCCTCGCAGCAGAGCCAGGCGGACGGAGAGGGAGGGTTGTGCTGCAGCCTGCCTCAGAACAGAGGGCACTGCTGTCTGTGCCTTTTCTGCTCCTCGCAGCTGCCCCGGCCGTGGACTGGCTCTGGTTTTTGTTCGTTCCATTTCACATGCAATGTGAGACACTCAAACTGGATGTGAAAACCAGAACCGGGGCAGCTGTGTTGATAAGCTGTTGCCGATAAGCTTATCTCTGCTCGAGGATCGGCTTGTTTGTTTAGGGTTCATGGGGGGGAGGGGGTCTTCTCAAAATGAAAACTCCTCTGCCAAAGAGAATCGTGACCACATCTATGTAGTGATGCAACGTAGACAACGCGTAGGATTTAAGGTAAGATTTAATGTATATAAAACCCCAGCATGACCAGCAGCTGTCCACGCAGGGAAGCAACTGACAGGTCTAACGATTACAACTGTCACATGTGGAATCTGGGGTGTGGGGTGATGTGAAACACCAATGGGAGGAGGGGAAGGGTGACATCACAATGGTCACAGAGTGGGAGCATACACGTCATTACAACACATCTTCCCCTTAACACAAAATGGAACGAAAACAGTAACTGCAAGAAGGGTTCCATGTAGCATGAGAGGGAATGTAAAACATGTTAAAACAGTTAATCAAAGGCGATATAGTCTTTAAATTTCCTGGGTTTGTTGATGGGTCTTCCACATCTGCTGGAGATGGTCTGATTACCAAACGCTGATCCTGTATTGGAAGAGGTGACATTTCCATCATTGCAAACAGCCCTGAGATCTGAACTCTCGCTTAAGAGGGACGATGGTCTATCTGCAAAACTTCTGCCACTTCCATCACTGTTACTTGGGCTGATATGTGTCTTGTCAGATCTGATGTCAGAATCATCAAAGTCAAGCCACAAATCCTTGTTGTTGCGTATTTCCCTTCCAGAACCACTATTGGGTGTTTACTCACCATTATATTTGGCTAATCTACTCAAGTGCCATATTTTCCCATCACTTAATTTTGCAGAGTTACAATAAAGTTTGCAGATTTTGAGTGGAGGAGAGAATCTGCTCTCGCCTTTTCTGACTTTTTTCTCAAAACGAACTTTGACTAGATCTCCACATTTGAAATGCAAACTTTTCACACCGTGTTTTTTATCAAACCAATCTTTGTAGTGTTCCTGTGCTGACTCAATTTTTTTCCTTACAGTATCAGGTGACCACTGTATTTGCTTTGACACAGGCAACCAACTCATATCTTTGCTAATGGCTTGTCTGCCACGCATCAAAACAAAAGGACTTTTGCTTGTAACTGAACTGGGAGTAATTCTATAGGCCCAGATGAGTCTAAAGATTTCACTTTCCCAGTTCATATTACTGTTTCTAGAAAGTTGGATGCAACCTTTGAGCACTCTATTAAAAAGCTCCACAAGTCCATTGCCTTCAGGGTGATATAGTGAAGTGGTTTTGTGTGCAATGCAATTTCTGTTTAAAAATTATTTAAAAGAAGAAGAGATAAATTGAGTGCCATTATCTGTTAGTATACATTTAGGTAGACCTTCACTTGAAAACACTTTGTCTACAAATGTTATCACACTCAGCATTTTGTACTATTTTAATTTCCGGCCATTTGGAGAAATGGTCTACTAGAACTAGAATATGTTTGAGAGTACCATCATGGCCTTCTACAGGTTCTATTATGTCTAGACCAACTCTCTCCCATGTCATGCTCTGACAATTGATTGGACAAAGGGGTGTTTTAAATGTTTTCAAAATTTTATCAGTCATTGCATATGACACATTCTCTGATTTAAGTTTCAATTTGTTTGTCAAGACCTGGCCACCAATAATTCTCTTTGACCCTTTGTTTAGTTTTCGAAATTCCAAGATGACCTTCGTGACACAAACTGAGTAATACTTTCCTTAAGCTGGTGGGCGGAATTATTTTGCCTGATCTGAAAAGTAAACCACCTTCTTCATGAAGTTCATTTCTGACTTCCCAAAGAATTCTTTCCTCGTTTTTTAGATCACATTTTCTTGGCCATTTTCTAGGTCTCGCGTCTAGCGTTGCAGTGCGTAGCACTGCTCGCGCAGCGCGAGACCTCTAGAAAGGGCTTTAGAAAGCTAACCACACGCTCGTGCGTGTGGTTTTGCTTTCGCCTGCTGGTATTGGCTTTCGCGTGCTTTTTTTGAATAAATACAGCACGCGATTGGGCAAAGGCGGCCGCATGTCCCGCCTTTGCTCCTCCCATTCCCACTCGTGGCTAGCACGCGCAGCAGCGCTTTCGCCTCGCTGCCGCTGCTGCGCTCCCTCACCCCGCTCTTCTGTGGTGCGCGCGCACCACTGTTTACTACAAAAAAATGTTGAGTTACAAATACACACAGTTTGTAAGCTGCAATTTCACAATAAAGGCTGCGTGCGTTCGCCTCGCTGCCGCGCTCCCTCCCCCCGCTCCTCTGTGGTGCACGCGCACCACTGTTTACTACAAAAAAATGTTTTGCAGGAAATACACACACTTCCTAAGCTGCAATTTCACAATATAGAGATACAAAGTATACTGCTATAGCTCTTCTTACAAGGAACAAACATTACGAGTTCCACTCAATGTCCAAACCTATGATACAAGTTTCCTTTTTATGAACACATATTTCACTTTGCATTATTTCTTTGCTTACAGTTCCATCCACTCTTCGCTTCATGCTATTCGTTTACTCTATACTTATACATTTTAGTCCGTTATCCCTTTGCCATTGCAATTCTTTACATTAAATACTCACATTATTAAGTGAAACACCACATATAACATAAATGTATCATGTGCATACACTTGCACATATTTACATGCAACAGCATTTAGATAGCTTTTATTTTTCTTTGTTTCGGACACTCTGCAAGTGTTTACCACACAAAGAGACACATTACTTAGACTAAAAATCTATACAGAATAGACATTAACCCTTTCCGTGCTCATGACGAGCTCAGCTCGTCATGCTGCGCGGTAGCGCTGTGCGCATGACGAGCTGAGCTCGTCACGACCCCACCCGCGATCGGAATGTCCAGCATACGAGCGGAATTCCGATCGCGGTCAAGGGGTTAAATGTCACCAAAAAAATAGCAAGCAATCGGTAAACAACGTACCGAAAAAGAAAGTAAAACTGCCTGAGCTTGCTCATTGTGAGAGTCGTTGTATCATTTATTTTGTTTTCCTCGCTTTCCTTATCTCCTCTGTACTCCAGATGTCTCCCATTAACATCCTCCTACCCCGCCCTCCTGCTATTAGCTGTTATCTTCAAAGTTTAAGAAGCTCTGGGCTTGTTTTTCGCACATAAACGACTTGTTTACAAGAAATAAACGAACAGCTGGATAGCTATAGTATGCAAAAATGTACACTGCTGCCACTCGCTGTACAAGTTACAAATTTAACGGAAAACATACAAACATTGCTTAGATAAACTAATTCAAAGTTTAAAAATGCACTACAGGGTCTACATTTTAATGTGAAAAGTACTGTGAAAAGTTTTAGTAATAGGAATACAGTATTCCTTTTTTTTAGGTCTAGTGTGTTTGTGTTTGTATGTGCATCTCTATATGTGCCTCTGTCTTTGTGTGTGCCTCTTTGTCTCTGTGTGTGTGCCTATGTCTATATGTGTGTATTCTAGCTGTGCATCTTTCACTTTGTATTTCTGTATGCGTGTCTGACAGTGTATCACTGTCTTATATGTGTGGCTGTTTCTAGACATCACTCTCATATGTGTGCATTATTGTCTTTGTGTGTGCATTGCCATCTTTGTATGTGCATTATTGCCTCTGTGTGTGCATCTTTGTTTCTGTGTGAGTATTATTGCCTCTGTCTATGCCGCACTGTTTATGTGTGTATGCTTTTGTTTCTGAGTGTGCATCACTGTCTTAGTGTGTATATTTTTTCATCTATATGTGCATCACTGTCTGTGTATGTATCACAATCTCTGTGCGTGCATCGTTATCTCTGTGTGTGCATCACGTTCTTTGTATGTGCATCATTGCTTTTGTGTCTGCATTATTGTCTTTGTGTGTGCATTATTGATTCTGTATGTGTCTCTATCTCAGTGTATGCATTATTGCCTTATACGTGCGTCTTTGTCTCTGTATATACATTACTATCTCTGTATGTGCATGAATGTCTCTATGTGTGCATCCCTTTCTCTGTGTGTGCATCTCTATATCTGTATATATGTCATTGTCTATGTGTGAGCAAGACTATCTCTGTATGTGCATTACTGTCTTAAAAGTGCATCTTAATTTTAGTGTATGCATTATTATCTGAAAGTGTGCATCACTTCGTCTGTATGTGCATTTCTGTCTCTGTGTATATATTAATATCTTAGTGTGTGCATCATTGTATCTGTATGTGCGTCTCTGTCTGTACCTGTGCATCACTGTGTTTCTAAGTACATCTCTGTGTCTGTGTATGCCTCTCTAACTCTGTATGTGCATCTCTGTTTATGTTTCTGTGCATCTCTGTCTCTGTCTGTGCATTATTGTTTGTGTATAGGCATCACTGTCTTTGTATGTGCATCACTTTCGCTGTGTGTGCATTACTGTATCTAGCTATGGTACTGTCTCTATATGTGCATTATTGTCTTTGTGTGTGTATTCCTGTTTTTTTATATTCAGCATGGTATCTGTAGGTGCCTCACTGTTTCTGTGTATATATCGTTGCATCTGTATGTGCAGCACTGTCTTTGTGTGTGCATCTATGTCTCTGTATATATATATCACTGTCTTTGTGTAGCCATGATTGTCTCTGTGTGTGCATGTCAGTCTCTGTGTGTGCATCTGGGCTTCTGTATGTACATTGTTATGTCTGTATGGCCATCACTGTCTCTGTATGTGTGAATCTGTCTCTGTGTATATGTTATTGCCTCTGTGTGGGCATGACTTTCTCTGTGTGGGCATCCCTGTCTCTGTGTAGGCATTATTGTCTCTGTCTGGACACTACTGTCTGTGTGTGTGCATCATTGTGTTTGTAAGTGCATCTTAATTTCTATGTGCGCATTATTGTTTCTGTGAGTGCATCACTGTATTAGTGTATACATCTCTCTCTCTCTGTCTGTGCATCACTGTGTGTGTGTAGGCATTACTGTCTCTGTCTGTGCATCCCTGTCTCTGTCTGTGCATCTCTATCACTGTGTGTGCATTTGTTTTGTATGTGCACCTGCCTTTGTAAGTGCATGTTTTTTTGTGTGTACATGTGTTTCAAAGTATCTGTGTCGGTATGTGTGCATGTCTCTTTCTCTGTGTGTACATATGTGTGTGTATCTCTGTCTCTATATGTGCATCTCTGCTTCTGTATGTGTGTTTGTGTTTTTGTAAATGCATCTTTATATGCGTCTGTGTGTGTACACATTACTTTTTCTATATGTAGTCTCTCTCTGTGTGCGGTTTCTGTCATTGTATGTATTTTTAGTCTCTGTATGTGTTTTCTGTTACTGTGTGTACTTTTGTATTTATTTTTTGCCATTACTGGAAGTTATTAACGTTAGGCAAAACACTATGGGGCCGATTCCGATTCGGGCCGGAAATCTCTCCGACCGAGCCGGACTCGGAGAGATTTCCGACCGAATCGGACCCGTGCAGCCCGACTGAATGAGTACGATGCGTCCGTATGCTATCGGACTCGAGTCGGTCGGACTCCAATTGAAGTCAATGGGAGCCGGTCGTACAACGCGTACACGGGCTCCCATTGCCTCAATGGGTGCGAGGCGAACAAGGGCGCCCCCTACAGCGGGTACGCGGCAAAGCGACTCGCGCCGTACACGCACAGGTAGGGGGGACCCATGGGTCCCCCCTGTGTGCGACTCGCGCAGCTACGCGTACAGGGGGGTCCGACACGGACCCCCGAAGTACGGCTCCGACTGCTCTTTCGAGCCGGGCGGCGCGTGTCAGTCGGACTGCTCGCGGCGCGCATCGTACTTACCCGGCCGGGGAACGTCTCCATTGCGTGGTGCGAGTCGTGTCCGAGCGAGTCGGTCGGTGCGGTTCGACCCGGGAACGAGTCGGTCGGAGCGGTTGGGACGCCCGAACGAGTCGGTCGGCGATTTCGCATCGTACTCGCTCGTCCGGACGCGCGTATGAATCGGTCGGGAAATAGGGCTCCGAATCGGATCCGGTTATGCCGAATCCGATTCGGAGCCCTACCGGCCGAGATCGGAATCGGCCCCTATGTGTTTGTAAAATACCCCTCACACACCAAATGCTCATTTGATGTCATGCTTCATCATTGGGGTCTTCCCGTTCTTGCTACAGGACGGGGCATGCTGCAACCTACGGAGACGTGGGAGCACTTTTTATGTGTAACACTATGTGTTTTGCAGTCTTTGTGTGTACGTCTCAATATGTACATCATTGTGTCTGTGTCTACATTTTTGCCTCTATATGTCCATCAAATTCTGTATATGTACATCTATACGGCGTCAATGTCTCTGTATGCGTATCTCTTTCTCTGACTATATGTTATTGGCTCTGTATATGCATTCTTTTCTCTGTATGGATATCACTGTCTCTGTGTAGGCATGACTGTCTATGTCTGGGCATGACTGTCTCTAGGTGTGCATCTCTGTTTCTGTATATATGTGATTGTCTATGTGTAGGCAAGACTGTCTCTGTGTGTGCATCATTGTATCTCTATATGCGTCTCTGGGTGTGCATTACTGTTAGTGTGTAAGTATCACTGTCTTTGTATGCATCTCTGTCTATATATGTGCATCTCTGTCTCTTAATATATGTCATTGTCTATGTGTAGGCAAGACAATCTGTATATATGTGATTGTCTATGTGTAGTCAAGACTGCCGCTGTCTGTGCATCACTGTATCTGTATATGCGTCTCTGAATGTGCATTACTGTATGTGTAGGCATTACTGTCTTTGTATGTGCATCTCTGTCTATATATATGCATCTCTCTCTCTTAATATGTCATTGTCTATGTGTGGACAAGCCAATCTCTGTATGTGCATTACTGTCTTAATAAGTGCATCTTAATCTACATGTATGTATTATTGTCTTAATGTGTGCATTATTGTCTCTGTGTGTGCATCTTTGTGTTTGAGTATATGTCATTTTCTCTGTGTGGTCAGAATTGTCTCTATCTGTACATCATTGTCTTTGTAAGTGCATCTTTATTTACGTATATGCATTCTTGTCTCTGTTTATGCATCATTGTCTCTGTATGTGCATCTTTGTATCTGTGCATATGTTACTGTCTCTGTATGCGCATCATTGTCTCTATCTCCGCATTACTGTCTTTAGAAGTGCATCTTTATCTATGTGTATGCATTATTGTCTTTGTGTGTGCATCATTGTTTCTGTGTGTGCATCTTTGTGTCTGAGTATGTCATTGTCTATTGGTGGTCATGATTGTCTCTATCTGTGCATCACTGTCTTTGTAAGTGCATCTTTATCTATGTGTATGCATTATTGTCTCTGTGTATGCATTATTATCTGTATATGTGCATCTTTCTGTCTGTGCATATGTCATTGTCTCTGTATAGGCATGATTGTTTTTATCTGTGCGTCACTGTCTTTGTAAGTGCATCTTTATCTACATGTGGGCATTATTGCTTAGTGTGTGTATCACTGTGTCTGTATGTGCATTTCTGTCTCTGTGTATATATCACTGTCTCAGTGTGTGCATCACTGTATCTGTATGTGCGTCTCTAAATGTGCATCATTGTTTGTATATAGGCATCACTGTCTCTGTATATGTATTTCTGTCTCTGTATGTGCATCTCTGTCCTTTTTATGAACACATATTTCACTTTGCATTATTTCTTTGCTTACAGTTCCATCCACTCTTCGTTTCATGCTATTCGTTTACTCTATACTTATACATTTTAGTCCATGTTATCCCTTTGCCATTGCAATTCTTTACATTACATACTCACATTATTAAGTGAAACACCACATATAATATAAATGTATTGTGTGCGTACACTTGCACATATTTACATGCAACAGCATTTAGATAGCTTTTATTTTTCTTTGTTTCGGACACTCTGCAAGTGTTTACCACACAAAGAGACACATTACTTAGCCTAAAAATCTATACTGAATAGACATTAAATGTCACCAAAAAAATAGCAAGCAATAGGTAAACAACGTACCGAAAAAGAAAGTAAAACTGCCTGAGGTTGCTCATTGTGAGAGTCGTTGTATCATTTATTTTGTTTTCCTCGCTTTCCTTATCTCCTCTGTACTCCAGATGTCTCCCATTAACATCCTCCTACCCCCACACTCCTGCTATTAGTTGTTATCTTCAAAGTTTAACAAGCTCTGGGCTTGTTTTTCGCACATAGACGACTTGTTTACAAGAAATAAACGAACAGCTGGATAGCTATAGTATGCAAAAACGTACACTGCTGCCACTCGCTGTACAAGTTACAAATTTAACGGAAAGCATACAAACATTGCTTAGATACACTAATTCAAAGTTTAAAAATGCACTGCAGGGTCTACATTTTAATGTGAAAAGTACTGTGAAAAGTTTTAGTAATAGGAAGACAGTATTCCTTTTTTTTAGGTATAGTGTGTTTGTCTTTGTATGTGCATCTCTATATGTGCCTCTGTCTTTGTGTGTGCCTCTTTGTCTCTGTGTGTGTGCCTCTGTCTATATGTGTGTATTCTAGCTGTGCATCTTTCACTTTGTATTTCTGTATGCGTGTCTGACAGTGTATCACTGTCTTATATGTGTGGCTGTTTCTAGACATCACTCTCATATGTGTGCATTATTGTCTTTGTGTGTGCATTGCCGTCTTTGTATGTGCATTATTGCCTCTGTGTGTGCATCTTTGCTTCTGTGTGTGTATTATTGCCTCTGTCTATGCAGCACTGTTTATGTGTGTATGCTTTTGTTTCTGAGTGTGCATCACTGTCTTAGTAAGTATATTTTTTCATCTATATGTGCATCACTGTCTGTGTATGTATCACAATCTCTATGTGTGCATCGTTATCTCTGTGTGTGCATCACGTTCTTTGTATGTGCATCATTGCTTTTGTGTCTGCATTATTGTCTTTGTGTGTGCATTATTGATTCTGTATGTGTCTCTATCTCAGTGTATGCATTATTGCCTTATATGTGCGTCTTTGTCTCTGTATATACATTACTATCTCTGTATGTGCATGGATGTCTCTATGTGTGCATCCCTTTCTCTGTGTGTGCATCTCTATATCTGTATATATATCATTGTCTATGTGTGAGCAAGACGATCTCTGTATGTGCATTACTGTCTTAAAAGTGCATCTTAATTTTAGTGTATACATTATTATCTCAATGTGTGCATCACTGCGTCTGTATGTGCATTTCTGTCTCTGTGTATATATCAATATCTTAGTGTGTGCATCACTGTATATGTATGTGCGTCTCTGTCTCTAACACACGTGTGCATCACTGTCTTTCTAAGTACATCTCTGTCTCTGTGTATGCCTCTCTAACTCTGTATGTGCATCTCCGTTTATGTTTCTGTGCATCTCTGTCTCTGTCTGTGTATTACTGTTTGTGTGTAGGCATCACTGTCTTTGTGTGTGCATCACTTTCGCTGTGTGTGCATTATTGTATCTAGCTACATTACTGTCTCTATATGTGCATTATTGTCTTTGTGTGTGCATTCCTGTTTTTGTATAGTCAGCATGGTATCTGTAAGTGCCTCACTGTTTCTGTGTATATATCATTGCATCTGTATGTGCAGCACTGTCTTTGTGTGTGCATCTATGTCTCTGTGTATATATCACTGTCTTTGTGTAGCCATGATTGTCTCTGTGTGTGCATGTCAGTCTCTCTGTGTGTATCTGGGCTTCTGTATGTACATTGTTATGTCTGTATGGCCATCACTGTCTCTGTATGTGTGAATCTGTCTCTGTGTATATGTTATTGCCTCTGTGTGGGCATGACTTTCTCTGTGTGGGCATCCCTGTCTCTGTGTAGGCATTATTGTCTCTGTCTGGACACTACTGTCTGTGTGTGTGCATCATTGTGTTTGTAAGTGCATCTTTATTTCTATGTGCACATTATTGTTTCTGTGAGTCCGTCACTGTGTTAGTGTATACATCTCTCTCTCTGTTTGTGCATCACTGTTTGTGTGTAGGCATAACTGTCTCTGTCTGTGCATCCCTGTCTCTGTCTGTGCATCTCTATCTCAGTGTGTGCATTTGTTTTGTATGTGCACCTGCCTCTGTAAGTGCATGTGTTTTTGTGTGTACATGTGTTTCTAAGTATCTGTGTCTGTATGTGTGCATGTCTCTTTCTCTGTGTGTACATATATGTGTGTATCTCTGTCTCTATATGTGCATCTCTGCTTCTGTATGTGTGTTTGTGTTTCTGGAAATGCATCTTTATATGTGTGTACATATTTCTTTTTCTATATGTAGTCTCTCTCTGTGTGCGCTTTCTGTCATTGTATGTATTTTTAATCTCTGTATGTGTTTTCTGTTACTGTGTGTACTTTTGCATTTATTTTTTGCCATTACTGGAAGTTATTAACGTTAGGCAAAACACTATGTGTTTGTAAAATACCCCTCACACACCAAATGCTCATTTGATGTCATGCTTCATCATTGGGGTCTTCCCGATCTTGCTACAGGACGGGGCGTGCTGCAACCTACGGAGACGTGGGAGCACTTTTTATGTGTAACACTATGGGGCCGATTCCGATTCGGGCCGGAAAACGTACCGACCGACTTGGAGCCGGAATTAATTCCGACCGACACGTACAGGTGCAGGCCGACCCGCAAAGTACGATGAGAAGCGTGCAAAACCCGACCGACTCGTACGGAACACAAGCCGAACGACCGAGCCGCGCGGAAAACAGCCATCCGGCCGGAAAACCACGCGAATCGAACCGACCGACACGCACCAGGAATGAACCCGAACGAAACGTACCCGCAAAGTCCGAGCCGCGCAGTACGATGCAACGCGTGGAAAACACGACCGAGTCGCACGGAGCCCAAGCCGTACGACCGACACGCATACAAAACTGCGAGCAGAAGCAACCCAATACACCGCGACCGATGCGTACGCAGCATAGAAAACAGCACAAACACAGCGTGAACGACTCGGAGAAGCTCGTACGAGACAACTGCAGGGTCCGACTCGGTCACAAGAACGTCTCCTACATGCACAAAAAGTACAAAGGGAAGAACACACAAAAAAAGACCAAACAAGCAATTACAAAGCCAATAAATACTGGGGGGACAGGGAACAAAGACACACCCACAACTCCACCCATATAAAGGACACAAATCCCTGCCATGATCCTTTGCAAATTCTAATGACCTGCCAGCACACAACAGACAGCAACCACACACCCACCCACAGCTCATCCATCACACAAGCCACACACCATCAGCACCTCAACAAATAGCACCCTCACATACACCCAGCTAAACACACACTCACACACCCTCACCTGCACACCAACACACACATCACTCACCATCACCACCCATCACCATGCCCCCAAAGAAGAATCATAAGTTCCTAGATAGTGAATTGGAAGTCCTGGTAGATGAGATACTCAGGGTAGAGCCACAGCTGTTTGGTACACTGGTCCAACAGACACCCATGTCGCAGAAAACCAAGATGTGGGAGAGGATTGTCGACAGGGTGAACGCACAATCACCATGTTTGCGCACAAAGGGAGACATCCAGAACAGGTGGTATGACGTGCGCAGGAGGGTCAGGGAGCTGTTGAAGAAGGACTACCTCTTGAGCCAACACACCGGCAGTGGCCCTCCTGCCAAACCAGTATACCTCAGGCCCTGGGAGGAGAAGGTGCGGGCCATCCTACCACCAGTGAGCGTATATGGACTAGAAAACATCCCAGAGCCTGGTGAGTACATAACAAATGTACACAATATTGTGCGACAATACACACACATCACTGTCAAGGGGAGAGTCAAACCATGCACCCTTAGCAAATACACACCAACCAGAACAGAATCATCCCAAATTGTGTATGTCAGTCAGATAAACACAACACATGCCATCTCATAGTGATATGTAACTGTGTCATCACATGTACAAACACAACTACAACTACAGCTAGGCAGTGGCAGTAATATAACTAACAAACACATCCAGACATGTAGGCACCACTACAACACCACCTCACAGTGAAGCCCACTGAAAGGAAGGAATCCTGTGTATGCTGGTCAAGTCAGTGTAGCCAATAGCATCATGGGAGTTGTAGTCACAGACATTGCCCACCCTCACAATGCGCACATCAACACCACCATGAACCATGCTCACATCACAGGGAGTGGAAAACAACTGACAAGATGGCTGACACTGGCTACTGCTGTGGGGAGCACAAGGTCCTGCTGGCAACTGTGCACCAACCAACAGCAGGACACCACGGACTGACATCCTGAAAGACAACTTGCACTCCCTGCAACGGAAGCACGTTCCATGGTGGAAAATCTGGCTGGGTGGGAAGGAGGACTGACAGCACTGACCATAGTTACCAGCAGCTCCACTCACACACCCCCCTAACACAAACTCCACACAACTCACCTGGGAGAATGCATTGCCTCACACTCTAATCAAATATCCCACAAAGAACCACAACCCTGGGTCATGCAGTGTGAAGCACAGGGACACACATGTGACTTGCAGCAAAACTAACCCCAGGATAACACTGTCAGCCATCTTGTCAGCACAGGCACACAACCCCACAGGGAAGCAGAATCAAAAGGAAGGAAGCATGTGCATGCTGGGAAGTGGGGTGGAGGCAATAGCATGATGGGAGTGGTAGTCACAGCCCAACATCCCCCACCCACATGGCCCAGCAAGCTCACACCCAAGCATGCACACCTCACAGGGAGTCAAAAGCCACTTCAAAGATGGCTGACACTGGTGCTCAGTTGTGGGGAGCACATGGCCCTGCTGGGAACTGGGCACCAACCAACAGCAGGACACTACTGTCAGCCATCTTGCCATTGCTCTCACACTCACACACAGTGAAGTCCACCCAAAAGCAAGTAAGTATGGGCATGCTGGGAAGTGGGGTGGAGGCAATAGCATGATGGGAGTGGTAGTCACAGATATTGGTCACCCCCACAACTGTCCCATCAACACCAACCTGAACCATGTGCACATCACAGGGAGTGGAAAAGAACTGACAAGATGGCTGACACTGGGTACTGCAGTGGGGAGCACAAGGCCCTGCTGGCAACTGTGCAGCAACCAACAGCAGGACACCACTGACTGACATCCTGAAAGACAACTTGCACTCCCTGCAATGGAAGCACGTTCCATGGTGGAATATCTGGCTGGGTGGGAAGGAGGGCCGGATGTCAACCAAATACAACCAATGCAGACCATGTACACACCCCAACATTCATATAGAAATGCCCAAAGTATGCAGGACAATGTGCTACACCAATATCAACCTCTGACTGTGACAACTTAGGACAATGCAATGTACAGGCCCGCATCCAGAGGTACAGTCACAACTGTCATGTGTGTCAACCATTCATGCCTGCAGAAACATAACATACATTGTGTGTGTCTCCCAAAAACAGGTGATGATGGGGACACAGCAGCAGACGCTGAGGAGTCCCTGTCCCAGGCTCAAGGGGAAACGGAGCTCACTGGTGTGGAACAGCCTCTGCCCTCCTCGGATGACGAAGACCTACCTGGCACCTCCGGAGCAAGTCATCATGCAGCACCAGCAGGACCACCAGCTGCACCCCCTGCACCCACCCCTCCAACGACTGTCAACACACATACCACCCCTGCTGACACGGACAGACCAAGGAGCACCACCACCACCAGCACAGGGACCCTGGACCAACGTGGGGCTATGGACACCAACACCACCAACAACCCCCAAGGGGGCCCAGGGTCACCTGTGCGTGCCACCTCAGGTACTGCACGTGTCGCCAGGGGTGGTGGGAGGGGTGGGAGACATAGGTCACTGATCGCAGAGGGGTCTGGACTGCATGATGAACCACAACTGGTACGCATAGCCGATGCGTACCAGTCCAGCACTGGAGAGCTCAGCCAGGTAGTGGGGCTCCTCAGGGACATTAAACAGCAGCAGGCTGCCCATCATGCCCGCTTGGACTTACACATGTCCCGCGTGGAGTCCAAGTGGGACACACTGCAAGAGATGACGGCGGTGCATAGGGACATATTACAATGCCTCCGCCTAGATGAGCAGCAACCAGTCAACACCTCCCTGTGTGCCCACAACATCTGGTGCTGAAACAACTGCAACTGCCACAGGGAGGGAGGATGACTCTGGCGGAGAGTCCCCTGCACCGCAGCAGCCTGCACTTGAGGGTCCCCCCAAAGAAGAGGGGTCGTCCGAGGAGGGGCAAGTGAGAGGCCGATGGCCATGTGCAACCCCCAGGAAGCCAAAACCTGTACTGGATAATCACCTTTGTGCGCAAACTGTTCACCCTGTTGACTGCAACACAACTCCCCCACATGACATGGGGAGTACAAGTTGGACCAATGTATCAGATGACTGTGGACTTTATTCTGGACATATCTGCTACCAGGACTTCCAATTCATCTAGGAACTTTGGATTGCAATCAAAATGTACAGCACCCACCATCCTGTGCACTATACACACACATGTATGACAATAAACACACTAATACACCATACCTGCCTCTGTTGTGATTCCAACGTGGTTCCTGTCATAGAGATGATGACCTGCGAAATTACACTGTGCATGCTAACTGCTACAGCAAGTACAACACAGGCATGTGAGTCATGGCAACGTGACACATATGAGGGAGACACACCACCAGGGCTACACAACATATACACACCTAGCCCATCTGACTCATCGCCTACACTGATGTTGCCAGGAAATACGGTGCAATGCACAGACACAACACCTATTCACAGTCTCTGTCAACTAGCCCACTGGTGCAGTAAGCAAATGTCAGTCAGATGTGTGACCACAGACAACGCACATCACAAAGTGAAGCACAGGTTTATTACACATTTGCAACATGTTGTAACCACTACAGATGCAAGGCAATCCCAGCGGGCACACAGTCAACAAGTGTAGAAGGAAGGAAGTCCATGGGTGTGGCGCACATCACCTGCAGGGACACGACAGATACCACCCTGGAAGTCGAATCACGGTGTCGGGGATCACAGTTGACCAAACCACTCTGAAAGTACCCTGTGAAGGACAGAAATGAAACACAGTCAAAAGCACTGAAGAACAGGACAGAACTGCAATACTCATGCCCAATACATGTCACAAGATACCCACCCAGAACCAAGTTAGCATGTCAACACTGTTGGGGAGTACAGACTACCTGTAAGGACACATCGCTACACGCATACAGTCATGAAGCACATGGACACACTCAAACAGCACCAGAGCACCACCAACACATATCATGCATACTCACATCACTGACATGACATCTCTGGATACTCACATTCAGCTGAAGAAGTTGGTGATGAGCTGTGTGCGGACATCACCATCATCATCATCATCATCATCACTGGCATCGTGGTCCAGGCCAGGATCCTCCACAGGTGGCGGATGTTGGTCATCGTCATCCAGGATGAGAGGCAACTCCTTCCGCACTGCCAGGTTGTGTAGCATGCAGCAGACAATGACAATCTTGCACACCTTTGCTGGGGCATATGGGAGGGCCCCTCCTGTCTTGTCCAGGCAGCGGAAGCGGCTCTTCAGGAGACCAAATGTCCGCTCAATCACTCTCCTGGTCCGACCATGTGCCTCATTGTAGCGCATCTGGGCTGGTGTCACAGGGTTCCTGAGGGGCGTCAGCAACCACGGCATGTTGGGGTATCTGGAGTCACCTACATACAGACAATTGCACATTAGCTGAGTTGGAAAAGAGGGTGGAACACTACATTGCAGAACACACACAATGGTACAAAGTCAGTACACACCAACAAGCCAGGCATGCTGGTTCCGCATCTGGGACATCATCCTCGGGATTCGACTACTCCTCATCACGTAGGCATCGTGTGCAGAACCGGGGAAACGGGCACAGACGTGTGAGATGCTCATATCTGCAAGACATACCACCAGTGCATTGACCGAGTGGTAGTGTTTGCGGTTCCTGTATGCCTGCTCTTGGGCCTGTGGTGGTACCAAAGCAACATGTGTCCCATCAATGGAGCCAATGACATGCGGCATCCTCCCCAGGGCATAGAAGGCACTCTTCACGTCAGTGAGTTGTTGGAGTCTAGGGAAATAGATGTACTGGTTCAGGTATATCAACATAGCCTCCAAAACATCGCGGAGCACACGGCTGAACATGGTCTGTGACATCCCACCAGCAGTCGCCACAGTGTGTTGAAAGGTACCGGTGGCAAAGAAGTGTAGGGCTGCCATCACCTTCACCTTGGGGGTCAGCGCTGTAGGGTATGTCCGGCCAGCTTGCAAATGTGGGGCCAACCGCACCGTCAATACCTCAATCAGCGGCCTGGTGAAGCGGTACCGTCGGATGCAGTCCCGTTCCACCATGGTTGCAAGGTCAAGGAATGGTCTATGGACAGCTGGTGCCCTGCAGTGCATAGGTGAAGAAAGAAAGATTGTCAGTCACCCCACATATGTGGCATTGACCATACTCAATATCACATGATACATCATTATGAGGCACAAGTACATGATGTGTGCAGTTCCGTAAGGACATGTATGGCACATACATGGCCAACATCTAACATCACAGTTCAACAAGTGGCATCAACAAGTCCCAGGTTGTGCCATGGGATATGATGAGGCCGTGTCACAGTTCCCATCTCCTGCTGCCACGTTCCAAACACACCCCACAGTGACATGTGAGGACAGATGTGCCCCAGGCATCACAGCTCTACGACAGGTAGATTCCCAGGGACCCTGTATTGCCACATGGACACTGGCATGACATGGTGTATCATGAATACACCACAGCAAAACAACCATGACCCCCACAGGTAGTGGTCCCTGTTGCCTCGGCAGGACAGACATGGACGTCTGTGACACACACACGCACAACATCAAAGTCCATGCACAAACAACGTGGATGTGGAGACTGTCTCCCATTGTGCACATGGAATCAGAGACATTGTAAACACAACATGCACACAGACTGTGGAGGACCATCACTATTGTGGCAATGGGTCACCCTGGGACGTACATACCGTCCCACATGGGACTCAGGGGGTATGTGACATGACAAACACATACACCACCGTGAAATGTGACCATGCCACATGCTCAGGAATGAACAGTTGCACATCACAGTGGTCATGTACACGAAACACCAAGGATTCTGTCCCCATGAACACGTGCACAGCCTGGGAGTGGCTGCCCCGAAGTGACACCCACAGAACAACATGTTCACCCCCATACACGGAATAGGTAATGCAGCCTTACATGCCTTAGGATACAGTGTGGACAGGCTGTGGTGTTGTAGGTGTGCCCCTCACTCCCTGGGAAGTATATGTGGCTGGCATATGTTCACCTGTGACAGGCATGGTGACATATGCCAGCGACTTGTACATGGACGCGTTGGACAGCAATGGACCGATCGGTGCGCACACATTGGCCATTGCATTCAATGTGAGCGGGTACGCGTTGTATTCGCAATACGCGTTGGACAGCAATGGACTGATCGGTGCGCACACATTGGCCATTGCATTCAATGTGAGCGGGTACGCGTTGTATCCGCAGTACGCGTTGAACAGCAATGGACCGATCGGTGTGCCCGGCCGGCCCATTGCATTCAATGTGGCGAGTGCAGCGTTGTATCCGCAATACGCGTTGAACAGCAATGGACCGATCGGTGTGCCCGGCGGCCCATTGCATTCAATGTGAGCAGGTGCAGCGTTGTATCCGCAATGCGTGTTGAACAGCAGTGGACTGATCGGTGTGCCCGGCCGGCCCATTGCATTCAATGTGGCCGGATGCAGCGTTGTATCCAGTGCGCATTGAACAGCAATGGACCGATCGGTGTGCCCGGCCGGCCCATTGCATTCAATGTGAGCCGGTACGCGTTGTATCCAGGTGCGCGTTGAACAGCAATGGACCGATCGGTGTCCCGGCCGGCCCATTGCATTCAATGTGATCGAGTGCGCGTTGTATCCGCAATACGCGTTGAACAGCAATGGACCGATCGGTGTGCCCGGCCGGCCCATTGCATTCAATGTGAGCGGGTGCAGCGTTGTATCCGAGTACGCGTTGAACAGCAATGGACCGATCGGTGTGCCCGGCCGGCCCATTGCATTCAATGTGAGCGGGTACGCGTTGTATCCAGGTACGCGTTGAACAGCAATGGACCGATCGGTGTGCCCGGCCGGCCCATTGCATTCAATGTGAGCGAGTACGCGTTGTATCCGCAATACGCGTTGAACAGCAATGGACCGATCGGTGTGCCCGGCCGGCCCATTGCATTCAATGTGAGCGGGTACGCGTTGTATCCGAATACGCGTTGAACAGCAATGGACCGATCGGTGTGCCCGGCCGGCCCATTGCATTCAATGTGGCGGGTACGCATTGTATCCGAAATACGCGTTGAACAGCAATGGACCGATCGGTGCGCACCCATTGGCTATGGCCTGGCCTGGCAACGGACGCGTTTTCAAATCTTGAACGAGTCTGATGCTGGAAATTCAGTTGGTCACCCACAACAATGTTGCAAATTCATGGGTGTCATGAAGTTGAACTTTTGAAGGATGCTGTGGGCGTGTGTAAGTGGTGCAATTCCATGTATTGGCCAGATTCAGAAGATGCTAAAGACTTGGACCTATCACTTTGGACACATGGGATAGTATCTGCCTCTGCAGCACACATATAATGCTGGCTGTTCCCCTGAGAGCTCACTTGCCTGCACTACATACTCCAGGACGACATCTGCCACCACCACTGCTGCTGTATCTGCACCCTCTGGACCCTGCAATGGCACGTACTGTGGAGAGAGCCCCAGCCTTCAGCACTGAGGAGAACCAGGCCCTGCTGGACAGCCTCCTTCCACAGTACAGCAAGCTGTATGGGAAAGCAGGGGAGCAGGTGAGTGTGCTGTCCACTGCCTTACTAAATGTGCATGTTGTCTGACTAGCAAGGCTAACAGTCTGCACGCCACTGGCTAGCAGGCTCACTGAGTAGTTGTCACCCGCCATAGTGTGTAGTTACATGCACTTCACAGGTATAGTGCAGTGACAGTGCATTTAAACAAGGTTTTACTTCCCAGGCAATGATACCATGTAGTAACTGCTGGCATACTGACCATAGCCATCTTTGCACTGCCTGTGTACATCATGTGCCCCTGTGATTGAGACATGTATATCCAACTGTGTAATGCACGGATATGTTGCATGTGTAGTAATGGCATTCTCACTTTGTCATCCTCACAGGTTGATGCCCACCAGAAGCAGAAGATATGGCTGACCATCGTCCGGGCAGTGAGATCCGTGGGGGACTACAAGCGCCGGATCCGCAACTGCCAGAAGAGGTGGCAGGACCTTCGGGGCTGGACCCGGAGGATCGCACGGGTCCAGCTGAAGCTGTCGCCTCCTTGCAGGTGGGGCGGGCACCGGACCCTGACCCCCCACATGCTCAGGATCCTGGCGGTGGTCTTCCCTGATCTGGATGGGCAGCTGAAGGCTAGAGAGCAGCAAGGAGGGGGTGAGTCCATGACTGCATTGTGAACTTTGTCTGCCATGCTATGTGCCCTCCTCTGGCCTGGTTGAACTTCCACAGTACATCAGTCATGTGGTCCAGGACCCATGTCCCTCGATTGTGCACTGCCCACTCCTCATCTGATACCCAGGTGTGGCCCTTGCAGTCAGGGAATTGTGTCACTTGGGTACTGTGTCCTTGCAGTTTGCTTGACTCAAGGTGGGGGACAGCATCTGTTCCCCTAACTCTGTGTTGGGCATCATGGGTGGGTCCTTTGCTTACACAATGCCTGTGTTCTGCCATGTAATCTGCGTGTTACTTTGATATGTGGTCCAATTGCTAAGCTGATCCACCACATGTGCCTGGGGTATCTGGCACACACCCATGCTGCGGGTGGGAACAATGCTTGGGCCCCAGGAGTGTGTATATTATGTGTGTCACACATACTTAGCCAGCTGCCTATTGTCCAGGGCTCATCCCTCATTCATGTGGGGCAGGACAGTCATGCCTACTCCAGGCCATACAATACACTCTGTACTCCCACTCCCGTGTATCAGCTGACACATTGTGCTCAGTGATATGTCCCCTCAGGTGTCTGCCTCTGTGTCAGTATGCTGTGGCTTCGTTGTCATGACTGCTGGGGTGTCTCTCGGTTGGGGCTCAGCATGCCACCGGAGATGTGACCATAGGAGACGATACTTGGGTGACACATAGGTGTTTGATCACCTGACCGTGCAGACTGGGGTATGCGAATGTGAAGTTCAGGCAGCTGTTTCCCATTCACAGCAGATTGTGAGGTGCTCAGGTTCAGAGGGTTGTGTTACAGGTCTCCCATATGTCCAATCGGTATGACGTGGACAGATAAGGGTTCAGATGATGTGGTGTGTGGGGGATGTACATGTGCACTTGTTCAGCTCCAGGACTTGCATTCCCCATGACCTACTATTGTGACACAGTGCAGACTGTTGTTGTCTGGCTGCCCTGCCCATGTGACTGGAGACAGTGATGTATGACTTAGCAGGCATGCCTGTGCCATGGCATGTAACTTACTATGAGTGATCCTGCAGGGGAGTGACATGTGCTACATGCACACCATTGTGGCAATGGCTATCAGGACATGGGTGCATCATGGTGTCTGTCGCTGGTATGCATCACATGCATTTCATATTTGACTCTGGGCATCCCTTTCATCCGGACACCTGTACTGACTCAGTGGCAAGAGTTGTGATGTGTGCATGTTCACATGCTTCACCGTGTTTTCTGCACTGTCCAACTACTGTGTAGGTGGTGCATGTGTCCACACTGGGGTCTTGCCATCCAACAGACACCAGACAGATGGGTGCAAGGCCAGGAGGGATGTGAGTGCCATGGTTGACCATCAGACTGACAATTGGCTACTCCTATTCTGTTTGGGCACTTTTGGCAATGTTCAACTAAGGATGCAAGGGCTTGCTCTGTAATGTGCTGTACTTACTGTGGTGTGTGCGTTCGGTGCAGGTGACTGATGTCTGTCTGTTTCCCTATTGTTTGCAGATACATCCACAGCCACAGGAGGGGACAGCTCCACGGACCAAGAGGAGCCGCAGAGCCATACTGGGTCAGCAGCCGAGGAGTAGTCGGAGGGACCCAGTGGCACGGAGGGCGAGGGAGCCACACCGAGGAGTCCTCAGCAGCATCCACCTCAGCTGAGGACCACAGCAGCTCGGAGGATGACTCCCTTGTGGATGCGGGTGTCAGCAGCCACCACACCCCAGCTAGTGTTGCTGTCCCCGCCACCACCACCACCACCACCACCACCGCCCTCCCATCGGCTCCCATTCCCGAGGTCCGTGGAGGCTCCCATGTTCGGGAGCGTGTCTCCTTCGGCCCAGGCACCGCACCCCCTGCCCCTGTGTCCCCTGCTGCCCTGAGTGAGGAGTCTGTGTACCTCCTTCGCCAGCTCCATGTAGGGCAGACAGCGATGCTGAGTGTCCTCCATGCACACACCACTCTGTTGACTCAGCTGGTGTCGTTCATGGAAGGCATCTCATCGGGCATGTCTGCCCTACAGAGGGGCAATAGGTCCATGGACTCCTCCCTGACGGCAGCAGTGTCCCTCCTCCAACAGTCCCTCACCCCTCCTGCCTCTGCCCCATCCACACTCCCCAGCACCTTAGCTGTCCCAAGCACACACACACCGGCACAGGCACACACCAGCACAGACACGAGCAGCACACAGACACACACACCACAAACAAGACGCACACGCACGCACAGTCAGGGGACTGAAACCACACTCACAGGGGATGGGGCCCAGGCACACACGCATCCACGAGCACTGCGCAGTCCTCAGTTGCCTCTCCCTCCAAAGCCCCCTCCCTTGCCTCCCTTGCCTCACCTGCAACCCCAAAGACACAGCGGCTCTTCCTCAGTGACCTCGGCCTCTTCCCCTCCGATCCAGCTGATCCAGCATTCAGGGGGAAGAGAAAGCCCACCCACATGGAGCAGAGTGCCCCTCGCCCCCGGACACCCTCCCCCAGGAGCAGACCGACTGACGCCCCCATCCGCAAGTCCCCCCGGACCCGGAAGAGCAAGACCCCTCCGCCGCCCTGCAGCTCAGGCACCAAGTCTCCTTCCTCCATCCCTCAGGCCCCCACTCCACAGGTGCCACCACCACACCCTGCCCCAGGTTCCCCCACCCACAGATACACCATCCCCAAAAAGATCCGGCCTTCTCCCCCTGCCACTTGCTCTTCCGGCCCCACACCCCCGCTGCGCTTGTCTGTGCCACTGGTGTGGAGACGGTGTCCTCCCCCTCTGTCCTGCCCACCTTTCCTGATCCCCATTCTCCTCCCCTGGAGGTAAGCACTGCAGTGGAGTCCACTACCACCCTGTCTGACTTGGGCACTGCAGTGGGGGACCTGTCCACTCCATCTGCACGGTCCACTGCAGTCGTGCCGGCACCCACAACATCAGTGTCATGCCCCCCAGTTGTGCCGGCACACACCATGTCAGATACCTCCACTGCAGTTGTCAGTGGCTCTTCAGCACCCACCACCCCTTCCCTGCCTCCTTCTGGTGAGCCCTGATCCTGTCCCTGCGGTGCCTCCGAGGGGATTGTCCCTGATTTTTATCAGTGCAGACATGCGTAGGGTGACATCTGCCACTGTCACCCTGTTTTGACTTTCAGGATAAACTGGCCATTGGCCTTTGTTTCTTTTTTACTGGACTTCAACTTTTGAACCCACATATGCTGAATAAAGCGACTTTCTGTTCTCTAGTGCTTTTGCTTCTGATGTACATGATGTTGATGATGCTAACCATGCCCTTGCTGCAGTGATGGTGATATTTGGTCTCATGAAAATGAAGTGTTACTGTTCAGGAACCCATGTGGTCCAGGGGGAATGTGTCCTATCCTGTGGTGTATCCATGTCATCCTTAGCAGCATCTGAGGGTGTCATGTTTTCAATATTTGGCAATGGGATTTCCTACTTACATTAGCAATGTCACATCTGTGGCTTCCACCCCTGCACATCTGTTGTGCTTGCCATTGTTCAATTATTCTACTTCCCTGACCGTGTGGCCATCTCCACTGGACATGCAGGTTTGGGCATCAATGGGGAAGGACTCATCTGTGTTGTCAGTGCAACTTGCTATATGTGTGTTGGATCTGTGCTGATGATTTCGTTGACACTCCCATGACCAGGCTGATGTGACGGGAGCCTTCATTTGGTGCAAATTGTTGACTGTGTGACCAAGTGTTCTGCTGACATGATGGAGCCCTACTGTGGCAACATATGGCACAGCTTTCCTCACACAGGAGTGGAGTCCCCTCATGGCAGTGTGTACTCCTGTGACATCACCTGCGCCCAAGGTGTGTGTTGTATGAGCATGTCTGTGTGTTCACTTCCATTTTGCTGTGCATGCTGGGATCCCTAGTGGTGTTCCTGTTTGTGATGCTTGCTGAGTTGACCTATGTTCCCCCAAAGTCTTCTCCCTGGGTTCTCTGTGATGTGGGTGCATGGCACATTACTGGTCATCAGGGTGTCACCCATAGGTGTGTTGGCTGTGAGGGCTGAGTTTGTGGGCAGACGCAGATGGGTCACAGTCAGGATTCCCCTTGGCACTTGTTGTTTACACCTGTCATGTGATTTCCAGTTTGTGTTAGCTTTCAGTGATTGTGACACGTTGTGTGAGTGACTGCTGGCACTCCTCAGAGTCAGGGCTGCAATGTTGGTAGTTGTCTATGTGTGTTCTTTGTGGGTGACCTTGGCTTCTTCATTGGTGTGGGACTGTGGCTGGGATCCCATTGGTTGGTGTGGTATTGCCGTCATGTCCATGTACAGCGTAGTGTGCAGTGTGTCAGACATACAAGAGTCTTGTTGAGTGGCCATGTGTGATGTGTTTCTGCACCTTGGTTCCCACCTCCACCCATGGGATTGTCATGGGTGCATGTGCAATGTCACCAGTGCATGTGAGCTTCACTACTGCACATTGTTGGAGGTCAAGGTGTGTGGTGTTGAGTGTGTGCAGATGAGAGTTGTTGCACGGCTAGACCCCTGCCTCCATGTTGGCCTTGGCTTACTGGCCGTGCTGATTGATTTGTGCTTGTGTAGGTGTGATGGTAGTTTGTTGCTCAGGACACATGACTGTGGTTCACAGTGTGAACGACATCTAGCTTTGTCATCACAGTGGGATTGTAATGCAGCCCAGGGTCACCACATTGTGGGGACCCTGGGGGTAGTGCTGTGGTGTCTCTGTGTCTTGCTGTGTCAGTTGCTGTTCCTACATGCTTGTGTGCCATATGTGATTTGTGCTCCCTCTCATCTAACAATGCCTGATTGCCCACATAGGGGATTTGGATCCATGAGTTACCTTTGTGTGGCACTGTATGCACATCTGTGTAATTGGTATTCAGGCCTCATCATGTGTTGTGTGGTTGCCTGGGGACACTGGCACCCCCCCTCACCTGTTGTGTTTGATGTGCAGTGTGGGTCTGCCTGTTTGTGTTTGTGCATCTGCACCACTGCATTGGCATGTCTTAAGTGTGCCATTGGCTGTATGTTGTTTGGTGGGTTTCCCCTGCTGTCCCTGGGACTCCTAGGTCATCAGTCAGCACAATGATCATTGTTTGTGTGTCCCATTGCTGCCATGGTATGGTATCTGTTCACCTCACATCTACAGTCTCCACAGGGTATCTGCATTTGTGTGCCCATTGGTGCAAATATGTGGGTCTGCATTGTTATGGTCACTTCTGTCATTGTGTCATTGATGAATGTTGACAGTGTCAGCCCCCATGGGTGATGTTTGTCTGCACATGGCCAAAGGTATGTCTTATTTGCACTGCAGTGTTTGCCTCCCCCAATCTATGTTGCTATGGGACACAAGCACTACTTTGCCACTGATGTGTTTGTTGTTCTGTGACCAGGAATCATCCATGCAGTTTGGCAGTTGCAGCTTTTTCAATGTCAACACTTACATTTTGGTCACTGTGATGATGGGGGTTTGAACCCCATTGCCACAATGTTCAAGATGTGCTTCAGCTATGGGCCCCACACTTACATTTTGGTCACTGTGATGATGGGGGTTTGAACCCCATTGCCACAATGTTCAAGATGTGCTTCAGCTATGGGCCCCACACTTACCTTTTGGTCACTGTGATGATGGGGGTTTGTACCCCATTGCCACAATGTTCAAGATGTGCTTCAGCTATGGGCCCCACACTTACATTTGGGTCACTGTGATGATGGGGGTTTGAACCCCATTGCCACAATGTTCAAGATGTGCTTCAGCTATGGGCCCCACACTTACCTTTTGGTCACTGTGATGATGGGGGTTTGTACCCCATTGCCACAATGTTAAAGATGTGCTTCAGCTATGGGCCCCACATTTACATTTTGGTCACTGCGATGATGGGGGTTGGACCCCATTGCCACAGTGGTCTTGGTCTGCTTGCATTGTGGGGGCCACACACATTTATGTGTGGCACATGTGATAGGGGGTCACATTGTATGTTCAAAGTCATGTTCAGTGTTGTAGCCATTTGACACAGTCTACACACGCATGTCATGGTGTTGGGGGGGATGTCTTTATGTTGCATTGTTTATGTTGGTGTGTGCTTGTTGTGTCATGTATTAGCCATCCTGTGAGTGGGGGTGGTAGTAGTTGTAGGCATCTGGCACCCCTGGGTAGAGGTGGTAGTAGTGACAGGCATCCAGCCCCCCATGGGTAGAGGTGGTAGTAGTGGTAGGCATCTGGCACCCCTGGGTAGAGGTGGGAGTAGTGACAGGCATCTGGCACCCCCTGGGTAGAGGTGGTAGTAGTGACAGGCATCCAGCCCCACATGGGTAGAGGTGGTAGTAGTGACAGGCATCCAGCACCCCATGGGTAGAGGTGGTAGTAGTGGTAGGCATCTGGCCCCCCATGGGTAGGGGTGGTAGTAGTGGTAGGCATCTGGCACCCCCTGGGTAGGGGTGGTAGTAGTGGTAGGCATCTGGCACACCCTGGGTAGAGGTGGTAGTAGTGGTAGGCATCTGGCACCCCCTGGGGAGGGGTGGTAGTAGTGGTAGGCATCTGGCACCCCCTGGGTAGGGGTGGTAGTAGTGGTAGGCATCTGGCACACCCTGGGTAGAGGTGGTAGTAGTGGTAGGCATCTGGCACCCACTGGGGAGGGGTGGGAGTAGTGGTAGGCATCTGGCACCCCCTGGGTAGAGGTGGGAGTAGTGACAGGCATCTGGCAGCCCCTGGGTAGAGGTGGTAGTAGTGACAGGCATCCAGCCCTCCATGGGTAGAGGTGGTAGTAGTGACAGGCATCCAGCCCCCCATGGGTAGGGGTGGTTGTGGTGACAGGCATCTGGCACCCCATGGGTAGAGGTGGTAGTAGTGACAGGCATCCAGCCCCACATGGGTAGAGGTGGTAGTAGTGACAGGCATCCAGCCCCCCATGGGTAGAGGTGGTAGTAGTGACAGGCATCCAGCCCCCCATGGGTAGAGGTGGTAGTAGTGGTAGGTATCTGGTACCCCCTGGGTAGAGGTGGTAGTAGTGGTAGGCATCTGCCACCCCCTGGGTAGAGGTGGGAGTAGTGACAGGCATCTGGCACCCCCTGAGTAGGGGTGGTAGTAGTGACAGGCATCCAGCACCCCATGGGTAGAGGTGGTAGTAGTGGTAGGCATCTGGCCCCCCATGGGTAGGGGTGGTAGTAGTGGTAGGCATCTGGCACCCCCTGGGTAGGGGTGGTAGTAGTGGTAGGCATCTGGCACACCCTGGGTAGAGGTGGTAGTAGTGGTAGGCATCTGGCACACCCTGGGTAGAGGTGGTAGTAGTGGTAGGCATCTGGCACCCCCTGGGTAGAGGTGGTAGTAGTGGTAGGCATCTGGCACCCCCTGGGTAGAGGTGGGAGTAGTGGTAGGCATCTGGCACCCCCTGGGTAGAGGTGGGAGTAGTGACAGGCATCTGGCACCCCTGGGTAGAGGTGGTAGTAGTGACAGGCATCCAGCCCCCATGGGTAGAGGTGGTAGTAGTGACAGGCATCCAGCCCCCATGGGTAGGGGTGGTTGTGGTGACAGGCATCCAGCCCCCATGGGTAGAGGTGGTAGTAGTGACAGGCATCCAGCCCCCCATGGGTAGAGGTGGTAGTAGTGGTAGGCATCTGGCACCCCCTGGGTAGAGGTGGTAGTAGTGGTAGGCATCTGCCACCCCCTGGGTAGAGGTGGGAGTAGTGACAGGCATCTGGCACCCTCTGAGTAGGGGTGGTAGTAGTGACAGGCATCCAGCACCCCATGGGTAGAGGTGGTAGTAGTGGTAGGCATCTGGCCCCCATGGGTAGGGGTGGTAGTAGTGGTAGGCATCTGGCCCCCCATGGGTAGGGGTGGTAGTAGTGGTAGGCATCTGGTACCCCTGGGTAAGGGTGGTAGTAGTGGTAGGCATCTGGCACCCCCTGGGTAGGGGTGGTAGTAGTGGTAGGCATCTGGCACCCCCTGGGGAGGGTGGTAGTAGTGGTAGGCATCTGGCACCCCTGGGTAAGGGTGGTAGTAGTGGTAGGCATCTGGCACCCCCTGGGTAAGGGTGGTAGTAGTGGTAGGCATCTGGCACCCCCTGGGTAAGGGTGGTAGTAGTGGTAGGCATCTGGCACACCCTGGGTAGGGGTGGTAGTAGTGGTAGGCATCTGGCACACCCTGGGTAGAAGTGGTAGTAGTGGTAGGCATCTGGCACCCCCTGGGGAGGGGTGGTAGTAGTGGTAGGCATCTGGCACACCCTGGGTAGAGGTGGTAGTAGTGGTAGGCATCTGGTACCCCCTGGGTGGAGGTGGGAGTAGTGACGGGCATCTGGCACCCCCTGAGTAGGGGTGGTAGTGGTGGTGGGCATCCAGGCCCCTATGTGTATATGTGGTATTGGTGATGGCCATCCCACCCCTATGGTGCTGCTGTTGCTGGTGTAAGTAATTTCTGCATCCCTCTGTGTGTGTGTGATATGTCGGGTAGGTGTAGTTTGTTTTTGTGCTTGGTGTCTGACTTACCTTCTGCGCCGTACGCGTCCGTGCCTGTTCCGGTAGTAGATGTAGAATATTGGTAGGATCGGCACGATGGGATTCATAGTTGGTTCGTCTCGTTCGTCTTTCTCTTTGCTTCGCCTCGTCCTCGTCGCTGGCGTGTTCGTCTCGTAGCCGTGGATCGTGTTGTGGCGCGAATCGGAGCTTATGTGCGCCTCTCCCGGATGCTTTGACGTGCCGTGCGTAGCGACGGGTTCGGCGCGTACGGAAAGCGCATCGTACTTGTCCGGCCGGACGGGGCTGCATTTTGGCTTCCGTGCGACTCGATTCTGCGTTTACAGATCCGGCTCGGTCGGAGAACAGGACCTGTATTGGGTGAGTACGACTGGGTCGGAATCTATGCAGTTGTGCGCATCGTACTTGCTCGTTCGGAAGAATGTGCGAATCGGTCGGGAAACAGGCATTCGCCTGGCTTTTTTCCCGGCCGAATAGTGTTGGGTGCGCCTCAGACCGAGATCGGAATCGACCCCTATGTGTTTTGCAGTCTTTGTGTGTACGTCTCTATATGTACATCATTGTGTCTGTGTCTACATTATTGCCTCTATATGTCCATCAAATTCTGTATATGAACATTTATAGGGCGTCAATGTCTCTGTATGCGTATCTCTTTCTCTGACTATATGTTATTGGCTCTGTATATGCATTCTTCTCTCTGTGTGGATATCACTGTCTCTGTGTAGGCATGACTGTCTATGTCTGGGCATGACTGTCTCTAGGTGTGTATCTCTCTTTCTGTATATATGTGATTGGCTATGTGTAGGCAAGACTGTCTCTGTGTGTGCATCATTGTATCTCTATATGCGTCTCTAGCTGTGCATTACTGTTAGTGTGTAAGTATCACTGTCTTTCTATGCATCTCTGTCTATATATGTGCATCTCTGTCTCTTAATATATGTCATTGTCTATGTGTAGGCAACATAATCTGTATATATGTGATTGTCTATGTGTAGGCAAGACTGCCGCTGTCTGTGCATCACTGTATCTGTATATGCGTCTCTGAATGTGCATTACTGTATGTGTAGCCATTACTGTCTTTGTATATGCATCTCTGTCTATATATGTGCATCTCTCTCTCTTAATATATGTCATTGTCTATCTGTGGACAAGCTAATCTCTGTATGTGCATTACTGTCTTAATAAGTGCATCTTAATCTACATGTGTGCATTATTGTCTTAGTGTGTGCATTATTGTCTCTGTGTGTGCATCTTTATATCTGACTATATGTCATTTTCTCTGTGTGGTCATGATTGTCTCTATCTGTACATCACTGTCTTTGTAACTGCATCTTTATTTACGTGTATGCATTCTTGTTTCTGTATATGCATCATTATCTCTCTATGTGCATCTTTCTCTCTCTACATATGTTACTCTCTCTGTATAGGCCTCATTGTCTCTATCTGTGCATTACTGTCTTTAGAAGTGCATCTTTATCTATGTGTATGCATTATTGTCTTTTTCGGTGCATTACTGTCTTTTCTATCCATTGTTGTGGTAGTGTATGTGTCTTTGTCTCTATGTTTATGACTCTATCTTTGTGTGTGCATCTTTGTTTCTATGTGTGCATTATTGTCTTTGTATGTACGTCTCTATATGTACATCACTGTGTCTGTGTGTACATTATTGCCTCTATATGTGCATTAATTTTTCTATCTGTGCATCTCTAGGGTGTCACTGTCTCTGTAGCTACGGCTTTGTGTCTGTGTGTACATTTATCGTGCATGTTCGCCTATGTATGTGCATCTCTGTTTCTATATGTGCATCACTTATTTATGTGTTCCTTTTTCTATGTACATCATTGTGTATGTGTGGTTATTATTGCCTTTATATATGGATTACTGCCTGTGTGTGTGCATCTTAAGTGCATCGCTGTGTCTGTATGTGCATCTTTGTATCTATGTGTACATTTATCATATATGTCTGTCTCTTTATGTACATCATTGTCTATGAGTGTGCATCACTTTACTTGTGTGTACATCTCTAGTGTGTTTCTCTCACTGTATATTCATCACTATATCTGTGTAAACGTCTGTACCTCTGTCTGTGTTTGCGCGTCTTTGTGTCTGTACTCCTGTTTTATGTGTGCAACATTGTTTCTGGGTATGCATCATTGCTTCTGTATGCATGTATCTGTTTGTGTGTCTACGCCTTTGTCTCTGTATGTGCTTAACTGTGTTTGTGCGTCCATCTCTTTTTGTGTGTGAGCCTCTATGTCTGTATGTGCATCATTAACACTGTAAGTGCAACTTTGTGTGTACGTCACTATCTATTACATAAACACATCAGTAGTACTTGCATAACAACAAACTTTCATCACTATATTTCTCTTACTTACGTTACATGCTCTACATCTTTAATTCGATATACATGTTTTTACATTTGTTCAAACATAAAGTACAAAAGCTTCTAGTTCAGCGCTTACACAATATTTAATTTGCAATCTATTACATCGTTTTTGCAAGCCTTACTCTATATTTGCTAAATAAGAAACAAAAAAACAAAAAATAGGTGTATTTACACAACATCTATCTACATAGCTAAATGCTATTACTATTATAATATTGAATACAGAAACAACTACACTAAAGTGCACAGCACTAAACATTACTAACAAGCTAAAATGAAACCAAAATCAACGCTATTCATGCCTTGCTGGGAAAACATTCCCCTCTTGCCTATTCTTGCTCACCTTCTTTGACCTTATCTGTGTTTTTTTTTCAATACTCTTATTGGACCTTGCTATTGGTTACCTCCCTTTACTGCGTTTTTATTGCCTTTCCCCTTATTTAACCTCGCCAAAAACATCTGCTGCAAAGGCTTCCTTTGTTGCTGTTACTACAGACGATACATCCTTCACGCCTGTGAATCCCAGACTAACAATTGCTGTAAGATAATTTTCACTTTCAAAGTTTAATTGTAAATAACTATTAGATATTTTACTTGCCTTTAGCTTATATTTCAATTTACTAAACAACGAGTTTTAAAACATTTTTTACGTCTTCCGCCATGTAAACAAAAAAAGTAGCTTACAAATAAATCAATGTTGATAGCTTTGCTAACATTGCTTTTCTCTTCAAATTTTTAACACTGTTTCTTTTTTAAAATCTACAGGAAAAAAGCTTCCAGCACACAACATTATTGTGCCGGACTTAATAACATTTGCAAGCACCATACTATTAACAAGATCACAGCTCTAGTAAGTACATTACAGATCAAATGTATTTTACCTACGTAAATATTGCTTTTGCTAAAGGAACGGACATTTAAAGTTAATTATTCTGATGCTATACACAGCAGAGATTTTTAAAATATGTTGTACTTTTATTACTCCTTAAATGTAAATTATGTTTCCGTTTAAAGGAAGTAACATAATATGTAAACTTAAACACCTTGTTACAGCAACAACAAAAAAGTTATAAACTATGCATCTGAATACCTTTACTGTTCTATTACAGGGCAAGAACATGCTTTTCTTATGTACTATTAATTTTAGGTGCCTCTGTACTAGTTAATCACAAGTGCATTAAAGTTTACTATGCAGTGTAATGCTTACATTAGCATGTAATGCACACAGACAACTAGTGCTCAATCAAACGCTAGAGTAGTTACTTTATTATTAGTTGTATAGTTTTAAGATCTTGCCTTTTTAAGCAGACGCCCATTTTGTTAACCTTATTCTAGGCTGCATTACGTGTGTTTTATTTTGTTCCCTTGATTGCTCTAAAATCTATTCTTATACTCAACAGTAGTCTTTGCTATAATTGCTTTAAAATAGTTAATTATACGGGTTAAAAGTGAGGTAGAAAAAAGTAGCAATTTATATTATGCAGCTTAACACAAAATACATATACAATGTATTTCAAATACAATAGCTTATTCTGCGTTAGCTGTATTGTAAATACAGCGTAGTTTGTGCACGAGGAAACGTCCCCATTTTGTCCTATGCTAATCTTCCTATCATCCTATAACGTATATCATTACAAATATTTGCGTAAATTTCGCACTTATTTGTGTCTATTTCGCACTTACATAATTCTGTCAGCATAGTCTAGTAATAACAACGAAACAATCTTAGTCAGCGAAATTAACTATTGCTACTATTTAGTCACTACTAGTTTTTTTTCGCGCCATACATACATTAATTATCTTTTTCCCTTTATACCACTATATACACTTTCCATTAAAGAACACACATTTACTCACACTTACATAATCCTCTCAACGCAGTCCAGTAATAACAACGAAAGAATCTTAGTCAGCAATATTAACTATTGCTATTATTTACTCACTATATAGCTTTGCCGTGTCTAAATATATCAAACAACATACAAATACATCAGTACCAGTGGGGGGTAGGAGTACGTGCCATGCGGTAACGTGAGCAGAGACATGGGCAGGATGCGGGGAGTAATCTATGTATTATGAAGAATTATAGGTGAGTAAACATTTGATAAGTAAAAAGAATTAAGTTGCGCACACTGCATCCCCAAATGCAATGCTGTCGCACAACGTAATTCCTTTTCTTTACTTATATGTTTACTTACTTGTGATACTCCGTAACCTATAGATTTTAGCACCCCACACTGCCCCTTCCTTTACCAACGTCCCGCCTAGCAGATACTCTTACCACTAAGCGCTACTATAATGCACCTTTCACAATGCTTAAATGTAGCGCTTCCACTTAGCAGTTACTTATTTCACCATAAAACTACGAGTACAAACCTATAATCCCTACTGCCACACATTAGAACGCACACACAAAGCAAGTATATTCTACAAACCCATTACGCATTTAAGTTTTTCTGCTAGTCCTAACATCCTCTCTGTAACTGTCCATTACAGTATAGGCTTCCTGCTCAATACTCCTTTCACTTTCAACAAATATTATCGCTTCCCTAAACTGGCTGTGTAGCTTACTTGCTGTTTTCCAAACATAGGGCTCTATAAAGCAACTTAGCAAACATTAGCTACACGCACATTTTTTTAGAATAAGCTACACTAATAGCAGCATCATACATAAAATACACACATCAACATGCACTAGACCTTATACAATACATATAAGTATAACTTACACACCACAGCCTCTTATTACATGCAATACTACTTTCATTGTTGATCTGCACAATAAGTGATAGACAACGTTCAGTAACACGTGAACACTAGATTTCAAATATTAAGCTACAAGTGCCTTACTAAATAACATAAAGTACAGAACACGGCATATACTCCCACTACTAACCACTATTGAAATACACCCTTCACAAGGCTTCAATGTAGCGCTTACACTTAGCAAATACTTATCTCACTTTCAAAGTTCTAAAACAAATCTACATCCCCTACTGCCACACATTGTCACGCAAACATAAAAGCGAGTATATTCTACAGACTTATTACGCTTTTAGGTTTTCCCGCTAATCCTAACATCCTATCTGCTAGTGTGCATTTTTGTGTTAATTTCAAGCTCAATACTCCTTCCAGTTTCAGCAATTTACGTCACTTCCTAAAGCCAGCTATGCGGCTTATTTACCGATTTTCCAAAACATACTACTCTATAAAACCTATTAGCAAACAACAGGTACACGCACCTTCTATGTGTAATATGCTTCACTAATAATAGCATCTAACAGAAAATACACAAATCACCCTGTAATATACCCCATACAATACATATAAGTATTACATACACACCTGATCCTCTCATTAAATGCAATAGTATTTAAATTGTTGCTCTACACGATAAGTGATAGACTACGTTCCTAACACCTTTCCAATAGATTTGAAAAAATACGCTGCAAGTGCCTTGCTTAAAGGCACCAAGTACAAAACACGAACTAAAGTATAACAAATAAAAAGCAATGCAGTGTTTGACGCAAAATACACAAAGTAACATGCATGAAGATTAATATATTATACATGAATATTGTTCGCGACAATTTAGCTATTTTTACTTAGCAATTTCGATGCTTTTTTAAAATTATTTACTTGCCCCATCCACCCAGATATTTTGCAGTAACAAACACATTAGGCCTACGCTACACATTCATACTTGATGCACACGTACACAGTATAGTATTTCGCCTTACTAACTACAAAAACTCAGTAATGCACACATAAAGGCACAAAGTACATAGGGTTGCCGTGTTCAAACATCCCAAACAACATCCAAAATACCCGTTTCACAACACAAAAAATATCGCGCTCGTACTTAACAGCTAATTATCTCTGCATCCTTTGCTGCTACACATTATAATACAAACACACAGCAAGTATATTCTACAAACCTTTCACGCTTTTCTTTTGCCTCGCTAGTCCTAACATCTTCTCTGGTAACGTCCATTGTAGTATCGACTTCCGGCTCAATACTCCTTCCTGTTTCAACTATTTAGGCCACTCCCCCAAACAGGCTGTGTCGCTTACTTCCTGTTTTTCCAACACACACTACTCCATAAGACCTCCTAGTAAACATTAGCTAAGCTAACGCTTATACAGAAACCTCCACTTAAACTAGTCTACCTTTACACTTACACACTCTAATACTTACAGTTCTTTAAACAATCCTTACATTTCTTCTTATACTAAATAACTACACGCTATTAAAGCTTTCGTACCGTGCAAATAAACAATACATTACACCTTTCCCTACTAAAAGAACACATGTTAATTGTACAACACACGTTAATCGTACAACCTTGCCTAAAATACACTACAGCAAACATACACCATACTCCACGCAATACAGTAGCGGTCGCTGATAAGAGTAGCTGCTGCGCAGTGAAGTAGGGAAAAACAGGGGCAGGATGGAAGGTAGTAATCTATAAATTAGGAAGGATTACAGGCAAGTACACATATAAATACATAGAAGGAATTACCTTGCACACACTGCGACGCCAAATACCATGCAGTGTGCACAACGATATTCATTTTATTTATATATATGTTTACTTACCTACAAGTCGCCATAATCTATACATTACTACCCCCTACCCTGCCCTTTCTCCTTCCCAACGTTACTGCCCAGCAGCTACTCCCACCACCAATTGCTATTCGCTGCTCTCACAACCCACCGTTATTGTTTACACACATTAACCCTTAATTACATGCAATAGTATTTAAGTTGTTGCTTTACACAAAAGTGATAGAGTACGTTCGCTACACTTTTATACTAGATTTAAAACAAATACGCGCAGCTACATGTATAAAAAGGCGCAAAGTACAGTACAATACTAAAGTATAGCCCATTAAAAGCATTGCAGCGCTTACCATACAAAACGAAAATACCACGCATAAAGGAAAATATATAATACATAAAGATTACTCGATACAATATATCACTTATCGTATCTAACAACTTTTATGAGTGGTTTAAAATATTTATTAATCACTACTCCTTAGCTATTTGCAGTAACATTACATAATCTCTACCTTGCACATTCACACTTTATACACACAAACATTTAAACTTTTCTCTGGACTAGCTTCAAAAACTCAGTAATGCTTACATTAAAGAAACAAATTACACACCATTGCTATTTTTCATATACACTAAACACCATACTAAATACCACCTTCACAACACATAAATATATCCCTTATATTAAACTGTTGGTTATCTCACCCAAAAACTTCTAATATGGTTCTAATCCAAAATTACCCTTCCAACGAAACAACAAAAGTAACTGTTTTTATTCTTTGTACAAAATATATACATGCTACTCCAACATGCATAGTTTCGCACTTTAGTTCAGGGCAATTTTTTTCAATCAGCTGCGCCTTTTAAACTGCATTTTTTAAAGACACTCAACCCTATCCTCAAACTAATAAACTTGCTTCACAAAAGTACACCACATAAACTATGCACAACTTCGTACTTTAGTGGCAGCGCTATCTTTTTACATCAGCTGTGCCTTTTAAACAGCGTTTTTGATAAAAGACTCACCCTTACTCTCTAACTAATAAGCTTGCTTGCACAAAAAAGCTACACTACAAAAGCAATACATTTGTAATCTATTTACATATTAAACTACATCTTTTTACTAAGCAATACGTAAATTACACTGCATTAGTCACCAATTACCTTAAGAATACTCTGTTCAATTGCACTCTTCTAATTCTTGTACTACACATATTATGCAGCTTTCCAATGCATATTACAGTACTTCAGTTACAACTCAATAGTTATACTTAAAATAACATTTTAGAAGGACAAGCAAACTGAAAACAAAACTACATATTGTGCATGCAAAATGCCTATAAGCAAATGCGCAATACTTACATTAAATACCAACACATAGCCAAAACTATATTATACTAAAACAATCTATTTGCATTTAACACATTTACTAATCAGCAACCTATGTATGGAAAGAATTTAAATAAAGCATTCTTATCTTTCTCTACATGTGCTGTTTTATTATGTCTTACCTGTCTACGCGGGGAGGGAGATCAGTGTGACACTGTAAAAAAAAAATGCGTCAATCTCAGCTCTGGTTGCTAGGGTTGGGCATCATAAATAGCAACAACGTTGCCAGTAACAGTTACATAAACGCGTGTATTAAGTAGCAGCACACAACCGATGCGTAACATACTAACATGGTCAACATTAATACAAAGTTACAAAATTATTTTTCTCCACAATACATTTACAATAGAAATACATAACATTAAAAGAAAACTTACTTTTGTCTTCGCTCGCAGCTTTGTATTCTCGGCTTCAGTAAATAGAATGGGGCATTTTCAAGAAAAGCAGCACCATTGTCAGTTTACGTCAATTACAAGCACACATAGTAACTAACAGAACATAACAGTTTCATTACATAGTAACAGTAGAGGTCGGTGGGAGAAGTATCTGCTAGACAGTGACTTGAGGGAAGGCGGGGCAGGGTGAACAATAGTAATCTATAAAAAAGGGTTATCAAAAATAATTACTTACGGTAAATTACACGTGCGTATTGATATACACTACACAACATATTCAAACTATAGTAACATACACAAGATCAATAAATAATAGCAAATAATATCTTTTACATTATTATCATATATAATCGAAAGACATAACACACATCGAGTACAGCTAACAGTAAAGAACAAAATTTACTTTCTTCGCTCGCAATTCCATCTTTTCGGCTCCGGTCTATGGGAAGAATCCTCACAAAAATGACATCAGCATTGACAGTTATGCTAAATTACACGCCCCTATTATCAAACACTACACAGCAGATTCGCAACATACTAAAATACTACATAAATACATAGTTGCAATCCATAATTTTGTTTAGCAATAACATTTACAATAGGAAAACAGTTAACACATAAAGTTGTAACAACAAAAGAAAACAAAACTTACCTTTCCCTTCGCTCGCTGCTCCGTCTTCTCCCGTCTTCTCCCGTCCGGTTACTGGGGTGGGGCATCACAAAATTAGCATAAACATTAGCTTCCGTACAATGCACGTGCGCAGTAACAAACATTACACAGCAGATTCGCAACATACTAAAATATACAATATTAATAAATAGCTGCAAAAAATATTTTTAAACAATAACATTAGCATTACAAAAATACTAAACACATAAAGTAATAAAAAAATTATGGAAAAAATATTAATTTACTACTTACCTTGCTGCTCCGTCTTCTCGCGGCTAGTCAGTGGGGTGGGCTTCACAAAATAGCATGAACATTGGTACATACCGTAAAGTACACAAACGCATTAACAAACAATACGCAGTAGATTCGCCACATAATAAAATACACATTTTTAATAAATAGTTACACACAATATTTTTGGAGCCAATAACATTTACAATAGAAAAACAGTTAACACACAAAGTAATCAACATAATTTTTTTTTTACCTTTTACTTCCCTTGCTGCTCAGTCTTCTCACGTCCGGTCCGTGGGGTAGGGCATCACAAAGATAGCATAACATTATAGTAATGTAAACTATACGCGCGTAATAACAAACACTACACAGCAGATTCGCAACATATGAAAATACCAAATATTCATAAATAGTTGCAAAAAAATATCTTTTAGCAATAACATTTATGATAGGGAAACAGTTAACACATACAGTAGTGGTAACATTGTTAATCCAAACTTACCTTTCGGTTCCATCGCTCCTCCATATTCTCGCGTCCAGTTGTTGGGGTGGAGCATCACAAAAAAAGCAAACAAAACAAGTACTGTACATTATATGTGCGCATTAACTAACAATACACTGCACATTCGTCACAGAGGTACCGTCAATTACATGCACACAATAACAAAACAATACACAGCAGATTTGCAACGTTATTAAAAACACAATATTAAGGATTAATTGCAAACACATTTTTATTGAACAAGAACATTTACAATACCAAATCAGTTAACACATAAAGTAGTGACAAGATAAAAAACAACGCTTACCTTTTACTTCCTTTGCTAGTCCGCCTTCTTGCGTATAGTCTGTAGGGTGGGGCATCACTACAAGAGTATAAACATTGCCAAGTACCAGAAAATACACGCAGGCATTAACAAACTACAGAGAGCAGATTCGCAACATAACAAAATGCACAATATTAATAAATAGTTGCGTAGCATATTTTTTTAAACCAATAGCATTTACAATAGATTAACAGTTAACAGAAACAGTGCTGGCAACATACAAAATAAACTTACTTTTGACTTCCCTCGCTACTTCGTCTTCTCGCGTCCGGGCGTTAGGGTGGGGCATTACAAATATAGCATAAACATGATAGTACTGTAAATTAGACGCATGCAATAAGCACTAAACAGCAGATTCGCAACATACTAAAATACAAATTCCCAACATACTACAATACTACATAAATACATAGTTGCAATACATATTTTTGCTTAGCAATAACATTTACAATAGGAAAACAGTTAACACATAAAGTTGTAACAACAAAAGAAAACAAAACTTAACTTTCACTTCGCTCGCTACTCCGCCTTCTCCGGTCTGGTTACTGGGGTGGGGCATCACGAAATTAGCATAAACATTTGCTTCCGTACAATACACGTGCGCAGTAACAAACATTACACAGCAGATTCGCATCATACTAAAATATACAATATTAATAAATAGCTGCAAAAAAAGTATTTGAAAACAATAACATTTACATTACAAAAATATAAACACATAAAGTAATACAAACATTAGAGAAAAAATATTAATTTACTACTTACCTTGCTGCTCCGTCTTCTCGCGGCTAGTCAATGGGGTGGACTTCACAAAATAGCATGAACATTGGCACGTACCGTAAAGTACACAAACGCATTAACAAACAATACGCAGTAGATTCGCCACATAATAAAATACACATTTTTAATAATTAATAACACACAATACTTTTGGAAACAATAACATTTACAATAGAAAAACAGTTAACACACAAAGTAATCAACATAACAAAAAATGTACCTTTTACTTCCCTCGCTGCTCAGTATTCTCGCGTCCGGTCAGTGGGGTAGGGCATCACAAAGATAGCATAACATGCAGTTACAACGAATTACATGCGCGTATTAACAACAAATAGCAGCAGAATCGCAACATATTGAATACACAGTATTCATAAATACTTAACAATTTTAATTAATTATACTTTCTATTTAACATTTGCATACTACCACACATAGAGTAAAGTCACCATTTTAAAAAAAAACTCACCTTTGCCGTCGCTCGCTGCTCCGTGTTGTCTGCTCTATAGAAGGCGACAAGAAGCATAAAAGAAAAGTTACCACAAAACATTGCTAACAATGACATTTAAATCTTATCTACGGAAACAAACAAAATCGCACAAACTAAAAAATTAAACTTACCTTTGTTTTTCTGCTCTACTCGATGTTTTGTACTCCTGTCTCTAAAGTGTAGATTTTTTTTATTTTTAACATTAGCAGACTCAATAGACAAAAGCATGTAGCGCGTATTAACAACAAATAGCAGCACATTCGCAACATATTAAATACACAGTATTCACAAACACTTAACAAATATAATTAATTACACTTTCTATTTACCACTTACATACATTCACACATCGAATACAATAAAGCCACCATTTTTAAAAAAACTCACCTTTGCCGTCGCTCGCTCCTCCGTGTTGTCTGCTCTATAGAAGGCGACAAGAACCATAAAAGAAAAGTTACCACAAAACATTACTAACAATGACATTTAAATCTTATCTACGAAAACAAACAAAATCGCACAAACTAAGAAAATTAAGTTTACCTTTGTTTTCCTGCTCTACTCAATGTTTTGTGGTCCTGTCTCTGAAGTGTAGAATTTTTTTTATTTTTAACATTAGCAGATTCAATACACATATGCATGTAGCGCGTATTAACAACAAATAGCAGCGCATTCGCAATATATTAAATACACAGTATTCACAAACACTTAACAAATGTAATTAATTACACTTTCAATTTACCACTTACATACATTTACACATAGAATACAGTAAAGCCACCATTTTTAAAGAAACTCACCTTTGCCGTCGCTCGCTGCTCCGTGTTGTCTGCTCTATAGAAGGCGACAAGAAGCATAAAAGAAAAGTTACCACAAAACATTGCTAACAATGACAAGTAAATCTTATCTACAAAAACAAACAAAATCGCACAAACTAAGAAAATTAAGCTTACCTTTGTTTTCCTGCTCTACTCGATGTTTTGTGCTCCTGTCTCTGAAGTGTAGAATTTTTTTAAAATTTTGACATTAACAGATTCAATACACATAAGGATGTAGCGCGTATTAACAACAAATAGCAGCGCATTCGCAACATATTAATTACACAGGATTCACAAACACTTAACAAATATAATTAATTACACTTTCTATTTACCACTTACATACATTTACACATAGAATACAGTAAAGCCACCATTTTTACAAAAACTCACCTTTGCCGTCGCTCGCTGCTCCGTGTTGTCTGCTCTATAGAAGGCGACAAGAAGCATAAAAGAAAAGTTACCAAAAACATTGCTAACAATGACATTTGAATCTTATCTACGAAAACAAACAAAATCGCACAAACTAAGAAAATTAAGCTTACCTTTGTTTTTCGGCTCTACTTAATGTTTTGTGCTCCTGTCTCTAAAGTGTAGAAAACAAAATTTATTTGTAACATTAGCAGCTTCAATAGACATAAGCATGTAGGGCGTATTAACAACAAATAGCAACACATTCGCAACATAACAAATATAATTAATTACACTTTCTATTTACCACTTACATACATTCACACATACAATACAGTAAAGCCACCATTTTTAAAGAAACTCACCTTTGCCATCGCTCGCTGCTCCGTGTTGTCTGCTCTATAGAAGGCTACAAGAAGCATAAAAGAAAAGTTACCACAAAACATTGCTAACAATGACATTTAAATCTTATCTACGAAAACAAACAAAATCGCACAAACTAAGAAAATTAAGCTTACCTTTGTTTTCCTGCTCTACTTGATGTTTTGTGCTCCTGTCTCTGAAGTGTAGAAAAAAATAATTATTTTTAACATTAGCAGATTCAATACACATAAGAATGTAGTGCGTATTAACAAAAAATAGCAGTGCATTCACAACATATTAAATACACAGGATTCACAAACACTTAACATATATAATTAATTACACTTTCTATTTACTACTTACATACATTTACACATAGAATACAGTAAAGCCACCATTTTTACAAAAACTCACCTTTGCCGTCGCTCGCTGCTCCGTGTTGTCTGCTCTATAGAAGGCGACAAGAAGCATAAAAGAAAAGTTACCACAAAACATTGCTAACAATCACATTTGAATCTTATCTACGAAGGCAAGATGGCGTCCACGGGTTGGGCGTTTGTGTGAGTGGCTCCCGATTAGCTCACCTATCCCCTAAAACGGCGGGCTAATGGTGGAGAAGATGGGAGTACTGCAGAGACGAGAAGTGTGGAATTAAGGAGATAACTACGTACAACTTCAACTCCCGAGAAACTAATTGTGGAAAAAGGGCAATTCATTACGGTTGGATTGCAAGAAGTGCTATGGAGGCTGCATCCTGCTGGAGAAAGCAAGCTCACCTGAGCCGGACGTGTGTGAGTGGAGCGTGGAGCGACGGACGCAGGTGGAGTCGGTTCGGCAGTTGCGGCGGGAATCAGAGCGGCTGCTGGAGTGGAGGTGCTCCTTGCCTCTAGGAGAAGCCGTGGGCAGAGAGGCGACATCGCGGGCGTATGACCGCCAGAATTGGGACTGAGAGTCGAGGTGCCGGTGAGTGGGCGGTGCCAGCAGTGTGAAAAGCACAACCATTGGAACAGTGAGCGGGAGTAAGCGGCAAGCAGCTGGCCGATATTGAGAGGAGCAGGGGCTGAAGTGCAAGTGCCGAGGTAGGCAGCATAGATTGATAGACTGAGGGAAGTAACCCCGGAGCAAGTATTCTCTCTGTTTTTTTATTTTTTATTAATAGTTGACAATGCCACCAAAAATTGCCCGCGTTGGGAAAACAAGAGCGAGTGGTGAAATTTTGATTGGAACCAGAGCGGCATTAGCTGGTAAAAGCGCTAAAGAACCTGCAGGGGTGGAGGAATGGGACAGTAGTGCACAAAGTAAGGCACAAATTCAAACAGTTGGTAAGATCCCACAGATTTTTCAAGCGGCGGCTAGAAAGAAATCGACAGTGCTACAAAAGACTACCTCAGCATCGGAGGGACAAAATATAAGAACTGAGGGACAAGTAATGAGTTGTGGAAAGAATCCTCACGAATTGGAGTCGGACATGATAGGAAAAGATGTCTCCGGGTATATTTTGGAGCCTGATCAGACCACTTTGGATAGTGCTGCAGAAAAAGAAAGTTCAGGGATATTAGAGGAAACTGGTGCGATGAGTGCTGAAAAGACTGAAGGTATCAGCAGTAAGGAAAGTGAGTTCTATTCCCTCTCTGAGCACTCAGATGTGTCAGAGGACGAGGATAATCAGTTGCATGAGAACGAGTCTTTACAGAGTTCTTCAATGAATATCGGCAATGGGTCAGAGAGTGCGATACTGGGAACAGCAAGCATGGAAACACACACAGTACGGAAGCAGATTAAAGGAGGTGGGCCGAGTATGGAAGGGATGGAACTACCTGAGTGGTAATTCTCCTCCTCAGGAGAGATGACGCCTGATGGAGTGAATCTCTCTGATCAGGCTGTGTGTGGTATGGTCGAACAAATACAGGGCGAAATATCATTGGAGGCAATTTATAGATGTTTATCAGAGCACAGATTGGAAACACGATCAGAGAACTTAAAAACACACACGGCATGTAGGAAGCTTCAAAGTACGGTGAGAAGGCTTGCAAAAACATGCAATGATTTTACAGAGAGAATGACGGAGGCAGAGACATGCATTTCAGTGCTTGAAGACCAGATGGAGACACAAAAGGGTATTACAGAAGCTGTGAAGGGCAATAAAGATGATGTACATAACAAACTTGTGGCCATGGAAAATCGACTGCGTCGAAACAATCTTAGAATTCTAGGGGTACCAGAGGGGGCCGAGGGACAAGATGTCCGTAAATTTGTGGCTGAAATGTTCGAGGAAGCCTTTCCAGAACTTAAAGAGTGGAATTGGACAATGGAAGTGCAGAGGGCGCATAGATTCCCTTTCAGGCAACGGTCCGTGAAAATCGGACAACCTGCACAGCAGCTGTGGGCAATTCTGATATCACTAAATAATTTTTTGGCATGACAGGCAGTATACGATCTGGCACGGCCCGATAGGAAAAGGACTGGGAAGGGTATACCATTTTTTGTCAGACCGGATTACTGTCATTCCACAGTGGAGAAAAGGTGGCAGATGCGCCAACTGATCAATCCGTTCCAAGCGAAAGGCGTACAAGTCTTTTTGCTAAATCCAGCCACTCTCAAAGTTGTAAACAAAGGACAAACACGTTTTTTTACCTCGGACATAGCAGCTAAGGAACACCTCCAGTCTTTATGATTAAGATTGTCGACTCTGTAGTGATTGATGTGATGGTATAACATGTCTTTTTGCTCTAGAGGTCAATAAGGGGTGAGAGAGGGAGTTGAGGCTATAAACTCGGCAGTAGGATAATATGGAGGGATGGGTGAGCACTAGGTGGGCTATTCACCGAGCATCACAAGGGCAATTGGCCCTAAGGCCTCTATAGTGGGGGAGGGTCATTGGGGGGCTTATGAGGGGTAGGTGGTGGGCTAGAGTGGGGGGCACAGGGGGTAAGGGGAAGGGTGGGAGGAAGGTAAAGGGGGAAAATCAATTCATAGCATGCATAATAGAGACAATAAGATTTATATAGAGACATCCATGGTAAAAGGATATAATTGGGAAAGCTTTTTGATGAATGGCTGCTAAGGGGACTGATAGGGGCTTACGTATATGCACATTTAACGTATGTGGATTGAATAATGTAAATAAAAGGAAACGAATAGCTGCTGATTTAAGGTTGATAAACCCCGACATCTTGTGTATGCAAGAGACACATGTGCCCTGGATTAATCGTAAGATACTGAATGAGCTGGGATATATATTGATTACAGCAATCAGACAGTCTATAATGAATAGGGGTGTCGCAATTTTAGCTAAACAAGGAATATCTGGGACGGGAAGAGAGAAGGTAGACAATTTAGGGAGGTGGGCTATAACGGAGTGTAGTGTTGAGGATCGTAAGATAGTTATCTGTACGGTATATGGATCGAATTTAGATGAGGCTGAAACATTGGAATATTTAAATGTGGAGTTGGCGATGTGGGACACCCCGCTGATATTATGCGGTGACTTCAACATACATGGGGAAGGGAAGATGTGGGAGGTGGGTTATGAGAAGTATATAGGGCGTAAACCAAAAGTTTATAGGGCCTTGCAACAACTCTTGCAGAGTCATGGACTGGTGGATGTGTGGTCAGTAGTAAATCAGGGAGACCCAGGCTATACGTTTTATTCATTAGTTAGGCTGGATTATATTTTTATGTCAAAGTTATTTATTGTAGGTGCAAAGATGCAGGTATGGCTGCGGATTACGTCGGACCATGGCCCCGTGGTACTGGACCTCTCTAGTATAAGTCAGGCAAGAAAATTTAGGTAATTTACTTTCAATAGGAAGCTCTTAGGAGATTGTCAATACAATGACCATATTAAAACATGGGCAATACAATTTTTGGAGATTAATAGAGGCTCTACTACCCAGTCGATGGTATGGGATGCGTTGAAAGTGGGGCTTAGAGGCGAAACACAGAGGGGCCGATTCCGATTCAGGCCGGAAATCACTCCGACCGAGCCGGACCCGGAGAGATTTCCGACCAAATCGGACTCTAGCAGCCCGACCGAACGAGTACGATGCGTACGCATGCAATCGGACTCAATTCGGTCGGACTCCCTTTGAAGTCAATGGGAGCCGGTCGTACAATGCGTACGCGGGCTCCCATTGACTCAATGGGTGCGAGGCGAACAAGGGCGCCCCCTACAGCGGGTACGCGTCGATGCGACTCGCGCCGTACATGCACAGGCTACGCGTACAGGGGGGTCCGACATGGACCCCCAAAGTCCGGCTCCGACTGCTCTTTCGATCCAGATGGCGCGAGTCGGTCGGACTGCTCGAGGCGCGCATCGTACTTGCCCGGCCGGGGAACGTCTCCATTGCGCGGTGCGAGTCGTGTCCGTGCGAGTCGGTCGGATCGGACCCGCGAACGAGTCGGTCGGCGATTTCGCGAGCGCTCGCATCGTACTCGCTCGCCCAGACTCACGTTCGAATCGGTCGGGAAAGAGGGCTCCGAATCGGATCCGGTTAAGCCGAATCCGATTCGGTGCCCTATTGGCCGAGATCGGAATCGGCCCCTTAGTTATGGGTTGACCAAACAAAGGCAGCAGAAGAATCTTATGTCGGGTCTTTTGGAGGAGTTAAAGATAGGGGAGCAGGAACTTATACAAGTAATAAGGAATAGGGGGGAAGTCAAAGAGATACAAACTAAGATTGCATGCTGTAAGGCTAAGATCAATAGGATTTGGAGTCAGGAAATTGCTGGTCAATATAAAATCCATAAAGAAGAAAGGAATGAGTATGGGGAAGCTACAGGTCGGTGTTTGGCCCAAAGGCTTAGAGGTAGGCAATCGGTACAGAAAATAGTGTCATTGCAAGATGGCAAGGGGAGAGTGGTAGAAACTGTGGAAAGAATATTGGAGGTGTTCCGCACCTTTTATAAAGAGCTATATACACAAGATACAGTGGACAATGATAATATAGAATTTTTCTGCAAACAATTGATTTAGTGGGTCTCGGACAAGAAGAGCGGGGAGCTCTAGAAGCCCCGATAACAATGGCAGAACTTGAGGAAGCGTTGGGCTCGTTGGCTGGGGGCAAAGCGGCAGGGCCAGACAAATTACCATTGGAGGTATATCGAATACTCTTCCAAGCAATAAAGGATGATATGTTGGCTACATTTCTAGAGGCTCAAGCTGGGCACCCACCATTGTCGTGGGACGAAGCCAACATTGTGGTTTTTAAAAAGAAAGACAAACCGGCGAAACTGCCAGGGTCGTACAGACCAATATCACTGATAAATGCGGATGGCAAGGTGTACTCAAACATTCTGGCAGCTAGGCTCGCTCAAGTAATTACTTCATTGGTTTCTAGACACCAGCACAGCTTTATACCTGGCAGAGGTACAGTTAATCATTTAAATAGAGTGATTGCAATGATTGACTATGCTAATGTACAGCAAAAAACTTAGGCATAATTTTTTAGACGCTGAAAAAGCGTTTGACCGCGTGTCATGGTCGTTCTTATGGGCCGTCATGCTTAAAATCGGGTTTGGGCCGTGTTCTCCGCAGGCTAAAATATGTGTAATGGGTAGGGAATCGGCCCCGGTATACATTAGTAGGGGAACAAGACAGGGGTGTCCATGTTCGCCCTTATTATTCGCCATATATATTAACCCGTTGTTAGTATTGTTGGAAGCAACGAATAGGATTAAATCTATGATCTGTGGGCAATTTCAAGTGCGAGTATTAGCTTATGCTGATGACATAGCGGTAGCAACATCTGACCCAGAGCAAGCAGTGATTGAGATAGAGAACTTAACCCAGAAGTTTGGTGTAGTGGCTGGATATAAGTTGAATGCATCCAAAACCCAGATCGTATGCTCTGAAGGAGCATGCCTTGGAGAAGGACGGGTTACGGACAAAGCCAGGTATCTGGGTATTAAAATTAGGATATCACTTCAAGACTTAGTAGAGGTAAATTGGGGTGATATTGTCTCTTCGGCCAAACGACAATTGGATAGGGTTGAATGTCTGCATTTGTCAATGGTTGGGAGATGCAATGTGCTTAAAATGTGTATTCTCCCAAAGGCTATGTATTATTTCAGGGCAGTTCCGTTGGAGTTGACACGACTGCAAGTATCGAAGCTACAATCTCTATGTGATAGGTTCATTTGAGGCCAAAAGAAAGCTCGACGAGCTTTAAAATATATGACACTACCACTAGAGCAAGGGGGATGGGCTGTACCGAATTTTATGTTCTATTATTTAGTATGCCTCTTACAAAATATGCGGTTTCTTATGACTGGAGAGGAAGGACAACTAGCAGAAGCACCTAATATATATCAAATGCTGATGGGGGCACAGGCTAGAAATGCTTTATTTACATTTTTGGAACCCAGTTATTTCAAGAGAACACAGTTCAAAATTATGATTACAGCATATAAGGCTTGGAAAATAGTATGTAGAATGTTTTCAATAACTCGGATAAATTATTATACACCACTGAATTCTACAGCTATATTCCCTGCGGTTTTTTGGGATGTAAAGATGGATAGTTGGCGAGATAATGGGATTAGACAAATAGGGGATATATATTGTTTGGGGGGTACTCGCTTCCTTTTCTGACTTAACAGAACGATATAAGTTGCCTAAAAATGATTTTTTTAAATATTTACAAATACGAGATTTTTTAGTTAAGCATTATAGACATTTAATGATAGCCCCCAATACTCTAGTGGAGGCAGTTAAAAAAAGAGTCAAGATAGGGACACTATATGGAATACTTATTGAAACCCAACCGGATGATATAGAGAATCAGGATGGGAAGTGGAGGGCACGGTTAGGGACCGCAGATAAATATGTGCAACAATCAATTGATAGGGCTGCTAGAGTTCTTCTGACAGCAAATTTACGAACTCAACATTATAAGACTTTATTCAATCTATATCATACCCCTGTAAAAATGATGAAGTGGGGGGGGCCCACGATGGGAATTGTTTCAGATGTCATACGCAAAAGGCGGATATTGTACATATATTCTACAAGTGTGTAGGATTATTTCAGTTTAGAAATTACATTGAGCAGTTTCTAACGGAAATTACTGGGGTTGATGGGCTTATCTCTAAAGAGGTAATGCTAACAGGAGTTGGAGAGGGTACTAAAACAGGTCAGACTGGTTATTCATTTAGGTATCTTATATTCATAGCTGTTGCAGCAGCTCGATTATGTATTGCTTCAGTCTGGCTCCAACCTGACGCCCCATCGTTTGCGATGTGGCAAGCAAAGTTTTATAATTTATTTAATTTGGAATATAGTTTGTACTGTTTGAAATCAGTGAAGAAGAAAACATTGGAGGTACAGATTTGGGGACCCATGCTTAATCATATGGAGATATCGGTATGAATATATATAATTTTGTTATACTGTGGAATTTAAATTCTGTACTAGAGGTTTAATTGATTGTGTTTGTATTATATGCTATGAATTGAAAAAAAAAATAATAAAAAAAAAAAATGAATCTTATCTACGAAAACAAACAAGATCGCATAAACTAAGAAAATTAAGCTTACCTTTGTTTTTCGGCTCTACTTAATGTTTTGTGCTCCTGTCTCTTAAGTGTAGAAAACAACATTTATTTGTAACATTAGCAGATTCAATAGACATAAGCATGTAGGGCGTATTAACAACAAATAGAAACACATTCGCAACATATTAAATACACAGTATTCACAAAAACTTAACAAATATAATTAATTACACTTTCTATTTACCGCTTACATACATCCACACATACAATACAGTAAAGCCACCATTTTAAAAAAAACTCACCTTTGCCGTCGCTCGCTGTTGCAAGTTCTCAGCTCTGTAGAGGGCAACAAGAGGCATAAAAGACAAGTTACCACAAAACATTGCGAACAAAAACATTTAAATCTTATCTACTAAAACAAACAAAATAGCACAAGCTTTCACAATTCAACTTACCTTTGTTTTCCAGTTCTACTCCATGTTTTGTGCTCCTGTCACTCTAGTGTAAAATACAAAATTTCCTAATAACATTAGCAGATTCAATAGAAAAAAACATCTAAATGAAATATTTCTATATAAATACTCATTAATAAATAGTAAAAAAGTGCTAAGAAATCTGTCCTTTTCTTAAGTTGCCCATCAGCACCCGATCCTCAAGAGCGCTGTACCCATAGACCTCCCCCAAGGCATCCGGATACACCAACAGGGTGTGCCATAGCTAAAAGAGAAACTGGGATTTATGCAAATGAAACTCAGTATGCAGCTCCTCACAGGAGCATATATGGCCCTTGTCCCACACATCTCCTAAGCACGAAATGCCAATACTCCCCCCCACCCCCCACGATCGCCACTCGTACCAGCCATCTACCTGCCCTCAGGGGACTCCCCGTATAAGTTTGTGCTCCCAGCCCATCCAGGGCACTGCCGCCCTCCAAACATGGAACACTATTCTAGTCAGTCCTCAGAGGTGTCCGAGGAGTGGCGCACACTACAAAATATGCGTTCCATTATCAAGCCCAATAAATGCTATTCCCCCCCCTCCCAGGATGCCGGATCCTCTCATCCCACGTACAACCAGTTGTTCACCATCAAGAGTTATGCTACTCAGTAGTATAGTATACACAAATGTAAGTGGGCCGAACACATTAAATGCAATTATGTTGGGCTTATTGGCCCAAAACAACTCTCAGTTGTGCCTAGTTGTTAAATGAGGACTGTGAAATCTGGAGGCGGAAGGTTTTGAGTTCTACAAAATTATACAGTGTTTCCAAATAGGGTAAGCGGGGACATGTATTTAATTAAGAACAAGCTGTTCTTTACGAGCATGTAGCTCAGCCAGAATTAAAACAAGCACTGGCAAAGTTACTAGGTCTGGCAATAGCACGCAAATAGGATACTTACTTTTTAAGCACAGGGCACAAAATGAAAATGAAGACATTATAAACAAGTCGGATATTTACGATTGCTGCTGGAGACAGTCAATACGAGGTTTGGTACTTCTAGGAACTGTTTACACTGTGTTTATTACAGCCTGTGCACTTTGCTATTTCGCAAAGAGAGGGAGTAAAGTTTTATTCAAACAATATTGTTACATTTCAAATTAGTGACGCCTTTACCTGCAGAAGTCCAAAGTGTAGATTAAGGCTGTCTGTTTCCTACAAGATTCTAAACAGCACAAGCAGCTCATCAGCCCTCACCCCAATACCAGCACACCATTAGCTATTTCCTAACAAGTAACTCTAAACTGTCTATTCACACTTGCCCAGGACCCTTACAGTTTTGCTTACTGCACCCCAAATATTTATCCTCTAGCATGTCAATTGCCGACTACCTGTGCCCCACATTGCACTGAACAGAGTCCAGTAAGTGGTAAGCAGAGAAACTAGTGCTGTCTCTTCCATAAAACAACACTTCTTAAAAAACAGTTTTTACTTTCTTTACATACTATCTTTGCCTATGGTTCTTACAGTTTACATTTGTAATTTTACCCTGCCTGTAATTACATATATTATCGCCTGTTTTATATTTTACACTTGTAGTTTACCCTGCCCATAATAACTTCCATTTAACGCGTTGAATTGTGAGATTCACTATCCAAAAACTGTACTTTATACCCCTCATTACTACTGACAATTCACTTTCCCCTCAAAATTTCGCCTTTGCACTGTGCTCACACCACTATGGTCAAACAGTGCACCCAAAGACACCATTTTTTTTTTCGCACGCAAGAGAAAACAGCCCCCCTGCCTACCCCCCATTTCCTACCCAGCAAGCAATATCATTTACAGAAAAAGGTGCTTCTGCGAGCTGTTTCCACTTTTTTTATTAGAGCCTGTGCACTTCACTTTTCCGGTAGTAAATGAAGTACAGTTTAATTAAACCAGTATTGTCCAAATTCGATTTTAGAGGCCTTTACCTGCAGAAGTACAAAATATACATTGAACCTGTATGTCTCCTAACAAATTCAGAACAGAAGAAGCAACTCCCCAGACTCCACCCCCAAGCAAAGAGACCATTAGCTATTAAGCTAAAGCAACTGTCAACACTCCCCTCACACTTGCCCAAGACCCTTAACACGTTCCTAGGTGCATCCCAATTCATACTCCTCCATCTTGTCAGTTGCAGCTGAAATGTGCCACAGATTGCAAGAAGCACAATCCAAGAAGTAGCAATGACACAAACTAGTGCTGTCTCTTCCCCCAAAAAAAAGTTGTTAGAAAAACAATTTTCCCATACTGTGGTTACTGTCTTTGCCTGCAATTTCTCTGTTTACAATTCTAGTTTTAACCGGCCTATGATTGCATATTTTAACAGTTTCTTTCTGTCTAACACTTGTGCTTTTCTCCCGCCCATGATTGCATCTATTTAACGTGTAGAATTATAAAATTTGCAATTCAAACACTGTACTTTATCCCTCTCAGTCCCAGTGACACAGCAGTTTTCTCTCCAAAATTCAACTTTAGGCAGTGCTAATACCTGTATGTTAAAAGAGTGCACCCCCAGCTACCATTTTCTAGTCACAAGCCACTAAAACCAGCCACCCTACCTCACCTTCACTCCCCCCCCAACAACAGGGACATTCCACAGCAAAAAATGATTCTGTGTTTACTACGCCCTGTGCACTTCTTTTTTTGTACAGAATAGGAACTTAAGTTCTATTCAAACAGTTTTTTTACATTTCAAGTTAGTAAGCACTTTACCTGCCAAAGTCTAAAGTATACATTATGCCTGTCTGTCTACTAGGAGATTCTAAACAAGACAAGCAGCTCCCCACCTCTCACCCTCAAGACAGCACACTATTCGATAAACAGCTAATAGCCAAAACTCAGCCCTCCCCTCACACTTGCCCAAGCCCCTTAAAGCTTAGCTAGGTGCACCACAAATGACTCTAAGCCATTTTGCGAGTTGCAACCTACCTCTGCCCCAGGTTGCAGTGAGCAGAGTCCAAAAAGTAATAAGGAGACAGACTACTGCTGTCTATTCCACGAAACAAAAGTCGCTAAAAAAACACTTTCCCTTTCTATAATTACTGTCTTTTCATGCAATTGTTACAGTTTAACATTGTAGTTTTAACATGCCTATAATTGCATATTTGAACACATGTTTTGTGTTTTAATCTTGTATTTTTCCATGACCATAATTGCTTCCATTTAACATATTCATTTGTGACATTTGCAGTACAAACGCTGTACTTTATCCCTCTCATTCCTAGTAACAATTCAGTTTTACCTCCACATTTAAGCTTTACTCTGTAATAAAACCTGTATGTTAAAGTGGTACACCCTCACCCACCATTTTCTGTTCGCAAACCAGTGAAACCAAGCTCTCGGCCTCACCCCCACTCCCCACCCAGCAACAAGGATATTCCACATCACACAGTACTTCTGTGAGCAGTTTACACTGTGTTTACTACAGCCTGTACACTTCGTTTTTTCCCAACCAAACAGAGTACAGTTTTATTAAAACTATATTGGCATATTGCAGATTACTGAGGCCTTCCATGCAGAAGTCTAAAGTATAAATCCAGCTTGTCTGTATCTACAAAAATCTAAACAAAAGAAGCAGCTCCCCAACCCATCCCCAGACTAGCACACCATTAGCTATTCGGCTACAAGCCAACTCTGAGCCCTTCCCTCACACTTGCCCAAGCCCCTTAAGGCTTTGCTAGGTGCACCCCAAATAATTCTTCTCCATCATCTGAGTTGCAGTCTACCTGTGCCCCAGATTGCAGTGAGCAAAGTCCAGCAAATAGAAAAGACACATACTAGTACTGTCTCTTCCCCAAAACTAAAGTTGTTAGCAAAACCATTTTCTCTTACTCAGATTACTGTCTTTGCATGTATTTGTTACACTTACAAATTAGAGTTTTACTCTACGTCTGATTGCATATTTTATCACCTCTTTTGTGTTTTACACTTGTGGTTTTCCCTGCCCATAATTAATCCCATTTCACATGTTCAATTGTGCGATTTGCAATACAAACACTGTTGAATATCCCTCTCATTCCTATTAACAATTGTTTTCCCTGCGATTTTCTCCTTTGCTCTATACTAAAACATGTATGTTAAAACAGTGCACCCCCAGCCACCATTTTGTGTTCACAAACCAGTAAAACAAGCCCCCTTACCTACCCCCCACTCCCCCTTACCAACAAGAATATTCTACATCAGAGATACTTCTGTGAGCTGTTTAAACTCTGTTTACTACAACCAGTATACTTCGTTTTCCGGCAACGAAAGAGAGTAAAGTTTTCTTCAAACAAAATTCTTACATTCCAAGTTAGTGGACCCTTACCTGCAGTAAAACCAAAGTGTAGATTAAGTCTGTCTGTCTCCTACAACATTCTAAAGAACAAAAGCAACTCCCCAGCCCCCAACCCCAAGCCAGCAGATCATTGGCTCCCCTCACACTTGCCCACGCCCCTTAAAGCTTTGCTCCGAGCACTCCAAATTAATCTCCTCCATCTTCTACATTGCAGCTTACCTGTGCCCCAGATTACAGTGAACACAATACAGGAAGTAGTAAAAGCAAAGAAAACAACTGCAGTTGCGTCTTTCAACCTGTTCGCAACTAACCACTATCAGGGCTACAAATGCTGCTCATTTTCCTATTTAGCATACCTAGCACACACTACTCACAACCACAAACTTATAGAACTTACAAATCTATATATTTATCACTTTCTACTAATTTACCATTTACAATGCACTAGCCAATATCTCATTCTATACCCCGATCAATATCTTTAATAGGCATATACTTACCTCCTTTATGCATCTATATACTTTTCATGTACTTATAAATCTATCTATTTATCACTTTTTTCTACTTTAACATTTTCAATGCACTATCTTTTCTCAGCCTATACTTCTCTCAATATATCTTCTAGCCCAATTTTCTCACTCAACTAAAACTTCTTTCTACCACTCTTTCCAAATATCTTTTGCCTGCAAATACTTTAGATTCCTTCAACAGTATTAATTCACAAAAATTACAGGAACATACAAATGGCAGTAATTTTAAAACAAATATGACACTTTTATACCTCCTCCATTCGACTTTAGTTTACTTGCCACAAGTGTCTCTAAACACAAAGTGACATATATATACCTAACAACAAGGCACAAGTCCTAAACAAGCATTTGTAGTACAAAAGCTTTCACACTTATACAACTTTGAGATACTAACATTGTAAATAGCTATGCCTTTTATTTTCATAATAATTATAAACATAAATAAAATACATTAGCATACAATGGCAATACCTTAACCTCACATCAATGCAAAAACTATTGCACACAAATCACCCTTTGCCATAACACAGCTAACATGTGCATTTTCTATAATACCACTATCTTTTCGAATTTGCTAAAATGTTCTATCTAATTTTTAAAAAAAAGTTTTGTTACAAAATGCATTTGCTATTGTACAAAACAATGTTTCATTCATTATGTTTTGCTGACAAATAATAATTTTTTATCCCACTCTGTTTTACTTTCAGGTACATTGCTTCACTCAACAAGGCTACCAAATAAAAGAAAGGTACAAACTTCTTTCACAAACTGTTTAATACTGAAAGCATCACCTGCAAATGCATTGAAAATATACTATAGTCACAAAATACAACATTTAAATACAAGCAATATATATAACTTAATACATATAAGCAGCTACATATAATATGGATAGAATCATACAAGCTAGCCATCACCAAGGGCATTCAAAATTTAATGCTCTTTCTCGAGGAAAACAATGCCTACCAAATAGTACTTTTGCAATTATACATAATCTTTGTAAACCAGTCAATACATGGGATTCAAATGATTTGCATTTTATAATGGGATTAGGAGATGCTTTATATACAGAAATGCATTCTTTTAATAAAGAGGAGCTTATGCATCCAGATGACTTACCTAAATATATAGAACACAATGGCTATATATACTCACTATCACTAAAAGAACCTTATTATGGTGACGTACTACATTGTATGAGTCCTTCCTACCCAGATATACAAAATGCACTAAATATATCTATACATCGTTATAGTGGCATTTTACTATGTATGAATGCATATGTTGTTTCTATCTTTGCGAATCAACAAACATACTTTGTATTTGATTCACATAGCCGAGATAACAAAGGAATGCCTCATCCTAATGGAACATGCATTGCTATTGAAAAATCTACTTTTAAAAGCCTAGTGGATTATATTATAGAACTTGCAAACAGCATAAAAGTCCCACATGAAAATCATGTTGCATTTGAGTTAACTCCAATACACATACAAACAGTAACTAAAAAAACTCTCCAAAATGCACTTACAAAATACAAGAAAATAGTCAGAGTAAAAGCTAACAAAACACTATGGGGCGATTCCGATTCAGGCCGGAAATCACTCCGACCGAGCCGGACCCGGAGAGATTTCCGACCGAATCGGACTCTAGCAGCCCGACCGAACGAGTACGATGCGTATGCATGCAATTGGACTCGATTCGGTAAGACTCCCATTGAAGTCAATAGGAGCCGGTCGTACAATGCGTACGCGGGCTCCCATTGACTCAATGGGTGCGAGGCGAACAAGGGCGCCCCCTACAGCGGGTACGCGTCGATGCGACTCGCGCCGTACATGCACAGGAAGGGGGACCCATGGGTCCCCCCTGTGTGCGACTCGCGCGGCTACGCGTACAGGGGGGTCCGACACGGACCCCCAAAGTCCGGCTCCGACTGCTCTTTCGAGCCAGACGGCGCGAGTCGGTCGGACTGCTCGAGGCGCGCATCGTACTTGCCCGGCCGGGGAACGTCTCCATTGCGCGGTGCGAGTCGTGTCCGTGCGAGTCGGTCGGAGCGGTTCGGACCCGCGAACGAGTCGGTCGATGATTTCGCGAGCGCTCGCATCGTACTCGCTCGCCCGGACGCACGTTCGAATCGGTCGGGAAAGAGGGCTCCGAATCGGATCCGGTTAAGCTGAATCCGATTCGGTGCCCTACCGGCCGAGATCGGAATCGGCCCCTATGTGTGCATAGAACAGGGAGAACAATAAACATAGTAAGCAATATTATCATGCCTATCACTAATAGTTGTGAAATAACAGGTACAAATCCTAGCAATACAAGCATTAACAGTTTAAGTACACCATCAACAATGCCTACAGTACAAGCAAGACTTATTGGCACTACAGTTAATACTGTAGATGCTAACACATTATTAAACAAACAAAAAAGAACATGCAAAGTTCGTGTACCAGAAGAAATACTATCAAGCAAAAGGCAATGTGTACAACGCAATAGACACAGTATAGTAAGCAATAGTATGGATAATCAAACAGATATGGTAGCAACAGACATAATAAGTGCTTTCCATAAGGAAATTTTATATGGGCCAGAGTACATTTGTACCATTTGCAACCAATTATGGCATAAGCAATCACTAAAGAACACAATAGGAATTACCACACACCCAAGATTTATCCAATGTAACATTAGCTACAAAAAAATACTATATATGTAGCACTTGCTATATACATATTAGCAAAGATAAAATACCACCATGCTCATTTATAAATGGAATGAAATTCGAAAAAATACCAAAGCAATTACAATTGCATAATTTAGAAGAGAGATTAGTTTCACCAAGAATTCCTTTTATACAAATTAGAACACTACCTCGTGGGTCTCAAAAGTCATTATCAGGCGCAGTTGTTAATGTCCCTGCAGATGTTATGACAACAGTTACAATTTTACCAAGACAGATTAATGACGACATGACAATACCAATTAAATTAAAAAGAAAGTTAGCTTTTAAATCATTTACACATTTTGAAAATGTTAGACCAAATAAAGTCAACACGAGCAGCACTATGGTTAGCAATAAACAGTGACATGTTTAAAGAACATGGAATCACTACTAATCCAGATTGGAAGTATATACCACCCGAAATAAACTTTGCAGTGAAACATCAGAACAAGATAATTCAACAAGCACTTCAGACAACATAGAAGCTGGAAATTTAGATACCTTATAAATAAATGAAACAATTACCACTGATAGTCTCAATGTCTTATGTTTAGCACCTGCTGAACATAACACACCTAGAGGTTTATATGAAGACAAAGATTCTGAATTTTTAGCTTTCTCAACAATTTTTGCTGGCAATCGAAGACCTGACAATAATGATAGACACTTACCTGTGCATTATAGTACAATATACCAATGGGAATTAAGGAGCTATGATAGAAGAGTAGCTAAATCAATTACTAATATTTTCTTTAAACTAAAAGAATTGCACATAAAACAAATACAAGGTAAGATGAATATATCTTTGCGCAAATATTTCACTAATGGTGAATGTATTACTGCAAAAGACATACAAAATAGCTTAGAAAGCATCTTACGATATAATGGAGGGTATAAAATACTAAAAACTATTCGCAGTTCACCACCATATTGGGAGCACTGCAAAAAAGATCTCTTTGCTATGATAAGACAACTTGGGATACCAACATTTTTCCTCACTCTATCTGCCGCAGAAACAAGATGGCACCACTTAATTAATATATTATTAAGGGTGCAAAATCTACAAGAATGCACTGAACAAGAATTTAAAGACATGTCTTGGGAAACAAAATGTAAATTAATACAGGGAGATCCAATTACCTGTGCTAGGCATTTCGACTTTCAAGTTAGAAAATTATTTAATTGCGTGATAATGGATACAACGAACCCTATTGGAAAATTACAAGACTTCTTTTACAGAGTCGAATTCCAACAAAGAGGTTCACCACATATACACGCATTATTATGGATTCAAAATGCACCACTATATGGAATAGCAAAGTTACCAGAAGTCATTACATTTATAGACAAATATATTACTTGCAGTAAATCACAAGGACCAGAGTTAGAGCAGTTGCTGCCTCTACAAAAGCATGCACATACCAAAAATTGCAGAAGAAAAAACAAACGGACATGCAAATATCAATATCCAAGATATCCAATGTCACAAACTATAATACTTGAATCTTTGCCGCATGATTCTGCAGACAAAGAAATGCAAAAAAAATTTCAATCTATTCATGAAACAATGAATACTCCAGAGTTTTATACACTGGATTTTACTCAATTCTTAGAATTAATAAAAATGGATAATAAGCAGTACATTACATGTATACAATATTTAATAGAAAAAACAACGATTTTTTTGAAAAGATTACCAGCAGAATGCTTTATTAATAACTATAATACAATACTTCTTAGAGCTTGGAGAGCAAACATAGATTTGCAGTATATATTAGATGCATATGCTTGTGCTGTCTACATCATTTCCTATATCAGTAAATCACAAAGGGGAATGAGCAAAATAATTGCACAAGCTGCAAAAGAAGTAGCTCATAATACTAATGTCAAAGAACAACTTAGACACATAGGCAATAAATTCCTAAACTGTACAGAAATAAGTGCTCAAGAAGCAGCTTATCTTATACTTCAAATTTCATTACGGAAAAGTTCACGATCATTTGTATTTATTAATACTAGCCCCCTGAAAAAAGAACTTATTTACTGAAAGATGTAGATTCTATCAATTCATTGCCAGATACATCGACTAATATCCAATGTGAAAACATCATAGCAAAATATTGCAACCGCCCAAAAACATTAGAACAGTGTACATTAGCTGACTTTGTCGCTACTTATAATTACAACTCCAAAAAAAATTAAAACAGGATAAAAATGACAATGACAATTTACTCACTGAAACAAATTTTTATAGCTCAGACGAAGAAGAACTCGAATTAAAGACCAAAGAGCAAGACACACTAAAAAACCAAATAGGGACAAATTGTACTTTCACTAAACGCTCATTTAGGAAAATCATACGGTACTGCAGGTTTAACAAAAACAATGACTCTGAGAACTATTACCGCAAATTATTAATGCTTCACTACCCATGGAGAGAAGAAAGCAAAATAATCTTAAATAGCCCCACATATTATGAAAGATATATGCAAGTAAAAGAGATTGTAGATAACCATTATAATAATTATAATACAAACAATGAAATTATTACTGAACTTAATGATAATAACGAACATGAAATACTAAATAGCGAGCCACAATCAACAGTAATATTACCTTCAGACACAGCAAATACTGAGGTTGAAAATAATGAACAACAACTACAATATGACTTATCACTAGATATAGGTATCAGAAGCATAGCTGAAAACGAAACATTATCTAATTCAATCCTTACAGATGAAAAATATTACAATATTATGCATAATTTAACAGAGGAACAACTAAATTTTGTCGATCATCATTTACACTGGATAAAAACAAAAGATACACCATGCTATACATTTTGCACTGGTGGTGCAGGAGTAGGAAAAAGCTTTCTTATTACTGCACTTTATCAAACATTGCTACGGTATTATAATACCAAAGCTGGTGAAAATCCTAACAATATTTATGTATTACTTACAGCTCCAACAGGGAAAGCAGCACACAATATTAATGGCAAAACACTACATAGCACTTTTAAAATACCTGTGTCACAGAATTTGACTTATAAACCACTAACACATGAACACAGAAGTACTCTTCAAACTCAGTTCATGCATGTTAAAGTACTAATAATAGATGAAATATCAATGGTTGGAAAAAATATTTTCAACTTTATACAAAACAGACTGCAGGAAATAAAATCGTCTAACCAGCCTTTTGGAGGCATTACAATCTTAGCTATTGGAGACTTTTATCAGTTAAAACCAGTATTTGATACCTATATCTTTGAAAATAGTAAACACTCATATGGACCTTTAGGAACTAACTTATGGGTAACGCATTTCAAACTTTTCGAATTAACTAAAATAATGCGCCAACAAAATGACCTGCTATTTGCTGAATTATTAAACAGGCTAAGAGAAGGAAAACATACAAGCAATGATATATTACACATTAAACAGCGTGAGAAACAACCAGATGATAGTATAGCTAAATATATACCATATATAATGTCAACTAACAAAGAAGTAAACGCCATTAATGAAAAGGTTTTAATGCAACATAGCCAGCAATATGAAGTTTATACTACAATAGCAAAAGATACTGTTAGTTCAGATCTAGCAGAAAGAGTTAAAGAAACAATATTACAACAATTACCAAAGGATCCAACAAAAACTATGGGGCTTGCCCACACATTACACATAGCTTTAAAGCTACGCTATGATTTAACTTGTAATGTTGATGTTAATGATGACCTAACTAATGGGGCTACAGGTTTAGTAGAATTAGTAGAAACTATTAATCATGCACCATATAACATTTGGATTGCATTTGATAATAAAACAGTTGGCAAAAATGCACGACAGCAAAACAAACACTTATATCACTCACACATTTCTCAAGAATGGACACCCATTCATACAATTACAAGACAGTTCCAATTTACAAAATTTTTTATCACAATTATACGCAAGCAATTTCCATTACGACAAGCATCAGCAAGAACTATACATAGAACACAAGGTGAAACGATAGAACCCCTATATATACACTTTAATAACAGCAAAATACATCACTTGCATTATGTTGCTTTAAGCAGAGCTAAATCTATATCAAACATATACATTCAAAACTTTAATGAAAACAAAATTCTAGTACATCCAAAAGTTAGAGAGGAAATGCAAAGATTAAGAACACATATGCTATTACAAATATCTGTACCACAATTAGGAATATATAACACACATTTTAATATCATTGTACAGAATATACGCTCACTTCAGAAACATTTCAAATCTCTAACATCAGATACAAACATTATGAAAGCTGACATTATTTGTTTAACTGAAATAAACACTACTACAAAAGCAACACATAATACCTTTCTTATTCAGCAATATCATTATATGATTTTTGATAAATACCATCATCAACAAACAACCCATGGCATTATATTTTACTACAGGAAAGGCATTTTCATTCTACCAATTTATGAAACACACCAAGGAATTGACATTGTACACTTCACGCTACACATTAATGATAAAAAATACCTAGTTATAATATTATACAAACCACCACAAATATTCTTACAAACATTAATACAAGCCATCACAAACATAACTCAGTTCTACCCAGATTATCTATATATTATTATGGGAGACTTCAACATAGACTTAAACAGTAAATGCCCAAAAAGTACACAACTCCTTCAATTTATGGCTACACAATTGCAATGCAAACAACTTATAAACATATACACAACAAACTACCAATCATTATTAGACCACATATACACAAATGAACAGCTACAAGCCTTTGGAACTATAGAATGCTATTATAGCGATCACAAAGCGTTATGGGTATCGATTTGAAATGTTACTAATTTTTCATATCATTGCAGATGCTTACTATTGAAGACATCATCAACAAGCCAACAGATGACGGCAAGCCTTACCAAAAGCCAATAAGAGTCAACGTTGTAAAATGCTCCGAAAAAACATATTACAGAAATGCCAAAGAAGACAACAAAGTGTTATATCATTTGGCATTGGCAGATACCACAGGAACAATTAAAGCAACATGCTATAATGAAGAGTTTTACAACCAAACTAAAGAAAATAATGGGTTGCTAATTAGAAATTTTTTGATCAAAAACAATGCAATTCTGATGACAAAACAAACAAAAATTACAAAAATTACTGCAATGCCATTATCAGAATTTACAACTAAAGAGGCTGAAAAAATATTACAACCGCCAGCACCTCCAGCATCGCCAATAAAGGAGGTAAAAGGAGCACAGTTAAAATCCATGATGACTGTTTGCGGGACAATCGCAGAGGTACGTCCATTTGCATATATATACTCTATTTACAACACTTTCCACCTTGCATGGCTCTTACATCACCACAAACTCCTCACAAACACAACAGCTATTGGATGCAGTAGGAAATTAAATTATGGGCAATGGTGTTGTGCAGGTAGCCAAAGAAAAACAACAAGGGATCTATACAAAGCATACCTTGATGTTCTTCTTTAGCTTCCTCCACCAGACCATTGCCCATTATCCATTTTCCTACTGCATCCAATAGCCCATATTCAATAATAAACCATTCTAAACCCTTCACTTTATCACTTCCAATTTTCTATCCTATCTCAAATATTCACCTCTAATTCTGCCATTACATTTCTTTACCTCCTATTTTTCTACTTGTATGCCATTACAATCACAATACAATATTCATTATCAGACTACATATGCCTCCATAAATAAGTGTTCTCACCTCTTATAGAACACAAATTCACAAGAAACATCAACATAAACTATACGTTCACCTACTGCAGTTTTGGTTTCACACTTACAAACTGCTCATCTTTTCAACTATTTAAAGTTAATCCACTAAAACCACTACAAACCTATTTTTAAACACTCAACATTCACAATTTCCTACATCTAACAACATTAGACTGCTGTCCCTATAATTACGTATCTTCACAGTCATACCTGTTAGTGGTGCTACAGAACAGGACATAAGAGTCACTGCCTATAGCTTTACAATTTTTTTTCCAAATATAAAACAACTACTCTATTTACTACCCCTCCACATACTCTGCAACACACACATTTAAGCAACTACTACTACCCGTTCTTCTCTCAGCAATTTCTAACATGCTCTCATTTACATACGTAAATACACAACAGATTCATACTTTCTTTTACTATATTTTCACATTCATCTGTACGCTTTTCCAAAATGCTCTTCATCCTTTAGTTACGCTTTCCAAAAATACCTCCACAAAACATACCTTTTTACCTTCCACTTACTCCCAATATCTCAAATAAATAGACTCCACATGTTGTTCAGATAAGTACTGCAACAACAGTCTTTCCACGCTGATCTCTTGTGCTTACTGCATACTTCTATCTTTTATTTTAATGCACATACTACAATTTCTGTTTTTTCCCCAACATTTCACATCTTCTGTTATTATCTTGCACTACTTTAACCACCCTCTCTAATACTAAACTCCTACTTAACTCTTCCAACAAACTTCAACTTAACACTTCCCTTTTAAAAAAAAAATTAAGTTCATAACACTACCAAATGTTCAATACCCACCCTATACCACTTCAATACATTACTCTCTAAATATAAAAACTAACAACCCCTAGATTCTTATTTTACTAACTACCTCCCTCTCACTAAATACCTCTATGCTACTCTCATTTCTTATATAACGCTTCACACTAGCAATAACTAACAACAAGCACAAAGTATTGTACATTAATGATGTTTATTTTTTGCAGGAAGAAGAAATAAAACCAATATTTATTAACGGAAAGGAAACTCTGTTAAAGTCCATAACACTCAAGGACTCAACGGACTACGTAAAAATAACATTGTGGAGGGAAGCAACCAACTTTAAAATACAGATTGGACAATCTGTCAAAATAACTCATGTCACTGTACATGAGTTCAACAATGAAAAAGTGTTGAACACAAGACACAGTCAATTTGAAGTAAGTAATATTTTACTTTCTTAATTTCTTCTAAGCATGAAAAAACAGCTAACAGGTATATCACTGCAATATGTCTTGCATCATAAAACTTTTTGCTATTGCCATTGCAAATACTAATGCAATACCAATAGCACAAACATTCAGTAATGCAACACATACTGCGTTACCTATAGCAATTCACCCTATTAATACTACAAAAGCAAACACCTCCTTATAACCTACAAATTGCACAGTCACCATTATCTGTAATAAATACTAGGGAAAAGAGTAGCACGTACCAAGGAAAAGAGAAAAAAAAAGCTTCTTCTAAAGGATTCACAAAAAATACCAGCATCATTTTATAAACAAGCATACAACCTGCCAAAGTACAGTCTCAAAAAAAGCAAGTAACACTATGCGAGCATAACAGCATTATCATATATGATTTACAGAGCTGCTAAAGCATGCTTTTATAACTATAATTAAGTGCCAAGGTTATAGCATTACATCTAAGCTGCTCACTTCAAAAACAAAACAAAAATACAGGTGCAGCACACAGTTGAACTTAATCAAACTGAACAATTATAGAGTCCATATCCAATAAACATGTTCTTCTACTTTTTCTTTTAATCCATTTTCATTTACAGTGCCTACAACAAACTCGAATTTTAATAACTCTTCACATAACACAGTCAACGCATTTAGGCCTACTGCAAGACTTCTTCAAGGCACTACATGTTGCTAAAGTCAAACACAACTACAAGCTAATAGGTCATAGAATTACAGCCAATAGGCTGTTCCACGTCCAATGTTATATTATATCCAACCATACAGCCATCTACACCTGGATCACAAAAAAGTGATAACTAAAATGCATACCCATAATAAAGATCTCATGCACCATTATTATCTTACCCTGTACTCCATTGCTGTTGCATCCTACAGCACTCCCATTTTCTACGACAGTCTAATCTTAGCTGTTCGTTTCATACCTATTTGGTCTTTTTCCCACTTATAAGATACCTACAATAAGAGTTTACTCTACTTAGATACACCATAGCTTTTACAAAAACCATTATTCAACAAATTTAGCCCTAATAAAGTACAGTAACTACTCTAAGCTATACGCCTGACTGCAATATTTTAAAGATTAACTGACACAAGATTTGCTTTCAACCTCTTCGCAATATAATATAACAGTGCTTAACAGCATTATTATATATACGCCTTTTAGCCATCACTCGCTTCTAATACACATATAGACAACTCCATTGTTCAATATAATATTACATTACACAAGGAACAGCCTATTAGCAATGAACACTATCACCCATCAGCCTATAATTGTGTTTGCCCCACTAACATCTAGTGCCCTAAACAACTCCTGCACTAGGACACAACGCATCACCTACACTAGGGGGCCGATTCCGATCTCGGTCGGAGGCGCACCCAATACCATTCAGTCGGGAAAAAAGCCATGCGAAAGCCTGTTTCCCGACCGATCCGTACAGCACACCGAACGAGTAAGTACGATGCGCACAACAGCAAAGAATCCGGCCGAGCCGTACTCACCCAAACCAGGTCCTGTTCTCCGACCGAGACGAATCCGGAAACGCCGAATCGAGTCGCACGGAAGGAAAAATGCAGCCCCGTCCGGCCGGACAAGTACGATGCGCTTTCCGTACGCGCCGAACCCGTCGCTACGCACGGCACGTCAAAGCATCCGGGAGAGGCGCACATAAGCCCCGATTCGCGCCACAACACGATCCACGGCTCCGAGACGAACACGGCAGCGACGAGGACGACGCTGGCGACGAGGACGAGGCGAAGCGACGAGGACGACGCGAAGCAACGAGGACGACGCGAAGCAACGAGAAGGACGAACGACACGAACCAACCATGAATCCCTTCGTCCCGATCATACCAATATTCTACATATACTACCGGCACAGGCACGGACGCGTACCGCGCAGAAGGTAAGCCAGACACCAACCACAAAACACATACAACACGTACACGACACATCACACACACACAGAGGGATGCAGAATATACTTACACCAGCAACAGCAGCACCATGGGGCGGGATGCCCATCACCAATGCCACATATGCACACAGGGGCCTGAATGCGCACCACCACCCCTACCCAGGGGGCAGGATGCCTACCACCACTACCACCCTTACCCAGGGGGCTGGATGCCTACCACTACTACCACCCTTACCCAGGGGGGTTGGATGCCTACCACTACTACCACCCTCACCCAGGGTGGGCTGGATGCCTACCACTACTACCACCCTCACCCAGGGGGGCAGGATGCCTACCACTACTACCACCCTTAGCCAGGGGGCAGGATGCCTACCACTACTACCACCCTTAGCCAGGGGGCAGGATGCCTACCACTACTACCACCCTCGGCCAGGGGGGGCAGGATGCCTACTAGCACCCTTAGCCAGGGGGGGAAGGATGCCTACCACTACTACCACCCTTAGCCAGGGGGGCAGGATGCCTACCACTACTACCACCCTCACCCAGGGGGGGCAGGATGCCTACCACTACTACCACCCTTAGCCAGGGGGGGCAGGATGCCTACCACTACTACCACCCTTAGCCAGGGGCGGCAGGATGCCTACCACTACTACCACCCTCACCCAGGGGGGCAGGATGCCTACCACTACTACCACCCTTAGCCAGGGGGCAGGATGCCTACCACTACTACCACCCTCACCCAGGGGGGCAGGATGCCTACCACTACTACCACCCTCACCCAGGGGGGCAGGATGCCTACCACTACTACCACCCTTAGCCAGGGGGGGCAGGATGCCTACCACCACCCTTAGCCATGGGGGGCAGGATGCCTACCACTACTACCACCCTTAGCCAGGGGGGGCAGGATGCCTACCACTACTACCACCCTCACCCAGGGGGGGCAGGATGCCTACCACTACTACCACCCTTAGCCAGGGGGGCAGGATGCCTACTACCACCCTTAGCCAGGGGGGGCAGGATGCCTACCACTACTACCACCCTTAGCCAGGGGGGCAGGATGCCTACCACTACTACCACCCTCACCCAGGGGGGCAGGATGCCTACCACTACTACCACCCTTAGCCAGGGGGGCAGGATGCCTACCACTACTACCACCCTTAGCCAGGGGGCAGGATGCCTACCACTACTACCACCCTCACCCAGGGGGGCAGGATGCCTACCACTACTACCACCCTTAGCCAAGGGGGCAGGATGCCTACCACTACTACCACCCTTAGCCAGGGGGAGGATGCCTACCACTACTACCACCCTCACCCAGGGGGGCAGGATGCCTACCACTACTACCACCCTTAGCCAGGGGGGCAGGATGCCTACCACTACTACCACCCTCACCCAGGGGGCAGGATGCATACCACTACTACCACCCTCACCCAGGGGGGCAGGATGCCTACCACTACTACCACCCTTAGCCAGGGGGCAGGATGCCTACCACCACCCTTAGCCAGGGGGGCAGGATGCCTACCACTACTACCACCCTTAGCCAGGGGGGCAGGATGCCTACCACTACTACCACCCTCACCCAGGGGGGCAGGATGCCTACCACTACTACCACCCTTAGCCAGGGGGCAGGATGCCTACTACCACCCTTAGCCAGGGGGCAGGATGCCTACCACTACTACCACCCTCACCCAGGGGGGCAGGATGCCTACCACTATTACCACCCTTAGCCAGGGGGGCAGGATGCCTACCACTACTACCACCCTTAGCCAGGGGGCAGGATGCCTACCACTACTACCACCCTCACCCAGGGGGGCAGGATGCCTACCACTACTACCACCCTTAGCCAGGGGGCAGGATGCCTACCACTACTACCACCCTCACCCAGGGGGGCAGGATGCCTACCACTACTACCACCCTTAGCCAGGGGGGCAGGATGCCTACCACCACCCTTAGCCAGGGGGCAGGATGCCTACCACTACTACCACCCTCACCCAGGGGGGCAGGATGCCTACCACTACTACCACCCTTAGCCAGGGGGCAGGATGCCTACCACTACTACCACCCTCACCCAGGGGGCAGGATGCCTACCACTACTACCACCCTCACCCAGGGGGGCAGGATGCCTACCACTACTACCACCCTTAGCCAGGGGGGCAGGATGCCTACCACTACTACCACCCTCACCCAGGGGGCAGGATGCCTACCACTACTACCACCCTTAGCCAGGGGGCAGGATGCCTACCACCACCCTTAGCCAGGGGGCAGGATGCCTACCACTACTACCACCCTCACCCAGGGGGCAGGATGCCTACCACTACTACCACCCTTAGCCAGGGGGCAGGATGCCTACCACTACTACCACCCTCACCCAGGGGGCAGGATGCCTACCACTACTACCACCCTCACCCAGGGTGGGCTGGATGCCTACCACTACTACCACCCTCACCCAGGGGGGCAGGATGCCTACGACTACTACCACCCTCACCCAGGGGGGCAGGATGCCTACCACTACTACCACCCTTAGCCAGGGGGCAGGATGCCTACCACTACTACCACCCTCACCCAGGGGGCAGGATGCCTACCACTACTACCACCCTTAGCCAGGGGGCAGGATGCCTACCACTACTACCACCCTCACCCAGGGGGCAGGATGCCTACCACCACTACCACCCTCACCCAGGGTGGGCTGGATGCCTACCACTAGTACCACCCTCACCCAGGGGGCAGGATGCCTACCACTACTACCACCCTTAGCCAGGGGGCAGGATGCCTACCACTACTACTACCCTTAGCCAGGGGGGCAGGATGCCTACCACTACTACCACCCTCACCCAGGGGGCAGGATGCCTACCACTACTACCACCCTTAGCCAGGGGGGCAGGATGCCTACCACCACTACCACCCCCACCCATAGGATGGACAATGCATGACACAACCAGCACACCACAACCTAGGGAATGCAAGAAGAAGACATCCCCCAACACCATGACAAGCGTGTGTAGACTGTGTCAAATGCCTACAACACCGAACATGACTTCGAACATACAATGTGACCCCCTAGCACATGTGCCATACAAATATGTGTGTGGCACACACAACGCAAGCAGGCCATGACCATTGTGGCAATGGGGTCCAAACCCCCATCATCACAGTGACCAAAAGGTAAGTGTGGGGTCCATAGCTGCAGCACATTTTGAACATTGTGGCAATGGGGTCCAAACCCCCATCATCACAGTGACCAAAAGGCAAGTGTGGGGTCCATAGCTGCAGCACATTTTGAACATTGTGGCAATGGGGTCCAAACCCCCATCATCACAGTGACCAAAAGGTAAGTGTGGGGTCCATAGCTGCAGCACATTTTGAACATTGTGGCAATGGGGTCCAAACCCCCATCATCACAGTGACCAAAAGGCAAGTGTGGGGTCCATAGCTGCAGCACATTTTGAACATTGTGGCAATGGGGTCCAAACCCCCATCATCACAGTGACCAAAAGGTAAGTGTGGGGTCCATAGCTGCAGCACATTATGAACATTGTGGCAATGGGGTCCAAACCCCCATCATCACAGTGACCAAAAGGTAAGTGTTGACAAAGTAAGAGGTGCAACTGCCAAACTGCATGGATGATTCCTGGTCACAGAACAACAAACACATCAGTGGCAAAGTAGTGTATGTGTCCCATTGCAACATAAATTGGGGGAGCCAAATCCTGCAGTGCAAATAAGACATAACTTTGGCCATGTGCAGACAAACAACACCCATGGGGGCTGACACCGTCAACAATCATCAATGACACAATGACAGAAGTGACCATCCGAATGCAGACCCACATATTTGCACCTATAGGCACACACATGCAGATACCCTGTGGAGACTGCAGATGTGAGGTGAACAGATACCATACCATGGCAGCAATGGGACACACAATCAACAATTAGCACCAAATGAGGGCTCCCGTCCCATTAGCCTGGTCATGGAAGTGCCAACGGAATCATCAGCACAGATCCAACACACTTGTATAGCAATGTTGCACTGACAACACAGATGAGTCCTTCCCCATTGATGCCCAAACCTGCATGTTCACTGGAGATGGCCACACGGTCAGGGAAGTAGACGAATAGAACAATGGCAGGCACAACAGATGTGCAGGGGTGGAAGCCACAGATGTGAAATTGCCAATCTAAGTAGGAAATCCCATTGCCAAATACTGAACACATGACACCCTCAGATGCTGCTATGGATGACATGGATACACCACAGGATAGGACACATTCCCCCTGGACCACATGGGTTCCTGCACAGTAACACTTCATTATCATGAGACCAAATATCACCATCACTGCAGCAAGGGCATGGTTAGCATCATCAACATCATGTACATCAGAAGCAAAAGCACTAGAGAACAGAAAGTTGCTTTATTCAGCATATGTGGCATTAAAAGTAGAAGTCCGGTAGAACATAAACAAAGGCCAATGGCCAGTCCATCAACAAAGTCACAAGTGGGTGACAGTGGCAGATGCCACCCTACACATGCCTGCACAAACCCAGGGACAATCCACTAGGAGGGGCAACCGGGGGGTAGGCCAGGCACCGCAGGGACAGGATCAGGGCTCACCAGGAGGAAGCAGGGAAGGGGTGGTGGGTGCTGGAGAGCCACTGACAACTGCAGTGGAGGTGTCTGACATGGTGTGTGCCGGCACAACTGGGGGGCATGGCTCAGATGTTGTGGGTGCCGGCACGACTGCAGTGGACCCTGCAGATGGAGTGGACAGGTCCGCCACTGCAGTGCCCAAGTCAGACAGGGTGGTAGTGGACTCCACTGCAGTGCCTACCACCAGGGGAGGAGAATGGGGAACAGGCAAGGTGGGCTGGACAGAGGGGGAGGACACCCTCACCACATCAGTGGCACAGACAAGCGCAGCGGGGGGGGTGCCGGGAGAGCAAGTGGCAGGGGGAGAAGGCCGGAGCCTCTTGGGGATGGTATATCTGTGGGTGGGGAACCTGGGGCAGGGTGTGGTGGGGGCACCTGTGGAGTGGGGGCCTGAGGGATGGAGGAAGGAGACCTGGTGCTTGAGCTGCAGGGCGGCGGCGGGGTCTTGCTCTTAGCACTCCGGGGGGACTTGCGGGTGGGGGCCTCAGTCTGTCTGCGCCTGGGGGAGGGTGTCCGGGGGCGAGGGGCACTCTGCTCCGTGTGGGGGGCTTCCTCTTCCCCCTGGATGCTGGGGCAGCTGGATCGGAGGGGAAGAGGCCGAGGTCACTGAGGAAGAGGCGCTGGGTCTTTGGGGTTGCAGGTGAGGCAAGGGAGGGTGCTTTGGAGGGAGAGGCAACTGAGGACTGCGCAGTGCCCGTGAATGCGTGTGTGTGTACCAGGGCCCCATCCCCTGTGAGTCTGGTTTCAGTCCCCTGACTGTGCGTGCGTGTGCGTTTAGTTTGTGGCGTGTGTGTCTGTGTGCTGGACGTGTGTGTGCTGGTGTGTGCCTGTGCCGGTGTGTGTGTGCTTGGGACGGGTAAGGTGCTGGGGAGTGTGGATGGAGCAGAGGCAGGAGGGGTGAGGGACTGTCTGAGGAGGGACACTGCTGCCGTCAGGGAGGAGTCCATTAACCTGTTGCCCCTCTGTAGGTCAGACATGCCCGATGAGATGCCCTCCATGAACGACACCAGCTGAGTCAACAGTGCGGTGTGCGCATGGAGGACACTCAGCATGGCTGTCTGCCCTACATGGAGCTGGCGAAGGAGGTACACAGACTCCTCACTCAGGGCAGCAGGGGACACAGGGGCAGGGGTGCGGTGCCTGGGCCAAAGGAGACACGCTCCTGAACATGGGAGCCTCCACGGACCTGGGGAATGGGAGCCGATGGGAGGGCGGTGGTGGTGCTGGTGGTGGCGGGGACAGCAACACTAGCTGGCGTGTGGTGGCTGCTGACACCCGCCTCCACAAGGGAGTCATCCTCCGAGTTGCTCTGGTCCTCAGCTGAGGTGGATGGTGCTGAGGACTCCTCGGTGTGGCTCCCTCGCCCTCCGTGCCACTGGGTCCCTCCGACCACTCCTCGGCTGCTGACCCAGTCTGGCTCTCTGGCTCCTCCTGGTCCGTGGAGCTGTCCCCTTCCGTGGCCATGGATGTATCTGCAAACAATAGGGAAACAGACAGACATCAGTCACCTGCACCAAACGCACACACCACTGTGAGCACAGCACATTACAGAGCAAGCCCTGGCATCATTAGTTGTACATTGCTAAAAGTGCCCTAACTGAACAGGAGAAGCCAATTGTCAGTCTGATGCCAAGCATGGCACTCACATCCCACAAGGCCTTGCACCCATCTGTCTGGTGTCTGTTGGATTGCAACACCCCAGTGTGGACACATGCACCAAGTACACAGTAGTTGGACAGTGCAGAGGACACGGTGTGGCATGTGGACATGCACACATCACAGCTCTTGCCACTGAGTCAGTACAGGTTTCCGGATGAAAGGGATGCCCAGAGTCAAATAGGAAATGCATGTGATGCATACCAGCGACAGACACCATGATGCACCCATGTCCTGATAGCCAGCACCACTATGGTGTGCATGTAGCACATGTCACTCCCCTGCAGGACCACCAATAAGTTGACACATGCCATGGCAGAGGCATGACTGCTAAGTCATACATCACTGTCTCAGTGATGTATGACTTGGCAGCCAGACAACAACACTATGCACTGTGTCACAATAGTATGTCATGGGGAATGCAAGTCCTGGAGCTGCACAAGTGCACATGTACATCCCCCACACAACACATCATCTTAACCCTCATCTGTCCAGGTCACACCTATTGGACATATGGGAGACCTGTGACACTACCCTCTGAACCTGAGCCCCTCACAATTTGCTGTGAATGGGGAACAGCTGCCTGAACTTCACATTCGCATACCCCAGTCTGCACGGGCAGCTGATCAAACACCTATGTGACACACAAGTATCGTCTCCTATGGTCACATCTCCAGGGGCATGCTGAGCCCCTACCAAGAAACACCCCAGCAGTCCTGGCAACTAATCCACAGCACACTGACACAGAGGCAGACACCTGAGGGGTCAAATCACTGTGCACAATGTGTCAGCTGATACACGGGAGTGGGAGTACAGAGTGCATTGCATGGCCTGGAGTAGGCATGACTGTCCTGCTCCACATGAATGAGGGATGTGCCCTGGACAGTGGATAGCTGGCTATGTATGTGTGACACACGTAATCTGCACACTCCTGGGGCCCAAACATTGTTCCCACCCGCTGCATGGGCGTGTGCCACATACCCCAGGCACATGTGGTGGCTCAGCTCAGCAAGTGGACCGCATATCAAAGCAACACGCAGATCACATGTCCAAACCCAGGTGTTGTGTGAACAATGGACCCACCCATGATGCCCACAACAGAGTTAGGGAAACAGATGCTGTCCCCCACCTTTAGTGAAGCAAACTGCAAGGACACAGTCCCAAGTGACACAATTCCCTGAATGTAAGGGCCACACCTGGGTATCAGATGAGCAGTGGGCAGTGCACAATAGAGGGACATGGCTCCTGGACAACATGACTGCTGCACTGTGGCAGTTGAACCAGGCCAAAGGAGGGCACAAAGCATGTAATACAGAGTTCACAGTGCAGTCTTTGACTCACCCCCTCCTTGCTGCTGTCTGGCCTTCAGCTGCCCATCCAGGTCTGGAAACACCACCGCCAGGATCTGGAGCATGTGGGGGGTCAGGGTCCGTGTTCCGCCCCTCCTGCGAGGAGGCGACAGCTTCAGCTGGACCCGTGCAATCCTCCGGGTCCAGCCCGAAGGTCCTGCCACCTCTTCTGGCAGTTGCGGATCCGGCGCTTGTAGACCCCCACGGACCGGACAGCCCGGACGATGTCCTTCCAGATTTCCTGTTTCCGATGGGCATTAACCTGTCAGGATGACAAAGTGAAAAGGACATTACCACACATGCAACATATCCGTGCATGACACAGTTGTATATACATGTCTCAATCACAGGGGCACATGATGTACACAGGCAGTGCAAAGCTGACCATGGACAGTTTGCCAGACGTCACTACATGGTATCATTGCATGGGAAGTAAAACCATGTTCAAATGCACTGTCACTGCACCATACCTGTCCAGTGCAAGTCACTACACACTATGGGGGTGACAACTACTCAGTGAGCCTGCTAGCCAGTGGCGTGCAGACTCTCAGCCTTGCTAGTCATACAAAATGCACATTCAGAAAGGCAGTGCACAGAACACTCACCTGCTCCCCTGGTTTCCCATACAGCTTGCTGTACTGTGGAAGTAGGCTGTCCAGCAGGGCCTGGTTCTCTTCAAGGCTGAAGGCTGGGGCTCTCTCCACAGTACGTGCCATTGCAGGGTCCAGAGGGGCAGAGACAGCAGCAGTGCAGTGGCAGATGTCATCCTGGAGCATGTAGTGCAGGCAAGTGAGCTCTCAGGGGAACAGCCAGCAATATATATGTGCTGGAGAGGCAGATACTGTCCCTTGTGTCCAAAGTGATAGGTCCAAGTCGTTTGCATCTTCTGAATCTGGCCAATCCATGGAATAGCAGCACCAAAACACGCCCACAGCATCCTTCAAATCTTCAACTTCATGACATACATGATTTTGCAACATTGTTGTGGGTGACCAACTGAATTTACAGCAACCGACTCGTTCGAAATTCAAAACGCGTCCGTTGCCAGGCAAGCCCATTGTCAATGGGTGCGCGCCGATCGGTCCATTGCGGTACAACGCGCACAGGAGTACAACGCGTACCCGCACACATTGAATGCAATGGGCCGGCCGGAGGCACCGATCGGTCCATTGCAGTTCAACGCGCACAGGGGTATCAACGCGTACCCGCACACATTGAATGCAATGGGCCGGCCGGAGGCACCGATCGGTCCATCGCGATACAACGCGCACAGGGGTACAACGCGTACCCGCACACATTGAATGCAATGGGCCGGCCGGAGGCACCGATCGGTCCATTGCAGTTCAACGCGCACAGGGGTACAACGCGTACCCGCACACATTGAATGCAATGGGCCGGCCGGAGGCACCGATCGGTCCATTGCGGTACTACGCTGCACAGGGGTACAACGCGTACCCGCACACATTGAATGCAATGGGCCGGCCGGAGGCACCGATCGGTCCATTGCAGTACAACGCATCACTGTACATGTGACTGGCATATGTCAGCATGCCTGTCTCAGATGGACATATGCCAGCCACAGATAGCTCCCAGGGAGTGAGGGGCACACCTACATCACGACAGCCTGTCCAAACTTTATCATAAGGCATGTAAGGCTGCATTACCTATTGTGTGTATGTTGGTGTACATGTTGTCCTGTGGGTGTCACCTGTGGGCAGCCACCCCCAGGCTGTGCACGTGTTCATGGGGACAGGATCCTGGGTGTTACGTGTACATGACCACTGTGATGTGCAACTGTTCATATCTGTGCATGTGCCATGGTCACATTTCACAGTGGTGTATGTGTATGTCATGTCACATACCCCGTGAGTCCCATGTGGGACGGTATGTTTGAGCCAGGGTGTCCCAGTGGCACAATAGTGATGGTCCTCCACAGTCTTTGTGCATGTAGTGTTTACAATGTCTCTGATTTCATGTGCACAATGGTAGACAGTCTCCACATCCACGTTGTGTGTGCATGGACTCTGATGTTGTGCGTGTGTGTCACAGACGTCCATGTCTGTCCTGCCGTGGCAAGTGGGGCCACTACCTGTGGGGGTCATGGTTGTTTTGCTGTGGTGTATACATGATACTCCATGTAATGCCAGTGTCCATGTGGCATTACAGGGTCCCTGGGAATGTACCTGTCGTTGAGCTGTGGTGCCTGGGGCACATCTGTCCTCACATGTCACTGTGGGGGGTTATTCTGACACGGCAGCAGGAGATGGGAACTGTGACATGGCCTCATGATATCCAATGGGCCAACCTGGGACTAATTGATGCCACCTGTTGGACCGTGTTGACAGATGTTGGCCATGTATGTACCATACATGTCCTTCCGGTACTGCACACTTCATGTAGTTGTGCCTCATAATGATGTATGTTGGGATCTTGAGTGTGTTCAATGCCGCATATGTGGGGTGACTAACAATCTTGCTTACTTCTCCTCTGCACTGCAGGGCTCCTGCTGTCCATCGACCATTCCCAGACCTGGCAACGATGGTGGAACGGGACAGCATCCGACGGTACCGCTTCACCAGGCAGCTGATTGAGGATTTGGCAGTGCAGTTGTCCCCACATTTGCAGCCTGGCCGGCCGTATCCTACAGCGCTGACCCCCAAGGTGAAGGTGATGGCAGCCCTACACTTCTTTGCCACTGGTACCTTCCAACATACTGTGGTGACTGCTGGTGGGATGTCACAGACCATGTTCAGCTGTGTGCTCCGCGATGTTTTGGCGGCAATGTTGCTCTTCCTGAACCGGTACATCTATTTCCTAGACTGCGACGACTCACTGACGTGAAGAGTGACTTTTATGCCCTGGGGAGGATGCCGCATGTAATTGGCTCCATTGATGGGACACATGTGGCTTTGGTACCACCACAGGCCCAGGAGCAGGCCTACAGGAACCGCAAGCACTACCACTCGGTCAATGCACTGGTGGTGTGTCTTGCAGACATGACCATCACACACGTGGGTGCCCGTTTCCCTGGTTCAGCACACGATGCCTTTGTGATGAGGAGTAGTCGCATCCCCAGGATGATGGCACAGATGCAGAACCAGCGTGCCTGGCTTGTCGGTGTGTACTGACTTTGTGCCATTGTGTGTGATCTGATCTGTAGTATTCCGCCCACTTTTCCAAGTCAGCTAATGTGCACTTGTCTGTCCGTAGGTGACTCGGGATACCCCAACATGCCGTGGTTGCTGACACCCCTCAGGAACCCTGTGACACCAGCCCAGATGCGCTACAATGAGGCACATGGTCGGACCAGGAGAGTGATTGAGCGGACCTTTGGTCTCCTGAAGAGCCGCTTCCACTGCCTGGACAAGACCGGAGGGTCCCTCCCATATGCCCCTGCGAAAGTGTGCAAGATTATCATCGTCTGCTGCATGCTCCACAACCTGGCAGTGCGGAAGGAGTTGCCTCTCATCCAGGATGACAATGACCAACATCCGCCACCTGTGGAGGATCCTGGCCTGGACCACGATGCCAGTGACGATGATGATGATGATGATGGTGATGGTGATGTCCGCACACAGCTCATCACCAACTTCTTTAGCTGAATGTGAGTATCCTGAGGTGTCATGTCAATGATGTGAGTTGGCATGATGTGTGGGTGGTGCTCTGGTGCTGTTGGAGTGTGTCCATGGGCTACTTGACTGGATGTGTGTTGCGATGTGTGGTGACAGGTGGGCTGTACTCCCCAACAGTGTTGACATGCTAACTTGGTTCTGGGTGGGTATCTTGTAACATGTATTGTGCATGAGTTTTGCTGTTCTGTCCTGTACTCCATTGCTTTTGACTGTGTGTCATTTCTGTCCTTCACAGGGTACTTTCAGATTCGTTTGGTCAACTGTGTCCACCGACGACGTGATTGCACATCCAGGCTGGTAGCTGTTGTGTCCCTACAGGTGATGTGCGCCACACCCATGGACTTCCTTCCGTCTACAGTTGTTGACTGTGTGCCCGCTGCCAGGTGGGATTACCTTGCATCTGTAGTGGTTACGGCATGTTGCAACTGTGTAATAAACCTGTGCTTCACTTTGTGATGTGCGTTGTCTGTGGTCACACATTTGACTGCCATTTGCTTACTGCACCTGTGGGCTACTTGACTACAACTGGGAATGGGTGTGGTGTCTGTGCATTGCACCGTCTTCCCTGGCAACATCAGTGTAGGCAATGAGTCAGATGGCCTAGGTGTGTATGTGTTGTGTAGCCCTGGTGGTGTGTCTCCCTCATGTGTGTCACGTTGCCTGTACTCACATGCCTGTGTTGTCCTTGCTGTTGCAGTTCGCATACACAGTGTAATTTTGCAGTTCATCATCCCCATAACAGCACCCACGTTGGAATCACGACAGAGGCAAGTATGGTGTATTAGTGTGTTTATTGTGATACATTTGTGTTAATAGTGCATAGGATGGGTTGTGCTGTACATAAATCTTGCAATCCCAAGTTCCTAGGTGAATTGAAAGTCCTGGTAGACAGGATCCCCAGTATCAGGGCCACAGTTGTCTGACACATTGGTCCAACTTGTACTCCCCATGCAATGTGTGGGAGTAGTGTTGCCGTCAACAGGGTGAACAAATGCAAAAACAACAGTTGATGGACAGAATGCAGAACAATGTCATACATTCACCCCAGTACAGAGATCTGGGCCTAAATCCATCGTTTTTTGCTCACCATGCCATTCCAGTTTGAACCCAGCCATATGCAAATCAGTCTTGACCCTGTGCCTCATGGGAACAGTCCAGCCCGAACTGCCAAGCCAGGTCCTCCCTGGACTGGAAACAAGCATCCTAGGACCGGTTTCGGGGTTTCACCCTCTTCATCCAGGATAGCTTGATTCCAGTGGCATGGAGAGCACGGGACCCACGTCTGGGCATACCCGTCCCACTCGCGGTGACAAATGCAAAAACAACAGTTGATGGACAGAATGCAGAACAATGTCATACATTCACCCCAGTACAGAGATCTGGGCCTAAATCCATTGTTTTTTGCTCACCATGCCATTCCAGTTTGAACCCAGCCATATGCAAATCAGTCTTGACCCTGTGCCTCATGGGAACAGTCCAGCCCGAACTGCCAAGCCAGGTCCTCCCTGGACTGGAAACAAGCATCCTAGGACCGGTTTCGGGTTTCACCCCTCTTCAGCCAGGATAGCTTGATTCCAGTGGCATGGAGAGCACGGGACCCACGTCTGGGCATACCCGTCCCACTCGGGGTGACAAATGCAAAAACAACAGTTGATGGACAGAATGCAGAACAATGTCATACATTCACCCCAGTACAGAGATCTGGGCCTAAATCCATCGTTTTTGCTCACCATGCCATTCCAGTTTGAACCCAGCCATATGCAAATCAGTCTTGACCCTGTGCCTCATGGGAACAGTCCAGCCCGAACTGCCAAGCCAGGTCCTCCCTGGACTGGAAACAAGCATCCTAGGACCGGTTTCGGGATTTCACCCCTCTTCAGCCAGGATAGCTTGATTCCAGTGGCATGGAGAGCACGGGACCCACGTCTGGGCATACCCGTCAACAGGGTGAACAGTCTGTGCACAAAGGCGAACATCCAGAACAAGTTCAGGCTTCCTGGGAGTTGCGCTTGGCCATCGGCCTCTCACTTTTCCCTCCTCAGACGACCCCTCTTCTTGGGGGGGGGGCCCCTCAAGTACAGGCTGCTGCGGTGCAGGGGACTCTCCGCCAGAGTCCTCCTCCCTCCCTGTGGCAGTTGCAGTTTGTTCGGCACCAGATGTTGTTGGCACACAGGGAGGTGTGGACTGGTTGCTGTTCATCTGGCGGAGGCATTGTAAAATGTCCCTGTGCACCGCCGTCATCTCATGCAGTGCATCCCACTTGGACTCCACGCGGGACATGTGTGAGTCCACACGGGACATGTGTGACTCCACGTGGGACATGTGGGAGTCCAAGCGGGCATGATGGGCAGCCTGCTGCTGTTTAATGTCTCTGAGGAGCCCCACTACCTGGCTGAGGTCTCCGGTGCTGGACTGGTACGCATCAGCTATGCGTACCAGTTGTGGGTCATCATGCACACCAGCAACGTCTGCAAGCAGCGACCTCTGTCTCCCACCCCTCCCACCACCCCTGCTGACATGTGCAGTGTGTGCAGTGGCACGCACAGATAACCCTGGTCCACCTTGGGGGTTGGTGGTGGTGGTGGTGTCCATGGCCCCAGGTTGGTCCAGGGTCACTGTGCTGGTGTTGCTCCTCCCCCCTTCCCAGCATGCCCATGCTTCCTTCCTTTTGACTCTGCTTCCCTGTGGGGTGGGCTGGCTGTGCTGACAGGATGGCTGGGAGTGTTGTCCTGGCAGTTGTTTGGCTAGAGGTCCCAAGAGTGTCCCTGTGCTTCACACAACATAACCCAGGGTGGTGGTTCTTTGTGGGATCTTGTGTTAGGATGGGGGGCATTGCATTCTACCAGGTGGGTTCTGTGGAGTTTGTGTTGGGGGGTGTGAGGGGAGGTGCTTGTGACTATGGTCAGTGCTGCAAGTCCCCCTTCCCACCCAGCTAGCCAGATATCCCACCATGGAACGTGCTTGCATTGCAGGGAGTGTAAGTTGTCTCTCAGGATGTCAGTCAGTGGTGTCCTGCTGTTTGTTGTTGCACAGTTGCCAGCAGGGCCTTGTGCTCCCCACAGCAGTAGCCAGTGTCAGCCATCTTGTGAGTCATTCTCCACTCCCTGTGATGTGAGCATGGTTCAGGGTGGTGTTGATGGGACAGTTGTGGGGGTGAGCTATGTCTGTGACTACGACTCCCATCATGCCATTGCCTCCACCCCACTTCCCAGCATTCCCATACTTACTTGCTTTTGTGTGGAGTTCAGTGTGTGTGGGTGTGAGAGCAATGGCAAGATGGCTGACAGTGGTGTCCTGCTGTTGGTTGGTGTGCAGTACCCAGCATGCCCTTGTGCTCCCCACGACACAGCAACAGTGTCAGACATCTTTGATGGGCCTTTCCACTCTCTGTGGGATGTGCATGCGTGAGTGTGAGCTTGCTGGGCCATGTGGTGGGGGATGTAGAGCTGTGACTACGACTCCCATCATGCTATTGCCTCCTCCCCCTTCCCAGCATGCCCATGCTTCCTTCCTTTTGACTCTGCTTCCCTGTGGGGTGGGCTGGCTGTGCTGACAGGATGGCTGGGAGTGTTGTCCTGGCAGTTGTTTGGCTAGAGGTCCCAAGAGTGTCCCTGTGCTTCACACAACATAACCCAGGGTGGTGGTTCTTTGTGGGATCTTGTGTTAGGATGGGGGGCATTGCATTCTACCAGGTGGGTTCTGTGGAGTTTGTGTTGGGGGGTGTGTGAGGGGAGGTGCTTGTGACTATGGTCAGTGCTGCAAGTCCCCCTTCCCGCCCAGCTAGCCAGATATCCCACCATGGAACGTGCTTGCATTGCAGGGAGTGTAAGTTGTCTCTCAGGATGTCAGTCAGTGGTGTCCTGCTGTTTGTTGGTGCACAGTTGCCAGCAGGGCCTTGTGCTCCCCACAGCAGTAGCCAGTGTCAGCCATCTTGTGAGTCCTTCTCCACTTCCTGTGATGTGAGCATGGTTCAGGGTGGTGTTGATGGGACAGTTGTGGGGGTGACCAATATCAGTGACTACGACTCCCATCATGCTATTGCCTCCACCCCCTTCCCAGCATGCCCATGCTTCCTTCCTTTTGATTCTGCTTCCCTGTGGGGTGGGCTGGCTGTGCTGACAGGATGGCTGGGAGTGTTGTCCTGGCAGTTGTTTGGCTAAGAGTCCCAAGAGTGGCCCTGTGCTTCACACAACATAACCCAAGGTGGTGGTTCTTTGTGGGATCTTGTGTTAGGATGGGGGCATTGCATTCTACCAGGTGGGTACTGTGGAGTTTGTGTTGGGGTGTGTGTGAGGGGAGGGGCTTGTGACTATGGTTAGTGCTGCAAGTCCTCCTTCCCACCCAGCCAGCCAGCCAGCCAGTTATCCCACCATGGAACGTGCTTGCATTGCAGGGAGTGTAAGTTGTCTCTCAGGATGTCAGTCAGTGGTGTCCTGCTGTTTGTTGGTGCATAGTTGCCAGCAGGGCCTTGTGCTCCCCACAGCAGTTGCCAGTGTCAGCCATCTTGTGAGTCCTTCTCCACTCCCTGTGATGTGCGCATGGTTCATGGTGGTGTTGATGGGACAGTTGGGGGGGGGGGCAATATGTGTGACTGCGACTCCCATGATGCTATTGGCTACACTGACTTGGCCAGCATACACAGAATTCCTTCCTTTGAGTGGTTTTCACTGTGTGTTGGTGTTGTTGTGGTGGCTACATGTCTGGATGTGTTTGTTAGTTCTATTTGTGCCACTGCCTAGCTGTAGTTGTAGTTGTGTTTGTACATGTGTTGGCACAGTTGGATGTGACTTTTGTTGATGGCATGTGTTGTGTTTATCTGACTGACATACATATTTTGGGATGATTCTGTTCTGGTTGCTGTGTAATTGCTATGAGTGCATGGTTTGACTCTCCCCTTGACAGTGATGTGTGTGTTTTGTGGCAGTATATTGTGTACATTTGTTGTGTACTCACCAGGCTCTGGGATGTCCTCTAGTCCATATACGCTCACTGGCGGAAGGATGGCCCGCACCTTCTCCTCCCAGGGCCTGAGGTATATTGGCTTGGCAGGAGGGCCACTGCCGGTGTATTGGCTGTTGATGTAGTCTTTCTTCAGCATGTCCCGTACCCTCCTGCGCACGTCATACCACCTGTTCTGGATGTCGGTCTTTGTGCGCCGACATGGTGATTGGGCGTTCACCCTGTTGATGATCCTCTCCCACATCTTGGTTTTCTGCGACATGGGGGTCTGTTGGACCAGTGTGCCAAACAGCTGTGGCTCCACCCTGAGGATCTCGTCTACCATGACTTCCAATTCACTATCTAGGAACTTGGGATTCTTCTTGGGGGGCATGGTGATGGGTGGTGATGGTGGGTGATGTGTGTGTTGGTGTGCAGGTGAGGGTGTGTGAGTGTGTGTTTTGCTGGGTGTATGTGAGGTAGGTATTTGTTGGACTGCTGATGGTGTGTGGCTTGTGTGAGGGATGAGCTGTGGGTGTGTGGTTGCTTTCTCTTGGGTGCTGGCAGTGGAATGGCATTTGCAAAGGCTCATGGTTGTGATTTGTGTCCTTTATATAGGTGGAGTTGTGGGTGTGTCTTTGTTCTCTGTCCCCACCCCCCCAGTATTTATTGGCTTGGTAATTGCTTGTTTGGCCTTTTTTGGGTGATTTTTCCTTTGTGCTGTTTGTGTATGTTGGAAACGTTCTTGTGACTGAGTCGAACCCTGCATTGGTCTCGTACGGTGTTCTCGGTTTCGTTCACGCTGTGTTTGTGCAGTTTTCTATGCTGCGTATGCGTCGGTCGCGGTGTATTGTGTTGCTTCGGCTCGGTTTTGTATGCGTGTCGGTCGTACGGCTTGTCCTCCGTCCGACTCGCTCGTGGTTTTCGCGCCTTGCATCGTACTTTGCGGTTTGGAGTTCGCGTGTACGTTTCGGTCGGATTTGTTCCGGGTGCGTGTCGGTCGGTTGGATTCGCGTGTTTTTCCGGCCGGATTGCTGTTTTCCGTGCGGTTCGGTCGGTCGACTTGGTTTCGGTACGTGTCGGTCGGATTTTTCGCGCCTTGCATCGTACTTGGCGTGTCGTGCGCCACGGGTACGTGTCGGTCGGTATTTTTTCCGGATCCGAGTCGGTCGGTGCTTTTTCCGGCCCGAATCGGAATCGACCCCTAGGTGTACAGATTTTCACTCTGTTTCTCATAATGCAAATAAAAATGGAATAAAAGGAAAAATTATACAACATCTTTACTAGATATGGACTCTATAGTTATCCTGTTTCGTTAAGTTCTGCTGTATAGTACACCTGTGCTTGTATTTCGTATTGCTAGGTTCCTGAAACAACAACCATTGTAACAGTGCATGCTATTTACTGTGTACACAGACCACAGCTAGTATAGAAAACAAGATTGATGAAAAAGCAACAAGTTATATGCTAGTAAAAGAAGCTTCACTGTCACTTCTAATTGTTTATTCACTACAAAGTAAAGACGTACACAAACTTTATTAAAACACTGTTGATGCTACATACAAATCAAAAACGTATTTTTGACAAGAAAAACACACTTTTCAAATCAATAATCTGGCCTTAACAATGTATTCACAGGTAACAGAAGCTCCATCTGAAACTATTCAGCTTGAAATATATGGCATTGAAAGAACCGACTAAGAAATCAGCACATTAACTACAAAAGTGCTACATACTGATACATATCAGTCAATGAAGATCAACAATGACATTTTAATAGACTACTTTGGGATTTCTCAATATGTTGAAACATTATCCGATGGACTACTACCATTTCTTCCAAGAACATTCAAAGTCATTTTTTGCAATGACAGTATTACAGAAATCATAAAAGATATCTCAACAGACTAACTATTATTTGTACAAAACTATATCATGTCATGTTTACTAGTTTGTAAAATGTAACACTAACATTGTGCTAATAAAAAGTTGAAGAGTTTTGATTACTAATAAAAAAAAATTACCTTACCATATTGTTCATTCATTTTTACAAATACTGCAATTTATATAATGCATACAACAGTCGCATACAAACTAACAATACACATATTTTAAAAAAATACTAATATTGCACAACCAATATTCTTACAAACATTTGCATACCTAATACATTATTCACATTTGATACGGACTACTTTTTCTTCCACATATATTTCATATCTAGCTTTTCGCATATCTATACATTATAAATAGATGACTTTGCTTATAAGAACTCTATTTAAAATTGCAGATCCAAAACAAATACAAAAAACATAGTCATTTTCAAAGCCAACAGCTCTAACTTTAATAATGCGAGACCTATTGCATTGCAAATGCTTGTTATTAATGTAATCAAGCACACATTGAAGACACTTGTCCTTTACCATGTGATCTTTCCATTCAGAAGGTGCAATACCTTCCAGACCATCATTGAAAATCAATGCTACTTTGTCATCAACATAAAGAAGAGGTTCACTACCCTTTATGGAAGGTAAGGGTAGTCTGCTTAGAAAATCTGCAACACGATTCTTAACACCGGGCAAGTATTCTACCTCATAGTTATAATCAAGAAGTTTTACTGACATTTTACTAATCCTCGGGGAAGCATTTTCCAAACCAGTAGTGGATAGTACCTTTGTAAGAGGTTTGTGATCAGATCTTAGCAATATTTTGAAACCCCATATGTTTAATCAAAAATGATTAAGTGCCCATGCGCAAGCTAATGTTTCTCGTTCTATCACTGAGTATTTTTCTTCACACGGAGTAAGCGAGCGTGATGCAAATGCAACAACCCATTCATTATTTTCATTGTCACGTTGAGACAAGATTGCCCCTAAGCCCTTGTTGCTGGCGTCGGTTGTGACAATGATCTTTGCAGAGGGGTCAAAACCCTTGAGAAAGGGTGCGTTGCTAATCTCTTGCTTTATGTTTTCAAAGGATTGTTGGCATGAGTCTGACCAATCAAATTTGACCTTGTTTTTAAGTAGTTGTCATATGTAGTAAGTTTTCTCAGAAAAGTTGCAAATGAACTTTGAATAGTATACAGTTAGTCCTAAAATGGCTCTGACCTCATCTTTTGAAGTGGGACATGGTGCCTTGACTATGGCATCAACTAAGCCTTGTTTGGGTTTGATACCATCCTTACTGATGCAATGTCCTAAATAAAGGACTTCATTTTGTGCGAATTTACATTTGTCTTGTTCTAAGGTGAGGCCTTTCCTTTTTAAAATCTCCAAGACTTGTTTTAGTAGGGAGTCGTGTTCTGCTTTATCACAGCCCATGACCAACATGTCGTCTTGGAAACATTTTACTCCTGAAACTCCCTCAAACAAGTTAGTCATTAACCTCTGAAAAAGAGCTGCAGCTGAAGCTAACCCGAACTGTACCCTAGTGAAACGAAAACAATCAAAAGGTGTTATGAAGGTTGTGAATTTTTTACTTTCAGCATGTAAAGGTACTTGATAGTAGGCAGATTTTAAGTCAATTGTGGAGAACCAACACATGCCTTTAGTTATGTCAAACATCTCATTTATGCGAGGTAGAGGGTACTGATCAACAATTATGTGTTTATTTAGCTCTCTGAGGTCTATGCATAGTCTGACCTTGCCATTGGGACGTTTGATCACCACTAATGGAGAAACCCAGTCTGCAGATTCTACTTGTTCAATTATACCATCAGAAACTAGTCTTTGTAGTTCTCTATGTACATCATCCCTGACGGAGATGGGTAAGTGCCTAGCTTTATGTATGCAGGGTTTAGCATGCTCTTTTAGTTCAATTTTATGTACAAAATCATTTAGTAAACCAATTTTCCCAGTGAATACATCTGGAAATTCTTTGAGTATTTCTGCACTACTATTGTCTGTTTCATTTATCACCAGAACAGGCTCTTCGCTATTAGGATTGAGAATGATCCCTAGTTGACCCTGATCGCTCCAACCCAAAACAGATGGACCTTTCTTTGCAACGAATAACTTACATGTAGCTGTCCTATCTTTGAAATTGAATTCTAGATTTCTAGATCCTATAAAATCAATTGTATCACCGGTGTAGCTTTTTGCAACCACATTGGATTTTTCTAGATGGTTACCAATTCTCTCTGAAAACTTGTCTTTCCAGACAACTTCATTAACTATGGTAAATGGTGACCCTGAATCTGCAACGACATTAAGTAGAACACCACCCATGTTAATCTCACACATTGGGTTTTTGATTTTAGAAAAATTAACATCCAGATGTCATAGTCTATACAGAAGACGTAATTCACATTTGAGGAATCTGATTCCTCCGAAGACTCTAAATTTCCTTCAGTGTATTCTGCAATTTGTTTCACTGTATTATTCCTTCTAAAAAAAAATTTTCTACAAACCTTGGCGAAGTGACCTGTAAGACCACATTGGGCACATTTTTGATATTTTGCAGGACATTTCTTATAATCAGCAACATGCTCTGTAGAGCCACAACGGTAACATATTCTTGTATTTTGTACAACATTACTATATTTACCACTTGTTTTCTTTTCTTCGTTTTCATATTTCCGCTGAGGAACTTCCTTTGGGTTAAGGTTCTTGTTACTACGCATTTTAGATTTGTTTGCATTACATTTGTTGATGAGATTGATTTCATTAGACTCATCCAACACTGCCTTTGCGCATCTCCCCGTTAGCTCCGCCTTTTTAACTAAAGCTACAACTTCTTTAAGAGGAGATTCACCATTAACCCAAAGCTTATCCTGTATATTTGGATTACTAGTGTGCATTATAATTTGATCTCTAATAAATTCTTCTTGTAAGTTACCGAACCTGCATGTCAAGGCTAAGGCTCTTAGAGCGGAAACGTATTGATCAACATTTTTATTCTTACCTTGTTTGCGCTGAAAAAACTTATATCTATCGACAGCTACACAAACTATAGGTGAAAAGTGTGCATCAAGATCCTCTAAAGCATGCAAAAATACATCATCACCTTCACGTATTTTCTTTTCAATTTGGTTATATGTTTTAAGACCTCCTGGACCTAAACAGTGTAAAAGTACCTTCTTTTCCTTTTCTGGAAAAAGTCATTGTCATCAAAAGTCTCTATATAGTTACAAAAATATTCTTTCCATTCCTTCCATGGCATGCAGGGTTCACCTTTCGCAGGAAGGAATGGTTGTGGATTGGATAGATTCATTAAATTCATTGCACACATGTTGGTACAATGCTCCTCTAAACTTGCTTTTACGATAACTTGAGAATCAATTTGGAAAATGTATTATAATTCTTTTTTTTATATATACCGTAAGATGCACTGTTTGGACGTTAAGCTTATATATAATAAAGGATGATGGTCTATGCTTTAATGTAGAATACGCTAGTTCCTTGGATGATAAAGTGTACCTGAAATTACTCCACCACGTCTTTGAAATTATAGAATGGTATAAGATGGCCGCCGTGCGTGCCGTGCGTGAGATTTCTGTGCTGAGTAGGGCACACACTTTAGTATTCAGGAACTTTGCTCCTCCCTGAACTATGACGCGTGCACAAATGCGTCATGATTGACTGTGAAATGGCATGAGGTGAAATCCTCCGTGACTTTCCTGGTATGAACTGCCAAACTTTAGACAACAGCTGAGCGTCAATCACTGACAATGAACAGGGCGCCGTGACAGACACTCCAGTAGTCCACAAGCACCTCCAGACTCGCCGATGAATCCCTCAGAATAAACAAGTTTGGCTCCGGCCCCTGGATGACGACGTGCGATCAAAACATCGCCGCTCCAGCTGAGATTCTGTCGTGCGAACAATTCATTCAGCTTCTCCACAGCTGATGCTAAACCGCCGCGCAACTGAGCCTGTGCCAGGGTGGTTAAAGCCGCGCTCGTGTTGTACTCTTCAAGAACACGAATACAACCAAGCACAACCCAATGTATAAGCCACAGTCAAGCGTGATCACAAAAGCTGGCTAAAACACATTCCGCAATGCAGACCGGCTTCCTGATGTAACGCGGCAGCGTGACTAGCACGTAGAAATCACTTGAAATCAGGACCCAAAAGTAGTTAGATGGTCCCGGCTGAGCTGAGATCTACCACGATATATAAGTTGTGGCAGCTGCTTACACAACCATGGAGATTTCTTAATTGTAACTACAAGTGACAGGACACAAACTGTAAACCAAGTGATCCAAACGGCTCATGTTCTCTCACTGCTGTCAGCTTCACCATGGTCTCTGCTTCACTCTGAAGAAACTCTCCAAAAGTTCAGTAAAGAAGTGTAATGCGTCGTGTGGGGTTGTCTGCTCGTCGCCACTTGTAGTGATGCAACGTAGACAACGCGTAGGATTTAAGGTAAGATTTAATGTATATAAAACCCCAGCACGACCAGCAGCTGTCCACGCAGGGAAGTAACTGACAGGTCTAACGATTACAACTGTCACATGTGGGGTGTGGGGTGATGTGAAACACCAATGGGAGGAGGGGAAGGGTGACATCACAATGGTCACGGAGTGGGAGCATACATGTCATTACAACAAGCTATTTACATTAATTTACAGTTACGCGCTAGCGCAGCTCACTAAAAATCGCTACGTTACGAATTTGTTTATTATTAATATTGCCTAAATTTAAGATGGCGGCTGCACATCTAGCGCAATGACATCATTAACGTCGTGCATCATGACGAGGCCATCTTGCCATCCCTCCCCTCTTGTGCTCCCTCCATTGCTTATTACATGCTGCCCTGAGCCCAGCTTCTGGGAGTGCATTCTTTAGAGATATGCGAGCAGCGCAATGACAATAAAACACCCTTATCAGTGAAGTGCACGGGAATACAAAATTTTCCAGCATTCGCGACAAGAATTTTAGATTCTATTAAGGACACGGAGGCCAGGATTATGCTTCTCAATTTCTTTACTACTCACACAGCAGCCAATGAGAAAACAGTAACAAAGTAAAAACATGTATAAACACTACATGTCCCATGAGGCTTTGAACCACGCCTCCTAAAACAACCAATCAAATGTATCCAAAGTGTACAAAATAACGAGGCACCATCTTGACTGCCTCTTTATTTGCAATAAGCAGTCTTAAGTGTCCAAAAAATATAACTAACAGTCCTGGCTCTCAACGGAGAGCAACTCCAACACAGGTCCCAGTCGAGACAACAGTAATCCAGGATGAAGTCCTTTAGCCCCGATGAAACGCAGAATTAATTCTGCTTGGAATCCGTTCCTGAAAATCAGAAACAAGTATGAAAAAATATGGAGCTAGAATCTCTATATATATCAGGGAGGGAAAAACATACATCTTATGCGATATAAGCCAACATGACAGTTGTAAATCTTACCTGTCCCAACGGGTGGGATAATCCTCGCCTCCGTGTCCTTAATAGAATCAAAAATTCTTGTCGCGAATGGTGGAAAATGTTGTATTCTATGGCAGGACCGGAGGCTCAGATTATGCTGGTTCAAAGCTGACCAACAACAACAGAAGAAACATGTGTAATAGGTTTATAATAAAATACTTTAAACACTGAATCAGAAGACCAATCTGCTGCCTTTAGAATGTCTTCTAAACGAGAACCCATAATAAAGGCTTTAGACGCCATAGCGCCCCTTGCTGATGCGCCCCATACACAGAAATATCAATACCAGCTTCAACCATCACCCACCGAACCCAGCGCGCCAAAGTGGCAGCTGAGACCGGTCTGAAAGGTTTCTGAATTGCTAAAAGCAAAGGTCCCAAAGGATCTGCCCTGTGAACAGAGGTACGTTCTTCATATTCTTTCAAACATTTCAAAACACATAGGGGCATATTCTCAAGGAGCTACCGCCAAGTTATCGGCACTTTAACGCATCCAAAGTCGCGCTAAATTTATCGCCCCATTCACAAGCTGGTGCTAACAGCCCATAACACCAGTTTCCCTGCGAAAGCAGTCGCAAAAAACATCGCCACAGATGACCCCGGCAACTAACGCTAATGAGATGCAGAGTAGGCGTTCCCGAGCAAAAAGCCGCGACAACACCACAATGCAACATTCTCAACGACCAGCCACATCTGCGATAGGAACACAAAACAGGCGATATGGCGCGTTACGAGCAGGAAATTAACACCTGCTCTGACCTGGTGCAAACTCGGACGTCAACCTGCACAAGAAAAGGGAGCCCAGCCCACAGCCACACCTGAAGGACAACAGATGCCATGGAGCCACTCACCATGCACCCTGGAGCCCCCAGAGGGCAACAACACCCACCAGCACCACCCCCAGGACCGCCACCCCCCAACGGACCCCCCGTCGGACCACCACAGAGGCAGCACAGACAAAGACAGCGGACCTCCAGGAAATGCACCAGCCCCACAGACCTAACACCAGACAATGCCAATGCCCACTACAGGCCCAAAGGACAACCATCCTCCGCATCCTGAACATCATTGCCCACAGGTTGACGGTACCAACACAGCGGACAACCAACATCCCTCCGCAGTCAAAGCTCCTGGCTGTGCTGCACCTGTTGGCCTCTGGTACCCTCCCAAACAACAACCGCCCGAGTTGGAGGAGTCTCACAGCCAGCCCCATCCAAGTTCCTCACACCTGTCCCGGATGCCCTCACCAGCTTGGGATCCCAGCACCCATACGTCACCCACAATGCGCAGGAACAGCTGGAGACCAAGCAAAGACTATACGCCATGGCTGGAGCCCCACACGTGTCGGGGGCAATCCACTGCACACTTGTCCCACTTATGCCCCCTGCCAACATTGCACACAATACCCCAACAGAAAGCACACGCATCCCATCAACGTGCAGGCAATAGTGGACCACAGGGGACTCCTCACCAATGTCATGGCCAACTACCCAGGCAGTGTGCATGTCCCCTTCATCTTCCGACAGTCCAACATCAACCAGTGCTTCCAGGATGGCACCCATGGGAATGCACTGCCCGTTGGCAAGTACCAAATGAACACACCACACACCTCAACCCCACAATCATGCAACTCACAACTCTGGCACTGCACACGTCACAAAACCACATACAACATGCCAAACAACATGCCCCCCCACCAGACACGACAGCACAACTTACTGTGGCAACCTTGGTCAGCCATGTACATGAGCCATCGACGGCATGGCACCTCAGCCACACAATACCGGAATGTGGGGAGAGGTGGGAACCAGGCATGTGCGAAGGAGGCAAGTGACCCATGAATGAGTATGTACACAATGCCAAGTGTGGCGGAGATGTGCTGGACAGACTGCAGTATGCAGACCACAGACACAGCCATATCTACATGCACTGCTGGTGTCTGGAGTGTCGTGGACAGTGGACGCAACCATGTCACCCCAGCCAGTGGGGAAGATCGCAGAAATGTAGCTTGTGACGTCCCCCCCCGTAAGCGTGTGCGGAGTGGGCTGGCCCGGCGTACGCCAGGCCAGCGCAGGGGTGTGAATAAAAAACACGTAGCACTGGGCGTGGTTCTCTTCCGGAATGCCCAACGTGTCTGCCAGGGCGGCACCTCCCACCCCGCCACGAGGCTGATGCCGTCGCCGTGAGCGGTGTGGCCTGCGACACCCCTGGCCGCTGGTCCCCGAACCCGTCATTCCCACCCCTGCGCAGCCAGGCCTCATTGCTCACCTGCCGACACCGGCGTGTGTCGAAGAGGTCCCACCACGTGCCGGCGCAAGCTACAAGCCCGAAGCCCGCGACCTTGGCAGCCTCCTCAGACCATCACAGCCTCCGCGACACAGGCCCGCATTACTCCTTTCTCGTTGACGTACTCCACCGCTGCCTCCGGCCTACACTACGGTCAAGTAGGTCACACATTTGGAACTGAGTCTTGATTACACAATGGCCGAGTACACACTTCATGGCTGAGTTTAACTCACTATACTCCCTTCGATATGGTGACACAAAGTATGTGCTGGGCATCCCAACCACACGTGTCTGTGGGCCCTTGATGTCTACGCCTTCGGACTACACTGCGGTCCTGCAGGCCCCACACAAATCCATGCCAGTCCGTACCAGGCAGGACACGGCATCGTCGCTGGCTAAACACCCGCTCAGCTCTGTCGCTACTGCCTCGGTCAACCACGAGTCATCCCCGCATGCCATTTCAATGCCGTGTGTCAGTGTTCCAGGAGGAGCTCGCTGAACAGCGGTTGGCCCATGCTGGCTGCTGCCTCCGGACTACACATCGGTCGAGTAGGGCACACATTGGGAACTCAGTCATGATTAATTTATGGCAGACCTGATATCATTGTACTGGCCTCGTCGCAGACTGCATCCCCTTCCAGCTCCGGGGCCACTAAGTCTGTTCCCCGACAACCATGGACACTTTCTTCTTGAGATTTGTTGGCGACTGAGTCCATGGACTGGGGGTTGTCTTCATCATCATGTCGGTGATACTGACTATGTGGCCAAAATGAGGCAGTAGCATTCCACTCCTCCATTTGCCACTTCCGGACGGCTCCTGCCCTCTGCATCATGCCCTGGAGGACACCTTCCACTGTCCCCCGCAAACCTCCGCTACATTCACCTTCGACATCGACGAGGACCCGCTCACCTCGTGTGACCCTATCTCACTGCACCGCAAGTCACCGTCCCGTGGCGGTGTGCCCGTGCCGGCCGCAGTGCATCCGGGGCCACTAACTCTGTGCAGCTCAGACCATGGCCCCAGTGTGATGGCATGTTGGATGGCCTCTGGGTCGATGGTCGGGGGGTCATCAACGCCATGTGTCTGTGGCCCTGCGCTGTCCGCTGCCTCCGGCCTCAACTGCGGTCCACCTTGGCTCACACATCATATCGAGTCCTTCGACGTCGCATCACCACAGGATGCACACGCCACCACCGCCAGGACCAACTCCAAACGACAGGTGCCAGAGTCGTAAGTGTCTTACTGTCAGAGTTGCTCACACCTGTCGTGGGGGCCATCATCAGCTTGATACCCTGCTCAGCTCTTCAGGTGCCACTAACTCAGTGCACCACAAATCAGGGAACATTCTGCTTGCATGTTGGGTGAACACTGTACTCCCTCCGGCTACCACCATGATGCTTCACAGTTGTTTCTGTTGTGCTGGTGTTTTATGTTTCTGCTTCAATTGTGATCACTGTTCAAGTTGTTGCCAGCACCAACGACTCCATGAGGGCTGGCTTACACTCACCCCACACACATCCAGCACATGCGTCACTGTACATGTGACCATGCCAATAAAGGTGTCGGGGGCACATGCCCGTGGCCAGTTCAACAAACTATCTGTGTGTGTCCGTGTGCTCATGATGTATGTATTTGTGCCCCGGTCACTACAACATTACATTGTGCCATGTACAGAGGACGCAGCCATGTCACCGCAGGCAGCGGGTGGGACATTGCACATGTAGCTTTGTCCTCCCCCACTCAATGCGTAAAAGGAGTGAACAGGGCCGGCGTATGCCAGTCCGGCGTGGGGGTGTGGATGATCATCCCGTGGCCCTGGGTGTGGTTCAGTACTGGAAATGTGCAAAGGCATGTGTCTCTGTCACAGTGTGGGTCTCCGTTGGGGAGTGTTGGTGGGCCCTGATGGGACTTAGACACCCACGTATGTGATCTGGTTCGGCTTCCATGAGGTAGTACCCCACCCGCACATGTTCGGCCACCCCCTTCTGGCAGTCTGACACCTGCCCTTGGAATGCGATGTGTGCTTGGGTGGGCTGCTGGGAGCCAGCCGGGGTGGTGGGTGCGTCCAGCTGTGTTGTCTGTGCAGGGGGTGAGGTATCCTCGATGCAGCGGTGCTGCCCTGCTCCTGGAGGTCGATTGCCTAAGATGTCCATTGACTGTTGTGGGGCGTAGGTGTCGGAAGTGTGGTGGTCCTCTTCAGCATCACTGTGGAGTTGTCTGGTCTGCTCTGCTGGAGGTGTTGTTTATCCCTCTGCAATGTGAATGGGAGATGCTTGTTGACATTGTGTTGGCATGTATGTTGCCACATTGTTCACGTTTTCATTCAGACCTCATGACAATGTACATTCTGACTGTTTGGGAGGGGCGGACTATTTGATGCGGGACAGTGGACATTTGGACTACATGACGTAGGTGAGGTTGTACACGTACATTTGCATCTCACAGTTTCCTGCTATGTCAGATGTGATTGTCCCTTTTCTACGCACAGGCGGACCCAGTTGTGTCCTCTGTTCTGCAGTGTAGGTGTTGGGCTGTGTACCACATTGTCGTCCATGTGGGTGTGCTTTAATTGCTATGTGTGTGTGCTTCTTTGTGTGGGAGTCGCACCTGCAGCTGTGATTTTGCTGCCCCTGATCCCTTGGAGGCGGTGTGCCTTTGGATTTTGTGCTTTTGAGGTGCTGTGATGTTGGCGACTTGGGTCATTTGTGCTCTTGGACGGTTTTTGTACTCTTGTGCATTGTTTGTCTGCAGATGTGTTGTTGACGTCAGTGGTTGTTTGTGCAGGTGGCTGTGTCAGAGTGTGACCTGCTCCTTTCCGGATGTGGTCCACACTCAGCCACCTCAGTCTCGTGGCGTGCACAGTGTCATGGTGATTGTACTCCAGCCATGCTGCTGGTCATGTGGTGTCACTTGCATTGTCAGTGTGGCTCTCACATACGCATCTTTGCTGTGTTTCGCACGGGTGCATGTGTGTGTTGTGTAATTTGTGTTGTGTGGGGTGGGACCCCTTTTGGCACAAGGTGAACGGGGGCCTACTTGATGTTTGTATGTGTGCTGCAGTGTGCCACGGGGATCAGGGACATGACCCAGGGTTATTGTGGGTGTGCGGTGAGCTACATGTCGTTGTGCATGTGTGCCATTGTGCCCGTCCCCCCCGTCCCCACAGTCCCTGTTCGTTACTCACCCTGTTGCTGTTGTGTCAGGTCATTTCGAGCAGTGTCCGGACTCCTTGCACCGTCTCCACACTGATGACTGTGGGCGCCATTTGCTCCAGCTCCTCCTGTGGCTCAGGACTCCCACCTCCATTCGCCGTTGCTGCCTTCATGTTGGCAGCGGGTTTCTGCTTGGTTTGGCTTTTGATATCGTGCCAGCGCATCTTGGCCTCCTGGGCACTCCGACTGCATTCAAGATGGGATGCCATTTTTCCGTCTGTAGTGCCAATGACACGGTGGTGGTGACGGACAGTTGTTGGTGGTGCTCTGTCACCTCCGTGATGACGATCGGGTTTTCCTGCGGACTGTACCCCGTCTTCCTCTTCCTCTTCTCCTTGGCCTTCCCCGCCCCCGAGGTTCATTGCTGGTGGTCTGTGGGGCTTGTGGGGTTCGCGTTGACCTGGGCACTCGTTCCGGGTGAATCCATGTTGCTGCGCAGTTTGATTTGTTCATGGTGTGTTATTCTTGTTCAGCTTTTATGGTGCATTTTCCCGCCAGACGCGTGGGGATTGCAGGCCTATCGCTGGTTGTCGCTGTTTTTTTTTTCGTGGTTGGCCTCATCGCAACTTTATTCGCGTTGGTGTTTCGCATTTTTTCGCCGTTGCGTTGTTTTTAACGCGGTCATTTGACGCGTTATCGTGGGACTATCGCATGGTGACACCAGGTTGAGAATGTTACGTTAACACGGCGTTGTTTTCCCTCAATGGACTGCGATGTGAGAAGTTGCGTTAAGCTAAACTTGCGGTGGTTATCACACGTTCTTGTGATTATGCCCCATAACTTCTCATTATGCGGAAAAGCAGGATACTCAAACGAACGTGACATGGTTTTCGTTCTTCTGGAGATGATAAAAGAAACACCCTGGGGGGGAAAAAATTCTTCCTGCCAAATCTAAAGCATGAACATCAGACACTCTGCGGCATGAAATAAGACACAACAGCATAGTAAGTTTCGCAGATAATTGCTTCAAAGATAAATCTTTATTGTCTGGCCAAGATGCTAATAAAGAAAGATCTTTAGAAACATCCCACAACATAGTGTACCTGGGCTTAGGAGGACGAGAGACTCTAATACCCTTCAATAACTTACACACTAATGGGTGAACACCCACAGGCTTTCCATCGATGTGATCATGTCCAGCTGACAACGCTGATCTGAAATTATTCACCATCCTGTAAGACAGACCTTGGTCCGCACATTCTGACATAAAATTTAAAATCTCTTTCAAATTAGATCCCACAGGATCCACCTGTCGTTGAAGGCACCAACCCACCCATCGTTTCCATGATGCAGAATATCGCTTGCGGGTGGATGGAGCCCAAGCTTGCTGTATAAACTCAGCAGCCGCCGATGAAAGGTCCTCAATGCGGTCGTGTCTCCTGAGAGCGTCCAGACCATGAGGGATAACTGATTCTGAAGGACCAGGGGGTTAGGGGAGCCCACTGGGTCCTGGAGCAGCATCGGGAAAAGTGGCAACTGCAATGGTAGGTCCACCGATAACTCTAGCAGAGTCGGAAACCACGACTGAGTCTTCCATAACGGAGTGACTAAAACCAATGAGGCTCCCTGTCGTCTGACCTGAGCAGCCACTCTGGGTATCAGAGCGAAGGGGGGAAATGCATAATTCTTCTGTGGGCCCCAGTGATGGAGAAAGGCATCCGTGCCCAATGCCATCAGGTCCGGCCTCCAGCTGTAAAAGAGAGGGAGCTGAGTGTTGAGGCGAGATGCAAAGAGGTCTATTTGACATGGGCCCCGAATAGTCATGATCTCTAAGAACACTGAAGGATGCAACTTCCAATCGCTGAAGTCTCTCAGGAACCTTGAGTTCCAATCTGCGATCTGACTGCTCTTGCCTGGGATGTACTCTGCCACAACTCTGATCTTCTGTGAAGGCAGAAATGCCAAAACTCTCTCGCAATGTTGGCTAGGAGTCGAAATTTCGTCCCTCCGAGGTGATTTATATAACGCACCGCTGACACATTGTCCATCCTGAGGAGGATGCAACAATTGCTCTTCAGAGGGGAGATCGATTGTATGGCAAACGACCCTGCTAACAACTCTAGACAGTTTATGTGTAACTGTAACTCGTCCGCCGGCCACCTGTGGCAAAATCTCTGCATCTTGCTCCCCAGCCCCAACGATTGGCGTCCGACTCGATAACGACGTCGGGAGAAGCCCCGAAAATGGCCTTGCCATTCCATGCTTCCATGTGATCTAACCACCAAAGGAGCTCGTCTTGAGCGTCCGGGGACAGGGCAATCAGGTGATCGTATGAGAATCGCTTCTGCAGGTAGTGGATCTTCAGGCGTTGCAACGCTCTGTAATGAAGAGGACCTGGAAAGATGGCTTGAATAGAGGAAGCCAGAAGACCCACAATCCTCGCTAGGGAGAGTAAGGATACCATCTGTTTGGACAGTGATGTGCGAATTTCCCTCTTGATTGACTTGATTTTGGTTGACGGGAGTAGCAATTGAGCAGACACTGAGTTGATCTGAAAACCCAGAAAGTCCACTAGCTGGGACGGGGTAGTCATGGACTTCTTGAGATTTATCACAAAACCTAGTTCTTGTAATAGTGACTGTCCATTGTAAGTGAGAGAGTAAGAGGGACTGATCCAGCGCTAGAAGAAGCATGTTGTCCAGGTAAACGATCATGCGGACTCCCATTTCCCTGAGCCAGGTAACCACAGGCTTCATGAGTTTGGTAAAGACCCAAGGGGCTGACGACAGGCCGAAGGGTAGGGACAAGTACCGGAACCATTGTCCCTTCCATTGGAATTGGAGAAATTTCTGATGGGAGGGGCAAATGGGGACTGTCAGATATGCGTCATTTAGGTCCAGTCGGACCATCCAATCCTTTTCTAATAAAAGATCTCTCAAAAGATGGATCACTTCCATCTTGAAGTGTCTGTAAATTACGAAGGGATTGAATTCTCTGAGATTTAACACCAATCTCTGACCTCCCCCTTTCTTTTTCACCAAGAAGACATTGCTGCAAAAACCTTCCGGAATGAAGGGCCCTACAGCAATGGCCTGCATGGCCAAGAGATCTTGAAGTTCTGAGTCGATAAAAGTTTTTTTCTTGTAGGGAAAAATGGAAAGGGGGAGGGGAGCAGCTTGAAAGGGTATCTCGACCAACTCTATTTGATAACCTTGAACTGTGTGTATGACCCATGCATCTGCCGTGATTTTGGTCCAATTGTACAGAAAATGCATTAGTCTGCCCCCCAGAGGAATTGTAGGAAGTAAGGGAAGAATTACCTGAGGACTGGGCGTTGTTGTTCCTGAAGCCCCTGTTGATGCCTCTGTTATATCTGCCTCGAAAACCTCAGGATCTGGAGGGGTAAAAACCGGCCTGGTCCGGTTCCTGTGTGTAACCCCTACGCCTGGGGGCAAAGCCACGATGAGGACGGTCGAGCGTCCTCTGCCACGACCGGCCCTGCCAGAGAGGGGATGGAATACCCTCTTGAGGGATGCCTGTGACTTGTCGAGGGAAGTAAAGGTGTTCACAAATTTAGCAATGTCCTTTACAAATCGTTCCCCGAACAATTGTCCTTCAGCCAAAGGACCTGGTTCTGCAGAGGCTAACTCCACGAGCTGTGGGTCGATGCGAAGGAGGACTGATTTCCGTCTCTCCGATGACAAAGCACAGTTAGCGTTGCCTAGCAGACAGATCGCCCTCTAGGTCCATCCTGCAAGGACTTCAGGGTGGATAGCGGCTCCAGTCTCTTGCGTTTCCAGCGCCAATTCCAAAATCTTGGCCAACGGGCCCGAGACATCTAAGAGCTTATCCTGACAAGCCCGAAGGGCCCGATCAATGCCTTTCTTAGGGTCCTTCTTGTATTTCTTTAAAAAGGTCTGCATAGAGGAATCTATTTCTGGGGTCAGGGCAGTCTTATTGGGCAGGTCGGGGCGGGGGCATTCGGATCTTAGGCGGGCTCGAACTTCTCTGTCGAAACTCTTGCGCAGGTTATTCTGCATATATTCTGCCACAGCCGGGGCGGGAGCCCAATCAGAGGAGCGGGGGTGAACAATGGCGGAGGGATCAAAAGTGAAAGGGGAAGGTTGAACGGGGGAAAGGGAGTGCTTGCGCTTCTTAGCGCGCTTACGTGGGTGCGACTCCTGGGAGGTGTCGGTATCAGTATCGGTATCCATCAGGGTAATGGGAACAGAGGGGGTAGGGGCAGGAGAGGGAAGCACTGGATTATTCTCGTAATCATGGTCTCTAGCTTTCTGGAGCTTAGTGTAGACCTGGACATGCGGCCAAGGCAGACCAGGTGGCTCGGAGGGAGGAAGAGGGGATGGGTTTTGTGTGTCGAAAGGGGGATTAGGGATAGCACCCACCAATTGGTCCAGACGCAGAGAGATAGGCAATAAGGCTGAGGAGAGGGCCTTATCTAACTTTCTGTCTAGAGTCTTATCAATTAAAGTCTCCATATTTTCGTCATACTAATAATCTTCGTCCTCAGTGGGACCATAAGCAGCTAATTCCTCCTCGTAGACCTCGCAGTCTGACATCATGCAGGGAATATATATATATATATACATATATATATATATATATATATATATATTCGGCTCAAAAAACTCTCCAGAGAGAAGCTCAAGTTTTTTCCAACCCTAACTCTCAAATGAGAAAGGGTGTCGGTCGGGAGCAAAAAGGCTGGTGCAGTGAGGGCCACAAGGAACCAAAAGGGCCCCTGCAGATAGGACTAATGGAGGGTATGGAGCCCTACCAGCCTATTTAATGCAGGGGTTCCCAAAAATTATTAGCTGCTAAGCAGCACTAATCACAGGCTGAGTAATAAGCAAAGTTGGCACAAAGCGCTAAAGAAAAACTCTTAACTGCAGGCCCGGTACCGGCTTTCACACTGCGTGCTGCTAATCCCTCGTTTATTCTAGCCCAGGGAGAGGCGTCCACCAGCGTGCGGAAGGGAGGCCTGTGACGCGAGCACAGTTGCGTGCAGGCTCCCGAGACGCAAGCAGCAGCCCGAGCGGGCTCCCGACGTGCGCCTCGCTCCCTGAAAGGGGGTGGGGCCAGACCCTGCCCGGAGCATGAGGCGCGCACGACACGGGCAGAGACTCGCGAAGCGAGCGAGTATCATCCAAACATAACCTACATCCAAAGAAAAAACGGGGAAACTGAAAACAAAACTGCTACAATACCATGCAGGCTCAGCGAACAGCGCAACACGCACTGCGGGAGCCGTACAACGGGAAAGACGCGTGTTGACCACAGTGCGAGCGTGGCAACAAATCAGCAGCACAATGCCAGAGCAAGAATACAAAACAATATAATAAAAGCAAATATGTAATAACCCAATAAGGCAAAGCAATACCACAGTTTATTTCTACAAAATAATGAGGCACTTATCTTGACTGCGGAGCAGCAAAGAAAGAGGCAGTCAAGATGGTACCTCGTTATTTTGTACACTTTGGATACATTTGATTAGTTGTTTTAGGAGGCGTGGTTCAAAGCCTCATGGGACATGTAGTGTTTATACATGTTTTTACTTTGTTACTGTTTTCTCATTGGCTGCTGTGTGAGTAGTAAAGAAATTGAGAAGCATAATCTGAGCCTCCGGTCCTGCCATAGAATCTAAACAGAACGGCAAGGCTACCTCAGAGCTGAGCGCTTGCGGCCGCCAGAGATAAGGCCACTAATTCCAAAGGATAAAAGGTGCTCCCACAATGAAAATGATTTTACTGGCTGTTAAATCGTTATTCTATTTTATGCATTGCACGGAGCTTTGCATTACCCCTTTGAGACTGACACGGTAACTTGTGATGAGACTTGTGATGTGACGAGATGACCAACAGCACAGCTCATTGTAACGTGACTAAGCGCCCGGGCTGGACTCTCCAAGGGGAAAGAAGCTGGGAACCTCTCATGTTTGCCTGTTAAAGGAATTTTAGTCAAGCTCTGAAGTGCAGGTTCTCTAAGATTAAAAAGTGTTGCAAACTTCGTGAAAGGTGCACGTGCTCCACCGTCACACATTGCAGCTGCTGCTTTCAGACGGGGACAGAGCCTTTCCACTGAAAGCAATGCTTGTTTTGAGATTAAGTCTGCTGGCCGAATCAGTTAGTATTGGATATATTCATTCTTATAAAGTAGTTCACTGATGTCCCCAAAATCCCTCGGTTGGCACTGAGGCATAGTTGCATGTCGGTTGAACATGTTTTACATTTTTTAGAGAACTGTATTTCTGCTGTAATGTGAAGGCACTATTACTATTTGTATTTTTTCGGTTCTATATAGCACGAACTTGGGCCTAGGACAATACGGTGAATTACATGATGCATTACACTTTTGTTACGCACTGGGAGGTTAAATGATTTTCCCAGAATCACAGGGTATTGAGCCGAGGCTGGCATTTGAGCCTAGTTCGGCAGCACTTGCTGCTAAGCTACAACTTCTCTCAAATAGGGAGCAAAGCGCTCAAGCGTTTTGGAGAATTCCCCTTCTAAAACTATTCAGATGGCTGCTGGCTGCAGACAGGTAGCAGGTTTGAATCTCAACAAGTCCATATCCGTCTCCTATCTTTGCAAAGCCAATATATACACCTTTTATTATCATTGGTCTGTTCAGTGCATTATTTATTAATGGTTCATATTGGTTTGGAGGATGAATGTGATGTGATCAATTCTACCAGGGATTTTAGTAGTTTACATTATTATGCAGTTGTGTGTACTGTAGGATTTTGCAGTTCACAGTGGTGAATGGTTTTAATTTGTCTGCTCAAAGGTGCCTGTGCTGCTGGACTTCATCATTGCAGAGTTATATAGCTTTGATGCGGTGCTAGGCGCATGTGGTACAGTTTAGCTAAGGTGGTCCTTTGGTACTGTGAGGTAGGTTGTGTGGAGTCTGTTGATGCAGTTACACAATTATGGTGCCATGTTGGCAATATGATACTCTTGTTACTTGTTGTACAGCTGCTGCCATGTCATCCATGCGCACCCTCACCTTCGATTAATATGTTGGACCTTTCCTCATCATTAAGAATCAGGAGCGCAAGTCCAGGCTCATGGGACTGGATGCTGTGAAGGTAAAGCATTTCTTCTCACCGCGAGGCAGAGCATAGCAGGGACGAAACATAATTGTCAGCACAGACGAAAACTTGTTTCCCATGCTTCTTGTACATAGGAACTTTTGAACTTCCTTATTTTATTATTCGTTGCTTTGTACCCAGGTATCTATATATAAAGTGGTGTTTTCCCGAAACTGTTTTTTGCACTTCAAGTGACACTCTAGTGTGGGAATTCATTGTTTCATAGGCTTTGGGGTGATAATCCCAGTAGTGGAACGTTTTGCTATTGTTTTTATCTGACTTTTTCGCGATAAAGGGAAGCCCAGTTTATCTAGATATCGCCAGCATACAAACGCTAAGTTAACATCCTTGTTTCAAACAAGAGAGTTGGAAAAGAAAGAGATTATGTATACCGTCATTGTCGTGCTTATTGAAAAGCATGTACTACCCTACTACGTTAATAATTGCAGCAATCTGTACAGCTAGTGTGCTGAATTAATTGACCAACAAAATAATGGTAATCCTGAATTTTAATGATGGTTAAAGGGATATACTGCTGTAGTACATGGTTCTTAAATGAAAACCCACCCACAACTGGAATGGACATATAGCATTTTATTCACAGCTATGGTCCGGTTTCGTCATTCTTATACACCTCATTTGGAATAATAATTTAAATCCCTTAAGAACTCCAGCGAACCATTTCTGTGCTTGTTCCAAATACCTTTGTGGATTCAAGGTCATTTCCCTGAGGGGTTAGTACAGTTCCCAATCCTTTAGAAACATCACATGCACATCATATGATAATGTTGGGCATGTGGTCCTATGTTTCCGGAAGGCTGGACCCCCCCTGTGGCTCACATGGTCAATATTTATTCAGTGGTCCACCTCTCAAACTGCAACTCCAGCAGTGAGACGGAGAGTTAGTTCACTAGACACATCTGCCAGCGCAAGCCAGGTATCTCTCTCAGGATAAGCCTGGAGAGCCCCTGGGTACTGTTCAAAAGTCGAGCTAAATGCTTTTTTTTGTGGAATCGCCCCATGCCGCGCTTTCACTTTAATGGCGTCCATGCCCCTTTCTTTAGACGCAGCTCGTCGTATTCACTTTGTCGGCGCCGCTTGCACAGCTGAGCACCCCCCTTTAACACACAGGCCTCCCCCACCACAACATTTCCCTCCTCCACCCCCTCCCTTTCAGTGTGCTTGGAGTGAGGTCTCGCATTTGTCAAAGTTTGAGCCATTGGCATTATAAATGACAATGCTATTTATTTATATATTGGTTTTTAAAACAGATAAATAAAAAGCATTGTCATTTACAATGCCAATAACTTAAACTCTCGCAAATGCGAGACCTATTGCATTGCAAATGCTTGTTTTAATTGGTTCCTCTTTCTGTCCTTAGTAAATGCTGACTTTTGTTTGGTGAATACACTTAGTAGTCCCTCCTTTTTTAGGTGGCACTGAGGCAGCGCATGCGCAGTCTCTTCGAACATGCTGTATCTACTATATCTTTTTTATTGGTTCCTCTTACTGTCCTTTGCAAATGCCGGCATTTGGTTGGTGAATATGCTTATTAGTCCCTCCTTTTGGACTTTTGTATCCTCCCATGAGAACTGCCCCTGTTACATGTGCTCTTACTCATCAGATTATTTAGGATACTTTGAGAGCATTCTTTTTTGTTGTTGGCCTGCTTCTGCTCATGTTAAGTGTTCGTATTTTGTTTACTTGGTGTGCCGTATTGATGAAAGGTTCGCAGCTGCTTCATTTGCGGTGCTAAATCTTTCTTCATGGCTGCCGCGCTATCGTGTTTTTTATTTACTTTGGGAGCCGTATTTGTGTTTTCGTTACTTTGGGCGCCATGTTCAGAAAAGAAAGGCACGCAGCCGCTTTCTTTGCCGCACCCCCACTGGGCTTGTCTAGGACTTGTTTGCAGAAAGTACAGGGAATTTTACAGAAATTCTTACACAAATACTAGAAAGGTAGTAATCCCAAGCTACAAAGGAAAGAAGCAGAGACAAAACTCTTTTCCTGCTCAAATTCAGATTGCTGCCGAGGAAAGTGAACAATGTTAAATCTGTTTTCTGAAGCTGCATGACGCAACTGCGGAAACATTGCAAAAGGTAAGTCAGCACTCTGGTTTGTTTGTTATTAGAACTAGGAGTAGCCGCATGAAACCCCCACCAGCTCTGGAAATAAAAAAGGGACGACCACGACAGCGCCCTGTGCACTGTTAAAATTACAAGAACTTGTAGGAACTGGACCAGTGGCAGACTTTCTAAATGCCACTAAAGGACTGTATTTTGTTCATTTTGATGTATATACTTTCAAACACTTTGCATTCAAAGTGTTTAACTTCTTCAAGTGTAATTAACTTTTGTGTACTTAATGTATTTTACTGATGTGCTAAAGATAGTCATATAAAATATACATGTCTTATTCAGGACGTACTTTCTGGGCAGCGTGATATTTCTTTCACTGTTGCTCCGAAGGTGAAAGCGAAAGGTGGATACGTCCCAAGATGGTTCCATCTGTACTAAGAGTCTGACACTGGTCCGTTTTCTTTGTCTACAGTACTCACCATGTCTGTCTGGGCCCAGGCTTGGCAAGGTGGTGAAACACAGGGAGAGCAGCATTAGATTCTGGGTTGAGGTTATTACCGCCAACAGGAGAGCACGGAACCCTGCACTCAGAGCACAGAAAAAGTGGCGAATCCCCCGCATGACTCAGCGCAAGGCTCCTGCTCGGGGATCTTTGATAAAAGGAAGCGTGAGACAAGGTGCTCTGCTCCTTAGTATTACAATATGTCTTTTACAAATAATCACTGCATTACCTGCAACTTATCACCTTATTCTTTCCTGGGCTGAATCTCACACCCTTACTTACTAGTCTTTAGTTTACAGATAGTGTGCATTGTTGATTCCTTGCTCAACACACTTAACTGTCTAGTGGCCCCATGTGAATAGGGTGACCTTCAGCCAGTGCTGATTTTTCACTCAAGGGCACTAAGCAACTTGAAACTGAAGGAAGTGACCCGATTAGGGCCACCCGGGTCACTCGTGACCACCTGTCATCCTTCCATACAAATGAAGAGTCGGTCAGACAGTAGAGAATACAAACCAAGTATTTATTCAGGTACACTCGAGCGGAGCCCAATCTGCCCAGTCTCTAAGGATTGCTGCAGAGGGACTGACATCAGAAAACATGGTGATACATTTTGTACGATTCAGAACCAAAGAAGGCACGCCCAGACTGGAAATTTCCAGATGGAGGCAGCTACACCAAGGAGGTACAAAAGGATAAGTTTCGACCCTGAGACCGGGCACACACTATCTCTATGCCAAGGTCGTCCTGCCTGTGCCCATCGCTGGACTAGTGGGAGCAGGCCATCGCAGGACTAGTGGGAAAGGTTGCGCTTATAAGAACAGTGTATTCATTAGTACAGCAAGGCCCAACCTTGGAGTAAACGAAAATTACCAAAGCTGCTTCTCGCAGAGGCAGAGAGAGAGAGTAATTTCACTCATGGATCAAAATGGCGGCCAAACATAAAATGGTGCAGCAAATGCTAACTTATGCAGCACAATATATAACCAACACAGCTAAGACATTTTTATTCTAACAGACCCTCCTTTAAGCAGAAGCTAACAATTTTATGTTACTATCAAGAAACATATAACATGTTGCAAGGATAAGAAACATCACAATGAGCTGGTGCTCACATAATCAGTATTCAAAGACACCCTCATTGATCTGCATCATGTCCTCAATGTCCTGCTGCAACATGATCGCAGCACTAGTATCATGAACTGATATTTTCTGTTTAGGGGTGAGAACATTTACACAGTAGGTGCAACAAGCCGGGAGACTGTGTATACAGAGGCAACATGTAAAAATAATACTAGCAACCACAATCAAAAAGATGAGGATCTTCCAAGCCCATGTTGTTAACATATTCCAGAACCACCCCAATAGGGTCCAAGTACCTGTCTGTTGGTGTATGTCAGATGAAAGTCTATGCAATTTTTGAATAGCTGCATACACATTGGGAGCGTGATCAGGTATGTAAACACAACAGCTGCTGCCAACGATGCGACAAGCCCCTCCCCTAACTGCAAGTATGACATCTAACACCATCATGTTCTGCAAAGTGACTAATCTCGTAGCCTGAAGCTCAGCAGTAATGTTCGTCATTATCGCAGCAATTGTATTAATAACCCCCTCCACAACTCTTGTTAACCGACGGAGTTAGAGACTGTTAGCCATGGGGCCCCAAAAAGATAGTAGACCCTTTATGGCATCCCCAAATTGTTGTGCAGTGGTATCTGTCTGATCTATATCCTTTGTGTCAACAACCCTTCTGACTCGGGACAAGTAGGTACTCCTACGCTGCAGCTGATGAGCACTATGATAATTGGATGGGGCAACATACACAAGGGGAAGGAGGAACGAGAGATAACATGTGCCTGACCATCCCCTCGGAAGCAAGACATGAGCTTGGGATCCACAGACAATATAGACATTATGGGGTAGGATCAAAGGCAGACTCCTAGTCGTATTCAGCTTGTAGGTGAAATTACATTTACTCTTCCCCACCTTCATCTCCCCAGTCCCCTGGACACAAAAACTAGCTGTGTTGTGTTGACCTCGGACACCGAAATATTGCGAGCTTGGAAAGATTGAAAAATACTCAGAGGTGTAGAATCTTTGGAAATCATCCATTTCCATCCGAAACCAGGTATCATTCTTCACTTTACGGTACATGTTCATACAGGGCTTGAGGACAATGTACCGAGGGTCCCTGCTCCTGCTGGTCCTATGGGAGTAAACACTTGAGAGAAACATAAATACTCTACCGCAGTGTGAGAATCAGAAGGTGTCATACCCAGAGTAGAGAGTTGGAATTGGTAGTACACCAGCAGAAACAATTCGAACCAACCTTCACAGCTACCAATATACGACAGTGGCATGGACAACAAATTGTCGCTCTTATGAGTGACTGAAGGGAGCAACCAACAAACCCAACAATTAGTTGTATTGGAGACGTTATGAGCTTGATGCAACATTTGTATAAAAACATTATCGGTGTAGGACAACCTATGCGCTGCTTTGTGTGGAGCCAAAGTGACAAAAACGTGCTCGGGGGGAGTGGCCGTTGTACCAACCAAGGAATGTACAGGATATTTCTCCTCTAGAAACCAGGATATTCCAAGTATTGTTATTAGCGTAATCACAACAATTAATATGCAAACTATTTTACTCTTTGTTGACCGACCCCGCGCTAAACGCGGTGGTGCAAATGGCTGTTGTTCCTCCTCAATAGGTCGACCAAACGGATGCATTATAGAGCAAGAGGAGGAATGCAATAAAACTGATAGCAAAGGTAAGTGTTCCCAGTGTCTGTCAGAGCCTCACTGGTTGTCAGGTCCCGAATTACCAACACCGGAAGGGAGTGGTCAGTAAATGCAATTTCCCATCAGGCATTACGTAAGATAAGGAATGGTTTAGCAAGAGTGCGAAGTCCAGTTTGGTGGAATCCTAAGATGGCTGACAAAAGGACAAAATGGAGTCAGGGTCAGCATTCTAGTGTTTAAGAGATCTTGCAGTGTTGTGGAATTTAGGAAGCTGAGGCATTAGAATCCTCGCACTTCACCAGAGGATTGAGAAGGTACTAGATATATTTTTCATGTTTCCTGAGCGGCGCGCTAGTTAGTGTTAGGGTAGTTATCTCGACGTGTTTTTCTTCGATGGGATTTTAGCATTGCGGCGCGTTTTAGCTATTTAGTCACAGTTTCAACAAAATGTACAATTTACGTGAGAAGTGAGCTTTTCAGTCACGCAGTGCACATTCTGAAGGCACATAGTGGTTTGCCTGCTTTACGAGTCTTGTGGAGTGGTTCCGCTTCAGAGTGGTAGCGTCTGGCGATATTATTGAAGGCAGTGTTCTCGCTTCTGTCAAAAGCGAGCGTGGCTGTTAGCTGCGCAGGGGCAGAGTTCTCGCTTAGTCAGAAGTAGCGAGTCTGTACCCGCGCATGAGCACTAGTTAATTGAGAGCAGTGGTTGAAGGTTGTTATAGTTACCTTGTTGTTTGTTATTTCTCCACGGAGGAATAATCTGTTTTTTGTCGTTTTTGACATCACCCTGAGTTAATTCTGGTGAGAGTTAAAATTAGGAGAGAACTCTGAGTGCATTAGAAAACATAGTAGGATTGGGCATATTGAAAGAAGCTTGCGCTAACCTATGTTGTGCTGGCATAATTTATAGGAGTTCAAGCGCAGTTGTCCCATCATTAGTTTTGGGCTGAATAGGAGTACTCTCTTCCTAGGTGACATGTGCAGTACAAAAGATATTTAAGAACCCACGCATATACTCACCTCACCACATTCCTAAGGAAATTCCACAGTGCTCCTTCAGTATTCGCCTGCAGGAAAAGAGAGAGAGAGAGAGTGAAGAAGACAACAGATAAGAAAGCTCATCCTAATCTACATTTAGCACGAGTATATAGAAGAGGGGCATATGCTGCAATCACCAAGGGTAAGCGTGTTATTTTAGAAAAGCTAATCAGTAAAAAGAAAAAGTGAAGTATAATAAGTATTACATGAGCGACTGTTCTTTTGCAGAATAGCTATCAGATGACAAGAAATCCTGGTGAGAACAATCATGCAACAGCAGCTGTCTCTTCTTGTCCCCTACCCCTTTCCCCCAGTGATTTTCTTCGACCAGGTTGTAGCTTAGGACTTGGTCGGGAAAGTTATAGGGGACTTGGGCCTTGGCATCTTTCTGCTCCCGCGCAAACTGTGGAGTTTTTTACGATTGTGACAGAGTGAAGTGCCCACGTAATTATTTTGCGCCTGAGCAGAAAATGGCTGAAGGTTTAGACTTAAAAAGATTGGGAGAAGTATTAGAAGGAATACAAAAGGAAATTATAACCGTGAGAGAGGAAAATAGAGAGTTAAGGCAGGATCTAGTAACTTCCCGAAGAGAAACTACTGAGTTAGCAATTAAAATGAATAGGTTAATCACAGACCCCAAGATTCAATATTCAACGTCCCCAGAAGAATTATTTAGTGACCCAGCCGCTTCATCGGCCAAAGCAACCACGCAGGTCATACACTCGCTGTCTCCAGTTATACCTCTGGCGCCACCTGAAAGGTTCTCTGGAGATCCACAAAAGGCGCAAATTTTTTGGACACAATGTACGTTACATTTTATGTGCAGACCAGCTGTCTTCCCAGACGCACAATCTCGAGTGGCATTTGTATTATCATATTTGACTGGTGATGCGGCAGCGTGGTCAATGCCATTGGTCTCCAGGAATGATCCGATCCTTTATGATTTAGATGAATTTAAGGGAGAATTTCACAGAATATTTGATCGACGGCGGGTCTCCCAAGCCACGGATAATGAGTTGTTAGAGCTCAGGCAAGGAAGTCGAGAGTTAATAACTTACCTGCCTCAATTTAACAAGCTAATAGTGGAGACAAATTGGCCTGAGGAAAAACGTGCAGCAGTATTTTATCGAGGACTTCGGGAGGAGTTAAAGGATGCCCTAGCTCAGGTGCCTAACCGTCCCACTGAGGTTTCAGCTTTAATTGATTTGGTTTTGGAATTGGATTTCAGACAAAGTGAGCGTAAAGGAGAAAGGAGAAGAGACTTCAAACCCAGTATTCCCCGATATGATCGAGCAAGGTCAGAAGCTGTTAGAACAGTGGACAGTCAGCATGGAACAGAGCCAATGCAAATAGGAACTATAAGAGGTCCTCTCTCTAAAGAAGAGAAGGAAAAGCGTAGGCTAAATAAACTGTGCCTATATTGTGGAGTGGGAGGTCACTTCGTTCGAAATTGTCCCAAGAAGCCCAAACAGTTGCCGAAGGAAAACTGGCAGCACCACCAGTAGGGGAGTTGGACTGGTGGATGCAGAGAAGATGGCAACTCCAAAAGATTCTCAAAATCATACCTTGGCCAATACTTTACAGTCTTCGTCACCACATCTGATTATACATATGAAGTTAAGGTTCAGGGAAACAAGTTTAAAAGGAATCACTGTCATGGTGGATTCAGGAGCTACAGGCAATTTTTGTGATCTACGCTTTGCTGAGAAGATTGGGATCCAGGCCATCAAGAAGGCGAAGAGCGAGGCTGTCAGGGCAGTGGATGGCACCAATCTGTCGTCAGGGCCCATAGTGAGCCACACTGAGATGGTGGAGTTGGAAACTTCAGATGGGCATAGGGAGAGTCTGCAATTCAATTTAATAGACGCCCCACAGTTTCAGTTAATATTGGGGTTGCCTTGGCTCACCGAGCATAACCCTACAATAGATTGGAGTTCCAGAACAATAACTATGGACTCAGATTTTTGTAGAGAAAATTGCTATCATGGTTGGAAGCAAGGTAAAGAAGATTCCTTGGCTACACATCTTTGTGAAAGTGGAGTGGCGATTTGTGTGATACGTACAGTGGAATTGCCCGAAGAATACACAGAATACAGTGAGGTATTTAGTGAGGCGGAGGCAGAAAGGCTTCCCCCGCACCGAACCTATGATTGCAAGATCGAACTACAAACGGGAGCCAACTTGCCGTGTAGTCGTATTTATGCTCTGACTGAAAAAGAGAACGCCCATTTAAAAGATTATCTGCAGAAATACTTGGAAAATGGCTTCATCAGACCATCGCAATCTCCAGTCTCCTCTCCACTTTTCTTCATTCCTAAGAAGGATGGTGGTTTGAGGACTTGCATAGATTATAGAGCGATCAATCGGATTACTGTTAAGAATCGGTACCCATTGCCGTTGATATCTGTCCTCCTGGATCAAGTCAAGGGTTCAAAGATATATACCAAGCTGGATTTACGGGGAGCCTATCATCTGGTCCGTATCCAAGAAGGAGATGAGTGGAAGACTGCATTCCGGACGAAGTATGGGCTCTATGAATACCAGGTCATGCCCTATGGCCTGTGCAACGCCCCAGCAGCATTCCAACATTTTATTAATGATGTTCTCCAGGAATATATTGATCAGTGTGCAATCGTGTACATCAATGACATCTTAATCTATTCAGACAATGTGGAAGTACATGAAAAACATGTGAAAAGAATTCTGCAGAGATTGAAGGAGAACCACCTTTTCATAAAATTGGAAAAATGTGCCTTTGGAGTGACAACTGTAGAATTTTTGGGCTTTGTGTTATCTCCAGAAGGAATAATGATGGACAAAAACAAGGTGGAAGCAGTAATAAAATGGAAGTCTCCCCAATCAGTTAAGGAAGTGCAAAGCTTCCTTGGTTTTGCAAATTTCTATCGGAGATTTATTCCAGAATTTTCAAAGAAACTGATTCCAATCACGAAGCTATTAAAGAAAGGAGTTCCGTTTTCTTGGTCAAGAGAAGCGGAAGAAGCGTTTGTGCTTTTAAAAGAGGCCTTTACCTCGGCTCCAGTACTATTGCATCCAGACCCAGAAGAACCTTTTTATGTGGAAACAGATGCCTCCAACTTGGCCTTGGGAGGAATATTATCGCAGAGGCATAAAAGAACAGGACAACTCCACCCAGTAGCCTTTCGATCAAGGAAGTTGACTCCAGCGGAAGTAAACTATACAATAACAGAAAAAGAGTTATTGGCAATAAAAGACGCCTTCAAGGAGTGGAGGCACTATCTGCTAGGGGCAAAACATACAGTGACAGTCTACACGGATCATCGAAACCTTAAGTTTTTAAAATCTGCTAGAACTTTGACTCCACGTCAGCTTCGATGGTCCTTGTACTTTGCAGATTATGATTTTGTGATAACCTTTCGACCTGGAACTAAAAATGGTAAGGCGGATGCCTTATCCAGAATTGGTACTGAAGAAATTTCAGAAGAACTGGAGAATCAAAGTATTATAGAAGAAGGAAGAGTCATCGCGGCAGTTTTAGCAAACACCCAGGAGAATGAAGTAAAAAAGGCATTGAGTGAAACAGAAATGGAAGAATGGGCAAGTCAAAAGCCAAATAGAGAAATCCAAAATCACTTGCCATTTCATGAAGGAGCCTTGTATTTACCAACGGTGGAATTGCAAGAGAAAGCGATGAAAGAGTGTCATGATCATGTCTTGGCTGGCCATAAGGGAATTCAAAAGACAACAGACCTGATCAAACGGAAATTTTGGTGGCCTAAGATGTCCAACGACATCTATCAATATGTCATGACTTGTGAAAAGTGCGCCAGGGGAAAAACTGAGAGACAAGCGAAACAAGGGTTGCTTCAGCCATTGCCCAATCCCCCATATCCATGGCATACAGTAACAATAGACTTGATTGTGGAACTGCCAGTAAGCCAAGGGTATAACACCATAATGGTCTGTGTGGATGCATACACCAAGATGGCACACTTTACTCCATTAAAGAGGTTACCTACAGCTAAGGAGTTAGCACAAGCCTTTAGTCAGAATATAGTGCGCATGCATGGAATTCCGAAGGTTTTAGTTTCAGATAGAGGATCACAGTTTTTATCCCATTTCTGGAAGGCTTTCACCCAAAAGCTAGGTATTGAGAGCAGGTACACCACAAGTTACCACCAAGAAGGTGATGGCCAAACAGAGAGGGTGAACCAAGAATTAGAACAATATCTGAGGGTAAATTTGTTAAATCAAGGTGAAGAATGGGCAGAATACCTGTGGGCGGCAGAGTTTGCACATAATAATGCAAGGAACACTTCAACAGGTCATTCCCCCTTTTTCTTAAATTCAGGCAGACATCCCAATCTCTCTATGAGTGTGCAAGAGGCAGAAGTTCCGGCAGTTACAAATTTAGTTGAGCATCTAACAGAAATTCACAAGTCAGCAGTAGAGAGTTTAACAAGAGCCAAAAAGATTTATAAGCACCATGCTGATAAGAAAAGACGTAAGGAGCCTGATTTACAAGTGGGAGACAAGGTGTGGCTAAATTCGAAGAATTTACAATTGAAAGGATGTAGAAAGTTTCAACCAAGGTTTATTGGGCCTTATGAGATTGAGAAAAAATTGAGCTCAATTACTTACAAATTAAAACTACCTAAAACTCTAAGAATTCATCCAACATTTCACATATCATTGTTAAAAAAGGTCTCTGAGGGGTTGAGGGTAGAACTGCCCCCACAACCGGTACAAACTCAAGAGGGAGAAGAATTTGAAGTAAAACAAATCCTAGATTCCAAGGTGAAGAAAGGTCAGTTGTATTACTTAATTGATTGGAAGGGTTATGGTCCAGAAGAGAGGTCATGGGAATTAGCATCAGAAGTCCATGCCCCACGTTTGGTGAAATCCTTTCATCTCAAACAACAGCATAAAACAAGTATGGGAGAGCCATCTTTGCGAGGGGTACTGTCAGGTCCCGAATTACCAACACCAGAAGGGAGTGGTCAGTAAATGCAATTTCCCATCAGGCATTACGTAAGGTAAGGAATGGTTTAGCAAGAGTGCGAAGTCCAGTTTGGTGGAATCCTAAGATGGCTGACAAAAGGACAAAATGGAGTCAGGGTCAGCATTCTAGTGTTTAAGAGATCTTGCAGTGTTGTGGAATTTAGGAAGCTGAGGCATTAGAATCCTCGCACTTCACCAGAGGATTGAGAAGGTACTAGATATATTTTTCATGTTTCCTGAGCGGCGCGCTAGTTAGTGTTAGGGTAGTTATTTCGACGTGTTTTTCTTCGATGGGATTTTAGCATTGCGGCGCGTTTTAGCTATTTAGTCACAGTTTCAACAAAATGTACAATTTACGTGAGAAGTGAGCTTTTCAGTAACGCAGTGCACATTCTGAAGGCACATAGTGGTTTGCCTGCTTTACGAGTCTTGTGGAGTGGTTCCGCTTCAGAGTGGTAGCGTCTGGCGATATTATTGAAGGCAGTGTTCTCGCTTCTGTCAAAAGCGAGCGTGGCTGTTAGCTGCGCTGGGGCAGAGTTCTCGCTTAGTCAGAAGTAGCGGAGTCTGTACCCGCGCATGAGCACTAGTTAATTGAGAGCAGTGGTTGAAGGTTGTTATAGTTACCTTGTTGTTTGTTATTTCTCCACGGAGGAATAATCTGTTTTAGTCGTTTTTGACATCACCCTGAGTTAATTCTGGTGAGAGTTGAAATTAGGAGAGAACTCTGAGTGCATTAGAAAACATAGTAGGATTGGGCATATTGAAAGAAGCTTGCGCTAACCTATGTTGTGCTGGCATAATTTATAGGAGTTCAAGCGCAGTTGTCCCATCATTAGTTTTGGGTTGAATAGGAGTACTCTCTTCCTAGGTGACATGTGCAGTACAAAAGATATTTAAGAACCCACGCATATACTCACCTCACCACATTCCTAAGGAAATTCCAGAGTGCTCCTTCAGTATTCGCCTGCAGGAAAAGAGAGAGAGAGAGAGTGAAGAAGACAACAGATAAGAAAGCTCATCCTAATCTACATTTAGCATGAGTATATAGAAGAGGGGCATATGCTGCAATCACCAAGGGTAAGCGTGTTATTTTAGAAAAGCTAATCAGAAAAAAGAAAAAGTGAAGTATAATAAGTATTACATGAGCGACTGTTCTTTTGCAGAATAGCTATCAGATGACAAGAAATCCTGGTGAGAACAATCATGCAACAGCAGCTGTCTCTTCTTGTCCCCTACCCCTTTCCCCCAGTGATTTTCTTCGACCAGGTTGTAACTTAGGACTTGGTCGGGAAAGTTATAGGGGACTTGGGCCTTGGCATCTTTCTGCTCCCGCGCAAACTGTGGAGTTTTTTACGATTCTGACACTGGTACAGGCTCCTATTGTTCATCAACGTTGGTGCTCTTGAGCACCGGTGGTGGAGCTTGCTCAGTCCTAAGCTCACGGTGAATCCCACGTCGCTCAGAATAAGGTACCCCCTTCCTAGGGAGCACTTTTTATTTATCCTGTCCAATGTCAGAACAGTGCACCAATCTCACGACACCCTGAACTAACACAGTTGGTACTAAAGCAAAGTACACCCTAACTTACACAGTCCATCCCTAACTAATCTGACTTCTCCTTTGGTGCACTATTCCTCAGCCGAGGACGCAAAATGTACCTGGTGACTCCAGGCACAGACGGGTCAACAAACAGCGGCTCCTTAATGGCTCGAATTTCTGGAGGGACCGCTACATTTAGCACGTCATCATTCTCTGCATCCGTTTGGGTCCACGTTAACTTTGCGTCGCTGATTGGGACGAACTGAGGCACCTTCTCACACTCAGTGTCCCCAATGCCATCCCTCACCCAGTGATCATAGGGCAAGGGTAAGGGTATCCTGCGGCAGTGGCTGGCGTGAATCCAGTTCTTTTGGCCGGCGACTTTCACAGCGGTTCGAGTGGCCAGGAGGACCTGTTCAGGTCCCTTCCAATGGGGCTCCAAACTCTTCTTCCGCTGGAAGTTCTTCACTAATATGAAATCCCCAGGCCGAATATCGTGTCCGGGCCCCTCTGGTATGGGTGGAAGGGGCTCACGGACCTGTTGGTGAATATAACGCAAATTTTCAGTTAACTGGCAAAGATATTCTGTCAACAATGTACACTCAATATCGGAAAGCCTACGAGGGCGTGGGAAGCCCCAGACATTTGCCGGGTGTCCAAACATGACCTAGTAGGGTGACAATCCTGTTCTAGAATGTGCTGTTGTTCTTGTTGACAAAAGAGCTAATGGTAAAGCATCTGGCCACTGTAACCCTGTTGTCTCCTGAATCTTTGCCAACTTCGGTTTGAGAGTACCATTGTACTTCTCAACCAAACCGGCTGATTGTGGGTGGTATGCAGCATGGAATTTCTGTTTTATGTGCAAACCTTCACAAATTAACTGTATGTCCTTGGAATTAAAGTGACTTCCGTTATCACTCCAGATCAAACAGGGCAAACCGAAACGAGGAAAGAACTCCTTCAGGAGTACCTTTGTAGTCGCAATGGCTTTATTGTCTTTTGTGGGGTAAGCCTCAACACATTTACTGAATGCACAAACAACCACCAACACGTACTTCAAATTATTGACCCTGTCCAATTCGATATAATCTAACTGAAGGACCTCAAAAGGGAAAGTTGGTGGTGCAAAATTACCAGGTGGTGTAGGGGTACCCTTTCCAGGATTGTGCATCATGCACACCATGCAATACTTCACTAAATGTGCAGCAGTTTTGGAGATGTTATCTTTCTGCCATACAGGGTCTAACAGCTTGCAAATTCCCATAGCACTGATATGAGCTAGGCCATGGGCCATTGTGACTACAGAAAGAACATATGCATCTGGCAACATCCATCTTAGCTTCCCTGACTTGTCAATCCAACATCCCTCATTGTTCAATTGTGCTGCACTTTCTTGCCACACTGCTAATTCCTCCACTGTGGCCTCACTCTGTATTTCCTTCACATTCTCAAGTGTATCTTCAAACATGGTGACCTCGGGCACCCACCTAGCGGGACCTGCTACGAACATTCTTTTCATCCTAGTCCGGGCTGTTTCCTTAGCTGTGTGATCTGCAAAAGAGTTTCCTTTACCTACATCGTCAGTAACTTTCCTATGAGCGCTACACTTTACTATTGCCAATTTCTTAGGGAGTGTCAAAGCGGACAGAAGCCTATATATAAGATGACCGTGCTGAATCTTTGTACCAAGGGAAGTAAGGAACCCTCTCTCTGCCCAGAGTCGCCCAAAATTATGGACGACTCCAAAGGCGTACTGGCTGTCAGTATAAATATTAACAACCAGTCCCTCACTCAACTCGCAGGCTCGTATTAGGGCAACGAGCTCTGTAGCTTGGGCCGACTGATAGGGAACTCATGATGTCTCAACTACTGTACGCAGCGTAGTAATAGCATATGCAGAAGTTGTAGTGCCATCTGGTAATTTAAAACAAGAACCTTCGACATATAGTTCCCCTGGAGGGTCAGATAAGGGAACATCAGTCAAGTCTACCCGTCCTTTCATCTCTTCTTCCATCAGGAAGATACAATCATGTATGTCAATCTCCTCATTCTCAGAAGGGAGGGGTAGTAACGTGGCTGGATTCAGAGTGGCACATCGTTTGATCGTAATATGTTTGGCAAACAGCGTTAACTCATAACCTGTCAGACGTGCACTGGTGAGATGCCTTGTCTTTGTCAAAAGGGTATCCACAGCATGGGGTACCATGACTGTGAGGTCAGTATCAAGTTCGAGTCCAGCCAATTGCCTTATCGGGACAGCCACGGCCGCGACTGCTCTTAGACAGCTCGGGAGGGCTCGTGCGACTGGATCGAGCACAGCAGAGAAGTAAGCACATGGCCGTTGCTTATCCCCAAATTTTTGTGTTAAAACAGAAAGCGCGCAACCAGCCATCTCATGGACGTACAACACAAACCACTTAGTATAGTCGGGGGTGCCGAGTACTGGGGCCGAACAAAGCGCAGTTTTCAATTGCTCAAAAGACTGCTGACATTCAGGCGTCCAGAGCAGGGGTTCATGCACATATTTTAGTGTTAAAGCAAGCAGGGGTTTGATTAATAGCGAATAGCTAGGTATCCACTGCCTGCAATAGGAAGTGATACCTATAAAAGCGCGCACATCTTTCTGAGTTTGCGGAATGGGCATTTTAACAATGGTACTGATGCGCTCAGGAGTCAATCTCCTACCTTCCTTCGACAGTAGGTGACCTAAGTAAGTGACCTCCTGTTGACAATACTGAAATTTTGAAAAGGATACTTTATAGCCATGATGAGCTAAATGTAACAACAATTTAACTGTACTGTCTCTGCAGCCTTGTTCTGTATCCGAGGCGATGAGCAAGTCATCGACATACTGAAGCAATACATTACCTGTAGGGAGCGACAAGGAATCCAGCTGACCTTTCAATGCCTGACTATAGATACTCGGACTCTCTATATAGCCTTGAGGAGCGCGACAGAATCTAAAGCTTCTACCAGCCAGGGTGAACCCAAACAGATACCTGCTGTCAGGATGAATGGGAATACTGAAGTAGGCGTTTTTCAAATCAATGACAGAAAAGAATGTAGCAGAAGAAGGAATCATTGTCAAAAGAGTCGTAATTTCAGGGACCACCGGAAACTGGGGAATCACTATTTTATTAACTTCCCGCAAGTCAATCACAAAGCGATAAACATCTGCATGATCATCAGAGGAACCCGAAGGTGTCCGTTTGAAAATGGGAAGAAGAGGGCTATTACAAACATTAGCAGTCGTCTCCTCAACCACTCCTTTCTCAATCAAGTCCTGTACAATTTGCAATAAAGCTCGCTCACCTGCCTGCGGTATTTTATACTGAGGGATGCAAGGTAAAATAGCATTGTCTTTAACTCGGATCGAAACTGGCGGTATCTGTAACAGTCCCACATCTATGTCACCTGTCGCCCAAAGAGTGGGCGGTAGATCTTTAAACTCCGCAGGAAGAGGCGTATCTTTGGACAGGTACTGCGTAATGCGCACTACATCCGGACCCATTGTCATGTAAACACCCGCCGGGGAGCAGTAAATCGTGGCATGCAATTTCTTCAACAGGTCCAAACCCATCAAATTTTCTCCACAATTAGACGTCAACAAGAATGGCGAATCACAGTGAAAGGACCAATAGTCAACGCAAGGGGGTTTGAAATGGGGCTCACAACCCGTAAATCAGAAACACCTACTGAAACATTATTATGGCCAGACAGAGCCACCCCAGGGACCAAGGAACGAGAAATAGAACTGTTTGTTGCACCTGTATCCACCAAAAACTCCTTAGCCGAACCATGCACATCCACACTAACATACGGACCATGTTGCTCTACAGGTATCGGACCTGGTCCCTCACTCTGTCCCTGGCTGTCCTAGCTGTAAGACATCCCTGTCACCTCATCCGTGTCATAATCATCATGATAATACTGTCCTCCCCGAGGGTCATCAAAGTAATTTTGATCAGAACGACCCTGCGAGGCCATAGCATTCTGAGCCCTGTCCTGACCACCAGCTCCAAGACCCCGTCCACGAGAACTTCGTCCTCTCTGGACCGCCACCTTCTGCAAAATCACAGGATACTCGCTACGCCAGTGTCCGTCCTCTTTACAATACGCACACTGATTCGGCCCTAAAGGCGTGGTATTTGTAGGCCTGCTAGTGCGTGGAAGCTGTCGGGCTGAACCACCACGTCCTCTACCATTGCCCCTAGAAGCCTGCTGCAACAACTCCTTCATCTTCAAATCCTTGTGCTTCTTCTCCATCCTCTCCTTATCCCTATGTTCGTAATACTGCTCCATATTCAAAATAACACAAGGGGAAGATGTGGACCAGGTGCTCTCGGAAGCCTGTAATCGGATCGCAATCTCAGGAAGCAAATTGGAAACAAATCTATTAACAAACAATCGAACGCCACCTTCGATCGTCAAATTCTGTCCACTATAGTCTATAAACACACCTTCAAACTGAGTGAAAAAATCAGACACACTCTCATCTTTCTTTTGACGGCAAGCCGATAACTTGTCCCAATCAACTTTTCTCGGAGGGATAAGAGAATGCATATACGTAAGGATACGGCCAGGCAAAGCAAGTATCTCCGCTCTAGGCTTATCACCTGGCTTCCGTTCCTGATCCCATGCTTTAATTTGATCCCAGGTACCACCCAATTCCGCAGCATGATCCTGTGTGTGTACTTGTCTCCAAATATCAACCGGAACTTGTAAGCCAAAGAACATTTCAATATCAGCAAGTGTCATCACTGTAGAAGAGGTAGCTTCAGTCAATTCTTTATAATAAGCAGTCGGATTCTTCCTAGGATCAGGTAACTGAGTCTTAAGAGACAAGACTTCACTCCTTTTCCACAGAGTATAAACCCATTGTTCTTGGAAACAGGCCGCTGCCCCAAGTCTAGTAACAACATTGTGCTGATCCCTTAGCTGGTATTTCAGGATGATAGATAGGATGAACCTCCTGCATCGGAAACTGAGATACCGGGGTGGGACTCTTTTCAAGCAGTCTACCCCGATAAGCAACCAACGTCGCAACATTACCAAAAACTTGACCAGGCGCCATATCAGTAACATATACATGACCCTTAGTATCATATAGAGTTTGCGGTGCTGCATCATTGAAGCACTGCTCCCAAAGACTGATCAAAGTAGCCGACATATGCTTAAGGGCATGCTGTTCTACAAAAGGCTCGTAATCTTTCAAAACACTCCACACCATAAATGGGGTTTCGGGCCCACTGCGTAGCCTGATTAGCCACTACCTTTTTCTCTGCATCTCCCATCTCCGATCGCACATACGGACCCATTTGCACCTTGAACTTCGTCCAGTCTCTATCCTCAAATCCACGTACTGGTGTCCCACTACTCTGTAATGTCGGAAATGGAAGAACACAGAGGGAGTGATAACAGAGGTAGTAGGCACTAACGTCGCTGCTGGCTGTGTTGCAGGTGTAAGAGCTGGCGAAAGAGACGCTGAAGCAAAAGGAGTTGGAGGAGTACTAACAGTCATAGTTGCCACAGACGGCGAGGACAAAGAAAGGACAGGAAGTGCCGTGGCCAAGGCAGTCCGATCAACAGTAACAGAAGCAGAAACAGCAGAGACAGAAGAACCGGGTAGCTGAGCCTGTGAGGGAAGAGCGGGATATATCCTCTGCGGGGCATATGGGGGTGGGGGTCGAGTTTCTAACAATTGTTCCACAAACGTATTGTTTTCTTCTTGGGTTACATTAGATTTATCAATATTCAATCGAAACCTCCTATCTTCACGTTCAATTCCTATCTCTTGTTTCTCTCTATCATGTGCTACAGCTTTCTGGGTCAATGTTTGCATTCTCCCCTTCTGGGCCTCTTTCTCTGCTTTCATTCGCCTCTGTTTAGCCTCTTTTTGCCACGTTCGAAGAGAATCAAACATAGACTGCCTACTTCTTTTCGCAAACAACTTCTCCTGTAAAAACCCAATTTTTTGTTCATCAAAAGTGCCCATTAAAGGCCACTGCAACTCGGCATTGTCCCTCGTATATTTGTGCCATAGCGTACTAAACACAATAGGGCTAAGGCCATGCTTCACATACATATCAAAGTTCGGAGTGCCTTCTGGAGGCGCTGGCTGACTTTCTTCCAATCAAGCATCTGCAGAGCAACAACGACAACAAGAAACCAAGAATCGGATAAATCCAGGGATTTTCAAAAGTGAGCCAAATTCGTTATGTTGCCTGACAAAGTGTTCACAAACCCCTCATATCAAAATCGGTCCTCAGACCGCGCCAAATACAAACCAAAATGGTACCATATCCACAAAGAACCAAAACAATCTCACCTGGTGCACACAGATCAAACAAATTTATTCTCCACTGCCGACTCTTCGGACCAAACGGTCAGATCCAAGGGTTTCGCCGTTCAGGAACCCAGTCGGGATGACTGCTGGGCGAGGCACCGTCTGGCGGGACAGAAGGGGCAGCTGCGAGTTCAGGAACTCTCTCATGCAGGGATCCCTGGTCCGTCCGTCCAACCTGATGGCGGCCTCGACCTCCCCACCCGTCCTCAGGAGGGGATGATCCACTCGTCCGATGGGGTCCCTGTTCAGGCGCCAACTGAAGGAAGTGACCCGATTAGGGCCACCCGGGTCACTCGTGACCACCTCTCAGCCTTCCATACAAATGAAGAGCCGGTCAGACAGTAGAGAATTCAAACCAAGTATTTTTCAGGTATATTCGAGCGGAGCCCAATCTTCCCAGTCTCTAAGGATTGCTGCAGAGGGACTGACATCAGAAAATATGGTGATACATTTTGTATGATTCAGAACCAAAGAAGGCCCGCCCAGACTGGACATTTCCAGATGGAGGCAGCTACACAAAGGAGGTACAGAAGGATAAGTTTCGATCCTGAGACCGGGCACACACTATCTCTATGCCAAGGTCGTCTTGCTTGTGCCCATCGTTGGACTAGTGGGAGCAGGCCTCTATCTAGTAGGAAAGGCATGCGCTAATAAGAACAGTGTATTCATTAGTACAGCAAGGCCCAACCTTGGAGAAAACAAAAATTACCAAAGCTGCTTCTCGCAGAGAGAGAGATTAGTTTCGCTCATGGATCAAAATGGTGGCCAAACATAAAATGGTGCCGCGAATGCTAACTTATGCAGAACAATATATAAACAACACAGCTAAGACATTTTTATTCTAACATGACTTAAATGCACATATTTTGTAATTCGACATTTTGAACAGCAAGTACCAGCATGCTCAATGTTGTTGGCTAATGAATCAGGACTGACTGAGGTGGAGGTACTTGACAGACGTACTCTCTCCACTCAGTCCCTTATCCTTCAAACCTGCCCTCGCTCAGAGTCTAGCCTTCTTAGTCTATTTGAGTACCAGAAGTCTGCCCTGTCATTCTCTCGATAGCAGATAGTTTGCTTATGTCACACCACATCTTTTCTGCTGTAGCCAGTATCTACGTTGTGAACTCAGAGCCTAAATTGTCTCTTCAGCAAGCTTGAATACTCTCAGACCTCGAGGACTTCTGAGCTCTAAGCTGCCTACAGTCAGGGCTTGGTGTCTGATGACTGAGGCCCTTCATCAGTATATTTTCTTCATCTTCGACAGAGTGCACATGATATTTTTCAAATGAAACGTTTGACAGTTTACTTTATCAATCCATTCGGGGTCTTCTTATGGATTTTTTTTTGTTTGTAAGTTTTATATAGCGCGAACTCCACCCAAAGGTATTGGAGGGCTTTACACAAGCACCAGTTACATTACATAAGGACACATTCAATTTTTGGTAGGCACAGGGAGATTAAGTGATCTCCCCAAAATCATGTTATTACAGCTTTCACTGATGTAATATTATTTCCTTAAATTTTATTATAAATATAGTATACTTTATTTAGATGTTTGCTTACTGCTCTTAACCCCTTCACTGCTATAACCCACCCGTGCTGAGCCATTGTTTCGCTATTTGGGGTAGTTTAAGCTTAGGCCCCCATAACATTTTGTCCACATAAGGTATCCATGCTAAATTTCTGCCTTTTTTTCCAACATCCTGAAGATTCTAAAGGTACCCAGGGTTTGTGGATTCCACTGGAGGGGACCAAAAAATTTGCCAAAATACAATGAAAGTTTTTTTTGTTGTTGGGAAAAATGGGAAGAAGTGCTGCAGAAGAAAACTTCTGTTTTTTTCCCTGCAAATGGTATCAATGAAGGGTTTGCAGTGCTAAAATCCCCATATTCCCAGCTTTCAGGAACAGGCATACGTTTGTCAGAAAACCAACATTTTATACACAGTTTTGGCATTTTACTGGGACATAGCCTATTTTTCCTATTTTTTGTACTTTCAACCTCTTTCCAATTAGTGGTATGAAACCAATAATGGATCCTGGAACTCTATACATTTCTGAAAAGTAGATAAAATTCTGAATTCAGCAAGGGGTCATTTGTGTAGATCCTTCAAGGTTTTCCTACAGAGTAACAGTTGGAAGAAATAAAAATACTGAAATGTAGTTGAAAAAAACAGCCAACAACTGAAACCAATATACAGTTATGTCCACTGGACGCTTCTGGTTATGGGGATATATAGGGCTTGTGGGTTCACCAAGAACCTGAGTTACCCAGAGCCAATAACTGAGCTGCACCTTGCAAAGGTTTTTCATTGTGTACCGGGTATACAGCAATTAATTTGGTAAAATATAAAGAGCGAAAAATAGGTATCAAGGAAATCTATGTATTTCCAAAATGGGAATAAGATATGGAGTTTAGAAGCAGTGGTTTTTTGCACATCTTGGAATTTGTGGGTACCCATACTAGCATGTGAATTAGAGGGCATCTTTCAAAATGACTTCTTTTTTAGGTCGAGCCTATAGCGGCAGCGCGCATGCACTGCTCGCTTTGCGAGGTATGCAGTATTCAGTATGGCGTGGAAGCTTCGTGGAAGCTCTGCCCACTCTCTGCCCATCTTTTTCATTGGTTCAGGTCCTAAATGCTGCCTTCCGATTGGTTTTAGGCCTGTTAGTCCCTCCTCATGAGGGCCATGTCGTCATTAGTATCCTTCCATGGCTACTGGCCCCTTTACTTCAAACACTATTTTCTTCTCGTGGCCCCCCCTCCGGCAGTCCGTAAATAAAACGCCCCCCACCGCACTCCCGATCGTGCCTTCTCGCACGCCCGCACTCTCGTTTCCAATGCAATAGGTCTCGCGTAAATGCGAGTCCTATTGCATTGCAAATGCTTGTTTAGTACTGTTACTCTTTATACCATTTTTCTTGCATGGGGCGGAGCTTGTTTTGGGTCTTTTTTGTCAGGCAGCGTACTGGTTTGGACATTCTTTTGAATGGACGTTGTCCTTGTTATTTTTTTACAGGCCTGGCAACGCTGGCAATCCGAGGTTCAAGTAAGGAGTCACGCTCACTGGACGATTAAAATCAGGTGGCTTTTAATTTCCGTTCACGCGGCTTAATTGCTAAATTGCCGGGATGTACTAATTTCGATGTTAGTGTCGCAGGTTTTTTTTGCTTCCAAGCTCTTAATTAATCGACTTTTGATTTGAAAAGTTTATTGAGCACTGTTTGTACTGAAAGGGTCTTTGAATAAAAAGTTAAACAGATTTTATTTACTGTTTTTTAAACAGCTGTCACATGGAAACGTTGAAGCGTGAATGGCGGATGGCTTTTACCCAGTCTTTGATACTTGAAGTGAGATTTAATTGTTCAACAATCGCACAGGATTTTTGATTGACATTTGAGGATTATTAGCAGTGGTCGAAGTGGGCGGGATCGGCAGGGCACGGCGTGCCCCTACTTCTTTAATTTCATAGAGTCCGTTCCCCTACTTTCTTATTTTAAACATGATTCCCGGACGGCAGAAATCGCCTAGGCCGATAGTTAAGGCTCGGCTTTTGGGGATGGGCGGAACCGGCAGAGAAGGAAAAGGACTCTGTCTTTTCCTTCGTGCCCGGAGAAGACAAGGGCAGTGTCCAGTTCTCCTGCCGCTGGCAACTGCCGCCCCCGCCCTCCCCCCCGCTCTTTGTTTCCCCTCTTCCCTATATTTCTGTCTCGCACCTCCTCATTTAGTGAAAAACGAGACTTCAAGAAATGGGTATTGCCTTCTCTTTCCGCCTTTCGTTTATTTGCTCCCCTGTGAAATGGATCCGAAAAAGAAAAACACTTTTGCTGGAAACGTCATTTTTTTCTGACATTTTTCAATTTCTAAGTGCAGCCTCTGGGTGGAGAGAAATAAAACATTCAAAATATGAAAAATAACTAACTAACTTACTAAAGCAAGACAGAGTGGTTGCAAGGTGGCCAGATTGATTTATTCCCACCTAAACACATTAGCGCCACTTTACAGTGTTTGCCAGTGAAGCGCTACTTTTGTTTTTTCGTCTCTCTTTGAACAACATTGTTTTCCCTGGGCTGGAAAGTGCACTATTCCTGGAGGTACTGAAATACCTGCTTGATGGGTGAATTGGAAAACAAAGGGCCAGATGTGCGACCATTTGAAATTGCGACTCGCAAATTGCGCTCGATTGCGACTCGCAATTTGCGAGTCGCAATTTGAAATGTACAACAGTGTCTGAGACACTGATAGCGATTCCCAATGGGGTCGCAAAATGCGAGCCTCATGAATATCATTGAGGCACTCGCAATTTGCATACCCATTGGGAATGGCTGGCCCTCACAGGGTAGGTGGCCTGCTGGGCTCAGCAGACCTCCATGACTGGGACTGCTTTTAAATAAAGCAGTTTTTTTTTTTTAAATGCAGCCCGTTTTCCTTAAAGGAAAATGGGATGCATTTAAAAATAAAAAATGAAACGTTTTAATTTCATTTTTTAAGGGCAGGTAGTGGTCCCTGGGACCACTGCCTGTCCCTAAAAGATATTTTCCCCTGCATTTGCAAAGGGGAAGGGGTCCCTCTTGAAGAGGGCGGTAAATTGTGAGTCGCTATTAGGAAGGGAACGCCCCTTCCTAATAGCGAGTCGCAAAACACTATTTTGTGAGTCGCAAATTATTTGCGACTCGCAAAATAGTGTTAGTACATGGCCCAGAGGAAAATTGCATGCGCAAACGGGTCGCAAACCCGTTTGCGCATGGAATTTTCCGTCGTACATGTGGCCCAAAATGTGTACAGCAGCTGTGTGTTCACGAATGTGGTCTTTTTTTTTTTTAAAACATCTTTTTATTGTAAACAACAACAGCAATGCTTTCCATTTCAATTATCCAATATTCAGCAGCGGTTCAAAGTTTCCTGGTACAAAAATGACTCATAATGCACATTCCCTTGGTTGCCCATACCACCCCCTATCCCACCCGGGTCCCACCCAAAGTACTAGTCCTTCCCTTCAATCAGACAAAGAAGCCCCCCTATATGCCCTCCAGGCCGCCCAGATTCTATCCCATTTCCGAGGGCACCCTCTGCTCTGGTACACCACTCGTTCCGCCCGCTGGCACCAATCGAGATCTTTTTCCCAGCACTGAGGGAACCTTACCCGCTCCCCAGAGCCTGGCTATATTTCGTTTTGCCACTACGCCCGCTAACGCCAGCCAAATTGTCTCCCACTTGGGCCACACCACCTCCCCCGTCACTCCAAGGACAAACCATCGAGCGTCCAGCGGGACCGCAGCTCCCACCACCTCCGACATGACCTGGGCCACTCCCCTCCAGTAGCCCTGTACCAAGGGGCAAGCCCACAGGATATGAAAAAACGACCCGCTCTCATTACAGCCCCGTAGACACCTATCTGAATCACAATAACCCATATGGTGCTGTACAGTCCTAGGTACATAAGAGCGGTGCAGGATACCCAGTTGGATCAGCCGAAAGCGGGCCCTGACAGCTATCTCTCTTGGGCTTTGTAGGGCTTCCAACCAGTCATCATCCTCGAGCAGGCCCACATCAGACTCCCACGCCTCCCGCAGTGGCCCCAGAGGATTTGGGGTGTTGTTTATAAGTTTTTTGTAAGTTAGGGAGATAGCCTTGTCAGGCATGGGGTCAAGCAGTAGCCTATCTTCCAATGGGGCATATTCGGCCAGTTCTTCCCCGTCCTTCAGATGGCACCGCAGAGCATGTCGGACCCGGAGGTACCGGAAGTATTCCCCGTCCCCCATATGATACTCCGCTTGTAGGGCGGAGAAGGCAATCATCTTGCCATTTTTCCAGAGATCTCCCAGGAGATCTATGCCTATATTGTTCCAGCCCTGAAAACCTTGCAGAGTCGCGACCTCTGAGAGGAAGTCCCTGTGCCATGGAGGCGTCTGTTCAGTGCATCTAGCCTCCCACCCCGTCATCCTGGTCGCCTTCCGCCATATGCGGGTCACCGTCTCAGTATGAGGCGGGCGAGTGGGCCCGGCACTCCTCTTGGAGTAGAGGGCAGCCAAATAGCAGCCTTTCCCCAACGCCATCCGATCCACCCGGTATGCCGGTTCCTCAATGGGGGAGAAAACCCACCCGTTGATATTGACAAGTTGCGCCGCCCAGTAATATTTCCGCACATCCGGCACTGCCAGCCCCCCATCATACACCCCCAATTGTAGTTTCTTCAAGGCGATTCTAGGGCTCCCTCCTCCCCACAGCAGCCCGTGCTGTTCCGCCTCCACCACTCGAAAGAATCGCTCCGGCACCGGGAAGGGTGTGTTCTGTAGCGCATACAGGAGGCGCGGGAGGGCCATCATTTTAAACAATACAGCATCGCCCATCAATGAGACCAGCAGCCCGCGCCAGTGTATGACATCTTCCTTCAACCGGTCCAATTGTGATAGGACATTAAGGCGTAGGAAGTCAGCTTCCGATTTCGTGATCCAAATTCCCAAGTATTTGAATTCCTCTTTACACAACAGTGCCCCGCATTCCGGTGTCAGCAGCGGCGGATCACCAGCTAACACGAACACCAGGGACTTCCCCCAGTTAATTCTGTAGCCAGAGTATTCCCCAAAAGACCACAGGATGTGAAGAAGCCGATGGAAAGTCTGTCTGGGCCGATGTGCATATAGCAGAACATCATCGGCGTAGAGGGAGATACGCTCTTCCCATCCTCCCCCAAAATCAATACCTCGCACCACCGGATCTCCCCGCACCCACGACGCCAGTGGCTCCAGGGCGAGCGCAAAAAGGATCGGGGAAAGGGGGCAGCCCTGCCGCGTGCCTCTGTGCAAATCAATAATCCTTGAGAAGGACCCGTTCACTCGCACCCGTGCCCTTGGCCTCGTGTAAAGAAGCCGCACCCAAGCTCGAAATTTCGGCCCGAAGCCAAACTTGTCCGGGACCTCAAACAGGTAATCCCACTCTATGCTATTGAAGGCCATATGGGCGTCAAGGGACAAGAGAGCAGCCTGCATATCAGAGTGTTGCGATACCATATGCATGACACCATAGAGGCGTCGGAGATTGAGCTGAGTGCTCCTGTGGGGCATAAAACCGGATTGGTCCGGGTGTATCAGAGAGAGGATGGTCGGGCCCAGCCGGTTGGCCAGTACCTTTGCCAGTACTTTGGTCTCAAAATTAATCAGGGAGATCGGTCTGTAAGAACTACATAGGTCCCGTGGCTTACCCTCCTTTGGGATCACTACAATAGTCGCCGTTCTGAGATCCTCAGGTAGCTGACCGGCCCCCAGTGCCTCATTGAACATTCTCAACATGTACGGCGCGACTCTTCCCGCCACGCACTTGAAACGTTCAGCTGGGAACCCATTGGGGCCCGCCGCCTTTCCAGCCTGTAAGTCCTTCATGGCCCCCTCCAGTTCCTCTATTCCCAGATCTAGGTCTGCTGTGTCCCGCTCATGTCGGCCAAGAACTGGCACCTTAATATCTCTAAGAAACTCCCGGCACTCCTCCTCCCTACGGCTGGTCTGCGACTGATACAGCTCCTCATAATATTGCGCAAAGGCGTCCACAATCTCCCCTCCGGCCAACCGTTCCATACCCGCCTTGGATTGGATGCCTGCGACCCAGTTTCTACTCCGATCCCGTTTCTCGAGCCACGCAATAACCTTGTTGGCCTTATCCCCCAAGTCATACACCCGCTGCTGTGTCGCTATGGCATGTGCCCGTGCCGCATTTTCGCTGACATCCCTCAGTTCCCGCTGTTTGAGCCGGAGGGTATGGCAACGGTCAGGCCCCCCCCCGAGTCAGGATCCGTTCCCCTCTCCAGCTGTGCTATTTCCTGTTCCAGGTCGTCACATTGTGCCCTTTGTTCTTTACGTCTAATCCCCACCTCAGCCTGTACGAAGTCCCTCGCCACCGCCTTATACGCTTCCCATAGTACACATTGAGAATCCACCGTCCCCTCGTTTTCTGTGAAATATTGGTCCGTCCTCTCTCGGTACTTGTCCTGGAAATCACGATCCCTGAACAAGTAAGGGTCTAAGCGCGGAGGCACTGTCCAGTCTCTCTCGGGACCCCAGAGCCACACCTCTACCGGAGAATGATCTGAGATACCCCTGGCCCTGTGACAGCCCGCTCTAAAGAGTCCCGCCGACATTGCCTGTGTGAAGATGTAGTCCAAGCGGGCACCGCTGCCGTGTGCTGCTGAGATATGGGTAAAGTGTTGAGTGTCCGGGTTGTGTGCCCTCCATAAGTCCACCAGGCCCATCGCCTTTACAAAGGCCGTCAGCGGGCACGCCCCCCTAGGCCTATGCCCCGACGAGTCACGGTCAAGGTCATGCGACATAATTTCATTCATATCGCCCCCCAAGATCAGGGTCCCCGTGGGCAAATCCAGTAGTAGTTCACTCAGATCGGGAAAAGTCACCCCATGCATTCTTGGTGGTATATATACAGAACACACGTTCAGTGTATGCCCCTCCCAGGTCCCTGTGAGCGCAACGTATCGGCCCAGTGGGTCGCACCACTTACGATTGAGCACCAATGGCAGGGAGTTCCTGACCAGGATCGCTGTACCCCCAGACCCCGAGGTGAACCCCGCATGTGCCAACAGTGTGTAGCCAAAGCGGTTCAGGGCTAGGTAGTTATTCCCTTTCAAATGTGTCTCTTGGAGGAGAACTATATCCGGGGTATGTCTATGCAAATATTGTAGCACCATGGTTCGCTTGATCTTGTCCCCAAGACCATTCACATTCCACGACAGGATCTTGAGGCGCCTAGCCCGTTGCACCGCCATCAGGGAAATGTACCACTCCTCTCTTCCCTCCCTCCACCCCCCAGGACCACCTCCCACCGCCTCTCCCATTCATGTAAATAGTGGAAAGCATTGTCAACTTAAAAGAACCCCAACTAAACCCACCAGCTATCCCTCCCCCCCCGACCTACCCACCAAAACGAACCTACCCCCCCTCCCTGCTACCCTGCTTTGTGGGCCTAGAACCACCCACATCCCCAACTAGCAGAGCGCCTGTCGCCCACAGAACAATTAACTAGAGAATGGGGTTGTGTAGCCTAGCTCATCAATGGCTCCAGAAGGCCGCTTTCAGCCCTTAAGTCAAAACTAAGCAGCAGACAACAATCACTAAATTCAACAGAGCAGCTTCCTCTAGCCAGGCCCCTTATACTCAACAATTCACGCAGTTAGTAAATACCGCACTCAGTCCATGTCTTTCAATATTTTCAGCCCCCCGGGCCATCGGACGACGCCGGACTTCGTGATCTGGATCTTCGGGAGCGACGATCCCGCCCATTGCCACCCTCCTGCTCACTGGTGGGTGCCGGGGAGCGGTCACTAGTGTCTCTCAATCCCCTTTCAGTTCTTGCCGGGTCCACCTGCGACCGTGGCCCATCCAGGCATGCCTGGGCCTCCGCCGGAGACGTGAAGAACCAGGATTTACCCCCTGCGATGATTTTAAGTTTCGCAGGGAAGAACATCATGTATTTGATGCCCCTGTCTCTCAGTGTTCGCTTCACCCCGTCGAACGATCTCCGCTCCAGCTGTACCTTTAGCGTGAAGTCCGGAAAGAACCGCACCGTCACATTCTCATATTGGAGGTCGCCCTGCTGCCGGGCCGCCTGTAGGATGGCATCGCAGTCCCGGTAGTTGAGGATCCGGGCGATGATCGTCCTCGGGGGCGCCCCCGGTTTTGGTGGAGGAACTGGTGCCCTGTGCGCCCTTTCCACTGCGAACAGAGCCGAGAGTCGTTTAGGCTTCAGATGTTGTAGAATGAGCTCCTCAAGAAAGAGGTCCATGCTCGGCCACTCCGCCCCCTCCGGGACCCCCACTACCCGGATGTTGTTCCTGCGGGCCCTTCCTTCCTGATCCTCCATCTTCAGGGCCAACTGTTGGTGTTGCTTAACCAGCTGCTGGACCCTCTCCTCTAAGCTCTTAGTGGAAGTCTGTAGGTCAACAATGTTCGACTCGGCAGCTTTAACTTTCTCCGACGTCTTGGACATGTCCGCTCGCAGTAGGTTCATTTCGATGGAGACCTTATCGATCTTGGTCTCCAGCGTCGTCCCCAGCGTCTGGATCGCCGCCATGATGGAGCTTAGGGAGGGTTCCGTGGCCGAGGCATGTCCTCCCGCACCGGCGTCGTCCCCTGCCGATGGCTTCGCGACTGCGTATCGGTCCAATTTGTTCGTCTGGACCGGCGCTCCCCCTTTCGGCTTCATAGTGCGTGTCCTGAGGTGTCGCTCAGCCCACCTCGCTCCACCGTCGCTATCCTGCCCCTCAGTGTCAGTCATCCACCAGCGTGGCAAAATGTGTAGGGACGCAGTCTCCCGAGCGCAACCCCTCAAGGCCTCAGCTCGCCACCCAGATCAGTCCCAGTAAGTCACAGGGCCACCACGGTACGCCCGAAGCACCAAAGAGAACTCGCCTCCCGGCCCTGAGTAGTCTCTCAGCCCACGTTCGCAGTAGGCAGGGGAAGGCTCCTGCGGCCCTCACATTGGGCGTCTGCTCTAGTAGCGCCGGTCCATTCTGATCTTCCCCCTGCCACGTGGGGATGTGCGTGGGCTTGCAGGCCTTGCTCGTGGAGTCACTTCCTCCTTGTGTGCGCCTCTCGCTGTCCCGTGGGGCCCACAAGGCTTGTGTGCTAGATCTCAAGAAGGCACTTATGTGTCACCTTCCTGCCTGTTGCTGTGTATGGCACGCGATCTGCCTCCCCCTCTCGAGTCCTCCTGTCTCTCCCAGGCTTTGGTTGCCCAAGCTAGTGTTCACTTGGCTGCCACTGAAGGCGGGGGTGTCTTCCTGGTAGCTCCGGGGCAGTGCGGTATGGTCCACAGGCCAGTCGTCTTCCTCCACCCTCTAGGACCGCCCGAATCACCACCTTTGGGTCCCACCAGCAGCCCAAGCGGCCCCCCGGTACCTTGAGTGTTTCCCGCTGGCAGTTCGTGAATCGCGCGCCGCTCCCGTTCCGAGCTCCCAGTGCGGCGCACGGCGTGGTCTCTGCACAGCTGATCTCCCCCTTTCAGCGCCACGGCTCCCGGGCGGCCTGGGATCGGCCCTGCGCGGCACCCCACTAGCGCTGCTCCTACCGGCTTGCTGTGACCTAGATCTCCTACCGGCACACTCGAGGGTCTGGGCACGCACCTCCCACCGCGATGCCTGGGCGGTCGAGTAGTTCGCACGCTGTCTCCCGCGATCGGGTGCAGCCGCCTGCATCCCTCAGCCTGCTGTCGCTGTGTCGGGCAGTCACCGCGCCAGCGGCGCCATTTTGTTTATTGCGGGCTGGGAACCCGTCCGGACCGCCAGTATCGGAATTCGTCCCCTCCGGCGCTTCATCCGGCGGCAGAGGCACACCAGTCAGGGCTCCGCCGTGCCCCACCACTGCTCTGCTGCTTCTTAACGTGTTTTGGGTTACTTTGCTGCCGGATTTTGTACGGATGGCTCGCGCGGCCGGCGGAGCCTCTCTAGCAAGCGGCCATCTCGCAGCTCGGCTTGGCCGAATGTGGTCTTTTTAAACCATACTGCTTATGTTTTGTAAGGATATAAGCAATGGGCATTGAAACGGGTCCCTTCAGGGCCCTGCGGTCATGGCCTTAACTTTTCAGGCAAAAGCACTCCCTCATTTCTGACTAATGAGTGCAAAAAGAAAAAGGTAACCATGTTGTTCCTGCTTACATTTCACATGCTTTACTTAATCTTGCATTCCCTATGAGTGTTTGCTTTTTATAGGATGTTGTTAATTTTTTTTAGGTAGCATATTGCTCTTGTCTAGTGCGTAATTTGAATTGAGTCACATCCAGGTGTTTATAGCGGGTCAGTGCAGTGCAAGTTTCTCTCAGTGGGGCAGTATGGTGTTTAGTGGGGGAGAGGATGTGACACTATGGTCAGAGATGTTGAATTTGGAACAGGGGAACCAGGTTCAGCCTTCATGATCAGTCCACCAGACCACTCCCCCTGAGGGAGCACATTCCCATGCTAGACCTTAGAAGGCCCCGCAAGAGCTTAAAAGCCCTGGTGTCTTAGCACCAGCAGGTGGACCCTAGCAGTGGCAAGTGTGGATTAACCTTGAAGGCCTGTCCGCCACAATTCATTCTGATGTTCACCTCCAGTCTTGCAGGCAGGCCTATGAAGCAGCACACCCTAGAGCGACAGTGACTCTGTCACTGAGGTCACAGGACCCTTGAGCAGGGTGGCTCTAGGGCAGTGCGACAGCACCAGGCGCTGACCAGCCGCGGTCCGTGCACGTAACAGCGGTGGGGCAGAGGGGCCGGGTAAGGGAGGATTTTGAGGGAAAATTAAATAAATAGTTAATTTTCCCTCTGCATCGTCCCTCGAAATCCCCCCTTACCCAGCCCCACCGCTCCACCGCTGTTACCTGCACGGACAGCGGCTGGCGCTGACTTCAGGTGGGGGCGTCGTGTTTGCAAGTATAATATGGTTTTAAAAGCCCTTGCCTCCTTCCTGGCCTCCAACAATTTTCAGCAACAATAAAAATGTCATGATAACTCCAGTGATTAATGTTCTTAGTAGAGAGAGATGGTGTTTTGTCTAGTGGTCGTTTTGACTCATGGAAAGGAAATGCAGAGGGTTAATGTGCCTGCTGTTAAGAACATGTACCATGCAGATCACAAAGTGCACATAATGTAAATAGGTCAGTGGGTTACTGCTTTTGTCCGAGAGACCCTATTGTTACTTGCAGTTAATAAGTTAAAATCCTAACATAGAACAGTGAGCTATTAACTGTCATGTAAGAGCTGCATGCAAACTGCAAGGTATAAATTAGAGCGCTATGGTTTTTTCCCCAGTCTTTGATTATCCTAATGTTGCAAAAAAGGGTTCATTTGGGTAGAAATCAATTCTGATTATAAAAGAGAAACCCCAACCATGGTATTACGTTTTAAATTCTGAGTTTGTGTTTCTCCAGACCAATCACTATTAAACTATGCTGCCTACTATTATGGTTGTCATGTGACTCCTACACCTTGTAGTCCTTTGTTGTATGTAACATTTCCTATACAGTGATTTACACACGTATGATTGATTGTCTCTGTGTAACATGTGTGATGTAAAGTGCTCTGACACCCTACACTGGTATTAGTGGTGCTGTAAATTTTCTGATACTTTATTATTTTGACATTTTTACACATGCTAACAGTCTATGCAAAGATTTTTCCTTATTAGTACCAGTGGAACATACAACTGCAGCAGTGAGAAAGGTGACCAGTCAACCTTTGCAAAGGGCCCTCCACTTCACAGCAGCACAAGTCACATTTGTTAGTAACTTTTGATCCGTTTGAGCTATAAACAATTTTTTAGTTAAAATCGTCAGATTATGCAGCAGATGATGTATTATGTGGCAAATATGGCAGAGCCATAATTATGTGGAAAACATTTGCAAACTAGGATATTTTGCCATTCGTGTTTGAACTGCTCTTGTGGAAAAAGGGAGGAGAAGTGCTGATGACAGAAACTCCATGGCTGGGAGACAAATGGCTTGCGCTTCCACTTTTAAGGATATTTGGGACATTCTGTGATTGGAAACGTATCCCACTTTGTGAATGTATTTTAATGCCAATAACTCATATTAAACCTCAAATAAACATGTGTATCCATTGGTTAAATTAAACAACGTAATAAGCTGTAACTGGTTAGTGAAATGGGAAACAAATACTAAAAATTGGGATATTTTGCTCTTACTGCCACACCTCTGACTCCGCCCACTGACCCAATCCACGGGTAATTCCGCCCTCTGATTCTCTGCCCACAGTTCCCCTACTTTTTCCCCCCCACTTCGACCACTGATTATTAGGCATAGTTGCGAAACAGACATATGTCGCGGCGACACTCTCACGTAGCACTATGTTGTCAACCGCACTTTACGTGCTCGTACTTTTAAAACCGTAATTTTAATTGAGTAATTTCTACCCAAAAATCCAAGAAAATGCAGTTTTGTTTAATACAAATCCAAGGCTGACGCTAATAAGAAAACACAAGATATACTGAAGTCAAAAAGAAAGGTTTTAAATTCACTCGCCTAAAGAAGGAGATAACCTCTCGTTATATGTTTGAACACTAGTAATCTATTCCACAGGTTAGCAGTTTGCTAGTGAAATAGGTTCTCGTCTGTTTTGAATGTTTTGCCCACGGACAATCAGCAAACGTTTATTTTTGGACCTGAGCTCTGGATAGTACAGTATGAGTCTACCCTCTAGTCAAAAATTGGAGAAGTAGAAGGCTCATGTGAACCCGTCTAGGAAGGTTGGTAAATATAATTATTGCTCAGTTTTGTATGGGCCTCGCATATGTCTGCAATGTGCACTGTAGTTGTTAAACTTTGTTCAAATAATAGTAGACCCGATTTTATCGATCGACTTATACATCTATGCACACCACAACAACACAGTACCCTTGCACAGGCCTGCACAGGCCTGCAATGTTTCCTTGGCCCATGCTTAATGTGCGGCTTCAGTCCAGTTTTTTTTACTTTGAATTCTGGGATTTGTAGTCTTAATTTGTCCAGTATAAAACAGGACTAATAGGCCTAGAAATCAAATAAAAAGCCTGTAGTGAGCAGCACATCACACATGGACCTGGGAATCTTTGCAGCTATCTGAGCATTAAGATAGTGCTAGTAATGAGTAGGAAGGGAGCATCAACTTAAATTCACCAAAACACTAAGGCAAGCAAAGTCACAGCACTTGTACTTTGCCTCACTGCTGACGTGACAGGAAGCAACACCACTGAACTTTTAAAACAACCCATATAATTTCAAAATGAGTACATCTGTAAATGTATGAAAAATCTATAACTCAGATAAGTCTGTTTTAGGTATCACCCATATATTGAGATGAGCAATCCCCTTATGTGCAATATAGTCCCATATTGCAGACTTGTACAACTCCATATGCTCAGTTGCACCTAGGTGCACTGCAATAGCACCAAAGTGCAACCACTATATATACATGTTTAATTTTAGAGTTCAACCCCATTGCACATGTAAAGCCGCAGGCTCCCAGGCACAATTCCTTTGTAGCTTGCACAAGGGCTCCTGCCCTTGTGGAGTGCGGGGACATGGTCAGTGTAGCTGAATGATCAGCACCACAATGAGGCCTCGAGAGGATAAAGCGACTGGAGTCCAATGTGTTCACCAGGCCTCATTGAGGGAGATAGCAAAGAAGCTCATTACCCCTGTAGCATCGGCTTTTCTTGCCCACTTCCTGCTCTGGAGTAGGAGAGCAGGGATGCCACTCCACAAGATGGAGAAAAGCCCCATTGACATGAGCTCATTTAACCATATTTAGCATCACAGTGCCCTTTAGGAAAAACCCAGTAGACAGGTGCTGTCCATGAGAACCAAAGGGAGTGCATGTTGTACCTTCCACTAATGATGCCAACAGACTCACTGAGTAGCCAGCCCTAACCTGGGTCAAACCTGTGATGGGTAACAACCCTCCAGTATCTATATAGAGGAGTTAACTGACACTACATGGAATAGTCACTGACTAAAGGCTTAGCAGTGGAGGACCCCTGTAAGGTTCTGATGGAAGACACAGAATCAGCAGCTACGTCGATCTCCAGGGGTGCCTGTCCCTAAAATAGAGGGTATGGCGTGTCTAGCGGTTCTGTTCCTATGCAAGGGCTTGTACCAAGAGGGACCCCTGAGAGGTATCTGAGTACTTAGGGCCACCTGTCAACACCATTGCACTTCCAGACCCTTTCATATGCTTTGACCTCTACTGATCCTCTAGTTTGATCAAGCCTCAGCAAGCATCATTGGTGATTGTTGGCGAGCACCAGTTTTCAAAAACTGAATGGGGATAAGACAGAGATTCTAGCGGTAGAACCTGACACCTCGGCATGGAATTCTGCCCTTTGGCTCAAATACCTGGGTCTCTTTCTATGTGCATTGAGTCTGTCAGAAACATTGGGAGCTTTCACCATACATGCTTTTATACATTCATGCGTGTGTGTTTATTACCTGCAGCTTAACTTAGACTACTGTAATTTGGTGTACTTGGCTTCTGGTCAAGAGTATTAATAAATGGCAGAAGCTTCAGAACCTGGCTGCACATTTTGTTTGCAATCTCAGATGCAGGGATCACATTTCAACACCTCACTACGCTATTCATTGTCTGCTTATCAAAGAATGCTTGATTAATTAGGCCGTGTGTCTGACTAGCCATCTTCTTTCCCATCCTGGTCACTCAATATAGAGCAGCTGGAACCCTAGATCCAAGTCTCTACTTCTGTTGTCGGTGCCCCATTTTAATCAGAGCTGAAGGCCGCTCTTTCACAGTGTTAGGGATGCAGTTGTAGAATGTCATTCTGGTCTTCCTTCATCATTTGCCTGACATTAAGCACTTTAAGAAGTGTCTTAAAAAATAATTTTATTAATTTATCCTAGATTTTGTTTAGTACGTCTAGTGCCATGATGTGTGTAGGTTGCTTTACACTCTAGAAATAAATACAACTTGGGAGTGTCCCCATGTTGCCATCTTCATGACAGAGCCTTTTGAGTGAGAGTTGTCAGAAAATTCCTGACTGGCCCACAGTGGAAACTCCCAGATGTTAACTTGAATATTTGGACCACTAGGCTGGAGAAACTGTCTTTTGACATTGCAGTGGTTAAGAAAAGCAGTTCTTGAAGGGTGCCCCCCTGTTAAGAGGTCACCTGACTTTCTCCCCAGATAAAGGTAAAAGCCACAGAGCTCCTCAGCATTTCTGGTCAGGTTCTCAACTTTATCCTGAAGTCTTCAAGTCCCTTCAGGTATTCCCTGGCTAGGGTCTTCTTCAAGGACTATGAGGAACGGGAAAATGGGACCTTGCTCTGTTCCTGTCCTCTGTTATAAAGATTAGTATGAAAAGAGGAGTTTGCTCTCCCAGATCTCTCTGGCCTTGAAGCTTGGACCCGTTCCACCTCAGAGTGATCCTGTCTGAAAGACCTTAGGTCTGAGGGGAGTAGTTCCTGCTACAAAGTCCTTCATGTGAACGTTGATGAAGGTCCCGATGATAGGGAGACCCTAATACTCCCCCTTACTCTATAGTGCCAAGCCTGAATGTGTCCCAGAGAAGGAAGAGCTACTAGACCACTTTCCACAGAAGAGAAAAACCAGAGACTTCCAGCAACTCTTCCCCTTCATTATTTAGGACCTCTTTTACCATGTTGAGTGGTCATGGATGTCTAAAAGTTTGTGTGCAAAATGCTCACAAACATTATTGGGGCCCCTGTTACAGTATTACTCATAGATGATCTTGACCATCCCTTGATATAAAATATTAATCTAAAATGAAGAACGGATGAAGAAAACAGAGTGGGCCTATATTTCTAGTTCTTCCTTTCTGTATCGGTGGGATACACGTAGTTTCCCACCAGAGCACTCATGCTGGAATGTTACCTTGGTGTCTCAGCCCATACCTGAAAACAATGATTTAAAGGTGGAAAGTTCAAGACTGAAGATGGTGTCCATAATAACATGGAGTGATTGCCTCACTCTAATTTGAACTGGCTGGCTGCATCCAGAGTGCTAGAAACCGGAAATATAAGCTGGAGTTCTACTCCAGATTGCTGAAGAAACAAATCAGAACTGCATTTGTGTGGACTCTACTTTGGCTCTCATTACATATGTGAACTATGAGCTGCTCATCTGCCAAGGGCTAACAATAAGCCCATGTGACCTGTGGTGCTTTATTTACTTTAACTATGTGAAAGCCCTTAGTCAACCAAAGGAGTCAAGTAGAGCTGAAGCTCTGTCTAACCCTCACCAGATGCAAAAACAACAATTGATGGACAGAATGCAGAACAATGTCATACATTCACCCCAGTACAGAGATCTGGGCCTAAATCCATCGTTTTTTTGCTCACCATGCCATTCCAGTTTGAACCCAGCCATATGTAAATCAGTCTTGATCCTATGCATTGTCCAGCATTCCGTTCATCAACTGTTTCTTTTGCATAACCCTCACCAGATACCATAGGAGGACTGCTTTATAACCCCCACAGAAGTTGCAAGTGAGCCTCCTTTGAAAGGTGATTGTGCCTGGTGAGCATGTCCCATGCGCCATCACTACATCTGTGTAGTTTGTGAAACCCAAACCTCACATTCTCCATCTCAGATAACCGCTAGTCACTGCCCGGTGTGGGCCCATTAATAGTCTCTTGGACTAGGTGCTAGGCATGCTAGAACCTCACAACGGGGCACCTGGTCCTTGCCTGGCTGTACAGTAGTCCAGGATGTTGCTCGTCTATGCTCTAGCATAGCTTTCAGCGGGAGGTGTGTTAAATCTTCCATCTTGATGTGTTGAGCATAACTTGCCCTTGCTGTTGAGTCCCAAGGCTCGTTGCTAACATTCTGTGTGTGACTGTATCACTATGTTATAGTGCTGTTGACTTGCATCTAGGCACCTGTCCTTCTATATGTGCATTAAAATACCTTGGAATGTGTCCATAAATATTTCCTGAGGCAAGCATGTATTCCTGAATCAGACTGCATGACCCATTGTGCAGTATTTGTATAGGGCTTCAACTCCCTTTCAAGACCTCAAAGCATGTTTCTCATGGTCAGATAGAAGTTTAACCTATTAGTTGTGCATTGTTTGTAGAGATTAGGTTATACAGTGAGGCATATGTAGGACGCAATGTGATGTCTTGTGCAAGGTGTGGAGAGGTGTTTCAATTACTCAGTGGTGAACTTGGTCATGCGCTTGAGCATGGATGAGGGGTGCAGAGAGGTGCTGGACATGTAAAAGTCCCTCTTTCAGATTGTACCTGCATTCTGCAGCACACATAGAAAGAGGGAAAAGCCTCTTGTGAATGTTTTTATGCAGGAAGGTTTCCCTTTCTACACAAAAACAATCATCCCTGCAACACAGACACCCTTGCACCATGGCGTAAAGGTGCCTACATTGGCGCATGGCAGCCCATTGTGCTCCAGTGCAAGGGAAAAGGACAGGAATGTGCCATATCTTATAGATACGGTGCATTCCTGTCCTTTTCTTTTGCCATAGGGCAGCCCTGCTGAAAGGCCTGCGGTGCTGCCCTGCAGCAAAATCTTGTAAATAAGGCCCTAGTTTACCAATGATTACAGGACTGCAGGGAAGCAGAGTGGCAGTCCTTCTGGCAGTAAAGCAGCACAGCAGTCCTTCTTCTGTAGTATGCACAGGTCCAGGAGTGTACTCAAGAGTTGGGTCTGAGGGTCCAAAATGTATACCTGGTGCCCAATTTAAAGTAGGGGAAGTTTCGAGAGAATTCCATTCCCTTTAAAATCCTTGAAGTTATCTGCCTCCTCTGCCTGGCTCCAAGCGGGTTGAACGTGGTTATGTGCTTGAGAATGATTGAGGGGTACAGAGAGGTGCTGGACATATAAGAGTCCCGCTTTCAGAATCTGCCTGCTTCCTAATGTCATACCTGAACGACAGGTCACCACGTGATGTTGTAAAACTAGTTTACCAATGATTAAAGGACTGCAGGGCAGCAGAGTGGCAGTCCTTCTGGCAGCAAAGCAGCATAGCACTCCTTCTTCTGTAATATGCACAGGTCCAGGAGTGTATTCAAGAGTTGGGTCTGAGGGTCAAATATTTATACCCAGTGCCCACTTTGAAGTAGGGGAAGTTTCTAGACAATTCCATTTCCTTTGAAGTCCTTGAAGAGTCCTGCCTCCCCTGCCTGGCTCCAGGCGGGCTGCATGAACAATGCAATGGTAACAAGTCCTTTGTGTGAAGGCAGGATGCAGCCTATTCAGCTGTAAGTGGGGCTCTGCTCAGCTCCGCTCCCCATCCTGCTGGTTGATGACCCACCCAGGCACACCTAATCACTCCATTGCCAAAACATACATGCAGTGTTTATGTCACCATACGATGCCCTGAAATCAGTGAGGCCTAAGCGCTGTGTTTCCTATTCGCTTCTATGATCAATCTGCCTTTATATTTATTTTAAGTCTGTGCTTGTATCACGCTCTTATACTTTTTATGATAATTTGGTCGATAGTATGTTTCATGTTTATGGTTTTTATTAACTAATAAACTAATTTCAACATAACAAGTAATCCCTCTATTGTGTGACTGTCTGGGAGGAATTGACAAAGTCCAACTGCCAACTACACCCAGTCATGTGACCCACGAACAGGCTATAGGCACCAAATGGTTAGGACAAGAAAATGCCAACTTTATAAAAGTGGCATTTTCAGACTTGATTTAAAATCCCACTTTATCAGTAAAGAGGACTTTAAATTAGAATGGAGTGGAGAGGTGTGGTGCAGCGGCCAGGGCAGCTGACTTCGGAGCACAGGGTTCACGGTTCGATCCCCGGCGGCAGCTCAGCTCAGCACCATGTGACTCTGGGCAATAGCTCACTTAATTTCCACGGCGGCCCCCAGAGCCTTGAGACCTGTAAGGGTGACTAGTTTGCGCTTTACAAATACGGATTTACTTTTTTTTTTATATTTAATTCTTTAGACACTTAACCTGACATTCTTACCAGCTCCCAATTGAAAGTTATCACTTATCAAATGCAATACGTTAACCCAATTTTATCCTATGGAAGAGGTAGGCTTTGCGGTCTTGGAAAACAAATTTAATAGTTTTTCACTACTATGACATGTAAAAGTTAAAAGCACATGTCCAACTTTTTAAATACACACAGCACTTTGCTCTCTGGGCTGTTTAGGACTTATATGTATTAAAGAGGATGGTTTAGGCCTAACAAAAGGTTTATTTTGGCAGGTCAAAGTGGCTGTTTAAACTGCACACACAGGCTGCAATGGCAGACCTGGCACATGTTTATAAGGGTTACTTAGGTGCATGGCACAACCAATGCTGCAGGCCCACTTGTAGCATTCAATTTATAGGCCCTGGGTACATGTAGTACCACTTTACTAGGAACTTACAAGTAAATTAAATGTGCCAATTGGGTGTAAGCCAATTTCATCATGTTTAAAGGAGAGAACACAAGCACTTTAGCACTGGTCAGCAGTGGTAAAGTGGCAGAGTCCTAAAAGCCAAGGCAAAAAGTTTGGGGATGACCCTTCAGAAAAGGCCTAGTCCAAAACCTCGCTTTTCCTCCACCCACCCCTGAACCCTAAAACTCCTTAGCACCTTTTACCTGTACCCAATCCAGAAGCCTAGAAACCTCTTACCTGCCTTTACCTCTTCCCACCCTGAACCCTAAGAAAACCCTTTCCACTCTTTATCTATACCAAATCCTGAACTCTAAAAACGTACCTTACCTTATTAGTAGATACTTACCTTCTCTTGCATTGTAAACGCATGTGTTATAAACAGCCATGCATTGAAGAAAAAGTGTGTTGTAACTATTTGTCGTGGTAAGGGATGTGTTGTAATGGTAGCATAAAATAGCACGCATTAGGAAGAGCACATGTACACACTCAACAACGCAAAGATAGCCATATAGACTGTAGAGGTGGGTAGTTCAGTAAATAACTATTACACAGTCCCTTACAGCACCAGCCACCAAGAAATAACACACCAACATAGCAAAACACACACATAACACCCCATGCACAACATTCACTACACAAGTCAGAAACGCTAACAGTGCTAACCACTGTGGAGACATCTGCTTCACACAACGGAGGCAACGTGTTACCAAAACACAGAAACAAAGATAGGAGATAGGAGATAAAAGTAAATAGTCCACAAATCCTGTTCAGGGCTGCATTCTTCAGCCTCGCACTTTGATCTAGCGGCTTCTAGGCAGTTTCTTAAGCACCAGTTATTGCCAAGTTTATTATCAGACATCACTGGAGCCCGACCTCACCACTTTGAACTGGTTTGTGTGAATTTAACACTTAACCTGCATTTAGCATTGTTATCCTAATTTCTGATTTATTAGGTACAAATGTGCTACAAGATGTCTGGAGCATCGCAGCCTTCAAATGAAAGGCATTAAAAACATTTTTTTAAAGGAAAATTGACATAAAATATGAGCAGTATTTGAAAACATTGCATGAGCTGTTGTCAGAAGTGAGGGTGAAGGTCTGTAGAATAAGTTGGAGAAAGGTTACAGAAGTTAAGTTGAGAGTTTCTTATACAGAGGTCTAAGGCTCCTTAGTAAAGAAGGTTTGGAATGACAGGCCATTGCTATACATTCAAAGTGTCAGGGTGGCATGATGCATGAGGGAAGGAGTTGAGGTGTGCATCGCTGGACCCGGGGTACGGGTACTCAAATGTGATTTATACTTGATGCAAAGAAGCAAAGTAACCTGCTTTCTTCCTAGCCCCTCCTGAGAAACTCACACTGCAACAAAGCCTCTGCTTCAGTCTCAGGAAGTTCCCTTAAGAAGCTGATAATTCTATATTTACCTCCCTCACAACATTTGTAACTAGCAGTCTCCAGATCAGGCAACGCATGCATTCAACAGAAATGAGAATTGTATCTGAGCAGGCAGAGCAATATTTTAAAACGCTGAATAATCTCCAAGCTTCAGACAGAGTAAAGAAAACAGAACACATGTTCAAGGGCTGCATTAATAAGGGCCAACACACTTTGGCTCGAAAAAGATTTTTAGGAGCAAAACAGCTGGACATGGACTTATCTCCCTAAATAACATATCAGAGGAGCAGCACTAGGATCTTGAGGAGGTCTGACGTGGATAAGGAGTGAGAATAGGATTGACCCCAGAGGCAGGGGCAGAGCCAGCGGCTTCAAGATGGCCGCTCTTCTCTGATCCCTGACTTGCTGCTGCGGTCTACCCTCTGGGTTGGCAGATGGGGACAGATCGTGTTATTGTTATTTGTCATTTGTACATGGCGAGGGCGAGAGGCAACCAGGCAGGCTAGTGGTGATGAGGAGTTCAGCGACTAGTTCTGAACTAGCGAAGTCCGTCCATCTTCACATTCTGTGACCTCACATTGCACGCAGACAGAGTACATCCTGAGCTCCCAACACGCTCCAAGCAAAATGTTGCGCCTCCTTCTTCCTTCCAATAAACCACATAACAATGACAACATTTGATAGGCGTCCAAGATAGGTTCCTTGCATTCCAGCATTGTGAGGTCAGTGCTATAAGCCAGATGGATGCCGGGTGGAAAACTGGGCTTACTGCTTTACTAACACTGATCCTTCCAAAGGAGAGGATGGAGTAGATTTGAAGAGTACTTGGAAATTGTTTTCTCTACTTACGTCAATCCGGAAAGTGCGGGTATGTCGTTCCTGATCAACAAGGCATTTGTATGGTACGCAGCTGCCTCTGGTGTGACACTATAGCACTCTTAACAATCTGGAACAAAACAAGACACACCATGTTCGGTTGCAGAAGTGTGTGGTCCTAGTAGAAATGTGTGGCTGCAGTATGTTCTATGTGGGAAGAGTTTAGGGTGGAATGTGAGGTCTTGGCAAGTGGTCTTGGTCACATCATGACAACAAACAGGTCTGCAGTTTGTTTGCAGATGTGTATGCTTGTAATAGAAGTGTGTGGCTGCAGTATGTCCTGTGTGGGAAGAGTTGGGAGTGGTGTATGTGAGGTCTTTGCACATGGTCTGGTCATGTCACACGAACAGGTGGACCTGCATGTTGGTTCTAGAAATGTGTCGCTATAGTAGTATGTTCTGTTTTGAGAAGAGTTGAGAGTGGAGTGTGAGGGCTTCACACAGGGTCTCGTCACACCGTGGTGAACAGGCGTCGTTTCATGTTTGGTTGCAGACTTTTGTAGTCGCAGTAGAAGTATGTCCTATGTGCTTAGCTCTGTAATTAGTGTGTGAGATCTCGGTACATGATCTATCACATCACGGCAAACTGGCTTATGTGCATGTTTGGTTGAAGAAATGTGTGGTTGTAGTATGTTCTATGCGGTAAGGGTTGTAAGTGGTTTGTAAGATATTGGAAGGGGGCCTATTACATCACAGTAAACAAGCTTATATGCTTCTTTGGTTGAAGAAGCGTGTGATTGTAGTATATCCATTGTGAAGTTGGAAGTCCTGAACGAGGACTATCACATCATGGCAAGTAGGCTTGTGTGTAAGTGGTTGCAGATGTGTGTGGTTGTAGCATGCCATATGGGAGAAGAGTTGGGAATGGTGTTTGAGGTCTTGGCACACGATCTGTCACATCACGGCAAGTGACAAACAGGCAGGTCTTCATAGTTGGCCACAGAAGTGTGTGGTTGTATAGGATGTCCTAGGTGAGAAGAGTTGGGAGTAGTCTTTGAAGACTTCACAGGTGGCCTGGTCAGGTCGGTACACTGAAAAAATATCGACACCCAAAATATCCCCATACAAAAATATTGTGACCAAAATATCGATTTCCAAAATATCTACATCCTCTACTTATAATGGTACGTACAAAAATATCGGGAAAAAGTATCGTTGTCATAAATATAGTTGTACAAAATATTGTTTTTTATTTAAATATAAAATTAATTTATAAATATTGAATATACTAAAGAATAAAAGTTAAAAAAAATTAGATGTAATATACATTTTAACAAATATAACAAATAAACTTAATTTAAAAAAAGAAAACACACATATAATAATTAATATATATAGATTTACTTTAAAACAATTATTAAACGAATAATTTTAATGTATTTTTAATTTTAAAATTATATAAAAATTTAACAAATAAATAAATAAATAAATATATATATATATATATATATATATATATATATATATATATATATATATATATATCAAACTCCATATCCTGGCCTGACACTCTCCAGCAGGATACCCAGGCACGGACCTCGATACGCTCCCAAATAATCCAAGCAGCGTTGAAATGTGCAAAAGCAGTGAAGAATTTATTTCGACATCATTTCCACAAAATAGCCAGGCATAGTGCCTGCCATGATGCGTTTCGCTCGCATCTCGCGAGCTTGATCACATGACCAATAACATAAAATCTATTTTAAAATACATTCTATTATAAATTAAAACATTAAACTATTTAAAAATCTTTAAACTTAAATTTCCCACTCCAGTGAGTGCAACAGTAGGGAAAGTGTTGGATAGCGGAGGAGTAACAATTACTATTCCCACTCCAATGAGTGCAACAGTAGAGAAAGTGTTGGATAGCGGAGGGGTAAAAATTGCTAATCCCATTCCAGTGAGTGCAACAGTAGGGAAAGTGTTGGATAGCGAAGGGATAAAATTTACTATTCCCACTACAGTCAGAGTATTAATAGGGAAAGTGTTGGATTGCAGAGGGGTAACATTTACTATTGTCACTCCAGTCAGTTCAAAATAAAATACAAACAAAATATCATCGAAAAAATAAAAATCTTTTTTAAAAAAGTAAATACAAAAAAATATAAATATGTTAATAGTTAAAATTAAAATATATTTAATATTAAAAATAAAAAAATAGAAACATATAATGATAAATACATATCACAAATACCTACAAACGTTATAATAAAAAATATTTTCAAACAAATGAATATTTTTATTTAGAAATTATTTAACACAAATATTAATTATTACATACATTTAGTCTATTTACTTCCTACCCTCTAGCACCACACAACTCACAACCCACATCGAAAAAAATGTATTTGCATAGTTAACATAATTAATTATCAATTAAACAAATATTATTAATTAAAAAACAAATTAAAACATAACATTTTATTAAATTCCCACCCTATACACCTATAATCCCCACAACCCAGACCTAAAATTAAACTGTAAAAAAATTAATTACACAATTAAAAAACTTTTTCAATTAAATAACTAATAGTATTTAACAACTAATTATAAAGTAAGTAAAATGTATTTACTCCCACCCTTCAACCCTATAAACCCAAAACCCACACACAAAAAAATAATTAAACAATTACACTAATTAATTATCAATTAACTAATATTAATTATCAACTAATCATTAATTAATTAAAAGTAAATTACTTCTCACCCTTTACCCCTAAAAACCCCACAACATGCACCTAAAATTAATTACACAATTACCATAATTAATTGTCAATTAACTAATTAATATTAATTAACTAATTATTAATAATTAAAAATAAATTACTTCCCACCCTTTACCCCTATAAACCTCACAACCCGCACCTAAAATTAACTACACAATTACCATAATTAATTGTCAATTAATTAATATTAACAACTATTTATTAAGTAATTAAAAATAAATTACTTCCCACCCTATACCCCTATAAACCCCACAACCCACACCTAAAATTAATTACACAATTACCATTATTAACTGTCAATTAATTAATTAATATTAATTAAGAACTCATTAATTAATTCAAAATAAATTACTTCCCACCCTTCACCCCATAAACCCCACAACACGCACCTAAAATTAATTACATAATTGACATAATTAATTGTCAATTAATTAATTAATATTAATTAACAACTAATTATTAATTAATTAAAAACAAATTACTTCCCAACCTTTACCCCTCTAAAACCCACAACCCACACCTAAAATTTACCAAAAAAAACCATTATAAAATCTCAATTAAAAAGATATTAATAAATAAATATATTCATTAATTTATTATAATTAAATTACTTCCCACCCTATTCCCCTATAAACCCACAGCCCGCTACAGAACTAAAAAACGCAAAATGTATTTAAATAAATGTAATAACTAATAACAATTTAACACACATTAAAAAAAACATAAACAATACTTATACAAAAAATACATCACATACATTTAAAATACATACTAAAATACATAACACTAATTAAAAAAATCGTTATTTTAAACAACTATACTTTTGCAAATGAAATTAATGACTTCTATATTTTTAAAATCGATATTTCTTACCTTAAAGTCGATATTCTTGACCACGATATTCTTGCTGTCAATATTTCTGTATCACAATATTTAAAACTCGATATTAGTGTAAGTCGACATTTCAAACTCGATATTTTGACTGAATACCGGTCAGGTCACAGTGAACAGGCAGACCCGCATGTTTGGCTGCAGAAGGGTGTAGTTGTAATAGTAGTATGTCCTATGTGGGAAGGGTCGGGAGTGGTGTGTGATGTCTTGGCATGTGATCAATCACATCATCGCAAGCGTCAAACAGGAGGACCTGAATATTTGCTTAAAGAAGTTTGTGGTTTTAATATATCTTAAGTGGGAAGAGTTGGGAGTGATGTGTTGTGAGGTCTTGAAACATGGTCTTGTCACATCACGGCTAACAAGTCACTAGAGTGCGAGGAGATAGACCATGCTTCATGAAGCCGTAGCTGCTAGTGGAGCTCTCGCTAGGAGGGTGTGCTATGCTGTGCTTTTCGTCGGAGGTCGGAGGTCAGAGGTCGAGCGGTGTTGCCTAATTTCTGTAGCCTGAAGAGCCTGCTGGAAGGTGCTGCTGTTTTATTATTTCTTATCTGAGTGGGGAGGCAGTTTTGAAGTTTGAAGGCTTGGACTAAGAGGGAACGACCTCGAAGTCGTGTTTTAAAAAACCTGACACTGATAGATGAGTTAGATAGGAGATTGCATCTAAAAATTTTAAGAGCGAAACTTTTGTGAAGAAAGTCCCCCCCCCCCCACTTGTGCTGTATTAGGACGGGGTTGGCACCAACTAGCTGGTGAACCAACAGCGATATCTGGAAAAGGTCTTTGAATTATGGCACTAATCACAAATAATTTAAATTTCACTAGAACTCCTTAAACAAGGGCACATTACAGCTTGACTCCCCCTTCGAGCTGGCAGCCAGTTCACAGGGAATTTCTTCCGAGATTTCGGAAAAGGGCGGTGGCTAAGTATCATGAGGTTGCAGTACAGGCGACAACATGCTCAAGCAACTAGCTTCAACTGCTCAGTGGCTCTTTGAATTTGCAGCATCTCTGAGGAATTGGGCACAGTAGAGCCAAGGGTCATCTCATCTCAATTGTAATGGCATAGGGGAGCACTTTATGGGGGAGTACGAGGTGCACATGAAGAAGGCAGAAGCACTTTAAGACACTCTTGCTTATGACTGTAAGGAAGGTCTATTAGAACGCTATCACGGGACAACTTCAAACTCATGAAGGTGAGCAGTGAGGCCTGGTTGCGCAGGGGCGTGCATTCACCGCTGGACGGCGGGTGGGGCTGGGGTGCAGCGGCCTGTGTGAGCAGGGGCGGGCAAGCGATGGTGGCGTGTGCAACTGTATGGACTCTGCCATTCATGTCTCTGGACACTGTTTCAGATGAGGGACCTGGGGGACTGCTGTGAATACCGGCACGTGGTTGGAGACACACCGGTGGCAGCAGGTGAGCAGTGAGGCCTAGGTCCGCAGTGTCGGCACTCTCTCACCCTCTCTTTCTCTCTCCCTCTCTTTCTCTCTCCCTCTCTTTCTCTCACCCTCTCTTTCTCTCTCCCTCTCTCTTTCTCTCCTTCGCTTTCTCTCTCTGTACTTTGATGGGCGCATGGCACACCTTCTGATCCAGATTTCTGTTTTGCAGGCTGTGACTTGCAGAATGTCCTGAGACGACCCGCCATGCCTCTTCGGAATTGTTTTTATTTGTTTATCCTGTAATAAACGTATTGTTTGGATAATATGATATGGATGTCTGCTTTCCCTTTTTCTGACCACACATGTATATTGGGTGTTGTGATTGTGCGACTTCAGGAGATTTGTTTGGTTCATGATTTCGTGGAGTTGATGTGCAATATCTTTGTCCGAAGGGGGGGTGTGGGGGTGCCCAGGGTAGGGCCCCGTGGGGGAGGGGGTCCTGGGGGTGGTGGCGGTGGGTGTTGTTGACCTATTGGGGCTCCGGGCTGCATGATCGGTTGCTCCAGGGCATCTGTTGTTCTTCATGTGTGGCTATGGGCTGTGCTCCCTTGTCTGGTGCCGGTTGTCGGCCGACTTTACACCAGGTAGGAGCAGGTGTTAGTTTCCTGCTGCTAACGCGCCTTAGCCCATGTTTTGTGATCTTATCGCCGATCTGGCTGGTCGTTGAGAATGTTGTGGAGTGGTGTTTTCGCTGCTTTTTGCACGGGTACGCCTACTCTGCATATCATTAGCGTTAGTTGCCGGGCTCATCTGTGGCGATGTTTTTTGCAGGTGCTATCGCAGGTAAAGTGGTGATATCGGCTGTTTGCACCAGCTTGTGAATGGGGCGATGATTTTATCGCGACTTTGGATGAGATAAAGTGCCGTTAACTCTGCGATGGTACCTTGAGAATATGCCCCCAAATATATTAAACCAAAACAGAAATGGATCAAAAACACTAGGGCCCATAGTTGGAGTGTTGTGAGCATGGGTCCCAATGCAACTGCACACCTGCTGCACTAAAAAAAACCTTTAAAAAAAGCTGCAAAAACTCCCCAACTTCCTTAAGGCATCTCTCTGAGGAAGTTGTCTCTATCATTTGTAATCTAAAAAATGACCCCCCACCCCATTTAGCGCCACTTCTTCTGGGCTATCACTTTGATGCTGTACAAGGAGCTCACTATTTTTCTATTTCTCCTGGTGTTGTATTCCTCTTTGGGTGTCCGTATATAGGTTTTCCTGAATCATGTCCTTATATGGGCACAATTCATCATGTCCTTATATAGGCATAAAATCCCAGTCCTTATTTAGGCATTAAACCGTACACTCCAAATACAGGCATGGTCCCCGACATCCGTCCACCCTAACGTCACAACGAGTTCTTGAAGAACAGACCCTTAGGCTTCGGGAGTTTCCCTAGCACAGGACTATTGATTTCTTCAAGGACTCATCTATTATGTATGAACCGTTATACCTTGAGGGTTCCTTCATGACGTCTTCCGCTGTCCGATTCACATCAATGCTAACATTCTGAGGTACCTCTCAGGTATAAATATACCTTCCCTCGCCCTTGTAAACCAGAGGAGACCTCGACTTCAGAGGAGCCCGTATCCCGGCCTGATGCACTGAGAAGACGCTGTCATCCCTGCTCGCAGAGAATCCAGCTTCCAGTGATCTAACTTCCCTCGCGGGGTGTTGGAGTTCGAGTCTGGCAAGAGATTCCCACCTCTCTCATTCTTAAAGGTATGGAGCTGACTAGAACCTAGAGCATAAGTACTCACAAACTTTCTCTCGGGGGCCAAATTTACAGTGTGGTTTGTGGCCGAGGGCCGCACCAGTGGGGGCGGGGTCATTGGGGGAGGGGGCGGGGCTAGAGCAAAACAAAACTGTGACCATGAGGTGGAACACAGGCCCCTGCAGCGGACTCCTTCGTCCACTGAGCCACCGGACCCGGCATACACATCTCTCTCTCTCTCTCTCTCTCTCTCTCTCTCTCTCTCTCTGTCTCCCTCCCTCTCTCTGTCTCTCTCCCTCTCTCTGTCTCCCTCCCTCTCACTCTCTCCCTCCCTCCCTCCCTCCCTCTATCTCTCTCTCTCTCCCTCCCTCCTCTCTCTCTCTCTCTGTCTCCCTCCCTCTCTCTGTCTCCCTCCCTCTCTCTGTCTCCCTCCCTCTCTCTCCTTCTGTCTCCCTCCCTCTGTCTCCCTCTGTCTCTGTCTGTCTCCCTCCCTGTCTCCCTCCCTCTGTCTCCCTCTATCTGTCTCCCTCTATCTGTCTCCCTCTATCTGTCTCCCTCTGTCTGTTGCCCTCTTCCCTCTGCCTGTCGCCCTCCTCCCTCTGTCTGTTGCCCTCCTCCCTCTGTCTGTCTCCCTCTGTCTCTCTCTGTCTGTCTCCCTCCGTCTCCCTCCGTCTCCCTCCGTCTCCCTCTGTCTGTCGCCCTCTGTCTCCCTCTCTGTCTCCCTCTGTCTCCCTCTGTCTCCTTCCCTCTGTCTCCCTTCCTCTGTCTCCCTCCCTCTGTCTCTCCCTGTCTCCCTCTGTCTGTCTCTCCCTGTCTCCCTCTGTCTGTCTCCCTCTGTCTGTCTCTCTCTGTCTGTCTCTCTCTGTCTCCCTCTGTCTCCCTCCCTCTCTGTCTCCCTCTCTCTCTGTCTCTCTCTGTCTCCCTCCCTCTGTCTCTCCCTCTGTCTCTCTCTATCTCCCTCTGTCTCCCTCTCTCTATCTCCCTCTGTCTCCCTCTCTCTGTCTCCCTCTGTCTCCCTCCCTCTGTCTCTCTCTCTCTGTCTCTCTGTCTCCCTCTCTCTGTCTCCCTCTCTCTCTGTCTCCCTCTCTCTCTGTCTCCCTCTGTCTCCCTCCCTCTCTCTCTGTCTCCCTCCCTCCCTCTCTCTATCTCTCTCTCTCTCTGTCTCTCTATCTCTCTCTCTCTCTGTCTCCCTCCCTCTCTCTCTCTCTCTCTCTCTCTCTCTGTCTCCCCCCCTCTCTCTCTCTCTGTCTCCCTCCCTCTCTCTCTCTCTGTCTCCCTCTCTCTGTCTCCCTCCCTCTGTCTCCCTCTGTCTGTCTCCGTCTGTCTGTCTCCGTCTGTCTCCCTCCCTGTCTCCCTCCCTCTGTCTCCCTCTATCCGTCTCCCTCTATCTGTCTCCCTCTATCTGTCTCCCTCCCTCTGTCTCCCTCTGTATCCCTCTCTCTCTGTCTCTCTCTGGCTCCGTCCCTCTGTCTTCCTCACTCTGTCTGTCTCCCTCCGTCTGTCTCCCTCTGTCTGTCTCTCTCTGTCTCCCTCTCTGTCTCCCTCCCTCTCTGTCTCCCTCTCTCTCTGTCTCTCTCTGTCTCCCTCCCTCTGTCTCTCCCTCTGTCTCTCTCTCTCTGTCTCCCTCTGTCTCCCTCTCTCTGTCTCCCTCTCTCTGTCTCCCTCTCTCTCTGTCTCCCTCTCTCTCTGTCTCCCTCTCTCTCTGTCTCCCTCTCTCTCTGTCTCCCTCTCACTCTGTCTCCCTCCCAGGCCTGAGCTCCCTGGCCTTGGCTCAACTCTCTGACTACAGGCTGGCGGGAAACATCACATCACAGGCTCTTAACGCACACCTCACCCGGCTCTCACTCCCTGCTGCCCTCCGTCACCTCACCCGGCTCTCACTCCCTGCCCTCTGTCACCTCACCCGGCTCTCACTCCCTGCAACCCTCTGTCACCTCACCCGGCTCTCACTCCCTGCTGCCCTCTGTCACCTCACCCGGCTCTCACTCCCTGCTGCCCTCTGTCACCCTCTGCCATCTCACCCGGCTCTCACTCCCTGCTGCCCTCCGTCACCTCACCCGGCTCTCACTCCCTGCTGCCCTCCGTCACCTCACCCGGCTCTCACTCCCTGCTGCCCTCCGTCACCTCACCCGGCTCTCACTCCCTGCTGCCCTCCGTCACCTCACCCGGCTCTCACTCCCTGCTGCCCTCTGTAACCCTCTGCCATCTCACCCGGCTCTCACTCCCTGCTGCCCTCCGTCACCTCACCCGGCTCTCACTCCCTGCCCTCTGTCACCTCACCCGGCTCTCACTCCCTGCAACCCTCTGTCACCTCACCCGGCTCTCACTCCCTGCTGCCCTCTGTCACCTCACCTGGCTCTCACTCCCTGCTGCCCTCTGTCACCCTCTGCCATCTCATCCGGCTCTCACTCCCTGCTGCCCTCCGTCACCTCACCCGGCTCTCACTCCCTGCTGCCCTCTGTAACCCTCTGCCATCTCACCCGGCTCTCACTCCCTGCTGCCCTCCGTCACCTCACCCGGCTCTCACTCCCTGCTGCCCTCTGTAACCCTCTGCAATCTCACCCGGCTCTCACTCCCTGCTGCCCTCCGTCACCTCACCCGGCTCTCACTCCCTGCTGCCCTCTGTAACCCTCTGCCATCTCACCCGGCTCTCACTCCCTGCTGCCCTCCGTCACCTCACCCGGCTCTCACACCCTGCTGTCCTCTATCATTCTCTGTCACCTCACCCAGCGTGTGTGGCAGCCCGGGCTGAGACAGCTTCCCGGGCACACACACAGCCGCACCCGAGTACTTCACAGGTCTTTAAAAGACCATTTGCATGATAACGAGGCTTTGTTTTATTTCACCTCTTCTTAGCGCCCCTGCAGCTCCACTCGGACTATCGCTGGAACGCCCGGCCCCCATAGAGCAGAGTCTGTTTGCTGACACTCTGTAAAAAAAAAAAACAACACAGGTACGATGTCCGCAAGGTCCGCGGGCTGCCAAGGAAGGCTTGCCGGGCCGCTGGCGGCCCGCGGGCCGTACTATGAGTACCCGTGACCTAGAGGGACTCTTGGCATACTAGGTATACTTAGTATACTAGGCATACTAGACTTACCATACTCTTAAGTATACCGTAGTAAGGAATACTTCACCTACTTCCTACCTCTCCCTACACCTAGGTTAGGTTAGGTACATTGGGGTAGAACTAGATTAGATACGCATCGTATGAGTACTCACATTTTTAGCTCATGTTATTTATGTAAATGAATATCTACTAAAGATCATGCTAGCGCAGTATTATTTATTTCTACTGCTTACGCCGTACATTATTTATCTTGCATACTGTCTTGTGATCGTAACAGCACATATCTCTTACACGAGAAACAAGACTGTTCAATTAATCCTTTTATTGAAACGCCCGTCTATTCATTCTGTGTAACTTTGAGGAAAACTAAGCATGCACGATTGAGCTGAGTGAAACTGTTATCTATTGTTTCCACGATTCTGAGACATGTTCCGATTCTAAAGGGAAACAAAGTGGTCATGTTTTGCGGCTGCCAGAAACTACTCCCTTCTTGTTGTCAAGGAGTTTCTAGTGGCCTCTGAGCTAGCTGGCACAAGTAATTAAGTTTAATATACTCGATAGGGACATACCGACCTCAGTCCTATCTCAAACCTATAGGGTATATTATTCCAATGCGCAGAGCCTATTAGGGAAATTGGAGCTACACTACATGGCGCCCAACGGTTTGGTAAGGCGGTAATTTAACATTAGATACTGAGTAACTCAGCCGTGCCTTTTCTCTCAGAGACCCCTACTCACATACTCCATAAGACGTCTGGAGTGGGTAGGGTTAAATATCCGCCACAGCTAAATAGGGAAGACCCCTATATATTAGTTGTTTGGTTTGTTCAACGTTGAAGGATACAGTGTTCCAAAATATTGTGCACCTTATCTTTTGTTTCCTTGAAACTTGTTCTAAATGTTTCAAAAAACAAATGACCGACACCGAGAACGGTGGAGCTGCGGCTGACCCAGTCGTAACAGCTTTTAACTTAACCGGTTTAAATGAAACCGAGGAGGGTGTTATAGACATCCATCCAAACTTAAGAAGAGCCATCACTCTAAAACTTATAAAACATGGCCTACCACCAAGAGGGGGTAGAGCAGTTTTCGTGATTGAGGCACACGAATCCTTTCAGACAGAGGTATTCTATTCATGGATAGTATTCCCTGAATCAAATCCAGTAACACACGTGTTTCACTTCTACAAAGAAGATGATCCACCAGAGGAATATATTCCTTTCGAGGATATTGAAATTCCACTAACATACCAGGAGCATCAGCTCTGGTTTAAAGGCGCCCTAAAACATCACAGAAACATTACCAGGCTCGGTCCACTAGGTAGACCAGGAGCAACATGGCCGATTCTAGCCGGCTACACACCTCATCCTGAACTGGATATAATGACAGATGAGGAATTACTTACTCAACTTACAGAGTTAATAAAAATCTACAGACAATTGGTTCAATATGTCATGCGGACTTTCACAGTCCAACCACCATTAACCATTCCAAATCAAACCCCTCACCAGGGGAATACACTAAAAATTACTCCACAGACTTTATACGTAGTCATGGGTAAAATGCCCACAAAACGTGAGCAAATTCCATTCTGGATAGCTCAAAAAATTACTCAAATAGAAGCAGTATTTCCAAATACTAGCCCTTATGAGAAACACAGAATCCTAACAATCTGTTTACCAATGGGGATCACACCACAACTGGAAGACTGCACCACTTGGGGCTCAGTCTTTGCTGCCATCTATACTAAAACACATGGTATTCCATCAATTGCGGTAATACCAGATGTCCTGAAACAAATTCAAAACGAATACGGGGCAGAGCCTGCTCTGAATTTAGGTATGAAATTACTGAAAAATTTCGACCAGGTCTCAACAATAATATTATCTAATATTAAAGGGGAGGCAGCAGCAGTGGCGATCCGCCAACGATTAAGGGAATTCGATGTTACAGAACATCAAACTGAACTACCCAGAATAATAGAACAATCTTATGCAGAATTAGGCAGAGATAGTTTGGGTGGAAGACCATTGAAGTCAAAACTATCTGAGAATCGTGAGAAGGACTCTATTAAACAAACTCCTACACCTTCTAAAAAGAAGTGGGAAACTAATAAACATAATTCAAACGAGAAACGTTCTCAATCCCGAGGTAGGTCTCCTCAAAAGGAGCCCTCTGAAAGGAGGTATAACCTCAGGAATAGGGATAATTTGAAAAAACCTGACAGGTATCAAGATACTGATACACGTTCCTCTCGTACCTTTCAGATCTCGTCACAGACATCGGAAAGAAGAGGACGGTCAGAACATAAAGAAGAACGCGTAAAATCCAAAGAAGATAAACACGCTCAAAAAAATAAAACAAAACCTCAATTCTCCAAAAAGAAGGTAGTAGCTCTGAAGATCAGACATGCCGAGGATACTGAGAACACAACTCAAGAACGGAGAATGGGCTCAGACAATGCTGGACAGTGCAGCAGAAGTCACAATAGCTCGCCAGAACCTGAAGGAACTTCTGGAGATAGTGGACTTGAATGAGTACATTACAGTTGAGACTGTAAACACCAGGGTTAGTACTCCACAAAAGTCATATGACATAACACTCCGGATGGAGGGAGACATACCAAGACAGGTGAAAGCACTCTTTTGGGAGAAACTTTCAAGGGGCTATGACATACTTCTAGCAGAAAAAGACTGGCCACCACAATTTGTCAGGGAGTGCCCACATGGCGAGGACATTATTATGCCTGCTTTCTCCAACCATATTCCAATACACCTAAAATATACTTATGCCAGGAAATGGGCAGTAGCCCAGGCCCCAGCATTATATAAAAATCATGTAGGATGGGATGAGGACTCACCTCACCATAAAATACTTCTGAAACATGAACCTACTGCACAAAGGCAGTACCCAATAAAGCAAGAGGCTAAAAAACAGGTCAGGGAGATCTTAGATCAACTTGAATACCAAGGGGTGATTGAAACATGCACCTCCTCAATGAACAATCCTTTGTTTCCTGTCTCCAAACCAGACCATTCATATCGTCTAGTTTTGGATTACAGACACTTAAACACTTGTTCTAAAACATTTGCAGTGCAAAATGCACATAGCACAGCATTAATGAATAACATTGTGCGTAAAAAATATAAAACCACATTAGACATCTCAAATGGTTTCTTTTGTCAAAACATAGCACCTGAAAGCAGGTACTTAACAGCTTTCTCAATAATGGGGACCCAGAGTCAATGTTGTCGACTCCCACAAGGGCTCAAAAACAGCCCGGGGTTATTCTCAGCGAGGGTAACAGAGTTACTACAAATTTATGATAATGAGGCATTGTCATATGTCGATGACATCTATCTGACAGACGATGACCTAAACAGGCACTTGAACAGGGTGAATACCATTATATTGGGCTTCGCCTCTGAGGGCTATAAATTCAACTTTAAAAAATCCAGAATTGCCCATCTCAATGTCCTTTTTCTGGGATATGAGCTTTCAAGTGAAGGCAAGAGCTTGGCAGCTAACTTTTTTAGAAAAGTGTGCGCTGCTCCAACCTCCAAAAACGCTGAAAAACTTACAATCCATCCTGGGTTTCCTAAATTTTGGAAGAACTTACATTCTAAATTACGCAGAAAGGGTTAAACCTCTCTACGAATTAATCAAACCTGATTTTTCAATCAAACATTGGACACAGGAACACACAGAAATCCTGCGTTCACTCCAAGCTAACATGTTAGCAACAAATCACTTACAAACACGCGTAAGTCAACGCAATTTAGTGATCCGAATAATTTCGGGTCAATGCGGTTTCACCTACTTAACATTTAATGAGGGTGAAAAAATACCAATTGCATACAAATCACATTTGTATACACAAGCAGAAATGCGCTTTACTTCAACTGAAAAAATACTGACAGCAGTTCAAACTGCAGTAGCAAAAGAAAGAGCTCTAGCCCAAGGGAAACGCATTATTGTCGTAACCCCGGTACCGGCTTTAGAAGCGGTCACAAAAGCGAGCATTCTAAATGCTAAAGCATTACATCCTAGATGGATACAATGGGTTAATTCTCTTGCTGCAACAGATGTTGAATATGTTTTTGATCCTGATCTAAAAACACAAGCATTCCTGCAATATGAACATGAATGTCCTCTGCCCACTGAGATTCTGCCTCTCGATCAGTATGAATTCATAATTTACACTGACGGATCCGCACAACCCGCAACAGGGAGTAAGCAAGCTTACAGTGCAGCGTGTGCTATCGTTAAAGGTCGCATGCGAGAAGGTATCTTCAGACCTATGGTCACAAAAACTCAATCTCTAGGAGATTGTACAGCTCAGCGAGCTGAACTACAAGCATTCAAACTGGCACTTGAAAGTACAGATCGCAAATTCCCCACACTCATAGTGTGCGATTCCTTTTACTGTGTTCAGTCGTATAATGAATATATATAAAATTGGCTTGAAAATGGGTTCAAAGATGCAAAAGGTGGCACAATAAAGCATAAAACGCTTTGGGAACAAGTAGTTCAGTTGAAAAACGAACTACCAAAGGCTCACGTGATCCATACACTGAGTCATCAACGTGATGGCGTTCACGTTGCAGGGAATTCATTGGCTGACGAAGCCGCAAAGGGGGCTGTTCACACGGCTTCCGTAGCTGCGATCACTCGTTCAAAAACGAGAATAGACAGTGAGATAATGTTGGCTGTCAATGCTACGAGCAAAGGCAGTGGTGCAGCGTTACCAAAAAAGTTTCCACTCAAGTACTCTTATGTAATTGATGCGAACAACGTTCCTTTTGCTCGAATCCCTGGAGTGGGGGATAGGGTAATTCCAAACAAGGAACGTAGATTAGGACTAATCCTAGCAGCACATGAAGGGATAGCTTCTGCCCATGCGGGTGTTTCTGCAACAGTATCTTTACTCAAGCAAAGATATTGGTGGCCTGGCAATAGGAAACAAACCAAGAACTATGTTTTAGAATGTGACATATGCCAACAGATGAAAGTCTCCACAGTGAAACGTCCTGCGCAGACACCCCTGTTAATTTCAGACAAACCATTAGCTTGTATTTACCTGGACCACTGCGGTCCCTTGCAAAGGGACGGTAACTATAAATATATAATGGTCGCAGTGGATTCGTGCTCAAGGTTCCTATGGATATGGCCTCAGCGCCGGCTGACGCTCGAACTGTTATAAAAGATTTGCGAGTCTTTATCGGCACATACGCAATAGGCACGCTACACTCTGACCAGGGCCCTGCGTTTAGCTCTCGGGCTTACAAAGAAGCCATGGCCAGTTTGGGCGTTGCATTGCAGTACTCCTCTCCGTTTCATCCTGAGGGAAATTCTGTTGTGGAAAGTAAAAACCGGGACATAAAGCAGTCTATAACAGCTAGGGTATTAGGTTCGGGTGATGGGTGGGTCAAACATCTTTATGGGGTCCAACGCTCATTAAATAATTTGCCAAGAAGTTCTCTAGGGGGGGACACTCCATATGAGGTCCTATTTGGGACAAGAATGTGGGTACCAGACCTCGATCACGTAGGCACAGTGGTGGAAAATAAACCCTTTGATATCAAAGATCGTTTGGCTGTTTTACAGGAACTCAATGAACTAAGATCGAAACAAAGCAACGTGTTCCTGCAGCCAACCACCACTGGGGAAAAACCGGCAGTCCCAGCAAGGCCTGTCTGGATTCCAAAAGTTGGGGATCTAGTCAGAGAAAAGATTGTGGACAAGAAGGAATTTAGACCTTTTTACAGACAACCAGTACCTGTCCTAGCCGTTCACGGAACAAGAACAGTACTTCTGCCACCCCTTGCTGGAAGAAAGGAGAAAAGATTTGTGTCCATCGACCTCATCAAACCACAGTATGTGGCCAATACTAAATATTAGGCCTCGTAGACTCCGACCTAGTAGCAGACACACTCCTCTCGCTACTCTCCAAGAGGTTCAGACTGAAAGACTGATAACGATCGAGAATTCAGCAGTAACAGATGAAGGACTGAGCAACAATGCTATGGAACTCATCCCTCTCGAAACTCAAGTAACAGTTCGTCCAAATACACCTGTCTACACCAATGTAACACGTGATCAACTGGTTCCAGCGATTTCAACAAATCCTGATGCAATTCCAACAATTGACAGAACTGCTTCTGGCTACTTCATTAACTTTGATACGTTTTCAGAGGATCCGAGGGAGCCTGAGACGTCGCCAGCATCATTAACTTTCAAAAAGCAAGTACAAGACTTTCTTCACCTTTTGAAAAAGACTTATCTGGTTTCACCATGGATTGAACTCTGGATTATTTCTGGAATATTTGTTTTCCTGCTTTGGCTAGCTTTAGTTATGACTATGAGCGTGCTTATAAATGGCAGATACATCCATGTGAACATTGAAAGAAAAGAAGTGAACTTACTTTTGAAACCTCATAAATCTTCCCATTGTGAAGCAAGAGACTTGTCAGCAGTGAACATCACAGCCGTTCCTATACAGGATGGTATAGTGTGGGACAAAACTGATTTTGATATATTCGGTCCTACGGAACAATTGAACATTCCACATTTATTTAAAATTTCACTAAGTGATCTTATTTCGTCAAGTACCTATTCTGATGATTGGGACTTTGAGACTGTCAATGATATAATGTTTGATCTAGAAATGTCTGCTGCATTTTCTAATAATGAATATTTAGATGGTTCATCAGACTATGAACAGCTGTATTGCTATAACCACTATGGTCATCATTTTTTGCATAAATCTGCAACACCTAGAAATGTGTTTATGTTTAACCAATGGGAGCATTGTCCTACACCTCCAAAAGGCAGTTCAAAAACATTTGCTAAAAAGTTTCCATATTTTTCAGGATACAATACATCCAATCCAGAAACATTTTACTATAAAAATGTAAACAAAACAGGACAGAAAATTATGTTAACAAATACAAAACAGATCTACTCTGCAGCATTTATTACCCAACTGTCTAGATATGGATTCGACTTATGGAAAGACACGATAGACACAAAAACTGTCTGGGGTTCTAAAGATTGGCAAGTGCAGGGGTTAGAAGCTTTATTTAGAGCATGTATCATCCCTCAGCAAATAATGTTTTTGAATGACACTGTCCAACAAACGTCTTGCCTTGGGTTAGCCAAGATCAAAGACATGAAAACACCTTCTGTACCAACACCTGCAAGTGATAACAATACACAAGCAGCGGTTACAGTTGACACAATACTACAACTCAACAGAACAAATCCTGATTGGAAAAAATGGTTGATCTGGCCCACAGACACAAACAACTGTCAGGAAAGATTCCTGAATAAAACTCAGGGCTTTACTATTCACAGGCCAGACCCAAGATACGTCCATAGACAACATCCAGGGGTAGTAACAACATACAGTGTAGGAAAATTATGCCTCGATTGGCTGCAGAAATCTACACTTAAGGATGTGAAACAACACTTATCTTTACTTAAAGAAGACGCAGACCTTAGGGAATTCTTGCTTGGACCAAGAAAACCGCATCAAAAACGTTTCATATATGCCGGCATCTATGCTGCTTATACTGAAGCATGGAAGGTGTCACAGATGGAGGCCGCAGAACGAATACGTGAACTTGATCGTATTAATTTAGAGCAAACTCTCACTGTGGTCGATAACGGGCTAACAACTTTGTCATCCAGAATCTATTCATTGGACAGCATTGTATCCTCTGCTATAGACATACTAGAACAAGATTTAGCCATGCTACAACAAGGCCAATCTCAGTTACGTTCTATTATGCTATTAAGCTGGACGCTGCAATCTTTGCGTGCGGGCTATGTGCCTTGGCGTTTTATCAACACGTCGGCTCAGTTTGCAGAATACAATCTAACTGATAAACAGATCGAACTGGCACAAAGAGGAGCAAAGTATACAGTGCTGAGCATTGAAATGCTGGAAAAGTTACCATTCACAGTGGTAGAAAAACCAGCTACAGAATGGCTTATTCATGGCAAAATCACACTACCTGTGACTACTTTTCAGTTTGAGTATTGCCTTAAACAGATGCAAGAAGGCAAATATGAAAGGTTGGGTAAGGAATACATTAAGACATCTTGGAATTTACCGTACACATATAGATGTTGGAGTGGGGATCGTGAAGTGTTTCTGAGCGGTACACACTGTAAAAGTGCACTAAGCGGTTCACTAATATGTCAGGACATTTCTTTACACGGGCCTTGTAATGGTTCTGTGGCAAATTTGTCTTGCCATCAGCAGGGTACACCAGCTGCTGTGATTAATCCAACGTTTGGACAACTTTCTAATGGGAGTTACCTCATGTTGAATGATCAGAGTTGCTGCGGCATGTTGCCAGGCATCCCATATCTAGTAACGGTCAACTCCAGGGTCACTTGCTGTATGCAAGTATTGTTTGCCCCAATAGACACAGTCAGGGAGTCGCCTTTGTGGCCTTCGCTGAACGTCTCTTTTATAGGATTTGATACTTTAAGCAGAATGAAAGCCATGCTTTTGCAACAAACAGTGCCTTTGACCTCGGCCAAAGAAACCTATGATCTACAAGTTGCAAGGACTTCGGCTGAGATACAGACTTTAATACGTACAAACTGCCCTATACATTTCGTAGAAATGATAGGACGTATCTTTAACATGTCTGATACAAGCAGAATTGTACATGTATTTAAGACCATCTGTTCCGGTCTATTAGCACCTTTCCAGGCAATCCTCGGAATAATCCCGAACTTTGCACATTCGGTGTTTGGTGGTATACCATTAATTCTAGCACTTGTTGCCGGGATTCTATTTCTCTTCCTGCTATTACGCTATGGCCAGCCTATTCTCAGACATCACTCCGAGCGAAGTGGAGAAAGCTCTCCTTGAACGAAAGTGCCGTGAGCGAATAGTACAGCTTTTGAGCATGACTCGACTACGGGAACTTAATACCACGTGGTTCCTGTCATTCAGACCAGTCTGGCAAGATTGCATCTTACCTGTTCTACGATGCCTGCTATGCGGTGAAGAATGCGTGTTAGACACCTGTCTAACATTTCCATCAGCTACGCCCACGGATATCGATACTCTGCTGGACCCGATAACGGCCCATGCTCTGTGTTGTCCCCAGAGGCTTTCAATCCTGATGACGGCATTCATTGAGATCTCACAGACGCTTCCGGCTGCTGCTGAGGTACGAGATGGATCTACAGGCACGCAGGTAACAACGGACGCGAACATTGCTGCGGCATCCTATGCTGAAGGCGATGCTTCACATCTCTGTGCAATTAATCTACTACACGAGGTGTTCCAAATGTCACCAACTTCAGTGGACGATATTTTGTCTACAGAAATAGATGATTTCATGTTTACACCAGACCCGTGCACTGACTCTGATTCAACCCACAGTGTACCAGAGACACAGTAAAAATTTGGCCTTCATGTTTCAAAAATTGGAACTCTTCCCAAAATGAACTTTTTACCATTTTTCAAACTAAATGGCAATTCAATCTGCTTGAAGTAGAACTATTCCATAGTACGGACTTCGCGGTACTTCCTCAGACACTTTGTCAGCTTATTTGTCTAGAAAATTCTTCCATGACATGAAATGACTTTGGTTTGAAGAACTTATCGATCATTTTTTTGTCACATGTAATTATTACTGCTTATTTCATCCAAATTGCATTTTATTTTCAAATATATGCCTGAAATGAGAAGCAATGCTTAAAATGTACAGTACTTTTTGCATTCTAATAGGTTTTTAAATGCTTTTTAATGCTTTTAAGAAATATTTTTAGCAATATGCGCTACTCCATTTTATGTTTAGCATTTTAAATGTTTAGCATTTTATTATTATCGTACACACGAAAGTGGAGTGGGTGTTGTATTCCTCTTTGGGTGTCCGTATATAGGTTTTCCTGAATCATGTCCTTATATGGGCACAATTCATCATGTCCTTATATAGGCATAAAATCCCAGTCCTTATTTAGGCATTAAACCGTGCACTCCAAATACAGGCATGGTCCCCGACATCCGTCCACCCTAACGTCACAACGAGTTCTTGAAGAACAGACCCTTAGGCTTCGGGAGTTTCCCTAGCACAGGACTATTGATTTCTTCAAGGACTCATCTATTATGTATGAACCGTTATACCTTGAGGGTTCCTTCATGACGTCTTCCACTGTCCGATTCACGTCAATGCTAACATTCTGAGGTACCTCTCAGGTATAAATATACCTTCCCTCGCCATTGTAAACCAGAGGAGACCTCGACTTCAGAGGAGCCCGAATCCCGGCCAAACGCACTGAGAAGACACTGTCATCCCTGCTCGCAGAGAATCCAGCTTCCAGTGATCTAACTTCCCTCGCGGGGTGTTGGAGTTTGAGTCTGGCAAGAGATTCCCACCTCTCTCATTCTTAAAGGTATGGAGCTGACTAGAACCTAGAGGGACTCTTGGCATACTAGGTATACTTAGTATACTAGGCATACTAGACTTACCATACTCTTAAGTATACCGTAGTAAGGAATACTTCACCTACTTCCTACCTCTCCCTACACCTAGGTTAGGTTAAGTACATTGGGGTAGAACTAGATTAGATACGCATCGTATGAGTACTCGCATTTTTAGCTCATGTTATTTATGTAAATGAATATCTACTAAAGATCATGCTAGCGCAGTATTATTTATTTCTACTGCTTACGCCGTACATTATTTATCTTGCATACTGTCTTGTGATCGTAACAGCACATATCTCTTACATGAGAAACAAGACTGTTCAATAAATCCTTTTATTGAAACCCCGTCTATTCATTCTGTGTAACTTTGAGGAAAACTAAGCATGCACGATTGAGCTGAGTGAAACTGTTATCTATTGTTACCACGATTCTGAGACATGTTCCGATTCTAAAGGGAAACAAAGTGGTCATGTTTTGCGGCTGCCAGAAACTACTCCCTTCTTGTTGTCAAGGAGTTTCTAGTGGCCTCTGAGCTAGCTGGCACAAGTAATTAAGTTTAATATACTCGATAGGGACATACCGACCTCAGTCTTATGTCAAACCTATAGGGTATATTATTCCAATGCGCAGAGCCTATTAGGGAAATAGGAGCTACACTACACTGGAACATGACACTGCTGGCCTCCTCCCTGTAATCCCCTCTACGCACCTTGAAGGACATCTGCATGCTAACAGAGGTCGAAGTGGATGGGATCTATGGGAGCCACATGCCCCATGCTTTTTTAATTTTTCAAAAGCAGTTCCCATACTTTTCATTAAAAAACAACCATCCCTGAACAATTATTGTGCCCCTTGAAGTGCCTCTGAGTAAATGTGATGGGAGGGTGGGGTTGGGGGCGGAGTTTCCCTGTGCTGCGAAGCTTATGGAGGGACACAAATCTAAGGAGGAAATTCTCACCAGGGTGCCTGCTACCGTGAGAAAATGCAAATGTGTGCAATTGGTTAATCACCAAATGTAAAGGGATTTGAAAGCCAGTTTAGGATTTAATTGATGGAGGCACCTGAGGCTTCCTGTGGACAATGAGCTATTATTTTCGATACTTAATGTCAGGGTGTTATAAGCTGAGTTCTAGAAAGTGAACTTTTAATAGACAAATGTTTGCACTCAGTATACTTCACCTATTACTGAAATATATATGTTGAAAGCACTTGTTTTATCTTAAAACACCAAATCATTTTGCATCAGTCTACCTTATACAGTGTATAATACAATTTTAAAATAATGACTTGCATATTCACAGTGCTTTCTGCTCCAGAATGGGACCTTGTAGCACTATAAATACACAAGCCATTATTCCTCACATCTGCAGTGGTCACATTACTCAAATGAAATTTCCGAATGTAAAAGAATGTATTTCTATCTGATTAGCTTACCTTACTTCAGTATTGAAACTTTCACAGATTCACATGCTTGAATCATTCCCTGTTGTCATGATGGGAGTCCCCGGTACCTTTAATATAGCAGTAAAATGATAGGTATAGACTAGAAAAAAAGGCCTAGGCCTCTTAGTTTAGTAACCTATCATAGTCAATATTAAAAAAGAGACCAAAGTTTTGCCTTAACCAATCAGCATGAATCACCCTCTAGAGCACTCCTGAGAGAAGTTCAGTACCTCAGATTTTCTACTGCATGTTGTGCCAGGGAGTCTCCTCTGAGCTCTGCTCAGCTTTTCTCAATGAGCAACTTCTGGCAGAAGATTTCTGGACTTTATTCTTCAGGAAAGTAATTTCATTGTTATATACTCTTAGACAGATATATATTCCACTCTTTATATCTGTTTATTTGACACAAAATCTGACTGAACTATGTCAGACAAGGTCAAAAAGGCTCTCTTCAGAGAGTGTGCCACTTGCTTGAAAAAGAGATTGTATGTAGAAGACCCTCACAAAGACTGCATTTATTATTTATATCCATCTCAAAAAGCGTCAGACTGCAAAATATGTTGCACCTTTTCTAATAAGACCCTCAGAGACCGTGAAGGACGTCTTCTCATTTGGCTCCAAGAAATGAAGACCAGGTCTGAAAGCGAGCAGTCTATTTCTTCTAAAATTTCCCTCAAAAGGGAGAGGGATTCTTCACACTCAGATAAGGATCCTTACACAAAATACGGCAAGACTTCTTCTCATGAATCTTCCTCTGAGCGCAATAGAGGTTCTCACAAAAAAAAACAGCCGTCCAAGACTATATCTGAGCCGGAAACGCCACCTCCAGAGCTCAAACTGACTTTAAAAAGGCCTTCTTCTGACAGGTCATCGGCGAGCTCTCAGGCGGCGAAGAAAAGTTGGTCAACACCATTGACGATGAAAAACTGCACTTCAGGGACGTTGACTACTTTCTCTACTGCCCTTTCATAGTCAACGACATCCTTATTGTCGTCGACTCATGCTCAAATTTCATCGGCCATTCCTCTCGCATCTTCATCAAGGCAGTTGACCCATCATCGACGAATCACTCGTCGTCGCCTTTAAAATTGAAACAGACGTTGAAAGCGTCGTCGGAGAAGTTACCGTCGACGAAGTCATCGTCATCTTCATCGTCGTCGACAGAGAAACTGGGGTCGACGAAGATACCACCGTCGACGAAGGCACCAGCGTCGACGAAGGCACGCCATCGACGAAGGCGCCGTCACCGCCGTCGACGAAGTCACAGCTGTCGACGGCGAAGTTAAAGATAGCGGAAGTGAAGAGATCTTCGTCAAGTTCACGGTCGATGAAAGCCCTCTCGTTGACGAGTTTTTCACAGATAACGACTACTGCTGCACGTCTAGGAAGAGAGATTACACCAGAACATACTTCCCCCAGTAAAATTACGCCTCTCTTGCCCATTCATCTCCTGGAGGAGGGAGAATCCGAAGAAGATGGCCTATTTGGAGACGCGTATAGTCCGTCTGACTTGCACGCTAAGTGTCAACCGGATGATGACGACGAGGATGAGCAACAGCACTATGGTCAGGCCTATTATGCCCAACCTGAACCAGGCCATCAGCAGTATCAGGAAGAGATGGTTACAATGCCCTCTGCTTTGCTCTCAGATCTGCAATTTATGCTGGAAGATTACCAACGGCGCTTCCCACCTTCAGTGCCTGTTACTAAACCTCCCCTCCTCCGGTGGGATCACCAGTACAAATGAATACTCCTACCATGCTTTCAGTTCCAAATACTCCGCAGTCTATTCCTCTCCAAGAACAGATCTCTTCGGATGAGGAAAGGGAAGAAGGAGAACTTTGCGACACAGCCACGGAATGGGACAAATATATGATGTCTTTACCTGCCTCACCAATACCTCCTTCGGTAGATTCCCAGCCAGAGGACATAGGGGGATTTAACAATCTGCTAGAGCGTGCAGCGAAAAGATTTGCTGTACCAATGCCTTCTAAACAATCTGACTGTTTCTTATATGGTTTTAAGGAATCATTTCGTAAATCTGTCAGGGTTATACCAATAATTGACTACATCTGGGATGAAGGTATTAAGATCATGAAAACCCCAGCCTCTATACCGGCAGTACTTCCGCGCCTTGATAAAAAAATATAAGACCACAGATGATGCCCCAGCGTGCCTCACAGGGCACCCAAAACCGGATTCCATGGTCATGCAAGCTGCTAAACGCAGCTCAAAAAATCCTGCAGCACCTCTTTATGTGCCTCCTGATAAGGACGGCAGATGTCTAGATTCCATCGGCAAACGGTTTTCGGCAATATCAGCACTGACAGGGGGGCAGCGAATTCTCTGGCGATCTTAGGGTGCTATGATTGCCAGATGTGGTTAGACATTGCTCCCTACATTGACCAACTGCCGGAGGATGCCAAGGAAGAAGCAAAAAAGATCTTGCATGAAGGGGAGAGAGCATCCAATGAGATAATAGATTTGTCCATGGACGTCGCTATTACAGATTTCAGGCAGCTAGCAGGGGCGGCAGTTCTAAGAAGGCAGGGATGGCCATTCAGAGGCTCAAAATAAGATCTTGGACCTCCCGTATGATGGAGAAGCTCTTTTTGGAAGTCATGTGGAGTAGGTCCTTAAAACCATCAAAGCAGACACGGATACCACCAAGTCTTTGGGGACGCTGCAGTTCCGAAAAACTCCTTTTCGAGGATCCCGGGAAGAGGGCATCCATCCTATGGAAGGGGGTATCAGCAGTACCGATACCCTTCCTATTCCTCGAATACTTAGTCTTACAGGCCTCAATTCCAGCAGAGACAGCCACCTCAGACATCCTATGTCAGATCAAAAAGGGGGAAAACACCACGGGCTGGCAAAGATACTAACCCCCAACAATTATATTATACAGGCTCCGGCTCCAATTCCTCCTCCTCCACATTCTCCTCATTCTTTTCAGCCTCAAACCTCCTACCTGGGAGGCAACATTTCCAACTACCTCCACCAATGGCAAACCATTACCACAGATCGGTGGGTTCTACGCCTGGTACAATTTGGACACACACTAGAATTTATCCAAAAAACACTGATAACCCCCCCACAACTCTCGCTCCAGAGGCATCTCAAGGCTCTTCAACAAGAGGTCAAGGTCATGCTTCATGATCTAAATTGTTCAATACTCACAATATGTTTTTTTGATTCTAAAAAGTTTCCTCATTTAAAGAGGTGGGAATAGAGGGACACGAGTGACTGGTATTTTATAGAACTACTAGTCTAATTAACAGTGCTCCTCTACTTTGCATTTTAAAATGCTACGCGAAGGAGCAATAGAGAAGGTTCCACTCTCCAGCAGGGGCACAGGTTTCTACTCCATTTTCTTTTTGATCAGAAACAAATTAAGGCAGTGGAGATCAATTTTAGACCTCAGAAACCTCAATCTCTACTTGAAAAAACAATCGTTTCGGATGGTCACATTGCAGGAAGTACTGAAGCTCCTAAACCAGCGCGATTTCATGACAACCCTAGACCTCCAAGATGCCTATTTCCACATACCCATTCACCCAAGACACAGAAAATACTTGAGGTTTATGGTAGCCAGATGCCACTACCAATTTAGGGTGCTACCTTTTGGTCTCAAGTCCGCGCCCAGGATTTTTCAAAGTACCTAGTTCCGGTCAAAGCATTTCTTAGACAACACCAACATCAAGTCTTTCCATATCTGGACGATTGGCTAATCTAAGCACATTCCAAGACAGCAGCGAGAGCGTCCACGAAAGCCTGCACTACTCTCTTCCGGCTGTTAGGTCTTACTCTCAATCTACAGAAATCCCAACAGAACCCATTGCAAACAATCGTCTTTCTAGGAGCCAAGTTAGACACAGTATGCTTATAAGCCTATCCTGCGAAAACAGGACAACAGTGGCTTCTAACTCTAACAAATTCCATCAAAAGAAAAAAAGTCTCTTTCAGTCCAACTTTACAAATCACTCTTGGGAATTATGTTATCATGCATATCGCTGATCCCTTTCTGTCGTCTCAAAAAGCGACCTATTCAGGGGGAGCTGGACAAGCAGTGGGTGCAATCGGTCGCCTCCTTCGACAACAACATCAAAGTAACTCCATTTATGCTGAAAACCGTGGAGTGGTGGACAGACAAAAGTCATCTGTCAGTAGGGCTGTCCCTACAACAAATAATGTCACCACTGGTAATTACTACAGATGCGTCCCTAGAAGGATGGGGAGCTTACCTCCAAAAGCTCCAAGTAAGTGGCAAGTGGCATCGGACTCAAAGTCAATCCCACATAAATTTGCTGGAACTGAAAGCAGTGCATCTGTCCTTCCAAGCTTTTCTTCCCAGAATATGAAATTCAACAGTGCTCGTCCATACGGACAATACCACAACAATGCACTATATAAACAAGCAGGGCAGCACAAGATGTCGTTCACTTTCCAGGGAAGCACAGAAGATCTGGGAGTGGGCGAAAGCTCACAAAATCTGCCTCTGAGCGGAACACATTCCGGGGAAACAAAATACGCTTGCAGACACACTCAGCAGGCTCACTACGTCATGCCATGAGTGGGAACTACACCAGCAGACCCTACACAAAGTCTTCTTTCGCTGGGGCAGACCAGACTTAGATCTATTCACAACTCCCCAGAACCACAAATGCCAGTACTATGCAAATTGGCATCCCCAACTGGGGTCATGGGGTAATGCCTTTTCAATTGCATGGTCTGGCATCTTTGCTTATGCTTTTCCTCCCATTCCTCTCCTCCCAAGAGTCCTCAGGAAGATGAGAGTCGATCCCTGCAAACTGATTCTCATTGCTCCAGCCTGGCCACGTCAACACTGGTACACGAAATTGCTTCTCTTATCCCAGGTCCCACCCATCCGACTTCCAGTCTTTCCCAATCTTCTGACCATGGACCAAGGGCAGGTCCAACATCCAGATCCTTGGCACCTCCACTTATCGGCATGGTTCCTGAGTTCAATGAGTTCCAACATTTGAACATCTCCAGGGAATGTAGAGAAATGTTAGCCAGTGCCAGGGCTGACAGTACCAACAAAAATTACCACCTCAAGCGGAAACATTTCTGCATCTGGTGCCTTCAAGCAGGAATACATCCGCTTTCCTCCTCTCCAGAGCAAGTCTTACCATACCTGTTACAGCTGGCGCAATCAGGCTTGGCACATAATTCGCTAAAAGTTCACTTGGCAGCCATTTCCTGTTATAGAAGATCACTTTCCCCTCCACCATTATGGTCTTCTAGAATAATCAAAGAGTTCCTGAAAGGACTATTTTGTGTTCTTCCTCCTATAAGGCCTCCGCCTCCATTGTGGCGTTGAACACTGTTCTTTCGCAATTGATGAAACCTCCCTTTACTAATTCACAAAGCGGAGATCAAGTTCCTGTCATGGAAGTTGGCTTTACTCCTTGCCTTGACCTCAGCCAGAAGAGTCAGCGAAATTCAGGCTTTTGTTATACAGGAACCATTTTTGCAATTCAAAACTGACGGACTTCTCCTCCCACCAATCCAAAATTCATACCCAAGGTCCGTTGGGACTTCCATCTTAATGAGCCTGTGGTACTAAAAACTTTCTTCCCAAATCCTTCAACAGCAGCAGAGAGTGCTCTTCACTCACTAGATGTCAAGCGTTGCCTCAAGTTTTACCTGTGTAAAACCTGCAAAAGACGCAAGCTTTTCGCAAGTGCATGTGGAGTTAAAGTTAATATATACTTACCCTGCAATGCAGTGGTAATCTATCTAGTGGATAAGATATTTTTGTAGGTCGATATTGTCGATAGTGATATAGTGACATAAAACCCTAGCAGTCACCACCCGCTAATACTGATATATTAGCGAGCGCAACGAGCCAGATCCCGATTATAGCTGTGATGGAGCAGGGTAAAAGAAAAATTTTAACCTCCTAATAATTTACGTAAAATAATTAACAAACAAGTTTGTTTAAGTAAATAACCAACAATGTATGTTACATGTGAAGGGTTAAAGGTAATACGCTAATTATGTGCAAACTAATTTACTTATAATTGTTGACGTGGCTAACATAACATAATATTTGCGTACTAATAGAATAATAAAATGCATGATTTGTGCTTTGAAAATAAAACGTGTAGTGGCAAAATAAAGCGATGGTAAGTAAGGGACGGCTCTATATGTTGCTTTTTGCTAGGTAATACCTAATTGGGGTACGTAGAATGACGGGAGGGAAACGAAAGGGTTTATATTCTTTATTCTTAACTATATTTTGTTTATCTTTATAAATAGTGCGCTTAGGCCTGTTGAGCAGCGATATAAAATGGCCGCCTTGAGCTAGAATACGCGTGCGCGAGAAGAAATGTAGAAAAGGAGAAAGGCCGTGAACAAGAGTGACCACGTGATCATTCCAAGAGCCTAGGATGGAAGTATGGTCAAGGCTATTGTGACCTTACTGAGTAAATGTGTGCCAAGATGGGTCTGCAAGAAGCGTGAGAAGTCAAAAAGAATAAATGGACAAAAGAACTGTTGAACCTAAAAAGTATCGGAAAGTGATACAATTTGGACTGACCGAAGCGGATGAGTAATGTCACAAACTGTGGGAAACGATGCAAGCATGGACATTCCATAAAGAACTGGTTAGAACAAGGAAGTTTGATAAAAAGATGTATATGGACTCGAATGGACCAATTAGAGAGAATCTCGCCATAAAGATGCAACATTTTTATTTAGTAAGCTAGAATTAGGGTATAAGAAGACCTACTCTTGGTGGGGAGGGGAGAGACGGAGTTGCTGAGAGACGGAGTTGCTGAGAGACGGAGTTGCTGAGAGACGGAGTTGCTGTTAGATGGAGCTGCTGTTTGCGGGATGCTGTTTAGCCACTTTTGTGGCGTTGAACACTGTTCTTTCGCAATTGATGAAACCTCCCTTTACTAATTCACAAAGCGGAGATCAAGTTCCTGTCATGGAAGTTGGCTTTACTCCTTGCCTTGACCTCAGCCAGAAGAGTCAGCGAAATTCAGGCTTTTGTTATACAGGAACCATTTTTGCAATTCAAAACTGACGGACTTCTCCTCCCACCAATCCAAAATTCATACCCAAGGTCCGTTGGGACTTCCATCTTAATGAGCCTGTGGTACTAAAAACTTTCTTCCCAAATCCTTCAACAGCAGCAGAGAGTGCTCTTCACTCACTAGATGTCCAGCGTTGCCTCAAGTTTTACCTGTGTAAAACCTGCAAAAGACGCAAGCTTTTCGCAAGTCTTCTCAACTGTTTGTGGCATACAGTGCCCCAAGGAAGGGTTTACCGCTCTCCAAGCAAAGTATTTCTAGGTGGATCTCATGTGCCATACAATATTGCTATCTGAAGGCAGGCATACCTTTGTCTTCAAGTGTTCAAGTCCATTCCACGAGGGCTGTGTCTACTTCTACATCTTTAATTTGCGGGAGTGTCACTTCCTGAAATTTACCATGTGGCAACGTGGAAGAATAGACACATATTTATTCAACACTACTGCTTGGATGCAGCAGTTCTAAATGACACGGCGGTGGGCCAAGCAGTACTCCAACCTCTTTTTCATTAAGGTGAGCCACAGCTGTCTACCCTCCTACCTCTATTGCTGTATCACATTTCCATAGTTCGAGATGATTTCTGTTTAATGCTTAAAGGAATATAATTCTTAACTGTTATTCCTGTTATTATGCTTGTTATACTGGCTATTTATTGATTGCATGTTGGAGTGATACACTGATATATACCTATTAAGACATTCCATGTTAGGGTAAATGTGCTACTAAACTGTTAGCTATTCTGATTCAAGCATGTGAATCTATGAAAGTTCCAATACTGGAGTAAGAAATTAGTAACTTACCTGTAACTGTAGTTCTCCAGTATTGGAAGCTTTCAAAGATTCACATATGACCCACCCTCCCCCCGGGGGAAGCTCACCTTCAGCTATCTCAGTTTATTAAGGCTAGCACTAGTGCTCGAAAATCTGAGGTACTGAGCTTCTCTCAAGAGTGTTCTAGAGGGTTATTCATGCTGATTGGTTAAGGCAAAACTTTGGTCTCTTTTTTAATAATGACTATGATAGGTTACTAAACTAAGGGGCCTAGGCCTTTTTTCTAGTCTTTACCTATCATGGTACTACTGTATAAAAGGCACCAGGGACTCCCATCATGATGACTGGGAATGATTCAAGCATGTGAAACTATGAAAGCTTTCAATACTGGAGAACTACAGTTACAGGTAAGCAACTAATTTCTTGTATTTATTTTTCAGTTAAGGTTTCTACATTATTTTATATGCAATTAACTAAAAGTGAAAAATAAAACACTTGAAGAATATTTTCTTCTTTTTAGCCACGTTTTTGACCCTACACCACATGGCTAAAAGAAACAAAATATTCTGTAAGCATCTTGTTTTTGCACTTTCAGCTACCTGCATATAAAATAATACAGAAACCTTAAACGAAAAATAATTGCAAGTTAAGATAATCCAATGGATATGCATTCTTTTGAATTATGAGCTCCTCATGTATGTTTTTTTAACCAATTCAAGGACTTCATGTAAATGAAGACGCCAGGAAACATGCCAAGTTGCGCTTTTAGGCCATCTTCATTTACAAGTGCTTGTAAGTCATTTGCGCCCCCCTAGGAATGCAGCCACGGCACCCCAGGGGGGCGCGACCCATAGTTTGAAGGCCTAGGGGCTGTGCAATCTCAAGTAGAGGGGAACATTCTGTGGGGGGTGTAGAGGGTGTGTACGTCGTGGTAGGCACAAGCACTTTAAGACTCCTTTTCTTATGCATTTTGAAAGGATGATTATTAGAATGTGCTTTGAGGGCATTTTAAAATAATTAAGAGTACTTGCACTTTAACCCTCACACGGTTCTAAGCATTTCAATTGGTAGCTGTCACAAGGTATGGGTGCTGCTCACATCCCTAGGAAATTTCAGCATGGTGGTGTTTTGAGTTAACCGCTAAATATATGAGGGTATCATATGCGGGGTGTGCATGTCGGGGAAGGCACAAGCACTTTAAGACTCTTTTGCTTATGCACTTTTGCAATGCATTTTTTTTTATGGATTTGGATGGGATTGCTTTATGTGTTATAATGTGTTTTATTGTGAATTGTATCGCAAAGGTTTTAATTAATCAAGCAATAAAAATATACTTTACCTTACCTTACTCAGATCAGGCAACAGGTAGCGCTTGTATTCAACAGAAATTAGAATTTTATCTGAGCAGGCAGAGGAATATTTTAAAACGATGAATAATCTCCAAGCTTCAGACAGAGTAAAGAAAACAGAATACATGTTCAAGGGCTGCATTAATAACGGCCAACACTCTTTGGCTAGAAAAATATTTTTAGGAGCAAAAACAGCTGGACATGGACACATCTCCCTAAATAACATATCAGAGGAGTAGAACTAGGATCTGGAGGAGGGCTGACGGGAATATGGAGTGAGAATAGGATTGACCCCAGAGGCAGGGGCTGAGCCAGCGGCTCCAAGATGGCCGCTCTTCTCTGATCTCTGACTTGCTGCTGAGGTCTACCCTCTGGGATGGCAGATGGGGACAAATCGTGTTACTGTTGATTGTCATTTGTATATGGTGGGGGCGAGAGGCAACCAAGTGGACTAGTGCTAATGAGGAGTTCGTGACTAGTTATGAACTAGCGAAGTCCGTCCATCTTTCCATTCTATGACCTCACCATGCACGCAGACAGAGTAAATCCTGTGCAGCCAACACGCTCCAAGCAAAATGTCTTCCTTCCAATAAACCTCATAAAAATGACAAAATTTGACAAGATAGGAGGTTCCTTCCATTCCAGCATTGTGCGATCAGTACTGTAATTCAAATGGATGCCAAATGGAAATACTGGTTTTACTGCTTTATTAACACTGATCCTTCCAAAGGAGAGTATGGAGTAGGTTTGAAGAGCACTCGAAATTATTTTCTCCATTTACGTCAATCCGGAAAGGGTGGGTATGTTGTTCCTGAACAACAAGGTCTTTGTATGGGACGCAGCTGCTTCTGGTGTGACACTATAGCACTCTAAACAGTCTGGAACAAAACAAGACACACCATGTTTGGTTGCAGAAGTTTGCAGTCGTAGTAGAAATGTGTGGCTGCAGTATGTTCTATGTGTGAAGAGTTTAGGGCGGCATGTGAGGTCTTGGCAAGTGGTCTTGGTCACATCATGACAAACAAACAGGTCTACAGGTTTGTTTGCAGATGTGTATGCTTGTAATAGAAGTGCATGGCTGTAGTACGTCCTATGGGGGAAGAGTTGGGAGTGGTGTGTGTGAGGTCTTTGCACATAGTCTGGTCACGTAACGACAAACAGGTGGACCTGCATGTTAGTTCTAGAAATGTGTAGTTATAGTAGTAAGTCCTGCTTGAGGTGAGTTGAGAGTGGAGAATGAGGGCTTCACATGAGGTCTCGTCACACCATGATGAACAGGTGTAGTTTCATGTTTGGTTGCAGATGTTTGTAGTCACAGTAGAAGTATGTCCTATGTGGTTAGAGCCGTAATTAGTGTGTGAGGTCTATCACATCACAGCAAACTGGCTTATCTGCATGTTTGGTTGCAGAAATGTGTCAATGTAATATGTTGTATGTGTTGTAAGTGACTTGTGAGATCCTGGCAGCCAACTCACCACTTCAACGCATCCATCACCACAGTCACCTTTCCCAACACATGGAAACACGCAGAAGTCAGACCCCTCCTCAAGAAACCCTCCGCAAACCCTAATGAACTCCAGAACTACCGCTCCATCTCGCAGCTCCCTTTCCCCACCAAAGTCCTTGAGAAGATCATAAACCAACAGCTCATTGAACACCTGGAAAGAAACAACCTGCTAGACACTTACCAATCCAGTTTCCATGCTGACCACAGCACCAAGATCACCCTGATTGCCACCACAGACAACGTACGCATCCTACACCACAGGGGAGAATCAGCGGCCCTGATCCTCCTCAACCTCTCAGCAGCATTCGATATCGTATCCCACCAAACACTCATCAAGAGCCTGCACCACATCGGGATCCAAGGAGACGCACTCAGATGGATTGAATCTTTCCTCATAGGATGAACTTAGAGAATCCACCTACCTCCTTTGACCTCACAACCCAAGAGCACCATCTGCAGCTTCCCTCAAGGTTCATCCCTCAGCCGCACCCTCTTCATTACCTACATAACACCTCTAGCTGACATCATCAGTACCCATGATCTCAACAGCATATACTATGCCGACGATACCCAGCTCATCCTCTCACTCTCAGCAGACCCACCTCCACGAAGACAAATTTCTACAACTGCATGAAGAACATTACAGACTGGATGAAGGCCAACTGTCCGAAGCTCAGCCCTGTCAACTGTTGTTCTTTGGCAACATCTCCACTCCATGGTACGACACCTGGTGGCCCACCGAACTCTGACCCACACCGACAGACAATGCCAGCAAGCTTGGCATCACCCTGGACAGCAAACTTACCATGAAACAACAGATCAACGCAGTATCCTCCGCCTGCTTCCACACTCTCCGCATGCTCTGAAGAATCTTCAAATGGCTCCCCATCGGCACAAGAAAAACTGTCACTCAAGCCCTAATCACCAGCCAGCTGGACTATGGAAACAAACTGTACTTAGGAGCCAACACCGAACTCATGAGAAGACTCCAGACAATACAGACCTCAGCAGCCACACTTATCCTCGACCTGCCCAAATGGACCCACACCACTCCACACCTTAGGAATCTCCACTGGCTCCCTGTCCAGAAAAGATGGCAATTAAAGATATTGACGCACGCCTACAAAGTCCTTCATGACCAAGGACCAGCATACATGAACCTCCGCCTGAACTTCCAACAACCATCCAGAGACCTTCGCTCTGCCACCCTTGCCCTCGTACAAACACTGCGCATCCTCTGAAGCCTGAGTAGAGGCTGTTCCTTCTCCTACCTTGCCGCCAAGTCCTGGAACAGCCTTCCCCTCCACCTCCGGACAGCACCCTTGCTGGCGGACTTCAGAAAGAAACTCAAGACCTGGCTTTTCGACTGAGCCCAGCAATCTAGCACCTGGATACACTCATGGGGGATTAGCGGCGCTCTACAAATACTTCCTGATTGATTGATTGATTGATAGGCGGTCTATTACATCACGGCAAACAGGCTTATCTGCCTCTTTGGTTGAGCAAGTGTGTGATTGTACCATGTTCTATAGGAGAAGAGTTGGAAGTCCTGAATGGGGACTATTTCATCATGGCAAGTAGGCTTATGTGTAAGTTTGATTGCAGAAGTATGTGGTTTTAGCGTGTCCTATGGGAGAAGAGTTGGGAATGGTGTTTGAGGTCTTGGCACACGATCTGTCACATCACAGCAAGTGACAAACAGGCAGGCCTGCATATTTGGCTGCAAGAGTGTGGAGAAGAGTTTGGAGTAGTCTTTGAGGACTTCGCAGGTGGCCTGGTCAGGTCACAGTGAATAGGCAAACCTGCATGTTTGGCTGCAGTAGGGTGTAGATGTAGTAGGAGAAAGTGGTTGTAGTAGTAGTATGACCTATGTGGGAAGGGTTGGGAGTGGTGGTCAAATTCTTGGCATGAGATCAATCACAACCTTGCAAGCGTCAAACAAACGGACCTGTATATTTGGCCTCCATTACTTTGTTTCATTCATACCTGTGATGTATGCACCATGCAGGCCATATACATACACACACACTTAAATGGACAGGAATGTTAGCGTTAGGCCCTGGGTTAGTGTGTAAGAGCTGAACTTTACATAAGTGGACAAGCCGGCCTCTACTACCGTGACACAGATAAAAAGGTCTGGTTACAAATACAGATTCAATAAACGCAGTACGCTGCCACCACTGTGATACAAACAAAACCCATGAGAGGTACAATAGTCCACTGTCTACCCAATGAAAGCACACTTTGTGTGCCCTCCAGGCTCTAATGGAGGAATCCTTACACTGATCGCCGGAGCTCTTGGGGCCGTCTGTGTAAGTACCTCAGACTGTAAGTCCTACCTGGGGCAGATATTCTGATGCATTATATTGTCTGTTCTTCACCACCGGTGAAAGCTTTGCCAGTGGCATCTTATGGATTTTTTGAGCCCCGAGCAAGGCATTTCTTAGGACCCCCATTTTGCAAGCAATTTGTGTTTTGGAACCCATTTTCAGATAATTCAAGTGCACACAATGCCAAACAATATTAAATCATTCACAAATTTTTCAGAAAAAGGGATCACATAGAAAAAGCCAAAATATGCCTTGGGGTAGGCTGAAAGAGGTTGAGCTAGAGAAATAGAGGTGACAAAGAGAGAAAATGAACTTTCCCATGGGCCCCCTGGAAATTGGGGGTCCTAGTCAACTGCCCGCTTTGCCCATGCCTTAAAACGTCTCTGAGCCTTGCAGTCCTGAATAGAGAACAACTGCCCCATGCCCAAGGAGAAAACTGCCAGGGTGTCAACTCCTGCTTTGGGAGTTTGGTTATGTAAAACAAAAGAGGTTTAGTAAGAGGCTGCATAAAATGTGGTAAATGCTCAATAAACTTTAAGTGCCTTCAGAAGAGTCACAGTGTTGGCCGTTCCTCTGAAGGCATAGCAATCTTGGCCAGGCAGGCAGAGATCTCTAAATATGGTGGCATGTATGTCTGGCAAGGCAATGGAGTATATCCCGGTGCCCGGGGTGAATGGAGTACAGCCCGGAGGGGTCTAAATAACCCCATACTTTTGCCCTCAGAATTCTCCTGTTACGTCAGTGGATTAAACACCAAATGTAATCAACAATTTTTAGTCTTTAGAAATTATCAAGTTTAAATGTTCAAATTTGTTTGTTTTCACAACACGACTCAATTTTCAGAATACTCTTCCCCCAATGCCATTAGTGCTGGTTTATGATTGAAAGTTCCTTTAATGTCTTTGATTTGGGGAATGCTTTTCTGTATTCCCAACTGTCTTTCAACAAATCCCAAAAGGAAGCAAAGGAAGCAATTGTTCTTTACAATAGGAAATCATAAATCGATGTAGCAAGTTCCTAGCAGCAGCAAAATTGCATCACGGTTGCGTAGCAAAGAAGCCTTGAAACACGAGGGAAGTTATGTCCGACTGATGGAAAGTTTAGCCAATCGTAGGGGCGCCTTCATTTAATGAATTCCCCACCTGCAAAACCTCACTCCAGAGAGCGTTGACACTCTGCGAGGATGGCTAGCCTTTCCCTCTTTGAGATGGACTCAGCACGAGTGGGCTTGAAGTGTCGCTCCCCACTCCCGCCAAGTCTTACACTGTAAGCCATACCTCCTGGTATGTCTACTGTCAACATGTCTTTGGAATTGTCAGTATCCACATATGGATCAGCATCATGAAATGAAGGAAGGCTTGTAGATCTGTGAGGAGGCTCTTGACAGCGTCAATGTGTCACTCCCTGGTGAGGGGTTGTCATCAAGGTTGATACAGAAGATTTGTGTGACACCTGTATTTTCCCTGTTGGTCCCAGGATTTGGTTCTGAATATTCTGTCAGAAGACACCATCCTCAAATGGGAAACAATGTAATGCTGATAGCCAATTGAATTGAAGTTGCGCCCTCAATAAAGCAAGTGTCTTTGCTAACACTTTGTAAGTGAAAACTTTCCCTTGATCAAAGTGAAATTTGCATGCCTCACACATTGCTAGAAGCATAACAGGTCCTTTAAGACTGCAAGCGTACCTAGAGCGACTACCAATATGTGTGTTTACATTGATTGACAGAAGTGGACTGATGTGATTGAGATAGACCACGTCAAAGGGTGCCGCTGCTTTGATGAGAAGTCCAAGCGGTTGCTGGGGAACTCTGTGCAATTTATTAACTGAAATATTGTCCACTGCAGTTGATAATGTTTCATTGCCTGTGGCATTTGTTGGAACACCAGCATGAGCAGAATCTTATAGACATATGGCCTGTCTTGATTAAGTCAAGTCAGGCATGTAGGGGACAGTACAAGGTCACTACATCACCTTCAATATGTTGCATGACAAATAAATTGCAACCACTACATCAACATAAATGCTACATTGCATGGTATGTCTAGTGTAAGTGCATGTGGAGTTAAAGTTAATATATACTTACCCTGCAATGCAGTGGTAATCTATCTAGTGGATAAGATATTTTTGTAGGTCGATACTGTCGATAGTGATATAGTGACATAAAACCCTAGTAGTCACCACCCGCTAATACTGATATATTAGCGGGCGCAACGAGCCAGATCCCGATTATAGCTGCGATCTTGCATACCTGAACAGCAGATTTAGGGCCATATGTATCAAGCCTTTTTCTCGTTTAGCAAACGGGCAGATTCTCAGAATCTGCCCGTTTGCGAATGGGAAAAAGCCTTTTGGGATGTATCATCCCAAAGGCCATCGCAAAATAGAGAATCGCAAAATTTGCGATTCTCTATTTTGCAAATGCAATTAAGGAATTGCAAATTGCGATTCCTTAAATGCAATTCTGGTAGCACCAGAAATTTGCTATTTGGTCTTATGGAATCGTAAATTACCACCAACTTCAAGTTGGTGGTAATTTGTGATTTTCTAGAAAAAAGCACTTATTTGTCTTTTTCAAAGTGCTATTTGGCGCACATACATGCCCTTAGGGCATGTATGTGCGCAAAATGTGCACACATGCATATTTCTAGGGTGCAACAGGGTGTCCTTTTGGCACCCTTTGCAACCTTGAAATTGCATTCTCAATTTGCGATTCTCAAATTGGTAATCGCAAATTGAGAATGTCTTCCCATTCATTCCTATGGGCCTCCTAGCCCATAGGAATGAATGGGGAAGGTATCCTCCTATTTGCGAATCTCAATTTGCGATTCGCAAGTAGGAATATGTAGGATTCGCAAAATTTTTAGCAAATCCTACATACATTGCATTTTGCAATTCTCTAATTGCGCTTCGCTAAAAATTGCAATTTGAGAATCGCAAAACTATTTTTTGATACATATGGCCCTTAGCAACTTGATCCCCTGCTGAAACGCTCTTTGGGTGGGATCCCTCACTTTGGTGCGCTAAAGTGGCGCGCTTTCTGCAAAGCCGGAGGATGCAGGGATTACAATTGTTTTACAATAGTGTGCCTAATAGTGAACTCCATAGCCTCAAAGGCGCCCTAAACTGTTGCACAAGCATCTGATGGTGGTGTTTTGTCCCCTCTGCTGGCTGCGCTGAGCGTCAGAATAGAATACTCTTTGATGTATGTGTATATGAGTGTGGGTAGAGGGTAGGTATGGGGGATTTGCAGAATAGCTGGTTAATACCAGAGAAACTCTGGTGCAGTGAATGTCCGCACTGGTCTGTGTTGGGGCCCATTGCAGTCATCTAAAGTACAGGCTAAAAACTGGGAAAGCCGACTCTGGTAACAGCCTCTAGTGTGGCTGCTCGTGACAAAAGTATAATCTTTTTGTCTTGCTCACTGACAACTTTTTCAATGGATGCAAAGCACTCTTCAGCAGCTGAATGTAAATATGATTTGGACCAATCCATGCATCCAGGGCCCATGTAAGGCAAAAGATGCTCTGTTAGCCTGCTCGAGTGGGGGGAAAAGACAATGGTAATCAATGTATATCCGCTTTCAAAGGGCTCTTCGGTCGGTGAGAGCATCTGTGCAATTGTGTAGATGTGTTGTTTGTTGCAGTGTCCTGTACGACGGAGGAGAGAAGTGGATTAGCGGTTGCCCGGTGTGCATAGGGTGTTTGTTCTCTTTGTGTATGTTTGACGTTCTGACCTTAGCCCAGTGTAGTAGGGATGTGGTCCCTCAGGTGAGTGGTGGGCTATGACTGTTGTGTGCCCTTTGTGTGTTCTTGTTGTTGTTCACTGTACCTAGGGTGGTAGAGGTGTTGTCTCTTATGTCAAAGGTGATCTGAGGAGTTGGGGTATTGCTGTTGTGTGTCATTGGTATATTCTTTCTGTTGAGTTTTGTTACAATGAAGGGTGGATACTCGTAGGTTATAAAAGATCAGCACTTCACACGCTTGTGGCTTCACAGCGCCCCGCGGCTCCTCCGACTCCAGCTGCGCTTCCTACGTGCCTGGGGAGAAGCGCACGGCAGCCCATGCGGCTTTTTTAAAAATGCCGCAACAACCCTCACGCTACTAACGGAAAGTGCAAAATACACTCGCCACAGTGATTCTTTGCCGCAGATTAATCCTCTCCTGTATGTGCCATATATTGCTGCCCGCTTACCACCGGTTGAAACCTCACTGGTATTTCATCCACAGTGATATCCAAATAGCTACCTTCACGCATTAGAAAGTTACTTCCAGCGGCTTGGCCAAATGTCCCAATTCCAACGCTAAGTGCAGGTACAGGCTCCCTGCAGATCAAATGCTCCGGGCCTCACCGGTTCACTCATCACCAGTGTTTCTCGTCCATATGAAATAGGCAGCCTTCACCATCTGCTGCACACTTATGCTGGCCTGTTAAAATGCCCTGGATTGCAGGCTGTCTGGTGTAAATCGACACTGATGGGGCTACCAGGCGCAATTCTTCCTTACAGGCTTCAGTGTCTTTCCTTGGTAATATTCTTAGTTTCATTTTTGGTTCCTCTTGTCTCTTCTTAGTTTCTTGTTCCTCACGCATAGTTTTTTTTCTGCCAGCGTTACAATGAAGGATGGATACTCGTAGGTTATAAAAGATGTAAGTTTAGTAGCTTAGTTGTAGGTTACAGATAAAACCCCACCAGGAGAAGCACCCTGGTGCTCAGCCCTTTTCACTCCAACTGTCCACTCATCCGAGCACAAACACTCTCATCATTCCAACCATACAATGACCTCACTCACTGGCTGAGGAGCAGAGAACATCAAGACCGTGGGGAGAATGCATACCATAGTAAGAGGCCACAACAAGTGTCATCCTCTGAGATGTCCTTTTGTGGTTGTGTGTTTTAAAGAATGTTGCTGTGCATAATCCAATGGAATCGGTTTGCTGTCTGTTGTTAGATTATGGAGTGGTTCTTAGGATGGGTTGGGCATGTTATTGTGAAAGGAGGGAGGTATGTAGTATCCAGTGTGTAACTCACTAGCAGGGAGAACAGGAAGCTTTAGACAGCCTACAGTATATCCTTCTCCTTTCTGTGTACTTAACTATTAACACACTATTAACACCAGGCACTAAGACCAGTGGGAAGTTGTAGAGATTTATCTTTGTGGTCCTTATTTTAAAGCATTATATTGTTTGTTCTCAATTGGGATTTATTCTAAAAGAACACTGAGCCCCTCACCACACCACATAGTGGCATGCTTCATTAGTGAGATAGCTACATGACAACAGATGCTTTTGCTAGGTGGACTAAAAAATGATTCCTGATCTTGGTGATCCTCAAACTACAAGGGTGCATTCCCAGGGGCTTGGAAACAGCTTAAATAGAGTATATGTAGGCTGGGAAATCTTTAGTGTTGCCTGTTTAGCACATGAGTAATAAGTTGACATGGTGTATTAGGAAACTCTGTGCTTTTGTATCACAGTCCTGTTTAACTTTTGCGCTGTTCATTTCAGAGGCTTTTCTCAGAACCACAGAATCTCCACTACTATCCTCTTTCCTATCTAAAATCTACTCTTGTGTACCAAGTTGTGGGGGATTTATATAAAGAAAACAAGTATTGGCAATGCCAATAAGTCTGGCCTATTACATCATTGATGGGTTTTGGCACTCAATAAGTCATCACACATGCACTCTTTCACGTATCTATGACCTCATGCATCTATTCACACATCTACTGACTCATTCTTGCATTCACTCTCTGACACGACTGCAATAAAACACACACAAACTCAACAACATATGCAAGATTAATTTAAAAAATACCATTAGAAAAAGAAAACATGCTGCTGCCTAAACACGGCAGGCATATGCTCGCAATAACAAAACTAAACATAAGAGAGGGTCTCCATCTTGCATAGGTATTGTAAATCGTTTTTTCTAAAGTTCCAACATGGCTTATTTAGGACCAACGTGTTGGACATCTTGGAATGGTAAAATAATGATATACTATGGATAACAGCAACCAATAATGGTAACCTAGTTTAGAAGGCGTTGCCACGTGGGAGGAGGTGCACTGCAGATGAAAAGAGCAGCAAGCAACCAGTTAGCACTGCCTGAAGAGCTGCAATACCGTCTTAAGCAACAATAAGATAAAATGAGGAGAAGCAAAGAAACGAAAGGGGACTATAAAAGAATACAACTGAAAATAAAGGATTGACAAATAGCCATGACACTGAATCACACTCATTTTCAGGTGGATGTACACGTGTGATCAGAAAATTGTCAGTCACTAGCCAAGAGAGGCAGTCACTGATTAGGACTTAACCATTACCCTATGCAATATGCAGTCATGCATGAAAGTAGAGCGTAAATGATAGACAGACAGACCGATGGCAGAACAGAGCTGACCAAAAACTCGCCATGTTTCCATTGCGAGTATAATCTTTTCCACAAGCCAAATAGTACAATACAAGCAGCCTTTCTAGTAGAAGCACTCAAGTTCATACCAATCAAATCCTGCACTCAGGGGAACCAACATGTAGAACCCTGCCATGTCATGTTCATGCCCTGTAAGTCCCTCTCTCAGAAGTACTCTGAAAGCTCTTATTTGTAGATCACATATGGTCAAGCGACAGCTGTACTGCCAAGCCAGATCGAAAAATCCATGTAGATTAGTGTAGTCATGCCATACTGCTCTCAAACACAAAACTGCAATCTGAAATCTAAAGTTCATGCCGGAATGGGAGGGTACTGGGACTGCAATATATTCCTCATAACTGCCCTCCTCCCGTCTGTGCTGCTGGCACAGAAAAACAAACACCATAAATTAGCGGTTATCAAAGTTATCCAAGACACTTTAATAGAATTACAATGCCAAGTGTGTGCCCCTGAAAGTTCACACTCAGGTAGCCATACGGTTGTTGGCTCAGGCAGGTGGTTTGCGCTGGCAGTCCAGATCTAACACGCATTTTCAAAGTCAATAGGTCTTGGCTATCCAAGAGCTATTGGCTTTGTCAATGTGTTTTGGCCTTGTTGCTGCTGTTCAGCGTGGCTAAATGTTTGTGGCGTAGAAGAGGGTGGCATTGAGTGGAGTGGCATAGAGTGGAGCAGCGTGGCATAGAGTGGAGTGGAGTAGAGTAGAGCATCGTGGCGTGGAGTGTCATACAGTGGCATAGAGTATCGTAGAGTTGAGTGTCATAGAGCGGAGTGTTGTGGAGTAGAGTGGAGTTTTGTGGTGCAGAGTGGAGTGTCGTGAAGTAGAATGGAGTAGAGTGGAGTGGAGCAGAGTGGAGTAGAGTGGAGTGATGTAGAGTGGCAAGAGTGCAGGGCTGCCGGGCAAAGGCCCAGTTACCGCAGCTACCCCCTTACTGAGGTTACCACATCGTGTTTTGGTGCCTTTGGTGTTGAACACTGTAAGATTTTTGTAGATCCCTGCAAATTTGGGAACTTTCCCTCACAGATATGTGAGGAAATGCGTGCTTTTAGCCAATGTTTGAGGTTTGCAAGGGCTTCTCTTTCACTCTAGTTTTCAGAAATGTTGGAGTTTGGTAGGTTTCCTTGGGTGGCTGCTGAGCTAGGGCCTAAAATCTGCAGTTACCCACATTGTAAAAAAAAAGTATTGATTTTGCTGGGGGAAATGTGATCTCTCCAGGTCTTATTTTGGGGTGTTTGTGTCACATTTTTATCGGAACAAATGTTGGAACACAGAATAGTGAAACATTTGTAACAACCAATTGTATTTCTCTGTATTTCGGGCTTTCAAATGTAAGCCATGTGCAAGAAAGAAGATTTTTTTTTAAATGGCCTCTGAATCCCTTGATAGTATGGGTACCCACAAATTCAGAGGCATTCAAGTAACCACTGTTCCTAAACTCATTATCTTGTGTACATTTCATACCCATTTTTCACTCTTTATATTTTACCATGTGAATTGCTGTGTACACGTTATGCCATGAAAAGCCATTGCACGGTACAGCTTAGTTGTTTTTGAGAACCTACAAACACAGCATATCCCAGTGACCAGAAGGGCCTATCGAGCATAATACATTACTTTGTGACAAAAAGTTACAGATGAAAAGATGGTCGTAAATGGCAAATTTTTCCTACTCGTTTTCATTTTTTTTTTTTATTTCAACGGTTAGTTTTTTAGGAATACCTGGAATTAGCTATACAAATGACCCCATGCTGAATTTAAAATGTTGTCTACTTTTCTGAGCTGCCTAGCGTTCCAGGATCACCCATGGTTTTCACACCTGTTTCCATCACATACTGCAAATAGGCTGAAACTACAAAAATTAGGAAAAAGAGACTAAATCTTAGAAAAATGCAAAAACTATGGGCATTTCTATTAGATACAACTATGCTTCTTCCTGAAAGCTGAGAGGATGGTGATCCTAGCACACCAGATCTTTTGTTGATGCCATTTTTAGGAGAAAAAAACATACGTTTTCTTGCAGAGGAAGTTTTTTCCCATTTTTTCCCACACAAAAAAATTGCTGTATTTTAGCAATTTTCTTGGTTCCTATCTTCTAGGGGCAAATACAAACCCTGGTGTCACGAAGCACACGCCCCACGGGAGGGAACGGACAGCACGGGTGAATGGTGGCGTGTTCCTTACAGAAAGGATCCTCTCCTCTTTCCACAGCCTGAGGATTCAACGGACTGGGCTATGTCTCAAAACCCCATACCGGGGATGCAACCTTCCTTTACCCAACGTGACTCCTTTAATTGGGAAATCCCACCAGAGGACTCCGTCCCCGGATCCTTCGTGATTTACCCAGAGCCAATACCTGAAGGGGGAAGCCCGACGTCAGAGAGAGGAAGAACGGAATCCGGAAGACACCATGGTGTGGAAGACGCCGACCCCGCAGCTACGGAGGTGGAGATGGAGATAGCAGGCGAGGACGCTCCGCTGCTGGTCTTGATGACGAGAGACGGAGGTCCAGAAAAGCCAGGAGAGCCAGGAGGCCAATGGTCCCACGCTTCGCCCCGCCACGCTCCTGGAGGAGCGTGGCTCACACAGGTACGTGCGCCTCTCTCAGGGTGGGCTGGGAGGAGGGAGAAAGTCGGCAGTAGCGGGCAAATAGTAAACAAACCCTGCCTAACTGACCACCCTCCCCTCACAACCGCACGTCCCCAGTCTCTTAGGTCCGTGGCACTCGGTGAACCCTCACTCCCTTTCCCCGAAGGGGTACCCAGATAGCCCCTCTCACCGACTGCCTTTCTTCTCTTTTCCCGAGGATTACCAAAACCCATGAGCCAGAAGAAGAAAGAAAACGAAACCCGGACCCTGAGGAGAAGAGTACCGAAGAAGGATAAGACGTATTATCCTTATCAAACCCTGGCTTATGCTACACGCCGTGTATATAAAGAAATAAAAGATACACACATCAGCTCTGTAGTGGAACTCGATCCTTGTAAAACCTCACACCTGGGTATCTTTCGAATCCACAGGATGTTGTGAAAAAGCATGCAAATTTGACGTGGATACCTTTTGTGGGAAAAAAAGGTTTAAATGCGAGACACCCTCAAGATCCAAAAAAGTGCTTATTACTGCGGGGAGCCATAGCAGTGAAGAGGTTAAGCAGGCAGAGCAATATTTTAAAATGTTCAAAGCTGCAGACAGAGCAAAGAAAACAGAACACGTGTTCATTCACACAGTAGACAGGAAAATCACAAGGATCAATTCAGTTTGGCTTGAAAAACATTTCTAGAAGCGGAAACATCTGGGACGTTGAGAAAATCTCCAAAAATGAAATATCAGAGGAGCAGCATGAAGAGCTCAGATGTGGATATAAAGTGACTCTAAGATGGCCTCAGAGGCAAGGGCAGGGCCAGAGGCTCAAAGATGGCCGCTCTGCCTTGTGAGTTGTTCCCGTGATCTGTCCGCTGGATGGCAGATGGGAACAAGCATTGCCATAATGTAATTGTTGTCATTTGTCAGAGAAGCAACCAGATGGAGTGGTGTGATGAGAAACACCGAGTCTGCTTTGAACCAGTGAAACCGTAAACAGTCATCACTCGCTATGACCTCACCATGCATGCCCAGTATAGATTACAGTTCCAACACACTCCAAGCACCTCCTCCTTCTTTTCAGCAAACCACAAAGAAATGACAACATATCACAGACATCCAAGATAAATTCCTAGAATTTCAGCAAATTGCTGTCATTGTCATAATCCAGACGGAAACCAGATGGACAAACTGGGAACATTGGACTTACTGCTTTACTGAGGTCACAGGGCATTCCAAAGTGCAGGGAAGATCTGAAGGGGCATTTGGAATTTTCTTTTGTCCACATTTGTCAATTCGTAAAGTGAAGGTATGCCAATCCTGGTCAACAAGGCGGGCAAACTTCCTATCAGAGGAGGACTCATTTGATGGAGGTTGACAGAGCTGCTGGTCAAGACCTGGAGTTGCGGGAACTGAGCATTAAAACTGTGGCAGTGAAGGAGAACAAAATGTATAGGCAGCTAAAGGTGTTATGCTATCTAGCAATTGTATCATGCAACTACCTCTAGTGTGGCATCCTAGAACTCAAACTGACAGGAGTGATGACAGGAGGACCTATATGTTAGATTGGAAAGGGTAGTCTTGTAGTATGTGCTTTACGGGAGGACTTGGGTTTGGTGGGTGAGCTCTTGACACATGCTATAGTGCTATAGCAGAGAATATGACAATGCTGGCATGTGTACAAATGTTCACGAGGTATGTGATAACAAATAGGGCACATGTTAGGCAGCACATATTCTATGTCCCTTATTGATGAAGTGTTGTGTGGTGAGTGCACTGCCTGGTCTTTCTTGCTGGAGGTTAGGATAGATTGGTTGTCTACAGTACCTTTCCCAGGCCATCCACTCTGTGTGTTCCTAGCATCGGTGTGGTGGGAGGTTGATAGGTGTTGTTTTATAGGGAGATTAAGGATCACTCTCGAGTCTCAAGTTTTACGACCCTTTGGGAACGCAAGGTGGTTGTGTAACTTTTATTTCTCACTGGGGAGGAAGTTTCAAAGGTTACGGACTTCGACTGAGATTGAAGGACCTCCATGCTGTGCTTTCGTAAAGTCTGGCACTGAAATTTGCTAGTGTATTAATAAGGAGGCTCTTCTAAAAGTGGCAAAAGAGATAGAGTTCTGGAGGACACCACCTCTATGAGCAGGTTTTAGGAGGGGATTGGCATAAACTGGCTAATGAGAAGTGGCTACCAAAATATCAAAAGTATACAAACGAGTGATGAGTGGAATACATGAATTAATCTCAGCCACTGGTAATTACTCGAGCCGCATCCATGTCCATTGTTATTATGCACACCATATCACCCCAGTTTATACCCAGCCATATTTAAATCAGTCTTGACCCTGCTTCAATAGGATCAGTCCAGCCCGAACTTCTTGACCCGGAACACAAGCAACCCAAGACTAATTATACCCTGATTGGGGCTCTTCAGTTGGGTGCAGCTTAATACCAATGGACCAGGGAGCATGGAACCCATGTCTGAGCATATCCGCCACACTTAAGGTGCTCCATTGAACTATACAACAAAGTGATCAGTGGAATGCTTGAATTAATCTCAGCTACTGGTATTAACTTGGGACTACATCCCAGTCCACCGTTATTTTGCACATCATGCACCTCGTTTTGGACCCAGCCATATACAACTCAGTTTATACCCCGCTCCAATAGGAACAGTCCAGCCCGAACTGCCAGGTCAGCTCCCCTCTGAACTGGAACACAAGCAATTCATTTCACCCTGATTGAGACTCTTCAGCCAGGTGTAGCTTGGTTCCAGTAGAACAGTGAGTACGAGACCCACATCTGGGTATACCCGTAAAACTTAGGGCGTCGCAATAAAGTACATAAAAATGTGATGGGTGAAATGCTTGAATTAATCTCAGCTACTGGTAATTACACAGGCAGCATCCTAGTCCTTCGTTATTTTGCACACCATGCCACCTCAGTTTGGACCCAGCCATATGAAAATCAGTCTTGATCCTACTCTTTAGTTGTTTGTGCTCTGGTTCAGGGAGGACCTGGCTTGGCAGTTTGAGCTGGACTGCTTCTACTGGAGCAGGGTCAAGGCTGATTTGCAAATGGCTGGGTCCAAACTGAGGTGGCCTAGTGGGCAAAATAGCAATTGTCTGGGATGTGGGCCGAGCATAGTGGCTGAGATTAACTGAAGAATTCTACTCATCACTTTTTGTATACTTCAGTACCAAAATGTGAAGGCTTTTTTTTTAACTGCACTTATATCACTGCATCATATCGACTAGCAGTATATCGTCAAGGTAAGTAGATGTGGAGTTAGAGCTGTAATTCCACGCGCCCCAGTGTATGCTTACCTGAATAAAATGCTGGAAGGCGATTTTTCAACGTGATATTTTGACACGCAACCGAAACAATTACAGTATCTGGAAATGGATCCTTGGATGATGGCAATGGCGTAGAACTTGCAAACAGCAGTACTTTTTAGCCTAAATCAATCTTCATTCTGGCACAAAGTTCAGAGGAGACTGCAGGAAACCAACTACTTAACAAATCTTTCAAATGGGGAAACCTTTTTTTGATAACCATGTGTCAGACCACTAATCCCCCTCCAGTGAAATCTCCAGACAACATCTCTTGAATCCACTGGCCTCAAGGGGTGGAGAGGAAAAGAGCATGCACATGCTGAAAGTTATAGCAGTGAGTAGAGAATGGCAGGCTGGATAATTCTGAAGAGTTTACTCTAGAGTTGTAGGCTGGCTGACGGTCTTTGGCCTCCTTGCTGAAAGGGATTGCAGTGGCAAGTAGCTAACCATAGGCTCAGAAGGCCCTGGCCCTCCTTAGATGCTTTTTAATCTTATAGCATTAAGTTGAGAAGAGCCCTGGGCTGAGGGAAGAAGGTCAGCAGCAGCTCCTTCTCCTCAGAATGTGCCCAGCCCTCCTCGCTTAGGTTCTTGTAAAAGAGTGTCGGATGTCTGCGCATTAGATCTTGCAGGTAGGTATTTTACTCCTGAAGGAGCTACTTTTCTCATATATAAGAGAAGGAAATCGGTATCCAGACAAGTTTCCTTCCATGCCGTCCCAGGAAACAAAACGTTATGGGCCATATTATCAAGAACGGCGATAACATTATCGCCGCTTTAGCGGCAGGAAACTGCCGCTAAAGCGGTGATAAGGGGCTTGATAATATGCCCTATAGAGTTCCAATAGAAGCCCAGGTTCTGGTGTGAAGGACATCAAACCTGGGCTTCTATTGGAATTCTATAGGGCATATTATCAAGCCCCTTATCGCCCGTTCTTGATAATATCGCCCTATGTGTAGTAGATAGTTTAAGACCTTGTGAAACTGTCCCTTCAGAACTCAAATTCTACAGGCCAGATGCTTATTTATTTTATGCGTCCTAATGGTCGAGTCTCCTGTCCCACTTTAGCTCAATGGATCAGATGAATTCTATCTGAAGCAGGCATTGCTACCTCTGTTTTTGGTGCTCACTCAGTTAGAGGTGCAGTAGCCTCCAAATCCTCTAATGTTGATCCACGTTTGGAAAAACATTATCCAAATAGCTGACTTATGTGTAATATATAGTGGTATAAATTGTATCTCATTATTTACCCACCCTAGATTAGTAATTAAGACAAATTTGAAATAGTCTCAACTGGAAGGGGAAGCAGCCGACAATCTGTGGAGACCAATGAGATGTCTTGGAAAATCCGGTCCCATGCTTGATCATGGCTGGGTTATGACATCCCCCTCTGTACCTCTTGTTGTATATTAGAACTCTCACATTCCACCCACTTAGACAGCTCCCATCTTCATCCCTGGAAGGAGGGACTCGCAGGAGCCCTCCAAGACATAGAAATGTGCTGGGGCTCCAGGTTCACAAATCTGGAAGTGATTATTCTGGTGTGGGGTTTGGGAAACATTCCCAGCATGCAGACAGCAGGAGTTTTAGCCAATGTGGAGGCCGTGGGCGTATGAATAAGAGCCGTCATTGTGTCTCAATATGTCATAAGGATCGGACGGTCCCAGACCATGTGGTAGAAATCTGCATCTTCAAGTTGACATTGGGAACAGGTCACCTGGAGCCCTGGGGACATTTTATTTAGTTGATTAGGGGTCAGGTACACTCTGTGTAAATAATAGTACTGAAGTAATTTAAAGCGGGCATTTCAGGAAGTCTGAGCGGTATGCCCATGGGACATTAGCCCGGTCTTAAGTCATGGCCCATATCAGCTGCCTAGCGGGCCCGTAGCGGGTTAGGGTTGCAGTTAGATTGGGAGAGTAAGACTTGGCATTCAATCAATCAGCATTTGTAGAGAATGGCACTGTCACCACTGGGGGTATCTGGGCCCTGGGGTGCGAGGTCTCAGTCGTACCAGCTCCCCCTGCAACAGGTCTTGAGGAAACGGCGGGAAGAAACGAACAGAAACAGAGGTGCAGGAAAATAGGCAAGCAGAAAAGGCAAAACAGAGGGCAGAAAAACAGTGCAGAAGCAGGCAAAACAGAGGGCAGAAAAATTAGCAGAAAGGCAAAACAAAGGGCAGAATAAAGAGCAGAAAAGGAAAAACAGAGGGCAGGAAAACGATCAAAAAAAGGCAAAACGGAGGGCAGGAAAACTACCAGAAAAAGGCAAAATGGAGGGCAGAAAAATTAGCAGAAAAAGGCAAAACAAAGGGCAGAAAAACAAGCAGAAAAGGCAAAAAAGAGCAGAAGAGGGCAAAACAGAGGGCAGAAAAATTGGCAGAAAGGCAAAACAGAGGGCAGAAAAACAAGCAGAAAAGGAAAAATAGAGGGCAGAAAATGAGCAAAAAAGGAAAAACAGAGGGTAGACAGGCAACAGACTGCAGGCTAGTGGACAGGAGAACTATTGCAGGGGGAGCTGGCACAAGGACCTGCTTATAGAGGAGCTGAATTGCGGCTGCCCGCGGCCCCCGCAGGGGGCCCCCTAAACGGGCAGCCCCTTTAGTGCCATTTGGGCACTTCCCCACCCCCACTAAGAACGCGGGGCTCGAGGAGGAGCCCCCTTCCAGACGCGTCACTTCCGGGTCGCAGAGGAGGCGGGGAGGTATTTATGCCTCCCCTGGCCATCTTGGCGTCCTCTTTGCGCCGGACACGCCGTCTAGGTCTGACTCTCGTTGCGCATCGCGTCGGGAGGCAGAGTTTTCGGCGGTGAGTCTGTTCCCTTCGGGCATTTTTCCCCCCGACTTAGACATTGTTTTGGGTCTGGAGGCCCTTGCCCCTAGGGGTCGAAATCAGCCTCTCCGCGGGTCACCCCCCCCGCCCTCCTCTTTCTTAAACAAGCTATTGTGGTGAAGGGGGCAACCAGACTGTTTGTGATAGCACCCTGGCGGTGATTTCGAGCGGGCCGCACCGGTTACTGCCGGGCGGAGGGGGTGGCTAGGGTTTGTCTTGTAGGATGCGGTCCAAGGCACAAGAGCACAGCTCGGGGGTCGCAGTGTACTTCTGATCCACAGCAGAGGAGACAGCTCTGCTGCCTAAGTTGCTCTGACTTCTAACAAGACCTGGGTTTGAGTCCCGGCTTCTGCATTTTACGGGCATCATCCTCCGTCGTGTGGTGGCGGATGCGCTGCGGCGCTGACCGGCCTCTTCTGTTGTACTGTGTCTGGCACCTGCCTGGCACGCAGTCACTGGTCGTGCGGGCACGTATGTGTGGCCTTGGGTGGGCGGGGTGGTGTGATAAGGCACAATGTTTCCCGGTCTGACCAGAGGCGAGCCGCGGGCACCTGGCAGTGGCTGCCGGGCGCGGTGAGTTGTGGCTTCAGGGGCCTGTTACCCCTGCAGTGTTGACAATAAGGTAGACTTGGCATTATGGTCTGCATTGCTGCACTGTCGGCGTTGAGAGGTGTTGAACAACGGCGATTGCTTGCCATCTTCGAACTCCTGTCTAACGTAATGAATTGTTGAAAGCTAGCTTTGGTTTCAGAGTGCATTTAATTACCCAGTACAGTGTCTCTTCTCTGTTGCGCTGTTCACCCGCGCGCCTGCCCCAGTTATGTCCTACACCCCGTACACGTCTGTGGGGCACAGGAGCCGCCGTGTATTTATAACTGATTAATTGAATTTCTCTGGCGCATGTGCTCTTCAATGTGAGGACGGGAGGGGCTGCGGGTCTCTGGTGGCTTCTATGTCCCCGCTGCTTCTGTGTTATTGTGGGGGTTATGAAAACTGAATACAGAGCTCTATACTTTGGAAATTGAAAATGCGCACATTTCAAGTGAAGCACATCGAGTCCTTCGCTGCATTCTTCTGAATTAGAATTATGTTTAGGACAGTGCAGCGACGCCATGTGTCGGTTATTTTCAGTTCGAGCTTGTATATAAACCGGGTCGGGTTTGTTGTGCTCCTGCTTCTGTCTGCCCACGGAACTACTGTGTTTCCCCCTTTGGTGCTGCAAACCATGGCACCATTCTGAACACATGCTTATCAAAGTACTCCATTCTGAAAGGGTGTGTTTACGCAGTGCTGGGGGCAGGGACAGCCGTCGTTTTGGAACTTAGAAGTATGCTCCTCTCTTTTACTAGCGCTGGCGGGTTGGGTTAGGAGTGATAGTCCTCTCTCTCACTGTACCAAGCACTACACAAACCGACAGTGTGTGCTGCAGTATAGTGTCAGTTTCTTGGTGTAGCGCCAAGAATGCCTAGGCGGAGGCCCAAAGACACATTGGAGGTCTGACTCAACCGATGGTGCAAAACGAAGACGAAAACTATTTTGCTCAAGAACAAGCGTCATGGTTGTCACGGGTAGGTAGAGACTGACCTAGATAAGACCTCTCGATGTTAAGAGCCACAAGGGCGGGGTGGTGTACGGTTTTAGTATCCGAGCCTGAGTTGCGGCCTTGTATTCTTCTCATGCCCTGCGGGAAGGTCGCGTCGCGCGCTGTACGTTATTGCGGGCGTTTGGTTTATCTGGTAAGTGCGGGCCATTTACCTACCCCCCCCCCTTCTATACGTCCCGTGGCCCCAACCTTGGTGGTTGCACGGGCGGAGAGGCTTGAGCTGCCGGGCATGGCATTGCAAAGGGAAGTCCTTGGGTGGGAGCTCCACGATGGGAGCTGTGACCTGGAGTCCCGAGTCCCGACTAGTTTGGCGGCCGTGGGGGGGTGGTGACTAAGAGCAAGCACTCTGGGGCATTGGCGGTGCCCCCCCCGCAGTGTTTGAGCAATATATAATTACAGGCTACTCTTGGAAATTGGTCCAAGATTAGATTGCTGACAATAATTTAGAACTACGCTGCAGACAGTCTTTGATGTGCTACGTGCTTGGCCTAAACTAGAGTCTTTCACGACGCAGCACAACTATAAAACAACTGTGTAACACACAGGCACTGGGCAACAGTATCATTTGGTCTTGGGGGAAGCATGGGCACGTAGCTAATCCTCAGTACATGCATCGCCCCACATTTACAGTTTCGGGCCGGCAGTGACTTCATTCAGGAGTTTTGAATTTAAAAGTAATGCAGCATAAAAATGTGGAGGTGTCCGGGAAAGAGAATGGCGCCGCATTTCATATGTGGTCATAAGGTGTTAAGGCCACTTGGTGGCAGTGTTACTCACTTTGGCTGAGCATGGATGATTAATTGCTATTTTATTCGCTAATACCGACCAGTTGGGTATTGCTCTATCCTTTTCGCAAGTTTGGCTAAAGCGGTTCGGTATGTTCTTGCATTTTGACGAGCGATTCGTTCTACGCTTAATTTTCATAGAACTAATTTCAATAATTTTCCACCTGAATTTCATTTAAAATTATTTTGGTATGGCGCGTCGGTATCGGCACAGGTGAGGGGGGGGCTGGAGCCCGGGGGTCGTGGTGCTCGCAGGTGCCCTCTCCTCTTCCTCCCCCCCACCCCCCCCTTGCAGGCATGCCGCCAGCCCAGGAGTGGCTTGGCAAGAGAGCGCTGGACTGGGGGTTTGGGATGGTCCGATCCTGGGTTTTCGGCGGTGGTGTGGCACTGGCCGGAAATCCATCTATTTGATTCCCATTTTTCAAATTGTTTGCTTTTACACGATTGTTGGTGGAGGGGCCAACATGCATGGAAATCCACCTGTATAATACGAGCACGTAGGATTGTTAGCAATCGCTAACTTCGCTGGGCGCTTTTACTGTCAGTGTTGACAGATGACCTCTGGTGTGTTCTTGTTGATGGTGATTCCGCGCCTTTGTGTGTGCCGGGGATCTTGGCTCATTCTGGCCCAGGGGCACGGTTGCCACGTGCTCTCCTGGGCACAGGGGCGGTACTGTCAGGAGAACAGTGGGATGTGGATCCTTCCCTGTTTTACACTGCTTGGCAACAGGGGTTTTGTGCTCCCCATCGCGGTCAATAAACTTGTTGTTCAGCGCTTCGCTACCCTTTCGGGGGAGTTAAGCACATATGCAAATGTTATGTTTGGCACAGCCAATGGCATCACAACACGGTATGGTTTAGGGATATCTCTCTACAAGGCATCCAGCAAATGAAAATGAAATAGGAACAAAACAAGCCATGCTGGCTTAGGAAAAGCATTTGACAGAGACCGCCCAATTACGCACATGAGGTCTCGGTAAGTGTGACGGCCAGTCTGTATGCAAACAATATGTGGTATCTTGGGGCCTACAGCTGCACATGGACGGAGATATACCCCCAAACTCCCCGCAAGCAATGCGTGCACGGCTGGGTGCATTGTTTTTGAATTCTTGATCCCACATGAGCATGGTTGGGCTATGCCAATAGGCTAGGTTAATTGCATGCTAATTTTAGGAGTTTCATATGTGATCCCAGAGGCCTAATGGGTAAGACGTTGGCTTCTGTGGGAGCATATTACCTGCATGAAATTTTGAAGTGAGGCTGCTGAGGTGCTCTAGCATTGTTTGCCCCATTTCATGGCCAGGGATTGTTTCTTTTCAAGGCTGAGGCTCAATTGCTTACTTACCTGGTGTAGTACTTGGATAGGTTGCCAAAATCATATAACTGCGGTATGCGGCAGTTTTGTGGCATGTTGGAACTGGGAGGTAACTTACAAAAAACGCATTTTAGATCTGGGAGTCGTCACTACAAATGGTTTCGTCTGGCTATGGTTGGCTTTTACACACATTTACCTGTTTTACAGGGGGGTATGGTTGATTTCAGTTGATTGGTGGTGTTGATTAGTGTGATGGTCCCATTTGCGGTTGAGCTTGCTATTCATTGAAGGGAGACATTTAATGCAATGTTCAACACATATAGGTGACAGTCTCACCATTTCAGAATGAAAGCATTTTCAATATGCTACGCAGCGAAGCCAGAATTGTGGCTTCAGTTATCTTATTCAACTAACCAGCATGGTTAAAGCCAACGGTACTGGCGTGTTGTAGGTGTAGTGTGGTTTTGTAGTATATATCCGGAGGCAATGACAGATGCTGCAAAACACCAGCTGGCAGCACACTAATCTTAGCACGAAACGCCAGCGTACGAGTTAGCCATGCCAGATTGCATTGACCACGCAAACAGGAGGGTGCCTGTGGGGCACTGTGCTGCCAGAGGACCGAGGCTGAGGTAACACAGGCCTTGTGGGAGACAGCCGTTGCCCATGTAGAGTGGTCTCATAGGTGGGGCATGCCTACCATCGACGGTGAGGGCTTAAGAAGCGATGAATGCTTGGTCCTCTCGCATTGGCAGGCGAATTCTAGGTGGGCTTACCTCGGCATGTCACCTTGTAGTGGTTGCACTGACCCTGGTGAATGATACGCACTCTGGCACACGGCGCCTCAGGGTTTGTGTCACACAGAACTGGGGGATGTCTCAGGGGGCACACTCACTGCCTGTGGTCATGGTGCGGGATATTATTGTTTTACTCTAGGAAACTGATCTTATGCCCAGGGTCGGTCTGCCTTTGCCACTGGTTACCAGCCCAATGTTGGGAAGTATAATTTTACACTTATTCTGGAAATTAGAACGCAACGATAGGCGCTGCGAAATGCTGAGCTGCATTGGGCACGAGGGCCTTTATGAGGAACATCTGCTGGCACCATTTAGAGACTGGTACCAGGTACTCTGGGCGGGCATCCCTCTGCAACCATGGGCAGGTTTCAGGTCGCTTCAGTAAGACATTTCCACCCGCGCTTTAGCCAGGGCAGCAGGCGGGTGGTGGTGTTGTCATCTAACAAGTGTGCTGTGGTGCAAAAAAAAGTTTGGTAAACTGGTGACTCGCATTTAAGGGGATGCCCATGGTTCTTTGCGTCGCTAATTAAAGTTTGCAGTACACAAAGACATCCGTTGCTTAAGGCCTCATGCTCCTATTGCTTCAGCCTTGGTTTGGTCATACCATTTGGGGGCCAGTCACTTACGTATAAACCGTCGGTTGGCTATGTTAGAAAGACTTTTCTCACACCGGAGATTATCTGGAGCCCCTATAGCTGAGTAATTCGGAGGAGAGCTGGACAGACCACTGCCTCCAGGGGGTGACTGCCCACGGTAGCAACAGGTGGCTAGGGCATGGGTGCATGCAGCACATTTGTTAATGGTGCAGGATTTGTTGATTTACTCTAGGAAACTGGGATCTCATGACCAGGTTGTCTTTTTTGGCCGTCGGTTACCAGCCCAATAGTAGGAAAGTACAATTTTACATTTACTCTGTGCTGTGTTATGCGAAGTACAGTTCCTACCAGCAACTACGGGGTTGTGCTAACTGAGTTGTAGGTGGCACGAATGACCCAGTGAGCTATGGAATCCCTGTGATGTCATGATAAGGTTTGGTAGCACAGGGTAATAGGGGCGGATAGTACTAAGTCTCTCTTGGATGGACGATACAAAGAGAATGCCTAGGAGCTGTTTGCAGTCCATTGCAACCCCCACAGGGCGATTGATTTAGGCCACTAGGTTGTGGATGGCTCTTGTGTGGGAGCCGGGTGAAGAGCTAAGGTCAGGCTAGGATGTCTCGTGCTTTCGCTGCACTGTTGAGTCCCAGTCACGAGCGGTTTGTATCAGGGTGAGCTGGCTGTGGGTCAGGAAGCGCCTAGGCATCAGTAGTACTCATTTGCAGGCGTAAGTAACAGTTTCCGCTACCAGTTCAAAGGTGCATCTTTCACTAAGTTACTCAGATAACTGGGACAGGAAGTAAGGTGTGCGGGATAACTCTTGCTTCTACCTGCATTGGCACACCCATCCACACCAAGCCGATTGTTTAAGGTCACCCTGGGCCGCATTTACACAGCCCAGTATTAGGCCCTGGTGGGGCAGTGCCATGAATTACTAAATTGAGCGAAACAGGAGGCGTGCCCGTGGGTTACACCAGCAAAAGTTTGGGGAGAGCTAGACTCCGCCCATGGTCAAGGGGTAGGTTTAAGTAGTTGGAGTGGCACTCTTTCTTGACCAGGGGTTCAATGCGACACGAGGGCATCGCCGTGTTGCGGCCAGAGCACGGGCATTGGGTGGTTCCCTGGGGGCAGCAAGTGCAGGCAAGGCACTTTCCAAACCTGGCACCAGAGCACAAGGTAGTCGGGGCCAACTTGTCTGTTGGGCGACTTGTGTAGGCACCGGTGTAGTTGTCACTCCAAGAAGGGGTGAGTTGTCTCCAATAGTGGGCACAACACATATAGGTGTGTCTCTGGCCTTAAGAATGTGTGGAGCCTGCCTCATTTAGAGGTACGCACAGGCGAAGTAAGTGCACTCTAGAACCGAGGTTAGGTGACACAGGAGGATGGAGGGTGATTCAAGGGACACAGGTGGTGTGACGGCAACGTGGGACTGTCAGCTTATGCTGGGTAGGTGCTTCCGTATCACCAACCAGAAGAGTGCTATGTGGCAAAACCGTAAATATGTTTAAGAATGACATAGATGCCAGTCAGGAGAGATTTGTCAAAGGTATTACACTTATTGCCAGGCATTGTTAACAACCCATCCACACCAAGCCTATTGCTTAGGTTCCTGGGCCGCATACACACAGCCCGGTATTAGGCACCTGCAGTTGTCAGCGCTAGGAGTTACTAAATTACAACTGTACCGTGGGCGTACTTGCTGACCGGGCAGTATTGCCACGGCCTCCAAGGGCCAATCAGTCAGACACCAGTAGCACTGAGTGTGGCTTGCCCTCTGTGCAGTTGGCGGGGGAATTTAATTCCATGTACAGGCTATACTAAACTTGCTTCTAGCAGGTCTCGTGGGTGAGCGGGTTTACTGCTTTGAATAAGTAATAAAAAGGAGCATGGTGTGACACATAGACTATTAGGAAGTAAATCAGGGACCAGGTACCTTTACACGTGTATTTCGGTGGAGGGCAATTAAGTCCGGGATAACCAAGTGTACCAGGTGTAGTGCCTTGCATCCTGGGTCAAAGCGGGTTGGCTCACAGGGGGTGTCTGGGATCGTCCAGGCACACCCTGCAGGGTAGAATGCTAAAGAACTGCACGTTGCCACTATTTTGAGTGCAACAAATTGATCCCTCCCAAAGCAAACCAAGGTTTTATGGTAAGATGCACAACATACAACCGTTCACTCCAGCTTCCTGAAGGCAGTCTGTTAGAAGAGGTGTCGATCGGGACGTCCTGCGCCAGGGTGCGGACATTGCACGGGCGACACAGCAGATAGGGTGCTGTCAGATGAGGGTGCTTGCGGGCTAGGTGGCCAGGCAAGATAGCAGAACCAATTCTAAGGACCCCTCTCCCCCACCGGACTGCCCGAGAATGTGAGTGCAGGGGGATTTGCAATGTTACGGGTATTTTCCCGCCCATACAGGGGCAGAAGGGTACATTGCAGGTATCGGCATAAATAGAGTGGGGGCAAGACCTACAGACTATGTGCACAAGTAGCCGCAAGAGGTTGGCGTTAAGAGCAATCTCGCAGCGGCAAGGTAGCCAGGTGGCATGCGCCAGCTGGTTAGGCCAGAATGTGTGCTGTGGCTCCAATAGCGGCTTGAAATGTGTTTGGAGCACCATCACTGACAATTCCAGAGCACACAATGCACCTCGGCCCAGTAGGTGAAGGCCATAGGCTCATGTGCGGCTTGATCTTGTGGAGGGCAATATTCCCTGGAATAACAAGGTACTAGGTCATTAGCTGGGTTGAACATCAAGGGTCACAGCTGGTTAGCAGGTATGTGTGTATCTGTCATCGAGCTTTAGTTAAGCAAGCCTGGTAGGTGGCGTAAGTTGTCACTCCAAATGGTTGCTGTGACTGCAGTAGTGTGCGCTATGCGATCAGTCCTGTTCGCCATGGTTTATTAATCACATAAGTCGGTGCACATGTCTGGTCAACTTCAACAAAGAGGGTGCACTCTGCTCCCAGGGCAGGTTATGGGTTGCTTCAGTTAAGCATGAAATGCCCCGCCCGCACAGCCAGAGTATATAGCCTGGTTGTGGAAGCGGTCTGCTAAGCAAGTGTGCTGCTGTTCCATAAATTGGCGAAACAGGTGTTAGGGAGCACGAAATGCTAGAAGGACTGCAACTACAGGTTGCAGGAGGTGGGAGCCACATCAGCTTGAAGGGTAATATAGCGATGTTTAAAAGTAGAGCTCCCTCCTGGGAGGCCATCACATTCTTGCAGGTAATGCGAGGCACTGGTACATTCCCAGAGAAGGATAAACCGCTCCATGCGCAAGTTCGCAGAGCAAGGGGCTTTGGCTTCATCAGGCATGGGCTAGGCCGGGCGAACACCAATGGTTATTTTGACAAAGTGGGGTGCACTTGGCACAGGTGGGCTTGGATCTGTTCCTGCTGGACATGAATGAGGCCCGGGAAATTGCAGGTTGCAGTGAGAAAGTAACTGTTTTGGTGGGGGGCTCTTTAGGTGACGGGGGCCGCCTCCAGAGCTTTGGCGGAGTTACAGGGCGATCTGGAAGCAGATGGGTACAGAAGGGTACCTCTGCGTGGGCACAATAGGGGTGCCAGAGCCAAATCCCAGGAGCCTCATGGGAGGGTCCTGGAACAATTACGTCGGCGCCCGGTTAGTCCTTCAGGCGGTTGTGGGCCTGAACAACCGGGGGCTTGCCTTGCTACGCTCCGCCCCGAAAGGGGCGTGAGTAATAAGGGACCAATGTGTCACGTGATCCAGTAAGGGGATCACCCCCATAAGGGTAGCGCTGATTGGATTCTCCACAGTGCTTGGCTCATCAGGCGGGCAGGGCAGCGTAGAGTGGTACAGCTGCCTGCCCTTGGATCGCCCGTAAGATAACCCACCATATTTGCATACTTTTGTATGGAATAAACCTGCAGCAATATTTTCCCAAACAAAAGTTGTTGTGTATTTATTTATGCATGCATACTCTGTTATGGTGTGGGTGGGGTGTGTTGCCAATAATGGGACTATGCGGCTGCCCGCGGCCCCCGCAGGGGGCCCCCTAAACGGGCAGCCCCTTTAGTGCCATTTGGGCACTTCCCCACCCCCACTAAGAACGCGGGGCTCGAGGAGGAGCGCCCTTCCAGACGCGTCACTTCCGGGTCGCAGAGGAGGTGGGGATGTATTTATGCCTCCCCTGGCCATCTTGGCGTCCTCTTTGCGCCGGACACGCCGTCTCCCACCCTACCGCTTACCCGGCGTGGGGTTGGCAGGCGAAGTACATAGAACGTTGTAATGTTTTTCTTTTGTCGTTGCAGGCGGAGTTACAGGGCGATCTGGAAGCAGATGGGTACAGAAGGGTACCTCTGCGTGGGCACAATAGGGGTGCCAGAGCCAAATCCCAGGAGCCTCATGGGAGGGTCCTGGAACAATTACGTCGGCGCCCGTTAGTCCTTCAGGCGGTTGTGGGCCTGAACAACCGGGGGCTTGCCTTGCTACGCTCCGCCCCGAAAGGGGCGTGAGTAATAAGGGACCAATGTGTCACGTGATCCAGTAAGGGGATCACCCCCATAAGGGTAGCGCTGATTGGATTCTCCACAGTGCTTGGCTCATCAGGTGGGCAGGGCAGCGTAGAGTGGTACAGCTGCCTGCCCTTGGATCGCCCGTAAGATAACCCACCATATTTGCATACTTTTGTATGGAATAAACCTGCAGCAATATTTTCCCAAACAAAAGTTGTTGTGTATTTATTTATGCATGCATACTCTGTTGTGGTGTGGGTGGGGTGTGTTGCCAATAATGGGACTATGAAGTATAACAGCTATTACCTGGCCTGCCATTGTGCAAATACTTCATAGGCTATTCTGTTCAGGGGGTTTGAGTCCTTAAGCTCCCCACTGTCGCCTAATAGTGGCAGCTACTGCTCCGTATCGGAGGAACTAATGCGGGTAATGTCGAATTCCGTTACTAACTCCTGAAAGTCCTGCAGCTGACCACTGTGAAATCAATCCCCGACTTTCTCCATGCCCCGATGCGCCCACTCTGCAGTCCCGTCCAATCACCCGCATGCAGGAGGTGTTGTAGTATCGTAAGGGGAAGGTCCTTAGCGTAGGGAAAGGTCATCTTAGTGCCTTGCAGCGCCTGGGACCATGCATACTGGAGTGCATCCAGGGTAGGCACAAGGGCTTGGGCAGGGGCAAATTGGAGCCCCATCGGGTCGCCATGCCATAGTCCTCTGAGTCATATCACTTACCATTTCAGTAGAGCAGCAAGCTAGTAAAGCTCCATATCAGGCACTGAAAGTCCTCCCTCTTTTGCTGGGAAGTGCAGTTCGCTCAGGGCAATGCAATGGTACCGTACCCCAGATTAGTTGTATGAGGAGATTATCCATTTCAACAAAAAGTGGCAAAGTAGTAAAGGAGCAGGAGAAGTAAAATCCTTTTCGAGAGGGCTATTCTTCCCATGACAAATAAAGAGAGCCTCAGCCAAAACTGTGTGGAGCAGTGAAGCGCGGCAAGGGCCGCCCTAATGTTGTCCTCAATCAGCTCTGCCTCTGTGTGATAGATCTTAATCCAGAGGTACTTGAATGTTACCAGTTCCCGTTGAAGGTTAGCGCCAATTTCAGAAGGGGGAGCTTGTGTGGGTGATGCAAACAGTGGGAAGGTATTTGACTTGTCCCAATTGACCCTCAATCCAGTGTGACGACCAACTTTGCCAGTGCAGCAACAGCCCCCTCAATGTCAGTACGGTTCACCGGCGTATATCAAAGAAGGTCGTCTGCGTATACGGACATATATAGGGATGAGTCATCTGTTGTTGTCCCGTGCGGAGCGTAAGTGCCAGGGGCTCCATTGCAAACAACAGGGGTGATAGGGGGCAACCCTGCCGAGCCCCTCCCTGAACAATTTGGACATTGCCGGGGCGAGGGAGTCTAAGTATGTTGAATAACATTTGATGGGCACCCATGTGTGGCTGGGGTCTTTCCGCGAGATGCCTTGACACCCCCTGTACCTCCTGCACCGTAATCTCACCCCTCAATGTAGCTGCGACCGTGGGAGGGAGCCCATGCGTCTCAGCTGCTAGAATATAGTCATGCATAAATTGGGAGTGGGCTTGCTCTTGGCGGGCATAAAGTTGCGTGTAGTATGCAGCAAAACTCTCACTGATTTCAGTTTGCATAAACACCACCTGGCAATTGAGTTTGACCTCAGCGTGCTGGAGTGACGACTATATAGGCACCGGGCATGTCACTTCCGGTGCGGATGAAGCCGATGATGCCACACAGAGCTGAATGACACCACCTCCTCGCGCACAGGGGTACTGCTCACAAGAACATTTCCAGATCCAGTCTGACACCTGGGGATAAGTGGCTAGAAGTCTCTATCAGATACTCATAATGATTACCCTGGATTGCAAACTGTCAATATTTCTGATACCTAACATGGATCAGAACATGGAGATACGCTTCCACATGTCCACTGAGCACAGAAAATTGCCCGATCTGATGAGGAAAAGAATGTTGTGCAGAGATACCATCTTGAATGTCTTTTGGGGAATAAACCAATTTACTTCCTTGAGGTTCAACAGCAGGCGAATCTCCCCCAATATACAACATACGGACGAAGAAGCAGAGACCACCGTGCAGAGGGACACGTACTCCAGTATGTTGATGGGACGTATGGACATCGTCAACATCAAGCGTGCATTCTCATCAGTTGTCATTTTTGGCTTTTAAGAAACTCTGCTAGTGGATTACGAGTTCGCCTCACATGAATGAATAACTTGAAATGTTACGGATTGGACTCCATAAGTCCACGTGTCAGTATTTTTAGAGACTGTACCGTGCGCATATCAAATTGGAAAGAATCTTTGCGGCCAAACAGGAAATAGCTGAACTGGAAACAACGTATATGTTTATTTTATGACAAAAGGTAAAATTTCTGAAACTTACGTCTTGGGACGTAGTGAAACCATAGGAGCCATAATAAGAGGTTTTTAGATCCCCTCACTTTCCACCTTTAAGAAAATTGAGAACTAAATGGTCCTGAAGAAGATGGAAGCAATTTATTATTTTTTCCATTGAAACGTACGTCGGCCAGACAGCGTGAGGCCCCAGTTATCAGCACAGTTATCAGCACAGCATTTGAGGGTTGATGTTTTCACCCCTAATATTTTCCATCTGTGCATGTAGTGTTGTACTGGGGGGTATGAATGAGTGTAGTATGTGTCAGTGATATTAGTGTGAATCAGTGGAATGAGGTGTGAGTCTAGGGAAACTGGTTTTTGTTTTCTGATTGGAAAGTGATTTTAGTGCCTAATAAGTGAAATGTCAATGAATTTTTTGTATATATATATTGTAGATGGATCATGATCATTCCCCAAAAAAATGTATAACTTCTCAAAAAAATCTTTTTTGTCTTTGTAATATTGGAAATGAGAAAAAATGTTAAAGAATGTGAAAGAAATGTCACAAGGAAATGTTACAATGAGAATCATGATCTCTAACTAATGGTTTTTAACAATCTGAATAATAAAATTAATGAAATATGAAATATTGATCTATGTGTGGAGAAATTATGAGTTAATGACCCGTCTCTATGCTACAGGGTAGCTAGTATTAAAGGAATTAAGGTCATGTGGGAGGTTGTTCAGTATTTTTGGAAAAATGGAACAGTATCCTTGAAATCATGCTGAAGCTTATCTGGTACCCTTCCGAAACAATTTCTAGAGCCCATGCATCTGTAAGTGTACTTCACCAAGCCTCCTGGAATAACAGAAGACGTCCCCCAATGGGAAGTCCGCTTACATAGTCCTGCTTTGGGAGGATGAGGAGGGGTTGTGGAAGGAGGCTGATACTGGGACTTATCTGCATACGGCCATGACCTTGGCATGAAAGGGCTGGTTATTAGCTTGAGAAGATTCCGGACCAAGAGCCCTCCATAACCAAAGCCACAACCTCTTGCAAAGGAATGGACAGTCCCCATCCAGATTTGTCAATGAGCAGCTACAGCACTCCTGAAGCAGCGCAGATATAGTCAAACGACACAGCAGATAAGAAACTGACTTCTTGTTCCATCATGGAGAGGGTGGAAGAATATTCTTTTCCCTCCTGAATTTGATCTGCAAATGCACCTTCAACCTTTTTTCCACCGGCTTTAATATTATTCTGCTCTGTAAAGATAATACAGCCATAAGATTATCAACTATGACCGAAGTCGAGAATTCTCCAGCAAAGTTCTCCAATAGATAATGCTTATGAGTAGCTTCAAGAAGGACTGCTTGTCCACTTTCTTTCAGCCATGATCAAGCACTCGAAGGACAGCACGGTGAAGAGGAACACTCCAACTCTAGACGCTGGTACTATGAAAGAAAATCTTCATCACTTCCTCTAAACAGGTGAAGGAATGTTTAAATTGTCTCCCAAATGCTGCATGAGTTCTGCTAATTCAGCACCTTGAATAAAGCGACCCCTGATTTCCTCATCATCATATTGCCCACAGGATCATTAGTGCCTACTCTAGGGGCCTTGGCTGGTCTGGGCCCTTCCCCTGCTCTGAAAGCTGCATCCACAGAAGCTTCATTCATTTGTTACAATGCCCCTGTTGCAAGGACACTGGAAGAGGGCCAGCCGTCTCACCATGGGTCAATTCTCTATGCTGGCTCTTCTTTGATGGACTAGAGTCCTCCATCTCGCTGACGACTGGTACCGGCTTAAACGTTGGACTTCGACTGGTTACTAGATTAGCGCAGTCCACGAAGTCTCGAGGGAGCCACCATCTTGATGACAGGTAATGCGGATAAACAGGATCGATCCTGCAATTAGAAAAGCACACAAATCCCGGACTTAAAAACCAAAATAGCTTTTATTATTTTTTTTAAAAACAACACTGCCATTATTCTTACAAAGGATTGCATTTTGAGCTCCTAAAAAATGACTGCTAAGCAAATCATAAAGGAGAGCTCTTTGCTCACATCTGCTCAGCAAGACGGTGTAGTAAATTCCTACAAGTAGGACCCACTAGTGCTTGTCTTCAAGAGGAAGGAAAAGTAATGCTATAATAAACCTATTTAACATAAAACAGTTATTTCTTACCTAATTGTCGGGAAGATAATCTTCTACCAAGGATCCCACAGGAACAATGCTGCAGCCAGGTAACACACCACCACCTCTGAGTCAAACTCATTGTGCAGCACGAGCTCACCTTCCTCGCCATGAGTAGGAAGACTTCTTTCTCAAGGGATCTCTACTGGTGATCATAAGCACTGAATAGTCTTGCTCATGTGCGGGACTATTCAGTGCTTATGATTTCAATAGATATTCCCCTGCGAAACAACTAGGATTACAGGTAAGAAACGTCTCCTTCCCTACACAGCTGGGCCCCTTTTAATCGCTCCAGTCTGGGCCCCTTTTAATCGCTCCAGTCTTGGCCCCTTTTAATCTCTCCAGTCTTGTAAAGTGAATCATACCACCACATCAATTCCATGCTCATTTTGTTGGTCACTCTTCAATGAATTGACACATATTTCCATGCTTTGTTGCTAAGCTTTTTAATTTTTACCAGGCTGTGTGTTCGCAGTGCTGCTATTTTCTTTTACTCCAAACTTAACATGCAGCTTCTGTATCAGGGGACTCTAAGTCCCAGAAACCTGTGCGTCTAGCAGGAGGGGCAGGAGAGGACCAGCAGTGCTTCATAAGCACACACTGACCCCCGTGGCGCTGGAAACTTTCTATACCAGAGGACTCCAAGTCCCAGAAACCTGTGCGCCTAGGAGGAGGGGCAGGAGAGGACCAGTAGTGCTTCACAAGGAGTTAATAAGGACCCCCTCACCCCACCGGCGTGGGACACTTTCTGTACCAGGGGACTCCAAGTCCCAGAAACCTGTGCGCCTAGGAGGAGGGGCAGGAGAGGACCAGCAGTGCTTCACAAGGACTTAATAAGGACCCCCTGACCCCACCGGCGCGGGACGCTTTCTATACCAGGGGACTCCAAGTCCCAGAAACCTGTGCACCAAGAAGGAGGGCCAGGAGAGGACCAGTAGTGCTTCACAAGGACTTAATAAGGACCCCCTGACCCCACCGGCGCGGGACACTTTCTATACCAGGGTACTCCAAGTCCCAGAAACCTGTGCACCAAGAAGGAGGGGCAGGAGAGGACCAGCAGTGCTTCACAAGGACTTAATAAGGACACACTAACCCCCGTGGCGCGGGACACTTTCTATAGCAGGGGACTCCAAGTCACAGAAACCTGTGCACCAAGAAGGAGCTGCAGGAGAGGACCAGCAGTGCTTCACACGAACTTAATAAGGACACACTGACCCCACCGGCGCGGGACGCTTTCTGTACCAGGGGACTCCAAGTCCCAGAAACCTGTGCACCAAGAAGGAGGGGCAGGAGAGGACCAGCAGTGCTTCACAAGGACTTAATAAGGACACACTAACCCCCGTGGCGCGGGACACTTTCTGTACAAGGGGACTCCAAGTCACAGAAACCTGTGCGTCTAGCAGGAGGGGCAGGAGAGGACCAGCAGTGCTTCACAAGGACTTAATAAGGACCCCCTGACCCCACCGGCGCGGGACACTTTCTGTACAAGGGGACTCCAAGTCACAGAAACCTGTGCGTCTAGCAGGAGGGGCAGGAGAGGACCAGCAGTGCTTCACAAGGACTTAATAAGGACCCCCTGACCCCACCGGCGCGGGACGCTTTCTGTACCAGGGGACTCCAAGTCACAGAAACCTGTGCACCTAGAAGGAGGGCCAGGAGAGGACCAGCAGTGCTTCACAAGGACTTAATAAGGATACACTGACCCCCTTGGTGCGGGACACTTTCTGTACCAGGGGACTCCAAGTCACAGAATCCTGTGCGCCTAGGAGGAGGGGCAGGAGAGGACCAGCAGTGCTTCACACAAACTTAATAAGGACACACTGACCCCCGTGGCGTGGGACACTTTCTGGACCAGGGGACTCCAAGTCACAGAAACCTGTGCGGATAGGAGGAGGGGCAGGAGAGGACCAGCAGTGCTTCACAAGGACTTAATAAGGACACACTGACCCCCGTGGCGTGGGACACTTTCTGTACCAGGGGACTCCAAGTCCCAGAAACCTGTGCACCAAGAAGGAGGGGCAGGAGAGGACCAGCAGTGCTTCACAAGGACTTAATAAGGAAACACTGACCCCCGTGGCACAGGATACTTTCTGTACCAGGGGACTCCAAGTCACAGAAACCTGTGCACCAAGAAGAAGGGGCAGGAGAGGACCAGCAGTACTTCACAAGGAGTTAATAAGGACCCCCTCATCCCACCGGCGCGGGACGGTTTCTATACCAGGGGACTCCAAGTCACAGAAACCTGTGCGCCTAGGAGGAGGGGCAGGAGAGGACCAGCAGTGCTTCACAAGGACTTAATAAGGACACCCTGACCCCACCAGCGCGGGACGCTTTCTGTACCAGGGGACTCCAAGTCACAGAAACATGTGCACCAAGAAGGAGGGGCAGGAGAGGACCAGCAGTGCCTCACAAGGACTTAATAAGGACACACTGACCCCCGTGGCGTGGGACGCTTTCTGTACCAGGGGACTCCAAGTCACAGAAACCTGTGCACCTGGAAGGAGGGGCAGGAGAGGACCAGCAGTACTTCATAAGGACTTAATAAGGACACCCTGACCCCACCAGCGCGGGACGCTTTCTGTACCAGGGGACTCCAAGTCACAGAAACCTGTGCACCAAGAAGGAGGGGCAGGAGAGGACCAGCAGTGCTTCACAAGGACTTAATAAGGACCCCCTGACCCCACCAGCGCAGGACGCTTTCTGTACCAGGGGACTCCAAGTCCCAGAAACCTGTGCGCCTAGGAGAAGGGGCAGGAGAGGACCAGCAGTGCCTCACAAGGACTTAATAAGGACACACTGACCCCTGTGGCGTGGGACGCTTTCTGTACCAGGGGACTCCAAGTCACAGAAACCTGTGCACCTGGAAGGAGGGGCAGGAGAGGACCAGCAGTACTTCATAAGGACACACTGACCCCGTGGTGCGGGACACTTTCTGTACCAGGGGACTCCAAGTCACAGAATCCTGTGCGCCTAGGAGGAGGGGCAGGAGAGAACCAGCAGTGCTTCACACAAACTTAATAAGGACACACTGACCCCCGTGGCGTGGGACACTTTCTGTACCAGGGGACTCCAAGTCACAGAAACCTGTGCGGATAGGAGGAGGGGCAGGAGAGGACCAGCAGTGCTTCACAAGGACTTAGTTAGGGCACACTGACCCCCGTGGCGAGGGACACTTTCTGTACCAGGGGACTCCAAGTCCCAGAAACCTGTGCACCAAGAAGGAGGGGCAGGAGAGGACCAGCAGTGCTTCACAAGGACTTAATAAGGAAACACTGACCCCCGTGGCACAGGACACTTTCTGTACCAGGAGACTCCAAGTCACAGAAACCTGTGCGCCTAGAAGGAGGGGCAGGAGAGGACCAGCAGTGCTTCATAGGGACTTAATAAGGACACACTGACCCCCGTGGCGCGGGACACTTTCTGTACCAGGGGACTCCAAGTCACAGAAACCTGTGCACCTGGAAGGAGGGGCAGGAGAGGACCAGCAGTGCTTCACAGGGACTTAATAAGGACCCCCCGACCCCACCGGCGCGGGACGCTTTCTATGCCAGGGGACTCCAAGTAACAGAAACCTGTGCGTCTAGCAGGAGGGGCAGGAGAGGACCAGCTGTGCTTCATAAGGACACACTGACCCCTGTGGTGCGGGACACTTTCTGTACCAGGGGACTCCAAGTCACAGAATCCTGTGCACCTAGAAGGAGGGCCAGGAGGGGACCAGCAGTGCTTCACAAGGACTTAATAAGGACACACTGACCCCGTGGCGCGGGACACTTTCTATACCAGGGTACTTCAAGTCCCAGAAACCTGTGCACCAAGAAGGAGAGGCAGGAGAGGACCAGCAGTGCTTTAAATCCAACACCTTCCCTACTGTTGCACAGACTGGAGTTGGAATAGTAAATTATACTATTCCAACATCCAGCGCCCCCCCTACAGCAAGTCGTTGTAATGACTTGCATTGTAATGGTCTGCGATGTAACAACGCGGTCATTGTAATGAGCGCGTTGTAATAGCATGCGTTGCAACGTGGTCTATTCGTCCCAGAAACCTGTGCGCCTAGGAGGATGGGCAGGAGAGGACCGGCAGTGCTTCATAAGTGCACCTTGACCCACACACTATGGCACACGCCCATCGGAGTCCGGAGGAGGCTGGGCTTGGCCACCCCCCTAACATCCCCTGCTCCAGTATCAAGGAAGTGTGACTTTGTGGGGGGATCCCATGCTGCACCTTACTATGTCATATATTTCTGTTGACTCTGTTGTCCCCCCACCCCCGGCCTTCAAAGACCACTCGTGCTTTTACTTTTTGACAATCGCTGACAATACATGCTCGAGCTTTTAACTTCTTCAAGGTTTTTTTTATAGCTATTGACATGGGAAAATGAAAAAAGCCCCTTGTGCCCTGAAACGCCAGAGCAATAGATCCAATGTACTATCTTATCTGCGGTTGTGGCAATAACCAACAAAATCATCTCTGTTGAAGAGGAGCTGGGACGGGTGCATACGTTGACATTCAACCCTCAAATTCTCCAGATGTTAGGACACTGCCCATAGGGGATGTTCCCAAAGGAAATGTGGCCACAGGGTTGCTTCCAAAGGGCAATTCACACCCAGTTGCAGCCATTATTCACCAACCCCCAGCTATGGGTTCTGTCCCATCTCCGCCCCCTCCCCCCAGCTTACTAGGAAAAAGAAGAAAGCTGTCAGTGCTGGGGCATCGAAAAGTTCTGTAGTCTCTTCAGCTTGTGGAGATCTGTTTGCCAGTTACTTTAGCAACTGGAGAACCTGATTATAACATCCTTCACGGAGTGCCATGACAGGCTGGCTAAGCTGGAGGCCTCTCTCACTAATCAGGCAGAAATATCACATCCCACTCAGTCAGTCACAGTGTGGGGCATATTCACAAGGACTTATCGCCGAGTTATCGCCAGCTTAACGCATCAAAAGTGGAGATAGATTTAACGCCCCATTCACAAGCGGGTGCAAACTGCAGACATCTCTAGTATTCCCGCGATAACTGCCGCAAAATTTATCTCCACGGGTGACACCACCAACTAACCCTAATGAGATGCAAAGTAGGCGTTCCCGTGCAAAAACTCACGAAAACACCACTACACCACTTTCACAACAAACTGCCAGATCTGCGATGCGAACCAAAAACAGGCAATAAGCCGCGGTAGCAGCAGGGAATTAACACATGCCTTTTGCTGGTGTTAAGCAGGACGACTACCTGCAGTATGAAAGGGAGCCCAGCCAAGAGCCACATCTGAAGACCCACAGATGCCATGGAGACAATGATCATGCAGCTCCGAGACCCATGAGGGCCACAACACCCACGCCCGCCACCACCCCCAGGACCCGTCCCGCCCCCCCCGGACCACCACAGAGGCAGCGTACACAAAGACAGCGGACCCACCTTAAACGCACCAGCCGCACAGACCGAACGCCAGAGGAGGACATTGCCCACTACAGGCCCAAAAGGACAACCATCCCCCGCATCCTGACCCACATCGCCCACCTGCTGACGGTACCAACACAGCGGACAACCAACATCCCTCCGCAGACAAAGCTGCCGGCTGTGCTGCACATGTTGGCCTCTGGTACCTTCCAACCCACAACTGCCAGAGTCGGAGGAGTCTCACAGCCAGCCCCATCCAAGTTCATCACACCTGTCCTGGATGCCATCATCAGCCTGGTACCCCAGCACCTCCACTTCACCCACACTGCGCAGGAGCAGCTGGAGACCAAGCAAGGCTCCTATGCCATAGCTGGATTCCATCACGTGTCGGGGGCAATCGACTGCACACATGTACCCCTCGTGCCCCCTGCCGACACTGCACACAACTACCGCAACATAAATCACACGCATCCCATGAATGTGCAGGCAATAGTGGACCACCCGGGACTCCTCAACAATGTCGTGGCCAACTCCCCATGCAGAGTGCATGATTCCTACATCGCCCGACAGTCCATCATCAACCAGCGCTCCCAGGATGGCACCTATGGAAATGCAGTGCTCGTTGGTAAGTACCAAATGAACACACCACACACCTCCACCCCACAGTCATGCAACTCACGACACTGGCAATGGGTACTGTGAGAAGTTGGCCTGGTATATGCTGTTCACTAATTAAAGTGGACACCTTGCACCAGAACAATTCGACTCTTATGGTAGATAGGTTTAAGACAACCTTTATAGAAAGCTATCCTAGTGGTAGCTGTGGAGAGCAGCCTTCAGGCTAAGTCTTGAAGGAATGTAAAGCAGCTTGTTTTACCACACAATCTCTTGAATCACCAAATGAAAAGACACCACACAGGTATATATATCAAATATATATGTATTTATTAATAAACACTCTCTACTAATCTCTTTATGAGATTAGAGGTCAGGAACATATGTACAAGTCAAATATTATCAGAATAAGTTTAGCACAATCGAATATCACAATCTTAGTTTGCTAGACCTAGGTCTAAGGCATCTAGAATCGAGGGACCCCCAAGAACCACCCCAGGTAGTTGTAGGAGACCCACAGGGGACGGACGCGGTGACCTGGCACCGGTGCGAATCCTGTACGAGTCTATGCACTCAGACGCGATTGAGATATCAATGTTAAAGGTCCCTTGCGTGTTCGAGGCGAACACACCGATCGGTCCTTGTACGAGTCGAAGGACGCGGTCACAGATCGAGATGCAAGGGAGATGGACGCGCTGTGTCTAACACAGACGCGAACCTTGTGCGAGTCAGTGCAATGGAGATCTCAGAGTTACAGGCCCTTTGTGTGTTCGAGGCGAACACCGATCGGACTCAGTACGAGTCGAAGGATACAGTTTTAGATAGTGTTGCAAAGGAGAGGGACGCGGTGTGTCTAACACAGACGCGAACCCTGTACGAGTCAGCGCAATTGTCGCACTTGGAAAGTTAGAGTTTTAGGACACTTCTAGGGATACTACAAGCAAGTCACTTACAGGGTAAGTAGTTCTAGGGCCCACACCCACAGGAGCACCGTAGTGCTGAAGTTACCTCACCCAGGGGAGCCGGGTGCATAGGTGTTCTTTGGTGTCGGGTCGCGGCGTCGTTTTCAATGGGAGCCAGTGAAGACTTGCTGCTTGCGGCGACAGGAGAAGTGTCCGGAGGAATCCAAGCCTGGATTCAGAAGATGGAAGACCTGAAAGCAGAGGGGACAGTTTTCAAAGTCACTTGGCAGTGACTCGGGGCACGGAAGATGGATGCCCACCGTCGTCGCAAGGTTCAGGTCGTTCGCGGTTGCCTTGACTCTTCAGCCATGAGGTCCAGGAGATGTCGACGACAACCAGGAGCTGGATTCGGCGTGTTCCACGATGTTTGCAGCTTACTGCGGTGTCGGCGACTCGATCGGAGCCAACAAACCTTGGTAACAGCAAGTCTTGGGGAAAGTGTGAAGAGGCAATGGCGCAAACCAGCAAGGTCTGGGGGACTCACCCAGTGAGGATAAGTCAGGGCAGGCCTGGAGGAACCAGGGGAGCCCTTTGGTTCTTTTAGAAAGTCTTCTGGGGACCCACAAGCCGGCTGGCAAGTGATTGCGAAGACGCCTTGGGAGGATTCACTCACAGGGGCCCACGGTCACTCAGGACGTGGTAGGCCTCTGATCTTAGGAGGGATTCCTACTGGAGGCTGGGACCATACGTGGTCCAACGCACAAGTTCGTGGAACGTTGTGAAGGGGTTGCACTTGACAATAGTGCACGGTACCCAGGGGTCGCGGTTCCTCATTACTCTTGGGGTCCACTGGCCTCAGCTTCGCTGGGGACTCACGATGGCCTTTGAGAAGTCAGGAAATCCACTTCTTGGGCTGCAGGGACTTCGGACTCCGGCGGGAGCGGCGTAGTTTGCGACCGTCATTTGTAGTTTTTGGTGCCTGCCAAGCAGGGGAGTCACTCCTTGACTCCAAGGGAGATTCTTCAGTCTTCCAAAGGTAGTGGAACGTCGAAGGTCCGGGATTCTTCTTGTAGAGCGTCGTCCAGGGAAATCTAGGGTGCAATGCACAGGTTCCCCTCTTATACTAAAAGAAAGGGAGGGACTCAGCTCTATGACCCTACCTCTGGGAGGGTCAGGGAGTGGGTGGCTACACCCACTTCCCTTTGTCCAGTTTCGTGCCAGAGCAGGGACAGGTAGCCCCTGAGCCGGTTTGAACTGGCATATGCACAGAGGAGCCTTCTGCTCCCCAGTGCAGGACTTCAAAGCACTCTAAGAGTGCACCCACCCAGCCCCAATACACTAAACCCTGTCTGGGAGGTGGTCACACCCCTTGGGACAGGATATCTATTGTTGGGCTTCCTCCACTGCGAGTGTTGGTCATCAGCAGGAGGGCAGCCCAGTGTTCTGTGACTGGTGGCATCCATTTTGTGATGCCAGGGCTCTGCAGGATTCTACCGCGTTTCCACAGTAGGTACATGTCTATCCCTCTAGAAGGGTGGAATGCTACCTCCGCCGGGGGGGGGTAGTATTCCAAGGTGTTTGACACCAAACACGACATGTTTCGATGCAGCCATTCCAAAGTTAGCATTTTACCGTGAGGATATAATGCACTTAAAAGTATATGGTTTAACCGCATCCACAAACAGCCCCAGAGAATGGACTCTGAGAGCTGCAGAGGGGCCCTGCTCAGGCAGCGAAGCCAAGCACCCTGCCCTCAGGATTGATAGGGCCTGCCTTAGGAGTGACTGATAGGTTTATATGTGTGTGCAGGAGAGATATAGGGAACCTATATCTCAGTGAGGGGTGCTAGCACTTCCTCACCCAGGCTGCAGTAGCAGGCCTGTGGTGTCAGATTTAGTCTGCTTCCCAGGGGTGGCATAATACATGCTGCAGCCCCTGGTAGGCCTGTGAAGTACCTATGCCCTTGGTACCTAAGGTACCATATACTAGGGACTCATAAGGTACCACAGTATCCAATCACTAGTGCACCTAGAGTGCACTCCAAATCGCTTAGAGAGAACAGAGAGGCTGGGGCCCTGATTAGCAGGGTCCCAGCCAGACTATAGCCAGAAACCAGTGTAAACATCAGAAAAAAGTGGGGGCAACATAAGAGGCAGATCCTACTCTCCTACACAACCCCCCAAACGCAGGGACACTAAACTAACTTTGACCAGTTGAGTCTTCGTGTTCAAAGTGGAAATACCTTGAGAGTCCATCTGCATTGGCATGTTGGGTCCCAGGTCTATGTTCCACTGTATAGTCCATCCCCTGTAGGGAAATGGACCACCTCAAAAGTTTTGGGTTTTCTCCTTTCATTTGTTTGAGCCATAGGAGGGGCTTGTGGTTGGTCTGAACTATGAAGTGAGTACCAAACAAGTATGGCCTCAGTTTCTTCAGGGCCCATACCACAGCAAAGGCCTCCCTGTCTATAGCTGACCAACGTTTCTCTCTAGGGGTCAGCCTTCTGCTAATAAAAGCTACTGGCTGGTCTTGACCTTCATCATTCAGTTGAGACAGTACAGCTCCCACACCCAGCTCAGAAGCATCTGTTTGGACAATGAACCTTTGGTGTAGTCTGGACTCTGTAAGATGGGGGCAGTGCACATGGCCTGCTTTAGGTCTTCAATGCCTTCTGACAGCTAGCTGTCCACTGAATCTTTTTGGCATTTTCTTTGAGGTCAGATCATTCAAGGGGGTCACTATAGATCCATATCCCTTGACAAACCTCCTATAGTACCCAGTCAGGCCTAAGAAGGCTCTCACCTGTGTCTGGGTGGTTGGAGCAACCCATTCCATTATGGTTTGGATCTTGCTCTGTAAAGGCTGAACCTGGCCTCCACCTACAAGGTGGCCCAGGTACACAACCTGACTCTGCCCTATCTGGCACTTAGTGGCCTTGATAGTGAGGCCTGCTTTCTGCAGGGCCTCCAAAACATTCCTGAGGTGGACCAGGTGATCCTGCCAGGAGGAACTAAAGAAAGCAATATCATCTAGATAAGCTGAGCAATAAGTTTCCATCCCTGTCAGAACTTTATTCACCAACCTCTGGAAAGTGGCAGGTGCATTCTTCAATCCAAAGGGCATCACCACAAAGTGGTAGTGCTCCACCAGGGTCGAAAATGCTGTCTTGGCTTTTGCATCATCAGCTAATCTGATCTGCCAGTAGCCAGCTGTTAGGTCAAACGTGCTTAGATACTTGGCTGAGGCCAAAGTATCAATCAGCTCATCTGCCCTTGGTATGGGATAGGCATCAGTCCTAGTGACTGCATTGAGGCCTCTGTAGTCTACACAAAACCTCATTTCTTTCTTACCACCCTGGGTATGAGGCTTGGGTACCAGGACTACTGGACTAGCCCAAGGGCTATCTGAAGGCTCAATTACACCTAGCTCCAACATTTTCTGGACTTCAGTCCTGATACAGTCCCTGACATGGTCAGGTTGCCTGTAGATTTTATTCTTGACAGGCAGACTGTCTCCAGTGTCCACCTCGTGGGTGCACCAGGAAGTCTGACTAGGGTCAGGCTAAACATATGTCTAAACTGTTGCAGAACTTGTCTGCACTCAGTTTGCTGATGGTCGGTGAGGCTGCTTGCCAAAGCAACACCATCTACTGACCCATCATCAGGGTTCTGAGAGAGCAGGTCAGGGAGAGGGTCACTCTCCTCCTCCTGGTCCTCATCAGTTGCCATGAGCAAGCCCATGTCAGCCCTGTCAACATATGGCTTTAATCTGTTGACATGGAGCACCCTCAGGGGGCTCCTGGGAGTTCCAAGATTCACCAGGTAGGTGACTTCTCCCTTCTGTTCAACTATTGTATGGGGGCCACTCCACTTGTCCTGGAGGGCTGCTGGGGCCACAGGCTCCAACACCCACACTCTCTGTCCTGGCTGGTATGCAGTCAGTACAGCCTTTTGGTCATGCCAAGCTTTTTGTAATTCTTGGCTGGCCTCCAGGTTTTTGGTTGCCTTCTTCATGTACTCTGCCATCCGGGAGCGGAGACCAAGTACATAGTCCATCACATCTTGTTTGGGGGCTTGAGAGGTAACTCCCAGCCCTCTTTTACCAAACACAGTGGACCTCTCACAGGATGCCCAAACAGAAGCTCAAATGGGCTATAACCAACCCCCTTCTGTGGAACCTCCCTGTATGCAAATAACAGGCAAGGAAGAAGAAGGTCCCATTTCCGCCTAAGCTTCTCTGGGAGTCCTTTAATCATTCCTTTCAAGGTTTTGTTGAAGCGCTCAACTAAACCATTGCATTGTGGGTGATAGGGGTGGTGAACTTGTAAGTTACACCACACTCCTTCCACATTGCTTTTAGATATCCTGACATGAAGTTGGTACCTCTGTCAGAAATGACCTCCTTTGGGAAACCCACTCTGGAGAAGACTCCAATGAGGGCTCTTGCCACCACAGGGGCTGTGGTGGTCCTCAGGGGAATTGCTTCTGGGTACCTGGTGGCATGATCCACTACCACCAGGATAAACCTGTGCCCAGATGCAGTTTGAGGGTCAAGGGGACCAACAATGTCAATCCCTACCCTTTCAAAGGGTACCCCCACCACAGGTAGTGGTATCAGGGCGGCCTTTGTTGTGCCACCTGCCTTACCACTGGCTTGGCATGTGACACAGGAGCGACAAAACTCCTTTGTGTCCTCTGACATATGTGGCCAATGAAAATGTGGAACAAGCCTGTCCCAGGTCTTGTTTTGGCCCAAGTGTCCTGCAAACGGGATGTCATGTGCTAGGGTCAAGAGGAACCCCCTAAACATCTGAGGTATTACCATCCTCCTGGTGGCTCCAGGGGCTGGGTCTCTACTCTCAGAATATAGGAGTCCCTCATCCCAATAAACTTTATGGGACCCACTAGCACTCCCAGCAGCCTCAGCAGCAGCCTGCTGTCTGAGGGGTTCAAGAGAGGGGCAGCACTGTTGCTCCTTACTCAGATCTTCACTAGAAGGGCCCCTGCCCCCAAGAACTCAACCTTATCAGGCTCAAGTCCCTCTGGGGCAGTTCCTTCTTCAGGATGTGCTTCACCTCCCTCTGGGGGTGAATCTGTGATCTGACACAGAGGGGAAGGCACTGCCTTTACCCTACTGCTCCTCCTCTTGGGAAGCATCTGGTCCATTGTTCCAGGATCCAGAGCTGGTTCAGTGTCATGCATTCTTGCTTGTGACCTGGTCACAGCAAATACCTCTGCAGGGATGCCCAACATCTCAGCATGAGTCCATAACTCTACTTCAGACCAGGCTGAAGTCTCTAGATCATTGCCCAATAGACATTCGACAGGGAGGTCTGCACTGACTACAACCTTCTTGAGGCCAGTTACCCCTCCCCAGGAGAAATTCACAACTGCCAGACTATGGTTGGTCTTGACGTTGCTTGCATTGGTCACCTGGTACATTTCGCCCAGGATGATCTGTCCAGGGTCCACAAGATCCTCTGCCACCATGGTGACACTAGCACCTGTGTCCCTAAATGCCAAAGCCTGTTTGCCATTTATTACAGGCTGCTGTTTGTATTTGCCCAGATTACTGGGACTCACTAGGAAGGACATATTAAGGTCTCCCTCACAAATCAGCATCGCCTGAGTGGGCACTCTGACTAGGTCAGAGTCCACTTCAGAACCCAGGGTCAACCCTACTACACCCTTATTCTGTGTACCACCTCCACCAGTAGCTGAACTAGGGGGAACAGTTGCCTTAGGGGCAGGAGTGGTGGTGGTTTGGTCTTTGGACTTGTTACAGTCAGAAGTCCAGTGCCCTTTCTGTTTACAGAATTTGCACCAGGGCTTCTTTTGGCCTTTTCCCTTGTTGGATTGTGACTCCCCACCAGATGCAGATTTTTGGGGCCCTTGTGAAGACTTCTGGTCTTTTGACTTATCCCCACCTTTCTCAGAGCCCTTAGGATCTTGCTTCTTGGTGTCACCCCCTTGGTTCTGGGGTTTCTGCCTCACCCTGGTTCTGACCCACTTGTCTGCCTTCTTTCCCAATTCTTGGGGAGAGGTCAGATCCGAGTCCACCAGGTAATGATGCAACAACTGGTTCTGGCAATTATTAAGGATCTGTTCTCTCATCATCAGATTATACAATCCCTTGAAATCAGTAACCCTACTGCCAACCAGCCAACCCTCCAGAGCCTTGGTTGCACAATCAACAAAGTCAGTCCAGTCCTGAGTCTGTGCCTTCTGGGTGTCTCTGAACTTTAACCTGTATTGCTCAGTGGTTAAGCCAAACCCATCTATCAGTGCATTCTTCAGGACTTCATAATCATCAGCATCCTCTTCTCTAACAGTGAGGAGCTTGTCTCTACCTTTGTCTGAAAAGGAGAGCCACAAGATTGCTGCCCACTGCTTCTGGGGGACCTGCTGTACTCTACAGGCCCTCTCCATGGCAGTTATGCACTTGTGGATATCATCCCCACTCTGGTAGGGAGGAACAACCTTGCTCAGGTTCCTATGGTCTGGAATAGATTCTCTGCCTCTAGGGACACTGTTGCTGCCACCAAGGGGTTCTAACCCCTCTCTTCTAGAAGCTCTCTGGATTTCCAGGGCTTCTCTATCCATCGCCAACTGCTTGGTTCTGAGGGCAACTCTTGCTTCCTCATACTGCAGCAGTTTGCACATTCTTTCAGAGGAGGTCTCTCTTATGGGAAAGTATGAGTTCCTCTGGTGGACAAATTCTCTGCCAGAGTGATAAGAGTGCTCAGATTCCCTGGAAGGGGACCTATGCCTCTCATCCACTCTGTCAGTTCTCTTAGGGAGAATTCCTCTGTCCTTTTCAGGCCCCTTGAGGCCTGGCCCTTCAATCACAGAGTCCTGGTCATTCGGATTTTCATCGTCTGACCCAGATACTGTGATTGACCCACCCACTGATTCAGACCCATTAGCTCCTAGAGCCAATCTAAGATCATCTGCTGTCAGCAGATCTATCAGGTGTAGGGTTGAGGGACTCTGTCCTAGCCTCAGGTGTCTTTCAACACACATGGCTCTCAAGTCAGAGAAAGCCATGTCCTTATACTGAGGCTGAGTGGATCCACTGGTTCCACCCTTTAAGGACATTCTAGTGTTGTGCAGTGTTGTACTACCTACACTAGTTTGTGGCCTACTGATACTAGCTTGAGCTGTAGAAAGGGTGTGCTATCCCTTGGCACACAGCTCTAAGTTCAGTAGAACTTATCGATACTAAGCTTGACTTTATATGTACCTTAAGTACCTATTATGGTTTTCAGTTAGTAATTCAAATAGAGATTTTCTGGTAAAACAATAGCAAGCTGGAATCCCACACGCTGCCCACCAATGTGAGAAGTTGGCCTGGTATATGTTGTTCACTAATTAAAGTGGACACCTTTCACCAGAACAATTCGACTCTTATGGTAGATAGGTTTAAGACAACCTTTATAGAAAGCTATCCTAGTGGTAGCTGTGGAGAGCAGCCTTCAGGCTAAGTCTTGAAGGAATGTAAAGCAGCTTGTTTTACCACACAATCTCTTGAATCACCAAATGAAAAGACACCACACAGGTATATATATCAAATATATATGTATTTATTAATAAACACTCTCTACTAATCTCTTTATGAGATTAGAGGTCAGGAACATATGTACAAGTCAAATATTATCAGAATAAGTTTAGCACAATCGAATATCACAATCTTAGTTTGCTAGACCTAGGTCTAGGGCATCTAGAATCGAGGGACCCCCAAGAACCCCAGATAGTTGTAGGAGACCCACAGGGGACGGACGCGGTGACCTGGCACCGGTGCGAATCCTGTACGAGTCTATGCACTCAGACGCGATTGAGATATCAATGTTAAAGGTCCCTTGCGTGTTCGAGGCGAGCACACCGATCGGTCCTTGTACGAGTCGAAGGACTCGGTCACAGATCGAGATGCAAGGGAGATGGACGCGCTGTGTCTAACACAGACGCAAACCTTGTGCGAGTCAGTGCAATGGAGATCTCAGAGTTACAGGCCCTTTGTGTGTTCGAGGCGAACACCGATCGGACTCAGTACGAGTCGAAGGATACAGTTTTAGATAGTGTTGCAAAGGAGATGGACGCGGTGTGTCTAACACAGACGCGAACCCTGTACGAGTCAGCGCAATTGTCGCACTTGGAAAGTTAGAGTTTTAGGACACTTCTAGGGACACTACAAGCAAGTCACTTACAGGGTAAGTAGTTCTAGGGCCCACACCCACAGGAGCACCGTAGTGCTGAAGTTACCTCACCCAGGGGAGCCGGGTGCATAGGTGTTCTTTGGTGTCGGGTCGCGGCGTAGTTTTCAATGGGAGCCAGTGAAGACTTGCTGCTTGCGGCGACAGGAGAAGTGTCCGGAGGAATCCAAGCCTGGATTCAGAAGATGGAAGACCTGAAAGCAGAGGGGACAGTGTTCAAAGTCACTTGGCAGTGACTCGGGGCACGGAAGATGGATGCCCACAGTCGTCGCAAGGTTCAGGTCGTTCGCGGTTGCCTTGACTCTTCAGCCACGAGGTCCAGGAGGCGTCGACGACGACCAGGAGCTGGATTCGGCGTGTTCCACGATGTTTGCAGCTTACTGCGGTGTCGGCGACTCGATCGGAGCCAACAAGCCTTGGTAACAGCAAGTCTTGGGGAAAGTGTGAAGAGGCAATGGCGCAGACCAGCAAGGTCTGGGGGACTCACCCAGCAAGGATAAGTCAGGGCAGGCCTGGAGAAACCAGGGGAGCCCTTTGGTTCTTTTAGAAAGTCTTCTGGGGACCCACAAGCCGGTTGGCAAGGGATCGCGAAGATGCCTCGGGAGGATTCACTCACAGGGGCCCACGGTCACTCGGGACGTGGTAGGCCTCTGATCTTAGGAGGGATTCCTACTGGAGGCTGGGCCCACACGTGGTCCAACGCACAAGTTCGTGGAACGTTGTGAAAGGGGTGCACTCGACAATAGTGCACGGTACTCAGGGGTCGCGGTTCCTCGTTACTCTTGGGGTCCACTGGCCTCAGCTTCGCTGGGGACTCACGATGGCCTTTGAGAAGTCAGGAAATCCACTTCTTGGGCTGCAGGGACTTCGGACTCCGGCGTGAGCGGCGTAGTTTGTGACCGTCATTTGTAGTTTTTGGTGCCTGCCAAGCAGGGGAGTCACTCCTTGACTCCAAGGGAGATTCTTCAGTCTTCCAAAGGTAGTGGAACGTCGAAGGTCTGGGATTCTTCTTGTAGAGCGTCGTCCAGGGAAATCTAGGGTGTAATGCACAGGTTCCCCTCTTATACTAAAAGAAAGGGAGGGACTAGCTCTATGACCCTACCTATGGGAGGGTCAGGGGAGTGGGTGGCTACACCCACTTCCCTTTGTCCAGTTTCACGCCAGAGCAGGGACAGGTAGCCCCTGAGCCGGTTTGAACTGGCATATGCACAGAGGAGCCTTCTGCTCCCCCAGTGCAGGACTTCAAAGCACTCTAAGAGTGCACCCACCCAGCCCCAATACACTAAACCCTGTCTGGGAGGTGGTCACACCCCTTGGGACAGGATATCTATTGTTGGGCTTCCTCCACTGCGAGTGTTGGTCATCAGCAGGAGGGCAGCTCAGTGTCTGTGACTGGTGGCATCCATTTTGTGATGCCAGGGCTCTGCAGGATTCTACCGCGTTTCCACAGTAGGTACATGTCTATCCCTCTAGAAGGGTGGAATGCTACCCCCACCGCCAGGACTGGCGGGGGGGTAGTATTCTAAGGTGTTTGACACCAAACACGACATGTTTCGATGCAGCCATTCCAAAGTTAGCATTTTACCGCGAGGATATAATGCACTTAAAAGTATATGGTTTAACCGCATCCACAAACAGCCCCAGAGAATGGACTCTGAGAGCTGCAGAGGGGCCCTGCTCAGGCAGAGGCACCCCCTCACATAGAAGCCAAGCACCCTGCACTCAGGATTGATAGGGCCTGCCTTAGGGGTGACTGATAGGTTTATATGTGTGTGCAGGAGAGATATAGGGAACCTATATCTCAGTGAGGGGTGCTAGCACTTCCTCACCCAGGCTGCAGTAGCAGGCCTGTGGTGTCAGATTTAGTCTGCTTCCCAGGGGTGGCATAATACATGCTGCAGCCCCTGGTAGGCCTGTGAAGTACCTATGCCCTTGGTACCTAAGGTACCATATACTAGGGACTCATAAGGTACCACAGTATCCAATCACTAGTGCACCTAGAGTGCACTCCAAATCGTTTAGAGAGAACAGAGAGGCTGGGGCCCTGATTAGCAGGGTCCCAGCCAGACTATAGCCAGAAACCAGTGTAAACATCAGAAAAAAAGTGGGGGCAACATAAGAGGCAGATCCTACTCTCCTACAGGTACGCAGCAGAACTACATGCAACATGCCACACAACATGCCAACCGACCAGGCACGACAACACGACTCCATTGGGAACCTGGGCTTGCCATGCACACAACCCAGCCACGGCATGGCACCACAGCCACACAATAGCAGAATGTGAGGAGAGGCTTGGAGCAGGCATGTGCGAGAGCGGCAAGTGACTAATGAATGAGAACCTACCCAATGCCAGGTGTGGCGTGGAGGTGCCGGACAGACTCCAATGTGCAAACCACGGAAATGGCCATGTGGACATTAACTGCTGGTGCATGGAGTGTAGTGGCCAGTGGACGCTACCATGTCCCCACAGGCTGTGGGGCAGAATGCGGAAATGTCGCACGTTACGTCCCCCCCTGTATGCGTGGGCGGAGTGGGTTGGCCCTGCATACGCCAGGCCTGCGTAGGGGTGTGAATAAAAACCCCGTCGCACTGGGCGTGGTTCTCTTTCGGAATGGCCAACGTGTCTGCCAGGGCGGCGACTCTCAGCCCGCCACGAGGCCGGCGCCGTGCGGGGCGGGGCCTGCGTCCCTGTGCGCCTGCTGCACCCCGGGCCGCTGGTCCCCAGACCCGTCATGCCTGCCCCAGCGCACCAAGGAGGCTCCGCTCACCTGCCGACACCGGCGTGTGTCAAAGAGGGCCCACCACGTGCCGGTGCAAGCTCCAAGCCCCAGTCCCGCGACCTTTGCAGCCTCCGCAGACCATCGCTAGCCTCCACGACGCTGGCCCACAGTACTCCTTTCTCATTGACATACTCCACCGGCGTACTCTTCGGCCCAGTTGTTGGCACATGTTGTACTGAGTCGTGAGTTAAGAATGGCAGTGACCCCAAGTCTGTGGCAGCGTCCACATCACTATAATCCCTCCGATCAGTGAAGCCAAAGTCTGCATCGCAAGCCTGCGACACGTGGTGCCACTAACCCTGTTCAACGCAAGCCGGCGACTAGTGGTGCCACTAACCCTGTTCAACGCAAGCCGGTGACACGTGGTGCCACTAACACTGTTCAACGCAAGCAGGCGACACTTGGATGAGGGCTCAGGCCTACACTGCGGCCCACTAGGTCCCACATGTGGAACTGTGCCCTGAGTCTTGAATGGCAGTGACCCCAAGTCCGTGGCAGCGTCCACATCACTGAACTCCCTCCGATCAGTGAAGCCAAAGTCTGCATCGCAAGCCTGCGACACATGATGCCACTAACCCTGTTCAGCGCAAGCCGGCGACACGTGGTGCCACTAACCCTGTTCAACGCAAGCCGGCGACACTTGGATGAGGGCTCAGGCCTACACTGCGGCCCAGTAGGTCCCACATGTGGAACTGTGTCCTGAGTCTTGAATGGCAGTGACCCCAAGTCCGTGGCAGCGTCCACATCACTGAACTCCCTCCGATCAGTGAAGCCAAAGTCTGCATCGCAAGCCTGCGACACATGATGCCACTAACCCTGTTCAGCGCAAGCCGGCGACACGTGGTGCCACTAACCCTGTTCAACGCAAGCCGGCGACACTTGGATGAGGGCTCAGGCCTACACTGTGGCCCAGTAGGTCCCACATGTGGAACTGTGTCCTGAGTCTTGAATGACAGTGACCCCAAGTCCGTGGCAGCGTCCACATCACTGAACTCCCTCCGATCAGTGAAGCCAAAGTCTGCATTGCAAGCCTGCGACACGTGGTGCCACTAACCCTGTTCAACGCAAGCCGGCGACACGTGGTGCCACTAACCCTGTTCAACGCAAGCCGGCGACACTTGGATGAGGGCTCAGGCCTACACTGCGGTCCAGTAGGTCACACACGTGGAACTGTGTCTTGGGTAAGATATGGAGGAGTCCACACCATTGGACACGCCTCATCGCAGGCGGCATCCCCTATCAGCACTGGTGCCACTAACTCTGTGAGCAATGAGTCATGGGCACTTTCTGGTTGGACTTTGGTGGCGTCTGAGTCCATGGCCTGGGGGTTGTCTGCATCATCATCTGGCTGGGCCGGACTTGGTATTCGACATGTGTCTGTTCCATTCATCTCCACCATAGTGACTGTTTCTGCGTGGTTCTGCACTCTGCATCATGCCCTGGGGGTACATCTTCCACTGTCCACCGAGACACTCCGCGACAACCCCCTTTGTCATCTACGAGAACCTGCTCTGCTCTCGTGACCCTGCCCCAGTACACCACAAGTCAGCGGCCTGTGGCGGTAGGCCCGTGCAGGATGCTGTGCATCCGGGGCCACTAACTCTGTGCAGCTCAAGTCATGGGGCCTTTATGGTTGAATGGTTGTGTCCTTAACGATGTACACTGTTGTCGTTTTTTGACTGCACCAGGCACTCCATGACGGCTGGTGTACACACACCCCACACACATCCAACACAGGTGTCACTCGACATGTGAGCCTGCTAATAAAAGTGTCCGGGCGCACGTGCCCGTAGCCATTCACACCATCTAAGCAAGTGTGTCCGTGTGGTCATTATGTCAGCATGATGGGCCCGAGCCCTGCAACATCACAGTGTGCTGTCTTCAGCGGACGATACCATGTCACCTCAGCAGTGGCTGAGACCTTGGACATGTAGCTTCGCCTGCCCCCCCCTGCATGCACAAGCGGCGTGTGCTGGTCCGGCGTACGTCAGGTCAGCGCAGCGGTGTGCTGATTCGGCAGGGGGATCAGGGCGTGGCTCTGGTCTGGCCTTGAGCAGGAAGTGCGGTAAGCGTGTCTCTGTGTTGGAGTGTTGTCGCCACCGGGGCCACAGTAGTCGATGTTGCAATGTAGCATGCACCCGGAGGGCGGGCCCGCACGTATGGGGAAATGTAGGAGCACAAGACCGCTCGGGGTCTTGGCTCATACATGCCAAGTGTTATGTGTATCAGTCCTGCGGCTGCATAAGTCAGATGCCTAGCCTCATTCGCAGCGCGATCACAGCCAGCCATGACTGTACACCTGTGTCTGCCCTGTCCAGACCATTGGCCTACACTCACGTGGCCGCACAGCCTCAACGGCCAGCTTCACGGTGTTGTTGGCATGCCGCTGGACATGCGCAGACAGGCATGACAATGGGGTGCCGTAGGAGTGCACGTGATACAACCGCGCAGTGCACACAAGTGTGGGGGCTCGTGGGAGGGAGGAGCAGCTGTGAGGCAACGTGACACCCAGTGTGGCCGCTCATGTGCCACGTGCTCGGCATATCATCCATGATTCCCTGGGTCGCAGACATCCCAACCCACCCACGACAGGCCTCTGTACATCTCCTGTATGCAAGCAGATGGTAGGGTTACTGTAGGGATGAAAGGTCCTTTGTCTGAACTATCAGGCGGAAGCACATCTGCAGCTCCGAGCTGGGACTTGCATGTGCCCAGCACCCCCTGACAGATACGATAGCATTTGCTGGTGACTCCCACACTACGCATTGCCCGACGTGAGACCAACGTGTACACATCCCACACACAGAAGTCCTTGGTCATAGTTAGCGTGCGTGAAATGGCCTTCACACGTACTCCCACACGTCCCCCAGGCCTGCACCCATTGCACACAGACACTGCTCATTGATCCGAGCTGTGGCATTTCATCCACAGGACTGGCGGGGGTCAGCACAGTGCTGCTTCAAGCAGAGCCACTGACGCAATGGCAGGACATCCCGGACACAAGCACGACTCCAGTCACGTGGACCGGTACCGTGCACGTCTGCTGCATGTACTGGGGGCACTGCCATTGGCAGTGCTGCGGATCAGTTACCGGCTAAGCTTCCGCCTTGCCAACATCACCTGCGTTCAGCCTTTGTTGCATTGTTGCTCGTGCATATTCGAGTGGACCATGGATGTCTGCCTCTCCAACGTAACGGTAGCTGACCTGGATTTCGACGTGTGTGTGCACCCCCTGTTGGCCCACGAGCAGGAGTGTCACCGTGATGCCCGTTTATGGCATGCCTGGATGATTGGCGTGCATGCTGGCAACTGGACCTGGGAGATTGCACGACTCGTCGTGTGCAGTGACCACATTGAGCCGCTCCGCTATTGGGCTTTAGTGCCAATTGGGGCCAGGGGTTGGAGTCAGCACATCTGTCCGGGACAGCTGATGGGTTACGTTGCCGACATGTTACATCTAGTCGACAACGAGCTCTCATTGGAAATGTTGGCCTACGCTGCTGCACTCGCGTTCATGGACGAGTGACAACGTACCTGCAGCCACAACTGAATGTGACCCATTGCACGTGGCCCGACGCCTGGTTGCATGTTGGGGATCTGGTCACATGTCCCAAGACGACAGTGGACATGGCTGCATTGGCCTGGACTCCGGATCCATGCGCGGACAACCAACGCGGGTTGGCACTGACTTGTGTGGGTGATGGACTCCCCCGGGGTGGACATGGGCGCTTTCCAATGTTCCTCATTCAGGCATGCTGCTGCATTGGTCTGCATGTCGTGGCACTTCTCTTGGCCGTACTGACACGCAATTGTTGATAAAGTTTCCGCACCTTCACTTGTCTCCAACTGTGATGAGTGTTGATTTGTATGCCAATGTGTGTGTCACGGCCTATCTGGGTCCCTGCCATACATGCATTGCTACCCCATCAGGGCTGTGGGTTTGTACTTGTGCATTATCATGTCCCTGTTTCGTGCTTTGCCAGATGCATATGGCCATTTACCGGCCACAAGCGGGTGCACTTGTGTCCTGTGTTCGGTTGTGCAAATGTTGCTGTTTGTGCCACATTGTGTTCGATGTTGGGGTGCTCTGCTTCCTATGTGTGTGTGCTGCATTGTGTGTGAGATGTCCCTTCAGCTCTGATTTGGCTCACCCATCTCCCTTTCAGGCAGTGTGGTTTTCACTTCTGTGCTTGTTCAGTGGTGTGACTTGTGCTCTTGGTTGGTGTTGTTACTCTTGGGCATGGTTTGTCTGCAGTTGTGCTGTGCTTAATTGTGCATGTGTGCCATTGTGCCCATCTCCCCCCGTCCCCCCAGTCCCTGGTCGTTCCTCTCCCTGTTGCCGGTCCCCGACTCCTGCCACCATCTCCAGACTGATGTGGTGGACACCATTTCCTCCATGTCATCCAGCTCCTGGTGTGGCGCTGGACTCCCACCTCCGGTGTGCATTGCTGCCTTCTGGTTGTTGGCGTGTTTCTGCTTGTTTGTGCATTTCGCATCATTCCAGCTGTTCTGGGTTTCTTCCATTGTCCTCCTCTACTCTCCGGCTGCATTCACTGTGTCCACGATGGACTGCCATGTACAATGTTTTGTTGCCAATGGGGCTTGTGGGGATGTGTACTAGCTCTGGCTGCCTCCATTGTGCTTCGCTGTTGTTTTCTGTTTGGTTTGTCTTCCTTTTTCCTGCTTTTGTTGTGCTTATTCCCGCCTGCCGTGTGTGTGTTGCGGGCCTGGCGCTGCTTATCGCTGCTTTCCTCATCGCGAATGGGCTCATCGCACGTTTTTTGGTGTTGGGTTTTGTGTTTTTATCTCCGTCAAGGTGGTTGTATCGCGGACATTGGCCGCGTTTTCGGCAAACTATCGCATGGTACCGCCGTGTTGTGAATTCCACGTTAACACGGGGTTATTTTTCCACGATAGACTGCGATGTGTAAAGTTGCGTTAACATTTTTTGGAGATGTTTAGCGCACGTTCTTGTGAATATCCCCCTGAGTGCCTTGTCGGCTAATGCTTACCCTCCAGCACCTTTGCAGGACTGTGAGCTGATGACGGTCGGTGGTCGGCTCACCACCCGGTCAACTGCTCCATGGCAAGTAGATTGTGCACCTAAGGATATGATTAACAGCGCAGCCATGTCTGGCCTCATTGGAGGAAATGACACGCATATCTTTGGTCAGGGTTTCCCCAAAGGAGCACTTCCTAGAAGGGGCCCCCTTCTTCAGCCACTAGCAGTGGCAGCGTAGATTTGAGCTCTTTTTCTCTTAACCATGACTTATCACCTGCTGCTACAACTTACGTAATTGTTCTTTCTAACGTGCTTCCCCTCCGGCCCCCCCTTCAAACCTGGGACGATTGAACACTTTCCGCAACTCAGAAACAAAATAGTTCATTGGTTGGAGGGGAGGCTACGAAACTTAAACTTGCAAAATTCGATTATTATGGCACATAAAGTCAACTGGTTGGGCAAGCAACCCATGCCCATGAATGAGGACTATATTGTTGGGTACTTTAACAATCTTATGTTCCCTCCTGATGGACCTTTCCAACCAGTGTCTACCTTGTGCTAGTGTCTTACCCCTACCTTTGGGATATTTTTACAGGTCTTTAGACCAATTCGCCTATTCTTAATATGTTCCCTCAATTTTCTTCCACTGTTCAGGTGGGTGCTATTAATCAAAATGTATCCCAGTATATCCCTACCTCAAATAGGTTTGATCCTTTGAGCTCACTCAATGTCTGACTGCCTCATAACACGTCTTATGTTGACTTCTGCTGACGTCAGTGGTCCTCAGAATACAATGACTAAGGTGGATCTTGTTCTTTTAAGCTGGAATGTGGCAGGGTTTTTTTGTTCCCGCAGTAGGCTCCAGCTCGGGTAGAGCTAAAGGGGGTCTTACAGTTTTTATCTCTATGAGCCTAAACTGTTGCCCCCAAGCAAGTAGTTATTGGTTCCTCAAATTTACTCGCTGTCTGTCTTTCCTTTCGGAATCTTGGTAATATTTTACTTGTAAACTTTTACATGCTGAAAAACCTTGTAAAAGTTAAACCCTTCGTCCCCATTGAAGACTTAAAGGCAGCGATGCAATCACTAGTCCTACCTAAGCTAGACTATGGAAACGCAATGCTCGTGTATGCCCCAAAATCTTACCTAACCCCATTGAAAACTACTCTTCACGCTGCGACCAGACTTATATCAGGGGAAAAGCTCTTTGACCACATCACTCCCACCCTCAAGCAACTCTACTGGCTGCCAATACAGGCAAGGGCCATTTTAAAAAACTGCCTGCGTAACTCACAAAGCAGCTAATATATCACCAGGACAGAAACACCACCACCCTCAAAGGCCAAGTGTTCACAATTATAACATCATTTATTTAAAAATAACCAAACATGTGGTCCAATACATTCAGTTGTAATGCAATTAAAAAATATATATATATACACATAAATGCAAATTTAAAATGTTATACACCAAAAACACCATCAAGGGAGAACCTGCAGGAAAAGATAGTTTCCAATCAAGAAAAAGAAGGCAAATACATTGATTGTGAAGACAAATTCCAAACAATTTTTAAATCTTTTTATATTGAAAGGTTTTCTTGTGTAATTTGGATATGTTGAATTACAGATCTTGATCTAATGTATTTGCCTTCTTTTTCTTGATTGGAAACTATCTTTTCCTGCAGGTTCTCCCTTGATGGTGTTTTTTGGTGTATAACATTTTAAATTTGTATTTATGTGTATATATATATATTTTTTAATTGCATTACAACTGAATGTATTGGACCACATGTTTGGTTATTTTTAAATAAATGATGTTATAATTGTGAACACTTGGCCTTTGAGGGTGGTGGTGTTTCTGTCCTGGTGATATATTAGTTGTGCTGAGTGTGCGTGCCGTGTTATATTAAGTTGCCCAAAGGGGATTTTATTTTGACTGCGGTCTATTTGGTGCCCTACTCCTTTGTGGTAAAGGGGCCCCTCTCAGTTTCTTTGTGCTAACTCACAAAGCACTCTACACTAAAAAACCAATCTACCTCACAAATAAATTATCAAAAGCAGGTCAAAAGAGGCATCTACGAGGCTCAAACAGTCTACTCCTGATCCCACCAAAATTTAAGAGAGAGAAATCTTGCACCCGCTCCTTCTCTGGGAACGCTCCTAGAATCTGGAACTCCCTTCCCCAGGACCTGCGGGAAAACCGATCCTTACCGCACTTCAAGAAGAAACAGAAGCCCTTACTCTCTAACAAATACCTAAATCCACCCACTTGAGCACCTGTTCAGCCTGAAGGTCACTTGGCTTCGCACCCTCTAAGTTAATCAGTGCAAACCCATCACAAGGAAAACTGTGCCTGTAATTTCCCTAGCCCACATTAGTCCTTACCCCAGCTACCTGCTATATATAATTATGTGTACTTGTAATCTACCTCAAAATGTATATACCTTGTCACATACCAAGCGTCACTTTTTGTCACTATGTATATGTATCTACTCCAAACGTATCTCAGGTATTTGCTACTTGTGTAAATCTCTGTAAAGTGCTCTTATGCCCTCGGGCCGAGTCTGCGATATATAAAACTTTAGAAGTAAATAAAAAATAAAATAAATAAATATAATGCCAATCCAACCTTATCACGAAATGCCAATGTCTTGCAGTTGAGAGGCTCTTTAGATAAATATCTTCTGTGAAAGGCGGCCCATCAATAATGTTAGAGCGGTATTTTAACACTCACTTGTGTGATTTCTGCCCTAAGCTTTACATATGTCCTTGGTCTCCCTTACCGCCAGTCACTTAATACTTTAGACATTCCTTTCAGAGTGAGCCCTTAACAGCTGTTATAAGCGATTTTAACCTGGTTTAGTGGAGGCTGCGAAAGCAAATAACCATCCTACTCCCAGCTTGCCTACTTTTTCTGGGAACAGCTGTCAATTTGTTATTGATTTTATTGCTGTCTCCTCTAGTTTTGCATCCTTACCTTTGAATTTGAGGTGTCCCGGGATTCCAGAAACGACCATAATTCTCTTTGGGCCACTTTTTCCTGGGAAACTAATTTTGTACCCTTTAATTACGCTATGTGTGGGTGGGTTTCTACTAAAGATCATGGCCGCAAAATTAGTTGGGAGAAGGTCATTCCAAGCCAGTTCTATTGTAAGCTGTTTAGGGAGTGTTCGGAAGAGTTTTACACTTGTCTGAATGAGATTTGCTTTTGACAAGGATATTGTAACTTCCTTTTCTACTATTTTCACTGAAGTAAGGTTAGCCCTCACCTTAAGTAAACCAACTCCCCCCTCCATTAGTTGGTTTGAACATACTTGTACTTCTAACTGCAAGAAACTTTTGGAGGCTCTAAAGGAGAAGCCAAGAGACAAACTCACAATGTTTTGGCAGGATTATGCTCTGGCCATCAAGAGAAGGAAACGCATTTTTAAGGCAAGAGACCTGGAAAGACCCGGTGGCCTCTTATAGGTCTAAATATTGCTCCAAATTTTGGGCTATTATCAATTGGCCTTTTTTAGGACTATCCTCTAGAAGTACTATTTCTCAGCTTATTACCCCTGAATCCTGGCTTATGCACTATGTATCCATCTATGATGCTCCCACCCTGAATGGTACCATGGATGCACATCAGAATACGTCCTCGCTCCCTACCACAGGCCCTCCTTTTTAAATTTAGCTGGAAAGAGGTTAGAGATGCTATTGTCGACCTTCCAAAGAAAAAAGCCCAAGGTCCTGATGCTGTAGTGCTCGATGTTTTAAGTCTAATTTGGACTTATGGGCAACCTCCTAACCCTCTATGTCAACACAGCTATTCGGAGAGGTATCCTTTCCTCATAGACCAATTCCGTCATCATCCCAGTTTTTAAAAAGGGCAACAAGCATGACCCCTGCTATTATCATTCCACTTCATTGATAGGCTCAACAGTTAAAGTAATGGAGAGAGCACTGTTGAGTAGGTTAACTGTGTGGGCTAGTAAACATCAGCTTTTGTCTAATGTGCAATACAGCTCTTAGCCTGGGAAGGGCGCGGTGGACCAAGGTCTTAATCTCTACCTACTTTTAGCGAAGTATACCAAGGCAGGGCAGGCTCCCTTCATTTGGGGGTTCATGGACATAAGCTCAGCCTTTGACAGGGTTAGCAGGACTAAGCTCGGGGACATTAAGTTGGGCATGGGTTTTGATAAAACCTTGGTTATTTTTCTCAGAGATTTGGATTCAGACCTTATTGCTACTGTCCGTTATGGGTCCGTAAGGCAGTGTACGTCCAAATTGTGATGTCAGACAAGGCTGTATACTCACACCTTTTAAATTAATTTTATATATAAATAGTCTGGAAAGGGTCTTATGTGCAGAAGGGCATGCTTTACCTAGGGTGAATGAACGGCCCATGCCTGTTTTACTATATGCCGACGACACTGTCCTGATATTGAGAACTGCTTTTTGATTACAGCGGCTCTTGAGCAGTTTCGTCCATTTCAGGGACAGCCTCAATGCTACCACAAATTACTCCAAGTCAAATATCATGGTACTGGGTCCTAAAAGAACCAAAAGCAGAACCCATTATATCAAAGGCAATATGCTCAGCAAGGTCAAGACATTTCCCTACCTCGGGATCCTCATCGACTCCTCTCTCAGTGGTCTCCTTTGATTAGCGTCAGAAGACACACCTTCTCAAGAAGTCTTGCTTCGGTCTTTGACTTTGCTTCTAAAATTGGGCAAAAGTGCGTGCCTGCAATGATAAAATCTATCAAGCTAAATGTCTCACCACTGCAACATATGTGCTGAGATTTGGGGGTACTCTAACCTATCACTTCTTCAAGCTATGGAGAACAGGTTTTTTAAGCGCTTACGTTCTCTACACTACAGTGGGTCCTCCTTTAATGTTCACAAAGAGCTTGTTGTTGACTATGTCTCTGATCTAATTCAGTTCCGCCCCTTGTCTTCGTGGTTAGCTGTTTGTATTAAAAAGGGCTTTCAGCTCAATAGAGTCATCATTACAGATTCTCTAAACCTTGGCTATGCCAACAGAATTCCGTGGCTTACATATGTGAAGGACTGGCTTTTTAAACTTGGATGCTCCGACCTGCTCAGCCACCCAGAATCCATATCTAAAGCTGACATTTCTTGAGTTAGGAAGGCATTTATGTCATTTAAATTCGAAGCTAGAGAATCTATAGCTTTGACAGTGAGATCTTGTGTCTTGGTCCAAACTTCGCCCTTACTGGAACCCTATCTCACCTATGGGCTCTCTAATAATCAGTGTTTCTTGCTTACTTGCTTCAGGGTTAATCTAATACATCATTTGTTACGTGTTCCAAAGGGCTGGGCGCATGAGGAATTAGACACTTCCTGCCAATGCGATGGTCGTTCGGCTCAAGATACTTTGCACTTTGTCCTTATATGTCCTTTTTATCTTTCCATATGCAAACACTTCTTGAAACCGATTTTGGCAGAGCTTAATTTCAGATGTGCTAGACCCGCCTTGCTGTATTTGCAGATGTTGGTTAATTTTAGAATTCGTTTTCATGTGGCGTGTTTTTTAAATTGTGCAATCAAAATAAGAAACAAAGTGATTATTGACTGACGTAATGGTCCTAATGACCGTTTGCTCCTCTGTATTGTTTTAGTTGAATTTGATGATGGATCCACAATGTATTTATTATTATATTGGTTTTATTCCTTATACTGTGATCTTAACAATTTTAGCATTTTATGGATTACTTGTTTTAAACTGAATAAAGATTTTTGATTGATTGATTAATTAACTGAACATGCAGCTTCTTCGCAAGAGGTTGTCTTTTCATGGAGCTATGAATCCTTGTTGTATGGCCCACACGTGAGTCGTGATTATTTCCGAAGCCCACGGATACCTCTGTGTACATTTACTATACACACTGAGCTGATCAGTAACCTCAAGCAGACACTGATTGTTTCTGCCATAAGAAGCAGTGGCGGCTCCTTCGCTAAGGCGGAGGAGCGTCGCCCCACTGCTTCAGCTGCAAGCTGAATACAAATACCAAAATGATAATAACGTTCGTGTGCAGGATACCAAGATTTGATAACGTTCGTTATTATCATTTTGTTTTTTGTATCCAGCTTGCAGCTGAAGCCAGGCGAGCAGGGCTGGGCTCCCCGCATCACAGGGGTAGGACTGGTGGCAGCACCTAAAGTGCGCATGGCGCTTTGGCCGACTGTCTCGGGCAAGCCAAAGGGTCATGCGCACTCTGCATGTTCTCCACGCAGGCTGTACTACAGCCTGGGTGGAGAACATGCACAGCCTGCCAGCCCCTATCTGAGTGCCGAACCACGGCGCTCAGACCAATCATAGCACTGCTACGGCAGCGTTGTGATTGGGCGGGGGATTCTGCAAGGCTATGTGCTTCCTGCCGAGAGGAGGACGGAGAAAGAAGAGGCAGTGGCCGACGGTAAAGAGGTAAGTGCTGTTTTTTTATTATTCCCCCCCTCCTTGTTCCCCCTCCCCCTTATTCACCACCCCCGGTCGGTAGCAGCCGCTACTGGTAAACGCTGCTTCTGTGGAATCATAGTGTCACATCGTCTTCATTTGGGTTGTTTATTCAAAGGAATGGTGGACCTCACATGCACCCCTCCGAACAGAGATTCGCGCCCCTGCTGCTCTCCGATTGGAAACACCCCCCAGTGTGGCAAGAGACCAAGCCTGGGCACAACATTATTTACCCAGGAAGCAGTGAAGCAGTTCTCTGAACCAGTTTTTCTCAAACTGTGGGTCACGACCCCCTGGTGGGTCACAAGCTGATTTTGGTGGGCCATGAAAGTATGAGCAATAACTAAAGATGCCTTTAAATTCTGTATTTATCTTGTCAAATGTGCCAGTGCTTCAAAGACAGAGGTCAAATGTCAGGCTGTTTTATTCCTTTAACATGGGGATTGGTATTTTTTTCTTTCACTGACTGCAAAGTCGGAGGAGTTTTTTAAGTTAATTATGTGACAATCTTGCTGGGATGCAAGGAGCATGAAAGGAAAGGCTGTAGGATGTTGTTTTTTGCAACACAAAACAAAATAAAGATACATGTAAATGAACTGTATACATTCAGCAGTTAGGAAAGCAAAAATGAAGCACATTTATTTGTAATGACGTGTGCAGGATACCAAGATTTTTATAGGATCAAAACAAACCAAGGCACTTTAATGGTGATGCAATAATGATGAATATGCACAGAATCCCGATTACCACATATCATGTGTGTGTTATGTATGACAATGCACTAGCACATGGTGCTTTAGTTGCATTCAAAAATCGCCCGTCTTATGTCAATTAAAGCTAGGTGTGTCGCAAACGTTTGTCGCTCTAAAAAGTGGGTCATGGTTCTAAAACGTTTGGGAGCCAGTGCTCTGAACCATGCACATGGTCTGCCATCCTTTTTGTTAACCAGGTCTGTGACCTGATGCAAGTTTGTTTCTCACCTTTTGGGATATACACTATTAAATGCACTGCCAACACGAATAGATTGGTGTGTATCTGAAAAAGCAAGCCAGACCTATAGGTTTTGCCTACTGTTTTGTTCTAGAATGAAGCTGCAAATACATAAAGCTGTCTCTAGCCAAACTTAAAAAAATGTGCAGAAGTCTTTAGGGTGTAATGCCTGTGTAGGTGTGATGGTGGAGAAGCTTCAGAAAAGACAGCCGCTCTGCTGCCATTCCACATAGCTCACAATCTGCAAAGCACCGCCATACCTGAGAGGGACTAGGGCCAGCATCAGCCCTCAAAAAACAGGCCACCGTCCATCCACCCCACTGGGGATTTGCTCAGTATGTGCAATGACAAGTCTGGCCCTGCTCTATGCTCCCACACGCCAGGGAAAAATCAGCAAGAGGCACAGTGGACTGGTACATTCATGCAGGGCCTAACCATGCCTGGCATCTGAGATCTAGGCTTCTGCTACTCTGTGGGTGGAATAGGGTGGGAGAGTTTTCGCCACCAAATGCCCATCTCTACGGTGGGAGGAGCCACTCACGGAGTCAAAACATTGAGTGGAATTTTTGCTACAGTCTGAGTAAATGGTGGAGTTGTTGCCACAAAGTGGAGCTGCATTGTGAGTACCCCCTATATAGTATTTCTCATATTCATGGGTTGGGGTGTTTCTCAACATGATGATGACACAAAATTCCCCTTTTGGTAAAGGTTTGACATCCTCTCATTAGCATTCCTTCTCAATGCTAACTCTGCCAAACACGGTGGCAGATCTGCCACAGCAGAAGGGGCAGCTGAACCCATACCATCTTTGGTGGGCACAGCACCTGCGCGACAGGCTATTTGCCCTGTACCAACCTCTAAATTGGGCACTTAGGCCTGGAGGTGTCAATGAAGGATGTGCGGTTTTATGGGCGACTCAGTTAACTCCCACCTGAAGATTAGGTCCTATAACTATAAAGAAAGCTGGGTTGAACTGTGATGTTAGAAGAATACAATTATTTTGGATATAATATTATGGCTCCTGCTTCATAATGGACTCAAACAATAATTCATTTGTTTGATGGACAATGAGTAATACTGGATTAAATGAACTCTCAGTAAACTTGTTGGACCTTTTTTTGCACTCCCTCATGTGTGCTGTTTTCAGTGTAGGTTTTGTGGTTCCTGAGCAGTAGAACCATTTGAGGTGGAGTGCTACATATTGTATTGACATATTGAACAACCAACACCAGTGCGGTCATATAGGGCCAATACTGCTCTTCTTGGAAGTATTCCTATGACTACAGAGAAAGTTTACAGCTGCAGAGATTCTGCTTTTCAAGGAAGACTTGTCTCAAAAATTAATTCAGCATTTAGTTTTTAAGATTTCCTTTTCTAGACTTGCTTTGAAGATCAGATATAGGTTGTAGATGTGTGCCTGTCAAGATGTCCCACCTTCTTACCCATAATCAGTGAGGACATGTCCTAGGTTACCTAATTTTTTCTGCTGGCCAGGACTTTGGAATCAACACTCAGGGCCTGATTTAGAGTTCGGCAGACGAGTTACTCCATCACAATTTGACGGATATCCCGTCTGCCGTGTTACATGTGATTTGGATATAATACACGAATAATACAGCGTACAGGATATCCGTCACATTTGTGACTGAGTAACCTGTCCGTCAAACTCCAAATCAAGCCCTTAGTCAGCCTCTGGCTTTCAGGCACTTTACTGCAATGCTTTAAGGGTTCTTAGTCCTTCCACCTCGACTATATCACAAGCGGCAAAACGGGAAACCTTTTCTCAACCCAAACAAATCTCAGATCTTTGCTGAACTGACATGTACAATTCTTTATTTGCATCACTCCACTCAGAAACAGTACAGCAGACTGGAGGCATGGATGTAGCTCTAAATATCCAAGTTCAATGCTTCTGCACAATTTCCTATATGAGTGCCACAAACACTACTTCATGCCCATTTGTAGGACCTGTGTTGGCATGCTTTATTTTCAGTAAACCTGCTCTCTGGGATGACTCTGATGGCCTCATCCACACCTTGCACATTCGAGCCTAAGACACTGGAGAAATACACTGAACTGGACGGCTACGGGTATCTCACTGAGATTGATCTCCTTACAATTCTTCTGCACAAACAAATTGTCCTGGGACCTAACACTATATGATCTTTCTCAGACATGTTGATTCCAAATGATCCTCAACAGGGGCTTTTCCGAGGCCAGAGTGACCACATACAACCTTCTGGGATACTTTGTGCTTCAGGGGGAGGGCACCAGTCTCTTGGGTTTTTTGGTCTTTATATAGAGCGACTAGACCTGAAGGTATCAGAGTGCTTTACATGAGCACCAGTTGCGTTACAGACAGACGGACACATTCATTTTGTGTTAGGCACGGGGAGTTTAAGTGATTTGCCCAGAATCACAGGATGTTGAGTGTCCCTGCCGAGACTCAAACCCAGTTCCCCAGCTTTGAGGTCAACCGCTCTAGCCGTTAGGCCACATGGTTTGTTCCATGCTAGCAACCCCATGTGTGTCTGACCAGCAAGTCGCAACCAGAGGCCTCAGACTACATCCTCCTCACAGGTCGGCTCCGTAACACCAACAGACACCTCCTTCACTTATCCAGCCTGGTCTCATTTTTGGCAAATCCAAAAGTTCTATTGGTTGGGCCTCACCCTTGGGAGTCATCATGTTTGTGTTTATCAGTGTCATTTGGCCTGAATCTGTCAAACATGGCTACTTTGGACTGTTGAACCTTCAGATCTCTAGCCCTCCGATTCATCGCTCCATCCCACTCACCTCCAAGCATGTCCCAACATGACCTTTGAAGTATGCTCCTACTGCGCACACAGAGCATACCAACACAACAAAACACCCTATGTGGCTAACAATAACACCGGAAGAACAAGGAGAACAACACACAACCTGCTGCTCACAAAGTGTTTAAGGGCACCCAGCAAGAGTAACAAGGTATCAACCAGTACCAAACATGCACTCAAAACTCTGTTTCACAAGCACATTCATATTGCATGTTTAGGTGCCTGCTACACCACAAAACACAATCACCCTCCCATGAGCACCTCATCCTACCGGGTACGTACCTTTGCTTCAGGTATCCTGGTCCATCTTTACGAGGATTGTGCCATTATTCTCCCAGCTGATTCCGTTCAGCCATTCTCTACTTCAAAAGGGTTTTTCTATTTCATAGTGGTCCTCTCACAATCTCACCTTCTCCCTCCTCTCCCCAGCATCATTCATTCCACTAAACTCATGGCAACAGCGATGGTTGTATCCTCTCCTTATGTTCATGAAGATGCTACGAATATCCATGCTTAATCTCTCATCAATCACGGATAGTTACTCTCTGTTCTACCGTGGATCTACACTCTTTGTTCAACCATGGATAGACACTCTCTGTTCAACCATGGATAAACACTCTGTTCAACCACAGATAGACACTCTCTGTTCAACCATGGATAGACACCCTCTGTTCAACCATGAAAATACACTCTGTTTAACCAAGGATAGACACGCTCAGATCGACCACAGATAGACACTCTCTGATCGACCATGGATAGACACTCTCTGGTCGACCACAGATAAACACTGTCTCATTCTCTGGTCAACAACGGACACTCTGTTCAACCATGCATAGACACTCTCTGTTCAACCACTGATAGACACTCTTTGGTCAATCGCATATAGACGCTTTCTTTTGAAATCTGTTCATCCATGAATAAACACACTCTGTTTCACTCTCTAGTCATCCATGGATAGCCACTCTCTGTTACATTTCTGGTCAACCACGGATAGATACTCTCTGTTGGACTTTTTTCAATCACAGATAGACATGCTCGGTTTAACCAAGGACAGACACTATCTGTTAAACTCTCTAGTCAACCACGGATAGATATTCTCTGTTCAGGGACGGATAGGTATTCTCCGTACAACCACAGCAGACACCCTCTGTTCAACCATGGATGGACACTCTGGGCTCGATTCACAAAGGTAATCTTAGACCTGAAATCTAAGGGCCCGATTCACAGAAGTAATCTGAGACGAAAGACTAACTTTATGACTTTCGGTATTCACAAAGGGCATTTACGAGTAGTAAAGTTAGACTTTTGTTCTAAGCTTAGACCAAAAGTCTAACTGAGACCAAAAGTCCAACTTTACTACTACTAAAGTTAGACTTTTGGTGTACGTTAAGACCAAAAGTCTAACTTAGACCAAAAGTCTAACTTTACTACTAAAGTTAGACTTTTGGTCTAAACTTAGACCAAAAGTCTAACTTTACTACTCATAAATGCCCTTTGTGAATACCGAAAGTCCTAAAGTTAGATTTTCGTCTCAGATTACTTCTGTGAATCGGGCGCTAAGTTAATACCTAAAGACTAACTTTAGACCTGAAGTCTAATTTTAAACCAGAAGTTTCCCTTTAGACCTAAAGACGAACTTTAGACCTGAATTCTTTCTTTAGACCTGAAGTCTAACTTAAGACCTGAAGTCTAAGTTTAGACCTGAAGTCTATCTTTAGACCTGAAGTCTAAGTTTAGACTTGAAGTCTCTCTTTAGACCTGAAGACTAAGTTTAGACCTGAAGTCTAACTTTAAACCTCGAGTCTAAGTTTAGACCTGAAGTCTAACTTAAGACCTGAAGTCTAAGACTTCAGGTCTTAAGTTAGACTTCAGGTCTAAAGAAAGAATTCAGGTCTTAAGTTAGACTTCAGGTCTAAACTTAGACTCGAGGTTTAAAGTTAGACTTCAGGTCTAAACTTAGTCTTCAGGTCTAAAGAGAGACTTCAAGTCTAAACTTAGACTTCAGGTCTAAAGATAGACTTCAGGTCTAAACTTAGACTTCAGGTCTAAAGATAGACTTCAGGTCTATACTTAAGACTTCAGGTCTAAACTTAGACTTCAGGTTTAAGTTTACCTTTGTCTGAATTGGGCTGTCTCTCTTCAACCCTTCAACCACGGATCAACACTCTCTGTTCAACCACGGATAGACACTCTCTGTTCGACCATGAATAGACACTCTCTGTTCAACCACGGATACACACTCTCCATTCAACCACGGATAGACACTCTCTGTTCAACCATGAATAGCCACACTCTGTTCAACCACGGATAGACACTCTCTGTCCAACCATGGATACACACTCTTTGTGAATTGGGCTGTCTCTCTTCAACCCTTCAACCATGGATCAACACTCTCTGTTCAACCACGGATAGACACTCTGTTCAACCACGGATAGACACTCTGTTCAACCATGGATAGACACTCTCTGTTCAACAACGAATAGACACTCTCTGTTCAACCACGGATCGACACTCTCTGTTTAACCATGGATACACACTCTCTGTTCAACCATGGATAGACACTCTCTGTTCAACCACGGATTGATACTCTTTGTTCAACCACGGATCGACACTCTCTGTTCAACCACGGATAGACACTCTCTGTTCAACCATGGATCAACACTCTCTGTTCAACCACGTACAGACACTCTCCGTTCAACCACGGATAGACACTCTGTTTAACCATGGATACACACTCTCTGTTCAACCACGGATAGACACTCTGTTTAACCATGGATACACACTCTCTGTTCAACCACGGATACACACGCTCAAATCGACCACAGATAGACAATATGGATAAGTTACTTACCAGTAATCCTAGTTCTCTTCCAGGGGTATCCTCTTCAAAGTCATAAGCACTTGAATATTCCCGCCCATGCGCGGGGACCCCGGAAAATATATAAAAATGATATATGAACAACATATATATACAGCTCTATATATATACATATAATTTTTTATAACAATCAATGCAGCCTCCCAGAAAAAAAACCACATAATAGGCTAAGCAATGCTGTAAGACCTTGTCTTTGCACATACACAACAAACCAGGAAGACCAAAAGACAGTTGAACTGCTTTTAATGAACAGCAGAAAAGTAGTCCTGCAAAGAGAAAGGCAGGCATTGTTAGCCCATAGGCTGCATTGTAACTTCAATAGCATAGAAACTGACAGCAAATGTAGAAAACTCAAAAAACTGGCACCGTGCCTTTAAGGCAGCCATGAGCCCTAGCTTCCCATCATGCCTCAGGGGTGACAGTTAGGTCAGTTGTTCTTTGCGGAGGCCCGGAGTTCAGGGCACAAAGAGATGACAATTTTGGGTCATTTGCCCGGGGAGGTGGGTTGGTTGCTTATGACTTTGATGAGAATACCCCTGGAAGAGAACTAGGATTACAGGTAAGTAACTTTTCCTTCTCTTGCAGGGGATCCTCATCAATAGTCATAAGCACTTGAATCGAGTAGCAAGCCCATCCCCTCTTCCTGCGGGCAAATGAGTACCATACATGACAGTAACATCTAAGAATCAATTCAAATGACTTTAGCATTTAAATTAATTCCTCAAGGAGGCTTGGCCTACTTGAGTATCTGCTCTGGAATCAGAGTCGAGACAATAGTGTCTCGTGAAAGTATGTACCGATTTCCAAGTGGCTGCCTTGCAGATCTCAACCATCGGTACATTATGTAGAAAAGCCACTGTAGCAGCTTTCCCCCTAGTGGAATGTGCTTTGGGAGAAGCCAAAAGGGGGTTGTTTGCCAATTGATAAGCCAGCTTGATGCAAGACACTATCCATCTGGAAATGGAACGCTTGGAGGCTGGGAAACCTGTTCTGATGGCATCATAGTTTAGAAATAACTGATCAGACTTTCTAATGGTCTTAGACTTGTCTAAGTAGAATTTTAGAACTCTTTTAAGGTCTAGGGAATGGAGAGACCTTTCCGCTGGCGTAGATGGATTGGGAAAAAAAGAAGGTAGTGAGATAGTTTGATTGACATGAAAATCCGACACCACCTTCGGAAGGAGGGAGTGGTGGGTCCTTAAAACCACTCTGTTGTGGTGAAAAACCGTGTACGGTTCATTGGAACAGAGCGCCTGGATCTCGCTTACTCTACGAGCTGAAGTAATCGCCACCAAAAAGGCGGTCTTCCATGTAAGGTGCTGAAGGGTCGCTTTGTGAATCGGTTCAAAAGGGGGACCCATAAGCTTGGAAAGAACCAGGTTCAACTCCCAAGGAGGTGAAAGAGGCCGGACAGGGGAGAAAACATTCTTTAAACCCTGAAGGAAATCCTTAACCGTCTGGAGCTGGAAGAAAGAAGGTAGATTTGGAGAATTTCTGTAAGCCTTAATGGCAGCCAGGTGTACCTTAATGGAAGTAAATTTTAGACCTGACTTGGTCAAATGCAGGAGATAAGGTAAAATTACCTCCTCTTGCCCCCTGTTAGGCTGGAAACCATTACGTATACACCACAAATAAAACCTTTTCCATTTAAAAGAATAGGAATGTCTTGTGGAAGGTCTTTTGAACTCCCTCAAAATGTTCATACAGTCCTGAGGGAGATTTAGGTGGCCGTACTGGAGGACTTCAGGAGCCATGCTGCTAAGTTCAGCAAGAGAAGGTTCGGATGATGGATCCTCCCATTCATTTTGGACAGAAGGTCCGGTCTGCACGGAAGCCTCCTGTGTGGAAACTCCGAGAGATGCAGAAGGTCCGGGTACCACCAGTGCCGTGGCTAGTCTGGTGCTATCAGAATTATCCTCATCCTGGAGCATGTGAGTTTGGTTATGACCTTCAGGATGAGAGGAAGAGGCGGAAAAGCATAAACAAAGGTTCCTGACCAGTCGTTCAAAAGGGCATTCCCTATTGATCCTGGTTGGCAAACCCTTGACGCGAAGGCGTGGCATTTTTTGTTTGACTCGTCCGCAAAGAGATCGATGGTTGGATGACCCCATTGCTGAAAAATGTACGCCACCACTTCGTCGTTTAATACCCAATCTTGTTGATCTTCAAAGTGACGACTTAGAGAGTCCGCCTTTGAATTCTGTTCCCCTGGCAGATGGACTGCTGTGATTGAGAGCTGCCTGGCCAGGAGCCAATGCCAGATCGCCTGAGCCTCTAAGGACAGCGGGCAAGAGTGAGTTCCCCCCTGCTTGTTTATATAGTACATGGTGGTCGTGTTGTCCATTTGTACTAATATTGACTTGGGCTGTATGGACGGGTAGAACGCCTTGAGGGCTAGATGTACTGCCCGTAGTTCCAGCATGTTTATGTGGTATGTTCCTTGCTCAACCACCTGCCCATAGTCTGCAGAAGACCCATGTGTGCTCCCCAACCCTGAAGTGAGGCATCTGTGATCAAGGATTGTGTCAGAGGAGGTTGGTGGAAAGGCATTACCACCAGGAGATTTTTTCGCTGAATCCACCATGGGATGGAAGTTCTCGCGGACTGGGAAAGAAGAATCCGGTCTTCCCATCGTGCCTACGTCTGATCCCATTTGTCTTCCAAGTCCTGCTGCAGAGGTCTCATCCTCAGTCTGGCGTTGGGAACCAGAAAAATGCAAGATGCCATCGACCCCAGGAGTGATGCAACCTGCCGAACTGAGGGTTGATGAACTTGAAGAAGGAGATTTCACTTCAGACTGATTGATAACAGTCTCTCCTCCGAAGGAGACACTTTTCCTGTGCTGGAGTCCAGAGTAACCCCAATGTAGTGAATTCTTTGAGTGGGCTGATGGATCGATTTCTCCATATTTACATGAAGGCCCAAGAGTTGCAGCAAGTTCAGGCAGATTCAATAGTGGTCTTTCACCGTTTGAAGAGATGAGCCCTTTAGAAGCCAGTCGTCGAGATATGGATAGACGAACAGACCTTGGCGACGTAGAGCAGCCGCTACCACTGCCATGCATTTTGTGAATACTCAAGGTGTAGATTTCAGGCCGAACGGTAGGACTCTGTACTGATAATGCTTGGAGCCTACCATGAAGCGCAGGAACGACCGGTGCCGTGGTGCAATTGGAACATGGAAGAAGCATCCTGGAAGTCTATCGAGCACATCCAATCCCCTTTCTGAAGATGTGGATATATTTGATGGAGCGCCAGCATACGAAACCTTCCTTTTTGGATGACTTTGTTGAGAGAACGAAGATCCAGAATAGGCCAGAAACTCTATTTTTGACCCTTCTTTTGAACTGGGACATATCTGGAGTATACTCCTTTTCCTCGTTGTGATGGAGGAACCTCCTCTATGGCCAATTTCTGTAAGAGAGTGGATACCTCCTGACGCAACAACAGCAGTTGGTGAACTCTTGCCTTTACTGGCGGAATGCACCTTGGAGGAGCACGAAAACTTAGTGCATATCCATTTTGAAGTATATTAAGCACCCACTAATCGTTTGTTATGTTGCGCCACTCTTTTACGTGTCCGGCGATACTTCCTCCCACTGGAGTGGGCAACGGCGACAGAGGAAGTGAATGTTCATTGGTTGCCAGTGTTCTTGGCTGTGGAAGAGGATTGAAGGGGCACTCCTCTACCTCTGGAAGATCGACGTCCCCGATAGTGAGATTTGGACTGGTGGTACTGCCTCTGGGACCATTGAGGGGCTTGAACCCTCTGATGGAACACCCTACGATCGTAAGGCCTGTAACGACGTCTGAACTCCTTCCTTTTCTCTAAACCCACAGCTTTAAGAGTGTCCAGTTCTGATTTCATCCTGGCCATCTCTTCATCTGTGTGAGAACCGAAAAGGGAATTTCCAGAAAATGGGAGGTTCAGGATGCGCTGTTGGGCTTCCGGTTTTAAGGCTGTAAGACGTAACCAGGAGGATCTTCTTGCACATATGCCATGCGAGTCTGAGTGAGCAGCTAGAGATGCTCCATCAGCTGCCGCACTGATCATTTGATTAGCAATAAGGGCTCCCTCCTGGAGAATCTCCCCAAAATCTTGGTGGTCCTCTTTGGGCAGTTTTTCTTTGAAATGCTCTAGCGAGTCCCACAACGCCCTGTCATAACGACCCAACTGGGCTGCAGCACTAGATACTTTCAAAGATGCAGCTGCAGAGCCAGAAGCTTTCCTCCCCCAAGAATCTTGAGCTCTGCTCTTCTTGTCCCACACCTCCGTTGAGGAAGAGGCCACTGCATGGGTCTTCTTTGCAGCCGCAATAATCACCGAATATGGTGGAGGGTCTGACCTTAGGAACAGGGGATCTTGCTCTGCTGGTCTATATTTCTTTATGATCCTTGCCGGAACCGTTTTGATTGTTGCTGGGGTAAGAAAAATTTCCATGACTGGTTGTTAGAGACCAGGAACCAATGGCAGCAGAGGCCTCGACGCGGACCTCTGATGCAGAGTCTCAAAAATAACTTACGTAGATGCCTGAGGTGCGGACATCTCTATGTTCAACTTTTGTGCTCCTCTTGACAGGACATCATGAAAAGTGTCGATGTCGTCGACAGGTGACACTCTGGAGGGCGGACTGTCCGTTAGTGTGGGAGAATAATCCCTCTTGGAGGTGTGGGTCGAGGAGGACGACCAAGAAGGTGATCTTCGTCTCCTATGACGGCCATGAGAAGTTGATAATGACCTAATGGAGACTTGTCCCTTTGGCGACCTCTGGATGGTGTGGTGGGTGATCGGTCCACTGCCTGCACCAGTCGAGCCAGAGGAGATCTATGGAGAGGACTTGAATAGTCCAAAGGTTGTTGCACTTGTGCTGATGCCTCTTTCTGCCAGTGATGGACTGGGAGGAGCCACCTGGGACAGAGATGAACAGAAAGAGATCTGTGGTCTTCTCCTCATTGTGTAGGGGGAACCGTGATCTGCGGAGTGGATTTCTGCACTCGCCGTTCTGGAGACGGAGAAGAAGAGCTTCTCGACGTCGAGATGACTTGTGGAGATCCTTCAGTCGACACTGAAGGCACCGAGAGGGTCTTTGATGCAGAACGGTGTCTTCCCGTGGTCGAATGATGTGACGACGTCGATAACTGTGAGTGTCAATTTCCAAAAACCACGAGCCAAATGTTTAAATGGACGAAACGCGTTGGCTGATGGTTTTTTGAAATTTACAACAAATAAAGGAAGAGAAAAATATATGGATCGTATAGAGACTGTCAATTACAAACAAGAGTTGTATCTGATTATGAAACTTTGACGCTCTTTTTCACTCACATGTTTGACCTTTTTTCGTGCTGCAGCTCCGACTGTGCTTGGTTGTGCTGATGACGTACCTCTGTGCTTGGAAGGGATCGTCGTCGACGTTTTCTACGCGGGTGGAGGCATTTTCGACGCCGAGCCCGACGCCGATGAAGAACAGACCGGGATTTTGCTTCTGGATGATGATCTGGGTCTCTTCTTCTGTCTCACAGGAGACCTGCCTCTAGAGGTAGAAGCTTTACCTTTCTCAGAGAAACCATAAAGGCGAATCCTCTCTCTGTCCTTGAGAGTGCATTTTGATAAAGTTTAGCAGTGTTGGCAAGTCTAAGGAACATGAGAATCCAGAAGGCAGAGAATACAAACAGAATGAGAATCTATTTTGGCCTTCTTTTTGCCACAGGAAGGGCAAGGATCAAACAGAGAAGGCATTTCTGAGAGAGAAAAAATGCCAAACTGCCTGATAAAATGTTAAGTACTACTCCAACAGGTGTTAAATGTCGAAGTAAATGGTTTAAAGTGAAAATAGTAGATAATTTCTGACAAAAAAGTCAAAAAATCTGAGCAGCTGATTAACCAGGGTCCTGACTGAGAGAGCCGGAAAGAACTACTGACCTAACTGTCACCCCTGAGGCATGATGGGAAGCTAGGGGTCATGGCTGCCTTAAAGGCACAGTGCCGGTTTTTTGAGTTTTCTACATTTGCTTTCAGTTTCTATGCTATTGAAGTTACAATGCAGCCTATGGGCTAACAATGCCTGCCTTTCTCTTTGCAGGACTACTTTTCTGCTGTTCATTAAAAGCAGTTCAAGTGTCTGTTGGTCTTCCTGGTTTGTTTGTGTATGTGCAAAGACAAGGTCTTACAGCATTGCTTAGCCTATTATGTGTTTGTTTTTTCTGGGAGGCTGCATTGATTGTTTTTAAAAATTATATGTATATATATATAGAGCTGTATATATATATATGTTGTTCATATATAATTTTTATATATTTTCCGGGGTCCCCGCGCATGGGCGGGAATATTCAAGTGCTTATGCCTGTTGATGAGGATCCCCTGGAAGAGAATTGATCGACCACCGATAGACACTATCTGATCGACCACAGATAGACAGTCTCTGTTCCATCATCTTACCACAGTTTCGACTATGAAGGCGCTCACACATTAAAATGCATATCTTTAGATGGAATTTGCCCTATAGATTATGGTGGATGTCCCTCTGATACATGAATGTTTGTCAACAGGTCCTTGTCGTGGTGAGCTCCCCTAACACCTTGGCTGCGGCGCGAATTCCGCCGCGGTGCTGGACATTCCATTCTTGGGCGTGGTTCAGACGGCCCCCGGCCGTCGTGCGCACATGCTCACCGTGACTCATGACGGCTGGGGGCCGTCATGAGCACCGAAGGGGCTAATATTCAGACCTCCTGCTCAAGACACCACATTCCCTTCTGTTACAGGACTGGAACCCAACCTCTAGGGAAGGGAACAAACACCCGGCTCTGTCATATCCTGCAGTTCAAGTACTCTAGGTTGGGACGAGATGCTGTCTTCTGATAGTGACCATGCTGCTGACTTTGAGCTTGGGGAACGGCGTTGAATCCCGGCCCAGGTACTTCACTGAAAATCGTGTTATACTGGACAAATCACTTTATCTCCCTGTGCCTAAAGGCTAGATACATGAAATGTAGTATAATTCACAGGCGTTAAGCCCAGATTAATGTGCACTATCTTGTATCGTCTTCCAGCACCACCAATGATAACATCTCCCCTGTTTCAAAGCAAGGCTCGTGCCAGTACAGCGCTCGCACGCGCACACTCCCCTTCCGCCCACATAAACTGACATGCAGCACCTTCTGCACATAAAAGTAGTTAAACTAACGTAGAGCTCCGCCAATGCACCTCAAACATCGCCTTGATCGCCACGTGTTATTTAATTACATAAGCCCCCTCCTAGCTCTGTCAGTGCACCTCAAACCTCACCTGAAGGCCCAGTGGTTAATTTGTTAAAAAGAAAAAAAAAAGTGCTGGGGCTCTCATCAGGAGGCAGCTTGTACAAGCCCATTCTCCTGTTATAGCCCCCTAAAACAGAACCAACTACTAACCAGGAAAGTTGGAGAAGGATGTGGCATAATGGCCAGAGCTGCTGACTTCGGAGCTGGGGAACCAGGTTAGAGTCTCGGCGCCAGCTCAACATCCTATGATTCTGGGCAAATCACTTAATCCCTCCATAAATGAATATGTCCTTAACTGGTGCTCATGAAAAGTGCCGGTGTTGATGATTGAGTGCTGGTGTTGAGCACCAGAAACCACTGGCTCAAATTAAGCACTAGAAGGCCCCCGATCTATTTAATTACATTATAAGCCCACTCCTAGCTCTGTCAGCGCACCTCAAACCTTATCTGAAGGGCCCATGATCTATTTAATTACATTATAAGCCCACTCATAGCTCCTACAATGCTCCTGAAACCTCATCTGCTGCGCCCCGTGATAGTTAAGTACAAAAGCCCCTCTCAGCTCCACAGCACCCCCTGCTGTTCACATTGACCCACACACATTCTACTCACATTCTGCCTTGCTGACATGCTCGGAAGAGAAGAGCCCTCCACGCTGGTCAGGGAAATAATAATATTTATTTACAGTTTACCAATACTTAGACATGTAACGCAGTGATATAAAATAGATGTAATCGCTGTAAATACCAGTTATAAATATCAGCAAGAAAGATATACAAAGGCACCCTGAGCAGTTCCCCTGGCCTGGACTTCTGGACTTACTGGCTTACGCTGTTCCTGAACAAGAGGCCTAAGAAGGAGACGGAGAACACCATTGGAGCAGCCTTGAAGAGGATGGGAGGGGCAATGCTACTGCAGTACAAGAACCGCCCGAACGCGCACGCTGACTTCCAACTTCTTCGCTGAAGAGCTCAGTACCATGATGGAATTTGAGTTGGTAGCCTCACTGACCAATCACAAATCATGCAGGGGCTTTATTGATGACTTACTTTTTTGTGCACAGCTCCTGAATCCTCAAGTAGCTTTGACAACCAATCAGCTTCTTGCTTAGCAGAAGCTACAGCTGTCCATGACGTAGGGAGTCGACAATCAATCACCTCTTTGCTTAGCAGAAGCTACAGCTGCCAATGACTAGGGAGTTGAAAGCCAATCAGCTCCTTGCTTAGCAGAAGCTACAGCTCTCCTGACTGTGATGACTGTATGGCCACAGCGAGGCCAGCGGCGCACAGACTCGACAATGAGTGATATCTAGACATCCACTGGTAGAACCCAGGAAAACATCCAAAAATCTAAAGGCGTTGAGGATGGCAAAAGATTATGGAAATGTTCATGGAAACTCCAAACATTCAGAGTTCGCAGACCCTCACATACAATGTGGATAAAGATGAGCTAAAAATGGCCACCATAGAGCAAGGCATTATGAGAATTATTTGCCTCTTCTGGGCTTAGAATATTGAGGGGCAGAAGACTCCCATTGCCTCCATGTTTGTTTGAAGATATTTTTAAAAGTGCTCCTAAAAAAGCACGTGCAGACTGCTGACAGCGGGGACATGTGCTAGCACGTGAGCATGGGTATGGTCCAATTCATCCCTTCTTCCTGGTCACTGGCACTTGGGTCCTGGAAGGGGGCTGGGAGGTAATCTTTTGCAATATCACTGCCAAACCTAGAAACCATTTGTTATTTCCACTATTCAGAAAATCTCAGATTTGTAGATTGCGATTGAGGGTAAACATTTTCAAGTATGTTTTAAATTTGAAAAAATATCACATTACTTGTTGACTTGATGAATAAGAAGCAACAGCTATACCTTATGCTCTTATCTGAATTTAATGTTTTAAAATGAATGTATTGAGAATTATGGCAATAATCATGAAAATTGACTGACTGGCATTTGAGTTCTCAGGGATAGTTAAATACAGGTGACCTGCAACTCCTTGCTTGCTCGTAGATCCACCTTTCAACACCCAAAGCGAAGATGAAGATAGGCCCGAGTGTTTCGATGTAAGACTTATGCCATTATATGACATCTATATATTAGTGCAAGCATTAGGGTAGATTTAACACAATGCAGCACAGCAACCAACTTTGCTGCGCTGTGTTGCACGAGCAGAGCCATATCTATTAAAACTGGGCTGCTGCTGCGGTCTTCCCATGCACTGACGCCCTTAAAGGATGCCTTGCGCTGTCGAGTGTGCGCTGTCTAGCAGAGGATTTAACTGAAGGCATACTTTTCCAATACGCAAACACAGAAGGATCCCACGTGGTAAGTTACCATTATATTGCATGTTACATCGTGCAACGTTACGTCACAGGTAAGTACATCTGCAGTACTTACTGCAGATGTACTTACCTCACAGTAGTTTACATCATAGGTAAGTTCATTTTCAATGTATTTAAGTGAATTAACCTTAATTGTACATGTGTGAGTATGTATATATATATATATCTAATCAATGAAAAAAACAGAGATTAAAGGGACGTTATAGTTAGGTGAAAATGTCAGTTAAAACATACCATTTTAAACTAACAAAACAACTGAAATTCACCAGTTATTGTTTATTGTTATCTCAAGTAACTATAACTCATGCCCTAAAGTAATCCAACACCAGTGCCATGCACACTTGCACATTGTAAAATCTCAACTTTGAGTCTAGAACAGTATTCGTAAACCCTATTTCACGTCAACAGTGATAAGGCACTAGAGTGTATGGGTGCAGTGATCCACCTACAAAGCAGGGAATGTGTCTATGAGGGGGGGCAGCAATCAGCCTTTGTGGAACATCTGCTCTGTTCATCACCAACAATAACTAAACTAAGGTGGGGCAGTAGTAGGAGGAGGTCATGGGACTGAGCACATGTTTGGGCCCATAATTAAGGCTTCCTATCATGAGGGCTTCAGTTAGAACCGACTCCACCAAGTATCTCCTCCGGCAGAGACAGGCTTCCCCAAAAACTAGGGAGAAAGAAGCTGGAGGGCAAGAAGCCAATTGGCAAAGTCAAAGGGTCTGGCATCGGCCGTCAGCTTTTTTGCTGTGCCAATGCTTGTTTCATCATGATTCTTTCAAAACTTTATTGTTGGAGGAACTGCTGGCCCTAATCATTCTAAAAAGAATAGAAAAAACGTCTATTAGCAAAATGTTTTTTAAGTCTCCAAAATACACATTGCCATAGTAGTCCCTGGCACTTAAGGGAACTACTTTGTGTGTGGATGTGTTCCTTGTGAAAGGGCAAAACAAGTCACTCACAGTGAAGTTATCTAATGGCCGAAGTGAGCTGACCTACTGCCCATTGCTGTAGTGGACTGAAGAAAAACATGAATGGCAAAATAACAAACCAGTGGGCGAAGAGGGCTGACTGAGAACCCCTATAAATAAGTATACTATACATATAATTTTAATAAGAGCTAAGATGGGGTGGAAGAGCAGGGAGTGGGCAAGCCTACCATGCAGGGGAAAAGGAATAAGGACCGGTCCAGGCTCTATAAACAAGAGCATTTAAAAAAAACATAATATGAAAACAGATTTCTTTTTTTTAAAAATCACAGTCATTTTGATCACAGACAACATTTGGCTGAGAAAAATATGTCATGACGTATTGCTTCAAAACTGAATGCACCAAATCCCTGAGTCTACAGGTCACATTCCGTAACATGTCCAGGCTAGGCCAATGGCAGCCCCTGGCCTCTTCTTACCTGTTGTAGCCATAATGAGGGTGATTTGCTCCCAACTGCGGCCAGAAACCACACCCAAAGTCTTAGGTCTACATATGCTACCAATCACCTGTGAACAAAAGGCCTCCAGTGATTCTGCTACATAACTGTCAGAAAACATAAATCCAAGTGCAATTGTGATGTCTTCAAAGTCTGGGACACTACATGTGCATCCTGACACCAGCCACCGCCCCTGCCTGACCTAGCAGTAGGGCGGTGGACTCGGACCAGCCTCCTTTAGCCCATAGTTCAGGTAGATGGGCATCATGGGTGCAAAGGAAGCCTTGGGGAGGGTGGGATACGGGGTAGAGAAGTCCTGTAGTGAGAAGATGGGCTCCGGGCTCTGGCTGAATGTCTCCAGGGGTGACTCTGGTGAGGGTTGGTGATCTTCTGGAGTGTCGGCTGAGCACCCCATCTCTGGGCTTCCCTCCTGTGACAGACTCTTCCTCAGCTTCGCCCGGGCGTTCTGAAACCAAACCTATGGACAGTTTTATCAACAATACCCATCCCTCTGGAAACGAACATGAGAGTCCCATGCCCACATGAGAGAAATCATCATAAATATGCAATCCCGATCCCTGGGGCAGGCACCATGCATTTCTACACTATCCCTTTCTTTCCTACGGTGGCTTGCCTACAGTAGGGTAACTGTCCCCCCCCCCCACCAACTTTCCAGCTCCTCCCTGTTTTCCCTAACTTCAAATCAAGTTTCATGCAACCCCAGCGAGCCACATCGAACAATCCTGTTTTCCTGATCCCAATAGGCAGAGTTAGGACAGTCCCCTCCCCCACCCTATTCACTCACATGTTATTTTTACTTTGAGAAATTTGTGGCTTGCACACTAAAAACTGAATTGTTCCTAAATGTGTCCCATTGGAACAAATGGTCGTCCAATGACTTATTGTAGTTGTCGGGTTTGGGTGCAAAGGGAGGATTAAGGAAGAGCTTTTGTGAAGGTGGTCTCGAGAAGTAGGGCTCTAATGTGGATACAAGGTGGAGGAGAATCTCACAGGATTGTTACGTCTTACGTGGAGGTGTAATCTCATGGACATGTTAGGAACACACGGATGGATTCTTTCTCTGTGGAAAGGTATTTGGGCAATGACGGTGAGGTTTTCTAGAGAAGGTGTAATATCTTAGATTGGCTCTTTGTTCGGATGAGGAACCAGCTATGGTGTTTTGGTCAACGGTTAAGGGGTGCTTGATTAGAGGCCTGAGATGACTTAGGAGCCATGTTTGGGGCTATCACAAATCTATTAGTTGCTAAGCTTTTGACTGAAAAGCACTCTTGATCCAGAATAATTGTTTACTACAATCCAAGATTGAGAATCTGACTTCAGCCCCCTTGCAGAGGAAGGAGATATTACGGGAGATATCAACAAATGCTGCGAAAAAAGTAATGATGACAATTGGAAATCAAGAAACAAAATAGTTTTGTTATTGTAACCTCGCACACCATACGACCTGTGGTAATTGACAGGCACATATTTGCTAAAGGTGTACGAACTGCACCCAAGCTAGAGATGCCCCTTCAATCAGCATTTCATCCTGGACAGCTGCCCCATGTCATCGCTAGTGGAAGCAGCAAACACAGTGAAGGGAGAAATTTGTCACCAGCACACGACACATCCACAGTAAGCATGCCTCACAACTCCTTCACACACAGACACACATGCAATTCACACACCACAGATGTGATACTACCATATGAAGCATCAAGCAACACGCTAGTAGTGGAGAAGCTCTAATTCTATGCCTGTTCTTCCGAGTGCCTACATCTTCTGGGTTCCTGCCCATGCTTTCACACAATTTATTTGGGCTCTACTAGTCACATATGGCCCTTGTTTCTGCTTCGACCCTTTTAAGACATAGTGTAACCTGATCATGGCTCCACATCTGTCCGTCCTGCTACTTTACCACTTGATGAAGCACTCTCCACTCACAGTGGGTAAGAATAGGATGGCAAACCTATGCATGCCCTTCCCGCTCTCAGCTAGTCACCTGTTTTCACTACAAGTCTCCACAATCATTGTGTACACCATAGGTGGCTTTCACTTGCTTCATTTCAGCAGTTGCTGTAATGCTGGCGTTATGCACAGTTAACCGCTTTGAGCGACTGAGCCATAAAGGTGACGGATACACATAATTCTTCTGATCTTGATTGAACAAAAGGCCATGATCCAAAAGTTACTGTGTCGTTTGGCAGTAGATGTGAGTCCACATCAGCCGGGAGGGAAACTGGAAGCAATCAGAGAGGCAGCACTCAGAGTCATCCTGTACTGGATGAAATGGCCACTTTAAAGTGAGCAGTAAGTGAAACTATGGAGCCTATGCAGGGTCACTCGGGAATGTACCAAGTTTAACAAGTATTGGTAAAGACAATAGGTCTTACCTATGCAAGAGCTACTGTTTGCCATGATGTGCACCAATGTGGCTGCTGTTCAGCATGGCTCAAAGTTAGTAGTGTGGTGTGGGGTGGGGTAGATTGGAGTGGTATAGACAGAGGTAGAGTGGAGTGGGGCACAGTGGAGTGGGATAGACTAGGGCAGAGTAGGGTAGAACGGGGTAGATTGCAGTGGGGCAGACTGGAGTGAAGTAGAGTGGGGTAGATTGGAGTTGACTGGGATAGATTTGAGTGGGGTGGGGTGGATCAGGTTAGACGGGGGTGGAGTGAGGTAGACTGGAGTGGAGTGGGGTAGATTGGAGTGGAGTGGGCCATGCACAATTGCACGTTGGAAAATGTCAACTTTGGGTCTAGATAAGTGTTTGTAAACCCTATTTCATGTCAAAAGTGATAAAGCACTAGAGTGTATGGGTGCAGTAATCCACCCACAAAGCAGGGAATGTGTCTGGTGGGAGCAACGATCAGTCTTTGTGGAATATCTGCTCTGTTCATCAGCATTGTTAGCTACTAGTTGGGGCAGTAGTAGGAGGAGGTCATAGGAATGAGCTTATGCTTGAGCCCAGGATTAAGGCTTCTACCAAGAGGGATTCAGTTAGAACCCATTCTGTCAACTGACCCCATCCCACCCCCCCCACCCCCTGCCCCGGCACAGGCGGGCTTCCCCAAAAACCAGGGAGAAAGGTTCTGGAGGGCAGGGTTACCTAGATACAACAGGGAGAACGTAGAGGGCAGGATGCCATTTCAAGAGAAGAAAAGGAGGTAGATTAAAGTGAAGTGGGGTAGATTGGGGAGGAATGTGGTAGGTTGGAGTGGGATAGATTGGGTGGATTAGAGTAGGGTAGATTGGAATGGAGAGGGGTAGATTGCAGTGGAGTGGGGCCGAATGGAGAGAGATAGATTGGAGTGGGGTAGATTGGAGTGGAGTGGAGTCAGGTAGATTACAGTGGAGTAGGGTAGAGTGGTGTGGGGTAGATTGGGATGGGTGGTGTGGGGTAGATTGGGATGGGGTGGAGTAGATTGGAGTGTGGTGGAGTGGGGTAGATTGGGAATACAGTGGGGTAGATTGGAGTGGATGGAGTATATTGGAATGGAATAGATTGGAGTAGAATGGGGTAGAATGGAGTGGAGTGGTTAGATTTGAGTGGAGTGTGGTAGACTAGAATGGGGTATATTGGAACAATGTGGAGAGTGGTAGATTGGGGAAGAGTGGAGTGGAGTAGATTGGAGTGGAGTGGGTTAGATAAGGGTGGAGTAGGGTGGGGTAGATTGTGGTAGATTAGAGGGGTGTAGATTGGGATAGAGTGGAGTTGGATGGAGTGGAGTAGGATGGAATGGGGTAGCTTGGAGTGGAGCTGGGTAGACTGGATTATGGTACATTGGGTGGATTAGAGTAGGGTAGATTGGAATGGATTGGGTCAGATTGGTGTAGAGCGGAGTGGGGTAACCTGGAGTGGAGAGGGGTAGATTGAGGTAGAATGGAGTGGGATATATTGGAATGGGTTAGAGTGGAGTAGGGTGGGGTATATTGGAGTGGGGTATATTGGAGGGGTGGAGTTTGGAGTGGAGTGGGCCTGATTGGAGTGGGGTAGATTGGAATAGAATGGGGTAGATTGGGATAGATTGAATGGAGTGGGGTAGACTGGAGTGGAGTAGATTGGAGTGGGGTGGGGTAGACTGTATGGATTGGAGTGAGGTAGATTGGGTGGAGTGGGGTAGAGTGAAGTGGAGTGGGGTAGATTGTAGTGAAGTAGATTGGGGTAGATTGAAGTGGAGTGGGGTAGATTGGAGTGGAAAGGATTGAGGTAGATTGGAGTGGGTTGGGGTAGATTGGAATGGGGTAGATTGGAGTGGAAAGGATTAAGGTAGATTGGAGTGGGTTGGGGTAGATTGGAGTGGGGTAGATTGGAGTGGAGTGGGGTAGATTGAAGTGGAGTGGAGTAGAGTGGAGGAGAGGGGAGTGGTGTAGAGTGGAGTGGCATGACATGTTGTAGAGTTTCTTAGAGTGGAGGGGCGTAGAGTGGAGTGGAATGACATGTAGAGTTTCTTAGAGTGGAGGGGCGTAGAGTGGAGTGGAATGACATGTAGAGTTTCTTAGAGTGGAGGGGCGTAGAGTGGAGTGGAGTGGCGTGGCGTTGAGTAAAGTGGAGAGTCATAGAATGAAGTAGCATGGTGTATGGTATCTTAGAGTGGAGAGGTGTAGAGTGGAGTAGAATGACATGTAGAGTTTCTTAGAGTGGAGGGGCGTAGAGTTGAGTGGAATGACATGTAGAGTTTCTTAGAGTGTAGGGGCGTAGAGTGGAGTGGAATGACATGTAGAGTTTCTTAGAGTGTAGGGGCGTAGAGTGTAGTGGAATGACTTGTAGAGTTTCTTAGACTGGAGAGGCGTAGAGTGGAGTGGAATGACATGTAGAGTTTCTTAGAATGGAGGGGCGTAGAGTGGAGTGGCGTGTCGTTGAGTAAAGTGGAGAGTCATAGAATGAAGTGGCATGGTGTAGAGTATCTTAGAGTGGAGGGGCGTAGAGTGGAGTGGAATGACATGTAGAGTTTCTTGGAGTGGAGGGGCATAGAGTTGAGTGGAATGACATGTAGAGTTTCTTAGAGTGTAGGGGCGTAGAGTGGAGTGGAATGACATGTAGAGTTTCTTAGAGTGTAGGGGCGTAGAGTGGAGTGGAATGACATGTAGAGTTTCTTAGACTGGAGGGGCGTAGAGTGGAGTGGAATGACATGTAGAGTTTCTTAGAATGGAGGGGCGTAGAGTGGAGTGGCGTGTCGTTGAGTAAAGTGGAGAGTCATAGAATGAAGTGGCATGGGGTAGAGTGGAAGTGCATAGAGTGAAGGAGAGTGTTGTAGAGTGAAGTGGTGTAGATTGTTGTAGAATGGAGTAGTGTAAAGTGGAGTGGTGTAGTATGCATGGTGTGATAGCGCAGCGCCATTACAGACAACACATTTCCAACTGAAATGACCATTACATTTGCACAGACACAGTTTTACCTTGCACAAACAATAATGTGTGATAATGTCATCACCTTGTGCATTGTCATGTTTTGGCAGTATTGAAATATTTGTTTCCACCACACTTCAGAATTAGCATAAAAAATGGCCTGCATTTCTACTTTCCTAATTCACACTCGAGTAAGATGCCTTGGTCAACTTGAGGTCCTGTTGCAACCTCAAGCAAATAACGAGACGATCTTTAATGTGGCTTTTGCCTGCCAACCTCGCTGTACCCTCATGCACAAAAAGGTAAAATGAAAGCATAAATATCTGATGTAACAAGAAGACACATATATCCATTTAGGGCTGCTTTGTACCGAGTGAAGTCAGAAAACCTGGATTAATCCCGGCTTCCCCGCTTAAATTGTGTGATTTTAGGCAAAACATTTATTTAATTGATCCTCCCTTTCTTCATTATCGCACATGAAAGTACCTTCAAATGTGTACAAGCATATCGTGTTTTATTTAATGGAATATAATTATGGTTTATCTACAAGAATCTGGACCACATACATGGTTCACATTCCAACCGCCTTGCCTCTTAGTTCACTAATGGTACTGTCACCAGTGTGGGGGCAGAAATGGTTCTGAGTTCATGTTTAAACTCTATCACATTTAACAATTAGTTGTCAATGCAGTGGAGTAACGTGACATATTAATATAAAGAGCATGCACATGTTAAAGAAATACACTTTTTGAGGAGACTAACATATTTTAGGTGATGCTTGTTTTATGATGTACATAGCAAACCTTTTTAGGGCTCGGCTCGTGCACCTGCTCTTCTGCTGAAAGCAGGAAGGCTTCATAGAATGGAAGACACTTTGGCGCTCTTTATGAGTCGGGCATAAGGGACCACCGGATCCAATTTTACTGGCCAGAAAAAACGTCTGTAAAATGCTTTAAGCTTCGGCTGCACGAGCATCCTTGCTTTGTACCCCGGCCGCCCCACCCTGCACCTGTTCCTACAGTGAAGAAGGTTGTTTTCTTCTCGAAGTATTGTTATCGCTCAAGCACGTGGTCTGGTGCTGGTGATCCGGTGCCTCAGGCGCGCTTCCGGCCTCTGACGTGCAGGCACATGCGCGCTGCTTCACAACATGTGGCCATGTGCGATACAGGTCAAGAGACGAGAATTTATGTCTCACGTAGTCTTCTCCGTAATGATGACGCTCTTATAGTATTTTTAAGCCCTTCACATCTTCATGTTCACAAGGCCCAGACCCCCCCACCTCCCCGCGGTCATGGAGAGGCGAAGTGTGTCATGGCCTCTCTGCTGCAACTGCGTCATCGGGCCTGCTGGCCTCTCACTCAGACACTCCAAGGACAGCAGACTTATCAGATGCCTTCAGAGAGGGGTTACAACACCCTCCGTCATCGGGTCCCCTGGCGAGCCGAGCAGGGTAAACTGGAGGCCGAGCAGGGTTTGGGCTGGGCCCTGGGACAGCTGTCAAGGGACAGGTGGAACAACAGTACTGAGCAACCAATGATAAACCCGGGGGCCAGGGGTGTAGCTACCATTGGTGGAGCAAGTGCAGTGGCAGCAGTGCCCAGAGCCCTGAGGGCCCCATTGAACCCTGAAAATTGCTATATTTTACTACCCATACAGCAGTTAAATTGGCCATCTCCCCTGTTTGCACAGCACCCATGGCATCCTTGCAGCGCTACTGCCCAGGACCCCAACACATGCATGCACTGACAGCAAGAGAGGCCATTTATGGGCGGTGACTGGCACTGCCTGCTGCACAGGTAGGAAGGGAGGCAGCAACGTCACAGACAGGAAAGAGCCGAGTGTGGGGTGGTGAGGGGAAGGGGTGCAGCTAAGAAGTGAAAAAACTAAATCCACACACTAACCAAAGGGTGGGCCATGACTGTACGCACCACAACGAGAGCCAAAGCAAAAGGATTGGGCGCCACCACTGTGAGGCAGGTACTTCCGGTTCAGTGGCGGCTGGCATGTACGGGGGTGGTGAGGTGGGTGGGAGAAAACTAAAAGTAAATTTAAAAAAGTACAAAAATAACTGCACTTACCTTCCTGGCGTGGTGTCCTCTTTGCTCTAGTCTTCTCAAGGCAGGCAGGCTCCAAAGCAGGGCCCAGGAAACTGCACTAACCAGTCCTGGCGCTGCTCTCATGCAGCATGAAAGCAGCACCAGGATTGGAGGGAGCGGCCTCCTTTGGCGCTCCTGAGGATACTGGAGCCCTATCAGGGCCGGACTGGCCATAGCGGGCACCGGGCGTTTCCCCGGTAGGCCGCTAGGGTGGGGGCCGGTTTTGGACCCTTGGGGGGGCCGTTTTTGTTACCGGAGGTCGGCAATATCGGCCCCCTGTAACAAAATCGGCCGAAACCGGCCCTCGCAAACTGCTCGGCTGCACTCCCCCTCACCCCAGGGGGGGCCGGCTGAGCAGATTGCCAGGGCCGGTTTCTGTTCCCAGTCCGGCCCTGAGCCCTATGCTTTATCTAACCCAGTAGTTAGAGAGGTTTAAAATGCGATGCGCTTGTCTGGCTGGCCGTCGCAAGACGGCTGGCCAAAGAGACATGCGCACTTTAAACTTAAAGTGCCCTGCCCATTACTGCTTTCTGCTGCTGCATGGCAGCAGCAGAAAGCCTCGACCCCCATCCCGATGCTCTGATCGGGACGGGTTTTGAAAAATAAAATAGTAATAAAATTAATTTATTACCATTTTATTTTTCATCTCTGAGAGCAATTTGATTAGTGGGGTGACGCTCCTCTGCCTCAACGGAGGAGCCGCCCCAGTTCTGGTCTGGAAGCTTCCGGTCTGGTTACCGTGCAATATCCCTAGTGCTGGATTCTGTTGTTTCTCACCGCAGTCCCTGAATCTCACCCCATAATCTCAGCATCTAGCCAGAAGCATTTCTTTGATGCGGGAGGGGGAGAGGACGCGTGGGAAGCGGCTTTATAAACAAGCATTTGCAATGCAATATGTCTCGCATTTGCGAGAGTTTGAGCTATTATTATTGTAAATGACATTGCCTTTTATTTATGTTTTGGTTTTTGAAACATAAATAAAAGCCATTGTCATTTACAATGCCAATAGGTCAAACTCGCGTAAATGCGAGACCTATTGCATTGCAAATGCTTGTTGTTACCGAAAGCCCTTTCCACAGCGCATACTGGCTCCTTTAACGTTACTCACAAAAACAAACAAGTACAGGTAAAGCACGAGATGGCTTCGTGTAACCAAAAGCACAATGCTCCAGCACTGGAATTATAATCAACATAGTGGCAGAACTTAAATCCCAATGGCAGGAGTCAGGAGGCCTCACAAGGAACATATTAACCTGTAATAATGTGCTAGAATCTGTTGGAGGAATATGGTTAAAGACCAGTGTGCACACTGATGAGAGGCATGTGAGTCCAGGACAGTGTCTCCTATGAATGAGCAGTGCGGACCCTGAGTAACAGTCTCTTAATCATGCAGTTTTGCCATCTGCACTAGTCCTGTTATCATCAGCGCTATTCTTATTGTTGTCATCGGCACTAGTCTCGTTGTCATCGGCACTAGTCTCGTTGTCATCGGCACTAGTCTCATTGTTATCATCAGCGCTATTTTCGTTGTTGTCATTAGTGTTGTCATCAGCACTAGTCTCATTGTTGTCATCAGCGCTATTCTCACTGTTCTCGTTAGCACTAGTCCCACTGTTATCATCAGAGCTATAGTCATTGTTATCATCAGTGCTATTCTCATTGTTGTCATGAGCACTAGTCCCATTGTTATCATCAGAGCTATTTTCATTGTTATCATCACCACTAGTCCTGTTGTTATCATCAGGGCTATTCTCATTGTTGTCATGGGCACTAGTCCCATGGTTATCAGTGCTATTCTCATTGCTGTCATGAGCAATAGTCCCATTGTTATCATCAGTGCTATTCTCATTGTTGGCATCGGCACTAGTCCCATTGTTATCATCAGTGCTATTCTCATTGTTGGCATCGGCACTAGTCCCATTGTTATCATCAGTGCTATTCTCATTGTAGGCATCGGCACTAGTCCCATTGTTATCATCAGTGCTATTCTCATTGTTGTCATGAGCACTAGTCCTATGGTTATCAGTGCTATTCTCATTGCTGTCATGAGCACTAGTCCCATTGTTATCATCAGTGCTATTCTCATTGTTGGCATCGGCACTAGTCCCATTGTTATCATCAGTGCTATTCTAATTGTTGGCATCGGCACTAGTCCCATTGTTATCATCAGTGCTATTCTCATTGTTGGCATCGGCACTAGTCTCATTGTTATCATGAGCACTAGTCCCATTGTTATCATCAGTGCTATTCTCATTGTTGTCATGGGCACTAGTCCCATTGTTATCATCAGTGCTATTCTCATTGTTGGCATGGGCACTAGACCCATTGTTATCATCAGTGCTATTCTCATTGTTGGCATCGGCACTAGTCCCATTGGTATCATCAGCGCCATTCTCATTGTTGGCATCGGCACTAGTCCCATTGTTATCATCAGTGCTATTCTCATTGTTGGCATCGGCACTAGTCCCATTGTTATCATCAGTGCTATTCTCATTGTTGTCAGGAGCACTAGTCCCATTGGTATCATCAGCGCTATTCTCATTGTTGTCATGGGCACTAGTCCCATGGTTATCAGTGCTATTCTCATTGTTGTCATGGGCACTAGTCCCATTGTTATCATCAGTGCTATTCTCATTGTTGTCATGGGCACTAGTCCCATTGTTATCATCAGTGCTATTCACATTGTTGGCATCGGCACTAGTCCCATTGTTATCATCAGTGCTATTCTCATTGCTGTCATGGGCACTAGTTCCATTGTTATCATCAGTGCTATTCTCATTGTTTGCGTCGGCACTAGTCCCATTGTTATCATCAGTGCTATTCTCATTGTTGGCATCAGCACTAGTCCCATTGGTATCATCATCGCTATTCTCATTGTTGTCATGGGCACTAGTCCCATTGGTATCATCAGCGCTATTCTCATTGTTGTCATGGGCACTAGTCCCATGGTTATCAGTGCTATTCTCATTGTTGGCATCGGCACTAGTCCCATTGGTATCATCAGTGCTATTCTCATTGTTGGCATCAGCACTAGTCCCATTGATATCATCAGCGCTATTCTCATTGTTGTCATGGGCACTAGTCCCATCGGTATCATCTGTGCTATTCTCATTGTTGGCATCGGCACTAGTCCCATTGGTATCATCAGTGCTATTCTCATTGTTGGCATCGGCACTAGTCCCATTGGTATCATCAGCGCTATTCTCATTGTTGTCATGGGCACTAGTCCCATGGTTATCAGTGCTATTCTCATTGTTGGTATCGGCACTAGTCCCATTGGTATCATCAGTGCTATTCTCATTGTTGGCATCGGCACTAGTCCCATTGGTATCATCAGCGCTATTCTCATTGCTGTCATGGACACTAGTCCCATTGGTATCATCAGTGCTATTCTCATTGTTGGCATCAGCACTAGTCCCATTGGTATCATCAGTGCTATTCTCATTGTTGGCATCGGCACTAGTCCCATTGGTATCATCAGCACTATTCTCATTGTTGTCATGGGCACTAGTCCCATGGTTATCAGTGCTATTCTCATTGTTGGCATCGGCACTAGTCCCATTGTGATCATCAGTGCTATTCTCATTGTTGGCATCGGCACTGTTCCTCAGTGAAAAATCTAAGAAAGTTTCAAAAGAGCAACCTGTGCCCGACAGGCACTTTAAACTTAGCAGTCTGTCAGGAAGTACATCGAAGAGCAGAGCCCTCCACCGCTGCAAGTAGCTGAACTGAATGCCCAAAGGAACATTTTGCGTGCGTGGTGTACATTTATCTGTAGTTCGCCACCAAACCTGTTACACTGTAATCAAACATTCCTCCGTACATCCACGCCAAAGACAGTCAGCAGAAAACACGGGAGTTCTGCCTCACAGAAGTCCGAGGAGCGGCCTAAAGATGGGGCAGACATTTTTATACTGTGTGAACATAGTGAACATAGTGCAATGCATAATACTTCAATACTTCAACACTTTTAAAAGCAGCTGCGAAACTTATTTCAGATACTATCTGGAAAAAATCAGTGGTTCGCGCGCACCACAGAGGAGCGGGGGCGAGGGAGCGCGGCAGCGGCAGCGAGGCGAACGTGCGCTGCTGCGCGTGCTAGACACGGACGGGAATGGGCGTTGCAAAGGCGGGACATGCGCCCGCCTTTGCCCAATCGCGTGCCTTTTTTTTTTACAAAAAAACACGCGAAAGCCAATGCCTGCCGGCGAAAGCCTGATCACACGCACGAGCGTGTGGTCAGCTTTCAGAACCCCATACAAGAGGTCTCGCGCTGCACGAGCAGTGCTGAGCACTGCAACGCTAGGCACGAGACCTAAAAAGTACCTTTTTGCCGCTTCCTCGCCGCGTCTCTCCTTCATAGCCCTCCATCGCTCGGCCACAGGAAGCACACCCAGGCTCCCAGTCAGCCAATCACAAAGACGCTGACTGGAAGCCTGGTCATGTTCTCCACGTAGGCTGTAATGCAGCCTGCATGGAAACATGAAAAGTGCGCAAGACAGTATTGGGCGGCCCAAGAGGGCCGGCCAAGCAGTTATTGCTCACTTTAGGAAAGCACTACCACTCCTCCCCTGCCCCCGCCCCCTCAAGCGAAGCGAAGCGGAAGTAGGAGAAAATAAAATGATAATAACACGAGTTATTATCATTTTATTTTGTCTGTGTTTCACTGCAAAAAAAGCAGTGGGGCGACGCTCCTCGGCCTTAGACAAGGAGCTGCCACTGCTCATTATGTTATACCCTGTAGCCCCTGGTGTCAGTAATGCCGGGTGTGTTAATACCACACCTGTTTAACAGGACTCGTAAGGGGGGCCCTAACCGGTGTTTCACTGACATCGGTGACATAGGTGCTTACAGAAACACAAGTGCCTCTGGCTGATAACATGATCTACACCCGAAAAACAAGTGAGGTGCCCCTTGTCAACCAGAGGAACACAAACACCGACAGCAAAGTCAGGCCACTCACAGCAATCAACAAACCACACTGGCAGCAAGAGAGGAGTCTCGCACAGGGATCAATAAAACACAGCAACAGAGAGGTCATTCACAGCGATCAAATAAACAGATACAGCAACACAGTGGTCACTCAAGGCAATCAATAAAACACTGACAACAAGATAAGAACAACTCACAATGATAAATAAAACAAGCGAAGCAAGAGAGGAGTCACTGACAGTGATCAATAAAACAAGTACGGCAAGAGAGAGGTAGGTCATTCACAGCGATCAATAAAACATGTTCAGCATGAAAGGGGTCACTCAGCGATCAATGAAACACCTACATAACAGCGATCAATAAAACATGTACAGCAAGTTCGGAGCCAATCAGTGATCAATAAAACATGTAAAACAAGAGAGGGGTCACTCACAGTGATCAATGAAACATATTCACTGACAGCAAGAGAGGGGTCACGCACAGTGATCAATAAAACAAAGCAATAGAGAGGTCATTTACGGTGATCAGATAAACATGTACAGCAAGAGAGGGGTCACTCACAGCAGTCAAAAAAACACTGATAGCAAAAAAAGAACAACTCACAGTGCTAAATAAAACAAGCAAAGCAAGAGAGGGGTCACTGATAGTGATCAATTAAACACAGCAATAGAGAGGCCATTCACAGCGATCAATAAAACATGTACAGCAAGAGAGGGGTCACTCACAGCGATCAATAAAACGCTGACCGCAAAATAAGAACTCAGTGATAAAAAAAGTACAGCAAGAGAGGGGTCACTCACAGCGATCAATAAAACACTGACCGCAAAATAAGAACAACTCACAGTGATAAAAAAAGAAGTACAGCAAGAGAGGGGTCACTCACAGCGATCAATAAACAAGTATGGCAAGAGAGAGATAACACAGTGATCAATGAAACACCTACATAAGAGCAAGATCATAGCCACTCACAGTGATCAATACAATATGTACAAAAAGAGAGGGGTCAGGGACCTCCTCTCTCCCCCTGCAGCTCCACTGTTAAGTGCTGCTGCCTGCGGTGCCACGCTCTGTTCCTGACAGGGGTTCGAGGACCTGTACGGTACCCGTTTTGCTGCTCAGGTTTTTCTCTGCCTTTTTACTGCTGTATCCACTGTACTGTGCTGTGCTGTTTTTACTGTGCCTGTTATCTGTTTCCCCCTGTTTTTTCTGCCTTTTTCACTTGTTTTTTCTCTTTCCAGCCCTCCCGCTGCTGCTGCGCCCGCGGCCCCTCCCCCCGCTGATTCCCCGCTCCCGCCTCCCAGCTGCGAGTCCCTCCCCCCTTCCCTACTTAATGGCGGCCGCTGCGAGGGAGCACGAGTAAGACCGCTGACCTCCTGGTCAGGGACCTGCTCTCTTCCCCTGCAGCTCCGCTGTTAAGTGCTGCTGCCTGCGGTGCCACGCTCTGATCCTGACAGGGGTTCGAGGCCCTGTGTGGTACCCGTTTTGCTGCTCAGGTTTTTCTCTGCCTTTTTACTGCTGTATCCACTGTACTGTGCTGTGCTGTTTTGACTGTGCCTGTTATCTGTTTTCCCCGTTTTTTCTGCCTTTTTCACTTGGTTTTTCTCTTCCCAGCCCTCCTGCCGCTGCTGCCCCCGCGCCCCCCCGCCGATTCCCCGCTCCCGCCTCCCAGCTGTGAGTCCCTCCCCCCTTCCCTACTTAATGGCGGCCGCTGCGAGGGAGCACGAGCAAGACCTCTGACCTCCTGGTCAACGACCTGCTCTCTCCGCTGTTAAGTGCTGCAGCCTGCGGTGCCACGCTCTGTTCCTGACAGGGGTTCGAGGCCCTGTGTGGTACCGGTTTTGCTGCCCAGGTTTTTCTTTTCCTTCTTACTGCTGTATCCACTGTACCGTGCTGTGCTGTTTTGACTGTGCCTGTTATCTGTTTTCCCCGTTATTTCTGCCTTTTTCACTTGGTTTTTCTCTTCCCAGCCCTCCCGCCGCTGCTGCCCCCGCGCCCCCCCCGCCGATTCCCCGCTCCCGCCTCCCAGCTGTGAGTCCCTCCCCCCTTCCCTACTTAATGGCGGCCGCTGCGAGGGAGCACGAGCAAGACCTCTGACCTCCTGGTCAAGGACCTGCTCTCTCTGCTGTTAAGTGCTGCAGCCTGCGGTGCCACGCTCTGTTCCTGACAGGGGTTCGAGGCCCTGTGTGGTACCCGTTTTGCTGCCCAGGTTTTTCTCTGCCTTTTTACTGCTGTATCCACTGTACCGTGCTGTGCTGTTTTGACTGTGCCTGTTTTCTGTTTTCCCACGTTTTTTCTGCCTTTTTCACTTGGTTTTTCTCTTCCCAGCCCTCCCGCCGCTGCTGCCCCCGCGGCCCCTCCCCCGCCGATTCCCCTCTCCCGCCTCCCAGCTGCGAGCCCCTCCCCCTTCCCTACTTAATGGCGGCTGCGCCGCTAGCGCGCCTCTGCGACCCGACCGCGACCAGCGCCAGGGACCCTGGATCTACGGCCAGCCACCCTTACGATTCCGCCGCCCTCCTAGCACTCAACCCTGGAAAGAAAATCAACTGCCAACGGTCGACGCCAAACACCACCCACGGCCAGTTCTCCTGCCGACACTGCCAACAATCCTTCAGCATCGACAGCACCCCCACGACCGCCGCACCCACGCCGGACGCCCGCACCACTGAAACCCAGAAGTGCATCCTCCTCAACGTGCGCTCCCTGCACAGACACGCCGTAGAGATCTGGGACCTCCTCGACACCCTCTCGCCAGACGTCGTCTTCTTCATGGAAACCTGGACCAACACCACCTGCCCCCCCCCGACATCGCCACCGCCATTCCCGACGGATACAAGATCCAGAGGAAGGACCGCCCACACCGCCCAGGAGGAGGACTCGCCATCGCACACAAGAGCTCCTTCCGACTCTCCACCTCCAGCACTAGCAACCCCCTATCCAACACCGAGCACCTCCACTTCCAGATCCAAACCAGCCCCAGAACCAAGCCTACAGACCTCCAGGGACCGCACCTCTTTCGCCACCACCATTGCCGGCCTCATCGAACCCCACGCCATCGCCTCCACGGACTATGCACTCGTCGGAGCCCTTAACTTCCACCTCGACAACCGCAGCGACCCTGACTCCACTGCCCTCCTGGACAACCTCGCCAACCTCGGACTGAAGCAGCTCGTCACCACCCCCACCCACAAGGCCGGACACATCCTCGACCCCATCTTCGCAGGAGGGTCCAACATCCATTTCAGCCACACCTCGCAGCCCCTCCGGACAGACCATCACTGCGTACATTTCTCCTTCAATATCACCACCGCACACAAGCCTGCCCCGTGCCAGCCACGTAGGAACTGGAGCAAGGTCATAGAGGAGCACCTCAACTCCACCCTCATCCACGACCCCCCAACCGCCACGACCGACGCCAACTCCGCAGCCAAAGAACTACACCGATGGATCACAAGCTGCGCAGACAAGCTCGCACCCCTCCGCCACCCTGACAGACATCGCACCGGAAGGCTGCCTGGTTCACCACCAACCTCCAGGAAGCCAGACGCGCCTGCAGACGTCTCGAAAAATGCTGGAGAAACTGCAAAACTACCGGAGACCTGAACACCTACAAGAACGCCATGACTGAATACCACCAAAGCATAAGAACCGCTAAGAGGACCGTCATCCGGAACAAAATCCACACCAATGCCAGTAACGCAAAGGAACTCTTCAACGTCATCTGTGGGTTCACCAGACCCCCTAGCGAAGCCACAGACGTCATGCCGTCCCAGGACCTCTGCAACAAGCTCAGCTCCTACTTCCACCTGAAAATCAAGGCCCTCTACGACAACTTCAGCGAACAGACTCCTGAAACCACCCCCACACCCAGCAATGATAGCCATCCCACCATCACCACCCGGACCCCGGCCACCACCGAAGACACCACCACGACCATGAAGAGCACTCACTCAGGAGCCCCCATGGACCCCTGCCCGCCGCACATCTACCACAGAGCCTCCGCCGCCATAGCACCCGAACTATGCCGCACCAACAACGCCTCCTTCGAATCCGGCATTTTTCCCGCTGACTGGAAGCAGGCAGAGGTCAAGCCCCTTCTCAAGACACCCTCGGAGGACCCGACGGACCTGAAAAACTACTGGCCCATCTCTCTCCTTCCCTTCGCAGCCAAAAGCACCGAGAGATTCGTCAATGCCCAGCTGACCACCTTCATCAAAAAGAACGCCATCCTCGACTCCTCCCAGTCCGGATTCCGCAGCAACCACAGCACCGAGACCGCCCTCCTTGCCGCCACCGACGACATCCGCATGCTACTCGACCAGGGCCATACCGCGGCCCTCATCCTGCTAGACCTCTCCGCAGCCTTCAAACCGTCTCCCGCCGCACTCTTGCAGCCTCACTCCACGACACCGGCATACGTGGTACCGCCCTTGACTGGATCTTCTCCTTTCTCGCCGGCAGAACCCAAAGGATCAGACTCCCACTCTTCCTCTCCGAACCTACAGAGATCAACTGCGGAGTACCCCAAGGATCATCGCTCAGCCCCACGCTCTCCAACATTTACATGGCCCACCTCGCCGCCATCGTCAGACAACATGGGCTCAGTATAGTATCCTACGCCGACGACACCCTGCTCATCCTCTCCCTCACTAAGCACCCTGAAGACACCAGACTCAGCTTCCAGGAAGGAATGAAGGACGTCGCAGCCTGGATGAGCAGCAGCTGCCTAAAGCTCAACTCGGAGAAGACAGAGGTCCTCGTCCTTGGACCCACCCCATCCGCTTGGGACAACAACACCTGGTGGCCATCCGCCCTCGGAAACCCATCCACCCCGACGGACCACACCCGGAACCTCCGGCTCATCCTAGACTCCTCCTTCACCATGACCCGCCAGATCAACGCTGACGCTTCCACCTGCTTCAACTCCCTCCGCAAGACATTCAAGTGGATCCCCCCCGAAGCCAGAAAAATCATCACCCACACACTTATAACCAGCAGACTGGACTATGGCAACGCCCTCTATGCCGGAATCAACAAATCCCTCCTTCACAAACTCCAGACCATCCAGAACACCGCGGCCCGACTCATCCTCGGAACTCCACGAAACGAGCACATGACCCAACACCTGCGAGACCTCCACTGGCTCCCCGTCGAGAAGAGAGTAACCTTCAAGCTACTCACCCATGCCTACAAATCCCTCCACAACATCGGACCCAAATACCTCAATGAAAGAGTATCTTTCCACGTACCCAAAAGAAGCCTCCGCTCTGCCGACCTTGCCCTTGCAGAAACACCAAGCATCTGCAGAACCAGAGCAGGGGGAAGAGCCTTCTCCCACATCGCGGCAAAGGCCTGGAACGAGCTCCCAGTCAACATCAGATGCTCCCCTACCCTGCACACCTTCAGGAAAAGCCTCAAGACCTGGCTCTTCTGCTGATCCGGAGCTGCCCCGCCCCCCCTCCACCCCCCAGCGCCTTGAGACCCTCACGGGTGAGTAGCTCGCATCATCAACCCCTGATTGATTGATTGATTGATTGATTGACAGCGATTAATGAAACATTTACACTGACATCAAGATCAGAGCCACTCACAGTGATCAATAATACACAGCAGTTGAGAGGCCATTCTAAGAGATCAATAAACATGTACAGCAAGACCAATGCACAGCTAGAGAGGGGTCACTCACAGCGATCAATAAAACACCGACAGCAAAATAAGAGCAACTCACTGTGATAAATAAAACAAGTACATCAAGAGAGAGGTCACTGGCAGCGATCAATAAAACACCTACACTGACAGAAACATCGGACCCACTCACCAATAACACACAGCAATAAAGAGGCCATTCACAGCAACCAATAAAACACATAGACTGACAGAAAGATCGGGGCCACTCAAAATGATCCATATCAGAAGAACAGTAAGAGAGAGGCTATTCGCAGTGATCGATAAAACACGTACACTAACAACAAGAGGGGGTTACTCACTGTGTACTCTCTAGAAGTGATTTTTGAGGGCATTCAAAGGGCCACAGGTAAAACTGATAGGCCACCAAAATGGCCAATTGAGAGATGATTTTTAATTTGCCTCTGCACTCTCTAGTTAAACTGCACTACTGCTGCACTCTGTGTCGCTAAAAAGTACATTGGCCAGCTACAGAGTGCCAAGCGCTGGCCTTTAGGTTTACACTATTCTATTAGTTCATAGCTGAGGTGCAACACTCTCACTGCTATTGCAGTCTTTCCCTGACTTTTTCTCCCACTGTCTCCTGGTTTTTAGGTCTCGCCTAGACAGCGCATGCGCTGTCTCGAACAGATGTGTTGTGTTCTATCTGTGGGCTTACAGGCAGCCCATCTCCTACCATTGGTAAACTTCAGCGTCGCTCTCAATTTCTTTGATGCCGGTTGTCATGGCATGCGGGTGTCTTGCCCTCTTCTTGTGTTTGGGCCCCCATAGCACATTGACCAAGACCGTCTCCTTACACAGCTCTCAGTTTGCGGAGCTATTTTTTTCTTTGTTTTCAAGCACTCCACAGGAGTACTTGTGTTTTCAGGCCATCTCCCTTGTACACATACCACTAAAATGCATGTGCGTGTCCATAAACAAATGCTTTTCTTAAAAAGTTGTTAAAACATGACCAGCACTTGTTTATTTTTGTTTGCACAATCCGATGGTATTGGTATGCGCGCTCTATCGTACCTCTTGCCATAGCGCAAACACAGGCTGATGGTATTGGAGCACTTTAAGGTTTACCAGTTACATTACACAATGAGACATTCATTTTTGTTACTGATCCTGCTTCAATGAAGGTTTTCTTTTCCTGTCGTCGCTTGGCCATCTCCCTATCTCCTCCCGCTTACCTGTTTGACCTGCCCCCCACTACCTCCCTTGTTGCTACTGCTTTTTTTGTTGCATGATCCGATGGTATTGAAGCGTTTGTTCCATCCTTCCTCTTGCCATAGTGCTAACACCAGCCGATGGTATTGGAGCGATGGCATTGGAGTGCTTACACCACACAATGACACATTCATTGTCATAGGCAGCAACCGTGATTTGCCCAGAATCACTAACTGTTCAGCTGATCCCGAGATTCGAACCTAGTTCACTAGTTCTCCTGCCGGCAACTCTGGCCATTACGCCACATCCACGCTTCACTTCATAGCTCCTCACTGTTTCTCACTACCACTTCCACATTTGTTCAGCAAGACCTTGTCAACACCGAACAAGCATTGGCAAAGCCAATAGATCTCGGCAATGCCCGCAGGGACATCTTAAGGATTTTGGGGGCCCTGGGCCAGACGTATTTTGGGGGCCCTGTTGGAAACAGTTTTGAATTCATGATTCAATTTCAGCTGTTTCATGCAGTCTTTAGCCAGATCACTAACAGGCACACTCGTCCAAATTCTAAATATGTTCACATCCAATATTCAGGGATAGTAAGAAGTGTGTTTTCAATATTGTAACACAGCAGCAGCTCACGAATGTTGCTGCAAATAATCTCTGTGACACCCTCCCATTTCTTATATGTGAGGTCCCGTTTTGATCTAAAAGAAAGTTTGTGTATGGATGTTGCATGAAACAAACCTAAAATTTCTCTGCAAAATGTCTGTAATAGAGTCTCACATATCGCCCACAATAAAAATAAATGAAAGGAAAAGGGGTATTTAAAATAATCTGTTTAAGAATTAATAACTGTCATCAGGGCAGGAGTCCCTGCAGAACAGAGCTAGATTAGGGGGGCCCCCTGGAAGGCTGGGGCCCTGGGCCAGAGCCCACTTTGCCCATGCCTTAAAACGTCTCTGAATGCCCGAGCTATTGGCCTTGTCAATGAGAATGTTTTTTAGCCATGTTGTCTAGCAGCACATATACTGTTCCACATGGCTGAAAGCCACTGAAAGAAGTGCTATGATGAGGCCATCGCAGGCCACGTCATAGCACTTTTTTGTGTTAGGAGGGGCAGAAAAATAAATTCAACATAGGGGGGCAAAGAGACACGGCGTTGACTCAACATCCTGTGATTCTGGGCTTTCAGTAACTTTCAGCCATGCTGAACAGCAGATGTGCTGCTAGACAACATGGCTAAAAGACATTCACATTGACAAAGCCAATAGGTCGGGAATTGCCAAGACCTATTGGCTTTCCCAATGCTTGTTTTTTCTGCTGGCATGCTTCTCCTTTATTCTCCATGAAAGGCCAGATAGAAGGGAGCATGTTGGGAGGAAACTTGCACTAAAGATAGCACACTGCTGAACAAAGTGGAAAAGGAAGCAACACTGTAAAAGAAACTAACATTGCACACATAGAGGTGGCCGAGCCATTGAAAGTTCGAGCCATGTTCGAGCTAGATACCGGGCTCTGTCTCAGATCAAGGTGAGCCAAAAATTAACCAAACGTTCATGGAAGTAGAGTGGCCTTTTGGCTACATGTGCCTACCAGATAACATGGGGAGCCAGGTTCGAATCCTTCGCTCATCATAATGTAAATCCTGGCAAATCTCCCTGTGCTGATAGAACATGTGTAATTTAGTCTGTGTCTGCTTTGAGGTTCCCTTACGTCTTTGGGCAAGGTTAGCACTGTGTAAAACTGCCAAAAAATGTGGATTCCAGCTGACACCCACGCTCTAATCTCACCCTCCAAGATTTAAAAACAAAGCATTAACCTCTGATGTGAGCAATTAATCTCTGATGTGAGAAATCGCTCCCCGCCTCTAGTGGTTGAATTGCACAGTATGAAAACGGAAAATATGGGATCAATACCTGCTTCCCAACTCGACCATATTGTGTGATCCTAGACAAATAATTTATTTCACAGAGCCTCGTTTTTGCTCAATATTAAACACAAGAGTACTTTTAAATACGTGAGTTCAGGATCTGCACTGTACCAAAACCTCTTCTCTTTGATTTAATAGCCTATTATGTTGCTCCATCTATAACAAGAATCTGGGCCACATATAGGGTATGCAGGACAACTGACTTGCCCCTTAGTTCACTAATAGCACTGTCATGAGGACATGGCAGGAATGTTTGTCAGTTTATGTTAATAGTTCAGATCCTGGGCTCAGCATCTTGTAAATCCCAGCAAACCTCCCTTTGCCAAAAAAAGTGTAATGTAGTCTCAGTTGTGAAGAGCTCTTATGCCTTTGGCAAAGATCAGCACTATGTAAAACTGCCAAAAAATGTGGATTCTGGCTGACACCCACGTTCTAATCTCACTCGCCAAGAAGAATTAAGGACAAAACATTAACCTTTCATGTGAGTAAGTGATACCCATCTAGTGGATGAATTGCACAGTGTGAAACTGCAAAATAGGGGATCATCCCGGCTTCCCTGCTTGTTGACCAAATTGTGTGATCCTAGACAAATACGTTTTCACTGTGTCTCAGTTCATAATCACATAATAAGAATCTGGGCCAAATATAGGGTACACATGACAACTGACTGACCTCTTAGTTCAGTAACGGCGTTGTCATCAAGGTGGGGGCAGGAAACACAATCTGTTTAGGAATGCCGTGTGAGGAATAAGAAACCCTATGTCATCCTTTCTTTGAGGGTCTTCTTTGACCCGACCAGATGCTCCTCTCTGCACAGACGACACTGTCACAAACAGTAGACACAGTCTTCGCTGCCAGTGGCCAGGACTAGACTTCACTGCAGCATACAAGATGCAAGCTGCCCTCTGAATGCTGCAGTGCCTCTATGGCGGAGGAGTGTCGCCCCCTGCCAGCAGCTGCAAAACCCGAAAAATATAACAATAATAACACAGGTTTATTATGGTTTTATTTTTAACACAAACAAGTCTTGTGCCGGGGCCAGACGATGATAAGCTGGAGGGAAAGTGTTGGGAACTGTGTTCAGTGTGCATTACGGTTTGGCCAGTCGTCGCATGCCGGCCAAACCTTTATACGCATTGAACCTGTCTCCAACCCGAGCTGCGTTGTCAGGATGGAGATGGCCTGTACAGGCTCCCAGTCTCCCTAGGAGCACAAATTGAGGGCGCTCATGCCAATCCCGACGCTGATTCATGCATGAATGCAAAAAGAACAATTGATGGACAGAATGCAGAACAATGTCATACATTCACCCCAGTACAGAGATCTGGGCCTAAATCCATCGTTTTTTTGCTCCCCATGCCATTCCAGTTTGAACCCAGCCATATGCAAATGAGTCTTGACCCTGTGCCCAATGGTAACAGTACAGCCCGAACTGCCAGGCCAGGTCCTCCCTGGACTGGAAACAAGCATCCTAGGACCGGTTTCGGGGTTTCACCCCTCATCAGCCAGGATAGCTTGACTCCAGTGGCATGGAGAGCACGGGACCCACGTCTGGGCATACCCGTCCCACTCAAGGTGACAAATGCAAAAAGAACAATTGATGGACAGGATGCAGAACAATGTCATACATTCACCCCAGTACAGAGATCTGGGCCTAAATCCATTGTTTTTTTGCTCCCAATGCCATTCCAGTTTGGACCCAGCCATATGCAAATCAGTCTTGACCCTGTGCCCAATGGGAACAGTCCAGCCCGAACTGCCAGGCCAGTTCCTCCCTGGACTGGAAACAAGCATCCCAGGACCGGTTTCGGGGTTTCACCCCTCATCAGCCAGGATAGCTTGACTCCAGTGGCATGGAGAGCACGGGACCCACGTCTGGGCATTCCCGTCCCACTCGGGGTGACAAACGCAAAAAGAACAATTGATGAAAAGAATGCAGAACAATGTCATACATTCACCCCAGTACAGAGATCTGGGCCTAAATCCATCGTTTTTTGCTCCCCATGCCATTCCAGTTTGAACCCAGCCATATGCAAATCAGTCTTGACCCTGTGCCCAATGGGAACAGTCCAGCCCGAACTGCCAGGCCAGGTCCTCCCTGGACTAGAAACAAGCATCCTAGGACCGGTTTCGGGGTTTCACCCCTCATCAGCCAGGATAGCTTGACTCCAGTGGCATGGAGAGCACAGGACCCACGTCTGGGCATACCCGTCCCACTCGGGGTGACAAATGCAAAAAGAACAATTGATGGACAGAATGCAGAACAATGTCATACATTCACCCCACTACAGAGATCTGGGCCTAAATCCATCGGGTTTTTTTTTCCACATGCCATTCCAGTTTGAACCCAGCCATATGCAAATCAGTCTGCATTACAGCCTGGGTGGAGAACATGCCAGGGCCCCCATTCCTTGGCTGAGTGCCGAATCGCAGCACTCAGACCAATCACAACGCTGCTTTGCAGCGATGTGCTTGGCTTAGGGGAGCCATGTGCTTACCAATCACAACGCTGCATTGCAGCGTTGTGATTGGCTTAGGGAGCTTGGGTGTGCTTCCTGATCGTTCCGGTGGTGCTGTGCGATGAGGAAGAGAGATGGAGGATAGACGAGGTAGTATGGTATGTTTTTTTTTTTTTTATTATTTTCATTTTCCTTAAACCCTATCCCCCCACCCCCGCCATCCCCTATCGGTGCCGGCCGCGACTGGATGCACCCCTGCCCTTATCTTGTCCAGGTCCTTTCCTGTCAGTGTTGCAATCTATAGTGCTGCTGTGTGAACAGCGTCATGTGATTTGGAAAAATTAGGGACCCCTACATACAACAAATGCACTTGCTAGCTGTAGGGAAAACAACATGAAAGGGAGAAAAACAAGCTAGATCCAAGTATACAATGTTCAAAAGACCATTAATCTATCAGGACAACATATAATTAATCAAATTTGTGCGTGTATATTATCAAAAATCTTTTTATTTCCATGATATTTATCTTTTTTTTAAAGTATCAAAACATTTCCATTTCATTAAAATCATCAATGCATCAAACAGATTATGACGTATGAAACATGATCATATTGTTAAAAAGATCATACAGTACAGTAGAATTGTATATGTGGTACAACACTTTATCACACGTGTTTGAAACAGGGTCCAGATGGTTCATGGACAGAAAGGAGGGTTAGCGGCAGATGGAAGCTACGCGCGTTTCGGCAGGTTGCCTTCGTCAGGGAACCGTCTCAACTTTCTCTATTTCCGTATATATTCATTAATTTATAGGCAATTCTGCTTTCTGAAATTCCTGGGCGTGCATTCGGAAAGTGCACTGGGGCCTTTTAGGTAGGACGCAAAGGGATAAGGAAGATTTTGCTGATCCACACGTCATAATTGGGCTTCCAAGATTAAAAATACATTCCTTGACTTGTGTGTATCACAAGGTTCTTGTATGGGTACCTGTATAGGGTCCCAATCTTGTCAAAAGTGAGATCCTTTTGTTATATTATTGTACTTATCTCCGTGAAGGGCGTGATGGTTATCACCAGTTCTACATTAATACGGCTTCAAAGTAATGTTTTCGAAATATCCTGGCTCTACAGGTACCCATACAAGAACCTTGTGATACACACAAGTCAAGGAATGTATTTTTAATCTTGGAAGCCCAATTATGACGTGTGGATCAGCAAAATCTTCCTTATCCCTTTGCGTCCTACCTAAAAAGCCCCAGTGCACTTTCCGAATGCACGCCCAGGAATTTCAGAAAGCAGAATTGCCTATAAATTAATGAATATATACGGAAATAGAGGAAGTTGAGACGGTTCCCTGACGAAGGCAACCTGCCGAAACGCGCGTAGCTTCCATCTGCCGCCAACCCTCCTTTCTGTCCATGAACCATCTGGACCCTGTTTCAAACACGTGTGATAAAGTGTTGTACCACATATACAATTCTACTGTACTGTATGATCTTTTTAACAATATGATCATGTTTCATACGTCATAATCTGTTTGATGCATTGATGATTTTAATGAAATGGAAATGTTTTGATACTTTAAAAAAAAGATAAATATCATGGAAATAAAAAGATTTTTGATAATATACACGCACAAATTTGATTAATTATATGTTGTCCTGATAGATTAATGGTCTTTTGAACATTGTATACTTAGATCTAGCTTGTTTTTCTCCCTTTCATGAACAGCGTCATGTGCCACACGTACAGATAGTGACAGTTTCGGTAAAGAGAGGGGGCTGGGCCAGGTCATAGAGGCTAAGAGGTCAGTCATGGAGGCTAAGAGGCCACTGCTGGTCTATGTTTTACCGTTTTTGTCTAGGCCAGCACAGCTGCGGCTGTCATGACCATAGGCGCCCGGTGGTGGGGCACGAGGGGGGCAAGGGACGAAAAGTTATAGGTGGGGCATCGCTCCCTCGCCAACCCCTTCTAACCACTGGTTTCTCACAGCGATAAAATACATACGCTAACTGCAATATCAGATCCACTCACAGTGATCAATAAAGCACTTTCACATACAGTAAGGTAGGGGGCTGTGCACAAAACACACACTGATAGCAAGGGAGGGTCAAGACACAGTGATCAATAAAAAACATACAGCAAAATTGAGACACTCACAGTGATCAATAAAATATATACACAGACAGCAAAAGAGGGGCCATTCACTGCAATCAATAAAACACGTACAAGAGCAGCGAGAGAGGCACTCACTGCAATTAATAAAACACATACAAAATCCGCACGAGGGGGGCCAATCACTGCAATCAATAAAACACATACAAAAAAAGCGAGAGGGGGCCACTGACTGCAATCAATAAAACACACAAAAACAGAGATGGGCCACTAACTGGCAAACAGTAAAACACACACAAAAAAGTGAGAGGGGCCACTGACTGCAATCAATAAAACACACACAAAAACAGTGAGAGGGGCCACTAATTGGCAATCAATAGAAAAATGAATGATGGGTTTTATAAAGCGCGCAGGTACGGTACTACGAGTGTCCCGGTGCTAAGCTGTTCGACCAAAAGGAGTGATGACAATCTAGTCCTTAAATAGGTAGGTTTTTATTCGTTTGCGGAACAGTTTTTTGTCCGAAATGCATTTGAGGGGGAGAGGAAGGTCGCTCCAGTATTTAGCTGCAAGTACTGAGCAGGCTGATATACCCCACCTTTTCCTTTTAGTGGAGAGGATGGACAACATGTGTGCTAATTTAGAGCGAAGATAACTTTGTGGGCAGGAGTTGAAAAATCTGTTTTGAAGGTAGTAGGGACTGGTTTTATAAGAAGCAGAATGAGCTATTAGGTGCCACTGTTTGTGGAATTGCATAAGTGAGGTATGTTTGATGAGATTAAAGAGCAGGTGGATAGCCATGTTTTGAACTTTTTGTAGTATATGGGTCAGATAGTCTGGGATTCCTGTGTAAAGGACATTCTCATAATCCAGGCTGGACAGGATCAATACCTGTTCCACCGTCTTCTGAACATCCCAAGGAAGAAGTTTGAGAAACTTCCTCAGCATTCGCAGAATACAACATGCATTTTTGACTACTGCTGCGATCTGAGGTTTGAAGGATAGCTGAGTGCCCACTAGCACCCCTAGGTTTCTGGCCACTCCAATGGGGGGAGGAGGGGGTGCCACACAACTGGATGACCAGATCCCTAACCAAGCAGGGAGGGGATTTTTTTCCAAATAGCAGGATATCGGTTTTGTTAGGGGTTGCATTGTAGGGAGTTGGAATTGAGCCAGCCCATCACTGCTCTAATACAGGCAGAAAATGTAGTTTTGGCCTTGTTGTTCTTATTATTGTATGTCAGCAGGAATTGGGTGTCATCTGCATAGGAGACTACCTGGATATCAAAGGATTCAATAAGAAAGGTTAGTGGAGTCATATATATGTTAAAAAGAGTAGGGCTCAAGACCGAGCCTTGAGGTACTCCATACTTGATAGTTTTGGCTTCTGAGAAGAATGGTTTGAGCCACACAGTTTGTTCCCTGTGTTCAAGAAAGCAGGTCAATGTGTCCCTTCTAACCCAATGTGGGCACGGCGTTGTATCAGGATCTCATGTTAGATCGTGTCGAATGCCACTGAGAGGTCTAATAAGATCAGTGCAGCATTATGTCCTGCATCCAGCATGAATTAGATGGAGTCAGTGATCTCCATGAGTGCTGACTCCGTGCTATGGAGAGCTCTAAACCTGGACTGGGAGGGGTGGAGGAACCTGAAGGATTCTAAAAAGGACATTACCTGTGTGTTTACTGCTTTTTCTATTATATTTGAGATCCCTGGAAGTAGGGATATGGGTCTGAAGTTTGAGGGAATTTTCGGTAGTAGCGGTGTAACACTGGCCTTTTTCCACTTGACGGGTACAATGCCTGATTGCAGAGAGGTAGAGAAGAGCTCCTGATAGTTGGGACCGAGAATGGCCCCTAGTGAATTCATAACTTGGGATGGAAGGGGGTCCAGTGAGGAGCCAGCTTTAATTTTGGAGAAAGAATTCTCCAGTTCATTGGTCGTAGGAGAAATAGATTGTGATAGTTTAACCTGTGCCTTGGGCATGGGGGGACATGCGCTGTTTGTGGGCATTGTGTATTGCATAAGAGTCAGGTTGTCCTGGATTTTTTGTATTTTGTCCTCAAAGAAAGTGCTCAGGTGAAACAAAGAGATGCATTTGTCTCAAGTGTGGGAGCAAACTATTTAAGATCTGTGAAATTAGAGACAATGAAAAAAATTTCCCTTGCGTTATTAGCTTTTTCTATTGTATTCGAATAAAAAGTGCGCCGTGCAGTTTTCAAATTGCTATGATATGTGCAAAAAATAACATACAAAAAACAGCACGAGAGGGGCTACTCACTGCAATGTTTTTAATTTTTTATGCAGTTTTATATAGCTCAAACTTAACCCAAAGGTATTGGAGCACTTTCCAGGAGCACCAGTTGCACTACACAAGGACACAGTCATTTTTTTTTGTTGGCACGGGGAGAGTAAATGATTTGCCCAGAATAACAATATGTTTAGCCCGTGCTCAGACTCGAACCTGGTACCCCAGTTCCAAAGTCAGCTGCTCTGGTCGTTATGCCACATCCTCTCCCCAATGTATAAAACACAAACATAAACAGCAAGAGAGGGGCCACTCACTGCAATCTTTAGAACACATACAAAGACAGAAACAAGCCACTCACTGCAATCAATAAAACACATACAAAAACAGCAAGAGAGGGGCAACTCACTGCAATCAATAAAACACCTACAAAAACAGCAAGAGAGGGATCAGTCGCTGCAATCAACAAACCACATTCATTAACAGGGAAAGAGGTGCCACTCACTGCAATCATTAAAACACCCATAAAAACAGCATGAGAGGGGTCAGTCGCTGTAATCAAATAAATACGTACATTAAAAATGAGAGAGGGTCACTCACTGCAATCAAAAAACACATACAAAAACAGTGAAAGGAGCCACTCACTGCAATCATTAGAACACATAAATAAATAGCAAGAGGGGCTACTGACTTCAATCAATAAAACACATGTAAAAACAGCGAGAGTGGGCCACTCACTGCAATCAATAAAACACAAACAATACCATTGAAATGGGCCACTCACTGCAGTCTATAAAACACATACAAAAACAGTAAAAGGAGCCACTCACTGCAATCAATTGAACACATACAAAAACAGCAGGAGGGGCCAGTGACTTCAATAAAAAACACAAACAAAACAGCAAGAGAGGGGCCACTCACTGCAGTCAATAAAACATACAAAAACAGCAAAAAAGGGGCCACTCACTGCTATCAATGAAACTCATACAAAAACAGCAAGAGAGGGGCCACTCACTGAGGTCAATAAAACACATACAAAAACAGCAAAAGAGGGGTCACTCACTGCTATCACTGAAACTCATACAAAAACAGCAAGAGAGGGGCCACTCACTGAGGTCAATAAAACACATACAAAAACAGCAGAAGAGGGGCCACTCACTGCAATCAATAAAACACGTAGATTAACAGCAAGGGGGAGGCCACCCACAGTGATAAATAAATCAAGTAGACTGACAGCACCATCGGACTCACTCAGTGATTATTAACTTACACACACTGGTAGCAAAATAAGTGCCTTTCTCTGCCATCAATGATATACATTGAACGCAAGGGAGCTGAATCACAAAAATGAGTGACATTTCCAAACATATCTCATCCATTGCCACCATTCATCCTCCTGCACTCTGTCTCTCTGTAAGTAGGAGGAGCTGAATAACTCACCAAAGGCTAAGGGTTGCTACTTACAGGGGAATATGGGTGTGCATGGTGGCCATTTTGTCTGAAGCTGATTTGGGGCATGGATGGATCTTGAGAAACTGGGAGCACGGTTGGGCATGGCAGTAGGTAATTTTTCAGGGTGTTCTAAGCATGGCGCACTACCACATACCATCCATGCCAGCCTTGACCGATGTCGTTCAGTGTTTCAGACCGAGGGTCCATTGTCCAGAACAGGAATGACTGTTAAGAACTGCCCTATCCATGCTCTTAGTGTGAGAGCACAGTGGTCTTTTAATCTAGCATCGGCTACTACGCTAAGGCAGAGGAGCGTTGCCCCACTGAGTTAAAAGGAAAAATAAAATGATAATAACGCAACATTAAAAAGGTTATGTTATTATCATTTAATTTTTCATACGGAGCCCGAGCAAGGTTAGGGCGGGGCAGGCTTGGCTGTCCTCACAGGGAGGAGGAGTGATTGCTGCACCATAAGTGAGCATGACGGTTTGGACGGCAGTCTTGGGCCGGCCAAAACGTCATGCCTACTTAGCATGTTCTCTACCCGGCTGTATTGCAAGGCTGAGTGGAGAACATGCACAGACTCTCACTACCTGTCTGAGTGCTGAACCAGGGCGCTAAGACCAATCATGAAGCTGCAGTCATGCGGGTGACAGCAGCGTCGTGATTGGCTAGGGGAGTCCGGGAGCTTGTGTGCTTCCTGGAGACTACAGAAGAGGCTGGAGGAGAGGAAGTGACCGGCAGGCAAGTAAGCTTTTCTTTTCTTTATTTTTTTGTAATTTCCCCCCTCTCTACCACTACATTTCCCTAACGGCTGCTCCTGGTTTTAGCTTAACCATTAGAGGGAAATGGGAAGACCGAGCATAGTACGGTGTCAGGAGTTCTGTAGCACTGCAAGCACAATGCTCACCCTTTCACCTATTATTACAGGATTTCATATCCAACCACCACCTCCTGTAAGACTGCTCCACAGCTAAGCTGTTGACTTATCGTCAGTTTATCCGCCTTACTCCTCGCTCTAGGGCCCAGCCATTCCACCTTCGCCAAAGCCCAGGCTGTCATTCGACCTTCTCCCAGACAAAGCCATCCGACCTGCGCCCAGGTCCATGCAGAGCCATTCGACTTTCATCCAGGCCCAGGCAGTCATTTAACCATAGTCCAGGCTATGTGTCTAGGTCTATACAGTTCTTTTACCTTGGTCCAGGCCCAGCCATTCAACCTTCGTCCGGTCTCCCCTGTATTTTTAACCCAGAGTTGAGCGTCCAGTTTATATTTATAAGGACATGTATTTTTTTATTGCTATCTTTGACTGTTAGTTAGTGGAGTGTTTGCCGTACTGTGGATAGGTGGGAAAGTTTGTGAAACCCCAAGAAATCTGTGATAAGCATCCAAACTGGGGCTTGCATTGAGTGGGCAGCTTGGAGTTACCTGTTTTAAAGCATGGTTTTGTATTAACTCCCATCTGAGCAGGGCCGGACTGGGAACAGCAACCAGCCCTGGAAGATTGCTGCTCGACCGGCCCTGGGAGCGGGGGCTGCTAGTAAGAAGCACCATTCCCGCTTTTGTTACAGGGGGCTGATATTGCAGCATTGCTGCAAAACTGGCCCCCATGGCCACGAAGTCGGCCCCCACCCCTCCGGCCCACCAGGGAAACGCCCGGTGCCCGTTACGGCCAATCCGGCCCTACATCTGAGGGACTCATGTTAGGTGGTTATACCTATGCCCTACCCAACCACCTCCTTCTCCAATGACCTGAAGAAACCCTCGGCCCCAACCTCAATTAACCCTTATTCCTGGCCTCATCACGCTCACCTGCAGCACTCTTTTGGGTAAGCCGGTCTTTTTGGCCAACTGCTCCCAGTCCTTGCCATCGGGGTTGTGCTTGACAGAGAAGTACGACTCCATGGTGCGCAGCTGATGGTTTTTGAAGGAGGTCCGAACCCGCTTGACCTTGGGGATCCGGGGTTGCTGGGGCTGTCGCGGCCGGCGCTGCTTGCGCAGTTCAGGGGAATGCTCTCCGTCTTCAGACTCTGGAAGGCAAGGGCGACATGAATGAGAAGTAAAAGAGTACAGAAAGCAGAAACTAAGCAGAAGAGATAAGAAGTGAGATGCTGTTTGTTCTATCCAACTCATAAATCATAGATGACCATGACTACTTTCAACCTAAGTCCGGCCCATGGTCAGGCATGTCAGCTAGGAGTCACCGTGTGCAACGGCTAGTAACACAAACTTGCCTTTTGGTACCCCCGACACCAATCGATCATAGCCTGGCTCAGTGGTAGCAGGGTTGGCAGAAGGATCAGAAAGTAACCAGGCCTCAATTAGATCCATATTTGCTATCTACGGTTTTTTCACCTTTGCCTGAACATATGACAGCTGTGCCGTGATATACAAAGGATGTGCCTGGGTTTCTGAGGCTTCATTTAGGCATGTTTTATTCTAATTGGGTATATGAAGTTGTAAGTGGTCATTCTATAACTGTAGCTTGATGAGTCCCAGATAAATGCATTCTATCTCTGGCATATCTCGGCAGCGCCTGTGTCATGTCATGATAGTACCCTAGTTTAACATATGGATAGATGCTGATGACTTTCTATACCATAAACAGCTGCCACAGTACATGCCTTTTGCAGGGGCCATAACGTCCACTGGGCAGGGCTCTGCCGAGTTGTTTTGTCCTCCTGTCTAATCAGCTTTGTTGCTGTTTTGGAGGATTATTATCGACAACAGGGGCAGCCCTGTACACCTGAACCAGGGGCAATCAATATTTAGTCCTAACAGCGGTTCAAGATATTGTGAACATACCACTTTCACAGACAATCAATAACAACGAATTGAGCTTTTTAGGAAAAGAGAAAACTATGCAATAAAACTAAATAGAAAGAGAAGAAGAAAAAGAAGAAGAAGAACCCATATGAGAAATATTTAAAAAGTATACAAAGTTTATTCAATATATAAATAAAAACAATTTAAGACAATACGCTCAGAAATATACACTGGTACATGTAATATTTGTTGTGCAATACAAAACCAGACAAGTGGCAAACAGAAGGGATTATATAGCAAGGGAGGTTCAGGACAACACTGAAACAACAACAGGCAAGACGATGCGTCCTTCGTTAGTTACGGCCACATATGCGTTGACGGCGTTTCGACCTTTGTATAATTACATGGTCATCATCAGGACAAGAATTTTTAACTGAGCGTCCAAGAGAATCTATTTCATGGATATACTGCAACCCCAGATGATTTCACAGGTTTGAGTGGTGTACAAAAAATTGTACAAAACGACAAAAAACAGAATTCTAGATACACGATGCAAAGTTGTGACATGCACAACTTATGTAGTTAAATTGCACATCACCAAGGGCTAGAGGAAATTGGAATTCTAGATACAATGATGTAGAGTTGTGATGTGCACAACTTATATTGATAAAGGCATCTCCCCAGTGGCTGCATGAATTAACATAGCAGAGCTAACCAGGGGTTGGGAGAGCAAATCTCCTATGTGCTTCACTCAAACGTTAGGGCGAAACGTCCCTCACGCAGCGTTCCAGACTTTAACACTGATAAATGTCAATAATACACAAGGTCTTGAAACATATCCGTGTACCTACAGAGTTTTATTTTTTTTTACTATAATTTTTTTCTTCATTATTTGAGGTTTATATAGCACGAACGTAGCCCAAAGGCATTAGAGCACCTTACAAGAGAACATGGAGTCAATAATGGTTAACAATCAGGAAATAAAAAGACTTAAGTAACAAAAATAAAAAGAACAAAGCAGCCACTTTCAATCACCAACAGGTCTACTTAATGAAGGAAATATCTCTGCAATAGAAGAATTTTCAGTTCCTTTTAAGGTGACGAATGGGTGTGATGCGTTTCCCTCAGAAGGTCAAGACGGTTGTGAGGATAAATCACCGAGATTTGGCATTCTCCAAGATGGACAATCAGGGCTTTCAGTGGGATGATAAACTGGGGGTCTCTAAGAGGGGCATGGTAAACCTGCTTGAAGGGGCGTGTCCAACACAATTAGGGGGCGTGGGCTAACTCATTAGAACTAAAATCGTGTGCTTAAGAAATTCATGAATTCACATTCAACAAAGGATAATAAAGTTGTAAAAAGTTACGTGAGACCTGTGCAAAGCACAGCCAGGCAAGAGACACAATTTAGTATGGTTAAAACAATAGTGGTGTAGGCCGTGATTAATGGGCTCTAGTGCAAGGAAGGACAAGGGCCCTCAGGTTGCTATTTGAACAGTGAAATCCAGTAGGAATCCTGCTGAAGAGAAGCGGCCTACCCTGTGTGTGGGGCTGACTGAGGTCTGAATCACGGCCCGCGCCTGCTGAATACTGTGAGCTTGCCGCTGGAGGGACCTGGCCGAGGAGACGCGGCCTAACCTTTTTGTGGAGCCGACATTGGGTGCGGGTCTGAGCAGCTGGTGTCGTTAGTGCGCCAGGTCTGAAAAACACAGCGTGCCTCCCTACCCACACATGTCATCGGACGTGGTTGGCCGGCTGCCCCGTCCCTCCGGCGGGGCCCCGTATCGTCGCATCATTGTTCCCACGCATTCCTCCTGGCATTGGCCTGTTGCCGGCCTTGCCGGGCTGGTGGACGCATTGGCCTGGCCGTTACCGATCACCAGGCAGTGGTTGCTTCTGCACTAGACCCTCGCTAACGCAACTACGTCACTGACTGGATTGGCACTAAACCCTATTGTTTGACTTCCTGGAACTGTTCTGAAACACCCCCTCGTGCTGGCTGGACAGATAAGAGTGCGGGCGATTGCACATTGTGCGGTGCCACCTGCTGCTCTGGTGGGGCCCTACCACTGTGCCACGATGATCTTATCTTGTTAATACAGGCCTCCACGCCCTCACAAATATGGGGAAATCGGACACCAAGCAATCCAAGCTCCCATTCGAAAATAAGAGGCTTACCAGGCATACTGACTCGGAACAAGACCCTGAAGCTGAAAACAGGGAGGGGATGGCTGAGAAGGGCGATGATCTACGATCCATTCTCCTGGAGGTGAAATCAAGTCTGAAAACAATAGACAATAAAATTGACAAGCTAAATGATCGCCTGAACCAGGCAAAGCAACAGGTGGATGTTCATGAGATCCGATTAGACAAACTGGAAAACCGTGCCACAGACGCACATGAATTTCAGACCGAGACCAGGGAACAGCTACTAAACATGGAAAGGGTACTAGAAGTAATCGAAGCCAAAAACGAGGGCCTAGAAGCTCGGTCCCGCCGAAATAATATACGTATTACTGGAATACCGGAGACGACAGCGATGGGTAAAGTGGAAGACTTTGTGGAGACGGTGCTTTGGAACCTGTTCGGTTCTGCACTTCCTTCAATGTTCATAGTGGAGCGAGCACATAGAACATTGGGTCCTCGCCCTCCAGTGGGTGGCACGCCAAGGCCCATACTTGCGAAACTGCTTAACTATCGCGACCGAGATGGGATACTTCGTGCGGCTAGGGAGATGGGACAAATCACTCATCAAGGTAATCAAATCTCCATCTTCCCTGACTTCACACCTGCTGTTCAAGCGGCCAGAGAGAATTTGTGCCAGCTAAGCGCATCCTTCGTCAAGCCGGGATCCCATATGTTCTATTGTATCCAGCGAAGTTAAAAGTCACACAGGAGAACCAACATCATTTTTCAGATGCTAAGTCTGCTCTAAAATTTGCTAAGCATGTCGCGGGCAGCAGGCGATCGCTATCTGCGGTGGGCCGTGCAGAGGCTGGACTGAGCGACAATGACTGATTATGGGCATGCAGCAGAAACGTGATCAAGCAGAAGAGGCGGCCGGTGATGTATTGTGACATTTGATTTCATATAATACTGTACTCTTGTTTGGATAACCACAAATGGGACACAAGATAAACCTCAGCCACCTGACCCACGGTCAGGGCGTATGCCGGAGACACCCTGCCCCCTAGGGAGAGCTCCCACCATTGGTTATGTTTCCACCTTGTTGGGTTGTTGCAGGTCTATTGAGAGGAGGGTGGGATATTGAAACTCAACCTAATTGGGGGGTTGGTGTGGGGATAATGTTTTGGTTTTCAGCACAGCACACTTTCACGCCCTTCAAGTCTGGGTTCCCCAGCTGGGGTGGATCAGGTACTCAATTTATTGGGAGGGTTGGAGTGGGTGGGGGCTTGGGTTTTTCACTTTGGGGTTCACAACAGGCCACCTTCTCATGTTGTCTGTTTTTTGTTCTCTCTGTATTGTTACTGGCATGTCACCAAATGTATGCACTTCACCATGGCTCACACACTAAGACACTGGCTTTTCTTGGTCCGATTACAAACCACTGACGCTGTTTATTAGCCCACCCCCCCGACTGCTACATGACTGATACTACTTTTGTGGCATGGAATATTAGGGGCCTGAACATCTATCACAAAGCACATCTCATGCATGCACATCTCAACAGACACAAGTTGGACGTTTGTTTCCTTCAGGAGACGCATCTCCTCCCCGCCACCTCGTCCAGGCTGCATTCCCGCCACTGGGGGGAGTCCTATAGTGCTTACTACTCTAACTACGCACACGCCGTTACCATCCTCTTTAGGAAGGGCCTCCCCTGGCATGGCACCCACTCCTTCATCGACTCCGAGAGCCGATATGCAATCCTCCCCGGCAATCTTTATAATCAGCCGCTGATTCTCGCGGCGTTCTATGGCCCTAACACTGATGACCCCAGTTTTTTCATTCACGTCTGGCAAATCATTTCCTCTCTGGGGCCTAACTCTCTGATATGGGGTGGAGATTATAATATTGCACCATCACCAACACTAGACCACTCGGGGGATCGCATGCATCACCCACAGGCTACCGCTGCCCTTCGTTCTATCCTAGAGGACAACTCCCTTTTAGATGCTTGGCAGCATGCGCACCCAGACGTGCGTGAAGGCTCCTGCATCTCTGGCTCCCGCAGAACCTGGTCCGGCATCGACTTATGGCTCACTACTCAAGACATCCCCTCTTGGACCACCTCAGTGGACCACTTGGCCTGCACTCTATCTGACCATATCCCTGGCTCCTGCGCCTGCGATTCCTGCTCACCTTACATCGCATGCTCTCATGGCACCTGACCCCCAACGCGCTTTGCGACGCTGGGTTCCGGGATGATATTCGAGGTGCTATCATAGAATACTTTGAGCGCAATACTGGCTCCGTCGAGTCGCCCTCAACCCTCTGGGAGGCCTTCAAGGTCGTGATCAGGGGGGAATGCATCGCAAAGCAATTCAAGGTGTTGAAATCCATTAAGGGCACCCTTGAGCGTCTGGAAACAGATATCAAAGCCCTGGACCTTAAACAATCCTGAGACCCCAGCCTGGCCACCCTTGCCTCCATCAGATCCAAGCTCACTGAGTTTCATGAGGCGGACAGAGAGGTGGCCTTCCTCAGCAGAGAGGCCCGCACTTGCCGATACGGTGAGGGCGATCTCCCTGGCAAGACCCTTGCGAACCTTCTTAGGCAGTCGCATGCTTCCTCTTATATTACTGTTACAGCAAACAAATGATGGACGGAATGCTGACAATGCAAACATTCTCCCCCAGTCAAAAGATCTGGGTTAAATCCATCGTTCTTGTGCCCACTACGCCACCCCAGTTTGGACTCAGCCATATGCAAATCAGTCTTGACCCTGTGCCCCATGGGAACAGTCCAGACCGAACTGCCAGGCCAGGTCCTCCCTGGACCGGAAACAAGCATCCTGGGACCAGTTTCAGGGTATGTCACCCTTCTTCAGCCAGGCTAGCTTGAATCCAGTGGCACAGTGAGCAAGGGACCCACGTCTGGGCATACCCATCCCACTTAGGGCGAAAAGTGTTACAGCAAATAAATGATGGACGGAATGCTGACAATGCAAACATTCAACCCCAGTCAAAAGATCTGGGTTAAATCCATCGTTCTTGTGCCCACTACGCCACCCCAGTTTGGACCCAGCCATATGCAAATCAGTCTTGACCCTGTGCCCCATGGGAACAGTCCAGACCGAACTGCCAGGCCAGGTCCTCCCTGGACCGGAAACAAGCATCCTGGGACCAGTTTCAGGGTATGTCACCCTTCTTCAGCCAGGCTAGCTTGAATCCAGTGGCACAGTGAGCAAGGGACCCACGTCTGGGCATACCCATCCCACTTAGGGCGAAAAGTGTTACAGCAAACAAATGATGGACGGAATGCTGACAATGCAAACATTCTCCCCAGTCAAAAGATCTGGGTTAAATCCATCGTTCTTCTGCCCACTACGCCACCCCAGTTTGGACCCAGCCATATGCAAATCAGTCTTGACCCTGTGCCCCATGGGAACAGTCCAGACCGAACTGCCAGGCCAGGTCCTCCCTGGACCGGAAACAAGCATCCTGGGACCAGTTTCAGGGTATGTCACCCTTCTTCAGCCAGGCTAGCTTGAATCCAGTGGCACAGTGAGCAAGGGACCCACGTCTGGGCATACCCATCCCACTTAGGGCGAAAAGTGTTACAGCAAACAAATGATGGACGGAATGCTGACAATGCAAACATTCTCCCCCAGTCAAAAGATCTGGGTTAAATCCATTGTTCTTCTGCCCACTACGCCACCCCAGTTTGGACCCAGCCATATGCAAATCAGTCTTGACCCTGTGCCCCATGGGAACAGTCCAGACCGAACTGCCAGGCCAGGTCCTCCCTGGACCGGGAAACAAGCATCCTGGGACCAGTTTCAGGGTATGTCACCCTTCTTCAGCCAGGCTAGCTTGAATCCACTGGCACAGTGAGCAAGGGACCCACGTCTGGGCATACCCATCCCACTTAGGGCGAAAAGTGTTACAGCAAACAAATGATGGACGGAATGCTGACAATGCAAACATTCTCCCCCAGTCAAAAGATCTGGGTTAAATCCATCGTTCTTGTGCCCACAAACTGGAATGGCATGGTGAGCAAAAAAACGATGGATTTAGGCCCAGATCTCTGTACTGGGGTGAATGTATGACATTGTTCTGCATTCTGTCCATCAACTGTTGTTTTTGCATTTGTCACCCCGAGTGGGACGGGTATGCCCAGACGTGGGTCCCGTGCTCTCCATGCCACTGGAATCAAGCTATCCTGGCTGAAGAGGGGTGAAACCCCGGAACCGGTCCTAGGATGCTTGTTTCCAGTCCAGGGAGGACCTGGCTTGGCAGTTCGGGCTGGACTGTTCCCATGAGGCACAGGGTCAAGACTGATTTGCATATGGCTGGGTTCAAACTGGAATGGCATGGTGAGCAAAAAACTATGGATTTAGGCCCAGATCTCTGTACTGGGGTGAATGTATGACATTGTTCTGCATTCTGTCCATCAACTGTTGTTTTTGCATTTGTCACCCCGAGTGGGACGGGGATGCCCAGACGTGGGTCCCGTGCTCTCCATGCCACTGGAATCACGCTATCCTGGCTGAAGAGGGGTGAAACCCCGAAACCGGTCCTAGGATGCTTGTTTCCAGTCCAGGGAGGACCTGGCTTGGCAGTTCGGGCTGGACTGTTCCCATGAGGCACAGGGTCAAGACTGATTTGCATATGGCTGGGTTCAAACTGGAATGGCATGGTGAGCAAAAAAACGATGGATTTAGGCCCAGATCTCTGTACTGGGGTGAATGTATGACATTGTTCTGCATTCTGTCCATCAACTGTTGTTTTTGCATTTGCCACCCCGAGTGGGAAGGGAATGCCCAGACGTGAGTCCCGTGCCTCTCCATGCCACTGGAATCAAGCTATCCTGGCTGAAGAGGGGTGAAACCCCGAAACCGGTCCTAGGATGCTTGTTTCCAGTCCAGGGAGGACCTGGCTTGGCAGTTCGGGCTGGACTGTTCCCATGAGGCACAGGGTCAAGACTGATTTGCATATGGCTGGGTTCAAACTGGAATGGCATGGTGAGCAAAAAAGCGATGGATTTAGGCCCAGATCTCTGTACTGGGGTGAATGTATGACATTGTTCTGCATTCTGTCCATCAACTGTTGTTTTTGCATTTGTCACCCCGAGAGGGACGGGTATGCCCAGACGTGGGTCCCGTGCTCTCCATGCCACTGGAATCAAGCTATCCTGGCTGAAGAGGGGTGAAACCCCGAAACCGGTCCTAGGATGCTTGTTTCCAGTCCAGGGAGGACCTGGCTTGGCAGTTCGGGCTGGACTGTTCCCATGAGGCACAGGGTCAAGACTGATTTGCATATGGCTGGGTTCAAACTGGAATGGCATGGTGAGCAAAAAACGATGGATTTAGGCCCAGATCTCTGTACTGGGGTGAATGTATGACATTGTTCTGCATTCTGTCCATCAACTGTTGTTTTTGCATTTGTCACCCCGAGTGGGACGGGTATGCCCAGACGTGGGTCCCGTGCTCTCCATGCCACTGGAATCAAGCTATCCTGGCTGAAGAGGGGTGAAACCCCGAAACCGGTCCTAGGATGCTTGTTTCCAGTCCAGGGAGGACCTGGCTTGGCAGTTCGGGCTGGACTGTTCCCATGAGGCACAGGGTCAAGACTGATTTGCATATGGCTGGGTTCAAACTGGAATGGCATGGTGAGCAAAAAAACGATGGATTTAGGCCCAGATCTCTGTACTGGGTGAATGTATGACATTGTTCTGCATTCTGTCCATCAACTGTTGTTTTTGCATTTGTCACCCCGAGTGGGAAGGGAATGCCCAGACGTGGGTCCCGTGCCCTCCATGCCACTGGAATCAAGCTATCCTGGCTGAAGAGGGGTGAAACCCCGAAACCGGTCCTAGGATGCTTGTTTCCAGTCCAGGGAGGACCTGGCTTGGCAGTTCAGGCTGGACTGTTCCCATGAGGCACAGGGTCAAGACTGATTTGCATATGGCTGGGTTCAAACTGGAATGGCATGGTGAGCAAAAACGATGGATTTAGGCCCAGATCTCTGTACTGGGGTGAATGTATGACATTGTTCTGCATTCTGTCCATCAACTGTTGTTTTTGCATTTGTCACCCCGAGTAGGACGGGTATGCCCAGACGTGGGTCCCGTGCTCTCCATGCCACTGGAATCAAGCTATCCTGGCTGAAGAGGGGTGAAACCCCGAAACCGGTCCTAGGATGCTTGTTTCCAGTCCAGGGAGGACCTGGCTTGGCAGTTCGGGCTGGACTGTTCCCATGAGGCACAGGGTCAAGACTGATTTGCATATGGCTGGGTTCAAACTGGAATGGCATGGTGAGCAAAAAAACGATGGATTTAGGCCCAGATCTCTGTACTGGGGTGAATGTATGACATTGTTCTGCATTCTGTCCATCAACTGTTGTTTTTGCATTTGTCACCCCGAGAGGGACGGGTATGCCCAGACGTGGGTCCTGTGCTCTCCATGCCACTGGAATCAAGCTATCCTGGCTGAAGAGGGGTGAAACCCCGAAACCGGTCCTAGGATGCTTGTTTCCAGTCCAGGGAGGACCTGGCTTGGCAGTTCGGGCTGGACTGTTCCCATGAGGCACAGGGTCAAGACTGATTTGCATATGGCTGGGTTCAAACTGGAATGGCATGGTGAGCAAAAAACGATGGATTTAGGCCCAGATCTCTGTACTGGGGTGAATGTATGACATTGTTCTGCATTCTGGCCATCATTGTTGTTTTTGCATTTGTCACCCCGAGTGGGACGGGTATGCCCAGACGTGGGTCCCGTGCTCTCCATGCCACTGGAATCAAGCTATCCTGGCTGAAGAGGGGTGAAACCCCGAAACCGGTCCTAGGATGCTTGTTTCCAGTCCAGGGAGGACCTGGCTTGGTAGTTCGGGCTGGACTGTTCCCATGAGGCACAGGGTCAAGACTGATTTGCATATGGCTGGGTTCAAACTGGAATGGCATGGTGAGCAAAAAACGATGGATTTAGGCCCAGATCTCTGTACTGGGGTGAATGTATGACATTGTTCTGCATTCTGTCCATCAACTGTTGTTTTTGCATTTGTCACCCCGAGAGGGACGGGTATGCCCAGACGTGGGTCCCGTGCTCTCCATGCCACTGGAATCAAGCTATCTTGGCTGAAGAGGGGTGAAACCCCGAAACCGGTCCTAGGATGCTTGTTTCCAGTCCAGGGAGGACCTGGCTTGGCAGTTCGGGCTGGACTGTTCCCATGAGGCACAGGGTCAAGACTGATTTGCATATGGCTGGGTTCAAACTGGAATGGCATGGTGAGCAAAAAAACGATGGATTTAGGCCCAGATCTCTGTACTGGGGTGAATGTATGACATTGTTCTGCATTCTGTCCATCAACTGTTGTTTTTGCATTTGTCACCCCTAGTGGGACGGGTATGCCCAGGCGTGGGTCCCGTGCTCTCCATGCCACTGGAATCAAGCTATCCTGGCTGAAGAGGGGTGAAACCCCGAAACCGGTCCTAGGATGCTTGTTTCCAGTCCAGGGAGGACCTGGCTTGGCAGTTCGGGCTGGACTGTTCCCATGAGGCACAGGGTCAAGACTGATTTGCATATGGCTGGGTTCAAACTGGAATGGCATGGTGAGCAAAAAAACGATGGATTTAGGCCCAGATCTCTGTACTGGGGTGAATGTATGACATTGTTCTGCATTCTGTCCATCAACTGTTGTTTTTGCATTTGTCACCCCGAGTGGGACGGGTATGCCCAGACGTGGGTCCCGTGCTCTCCATGCCACTGGAATCAAGCTATCCTGGCTGAAGAGGGGTGAAACCCCGAAACCGGTCCTAGGATGCTTGTTTCCAGTCCAGGGAGGACCTGGCTTGGCAGTTCGGGCTGGACTGTTCCCATGAGGCACAGGGTCAAGACTGATTTGCATATGGCTGGGTTCAAACTGGAATGGCATGGTGAGCAAAAAACGATGGATTTAGGCCCAGATCTCTGTACTGGGGTGAATGTATGACATTGTTCTGCATTCTGTCCATCAACTGTTGTTTTTGCATTTGTCACCCCGAGTGGGACGGGTATGCCCAGACGTGGGTCCCGTGCTCTCCATGCCACTGGAATCAAGCTATCCTGGCTGAAGAGGGGTGAAACCCCGAAACCGGTCCTAGGATGCTTGTTTCCAGTCCAGGGAGGACCTGGCTTGGCAGTTCGGGCTGGACTGTTCCCATGAGGCACAGGGTCAAGACTGATTTGCATATGGCTGGGTTCAAACTGGAATGGCATGGTGAGCAAAAAAACGATGGATTTAGGCCCAGATCTCTGTACTGGGGTGAATGTATGACATTGTTCTGCATTCTGTCCATCAACTGTTGTTTTTGCATTTCCTCTTATATTACAGCACTTTGTGACGGGGTTGCTGGGTGAACAACCTTCCTCATGGACATAATCGCGAGGATCTCTGCTTTCTATTCACAATTGTATACCGCTGCAAAGGCTGCATCTAGTGAATCCCTGGATCAATACTTTGACTCCATCGAGCTGCTGTGGCTTGGTAACGGGCACCAGGAATATCTGGACGAACCAATCACGCAGGAGGAAATCTCCAAAGTAATTGCAGGACTCCCGGGCGATAAGGCTCCTGGTTCCGATGGGCTCACTCCCGCATTCTATAAAGAGTATACGCCACTTCTCATCCCACATCTGGCTGAGGTGTACAATGAGTCTCTGGCCCTGGGTAGATTTCCCCCATCTCTCGGCGAAGCCACGATCACTCTCCTATTAAAGCCGGACAAATCCCCCGAGAGCTGCGATTCCTACCGCCCCTTATCGCTAATTAACACTGACAACCAAATCTATGCTAAACTACTAGCCAATCGTCTCCTCCCATTGATGCCATTAATAGCTCGTCCTGATCAATCGGGGTTCATCCTGGGTCGCGCCACGTCGCACAACTTGCGCACTATTTTCTTTGTCCTCCACCAGATCAACCCCTCTCTGCCTGCGGTGGCGCCTTTTTGGATGCCACCAAGGCTTTTGACACACTCGAATGGCCCTTTCTTTTTTATCTCCTTCTTCGCCTGGGCTTTAGCCTAGGATTTGTGCGGAAAGTCCAGCTCCTCTACACACTCCCGACGGCACGCATCAGGGTTAATGGACAGATAACTGACCCCATAGCGATAACGAGGGGCACCAGGCAGGGTTGCCCCCTGTCCCCCATGCTATTTGCCATTGCTATGGAGCCTCTGGCGGCGCGCCTGTGCCAGCACCACACTCTGCGGGGCATTGGCTTCTCGTCCCATGCCCTAGTCACGTCTATGTACGCCAATGACGTTACAATGTATATCCGCGAGCCGCGGGAGAACCTAGCTTCCATGACCAGGGAGGTTATTCGGTTCGGCTGCCTCTCCGGCGTCCAGGTTAACTGGGGCAAGTCCGTTCTTTTTCCCCTCACAGATGTCACGCAGCCGGTTACCGCCGACTACCCGTTCATCTGGGCCGATGGTACTACCAGATACCTCGGCATTTGGCTGACTAGGGATGTAGACGAGCTGTGGAGAGCCAACTTCAGTAAAGCCATGGACTGGTTCGAGACCAAGATGCAAGCATGGCAGAAACTTCCGCTGTCATTAGCTGGGCGCATCGCTATCACAAAAATGATCGTGCTCCCCAAATTTCTATATTTGTTTATGAACATCTCCATTCCACTCACATCACAATTTTTTTAAAAACTGAGATATAACATTATCACATTCATCTTGGCGGGACGCCAGCCTCGCATAGCTTATGATGTCCTAACGCTACCCCTAGCGATAGGAGGAATGGGCGCCCCCGATCTTAGACTCTATGCGTTATGCGCCCAAGCTAGCTTCCTCCACTTTTGGGCACATCCAACCCCTTTTCAGCCGCATATCGCTGTCGAGACAGATCTGGCCCTCCCCTGGCCACTGCAGACAGCATCATTTCTACCACACAGGATCTCAGGCGGTGAGATAGACACGGTGGAGTGTGTGCGATGGGCCTTTGAGGGGCTGCGCAAATATACTGGCGCGAAAACAGTCTTTGCACCTTCAATGCAGCTCGCTAGCAACCCCGCATTCCCCCTGCTACAGACAGCCGGCATGGCCCGCCGCGCAGCAGACCTGGGTATCCGCACTAACGCCGACATTTACCATAACAATACTTTTCTCACATTGCCCGACGATGCAGCACCACTAGATAAACTGCTCTATTACCAGATTAGGGCCACATGTAAAAATGATAACCCGACCTTTCCACTTGCTCCTATGCCCAACACTGCGCTCGAATACACACTCTCCACCACCTCTCCGCGTAAATAGTCACTAGGCTCTACGCCCTCTCATTGGCAGCCTCCCCCATAGATACTGAGCGCGCTCGTAATGCATGGAGCGCAGACCTGGATGGCGACCTCTCTCCCACACAGTGGCAATACTGCTGCGGCCAAACTAGACGGCTTTCCCCCAAACTATCGCTTACAGCTTATTCATTTTAAGTATATCCACCGGCTGTACCGCACTCCAGTAACACTGCATAGGATGGGTCTAACGGACAATGATCGATGTGTGCGATGCTCAGCTCCTGGCGCGCCTGGTCGTGCCCCAAGGTTTCAGACTTTTGGCTGGAGGTGTGCTCCATAGTCAGTGATATCACCCAAGAGCGCATAGCTCCTGACCCCCTGTTGTGCCTCCTGGGACATGTTAAAGACATTTCAGACGCCAATCGTAAATTAGTAGCAATGCTGCTGGTGCTTGCCAAGAGGCGGGTGGTGATGCACTGGGGCCGCAGACCGGCGCCGCAGGCCAAGCCGATGCGGCCCGTTGCCAGACGCTCCTGGGCGAACTTTGGGACCAAATGCCAGCTGCAAACAGGCCTCCAGATATTTGGGGTCCTCTCATATCCTACCTTCACCGACTAGCACACTCAGACGCATCCCCGGAGGGTTCCCCCCCCACCGACGCTCAGGCCACCAAAACAAACCTTGACATGACTGGTCTCGGACACTCGATTGACTACTCGCAAGCCATAAAGATACAAACGCCACTGTGGTTCTCCTCTCTTTTTCATTTGAAATGTTGCGATGGGATGTGCATTGCTTCATAGCTCTCAAAAAGTCCCAACTATTCCATGATTGTAGTGAATGCCGCATTATCTGACAATATGGTGATTGTAACATGCCTAATGTTCAATAAAGGTTTCTTTGAAAAATAAAAAATAAATAAATATATATAAAAAAACTTTTTAAAAACTGTGAAGTCCAGTGATAATCAGAGTTCAGTGGGCCCCTCAGGCCTATGGGCCCAGTGCCATTGCACCTGCTGCACCAAAGGAAGCTATGCTCCTTTATTCAACAAGTGGCGGCAGCGAGACAGACGTGGAGGCAAAGAATGGCACAGGCTACAGAGGTTAAATGGCTGTAGCATGGCAGACTTTAAAGAGACGCTACTCTGTGTTAAATAAATACTATTTTTTAATTATCAAGTTCAAACAGGTCTTACATTTGGCTACTTACACGCCTTACAGCTGCTGACCAATTTCCAAATAAAAAAAATCCAAGCATCGTGATTTTTGTCGGGTGCCCTTTATTTTGTCTAGTGTTTTCTGAAAGACAAAGCCTCAATTTTTGGCAGTTTATGATTTAAAAAAAATATATATTTTGGGGGGTTATGATATTTTTGATGTCAAGGGAATTGCGAGATTTGATTAATATTCTCGGTCTCTGGAAGTGACAGGTGCTATAATCTTCTCCCTGGCAGACTCCGACCATCTTTGCCTGAAAGGGCTAATGCGCTGCTAATGAACATTAAATTACATTTGATCATAAAGTGTCAGGCCAATCACTTTCTCCGTTCGGCACTCAGCAGCTCTCTGTTCACCCGGTTGAGCGCGTCGCTCCCTTACTCAAAAGTCCACCACCACATAAAAAAAGTGCCAAAACTAATATGAAACAAACAAAACCCCTTAACCCCTTCGCTGCTAGGCCTTTCCCCCCCTGTGCTAAGCCTTTTTTGGCTACTTGGGGTAGTTCGCGCTTAGGCTCCTGTAACTTTTTGACCACATAAGGTATCCACGCCAAATTTGCGTCCTTTTCTTCCAACATCACAGGGATTCTAAAGGTACCCTGGGTTTTTTTTTTTTTTAAATGTGAAAAAAGTCCTGCAAATGAAAGCGTCTGGTGTTTCCCCTGCAAATGGTATCAACAAAGGGTTTATGGGGCTGAAATCACCATTTGCCCAGCTTTCAGGGACTGACAGACTTTTGTCAGAAAACCAACATTTTTTACACAGTTTTGGCATTTTACTGGGAAATGGCCTATTTTTGCTATTTTTTGTGCTTTCAACTTTCTTCCAGTTAATGGTAGAAATGGGTATGAAAGCAATAATGGATCCTGGAAAGCTATACATTTTAAAAAAGTAGACAAAATTCTGAATTCAGCAAGGGGTCATTTGTGTAGATCTCTCAAGGTTTCTTTATAGAAACTAACAGTTGAAAATAAGAAAAATTGCAAATGAGTTGAAAAAAACAGCCATTTGTGCCAACATTTTCACTTGTAACTTCTTCTAATTATGACAGATGTTCGAAAGCAATATACCGTTACATCCGCTGGACCTTTCTGGTTGTGGGGATATAAAGGACTTGTAGGTTCACCAAGAACCCGACGAACCCAGAGCCAATAACTGAGCAGCGTCTTGCAATGGTTTTTTTATTATGTACCGGGTATATAGCAATTCATTTGGTAAAATATATACAGTAAAAAATTGGGATGAAAGACACTTACGTATTTCTGAAATTGGAACAAAATATAGAGTTCAGAAACAGTAGCTATTTGCACATTTGCGAAACTGTGAGTACCAACACTAGCTTGAGAATTATAGGACATTTTTCAAAGTGACTACTTTTTTACACATTGTCTTTCATTTGGAAGGCAGAAATGCATCGAAATTCAATAGGTAATAACAGTTGCTCTACAATTCTTTGTTACCCAAAGTCTCACAATAAAAATGGTACCTCACTTGTGTGGGTAGGCCTAGTGCCTGCGACAGGAAATGGCTCAAAACGCAATGTGGACACACTTCATTTTTACAGTGAAAACTGACCCTTTTTTTGCAAAGTGCCTAGCTGTAGATTTTGAACCCTAGCTCTGCCGGCACCTAGGGAAATCTAGCAAACCTATACATTTTTGATATCTAGACACCCAGAGGAATCCAGGATGGCGTGACTTGTCTGGCTCTCACCAGGTTCTGTTACCCAGAATCCCTTGCAAACCTCAAACTTTGTAAAAAAACAAAACACATTTTCCTCACATTTCTGTGGTGGAAAGTTCTGGAATCTGCGTGGATCCACAAAATTCCACCCACCCCGCATTCCCCAAAGTCTTCCGAGAAAAATTGTACCTCACTTGTGTGGGTAGGCCTAGTGCCCGTGACAGGAAACGGCCCAAAACGCAACGTGGACACACCACATTTTCACACTGAAAACGGACCCTTTTTTTGCAAAGTGCCTAGCTGTAGATTTTGAACCCTAGCTCTGCCGGCACCTAGGGAAACCTAGCAAACCAATACATTTAGACACCGAGGGGACTACAGGATGGGGTGACTTGTCTGGCTCTCACCAGGTTCTGTTACCCAGAATCCCTTGCAAAGCTCAAACTTTGTCAAAAACACCACATTTTCCTCACATTTCTGTGGTGGAAAGTTCTGGAATCTGCGTGGATCCACAAAATTCCATGCACCCTGCATTCCCCAAAGATTTCCGAGAAAAATGGTACCTCACGTGTGTTGGTAGGCCTAGTGGCTGCGACAGGAAACGGCCCAAAATGCAACGTGGACACACCACATTTTCACAGTGAAAACTGACCCTTTTTTTGCAAAGTACCTAGCTGTAGATTTTGAACCCTAGCTCTGCCGACACCTAGGGAAACCTAGCAAACCTATACATTTTCGAAAACTAGACACCCAGGGGAATACAGGATGGGGTGACTTGTCTGGCTCTCACCAGGTTCTGTTACCCAGAATCACTTGCAAACCTCAAACTTTGTCAAAAGAAACACATTTTCCTCACATTTCTGTGGTGGAAAGTTCTGGAATCTGCGAGGATCCACAAAATTCCACACACCCTGCATTCCCCAAAGTCTCCCGAGAAAAATGGTACCTCACTTGTGTGGGTAGGCCTAGTGCCCGCGACAGGAAACGGCCCAAATCGCAACAAGGACACACCACATTTTCACAGTGAAAACTGACCCTTTTTTTGCAAAGTGCCTAGCTGTAGATTTTGAACCCTAGCTCTGCCGGCACCTAGGGTAACCAAGCAAACCTATACATTTTCGAAAACGTGACACCCAGGGGAATACAGAATGGGGTGACTTGTCTCGCTCTCACCAGGTTCTGTTACCCAGAATCCCTTGCAAACCTCAAACTTTGTCAAAAACACCACATTTTCCTCACATTTCTGTGGTGGAAAGTTCTGGAATCTGCGTGGATCCACAAAATTCCATGCACCCTGCATTCCCCAAAGATTTCCGAGAAAAATGGTACCTCACTTGTGTGGGTAGGCCTAGTGGCTGCGACAGGAAACGGCCCAAAATGCAACGTGGACACACCACATTTTCACAGTGAAAACAGACCCTTTTTTTGCAAAGTGCCTAGCTATACATTTTGAACCCTAGCTCTGCTGGCACCTAGAGAAACCTAGCAAACCTATACATTTTCGAAAACTAGACACCTGGGGGAATACAGGATGGTGTGACTTGTCTGCCTCTCACCAGGTTCTGTTACCCAGAATCCCTTGCAAACCTCAAACTTTGTAAAAAAAAACACATTTTCCTCACATTTCTGTGGTGGAAAGTTCTGGAATCTGCGTGGATCCACAAAATTCCACCCACCCAACATTCCCCATAGTCTCCCGAGAAAAATGGTACCTCACTTGTGTGGGTAGGCGTAGTGCCCGCGACAGGAAACGGCCCAATACGCAACAAGGACACACCACATTTTCACAGTGCAAACTGACCCTTTTTTTGCAAAGTGCCTAGCTGTAGATTTTTAACCCTAGCTCTGCCGGCACCTAGGGAAACCTAGCAAACCTATACATTTTTGAAAACTACACACCCCGAGGAATCCAGGATGGGGTGACTTGTCTGGCTCTCGAAGGTTCTGTTACCCAGAATCCCTTGCAAACCTTAGACTTTGTAAAAAAAACACATTTTCCTCACATTTCTGTGGTGGAAAGTTCTTGAATCTGCGTGGATCCACAAAATTCCACACACCCTGCATTCCCCAAAGATTTCCAAGAAAAATGGTACCTCACTTGTGTGGGTAGGCCTAGTGGCTGCGACAGGAAACGGCCCAAAATGCAACATGGACACACCACATTTTCACAGTGAAAACGGACCCTTTTTTTGCAAAGTGCCTAGCTGTAGATTTTGAACCCTAGCTCTGCCGGCACGTAGAGAAACCTAGCAAACCTATACATTTTCGAAAACTAGACATCCGGGGGAATACAGGATGGGGTGACTTGTCTGGCTCTCACCAGGTTCTGTTACCCAGAATCCCTTGCAAACCTCAAACTTTGTAAAAAAAAACACATTTTCCTCAAATTTCTGTGGTGGAAAGTTCTGGAATCTGCGTGGATCCACAAAATTCCACCCACCCAACATTCCCCATAGTCTCCCGAGAAAAATGGTACCTCACTTGTGTGGGTAGGCCTAGTGCCCGCGACAGGAAACGGCCCAAAACGCAACAAGGACACACCACATTTTCACAGTGAAAACTGACCCTTTTTTTGCAAAGTGCCTAGCTGTAGATTTTTAACCCTAGCTCTGCCGGCACCTAGGAAAACTTAGTAAGTCTATACATTTTTGAAAACTAGACACCCAGGGGAATACAGGATGGGGTGACTTGTCTGGCTCTCACCAGGTTCTGTTACCCAGAATCCCTTGCAAACCTCAAACTTTGTCAAAAAAAACACATTTTCCTCACATTTCCGTGGTGGAAAGTTCTGGAATCTGCGTGGATCCACAAAATTCCACCCACCCCGCATTCCTCAAAGTCTTCCGAGAAAAATGGTACCTCACTTGTGTGGGTAGGCCTAGTGCCCGCGACAGGAAACGGCCCAAAATGCAAAGTGGACGCACCACATTTTCACAGTGAAAACTGACCCTTTTTTTGCAAAGAGCCTAGCTGTAGATTTTGAACCCTAGCTCTGCTGGCACTTAGGGAAACCTAGCAAACCTATACATTTTTTAAAACTAGACACCCAGGGGAATCCAGGATGGGGTGACGTGTCTGGCTCTCACCAGGGTCTGTTACCCAGAATCCCTTGCAAACCTCAAACTTTGTAAAAAAAAACACATTTTCCTCACATTTCTGTGGTGGAAAGTTCTAGAATCTGCGTGGATCCAAAAAATTCCACCCATCCCGCATTTGCCAAAGTCTCTCGCGAAAAATGGTACCTCACTTGTGTGGATAGGCCTAGTGCCCGCGACAGGAAACGGCCCAAAACGCAACGTGGACACACCACTATTCACAGTGAAAACTGACCATTTTTTTACAAAGTGCCTAGCTGTAGATTTTGAACCGTAGCTCTGCTGGCACCTAGGGAAACCTAGCAAACCTATAAATTTTTTTAAAATTAGACACCCAGGGGAATCCAGGATGGGGTGACTTGTCTGGCTCTCACCAGGTTCTGTTACCCAGAATCCCTTGCAAACCTCAAACGTTGTCAAAAAAACACATTTTCGTCACATTTCCGTGGTGGAAAGTTCTGGAATCTGCGTGGATCCACAAAATTCCACCCACCCCGCATTCCTCAAAGTCTTCCGAGAAAAATGGTACCTCACTTGTGTGGGTAGGCCTAGTGCCCGCGACAGGGAACGGCCCAAAACGCAACGTGGACGCACCACATTTTCACAGTGAAAACTGACCCTTTTTTTGCAAAGAGCCTAGCTGTAGATTTTGAACCCTAGCTCTGCTGGCACTTAGGGAAACCTAGCAAACCTATACATTTTTGAAAACTAGACACCCAGGGGAATCCAGTATGGGGTGACTTATCTGGCTCTCACCAGGTTCTGTTACCCAGAATCCCTTGCACACCTCAAACTTTGTCAAAAAAACCCACATTTTCCTCACATTTCCGTGGTGGAAAGTTCTGGAATCTGCGTGGATCCACAAAATTCCACCCACCCCGCATTCCTCAAAGTCTTGTGAGAAAAATGGTACCTCACTCGCATGTGTGGGTCAAGTACCCGCGACAGGCAAGGGCCCAAAACCTATTGAGGAGACATCAAAATCACCTATCACAAAACAACCTGGTTTTGCAAGGGGGATCACCTGGGTTTTTTGCCCCGGGCTAGGCGGCCATCCTGGGAAACCCACCAAACCCACACATTTCTGAAAACTAGACACCCTGGGGAGTCCAGCGAGGTATGGCTTGTGTGGATCCCCCACAGTTTTCCTACCCAGAATCCCCTGCAAACCTTACATTTAGCTGAAAAAAACAAATTTTCCACATATTTTTGTGTGGAATCACAGTGCCGGCACAAATGTCCTACCCCACAGCGTTCCCCTCAGTCTCCCGAGTAAAATGATACCTCACTTGTGTGGGTGTCCAATGCAGAATTGGCTAAAAACTTATTTTTAAAAAAATGTAGCGCTTAGAATTCTCGGTGCTATACCCTTAATCCCTATGTTTTCGGCTCTTCCCAGTCACAGGCCCTTGACCCACCCACGCGAGTGAGGTACCATTTTTATCGGGAGACCTGGGGGAACGCTGGGTGGTAGGAAATTTGTGGATCCATGCAGATTCCAAAATTGTCCCACACAGAAATTTGAGAAAAATTTGATTTTTTTCAGCTAAATTTGAGGTTTGCAGGGGATTCTGGGTAGGCAAACGTTGGGGGATCCACGCAAGCCATACCTCGCTGGACTCCCCCGGGTGTCTCGTTTTCAGAAATGTGTGGGTTTGGTAGGTTTCCCAGGATGCCGCCGAGTTCGGGGCCGAAAACCCAGGTGACCCCCCTTGCAAAACCAGGTTGTTTTGTGATAGGTAATTTTGATGTCTCCTCAATACATTTTGGGCCCTTGGCTGTCGAGGGTACTTGACCCACCCATGCGAGTGAGGTACCATTTTTATTGGGAGACCTGGGGGAACACTGGGTGGTAGGAAATGTATGGATCCACGCAGATTCCAGAACTTTCCATCACAGAAATGTGAGACAAATGTGGTTTTTTTTACAACGTTTGAGGTTTGCAAGGAATTCTGGGTAACAGAACCTGGTGAGAGCCAAACAAGTCCCACCATCCTGGATTTCCCTGGGTGTCTAGTTTTCAAAAATATATAGGATTCCTAGGTTTTGCTAGGTGCTGGCAGAGCTAGGGTTCAAAATCTACAGCTAGGCACTTTGCAAAAAAGGGTCAGTTTTCATTGTGAAAATGTGGTGTGTCCACGTTGCGTTTTGGGCCATTTCCTGTCGCGGGCACTAGGCCTACCCACACAAGTGAGGTACCATATTTCTCGGAAGACTTTGGGGAGTGCGGGGTGGTGGAATTTTGTGGATCTACGCAGATCCTAGAACTTTTCATCACAGAAATGTGAGGAAAATGTGTTTTTTTAACTAAGTTTGAGGTTTGCAAGGGATTCTGGGTAACGGAACCTAGTTAGAGCCACACAAGTCACCCTATCCTGGATTCTCCTTAGTGTCTAGTTTTCAAAAATATACAGGTTTGCCATGTTTCCCTAGGTGCCGGCTGCGCCAGGACCCAAAATCCACAGGTAGGCACATTCCGGAAAAAAGTCTGTGCCTAGTGGGCTTTCTGCCGCCCTGGGGAGGGGAGAAATTGGGGGCTATTGCCCCGATATGCCCCCGAGGGGGGCAGAAAGACTTTGGCTATTCCTTTGGGGGGGTAGGGGCATTGGGATGCCCATTCTGGTCAGCCCCCACCCCTGCGTATAAAAAAACCAGCATAATCGCTGGTGCATAGTGGGCTCTCTGCCCCCCCCCTGCCCCTATCTGCCTCCTTGGAGGGGCAGAAAGACTGTGGCATCTTTTTTGGGGTGGGTGGGGGCATTGGCATGCCCATTCTGGGCAGCCCCCACCCCGAACTTTGAAAAAAAAAAATCCTGGTGGCTAGTGGGCTTTCTGCCCCCCACGGGGGGGCAGATAAGGTGCTATTGCCCCATCTGCCTGGGCAGCCCCCACCCCTACCTATATACAAAAAACAAATCCCTGGCGCTTAGTGGGCTTTCTGCCCCCCCGAGGGGGCAGATCAGGGGCTATTGCCCCCATCTGCCTCCTGGGGGGCAGAAAGTCTTTGTTTTCTTTGGGGGGTAGGGTGGGGGCATTAGCATGCCCATTCTAGGCAGCCCCCACCCCTGGCCTATACAAAAAAGAATCCCGGGCATCTAGGGTGCTTTCTGCCCCCCGGGGGGGCAGATGGGGGCTACTGCCCCATCTGCCCCCCAGGGGGGGGGCAGAAAGACTGGAATTTTGTTGGGGGGAGGGGTGGGGGCATTGGCATGCCCATCTTGGGCAACCCCCACCCCTAAATTCTTTGGGGGAAAAAAACCCTGTTGTCTAGGGGGCTTTCTGCCCCCCATGGGGGGCAGAAAGACTGTACTTTTGCGGCGAGGGGGTGCGGGGCATTGGCATGCCCGTATTGGGCAACCCCCACCCCTAATTATAATTTTTAAAAAAATCCCTGGTATCTAGTGGGCTTTCTGTCCCCCTGGGGGGGCAGAAAGACTGAATTTGGCCAAAACAATATGGGGGGAGCAAAGGCCATTGCCCAAGGTGCCGCTCCCTCCTTCCTCGTGCCTAGTGGGTGGATCTCTGCTTGGGGATCACCCTCCTGGGGCGATCCCCAAGCAGGGATCCACTAGGGAGGGGTACCATTGGAAAGGGGAGATTCTCCCCTTTCCAACATTACCTCTCCTGACTTTCTACGTGCTCAGGGGGCTGAGATAGCCCCCTGAGCACGTAGAAGTGAAACTGAAATGAACCTCTTGGCTCATTTCAGTTTCGGTTTCACTGAAACAGACGTCAGCGCGACGTGAGCGCTGATCGTCATTTCGGGGAAACAAAGCAGGCAGCCTTGGGAGCTGGGGAAGCTCTTCCCCAGCTTCTGAGGCTGTTGGGGGCTAAAGGGAATCCCTCTGGTGCCCGCACCAGAGGGATTCCCTGTGCCATGTGCGAGGACGGCCGGGGGCCGTCCGAGCACATGAGCGTCGGACGGCCCCCGGCCATCCGACGCACCGAAGGGGTTAAAAATACTGCTTTTACAGTGAAAACAAACTACAGCTGTAACTAACCCATGTGCCTTCAATTTGCTAGGTTTCCTAGTTAAAAAAAAATAAAAACAGAGTGCAGTAATGGTAGGAGACGCTTCCCCTGTCTGCCAAACGTTGTGTATTGTTTATTTTTTTTGCACTTTCATATAGCACTAACTGAACGAGAAGGTACCAGAGTGCTTAACAGGAGCACCAGTTGCATTATACAAACGGACATATTCACTTTTAGGCACGGGAGAATTACGTTAGGATGTTTGAGAAGACGCCAAGACTCGAACCTGGTTTCCCAGCTTCAAGGTCGGCCGCCCTAGCCGTTAAGCCACAACCCTTGCGCTACAAGCTCTCACCCAACTTTCTACTAAAAAGAGGCAGGCCAGGAAAGTGTTAATCCCGAAGAGGAAGAGTGTGCATTATGCTCTAAACCTGCCTCTCTTCCTAAATCCTCTTTGTAGCCCGGTGTGAAAAACAGAAACCAGAACGATTACACTGATTTTAGAAGGGATGGTCATGGTCCAAGATAAACCCGTGGAGAGCAGGGTCAGTTTAAAACCTGACATTAAGAGTTAGCATGTGGATAACACTCAGTTCACTCCCGCTGCCGCACAGGGAGACTTCGTGTGAATGTATTAGTGGGATGCCCATGTCCTCCTTTCTTTTTTCCATGGAAAGCTCTCGCTTCCATGCTTCCAGGGCCTCCTCTCCTGATTGGGAACGGCCAAAGCAACCAGGCTACCGGCGTCAAAGTCCTGTAGACACGTGGGGGTGGGGTTGAGGGATGCTCAGCTTCCCTTTGCAGTCCCAGCCCCTCTGTCTCGTTTCTTCGTTCTGCTGTATGGTGATTCCTGTTTCGCCTGCACGTCTGAGCTCCGGTTATGCTGGTGGCTGCAGACCTTTTTTTTTTTTCCAGAGTTTTATATAGCGCGAACTTGACCCGGTATCGGGTATCAGAGCGCTTTACATAGCACCAGTTGCGTTACATGAGGACACTTTCATTTTTGTTAGGCACGGGGAGATTAAGTGAATTGCCCAGAATCACAGGATGTTCAGCGCCATTGCCGAGACTCGAACCCGGATCCCCAGATTCGAGGTCGACCGCCCTAGCCGTTATTCCAACTCCTCTCCCCACCTTGCACCTGAGGTTTTCCTGCTGGTGTGTGAATGAGGCCTCACTCCACAGCTTCTATGCAGCTACTGGCTGTAACCACTCACGCACTTATCCACCCGGTGTTACTACCAGTAAACTCAGCGATAGTCTTTTTTTAGTACAGAAATATGGAAGGCAAACACTAACTACTCTGTCAGAATTTCAACTTGTGAACTTAAGATTCCACGTGGCTTACTGCAGCAAGCTTTGCTGACTAGTTCACGTCGGAGTCGTTGTTTTGTGGCCGTTGGGAGGAGGGGATACTGGTGGCTGGGGGAGGGGTGACGAGGAACTATGTTTGGCTGCAAATCCCTTCTAGCTGCCTAGGCTCGAATTAAAAATTGAGTCCAAAGGGTTAACTAACTCGAAACTGAAACCACCAAAAAAATAACATGCTGTGTTCCTAAGCTACAAAACACACAAGATGATGGACGGAATGTTGCACATTGGCAAACATTCACCCCCAGTCACAGATCTGGGTTTAATCCATCGTTATTTTGCTTCACCACGCCACCCCAGTTCAGACATAACCATATGCAAATCAGTCTTGACCCTGTGCCTCATGGGAACAGTCCAGACCGAACTGCCAAGCCATGTCTTCCCTGGACCGGAATCAAGCATCCTAGGACCGGTTTCGGGCTTTCAGCCCTCATCAGCCAGGATAGCTTGACTCCAGTGGCGTAGTGAGCACGGGACCCACGTCTGGGCATACCCTTCCCACTTAGGGCGAAATGCAAAACACACAAGATGATGGACGGAATGTTGCACATTGGCAAACATTCACCCCCAGTCACAGATCTGGGTTTAATCCATCGTTATTTTGCTTCACCACGCCACCCCAGTTCAGACATAACCATATGCAAATCAGTCTTGACCCTGTGCCTCATGGGAACAGTCCAGACCGAACTGCCAAGCCATGTCTTCCCTGGACCGGAATCAAGCATCCTAGGACCGGTTTCGGGCTTTCAGCCCTCATCAGCCAGGATAGCTTGACTCCAGTGGCGTAGTGAGCACGGGACCCACGTCTGGGCATACCCTTCCCACTTAGGGCGAAATGCAAAACACACAAGATGATGGACGGAATGTTGCACATTGGCAAACATTCACCCCCAGTCACAGATCTGGGTTTAATCCATCGTTATTTTGCTTCACCACGCCACCCCAGTTCAGACATAACCATATGCAAATCAGTCTTGACCCTGTGCCTCATGGGAACAGTCCAGACCGAACTGCCAAGCCATGTCTTCCCTGGACCGGAATCAAGCATCCTAGGACCGGTTTCGGGCTTTCAGCCCTCATCAGCCAGGATAGCTTGACTCCAGTGGCGTAGTGAGCACGGGACCCACGTCTGGGCATACCCTTCCCACTTAGGGCGAAATGCAAAACACACAAGATGATGGACGGAATGTTGCACATTGGCAAACATTCACCCCCAGTCACAGATCTGGGTTTAATCCATCGTTATTTTGCTTCACCACGCCACCCCAGTTCAGACATAACCATATGCAAATCAGTCTTGACCCTGTGCCTCATGGGAACAGTCCAGACCGAACTGCCAAGCCATGTCTTCCTGGACCGGAATCAAGCATCCTAGGACCGGCTTTCGGGCTTTCAGCCCTCATCAGCCAGGATAGCTTGACTCCAGTGGCGTAGTGAGCACGGGACCCACGTCTGGGCATACCCTTCCCACTTAGGCGAAATGCAAAACACACAAGATGATGGACGAAATGTTGCATATTGGCAAACATTCACCCCCAGTCACAGATCTGGGTTTAATCCATCGTTATTTTGCTTCACCACGCCAACCCAGTTCAGACATAACCATATGCAAATCAGTCTTGACCCTGTGCCTCATGGGAACAGTCCAGACCGAACTGCCAAGCCATGTCTTCCCTGGACCGGAATCAAGCATCCTAGGACCGGTTTCGGGCTTTCAGCCCTCATCAGCCAGGATAGCTTGACTCCAGTGGCGTAGTGAGCACGGGACCCACGTCTGGGCATACCCTTCCCACTTAGGGCGAAATGCAAAACACACAAGATGATGGACGGAATGTTGCACATTGGCAAACATTCACCCCCAGTCACAGATCTGGGTTTAATCCATCGTTATTTTGCTTCACCACGCCACCCCAGTTCAGACATAACCATATGCACATCAGTCTTGACCCTGTGCCTCATGGAAACAGTCCAGACCGAACTGCCAAGCCATGTCTTCCCTGGACCGGAATCAAGCATCCTAGGACCGGTTTCGGGCTTTCAGCCCTCATCAGCCAGGATAGCTTGACTCCAGTGGCGTAGTGAGCACGGGACCCACGTCTGGGCATACCCTTCCCACTTAGGGCGAAATGCAAAACACACAAGATGATGGACGGAATGTTGCACATTGGCATTGGCATAAGCTACAGCGGTGGGCCCCGCCCAGGATCTGTCCTAGACAAACTGAAGTGTAATAGATGGCGACCACACCACATGTCCCCATTTCACCCTCTTGAGACGTTTTTGCAGGACGGATCAGTGACCAGAGGACCATTGATTAGAAACAGCAAGCAACCCCTTCATTTATATTTCCCAGCAACTCCTATAGATTTCTTTCTTTCAATAATTGTATATAATATAGGGTTCATTCTGTTGATACCCTGCCATGAAAATGCACCCCTGGTGCATGTATTGTCAACAGAAGCACATTTTACAGGAACAACTTTGTCACAGAACATGCAAACAAGTCCAATTTTACTTTTTGGGTATATTTTCATTTTGTAGTTGATATACAAAATCCCTTCCCTTCCAAGTAGAAAGTGGCAAATGACACAAAGAGAACTTCTGCGAGAGCTTGTATCACGAGATGCAAATATGACGTGTTCCTTGTACCTTCCAAGCCCGTCTACAGATCATGGTGTTGTCTGCATGGTACAGAATATAACAGAAAGAACCAGCTCCGGAACCGAAGGAGTTAAACAATACTGCCAAGTCACTTGCCTTTTCGGGAAGCCTGGGGAATCCAGCTTCTGATTTCCATCAGCAACTTCACAGGCTGCCACGTTTGTTAACTTTCACACTAATGTTTATTGCACTTGTCCCGCGCTGCATAAATACCTGCAGGCTCACGGTGCATGATGGAACACACCTTGTGAGAGGAGCAAACCCTAATGCTTTAACTCCACCCAAGCGGCGAGTCACCTCCCCCACCCTTCCATCTTTCCAACTGCACCCTTCTTAACCTCTGACATACACCAGTGACCACATGTTTGGTGCCTTAAAAGGTCGCAGTTTATTATAACATTACATAACATTTATACATATTGCCAATTTCATGCTCATGCATAACATTCTGTTGACACATATATTGTCTTTGCAATTATCTTCCTTATAGTCTTTTTAGTCCATGGGAGGAGCCCAACCACCTGGGCCATTGTTTCTGCGGTGTTAGGCTTCAACTTGCTACTGACTTGGTGGGTGCCCGTCAGGACCAGCCCGGGCTGCTAGTGCCGTCCCGCTTGCCTTCGACCCCCTTCCTGGCCCCTCCCTGCTCTTCCGGGTCCCTGCCGTGTGGCATCCCAAGGACCCTGTGTGAGCACTCCATCTATTCAGCCTGGTGCTGAGTTCTGACATCTCGATCCTTCTGGTACCCCTGCCGTGAGGAATCCCAAGGGCCCAGCTGGAGCATCACATCTACACTGTCTGTGGCTGATTGCCACCACTGGCTCCCTCAGTGCCCCTGCCATGAGGCATCCCAAGGACACTGTGTGAGTCTTCCATCTACCTCTAGCAATTGTGTCCTTTTTCTATCATTTCTAGGGTTTTCTCCGCCACGCTACCTACGGTTTTCCTATCGGAGGGAGCCCAGATGAAGTGCCTGTTACGCCAGCACAATCATATGTAATTTCGGAAATTACACGCTACGCAAAATTCCTGAAATCATACCATTATGCCACATAATTACTTGCTGTTTGCAGCAAAAATTTAGTATGAGCGCATAGGAACAACTCAACCCCCTTGTTCCGCCTACCCCTTCCTGCCTTTCACGCGAAACCCATCTGCTCGAGTACTCCTACGATGTTAAGGAGGAACATATCCATCCCTACCCCCGTTAGGTTTACCCCTCCTCCATGTGATAGCCTGGTGAACGCAGGTTTATGAACCCATGTCTCACAAAACCCCAGCCGTTTGCCTTACATATATTTGTCATTGTGCTATTCAGTTTGCGTCTTGATTTCTCTACCGCGCTTATGTCTATGGCCCCCCTCCATGCTCTTCGCACTATTATTTCTGAGAAAATTATGTTGGCCGGGCGCACCAGTCTTGCCAGGGCTGCAAGGCCCTCCTGCACCTTTACCAAGAGGCCCCTCCTCACCAGGTCGTTGCCTCCCAGGTGGACCACCACGGCATCCGGTCTGCCACCGTGCCCCATTGCTTCCCGCACCGCGGGAAGTAGCTGGTCCCATTTCATGCCCGATCGTTCCAGCCAGCTTATGTCGGTGTCCCGCAGCCAGATTCCACCGAATTCGCGTCTGGCCGCTGCCCATTGTTGCGCTCGAGTTATGTAGGAGTGCCCCACAATCCACACTTTCTTGCGCTGCTTGGTCGAACCTAGACGGGTGGGGGGGGGGGAAGAGAGACCGGCTTAGTACAGCGTGGGGCATATGTAACGTTTAAAAGCAACGGAAGCCCACCTCCTGATCCCCTTGATTTGTTCGCTACCCAGGCCTAGGCCTGCAGCTGTGGTGGCCGCCCCGATCCTGAATGAGTGGGAGCCAAATGCCCTAGCCGGGAGCCCCACCGCCGCCAATGCCTTTCTCATCACCGCTATGAACTGGAATCTGCTCAGAAATGACCTGTCCCTGTGTCTGAACAACAGCCCAGGTTGGGGGACCTCGGTTGCCAGGTACCTCTGCACTAGGCACACTGGGCAGCAGGATTCCTCCTTGATGCAATCTAGTCTGGTCCACTTCCCCTTGCCCGCCTGGTCTGTTTTTGACCGCCTCAGTAGGACATACATGTGTCTATCCTCGAGCTCCAAATCGGTCGCCTCAATGCATGCCATCCCCGGGTCTCCCACCGTTGGGGCCACCAGTTCGCTGACTCTGTAGGCCCCAAAGAATGCCAGCGCGAAAGCAGCCCGGTAGAGTATGGCTTCCCTCTCTGAGGTGCATATTCCCCCAAGTGCCCCTATCATCTGTCGTAGTATGTCGAAATGGATGGGCCTTCTTGTGCCCTTTCTTGTCTGTTGAATCCTCCCCCAACCCTTCATCGCCATTCTACATTGGAACCCCTTAGTCGGGTCCTCACCTGTTGCCATCTTCATGTAGTATGCTGCGGCACTCAGATGGGCCTGGGCCCAGGATTTCGTCTTCCCTGATCGGAAAGCCCATTCTATGAAGTCCAGGACTTCCCTGTGCCCGGCCGCCTGCCCTGTCGCGGCATTGAATGTCGCCCAGCACTTACAATGTTAATAATCCATAACCGGGCCCATATCACAGACATGCACTGGTGCAAGAATTTGCATCGTTTGTTTTCAGGCGGTGCAATACAAAACAGCGAGAAGCATTTACACATGGACCAATCTGATTTCACACTAAGTTTGCTGTTCCCATAATAAGAAGTAAACAACATAGATTTTATCCACTTTACACGCAAGTATGGGTCCGTGTTTCAGGCAAAATCACTTCGTTTCACGTTTTAATACACAGATAGCAAAAACGGATGTGATTTCTTTAAACAAGCGGTCACGAGTGTCCCCGCAGGTCAGAAAGTGAAAGTGCGCACAGCGCGCTGAATGTAAACAAAGTATGCCGTCCTGTCTCAAGTAGGACAAACTCAAAATATAGTGCTTATCGTGTAAGTACTGAAGTAAAGGGGCCAGTAGCCATGGGAGTATACAAATGACAACATGGAATGACAACATGGCCATACAAAGGAGGGACTAACAAGCCTATTAGTGAATCCGAAGGCAGCATTTACAAAGGACAAACACACGAGCCAATGAAAAATAAGGGCGGGGGACTGGGCGAAGCTTCTCTCCGTAGTTAACTACCCCAGCTCTTCGCAGAGCAGCGCTTGCGCGCTGGCTCACGCTCAATCGAATGAGAGACAAGGGGAAAATATCATGTGTAATTTTTCCACCGATAGAAAAGAGATTGAGTCATAATGCCTTCACTTCCTTGTGAATTTTGTGGCTGTGTGGAAGTTTAGAAGGCTTAGGGCCTGATTACGAGTGGCTCGTTATATTCCGACCCTTGTATAAACCCCTGTTTACGCACATGTTGGAATTACGAGTTAAAAGGTATTTAACACATCTGATAACTATCCGATGCATTATTGTCATGAAGTTTTGTTTGTATATGAACAGCAAACTATTCTAACCACTAGGCCATAATATGTGCCTACCTATACATATATGGCCCGCTTCACAAAGCCATTTTCAGTCACAGACGTTCACTTACGGCTGCCGACGGCTACATCTGCACCTGTCCAAAATTTCCAGAAGAATGTTTGACAGGCGTAAATGCTTTTACTACTGCGTAATTCTCTGCCACAAATGTGGAGAAATTTTCAGTGGTAAATCCTATGGAAGGGGTGGGAGAGTGGGTGTGTCAAGGTGTGCTTTACCTTGTAAGTTTGGGAACTCCTGAAACTAGTGAGGTTGTTAGCACACACCATCGCCAATCTGTCCCTTTACCATGCTAAACACCGTTAAATCTTTACTCCAACAAAAACACCCCAGAGTAGCCCCTCTTTCAGAACTAGAAAGAAAACAGAGCACCCTGAAATTTGGAGGGTGTAGTGAAAAGGGTTTCTTCGTGTGGGTACAAAGTTTCCTTCAGGAGAGAAAAAATATATAGAATTGCATTTTGTAGTGCATATTCCCAGTGCAGAGATATGCAATCTGAGCAGTTCTGCACTGGGGAAAGGGGAGCCCAGGCAACATGTGATACAATGTTCACAGTAGGACCCATGGAAACCAGTTCCTTGTGTAGTGTTCCAGGCATGCTATTGTGAATGCTTCTACTACGGAGGCAGAACTGCACATTTGTTTTGTGAACCCGACCCAAGCAGTCATCGAAAGATGGAGTTCGAAGGCAGCTACCGAGCTCATAGTCCATCCAGCATATGGGTTTCTTAGCCTACTTGTTTAGTACAAATCTAAAAGCACACCCTGCAAATTCTACTTTATCTTCCCGCTTAGAGCTTGATTTACTAGGGAGATTTTCAGATTTACAACTTAGACCTCTACAGAGGAGTGACTTACACATAGTAAGTGTTACCTTATTCACAAAACTCCGAAAACAGATCCAAGTTAGTGAAATTGGGGTGCATAGCTTATTCATATTGCATACCTAACACAATCCTATGTTTTGTCTTTTGTTTCACATGTGTACATGCATTTTTCACTTTCAGCTGCAAACTACAGTTACAACTGGAAAATGCAGATGTTGCTGCTGCTGAAAAAGGCAATAAATGTCAAAACAAAAACCACCATACATCACTCAAAGTGTGAACTAATGCAGACCCAGTGCTAGGAAAACAGAGTTAAGTGTGTGTTTTGCATTATGTTTAGTGAATATGATACACTTAAGACTATTTATTTTTACAGTGGCTAAGTACTCCTGTTTGGTTCTTGTAAGTTACACCTATTTATTAAACCTGGCCCTAACTGTGAACTAAAATACAAACTGTCTTGTGCAACAATATGTGGCAAGCAAAAATACAAGAATTGGTAGAAATATCTGGCCTGACTCACAAAGCCATTTGTGAGTGTAACTTCAAGGTCAATGGCAGTCAAGGACAACATAGTCCATCCAGCTCGTCGCTTTCCTGGGCTCCTCTTTCAGTACACAATTAATAATTTCCAAAGTGCACCCTCTGTTCTATTGTGACCATCACATATTACTTATTATCCTTTGTAACCCATCTCAAGCACACTCAGTTGTCATTGCATTGACATTAAAAGAAATAAAAGGCTGAGTTGGCCATGTCAGGACTCAAACTTGTGACCTTCAAGTTAGCCTACACACAAATGTGTGCAGCAGACCCACAAAGGCCTGATTGACCTTCGAGCTTAATTGTGTATCTTTTAACAATTTGTTGTTTAAGAAAGATGACTTGAACACTCACCTGGAGTGCAGATCCCCAAACTGACAGCTCCCCCATAGCTCCGCCTTCTTCGTCCCCGGCCTTTCCGCTGTGGCTTGCTGCTCAGGAGAGCCAGAGCGGAGATGTCGATGGTATGTGTGTCCGCTGGCGGCAGGCGGTCAGTAACCAGGAGGCCGCTATCAGTAGGTGGGCCAGGGTCTGTCTCTTCCTGCTCCTGTTCTTCCTCTGGCCCCATGACCTGGCAGTGCCGGTGGCAGTAGAGCTCGCCCTCTCTGAGGCCAAATAGGTCACCGGTGCGCAGCGCCACACCACAGTGGAGGCAGGAGAAGCAGCCCACATGGTAGACCGCCTCGCGGGCCTTCATCACCATCTCCGAAGATGCGATCCCTGCATGGCACTTGGCACAGCGGTTCACAGAAAAACGCCTGATGGGAAAAGAACTGGTTAGTTCAAGCAGAGAAACCAACAAAAAATAAAATAATATTACTAAAAATAAAAATAATAATAACAATAATATTTTTAAAAATATATTAATAGTAGGGCGTGATACGCTGCTGCTGATCATTATAATGGTAACAACAGCATCAATAAGATACAGAATTATAGATGGGTAGCTGTGAAAAATGTGGCATCAAATAGACAACGAGCAAAAAGCTCGAGTTGTCTATGATGTCACTCAAAACTACAAAGTGAAAAACATGTCCTTAATTCACAGTTACCTATAAACAAATGTATGTTGTATGTAGTTCCTTTACCCATCTAAAAGAAATAAGTAGTTTAATGGCTGTGAACAGACAGTGACAACTGTGTCGTCACAGTAGTGGCAACAACTGTGCTGATGGACTTGCAGCGAATACCAGCATTTAAAAAGGTCTATTCATGATACCGGATGGGTACGGGAACCCTATAAAACTTCAATAATTATGCCATCAGTTGTAATATTAAACTGAACAGTACTATTAAAATGATAACTTTAAAAACATTAACAATAAAGGTAAAAGCAAAAATTCAATAATCATTTGAATTTAAATAGCAAGTTAATAGAAATTGTCTTTATCATTGTTAATACTAATAGAACAAATATAGTGCTAATTATAATAAATAAATGTATGCTATGTTATGTTAAAAGCATGATATAGTGTGTGTTCTGCCATTGGAAAGTCTTTGCGGCTAATTATAAAACTTGTTTCTATTTATTTTTTATTGCCACTCTTGCAGTTCTAAAGTGCTATAACTGATGTTACTATAACATTAATTTGTGCTTCTTTCATCAACCTCATAAAGATGAAATACTGAGCCAGCCATGAATGGATTTAAACGCCTGAGTTTTAGATTACACACATAACCCGGCAATGGATGCATGCGCATTAACCCTCTGAGCTACCTAACCAACAAAACCAAAAAGAAGATGGTGTTTAGGATTCTCACTTCCAGCGTTTTCGGGAAGACTTTTTAAGGCCCACATGGCATCGAGGCAGCTTCAGGCCATGAAAAGAAAGTAAGGTGCAGTGGCATCTACGCTCATGGATCAAAGAGTGCCTTAGCAATAGCTCTTCCATCTTGCCCAAGGGGTTCTTCTGGGATTGAGATCTTATCTGAAGCGCCCACTATCTGAGGTTCCCAAACTTTGCATAACAGCTCAAGGATAGACACAGCTCCCATCTGCACAGCCTGTTTTCTGGGTAGGTTCTACCTCACCTATAGTAGTCTGTCTTACAGTAGATGCCCCCATCCTTGGAGAAACAGGTGAGCTCAGAGCCCAGGGGCAGATGGCACATACAGCACTTGAGGCACGAAAGATGCCAGTGGCGGTCCACTGCAAACAGGAAGTACCGGTCACAGATGTGGGCACCACAGCCGGCACATGAGGCTGCTGCTGGAACCTGCATGGAACGTCGATTCTACGGACAGAGAAAAAACAACTGTTCATAGCCCAAACGATTCATATGGTAACAACTCCACCTCCTGGTGTCAAAGGTCAATAGCACAATCATAGCATAACCTCACTTCCCCAACGAATCAGAGAGCATACATTAAACCAAGCTCAATTCTTTCTCAGGACAGGTTCAAAGAATGGCATAACATAAACATCTGAGACTTTAGGTGTTCAAATTTTTCTTCACTTCTCAGTCATACGTTTTAAAATAATGTAATAATATCCATAAAGTACATATTATACAGTTAATCATTGTAATGCACACCTCATAAGGCTCTCTAACTGCAACCCACTATACACCGTGTGGCCCACCAACCCTCGTCACATTACCACAACAAAATAATGGCACCCGCGATAAGATGGGTATATAATGTAGCTCAACTTATTCAAGGAAAAATAATAATAAGTAGTTTGAGTTCTAAGACTCATAAAAGAAAAAAGATATCCAATCAAGGAACTTTTACACTGTAGTAGTAAATTTTGTATTTACATTATCACTTGTGCATGTTCTTAAATTTATGTGGGATCATCCCTCAGACCAGTAAAGGAGAGGTGGAATAAACACCTTAAGGCCTTTAAGAATTTTGTTGTAAGATACCCCTTGTCGATTGACAATAGAGACTAAAAATGTACCTCTACATTTCATGAAGTCAGGGCTGTGGCATTTGGAAGTTTTAAACTGAATAGGAGGGGTAGAGATAAAAAAATTACCTTTTGAGAATAAGAGAAAGCTTTTGGATTTTTAAGTTGGAATCATTTCCATATAGTTTTAATTAAGAATTGAATACACTATTGAAATCAAAATAGTAGTTACATCTGAGATAATAGGGCTTCAAACTTTGTGGATGAGTTAATTCAAATGACTAACCAAGGTATTCTTAAGTTTGATTCATGAAGTGCAATACTGACCACTTAAATGACTGGTACTGTATATAACTTTTTAGCCCACAGAATACACTACTCAGATAGCTTCAGTGTTGAATAAAATTGCCTATCAAGGAGACAATCAATTTATTAGTAAGACAATTTAATTTAATAGTTTTGTATTTAAATTGCTTTTATTAAAAGTTCATAACCATATTAGGCTAAAAGAAGATTTTAATACTTGTTATAGTTAAATTCAGGTTTTTATATTTTTTTGAAAAATTTTCTGGATTACATTTTGGACAGAGTAACATTATGTATGAGCACGCATAGCTGATTCATTTGACCCATGTAACGGCCTTAAATGAACAGGTTTTTAAATGTGTCTCTTGTAAAAATAATTGCTCAGAACGTGTTCACACGATAATTATGAAGTGCAATTAACAATTCTGAGAATAACCTGGTGGCTACTTCTGTACTATTTAATAATGAAGCACACACTGACCATAGAGCTAGATTGCTTCACTGTCTAGTTCCTCTTAATGATCGAGTTTGGCACAGCTCTCTGAATAACATGCGGTACCCTAAAGATGGCAACTGATAATTAAGAATTTGCGTCTCGGGAGGCTATTCGCCGTTTTGCCTGCACTGGATCAGCAGTAGTTATCATGCTCCCTACAGGTATGCTTTATTCAACCATATCTGTCATATTCTTTACGCATTCCACTTGATTTGTATTTTGCTAAATTTTTAGTTTGAGAATAAGGTTCTTAATGAATATCGATATTGCGTCCCTTCAAACACTGCCATAAGGTACGATGCTGTAATATTTAGTGCTGGTAAAACAATTGATTATGACAAAACTTTAATGTATTCCACTTGTTTTATATTTTTCTAAATTTTCATCTCAGTAACAAGATTCTTATTGAATATCAATATTGCATGCCCTAAATACTAACATTTTGTGTTGTTACAACAACAGATTATGATTAATAAAAAATAAAAAATGAGTTTTGCCACATCCTCTGTTTTATGTTTTTGCTAAATTTTGAATGTTTTCCTTTCTTTATATTTTTCTTCTCTTGTAAATATGTATTGGTCAAAAATAGTTAAAATATAATATTAGGGGCGTGGCCAAGATGGCGGAGAGCTGAGGCGTGTTTTGTCTTCGCTCCTCCACCCGCCGACCTTTAGCACCGGCCATCGGCCTTGACTAGCACAGGAAAGAGCTGTCGCGCATTTTGCCGCACCCAGGAACAACTGACGACCTACCGGGTGATTCCCGGGTTCCTGCGATTGTGTTTGTGGCTGCCGGCCCGGGCCCGTTCCAGCCCCCGGGAGTGGCGTCTACGGCGGCCGGCGCGTCTCAGGCGACGAGACCGCGGCCCTGAGCTCCGGCTGGAGGTGCGCTCTACTCCGCCCAGGCTGTCCGCAGGAGGCTGCGGGACCCCCCGCCACGCCAGTCCGAGGCCCGGGAAGCGGGAGCTAGAGAGCGCGACTCCAAGTGCCGCCCAGAAGACACGCAGGGGCCCTCCAGCGAGCCTCGGAGACATCATCGACTTCCGCCAGAGCTGTGTTGCTACTGGCGTATGAGGCGGCGCACAGAGAGGCTCTTGGAGCCTCGGCCCCGTGAGAGGATAACCCGGAGCCTGGGCGGTGAGTCACGGCGATACCCCCGCATCCTGCCGCGCCCCTCCCTCACGAGGCCCGACGCACTCAGCGGCACGGAGAGCCTCCCTGAACCCTGGGCCCTCGGCCCTCACCCTCCTCTGGCATCCACAACCGGGCCTAACCCCTGTTATCGGCTGGACCTCACCACAACGCGGCAAGCAAAGCAGATAGGGTTGCACACTGGGCACCATCTCGCACGGCGCCTCGTCCCACCTGCACGACTGCGACACAGGGCGAACCCCGTGAGGAGGTGGAGACAGCGCAGCGGGGGACGGCCGATCGGGAGGCACTTCGGCCTCCGGCCTTGCTGTCCTCGTCAGCGGCCTACCTTGGCGAGCTGTGCTGCCCTCTTGCCGCTCCCGGATTGGACTAGGCCACGAGGCTGATCACCACGCGACTCTGTGGCTCCGTCTGGCACTGGTTTGGTGACTCCGAGGAACGCAGCTGAGGCTGGCCCCCATGGCCACTACAGGTGGGACTTCTTTGCGGTGGGCTCCCTCGGAGGTAAGAGCGTGCCTGGTCGCAATGGCGCAGCTCCAATGCCCTTTAGCGCAGGACCTCTAACTGCCTGATCCTGCCCGGACACTGTCTGCCTCCTCGTGCGACCTAGGCCTCGCTTTCACAACGAGACAGCGACATTGCCCCTTGCCCGCTTCTGTTCCTATACGGTGAATCCCTTCCCGGCCACGGCAGCACACGCACTTGGGCGGCTCTCGAGTGCTCTTTCTGACCACCTGTGGGAACCCCCAGCATAATTGGACGCAGACTCTTGCCGGCCCTCACGGTCCGCGCATTTGGGGACAGGTCTGATCTACCGGCCCACCTGCCACAACGCCAAAAGGGGCCTGCCCCACTTCCCTTGCGGCCGCCACAGCTAGAGCAGCAGTGATTCTGACTATGACTTCAGCTAAGGGTAGGAAAGATAAGTCTGCTACCAGAGAAAAAAACTCGCTGAAAGACCTGTTCGCCAAAGCACAAGGAGGGGGGCCCGCCGACCCGGATCGACTGAGCCCAACATCGCAGATGGCGACCTCGGCGGAGGCACCAGTGACGCGGGCCTTTCTGGAATCTCTTTTCGCCACACTGCGCAAAGACCTCCAAACCGTGAAGCGCGATCTCACGGCTGAACTCAAGGATGTTCGCAGGGACGTGGACAACATCGGGGAAAGAGTGGCGGCTTTGGAGGACAAGAGTGACTCCCGAGACACTGAAATGGCGGCATTGCAACAGGAGGTACTCCGCATCCACGAACAACAGGTGGACGTGCAGTCCCACCTGGAGGATCTAGAGAACCGCTCCCGCCGCCATAACATCAGGATCCGAGGAGTGGGCACTAACGAGGAAGCGGGGGACATTTTTTCCTATGTGCGAGATCTCTTCAACCACATCCTGGGCAACCCCTTGGACACCCCGTTGAAGCTAGACCGCGCGCACAGGGTGGGCCCACCCAGAGCGGTGACAGCACCCCCCGCGGACATATTGGTTTGTGTCCAGGACTTCCTCACTAAGGAAGAGATCTTGCGCAAAGCTCGCTCCCTACAACGCATCACCTTTCGCAACCAGACGCCCACCCTCTATCAAGATCTTGCAGCAATCACTCTCCAGAAACGCAGAACCTTCCGGCCCATCACAGAAGTCCTCCGCCAACGCAACATTCCCTACTCCTGGGGACATCCATTCCACTTAGTGTTTCGACACGATGGCAAACTGTTCCAACTTCGCTCTTTGTCTGAAGCCAGCAGGCTCCTGGGGATCACCCTCCCGGAGGATACGGACGATGGGGGTCGCTCAGATCAAGGGTCCAGTGATGGCAGACCGCAGTGGAGGCAGCGGGGAAGGCGGCGCCGTGTCCGTCGACCGGACCCTACAGTGATCAAGATGGAGCAGCAGGCGGCTCTGGAGGCCTTGTCAGAGGCCTTGGCCAAGGCGTCTACCGAATGACCAATCCTGGTTATTTTGATGTATTCTTTCTTTAACACAACTGGGGTGGAGGGGGGAGGTTGATGAGCTGATGATGGCCACGCGACCGCCCAACAGACTTCTCCTCTGTTCATCCCCGGATGACGGACAATGTTTGAACACTGAACTGTTTTTGGTGCCTGTTGCGCCTTATGGGGTTTCTTTTTTCTTTTTCGGGTTTTTATGGTTTGGGTCTCCTCCCATTCTTTGCACCCTTCACCATCTCTCCTCTCTTACCAACATGGGGTTCCCTCTCGCCCTCAAGGCGCTACCGCCTCTTAGCCGCACGGCTGCTACTGTGCATACCTATTTCTCAGCTCGCCCGGAGTTCTGGCAATGCAGGGACTCCTGTGCGGCGCTCTTATCCTTTCCGGGTCTGAATGCCGCCTCCCTCAGTTAAAATCCTCACTCTTAATGTGAGGGGCCTTAACAACCCTGTTAAGCGGCGGGCTCTTCTCTCTTATCTAGAGAACACAGGGGCGGATATCTGCCTCCTCCAGGAAACACATCTACTCTCTAAGGACTGTCACAGACTCCGGTCTCGCTCCTTCCCAACCCAATTCTACTCCTCCAGCCCCACGAAGAAAGCCGGTGTGGCCATATTAGTTTCGAAAAGTTTCCAGGGGAGGGTGGCGCAAAAAGGGGCTGAAATACGGGGTAGGCTTCTCACATACTAATTCACCGCAGAAGGACGCACTTTCACGGTAGGGTCTATCTACGCTCCCAATGAAGGCCAGGAACGTTTTTTAGATGAGACACTGGTAGAGGCAACGGCCACTCAGGACCGCCATATTTTGATTGGGGGCGACCTTAACTTAGTGCTCTATAATGACATGGACCGTTCCGCACAGCGTACTAGCCAGGTGGGTGCCCTTTCCCCAGCTGGACACGCCAAATTACGTGACCTAGGCCTCACGGACTTGTGGCGACACCTCCACCCGGGCACAAGAGACTTTTCATTTTATTCCAACGCACATAAAACCTATGCTAGATTAGATTACCTCCTGGGTACCAAACTTATACTAGACGCCACGCTCTCCGCTGACATATTGGTGGCGACCCTGTCCGACCACTCTCCGGTGGTGATTACCTTAGCTTTCCCACAGGCGCAGCCCCCGACCAGACACTGGCGATTCAGAGATACCCTTTTACACCGGCCGGACACAGTCACACGGCTACAGCGAGCGTTAGACGAATACCTGCTGCACAATGACAACTCAGACACAGCCCTCTCTACCAGGTGGGAGGCCCTCAAGGCAGTACTTAGGGGTGAAGTAATAGCTATATCCACCGCTGACAATATAGAGCGTAAACGGAAGAGGGAAGAGCTGACCCTTAGAGTGCGAGAACTGGAGCAGATGCACCAACGCACCGGGGCCCCGCGGGCTTGGAGACAATTAACCGCGGCCAGGGCGCAGTTGGTCGCCCTGGACCGTTACAGGGCAGAATACGCTGCGATGCGCTTGCGACATTCCTTCTATGTGGGTGGGGATAAGTGTGGGCGGCTATTTGCGCACAGGCTGAGGGAAGTTCATCAGCGAGAAGGGGTCCGGGAGATCAGAGACCACTCAGGGATACTACATACGGACGACACGGCTATTGCCGAGACGTTCCGCGAGTTTTACGCGCAGCTATATGATGAACAGCCCTTAGAGACGGCGGACATTGACATGTACCTGGCGCAGGCTCGCCTTCCTAACTTAACACCAGACCAGGCGGCCCACGTGGAGAGGGAGATCAGGGTGGAGGAGGTCATAACTGCCATAGCCCGCTTGAAATTGGGTAAATCGCCTGGCCCCGACCGTTACACCGCGGCTTTTTACAAGCAATTCTGTGCGACGCTGGCCCCCCTACTCACCCGACTTTTTAACTCCTTTGCCGAGCCCGGGGCGATCCCTGCGTCCATGCTGGAGGCAGCAGTGGCCGTTATCCCAAAGCCTGGGAAAGCCAAAACATCCTGTGGATCCTACCGGCCTATTTCGCTTCTAAATATTGATCTGAAGTTATATACCGGATCCTGGCTGCCCAACTGGGCCCTTATATGCAGGGGCTGATAGACCCTGACCAGGCAGGATTCATACCACAGCGGCAAACGGGCGATAACACCAAACGCGTCACACATCTGATAGAAAAAGCTTCCCGTATTCCTGGTGACTACATGCTCTTAACAGTGGACGCGGAGAAAGCTTTCGACCGTGTCCATTGGCCATATCTCGAACAAGCATTGATACACGCTGGTATTGGGGACAAAATGCGGTCACACATTTTTAACTGTTACCGCTCTCCCACCGCCACTGTCCGCGTTAACTGCCACACATCTACCCCATTCTCTATCCGTTGGGGTACCAGACAGGGGTGCCCTCTGTCGCCCCTGCTCTTTGCCCTCTACATGGAGCCCTTGGCTCAGAGAGTCTGGGACCACCCCCTGATTACTGGTATGCGCTTCGGAGGGGATGCGCATACAATAAGCCTTTATGCGGATGACGTGCTGGTCACCCTTAGGGACCCCACAACCGCCCTAGGGAGCTTTTTGGAGGAGCTAGAAGCTTTTGGGAGAGCCTCCGGTTTTAAAGTCAACCTGGAGAAATCCATGGCACTAAACCTGTCTCTGCCGCCGGCGGTGCTGGCAGACCTTCGCGCCCGCCACCCTCTGCCTTGGTCCGATGAGACCGTCCCCTATTTGGGCATACAGTTGGCCCCGTCTCTGCAGGCTATGAGGAACGTTAACTACTCCCTCTTACAGGCACACATCCGCTCTGCGTTGCAGAAATGGAAACACTACCCAATATCGTGGTTGGGGCGAGTTGCAGCCATCAAAATGACAATCCTCCCCAAGATTCTGTACCTCTTCCAGACTCTAGCCCTCCCACCCCCCACCGGATGGCTACAAAAGGTCCAGTCGGACCTCTCTTTCTTCATCTGGCAGGGACGTAAACCGAGAATGAAGCGGCTGGTGAGTTTCCTTCCACCTCACGAAGGAGGCCTTGGAGTCTCAGATCTCACGCTCTATTATAACGCCACGCAGCTCCGGTACCTGGTCGAATGGAGCAGGGCAGAATCTGAGAAGCACTGGCTCTTTCAGGACCGAGCTGTTTCTGGTACATCTCTTATGAAAATTCCCTTCCTGCCGAAATCCCACCGCCCACCCAATTTGTATGCCTCTCAGGTGACGCGCTCCATCCTTAAAGTCTGGGACCAGACTAACATACGGCATGCCCTCACCACCTTCCCCTCCCCGCTCACCTCCCTTTTGGACAACCCAGATTTTCAACCCGGCATGGGTTCACAGGCTTTCCCTCTGTGGAGAGAGGCGGGTTGCCGCGCTCTGGGTCAACTATTCCAAAAAGGCGAGTTCGTTCCCTTCTCACAACTCTGAGCCGACTATGGCCTCCCTGAATCGGAACGTATGCGCTACCTTCAGGTTCGACACTGGGCCATGCACCCCGACAACCGGGCGCAGGCGTCGCGGCTCCTCACCCACTGCGAGCGATGGCTCATCACGCGGCCTTCAGATAAGAAACTGACCTCGGATTTATACAAAATGCTCCTATCCAGATACACCCACACCTATCACGCCGGGCGGGCTCGGTGGGAGAGAGACCTGGGGCGTGATCTTAGCTCCCAGGAATGGGAAAGGGCATGTCATAGGGCGCGCCACACAGCAACACATGTAGGCCTGACCGAAACCTTCACCAAACTCGTATATCACTGGTACTACACTCCAGAGAGGCTTCACCAGGCCGACCCCACACATAGTCCTGACTGCTGGAGGGGGTGCGGGCAGAGGGGCACGTTGGTTCACCTCCTATGGGACTGCACACACATTCAGACCTACTGGTTGCATGTTATTGATGAGATTGATAAATATTTGGACACGGAACTCCCCAGGTTGCCCGCATACGTACTGCTGGGAGTGCCAAACCCGCTCACCTACCCCCTGAAATCCAAAAGGGGAAAACAGATAGCCATGGCCCTAGGCACGGCCACCCAGAACATACTCATACACTGGAAGACACACCGGGTTCCCACACACACAGGGTGGTACCAGCGTTTATGGCACGTGCTGGGCATGGAAAAGATCTCCCTCACTTTGGCTGGCAAGGGCTCTTCCTTCACAGACCTTTGGCAACCTTTTTTAGCTTTGCTAGCTCCAGAATTAAGGGAATTGCACTGTCCCAAGTATCTCCGCCTTCTGCACCTCACCACTCCGGACACTCATGCATGAGACATCTCAACCTTCTCGGGGACGTGCCGTTCTTTGTTGTGCCATTTAGAGGCAATGCACCTAGGGAGGGTGGAGGGTGGCTTTCTTTTTCTGTCTTTCCTTCCCTTATTTTTCTTTTTTCTTTTTTCTTTTCCATTTGGGTGGGGGTGGGAACATTTTGTAAATTGGAGTGTTCGTATTTCAATGCCTTTATCATTGGATCCGCCGGGCCCTGCGTGGCCTGATCCTACTGCACCTTCTTTGTGTGTTGTTTCATAATAATAATAAAAAGATTTAAACCTAAAATATAATATTACATTCCTTCACACATCTCCTGCCAATGGGCATGAAGCTTTAAAATTCAGTGTGTGGTAAAACATCTGATTGTGACTATAAACTTCAACAATGAATTCCACACATCCATTTCTTTATGTCGTGGTTACGTAGTAAAAAATGTTTGATTGCATCATGCAACTCTCCTTATCTAAACAATACACATACTGGTTACAAACAGGCCCAATAATGTTAAGCAGATCTGGTTTTGAGCTATACAGTGTCAATTGTGCGTTTCGACAAGTGCATTGTTAAGGTTTATTTGTTGAGATTTATTTCCTTTCATGCATATGTACCTTTTGGCACCCGGCTATCACCTTTTACTTTCACTTATCTTTCTGTTCTTACGCTTTATCTGTTTGCGGTGTACTTGTTAGTTCACTGTATATTTATTTGCACTAATTCAGCCATTAGAATGTTGATAACCCGAAAGCCCTGAAAAAGCAACATTCTGTAATCACGAAACTTGTGTTGGCCAAAGAATTTCCTTTTGAGCAAAGCACAGAACCTCTTAATCTTGAGAGTCAAGTTATTTTTTCAAATGACCTCAAAAATCAGTCTTCAAGGAAAATGTATTAGTATTAAAAAAAAACCAGTGTTGTATCAATTACTACTTATTGTGCTTGATTCTTACCGTTGGCAAGCGTAGGTCTTGTGGGCCCTTCTCCATCACTCTCTCAACCATGTCTCCCTCAGGAAAGCCTTGGAACAGCATGGCTGAGTAACAGAAGCCATAACCCCCTGCCATTGGGGACACTACGGTTCACCTGCAGTGTGGTTCAATGCGAGTAGGCAGGCTGCTGAAAGAAGGAAATGTGGGTTAGAATTAGAGGCTTTCTCAACTTTCCATGAAATGCGTATATAGTGATCAACTTTCTCTCACGCCTTCCTATGCAGAACTGGTAAAAGAGGCCACTGTTAATACCTCTCACTGGTATACTATGCCAATATTTGTGAAAGTAGCACTAACTTCTAGAGGGAATCAAGCAAACAAGGATCTCTGAGCAGCGTACATCCAGGGTCTCCGGGGAATGAGTGTTTTGATCAATTTAAACTTTTAATATAAACTTTCATCACAACATTCAACCTGTTTCTGGGACATATATTCAAAGAATAAACTACTAGGGTGGAGAAAGAATTGTCAAGGAATACACAAGTTGCAGAGGATTAGAAGTAAGGCTTCTTGGTTTTGCAGTCTACAATGAGGCCACCGGATTAAAGCACTACATCTCAAATAAAGCACCAGCCAAAGTGTGAACATCACCACTTGATCATATATCAAATATCCAGCATAAACCTCAAAATAGCTACAAGAGCACATCCAAATACACAGCTGCCCCAAATCTTTACATAATGACTAAACCACATCTTAAAAAGAAAACTAGCAAATGTCTCAAAGTAACCACCAGACCATTTTTCAAAAACAAACAATTTCAAAATCTCAAAGCAACTATTTTATGGGTCTATTATTGCACTGATTTTGATTGGTCCCTCCCTCACGGGCCTTACCTCGTCTTCCCCGTTCTATTTCAAGACAAGGGTGAAGGCGTTATATGTATTGTTGAAGGATGCTGCACTATATCCCCATGCTATATATTATATACTGGGGCCGTGGCGTGTGCCCACTCCTGAGCAGGTTAACACCCCACAGACCCCCACGTGTAGGCGTGCCACCGGAGTGCGATGTGTAGTCAACTGGTGGATAAACCGGGGCTACACTGTGACCAGCAGGCTGGACACATATGTCTTTAGCAGCCTTATTAACACACTGAGCAATATTCCTACTAGTGGAACAGCCTATCTTGGGCATCATCAGCCACAACCTAAGAGCTATGTTTACCGCCTCCATACCCTCTCGTTCTTTGCACCCCCCTCCCACACGCTGTTAAGTTTCTTTTTCCCCAAAACATCGCCTTGTCTGATTTCCAAACTGCAGCATTGGCTGAAATAGAGTGAAAGTGCTGTCTCAGGGTGAGTCTGCGAACGCTTTGAACCTAATGACCATTTGCCACCCTGCAGGTTCAAGCAATCCATAGAACCAAGCCCATGCCTGGACTCAAGGAGTGGCTGACGTCTTGAGATGTTGGTGAGGTTTATTTCTTTTATCATTTGGTGCCCCTTGCACATTTGCTCTCTCACTTTCACTCTGATTTGTGGGTAGTGGTTGCTCTCTCCTCTTTGACCTCTCAGTCACATCTCTTGACATCCTGCCAAAGTGTCCCTTACCACTCCTAGCAGGTGGCTGTGCAACACTGGCCTCTGGTGTCTGACAGTGTGATGCAAACACAAGGAGATGATGGACGGAGCGCTGAAACTTTTCAGACACTCACCCCCAGTAACTATTAGATTTGGGTTAAATCCATCATCGTTCTTTAGCTCACTTTGCCACCCCAGTTCAGACCCAGCCATATGCAAATAAATCTTGACGCTGTTCCTAATGGGAACAGTCCAGCCTGAACTGCCAAGCCAGGACTTCCCTGGACCAGAAACAAGCATCCTGGGACCAGTTTTGGGGTAACACACCTCATCAGCCAGGCTAGCTTGAATCCAGTGGCACCTTGTCTGATGGTGCACAAACAGCTCAAGGGCACTTCAAGAGGAGGTGAATGCATAGGTAGTGACATGCACACATGCGCACAAGGCCCTCACATTGGGATTCAGACTCGCTAAGGGCGATCAATGGTGCATGGGTGTCTGCAGTATGCATGGGTGGCCAACGGTATGTCTGGGTGTCTGACATTGAACATAGGAGACCAGACGTGAAAAAACGCTGAAGCCTAAAGACTTGTTCAACTTTGTATATGCCTTGCCAGACCCATGCCATGCATGAGCATAAGAGGGGTAAGGCAGATTACACCACCCCACACTGACGTTGACATAATCTAGCCACAGCAGTTTACCCTGTGACCATATAGTGCCAGTTATTTCAAACAATCTTAGCCTTCTCATTGGATGTGTGTAACCTAAATGTTGATTATGTCTGTAAATACTAAACTAGTAAGAAGAGATGCTACAATTGGGTCAAGGGTGCAAGCAGACTGTACCACAAAAAATTAAGTACGCAGTGACTAGACCTCAGCATTTTTTCTTTTAGAAGAGGAAAAAATGCAAAAAAAAAGGGGTTTTCGCATTTTTTTCACTTCTGTTAAATGTTGATGCTTTGAACCAGTTTTCGACAGTTTGCTTGATCATGCGTAGCAGAAATTCCATCGGTACAACAAAATTCCAAGAAATGTTTGAAGTTGAACCAATCTGCAAAAATAAATGCGAATCCGTACCGCTACTGTAAATTTTGCAAACTACTGTTTCGGTGAAAAATTTCGACCACCGTCACCCAGGACCTATAACATTAAATACTTCGCTTGTACCTGCCGTTCAAGCATCATACAGTGAGATTCCGCTGCACGTCCCCGAGATATAAACCATGACTCTGTCTTCACTCTCCAGTGGTTGAAAGTCACCACATCGAGGAGAAACATATTGAGCAGCGTAAATACCGACTACATAACATCAACTTCCATTATACCGTCAAGGTAATTATATAGAGGGAAGAACAGACTTAAGGGCCATATGTATGAACACATTTTCCCATAGACACAGAATGGGTAAAACCCTTTGATACATCTGCCCCAAGTCTTCTACCTCCACATCTGCTTACCCTGATGATAAAGTGCAAGTCAATATTGCGGAGTCGATTTTGGTGCAGATCGATAGTAAAGGAGGAGACGTGGCCTACTAGCTAGAGCCGCTGAGTTTGGAACATGGGGAACCAGTTTTGAATCCTTTCCTCGCTTCAGAATATGATGATTGTGGCCAAATCCCTCCCTCTCCTTGTGCTTGAAGAATGTGTAACACGGTCTGCTTCTGGTGCAAAGTGCTGGAATGCTCTGGGGCCAAGTGTGTGCTCTAAAAACATGACTGCAACTCTCCACCCTCTTCAGTTTGAAAGTTCCCTCTCCTCTAATCTGCTAGACTGCCGTCTCTCTTTCATAATGAGTCTGCACTTCTGCTGGAGTTATTTGCAAAGAGAACACACGCCTGCTTTGGAATAGGGATGCTATAAAAAGCCAGAACTAAATGATAATATATCCGGCCGGTATCCACTTATACCTTGAGTTTACCTGGTGTAATACTGTTCTAAATCAGCAGATTTGGTAGTAGACAATGCAGGCAATAACACACGTTAGACTTACACGTCACGCAGTAATTACCATGTATGTAAATACCACACATGACCTTTTGTGACACTTTTCAATATAGCACTTTACCACGCAGGCTTGCATTTGTAAATTTATTTTATTAAGGGAATTAAGTGGTTTTAAGGGTCTATGCCTGGGTTAGGAGATATATATATTTTTTTGGGGGGGCGCCTCAAACGTCGTTTTTCATGTAATCTATACCACTCTCCAAATCCCTTAAAAATCCCTTACTACCCGATACCCGTGATCTTTCTCTAAACCCTAAAAACATCATACTACACCGTACCCTTACCCAACCCTGAACCCCCTCATATCCCTGCACCCTTACCCATCCTGAATCCTAAAAGCCCCTTACTATCCTTTATTATCCCCTACCTCCGCCCTTACCACCTCTTATTTACACCCACCCATGCACGACCCTAACCCTTCCACCGTGTGGTAAAGGCATGCGTGGTAAACACGTGCGGTAACAACTGATATTCACAGGTTTTCAGAACACAACCTTTCCCCTCGGCGGAGTGCTCTGCTCTGACATCAACGTTCCATGTTTGGTACTGCTTCATAGAAACACCAAAATACATAAATAAAAATAGATGTATAAAAAAAGGCAAGTCTAAAAATCATCCATGTATTCAGACCTTTTATTGCGATCATTGAAAATAAAACGTAAAGGTGGTAAATGAGTCTTCGAGGTCCCACGGTCTGGTTGGTCAGCTTAAAATCATCTGTGCGCCCTCTAAAGCTGACGCTGTGCACCAGCTATTCCTAATATTTTCAGGTACTCTGCTATAAGGGAATCACAATCTCAAGTGGTTGGATTGACCACTAGGTGGCTGCCTAACTTTAGAGAACTGCTTTGTACAAACACAATCACCTGGGAGGAAAGGAAACCTTACCCAGCAAACTTGCTGAGGTCTGACTGTAAATTTCGAAGCCGGCTGAAACTTTCAGAATAATTAATTTGTTTATTGATACATTCAGAGCTTTAAGTGGGATGAAAAAATTGGGGGGATCTCTCAAAGGGGCGTGACCGATATAATTAAGGGCGTGGCTTAAAAGCACGTAAACTGAATATCTATGCTTAGCATAGTATGCCGCCCCACTGGTATTTTGCTACTTCTGTCATTACATCCAGATATTTCATACAGCAAGTAACATTACACTTACAACATACAATACAGCAAGTAACATTAGACTTACAACCAGTGGCGGCTGGTGACATTTGAAAGTGGTGAGGCGTAAAACAATTGTGGTACAGCACTGTAGCGAGCGAGCGTAGCCTGAACCACCTACGGGGGATTTGGGGGGTTCTCCCCCCAAGAAAATTTTGAAAAAAGAGTGGGCAAATGGTGCATTTTCAAGCAAATTTGAGAAAGCAGGAAGGTTAACAAAGCAATTGTGAATCTGTTCTAACAAAGACAGTGACTGCAGAAGGTACAATTCCATAACACAGAAAGGCTGTGTATAAGGCACTTTGGCTATAAGTGCACCCCAGACTGTTAGGCGCAAAAACAGTTCCTTTTCGTAGAAGGGAGATGAAGTCATTAACATCAGAAAGGGCCCTTGCACACATGCAGGGCTGTCGCACTGTCACGTTTTTGCATACTTAACCAGGTAGCACCCTTTACCTACTACTGCACAAAGCACCAACCCTTCAACACTAATGCCCCCGAGCCAGAGCAGGCACTCGGCACTACTCCGCCCTGTTTTACACAGCGAGTATGGAAATACGCAACTCCCGCTGCTTCACAGATCAGGGGACACCTAAAACTAATGCACACAGGAGGACCAAGGCATTCACTTCAATGTTTTCTATGCACAGGTGTAGAAGCAACGAAAGATGCAAAAGCATGTACGCACAGGTAAACTGAGCAAGCAGAACCACACCGACACACGCCTGTACGGACACCCAGAGCATCCACAAAGACAAGGAACCGGAAGACAGGGTACTTCCATGTTTAAACCGGAACGGTGTTCTTAAATACACGAAATACAAGTGCAACTGTGATAGAGTTTGGTTATTTGACTTAAAATGTAAGACATCGGTTACAGCCAGTAGGGCTCATGCGTGTAGCGGTAGGAAACGGAGGGAGATTTGTAGGTGGGAGAGTGAGGAGGCACAGCCACGGAGATTTGTAGGTGGGAGAGTGAGGACTGAAGACCATGCTTAAGGCAGCTGTGAGGGACACAGCGCAGTATAGGCTCCCTTCCCCTCCTGTCCCCTCTCTGTCTGCAGCCCCTAGAGGGCCTCAGGTCAAGCATCGCCCGCTGTGCCTCTGAATGTACTAGTACTAGCCAACCATAGATTACAGCGTCAGGGATGCTGAGATTCCAGAACAAAACAAAAATGACCCCATCTGCATGGTAAAGAATGGCAACAAAGTCAATAGGTCTGGCTTCTGTATACTCGAATTGGCTTTACCTAGATTAAATAACAGGGAGCATAGCAGCAGACAAAGCTTGGCCAACAGCAAGGAACAGTGCAAGCAGACGCCATTGTGCAAGCTGCGTTCGCTTGCGCTCTCTCTCTCACACACACACACACATAAACATACAACAGGTTTAGCATATTCTTCCCTAACACATAGATCGGGGTTACACACACACTTCAAGTGACCTAAATTCTTAACAGCAGAAGTGCCTGCAATAGCAGTAAGGTGCACCATAGGCCTCTGCCAATATACCATATTGTCTCTTATGGTACTCTAAGTAATATCATGATTGGAACACTATACAGCCGACCAATACACCTGCCTTCTTAAAATGCAAAACCCTATGTTTTTTTTAAATAAGAAAGACCTGTTGAATTTCCACAACAACTATTCGGCTAAGGCTCGCACAATTTTGTTTCAGCTACAGATTAGCCGACAAAAATACAAACATATCTAGTGGTGCCACTCTCTAACTCTGAAGCAAAAAAGATATCTTGAGACAGATAAACTCAAACTACCTGTGCTTAAAAACTGCTGTGTTCATTCAGCACGCACAGATCAGCACTTTGAGGCCCTCATGTGGAAATGTGTGAGAAAGCCCGGTCTCGGAGCGCTGGAAGATGAAACACTCTATGATAATGATCGTAAATGATCATAAAATGAAACTGTTCTTGCATCAGGTTGGAACATCGAGTGTTTGCAGGTTTCAGAAAGAGTCTGAAGAGCACGAGGCAGGGAATACACAACATAAAATTGCAGGTGGCTGCTATTTCGGAAGATAAGTATTATTAATGATAATATTTTCACAATGCCTAAATAATCAATTCACCAACATTACAACCTACAAATATTGTTTACCAGTTTAAAAAGAAATGAGAGACTCGAACACCCACTCCCTTGAAAATAATCCTAATTTACCACTGTTTATGTTCGTCTTTAGCTGACTAGCTCATCTCTTGGCAAAATACACGAAGACATGTGCAAATCTCAGCTGGCAAACAGTCCAAACACCCCAAATCACCAGTATCACTGCACTAAAAATAAAGTTGTTTACGGTGAGGAGAAAGCCGCCAGTGGTGGAAGTACAGGAGAATGCAGGGGGGCAGTGCAAGACTAGATGGCGGAATATACAAGGTATGCAGGAGTGCAGGGTGAGAAAACACTGAATGTACAGTGAGGTTAAAAATACAGGAGAATATAGGAGAGTAAGCACTGATGGCGCGACGAACACTCAGTACAGGGGCGAGTGCACTCAGAGTGAAGGGAGGGATGGTGCAATGCAGGGAATGAGACCATGGACTGATTACGAAATGCACAGTCTGTATAGAAGTGCAGGGAAGAGTGCACCGGACCAGGGGTGGGGTTGACAACGGAATGTGCAGCGTTACAAAGGTACAGGAGAGTGCAGGGAGTGACGGGGGAGTACGTAATCTGCACAAAAGTAAAGGATAGTGTAGGAGGGCGAGTGCAGGGACTAGTGAATGAATACATAGCCTGTACAAAAGGACAGGACAGTACAGGCGGGCGAGTCCAGGGGCCGATGGAGTAATGATGGAGTCATGCATCATCTGTACAGAAGGACAGGACAGTGCAGAAGGGAGAGTGCAGGGCGGAAGTTTGCATGCACAGTATGTCTAGGAGTACAGGAGGGCGTGCACGAGGGTCAGTACAGTGGTGACGGTGGAATGCACAGTGTGAGCATAAGTAGGGGAGAATGCAGGGGGGTGAGGGGAGGGAGTGGTGGAGGGGTGCACGGTGTGTACAGGAGTGCATAGTAAATGCAGGGGTGAGAACAGGGATAGATGGCGGGAGTGAGTAAGTACCATGTGGCAAATCAAGCGATGAAGAAGCATGGCTTGAGTGCGTGAAAACTGAAAAGTTCAGTACCCGAAGGGCTGTGTATCTTTTACGCCTCCCGAGGCAGCACTTTTACCAGCGTAGACAAAACACACGTGGGCGCAGTCAGTGTGGATGTTAAGTATAACAGAACTATGATGACCCTTTGACCGACACGACACAGCCTGTCTGTCACCAAGCTCTACAGACTGGTACCGTCAAGACGACTGGCCTGCCACATGTGATAAAAAAAACAGACTGAATCAGGCTCGCGTATGGACGGTATGCATGAAGAAATATAGACAAAAATAGTGAACTTACATTAGTGACGAGCAGCGGTGATTCTCTCTCTTCGATACTGCAGTCTCTGGCCAAAGACGGATGCAGTTGCAGCCTTGCGGGCGCGGCGAGGTGGACTGTGATCTGAGCCACGACGAGCAGTAGGCTGCAGAAATGGCCAATCACTGTGCATGGCTTCACATAAGCCACACAGTGATTGGCCTTCAAGTGCGGCAGTGCTGTGCCACCCACGCGCGGCACTCTCAGCCAATCCAGACGCTGCATTAGCAGCGCCAGGATTGGCTAGAGCAGAGATGCCCCCTGCCCATTAGGAGACCGGGGGCCGGGGGCTGCTGCATGAAGCAAGCAACCCTCGGTCCCTCGGCCCTCGCTCTCCTAAGGGGAAGGCAGTAGTGCGCATGTTCGGGCTGGTCGTAAAAATGACCATGCCCAAAACCGAACATGCGCACTATTGCTGCGCTCACTGCTTGTTGTCTCCTGTCAGTCACCACCACTGGTAAGAGGGCGTGGCCCGGTCAGGTGCCGGCCCGCCGGAACAGCCGCCTGGCGCGAGTGCGACTCAATCGATTTACTAACTGAACACAACAATCATCAGACATTAGTACTGTACTGTGTAGAGCGAGAACGATGGGCCCTGGGGGCATGTGGCATTAGTGGCAGGTGGGGCAACGCCCCAGCGCCCAAATGGACGCACCGCCACTGCTTACAACATATAATACAGCAAGTAACATTAAACTTACAACATATGATACAGCAAGTAACATTACACTAACAACATATAATACAACAAGTAACAAGCCAGTACTATTGGCTTTGTCAATTATTGTTAGTTGCATAGCATAAATAAGCAACAACCATGGCTTCGTAGTTATAGCATATTGAAAATTATTCAGTTCTGAAATGGTGAGACTGTAAAGAACTACAACGAGTCTCTTTGAAGTTACATCAAAGGCAGTGAAGGGTGGTCGTGCTTCAGAGTTAAGAGTTATGTTTTCTTCATCCTGAGGAATGGAGAGGAATGTGGAGCCCGATAGGGACCTGTGTCAGCACCTGCTTTTTAGAACTGCCGGTGCTGAGCACCGGTAGGACCAGGCACACTTAAAGCCCTGGATACCTTAGTCTTTTAAGCTTCTTATATAACGATAAAACACTACATTAGTGAAAGCCACTAACATTATTCAAATACTAAATTGCAGTTGGCGTCATTCAATACAACAACGTCCTATTGCACTCAAAAAACAGCGCCACACTTTTAAAATACGGGTTTTTAAATAATTCCTATAAACACTGAGTAGAAGGTACAGTTTAATACATTATGCTTAATCGTGGATTTTCCTTCACTAGAGCAGTAACAAGTCCCTCTGTGACGAAGAGGAAACTTTCCAAAGCATTGATAAGATTAGCATGGATTCCAAAAAAGGAGCACTGCCTGTCAGTGAGGTACGCCCAGCCCACCGGAACCGGAAGTGAAAAAAAGACATAGATTGTGTAATGTGGTGGGGCCCTAGGCCCCCATGCATATGGAGTGACCACACAGACACGGTTAGTTACTTAGTAGAACTGGCCCAGGGCACGTGTGCCTGGCCCCTTTTATTAACAGGGTCACATGTCCTGTGATGCCTGTGCTGGATGGGTGTGGGGAGGGGTGTAAGCCAGCCCTCTGGGAGTGGCTGGTACATCGGAACACTAGACCAGTGACCAGCAGGTCACTACATCCCTCCCAAACTTTATTCACACTGGAAACAATAAAGTCCAACCTGTGGGAGAGAATAAAACAAAATAACATAAACTTCCGCTGAGTCTCTTTAGCTGCCTGCAAAGCAAGACAATAGTACAACAGCAGCTAGGACCACCAGTTCTATTTGGCACAGTTCAGTGGTGCCCTGCGGGTCCGGTCCTCTTTCGACTCCGGGCATGGAAGTTGACAACAATGTCTTGCTAGGCAAAGCTCTCTTTGTGACGGAGCAGGTGGAGTGATGGTGGATCTGATAGATGTGACGTTTTCACCAATCTGTCCTGGTTGTCGTGGCATCTCCACACAGGCAGCATTGCTTCTCTCTACGGAACGGTGGAGTAGTTGCAAAACATCCCTCTCACCAGGATGCCCCTCTCGCAGGTGTTCCCCTCTCACGGGATGTCCCGGAGGCCCTCTTCACCAGGCTTCCACTGGACTGGGTGTACTTCGCCATGTCGCTCCAACACCACCCTCTAGGTGTGTGGAGGAAGCACTACGAGTCCCACCTTCAGGTCCCTAGCTCCACCTGAAGGGTAGTTGTTTATTCCTGCCACTTAGCATAAGATCTTCGTCTTCCTGGGACCTGCGGAAGAGCGGCTGTAGACTCATCTTTTGTGTTGGGACCTGCTCTTACCGGCGTCCCTGGGGCCTTTGCCCCTGGGTCGCCACGGTCTGGTGTGGAGTGGTTGGATCCTCTTCTTCAGGACGTCCGAGCAGCCCCACCGTCCAGTCTTCCATGCGACCCCAAAGGTGGATGTAACAAATGGTCCAGCATGCTCACCTCTGCCATCACCAGGTGTTCCGAAGACTCATGGATAGCTAGTTTCTCCAAGTGCCACCGATGTTCTCCAGGTACTGTGCTCCATGCCAGATGTTCTTGCACTCGTCACCTTTGCCTTCCGGTGTGCAAGTTGTCAGATCGCACACTCCTCTCTTCTTCTTTCTTCTTCTTGAGATTTCTTCGCGGTGGCGTCATGCTACACAATTTCCTCCTTCTTATTCTTTCACTTCGCAACGCGGTCTAGTCCCATCTTCTTGCTCGTCTTCACTGACCAGGTCTTGCCATGTGACGTGCACTTTACATGGGTCAATCTGGTCCTGTCCTACCCCTAGGACAATGCATTCTCTTCATTCAGTGATCAGACCTGTCGTCGCGACCTTCTTCCTTTCATTACTTCTGACTTCAGGTCAATCTTTTAACAACACAAATAGGCCACCCTGGGTCAAAACAAGAGAAGAAAAAGTGAGAGGAGTGTAGGGGGTTCCCTTTTATAGGACGAATACCCTCACCCACCCGTAGGTGGCATGCTTCATCATCGGGAACCTCCTCGCACTGTGAACCTGGTCGCAGTGCGGGCTACAACCCCCTCACTGAGAGGGAGGAGCTCAGGGATGTTTTAGTTGTGGGTGACAGGAGGTATACTAAACCTTAAGACAAGCCGGGTGTAGGGGGAGAGAGTGAGAAAGTGAGAGCTAGTGAGGTTAAAACTAACTACCTGGTATGTTAAGAAGCAGTTTTAATAGTACATCCAGGGGTCAGGGTTAAAAATAGTTAAAGTCCCATGCCTGGAGAATTCAACCTAGCATGGTTGTGTTTGATCATAAGGTCGACATGTTTCAGCCGTAGTGCCCTCCGCAGAGGTGCCGTGGCTTTCTTCAGGACCAAAATGAGGGATGTGTGAGATAATAACACCAGACCAACTCAGGTGGGTGTTTAAAGGATACAACGACTGGCGGAATGGACGTCAGTCGTCAATACCTGATTATCAGCAGTGTTCCCGTAATTCGAGGGAAGCTCATGGCAAATCGTCCTCGGCGCACTCGAGGAAGGTTCCAATAAACCGCAGCAAGGCTCTGCAGCGCGTCCGAGGTGAGCTGGAAGCTGCAGAGCCTTGCTGCCCTTCGAGCTGTGGTTTACTGGAACCCCCCTCGAGTGCGCCGAGGACGAGTTGCCATGAGCTTCCCTCGAATGACGGGAACACCGCTGAACATCAGCTATTGACGGCTGACGTCCATTCTGCCAGTCGTTGTATCCTTTAAACACCCACCTGAGTTGGTCTGGTGTTATTATCTTACACATCCCTCATTTTGGTCCCGAAGAAAGCCACAGCACCTCTGCGGAGGGCACTACGGCTGAAACATGTCGACCTTATGATCAAACACAACCATGCTAGGTTGAATTCTCCAGGCATGGGACGTTAACTATTTTTAACCCTGACCCCTGGATGTACTATTAAAACTGTTTCTTAACATACCAGGTAGTTAGTTTTAACCTCACTAGCACTCACTTTCTCACTCTCTCCCCCTACACCCGGCTAATCTTAAGGTTTAGTACACCTCCTGTCATCCACAACTAAAACATCCCTGAGCTCCTCCCTCTCAGTGAGGGGGTTGTAGCCCGCACAGCGACCAGGTTCGCAATGGGAGGAGGTTCCCAATGATGAATCATGCCACCTACGGGTGGGTGAGGGAATTCGTCCTATAAAAGGGAACCCCCCCACACTCCTCTCACTTTTTCTTCTCTTGTTTTGACCCAGGGTGGCCTATTTGTGTTGTTAGTTCATTGTAGGGGAGTCGCCCCCTGCTGGTCATTAAACCTCCTCTGGTCTTCTGTGTGTTTACAATTCAGGTCAATCTTGTCAGACCTCTCCTCGGGCCTCTTGTCTGACCTCTTCTCGGTCATCTTCTCAGACCGCTCCTTGGTCATCTTCTCGGACCTCGTCTCAGGTCGCCACTTCTCAGGTCACCGTTTCTCTGACCTCTTCTCAGGTCACCGTTTCTCTGACCTCTTCTCAGGTCGCTGCTCTCTGACCTCTTCTCAGGTAACTGCTCTCTGACCTCTTCTCAGGTCACTGCTCTCCGACCTCTTGCAGGTCATCTTCGTTTTCAGGCTCTAGCCCATGCCGTCCGGGTCTAGGGTACGATCTTCGGCGCAACTTCTCTCCCTGCGCTCTCCACTTGCGGTGGCGTCCTTTTGCCACTGGGCGCTCATGCAGCGCACCCTCTTCCGTTCTCCAGGGACTTGCTGCTCTGGGTTGTTGTCCTGTACCACACTTGTTCTCCTGGTGGCACTCCTTGCTGTGTCCATGCTGCTGCAGTGAACACCTGTGGCCCCTAAGTGTCACTGCATGCCTTCTCACCAACCCCCGCAGCCTTTCCTCTTGCGGTTCCCTTCCTGGCTCGTTTGACACCACTAGGAGTCTTCTGCCTCACTTGCCAGCCACATCAGTCTTGCACGCTGTAGACTGCTCTTGCCCCAGTACTTATCTTAACGGCACCTCCTCTCTGTTGTCCTCCCTCTATATTCATCTTTTCTTCTTCTGAAGAGGACCTTGGCTGCGCCCCCCCTGGTACTGATTACAAGCTACAGCAGTCAATCTTCCCTTTGCTGCAGGCCTGACCATAATAACTATTATCTATGTCCCCAGGCGCGATACCGCAGAATGGCCACTAGATGGCACTGCTGCTCTTTCCTGTGTGTCTGCAACCTTACCTTAGTATAACTCCGTGACCTTTATATGCAGCGCGTTTTTGGGGGGTTTTTAGGTCTCGCCTACGCAGCGCGCATGCGCTGCATAGGAAAAAGACCTTTAGTAATCGCTTCACTTTTGCAGGCAAATACGTGCACGCGTTGCATTGCTTGCAATGGCAACGCGTGCACGTTTGGCGATTCCCTTGCGGGAGCGAGCTTTGAAACCATCTGTTTGTAATTAACAGATGGTTCCTGCTCGCTCCCGCAAGGGATACAGGCGCCGGCCCCCTCCTCTCTCCCCTCCCCTGCTGCCTATGTGGCTCTTCCTTGTTTACATTGACACCAAACACTTCCCGATTCATGGTCGCCGCGCTTTAGAGTAATCAAGCACTGCTCTCAAATTTGTTGTGGCCCAGGAACGTTTCACACAATGTTCTTTTAATTTGTTCACGCTTATGCTTTTTGCAGCATTTCCAACTTAGCACGGCAGCCGATTTAGTGTAATCAAGCACCTTTTAGCCCCAGCCCTGCCTTCAACCGTGCGATTCCCAATTCAGTGTAATCAAGCACCTACCTTTTAGCCCCAGCCCCGACTTCAAAAGCGCACACCTTTTATGTTATCAGCACGGCGCTCCACATGAAATTAAGATCAAAGCATCATAAAGATCATGACTTGCGAACTATTTGCCTGATTCTAACATGGCCACATGTCAGGACATATGCCCTGCGTTGGAAGCCAGGAAAGTGCAACAAACTGCCTTTAACGCATAATATAATGTCAGTCACAGCCCCCACGCAGCAACGCACTACTTTAATATCTGGAACGTGAACCAGGTTTACTCATAGCTGTCACACATTTAAAGATACAATCTGCAGTTCTGTGTCTTTAAAAGTGACGTCAAACTAGTTTGTGTCCTTCCTTTATGTCTATGACTTTAGCAGCGACCCTTTCCTGTAAATACCCAGTGACAGAGGGCTTTAGTAGTACCCTGTATGGCGCCAGTGCAGCAACCCTGAATTCCAGCCCGACTGGGGGCAGAAGTGGGAAGAGCCGTTGCAGCAGCAGTTCTAGTTTGACTGGCATGTGAGTAAGCGCTAACCAGGAGACGAGCTCGCCTAATTTTTGGCAAGTTAATTATGCAAGCACATGGTGTAAAAAATATGAAAGACGAGATTAAAAAACATACCCCGCCTTCCTTGCCGCCCACAGGTATAATATTGTCCCTGTTATTTCTAGCCTCAATGAGAGTAGCAGGGGGATTGTGTTGTGCTGGCGTGTGTTAAAGCGGAAGATCCTCCACTCCTCTCAATAGGCATACATGGAGCCATTCATCTGCAACACCAACACAAACATGGCACTCTCCGAAATAAGTCGTAAATGGTCCCTGTGACAGCAGCCCCTTGTTGGATGTTGGTATTTATTCCAAAGCGGCCCGCAATATTGGTGTTTGTTTACCTAGCCACAAAACAGAAGCCTCTCTTGCGCCTCTTCTGAAGCAGTTCCAAGTTCCATTTGTTTGAATTCCCATACAGTGTATGTACACTGGCATCTGTAGGCATTTTAACAGAGTTGTTAATTCAACAGATTCCTAAATTACATGCTTTCATCCACGTCTCATCTGAAGCACCTAGGATAAATATAGTCCTTCCCCGCAGCACAGAAAATGTGCTTGTGTGCAGTTTGTAGGATAAACATGTAAAATGTAACTTATACATGCACTTCATAGCAAGTGGACAGTTTAATGCGTCAGATTTTTCAAACATTTGCGCGCTTGGCGAAGGATGGTGGTTGCACACAAGGAGCGTGTAGTAACATCTACAGGATAAGCGCCTCCAGGCAATCCAGTCTACTGTGCTCTAAATTTCATCAGGACAACTTATAGCGTTTTATTTTATTTTCTCAGTGCGGTAGTACAACGAAAATTTATAATATAGCACAGCCCACTCACAAAATTATATCTAAATGCTGATAGCAGGTGTTACTGTTGTTCAGTTCAACCACGTATTTCCATCCTGTGATCGGTAATGCACAGATTTGTATAAGAGAAGCCCAATCCACAGGCTATCTCATTGTCCTAGATATTACAGTTTTTCTGTCTGGCCTTTCCCCAGAGCTGTGCAACATCAAGGTAGCTCAATATGATGCCGTCAGCTATGGAGCCACCAGATAGCCTGGTGAATCATGAACTAGGGCCAGATTATGATATGAGAGGGCTAGTAAAATGTTGCTTTACGTAAGATGGCTGAAATTCCAGCACAGGCTCTGCATTTTACCCCTGCATATGTATAGCTGGCTGAACAATAATCCCTCCGTACATTTGAACTTCCATCACCCATTTCATATTTAGCTGCAGCAGGTGCTTTAACCTCCTGGACTTTATATGCAGGACACAGAGGGAGGCAGACATATACAGGTACGTGGTGCCTTTACAGACTGATAAACATAAGCGTGCACTGAGAGATATATACAGTTGCAACCATACCGAGATCCGCAGATGCACAGAGGCACGCACAAACATACCCAGATCGATATACAGACACACGAAGATACAAACACACATAAAAACAAACACATGGTTGCACGCACTGCACACAAGGATAGACACACATACAGATTAAACTCATAATAGACACTTAAAGACAAAGACACCTATATACACATACATGCACACACCAACAAACAGATACATACAGACACAGGCATACAACAATATACACACAAACACAGATACAGGAACAAAATTGGGCACCCACAGGTATACAAAGAGGCAACTGCGATACAAATGCTACAATACAGCTGAACACACCCCCACATAGACAACTCAGTGGCGTAGCTAGGCCTTAGGCCACCCGTGGCGGCCCCTGCGTTTCATGACAGGGGGTTGCGGCCGCCACTGCCACAGGTAAGAGCGGTGGGGGTGAGATGGGCCGGCGCCACACCCAAAACTCGTGCTACCTGAGGCGGTCCCCCCCCCCCTCTAGCTTCACCACTGAGACAACTACACACTGATTCATACATAGAGGCCCATGCACAGACTTATAAAGACACATACACTCACACTTAAACACACGTACAGTCTAGGTATTACTAAAATCTTTATTTTGGAAGAACCATTTTATCTTAAACATTTTTGTGCATTTTGTAGCAGTCTATATTATACAGTGTGTGATGCAAATTATAAATAATAACTTACATATTTACACAGGCTCTGACCTCGTAGCACTAAACATACAAAAGTCACTATTCTCCACTGCACCAACCAAGAGATAATTATGTTTCCTAAAACAAACGCATTCCTTAATCAGACTGCATACCCCAGTGTGTGCTAATTGTAGCTTTCAAATCCTTGATGACACAGCACCCAGGGTAAAATGCTGCATGGCTAAACACTTATGAATCAGACTGCATGACCCAGTGTGTAGTAATTATATAGCTCTTCAATCCCTGACGCACAGCATCCAGGATAATGTGCTGCATGGCTAAACAATTATAAAGTCCCAAAAGCAAGACCTATTGGCTATGCCAATGCTTGTTTTTAGCTCCGGGCGCTCTCTCTCTGTGTGGGCCTTCACCGGTCGTGTGAAGCTTAGCCTGCTGCTGCTGGCATCTTGCAGCATTGGCGCCACCTGAGCTCGCCGGTCATCTGCATTGCCGGCTGAAAGCGGGCATCTCCCCCAGCCACGCGCTCTCCAACCTCATGTGCTGGGTACCTTCTCAGACAGCCACCGCCCGGGATACCTACAGCTGCCGGACTCCGCAGGAGGACTTCCTCTTCTCCACAGTAAGTCATTTTTTAGGTAAAGCCTAGAGTCAGCGCGCAAGCGCTGCTCTAGGGGAGATCTGGGGTAGTTCAGTACGTGAGGGAAGCTCCGCCCACTCCCCTGCCCTTATTTTTCATTGCCTTGTGTGTTTGTCCTTTGTAAATGCTGACTTCTGATTCAGTATGAGGCTTGTTAGTCCCTCCTTAGTAGTGCCAAGTCCTCATTTGAAACCTCCCATGGCTACTGGCCCCTTTACTTAGTTGTTATACAGTACGTGTACTTTTTTTTATTTAAAGAGTTTTCCCTACATTAAGCACAATGACGTGCTTTGCTTACATCCCCCACCCGCCCTCTCCCAGAAGATCCCAATCCGAGCGGCAGAGGGAGGAAGAGAAGCTACCGTCCGCGCCCAGCATTACCACACTCCCACCCACAGCTGCAAGGCTGCCGGCTCCAGTACAGGCAGGTCCTGGGCAGAAGGGGACAGGAGACCCCTGGCCGCTCTTGTGTAGTGTAACTAATAGTTATGTTAAGTGAGCTTGGGATGCGCGTGCAGTGATGTTAAGAGCATAGTGTGAACGGTATGCAACTGCGTAAAGATTCGACTCCTGGCCGCTAACAGAGTGCCCACCCCCGTGGGCACCAGATGGATAGAGTGCCTGTCCTGCTGTCAGGGGATGCTGTTGGCACTGAGTGAACGAACAAGGCAGCCACCGCCGCTTGGGGTAAGTTGCACTCACTCAGTGCTTGTTTTCAGTTTCTGCTGCTGTTGCTTTTTGTGGGTGGGGGGCGGGAGGTGAGAGGTTTACCCTCCTTTTCCTTCGCCCCCCCCCCTCCCTACCACATCGGTGCCGCCCCGGTGCCCCACCCTCCCCTGGGCTTTCACTTGTTGCTGATAGTGTGCAGTCGTGTACACTTGGACAGGTGGCTTTCACTGGATCAGTCCTCGGTCTGCTCCTTTCTCGTTCACCATTGGTCCAGTTCCGGGATCCTGCAGGCCTCTGCCACGCTCCTCTCAGCACATTGGGGCGAGGGAGAGGGGCTGGGGGTTCTTGGTGCTGCTTTCAGTCTGTTTCCCACATCCACTAAACTAACCGCGCAGCCTCTCCTTCCCTTAACTAATACCACTTATCTCACCCACCACAGATATATTTAAACTACAGGGAAGGAGCTTAAAAGGCCAGGCAAACGGACTGGCTGAGCCACGAGTGCACAGGCACAGTTTGAAGGAGCTGCCCTGTTAATCAGATTGACACGTGTCACATGCCTGGAATGGGCTCCAACCCTTACTGCTTTTCTGAGCTGATATACAAATAAATCAACGGACATCTAATGTTTCCCACTGGGTGCTTGGCGATCATTTGTGCACATAAGGGCTAAGGCCACTCCCGCTTGGGTCCCAAGAGTCTCAAACTGGAACGTAGCACAACGCTCAATTAGTCTCTCATTGACTGACGAAGTTGTCACAATGGCCCGAGGTTAATTTATGCTTCCTTAAGTAAAGTGTTATATTGCCGTCTTCTCTTCTAATATCGTGGCCTGTTAGTGTCATTTCCTTGGCCCAAGCCCTCAACATCGTTCTGTACATTGAAGATTTCACAGAATTCCTGTTGCCAGAGCCAACAGCCTGTATGAAATATTACACTCACAGATCGTTTTTGTTTACTCTGTATTTTGTATCTTTGTGTTATTCCTCAAAAACGCACCGAGACCAAGAGCAGCAATCTGATAATTTTTTTAAGTATATACATCTTTGTAAGGCGATTGTGCTTTAGGTGCATAGTTACCAAGGCGGGTAGTTTTGTTTGCATACTGTGCAAGCCTACAGTATGTTTAGGATTACCTCCTAGATTATTTCGGGGATCTTCGCTACAATACCATTGTGAGTACACACACAGGGTGCCCATATCCTGACTAAGGCAATGAATCCTATCTATGTACTTCATATAGCTCTTGAATATGTTGACTCCGTTCTCAGTCGAATAACGCGTAATTTGGTTTTAATGCTGCATCCGCAGGTGGGCTTCCCGATAAACTTCTTCAGCATGTCTGCACACAATGCCAACATCCCTTCCTATCTACTTCCTTTTTTTTACCTTGCTCAAAATTCATTATTCTGGGCAGCTTATACTAACTTGTAAAGCAGTACAATTTATCTACTCTGCAGGATTCTGTTTTTGCTATGTAGTCTCTGTATGAGGGTGTGTGGGGTGAAATAAGGAATGCATCACTTCTGCTGTACGTGGCTCAGTTTATTCCATTTTAAGGTCCTATGACTGTGTTACTGAAACTTTGTACTTGAGCAGAACGATATTTGCACCATTTTTTTAGGTCGAGACAGTATATTTTAAAACAAAAGCAGATACGATATTACAAGACACCAGAACGCACGGTAATGTAATAGAATACCATCTCACATCTTTTGCTCTGTCTTCGGCTGACAGGTGTAACTTGCGTACTTTGCCATTATATAAAAAATACAAACTTTAAAACTAGACAAATAGTGTCTGTGATTGTTGGCTAGCTTTGAGAGACGTTTATCTTTTCGTGTGAGGTTGCGCTCCTTTGAGGTTGTGAAGTTATTCCGAGGTCTCTCGTAGGAGCAATACATCTAAAAGGTGGGCGTTTCCTGGTTAGCAGACACGTCTCCTGCACGTGCGTTCATTTAGGGATGATGTCATACAGTAAGAGGCACAGGAGTTCACTATCAGGTGTGGGGTGAAATAAGGAATGCATAATTTCTGCTGTACATGGCTCCGTTTATTCTGTTTTAAGGTATGTATTTTGTTGTGTTGCAGTAACTAAGAAGGGAGATTCAAACCATTTACCATCATTGTGACTGAAATAGAGCCATGTGAGATGTCATTAACTTGCAGTGTGTGTGTTAATTTGGGGAATTGTTTCTTGGGTAACAACTTTATGGCTGTTTTCATTTAATGGAATATGCTTATTCATGCATGTGGTATTCGTCTTTAAATCCGTTCGGTTTCTTATGTAATCTCGCTAACTTGTTCTTGAAAGCAAAGAACAGTCCCCCAAATCTTTATTTTTCATATTGTACATTAGTCAGAGGCCTCAAGCTTGACCTGTGCTCTACTAGTTCATGACAAGTTTTACTTATAAATCATTCAGAATATAATTTCATTTTCAAGTTGGTTCTGTATAGTTGGTCGTTTGACACATGACTTGTTTAATCATACAGACCTCGGTATCCTGTGGACGCTTAGCACAGTGGTAGCTCAAGGTTTTCCATCATATGTTTTAGTTCTTTTTATATATATAGATGTGTGCTATGCCAGTCCAAACGGTTCTAGCTGCCTAAAGGGTTGTGGTTTCCAAGGCTTCTGGGCAGAACATTGGTTTAATGGTGTCATGTGCTTCTTTTGCTTCCAAATGAATTGTTCACAGTATTAATTCCATATTCTTGGTCTTCTAGACAGTGCTGCAGCTGCTTCTCTGGTCCCAGTGGTAATTCCTCATTCTTTAGTCCCCTAGACAGTGCTCAATCTGCTTCTCTGGTCCCAGTGGTAATTCCTCATTCTTAGTCCTCCAGACAGTGCTGCAGCTGCTTTTCTGGTGCCATCAGTAACTCCCCCAATCCAAGTCCTCTAGGCAGTGCTGCAGCTGTGTCTCTGTTCCCAGTGGTAATTCCTCATTCTTCATCCTCTAGACGGTGCTACAGCTGCGTCTTTATTCATACATTCACTTCACTCCAAACCAAAACAGATAAGTAAAAGACATTGTCATTTACAAGGCCAATAGGTCTAACTCGCAAAAATGTGAGACCTATTGCATTGCAAATGCTTGTTTTCCTTGTATTGGGGCCATGCAGGAGGACAAAATGCCTCTCTAGTGTCTAAGGGAGGGACACCATTTCCACCTCCCGACTACTCCGTTTATTTCTTTCACTGCTCCACCCCTCGCCAGAAACCTCTGGCCTCACGTGCTGCGCGGGGGGGATTTGGGGCTGCTTACGATAGTCTCTGGGCCGCACGCCGTTTAGGCACGATACCACCTGCCGCCGAACACCTCATGCAGGGGCACGCCATCTCGCCCCATGACCACACACGACCGGATACCTCCGGCAGAGCAGCGGCTCCTCCTCCTGCTGATCGGTCGTTACGGCAGGGGCTGCAGGGCCTTTATCTTACTGGCCCCATTCTGCCTCGCTTCTCCCCCGCCGCACTCTTTCAGTCCTTCTACAATGCCGGGTGGGTTCTGCCTCACTGCAGGCTTCTGGGGTCAGCTTCTTCGCTCTCGTGGACGTTGCGCCTCAGCCCCATGTCACCGATGCCTCCTCACAGGCTCACCTTCTGTCCGCCGGCCCGTCACTTCGCTGCGGGGTGAGCTCCTGCTCAGCTTGCTCTTCAGTCGGGGCCTCAGCACGTTGGTGGCAGGGTTCCTGCCACTGCCCCTGTCACTTGCCACACGATCCTTCCATTGGATACCACCATGCATTTGCGGGCATACCAGATGCGGGGTGGGCTCCCGATCACCTCCTTCACCCCCGGGGCTCTTCACATGCCTCGCGGGCCATCAGGCGCGTCCTGTGCCTGCTCGCAGGGGGTGCCCTCGACGCGGGCAGCACTCTCCCCCTTCAAACACCAAACATAGCGGCTGCACACGCGGGCTCAGCCCGCTCGTCGCCAATGTAATGTGGTGGGGCCCTAGGCCCCCATGCATATGGAGTGACCACACAGACACGGTTAGTTACTTAGTAGAACTGGCCCGGGGCACATGCGCCCGGCCCCTTTTATTAACAGGGTCACATGTCCTGTGACGCCTGTGCTGGATAGGTGTTGGGTGGGGTGTAAGCCAGCCCTCTGGGAGTGGCTGGTACATCAGAACACTAGACCAGTGACCAGCAGGTCACTACAGACTGGTGCATGCCGGCTGAAAGGCAAGGTTATGAAGGGAGAGGCAGCCCTAATAAATGGACCTAAATGTGGAAAAACTGGTAGTCGCACAGAGGGTTGTGAGCGATAAGGCAGTCTCACTTGGACCCGGTTTGGGAGGGGAGGGGGTTGAACCTGACAACCCTCAGAGTAGTGACACGTCACTACTGTAACCAGAAGTGTACCCGGGAAATGCATGCAAATGTGGCCAGTTGGGCCCTTAACGAATCCTACTGTCATGTAAGCGTGGGCCATATATTAACAAAAAAATTAATAAAATGTTTATTAAAAAAAAGAACAGTATAGATCGAGACCAATACGTAATTTAAAATCTCCTTTCACATTCTCTGGTCACAGCTTTTCCAGATATGGGAGTCTTTCTTCTTCGGGTGCCAGGGTGTGGTACACCCACGAGGCTGGCTGCTTAACCTTTACCTACTCGAGATCCCTTAACTGAGAACTCTTGGTCATCTGCTTTTACAAATCCACCGTGGTACAGGGCAGCGTGGCTTCAGGGTTAACATAAACCAATTTATAATGCCTTTTTTTAGTAGGCAGGCGTTTCTTAGTTCTTTTTCCCCACCATAAATCGCTTTCCAATAATTCTTTTAAACAGAGTGGTCGTATCTTCTTTCCAGATAACAACAGTTTATTCCAACAGGGTAAGGTTCCGGCCAAGCGATAGATGGACTGCAGTTCTAGCCTGGAGTCATGGCTGCTTCTGGAAGTGTAAACAATTGTTTCAAGCACCAAACTTCCATCTGTTCACAGCCAGAGAAAGTATCCAAACATGATACCTTCGAACCATAAAATACCTGAGGAGCACCTCGGCATAGTATGCCTTCCATAGTGCCCACCATAGTCATTACTGGATTTACACAACACGGCTATTGTGGACAAGGCTCTCGTTTCAATTATCAAACATGACTCCGAAATACTTATGGTTCCTCACCTCTTCAATCTTAAGAGTCTCCCAAAAACCAAGTGTATTTGCTTTTCCATGCACTAAAAGCTAAAATAATTTGTTTAATATAAATTAACACTTAGGCGAGTTTGCCTGCAATATAGGTCAAATACCTTTCTTTGTAGTCCTATTTGTGTTTGATCCATTATTATCAGATTGTCTGCATCTAACAGGCATGGAATAAAAATGTCCCTTCCTTTTGGCAAACATGAACACGCTGGAAAACACTGCTGGGAGACTGGCTAAGGACAAGGAAATAGAGAAGGAGCTAATACGCATCCCTGTGGAGGGCCATTTTCGAATGAGATTTTTTCTGACAGATAATATTTGTGGTCGATTTCTACCTTGGCTCAATTATCATTATGAATTGTCCTAGAATTGCCAAGTCACCTAATTTCTGGCCGCTTTTTCCATAGAAAGTCCTGATCTGCCGTGTCAAACGCAGCCCAAAAGTCTACAAAACAGCAGAATACATTTCCCCTCTTCTCAATTGCTTTCTTTGCCATGTCTCATAAACTAAAACAGTGGTCAGTAGTTGCATGACCCTCCATAAAGTCCCCTTGTTCCATTGAGAAAAGATAATTTTCTTCTAACCACTGTTTTAAGTTTTCTATAAGTAGTTTTTATTAGACTTCGGCTAATTAAACAATCATTTTTTGGTAGTGCAGAGCTATGGTTTTTAAAACTAGGGTTGAGCACGGCTCTTTTCTGAGAGGAAAGGAATTGCCTGGTCATCAAACACCATCTAATAGAAGTTGTAAGTACCTCTGCCCACCTATCAATAATGCATTTAATTGAAAATGGGGTAAATTGTCGGGCCCAGCTGCTCTTGGTAAGATTCAGATGGTAATTATATGCTTTGCTGAGTCATGCAAATAGATCTATCAGCTGAAAATCACAACCGTGACCTGCAGGTAAGTGGAGAGGCTCAGAGGACCCAGGTAGATCCCTCTGAAACGTCTTCCAAGATTCTTTGGGGATTCAGCAGTATGGGATCGGCTGGTTATTCAGCCTATGATGCACCCCCTTCCAGAATGCTCTACTCTCCTTGGAATGTATGGCAGGAGACATTCAATCCCAGCATTTGCCGACATAGTCATATTCTGCCTTTTCCAATGATAATATCTTCCTGTTCTTATTTCTAGCACGATTATAACTTGCCCTTACTTCTTGATCTGTGGTTTTTCTTTAATTAGTGTACATTTTCTTTAAGTAATTTTTTGGAGCATGGCGATAAGCGTCAATACAACCATTTTTCTTTGTGTGATACACGTTGTGACTTTGTTGAAACCTGGTGGTAGACTTTTGCTCAGCCATCTTACATGCCACCTTTTCTTCAATTGTTTTTATATATCCCCCACTAGTTACTATTTCCTGTTCTCTGTGTCTAACGAGCACCGCATCTGCCTGAAATTGCATTAATTGAGGAAGAGCGGTCAAGCGCCCTGAAAGTCAAGGTTAAGGGGAAACCTTTTGCCTAGTAATAGGTCTCCCTCCTGAGATTGCCAGAGAGCCAGAGACACTGGGCTTCAAGGGGCACGTCTCACTTCTCTTTCTAGCTAGAAATCCCAGAGCCCAGACCCGCGGTCCTAGTGTGATCCATCTGAAAACAGAGGGCCCTAACCGCACGCCAACAAGGGGCCACCTTCCCCCAGGGTCTTTAACGCTGAGGACTTCTGGGGACCAGCATAACACAGGTTCAGATCCCGCACGGTACGCTCAGCCTTTTATCCTTCCAAGATCAGTGAAGTGAGTCTGAAGTAAACTCCATAATAATAACTGCGTAAACGAGTACTTTATGTAAAGCATTGTGAATAAAGAAACGCATACAGATGACACATTTAATAGATAGAACGAGCCTGCCCACTGTGCAGACTGTGATGGGGGTATTTTAAAGAGATTCGAGGAATAAATCCCTCAGCTCATGAACATCCATCCTGAAACTACCAGGCATCTGTGATGATATAATCTCCTCTTTAAGGCGCGGATAGGGCAGGCAGGGCCCTCTGCAGTCAGCCGGCAGCTCTGAAGGTCGCCCCTCCAGAGCCCCCCTGCGAGATGAAGCCACAGCACACGTGGGGCGGAAGGGAAAAAGCCCCATTGAAAGGGCTGGCGTGGCACCGCTTCTGTATTAGGATTAAATGGAACGCAGGTGGCTCCATCCTTGCCCTGAGGGGGGCGCTCCTCGAAAGATAAAAGAGAGATGCTGTCGACACCTCCATGCTGCACTTCTAACTGGACTAATTAGTTGTTTGCATACAATGCCTAGAAGTACATTAAAATTATAGTATGTCGTCTAGTCGGATGAGGAGTGGGTGTTATGTTTCATATAGGTACCCCAATAAAGGGTCAGGTAGCAACCTAACCTTTCACCTATATTCTCCCCTACAATTACACTACATAACGGTTCTTGGGACTGACCTTTTACCTAGTTACGGTACTGCTTACAGGACGTGGGGTTTTCCCTGAAAACTAGCCTCATCCATTATGCATGAGGATTCTTGGAAACTCAGCAGGACTACCATCTCCTGCATAATAACTATGTATAAGGGTCATTCCTTCCGTCATCCTAAGTTCGACATGACACAGCAAGGTAGAACTACTGAGGGTACCACTTTGGGTATATAAACACCATATCTTTACTGAGGCAGGGAGAGGAGAAAAAGGACTTCCAACTGACACACTGACGCAAGACGCTGAGGTTCCTGCACGCAGACACTCCAGCTCGTTGTGGTCTGACATCCCTCGCGGGGTGTCCATCTCGAGACCAAGATGGGGTCACACAGTCTCTCACTTCAGGTAATGGGGTTGACTTTATCCAAGAAGGATTCTTGGCTCTTCACCTACATACATCCTAGGTACACTTAGGTACATCTAGTTAGGGTCGCATCGTAGGAGTACGCATTATTACTGTTATGTATTTTCATACCTGCCTGTATTAATTGTTTTAGCACTATGGTAGAAATCTACCATCCTTTTACTCTGTTGGTGCTTATAATCATTTATATCTGTTTCTGTCTTATGGTTGTTTAAGCAGACATATTTTACACTAGAATGACGCTGGTTCAATAAATGCTTATTGAAAACGTCCCCAATGTTTATTCTGTGTATCTCTCTGAGACAAAGTGAGCACGAGTGACTGAGTGAAAAGTACTGTACTGTTTCCATGATCCCTGATGTGACAGAGTTGTCATGTTCGATAGTTGCCAAGAACTATTCTCTCCTTGGTAAGAGGGGTTTCTAGTGGCACTGTGAGCTAGCTGGTATACATGCAAACATACCCGGTGGGGGTGTCTGGAATCAGTCTGGACACCGATCCCACAGTCTATGTTGTCTAAACGCGCAGACCCTATATAGGTTTATAGGAACTACACAACACTGAGAGTGCATTTCGTTGGTGTATAATATATGCTAAAAGTGCGTGCCATGCTCTGAACTTCGAAAGTGTAAACACAGGCAAAGGCAAGGCATTGTTTAGGGCAGGCGTCTCCAACGAAAAGCTTCAGTTACCTGTAAGTAGCTCTCCTGTGTGCAGCCGAGCCTACTAAATTAGAAGCTTTGCTTGGCTGAACTAATATATGTATACCAAAATTGAAAAGTGTGTATCTGAGATGAAAATGTATGTATTTTCAGAAAAACATGTTTGCAATTCTAAAATATATTTAAAGCTGATATTTGAGCGTTACATCATGTATCAATGGAGGTCACTTATTCCTACTCACTTTCACTTATTACTGGTCTAACTACCTTGGCGCCAGCGGTATTGGAGCTAAAGCACTAATGTATTACCCATGTAAAGGCATTCCACATTGACAAATGCTTTTTTACATTACTGCTGGCAACCCTGCCTGGTGCACAGATGTTGGACATGGCCCTTCTTAGAGGATTTCCCTAAAATTTTAGCTTTTTTCCTCTTGGTTGTTGCCGATTCTCTTTTCGTGGCCTTAGGACTCTTGTCACTTTCCCACTGTAATGCAGTGTGAAAGTGCACGCGCCCTTCCTACACATGCAAGGATGTGGTGCTTACCTGATTGGTTTAGATACTGTACCTGTGAGTACACTGTAAAGAAGTATACCACATACCTAGGGTGGGTACTGCACTGGCTACTAGTGGGCTGCAGCACTGATTGTGCCACCCACAGGAAAAGCCTTTCAAACATGTCTCAAGCCTGCCATTGCAGCCCTGTGTGTTTTTGTAGCAACAAATAGCTCCACCTGGAGTTATTACGAAGTTGTGACAGATAAAAATCCCAAAGTACGGCGCCAACCTCGAAGTGCGCGGCGTCAGGAGCGGAGTCAAATAGACCCCCAAAGAACAGTCCCTTGAAAACGATGAAAGCAAAGACTGTGCACGGCGTCGGGGAGGTGATGCTTCGTTGGCGCCGGATGGCGTTGGTTCCTTACGACCCCAGGGGAGGTGAAGCCTTGGTTCCTTACTGCAATTCAGGGGAGGTGAGACGTCAGTTCCTTACTGTGTCGGGGAGGTGACATCACGGTGGCGGCGAGGCGGCTGTTCTTTATGACGGCGCGTGTCGATGGATTCGGGAGTCACCCCCGTTGAGTATCGGCTCCGCATTGATGAAGCACCGGCGTCGGTGAAGTCTGGGCTGCGGTGCGAGTTGGGACAGTGCGTTGAGGACTTCACGAGCGGTGTCCTCGGCTCCGGTGCAGGCAGCGGCCTCGGTGACGGCTTCGGAGTCGATGCGGCACGGCGTCAGCAGGTGTCGGGCCTACGGTGCAAGTCGGGGCGGTGCGTCGTGCTCTTCACGAGCGGTGCCCACGGCTTCGGTGCAGGTTACGGCGTCACTCGCCGGCATCGGTGTTGCAATTTCCTTCTGTGGCAGCTGACACAGCAGTTCCGGATGCAGAAAACAGAAGAAATTAAGTCTTTGTGTCCCTGAGACTTCAGAACAGGAGGCAAGCTCTAGTTTAAGCCCTAGGAAATGTTCCTCAAGCAGGGGACACAGCAAACAGCAAAGTCCTTCTCCTTTCCTTGGCAGCAAGTAGCCACTGCAGGCCAACCCCAGACAGCAAAACAGCACAGGGGCAGTATTCCTCCTCAGCTTCTCCGGCTCTTCTCCTTGGCAAAGGTTCCTCTTGATTCCCAGAAGTGATCTAAAGTTCTGGGGTCTGGGCCCCAATATTTATACTAAAAAATCCTTTGTTCTCTGGTGGCAGAGAAGCCCTGTGCTCAGTCAAAACCAGTTCTGTCCTCTCTGGTGCAGCTTCCTGGCAGGAGGTGGAGACAGCATTGTGGAAGGCAGACCAGGCCCAGGTCTATTCAGCCCAGCCCTAACTCATCAGACTCTCTGGAGCCACTGCACCTCCCCAGCCCCTGACAGTCCAAACCCAGACAGTCAGTCCACATCCCAGCAGAGGCACACTGGATGGCTAAGCAAGAAAATACCTACTTTCTATAAGTGGCATTTTCAAACACAGAATGTAAAAATCACCCTCACTAAAAGATGCATTTTAACATTCTGAGTTCAGGCATACTAAACTTTATTTTCCTACCTTGTTCCCAGGGGTACTTAGGCTTATAAGATGTTATAAGCAAACTCCCCATTCAATCCTATGGGAACAGGTAGCCTTGCAATAGTGAAAAACGAAATTGGCAGTATTTCACTATCAGGACATGCCACACACATCAGGGCATGTCCTACCTTTCACATACACTGCACCCTGCCCACAGGGGTACCTTGGGCCTACCTTAGGGGTGACTAACATGTAAGAAAAGGGAAGGTTAAAGCCTGGCAAGTGGGTGCACTTGCCAAGTCAACATAGCAGTACTAGACTGCACACAGGCTCTGCATTGGCAGGCCTGAGTTACATTTACAGGCTGCTTATGTGGGTTACACAATCAGTGCTGCAGGCCCACTAACAGCATTTCATTTACAGGCCCTGGGCACACACAGTGTACTGTACTAGGGACTGACTAGTAAGTCAAATCAGCCAATTATGGAAACACCAATCCCTACATAAAATTTACAAAGGGAGCACTTGCACTTTGGCACTGAACAGCAGTGGCAAAGTGACCAAAGCATCTAGACCAGAAAACGGAGTCCAACACACAGCAAAAACACAGGAGGTCAAGGCACAAAATACAGGGGAAACCCACACCAATGATACCAGGTCTAACAGTCATTAATAGCTTAGAATTGCCACTTCTAGAAAGTGGGCTTTTCTCTGTGCTAAACTCTTTTGTGTGCCTTTTAATTTGGCTCCAGTCCACACTGGAGGCGGTGGGACACATCTCCAAACACTGGGCATGCAACTGGAATGACTAACCTCTGCCATTTGAGGAACCTGGCTGGATAGACTGGAGGGAGAGGTTTTGACATTTGGCCTCTGGAAGCCAGATCATGGCCTCACTAAAGATTAAGATCTGCATTCCACGGCATCATGGCAGACACGACTGATATTTAGTGCAGACATCTGTGGTTCAAAGGGGAACCCTCTGCACCACCCCTAACTTCAGCGGCACACTACAGTAAAAGTACTGGTGCTATATTCAGCAGGGCAGAGATACGCTTGTGGGGAGGTGAGACCAGACATCCTGGACTGCATAGTGCACACTGCCAGAGGAATTTGTTGTGCACAAGGAGGATTACTGCCATTGGAGGGACCATGCACCCTACCTGAATAGTGACTGGCCTGGGGTGACTACCTGCTGCTGTGTGGCACCCTGAAGTGTGCTCTCCAAGGGCTTGTTGGCTTGCCCCTGTTCTTTGTTGAGGTCTCAGGGACATCAAAGACATCCCGAGAGGGACTACACTGTCTGCATGTTTCACTTGGAGAGTGGTGCCCTCTCAAGCACCGACTTCGTCTGCTGGATCCTGACTGCAGTGCGGTGTGAGCATGGAACTAAGTATTGTTCCTAGAGACCGGATTGCCTTGTACAGAGCCCCAAACCATGCCTGCATCTAAGGAGTATGGCCCCTGCTCCGTGGGGCCTCAGCACACACAAGCATCTCATTGGTGTTGAGCAGATTCACCAGTTGCGGGACTCAGCGTGGCCCGCTTCATTGTCCGTGCTGCATCTCTCTCGTGCGACACACCGACTGCATGCTCATTGCGTGCTGTGTCCGATTCACAGGTTGCAACTCTCAGAGAAAGGGCACACCCATAGTAGTACCTCATTTACCTTGTGCGGTACTACTGAAATTGCAACTGTGTGTGAGGGACCAGATTGTCTGTTGCGACTCATATCATCGCTCACCAGACGTTGTGCTTCATGCCAGGGAGGCCCAGCAAACCTGACTGTGGGTTGATTGGAACTGAATTATCTGGTTCGACTCATATCATCGTGGGCCAGACATTATGCCTCATTCCAGGAAGATACGGCAAACCAGACTGTGGGTTGATTGGAACCAGATTGTCTGGTGCGACTCGTATCATCACGCACAAGGCATTGTGCCTCATTCCAGGAAGGTACTGCGAACCTGACCATGGGTTGATTGGGACTAGACAGTCTGGTATCATCGCATACCAGATGTTTTGCCTCATTTCCAAGAAGATATGTCGAACCCAACTTTTGGTTCATTGTGACCGGATTGTCTGGTGTGACTCGTATCATTGCGCACCAGACACTGTGCTTCATTTCCAGGGAGATACAGCAAACTCAACTTTTGGTTCATTGTGACCAGATCGTCTGGTGGGACTCGTATCATTGCGCACCAGACATTGTGCCTAATTTCCAGGGAGGTACGGAGAACCCGGCTCGTGGTTCATTGTGACTGGATTGCTTGGTGTGACTGGGATCAACGTGCACCAGACTTTGTGTAACACTTTCCGTGAGGTGCGTGGACAGCTGCACCCCCATTTACAGAGTGTTCCATCTTGCCCTCAGTGTGGCGAATCAACTGCCCTCTCCTCACCCGGCCCGATGACTCCGTGTTGCCAGGTAGTATTACCCAGATCGAGCCTGGGTGGTGAGACTAAGTGACTGGGCTGAGGCACACTTCTGAGAGTGATCGGAAGTGAGTCAAGAGACTGTGTGACCACCCTGTGCTTCGCAAAACTGGGCTGGTGCCAGATGGCAAATTGAGGGACCTCTTGATTGAACTGGGACAGCCTCTAGCCGGTTCTGCTCCTCATAAAGTGGGTGAACTTCCTGAGTGGGGGTCAACCCCCCCTTTTCAACTGTTGCCTCGTTACCCTGACAGTTACTCCAGCCTTTCCCCACTGGGCCCCTGACTAAGTGTGACTCCGGCCTTGAACCAGTCTAGTAAAGGGTGTTCTTTTTTACTCTAACCTGTGGGCAGATTAGTGGGGGGTAGCTGAGAGGTGTGGGAGGGATTGTGACATGGGGTCTGCATTCATATTATCAACTGACCTGCTGGACATCATTTGCACCGCGTTACTGTGCTGAGTGCGTGTGAGCGAGTGTGCTTACTACGGACTTGCCGATATCCTTTGCACCGCATGACAGTGCTGTGTGAGTGTGGGAGAGTGTGCTGCATGAGAACAGCCTACTAATCGTAGCACAGCAGAGCAGTGTTGTTTGCCTTGTTTGTTTCATTTCCTAACGAATACAACATTTTGACATTGGTTTCATCCGTGCAGCCTTGGCCCACGGTGCTGCTGAAAAGTGTTATAAATTCCTGTGTGTACACATTCCTGATATTGTTGTGATCTGGGATAAACCCTAGAAATGTGTGGATTTGAATTGTGTTATTTGACAGGGTAGGCCCAGTTCTGACAACGTATCGCACCGCATAAGGGTGCGGGGGGTAAAATATGATTTTTCCCAAGTGTGCATATTACCAATGTCATTTTAACACTGCCGAGCCTAGTACTGATAGTAATATTTTCAAGTGTGATTTATGCCCAGAAATGCATGATGATCAAGCTATTTTAATTCATTTGTGTGTTGATTACAATCTTTATTTACATACACCACATATGAAGTCTCTTTTGTATTGTGTAAGAGTGCTGTGCCAATGCTTTACACACTGCCTCTGTGATAAGCCTGACTGCTCAGTGCCAAGCTACCCAAGGGTGAGGGCAGGTTATACAGTGAGTGTAATCACCTAACCCTGACGGAAGTGGTAGGTTCTGCCTGTCTTGGGTCCTGCCTCAGCCAACCAGAAAGGACCAGCTCCAACAACAGAGGTGTTCACTGCTGGTAATCTTGCATAGGGTGACCACTAACGTAATCTTGTCTGTTGTGGTCACTACTACAATACCAATAATATAACTAGAGCAAGATGATTTTCGTTAAACATAAGTAGCTCATATTATAGAACAGGTTTAGGGAGTAGCCAAAGACAGACAATGCAAATGGGGATTTATAATAAAAAAAGGAGGAAGTCAGCAGCCGCTTTAGTGATTCACAAAACAGGAGCTCAAAGTTTCCTCCTGAGGTTCCCGAATACAAAGAATTCCTGGAGCGAAATGCGCTGAGGGGGTGCAAGGAAAAATGTAACTTATTTTACTTACCTTGTGACCATATAAAACGCCCCGGCTCAAGAACTGTGGCAGGAGGTGTAGCCAAAAAATACTGTCTGCAGTTGTAAATCACATACATGTACGTCAGTATCTTATGCAAGGTATAGTTTACATATATAACTGGAGTAAATATTCAACAATTAGCCAAATTGTGTATAGATCTACGCATAGAGTCAATTACTCAAATGTCTGTAAACCATTGCAGTTTAGCCTCAACATGTATGAAATGTGAACCGACAGCAAGGATATTGAGTAGGCAGAAAAACACAACAAAAACAGCCTCATATGAATGTTAGAGAATGACGATGAAACAAGGGAACAGCACCACAGACCAGGGTCGGACTGAAACACAAAATAGGCCCGGGCACTAAAATAAATGTGGCCACGATTAGTGAATTACATAGCGAAAAAAGTGGCCCATGTTTGCAAATTGTGCCAGTTTGGAACTTTTAAAGACATGTAAGTGTTTTGTAAGGTATGGATTTAATTTGCTGCCGGCAACTTTTGTGTAGTGATTGAGTCCAAGCAGGTTAGTAAGATTCAAGTAGATTTATTCAAGATGGTACAATAGAGAGATCAAGTCCATATCAAGATCATATCAAGACCCCACCAGGAGCAGCCAGCATGCTGCTCAGCCCAGCCAACTGTGAAGGTTTGACTCCTCACATTCCATAAGATGACATCATAGCAAGGTTCTACAGGCAGAGCATGAATAGCATTGAACTCAGGATATAACATATCCCCCTTTCTCCCAAATATACAAAAGAACATAGGAGGAGAGGAAATAAGAACCACGAACCAATGAAAGAAGAGAGGAACCGAAAAGGATGAGAGAAGCAAAGAAGAAAGGAAAACAAGAACATAAGAACCCATCCTCCCTTCTATACACAAAAGGAAAAGGCAAGAAGACACATAGTCAGAGAAGAGGAGTAGAAGAAGCACGAAGGACTACCCCAAAACACACCCACTGGCCAGAACAGGAATGTGAGAGGGCTGAAAAATGAAAAACCAACAGAGCAAGAAAACACGACAGAAAAGCAGAGGAAAGCTCAGAATCCACATGAGACACCAAGAAGATGAGGAAAAGAAAAAAAATAATCCTCACCCAAGTGAAACACCGTTATCAAAACATAATGACAAAATGTAAAGACAACAGCGTATATAAACAAAAAAAAATCAATATATTAAGTACAAACCTATATGTGCAGATAGGGAGGACTATGACCCCAACAAACAGTGAGGGAGTAATAAGAGAAATGGGACCAAAACCCACGAAACAATAGTCCTTGTGAAGAAATGAGCACACTGATATGTGGAGTGAACGACCGGGTGAAGACCCGTGAACTAGAAATGTAATGCAAAAGGACTGTAACCTTTGCATGAATCCCTGTAAATGGGTAGACTTGAAAGTGCACAGGTAGGAACCTGTACTTGGGTAGGAACCCATACTAATGCAAAAGGACTGTAACCTTTGCATGGTTCCCATGTAAATGGGTAGACTTGAAAGTGTTAGGGTAGGTACCCGCACTAATGCAGAAGGACTGTAACCTTTGCATGAATCCCCTGTGAAAGGGTAGAACTGTAGTACTGTAAGTGTGATAACTTAACACACATATGAGTAGGAACTCATGGAATTCCAACGGTGAAAGGAATATTTGGGTAGGAAACCGAATACATGGGTAGGAACCCATGACTAATCTCTTAGACTCTTGACATGCAAACCTGTGAATAAAAATACACGAGAACAACAGCATATCGTGAACAGGAAAAAAACACTGGCAAAAACACTTGTATTAGAGGTTAAAACGTAATGACCATGACATGCGACCCACGCCGGTGAGCGACTACTCACCCAAGCAACAATTGTGTGAAGCATCCCCTCTTCAGACTCGAATGTGCTAACAGCATAAGTACAGATGGTTGAAGGTGGAGTAAGCGACATGACAATAAAGGCATACTGAAACTTAATGCTGTGCACAAGAGAACAGATAGGCAGTCTTAAAACGTGGTGTGCCTGTCGCCAGAGTGAAGAGAAGCACAGGTATGCAAAGGAACAGACTAAAATGAAGTCCACCTGAGTGCTCAAATAGTCAAAGGCTCCTCTTGCGTCACTAAAACCAGCACACAACTGCAATGCATAGAAAATGTACCTCTGGCCAACGAGTGTATTAATTTCAGAGCGTCCCTTGGTCTTAAAATACATTCCTAGTGTATAGAGAAAACATTTCAAATTGACAGTCAATGGCAGCACAACCTAGGACATGAAAATACGTGTACTGCCAGTATTGAATAAGAGTAAGACTAAATATTACTCTTAGTTACTGTCCACGAGTAAGCCGGCACGAAGACAAGGAGATTCTGTCGTATGACGATAGTCAAAAGAGATCCTGTCACTCACCGCCGGTGTGCACCACTACATCCTCTGTCCCATATTAGATAAACCAGCCGATCCCGGGATCACATGAAAACTTCTTGCACTGGAGAAAACGAGAAGCAAAAGCATGCTCATTCCACCAAAACACAACGTTCTTGACAATGTTCATGCTTCAAGTAAGTCTATAGAAGACGCCGGGTACGTAAAAAAACGTGGTTGGCTAAATTACGTGGTTGGCAAAGTTACGTGGTTGGCAAAATGACATGGTTGGCAAAATGACGCACTGTGTACCAGCAAATCAAGAAGACGATTTCCACCCCAAGATGGCGCCACGCTATCCCACGCCGTGCAGGGTGGCTCATGGCACACCAGTGCCTCTAAACGTTGCCGGTGGTTCCTCCAACATCACAATTACAAAGAGGAACAGCGCGAGAGACCTACACGAAGGTAAGCCTCCTCGCGCTACTGAAGACTCGTGCCTCGTTTTTAAATCCCAACTGACAGTTGAAAAGTCCCCGCAGATATCAGGTCTCAGAATCAGACAACAATAAATGTCAAAAAATGTATCTCACCCGACTTTGCTCCAGAGACACTGCATCAGTAAGGCGTCAAGCCTGCACCACAACTTGTCACCACACTATTAGCCACAGGGAGAACCTCGCAATTGCCAAGAACTTTTCAGAGAGACTGCGCGTGACATCCACAGCTCTCCTTCATGTGAATTGTCCAGTGCCCTCTTGCCAAGCCAAATCATTGTGTGACAAACTTCCAGACAGTGCAGACGTTAAGGAGTGGCAGGCTTACCCTCATAGAAAGCACAGCACAGGACGCAGTTAAGTAGTGGGGAGTAGACGCCCAAGACAGGATGGGCAGCTCTTGTAGTGGCACTTCCCCAGACGCACAGGAACAACTGGCAGACTGCTGTGGGCGACCGATGGGAGGTCACTGGTGGGGTCAGGATGGCAGTTGACTAGCTTCATTTGAGTTGCAGTAGGTCCTGTGTTTTTAAGGTAGCTTGAGGTCCTGAAGAGGTGGTAGGAGCAGGTTCTTTTGAAGATCGTCGCCAAAAACTTGTAGTGATTGAGTCCAAGCAGGTTAGTAAGATTCAAGTAGATTTATTCAAGATGGTACAATAGAGAGATCAAGTCCATATCAAGATCATATCAAGACCCCACCAGGAGCAGCCAGCATGCTGCTCAGCCCAGCCAACTGTGAAGGTTTGACTCCTAACATTCCATAAGATGACATCATAGCAAGGTTCTACAGGCAGAGCATGAATAGCATTGAACTCAGGATATAACATTTTGTTTTAAAAAAGGTGAACTGAACAGGAAAACCTGGCCCAGTGAACCATAAAACAAGCCAACAAACAGCCAAAAAACACAGCGCTCGCATTGATCTGTCACACCAGCCCGTCGAGCACTGCCTGGTTTCCCTACAGACCAGCACGACCTAGCTACAGATCTCTTCTGTACGAAGGCATAGAGCCGTGGCCCAGACCAGTGGCTCCTTAATAGAGTAACATGGTGAAAGGTTACACATTTAAGGAGAGGGGAGGCCCACAGTAACAATATGCAAAGTATTTATACCACAACGGGCGATCACACCACAGCAGCATGCACACTTCTGAACAACAGCTTGCGTTTTAAAAGAATATGCTGAGACGATGGAAAACCACTCCAAATTAAAATATACTGATTGGGGCAGCGAACCAGTTGCGTTGCTTAGATGTGAAGAAAGCACACCTGCAATTTGACATAAAGAAATGGTTATGGCGGAATTGCGCTTGGAAATTCCCATACAGTTATCCAGGCACTTATAGAAATCCAGACGGCTGCACCCGCAAGGCCATTGACTAACCCTTCACACTCTCCGCCCAAGAGGGGCATGGCCTGTAATGACCTACCCGGGATCACCTTAAAAAAGGCAGTGTCCGTCCGTCCATCCGTCCTTCCGTCCATCCACCCACCCACCCTCCCTCTTTGGAGCAAGATACTCCTCGACAGAACACAAGCTGGTTTGCATTAAGGACTCCAACTTCAGAACAATAGTCTTCGGGGTGTCATATCCATATTTGCCACTGAGTGGCAGTATTAACCTTAGCAAACTGTAGCGCAGCTCACTTCTTGTGGAAGCAAACATGTGAGACATGCACTGAAAACACTTTGGGCCATATTATCAAGAACAGCGATAATATTATCGCCGCTTTAGCGGCACCGCTAAAGCGGCGATAAGGGGCTTGATAATATGCCCTATAGAATTCCAATAGAAGCCCAGGTTTGATGTCCTTCACACCAGAACCTGGGCTTCTATTGGAATTCCATAGTACATATTATCAAGCCCCTTATCACCGCTTTAGCGGCAGTTTCCTGCCGCTAAAGCGGCGATAATGTTATTGCCGTTCTTGATAATATGGCCCCAAGTTCTGGTGTGAAGGACATCAAACCTGGGCTTCTATTGGAATTCTATAGAGCATATTATCAAGCCCCTTATCGCCGCTTTAGCGGCAGTTTCCTGCCGCTAAAGCGGCGATATGTTATCGCCCGTTCTTGATAATATGGCCCTATGTCTTGTGCTAAAGAAATGCAGCTGTGGCCTTTTTTCACCCATTTCATGTTTTATTGCAGTGCCTGTTCGCTTTTCAAAGAAAGCGAACAAAAGCGTGGGCATTAAATGCGTTTTAATGCTGCAGTAGTGGGAAGAACAAAGGTGAGCTGCGAGGAGAAAGCGGGAGGGGAAGCTGCAGGGACAGGCGACACGTGGGATTTAAAAAAGAGGCAGGACTGCAGACTGAACATCTTCAGTATCTCTCAGAACCAACATGGACAGCACAATCCACACACAAAACCGGAGGACCAGCCGCAGGGCCGGCTTTAGCGCTGAGGGCGCCCGGTGCGACAGTCTTGGTTGGCACCTCCCAATCAGGGACATCTTAAGGATTTTGGGGACCCTGGGCCAAACATGTTTTGAGGGCCCCTCTTCAGGACAGCTTTGGATTTATGATCCAATTTTAGCTCGTTCATGCCCTCTTTGGCCAGGTCACTGACAGTGCACTGGTACACTGGTCCAAATTCTAAATGTGTTTACATCTAATATTCAAGGATAGTGGCATGTGTTTTCAATATTGTAACACAACAGCAGCTCACTAATATTAATGCAAATAATCTCTGTGACACCCTCCCATTTCTCATTTGTGAGGTTCTGTTGTGATTTAAAATAAACTTTTATTTAAGGATGTTGCATGAAACACTAACAACATTTCTCTGCAAAATGTCTGTAATAGACTCCACACCCACATTAAAAATAAAGGAAAACGGTATTGAAACTATCTGTTTAAGAGTTAATAATAATAATAATAACAAGCTTATAAAGCGCTTGGTTACACTGACTAGTGTGTCCCCGCGCTGCGGCACAAATCAGGTTCCGGGCAGAGGAAAGAAGAAGAGATTAAACAAGAGAGCTCAAAGAAGGAAAGAGCCAGGTTTTTAGCTTTTTCCGAAAGACTGTCTCCGCAGACTCCAGCCGGAGCCCCGGGGGGAGTTTATTCCAATGTTTGGCAGCTAGGAAACGAAAGGAGCGGCCACACATCCTAGCTCTCCTAATGGTCGGAATGCTAACCTGTCCTGTCCCGCTAGATCTCAAACAGCGGGTCGGAGAGTATGGGGTAAAAAAGTCATGCAGATAGGTGGGTCCTTTTCTCTGTAAAATGCGATGGCTCACACACATAGCTTTGAAAAGAATTTGTTCCCTTACCGGGAGCCAGTGAAGGGAAGCCAGGGCCTTGTTGGAAGAGGCTCTTCTGGGTAACATTAAAACGAGACGAGCCGCAGCATTCTGAATGCGTTGGAGTCTCTGCACACATTTGGAACTAGCTCCCAAATAAAGGGCGTTCCCATAATCCATGCGTGACGTCACCAGAGCGTGGACCATAGTTTTCCTCGCTGAAATTGGCAGTACATCCAAGGTCTTCCTGAGACCTCGCAGAACCCCAAAACATTTTCCCACCACTCGCCTAGTGTGATTATCAAAGGAAAGCTTGGAATCCAGCCACACCCCAAGATTCTTTACCTGATCACAGGGGGATGGGGTTGGTCCCAGTGTCTGAGGCCACCATGCTGATGACCAGATTGTGGGAGCTTTACCTATCACAAGAACTTCAGTTTTATTACCATTAAGCTTAAGGCAATTGTTAGCCATCCAAGACGCCAGTTCTTGAAGGCACGTCGAAAAGTTGATGGCTGCCCTCTCATGAACTTGTGTTAGGGACACCACCAATTGTGTGTCGTCAGCATAAGACACAACACTGACCCCAAATTTTTCAATAATCTCTGCCAAAGGGGTGATGTAGAGATTAAAGAGGGTGGGGCTAAGGGTGGAGCCCTGTGGGACCCCTTGGTTCAGCTTGATACTTTTAGAATAGTAAGGTTCCTGAGACACCTGGAAACTACGCTCGTGCAAAAAGGACTCCAGCCATTCCATGGCTCGATCCGCCAAACCTCCTTTCCTCAGGCGCTGAAGTAAGGTTGGATGAGCCACCGTGTCGAATGCGGCACTGAGGTCGAGTAGGACTAAGGCAACCGTTTGTCCCTCATATACATATTTGCGGATGATTTCGGTAGAGAGGAGCAGAGCCGATTCGGTGGAGTAAGATGTTTGAAACCCCGATTGAGTGGGGTGAAGTAAGCTGTATTTACTAATGTGGGCTGTCAATTGGGTATTAACCACCTTCTCTGCAATTTTGGCAAAGTATGGCAGCAGAGAAATTGGACGTAGGTTCTCCAGTTGGCTCATGCTAACATTTAGTTTCTTTTTTAATGGGAGGACGATCGCCTCTTTCCATCTTGTCGGGACAGTTCCTGTGGTAAAGGAGAGCTCAAGAAGGTGCCTGATATAGGGCTCAAGTATCTCAAGGCTCCCTCTTAGCACCTTAGGGGTCGCAGGGTCTCTAGGTGAGCCAGACTTAATGCTTAAGGCTACGCTATTGAGAGTATCACATGAGGGAACCACAAATTCGCAAAGACATTCTTCCTCCCCTAAGTTGGGCGTCCCCTCACCCTCCCAGCACCCGTTACGTGCTGCAACAGGGAAGGTCGAATAAATCTTCCCCACTCTCTCCGCAAAGAAGTCGGCCACCAGATTACAAGAGTCCATAGAGCTGGTAGCCGGGGCTGTGGTTCTGGCAAGTGACGAGATCTCCTTAAAGATAATAAAGAGTTCCTTTGAAGAGTTCTCCGCTGTCTCAATCCTCTCATTGTAGTAAACAGCCCGAGCCTTCCTTATAAGAGAGTGATAGATCTTCAGGCTGGCTTTATATTCCCCTTTCCTAAGATCTGAAAAATCTCTCCTCCATGCTCTTTCAAGGCGTTTACAGGCTGATTTGGCTGTTCTAAGCTCACTGCCAAACCATGGTGCAGATTTAAGTTGTCTACCAGGTGCTCTCGAGGACCATGGGGCGTTACTGTCTAATGCCTCCATGATACGTTTATCCAGTGCATCACAGGCCAAATCAATATCTGTGCCGCCAGGTGGCCCGCCCTGTAGAAGGGCCAAATTGAAATTAGCTTGTGAAAACTTAGCCCACTTCCTATGCTTTTTCCTGGTGCCCAGCTTCTCCTGTGAATAAGAGTGAGGCGTCCAGGCACTATAAGGAACCAGAAAGTGATCCAACCACGGGACTCGGCAATCGGCAATCGGGGCAAGACTCTGCAGAATAGAGCTGGCTCTATCGGGGGGCCCCTGAAAGGTTGGGGCCCTGGGCCAGAGCCCACTTTGCCCATGCCTTAAAACTTATCAGCTCCTTCTTCACAGATTCCCTCACTACCACCCTCCATCATCGCCCCTCATCTCTCCATAGCCCCTCTGTCACACACATGCAATTCATTTATTGTATAGCGCTACTCATACCAGTGCAAGGTGTCTGAGCACTTTATATCACACACACATTATACAGAGACCATGAATCATACGTGTGTAAATCAGTGCATAGGAAATGTTACATACGACATGAGTGCTTAGTCTGGAGAAGCAGAAACACTGGATGTAAAGTGTAACACAGTGGTTGGGGTTGGCTTTACTAATAAGAATTTATTTCTACCTAAAGAAAGCCTCTATAGCAACATTAGGATAATGATAAACTGGAGAAAAACATAACTTTCTAACCTATACCATGCAATTTGCATGCGGCTGTCTCATAATAGTTCATAGGTCACTGTGCTATATTAGGATTGTAACTTATGAACTGCAAGTAACAAAAGGACGTCTGTGACTAAAGCAGTAACCCACTGAGGCATCCACATAAAATACAGTTCTGTGATATGCACGGTATTCGTTACTTGCAGCAGGCATATTAACCCTCTCCTTATGAGGAGCCAAAACTGCCACTAGACAAAACTCCATCCCTCTCTAGCAGGAAGATTAATCACCAGAGTTATCTTGACATTTTTACTGTTGACTGAAAATTTGTGGACACACAAGGAACTCTGCAGTAGGTGCTATTAAACCTATAAATACAGCGCCTCTCCAACCCTCTCCCCTCCATCCCACCCCCTCCCGAGCTCAGAGCCCTATAGCTGGCCCTGACTAGCCTGTGCATAATTAAAAAATAATAATAATAAAGTGTCCGAGCCCAATGTATGCTTGGGATGCAACTGCAGCTTGCACCATCCCCTGCCCCTGCTGCAAAATGCCTGTCTAATGGCCTGGACGCACTATTATTTTTTTAGCGTATGTTGAATTGCTAAATTGATGTGCTCTGCTGAAAATGGCCAGACAGCTCCCCCATGTGGTGGACTGTCATTTAAAAAAGTGGCTGCATTAAGAATTCAGTTCTGGTGCTGAGCCGTGCCAAACACCATTACAAATTAAGCACTGGACTAGCTAAACCACAAACTGGCACAATCTCACTACCTAACAAGATGTGGTCTCGTTATTAGGTTGATGACCTTGGACAATGGAATCTTGGGTCCCAATGATGACTTTGCAAATTGACCAAACATTGGATATTTCTGGGGAAAGCACATTATCCCTCTAATGTAAGAACAATCTGTGTCAATATGAGTAATGATAATAAATATTACTGCGTTATCAGTTTATCATCCCATAATTCTCATCTCAGAGTGACCTTTCCACAAATCTACGTAAAGCGTGTAAGATTAATGATGACTTCCAGGGGCAGTTTCTCTGTTTGGGCTTGCTCGGCTGATTAGGATCTCGGGCCAGAGCTCCTGCCTCAACCGCTTGCACTTATATTATTATTACATATTTGTAAAGCGCAGCTATCACCCAACGGGCATCTTGGTGCTGGTAACTTATCGGTAGAGAAGGGAGATCATTATTATTGGAGTGGGTAAGTGATTACAGATAGTCTTTTATTTGTAGGGGTATAGCCAGGTTTTTAGGTTCTTTCTAAAACTCAACAGATTGGCATTAGTTCTTAGGGAGAGTGGGAGGTTGTTTCAGAGTTGAGCACCTTGGACCTGGAAGGTTCTACCTCCAAATCGTGTTTTTTTGAAGGGGGGATTGGATAGGAGGCTAGCATGAGAAGATCTCAAGGTTTGTGCAGGCTTATATGGCTTACATCCTCTACGAACTGCTACACACCCACTTCCACACATCTTCTGTAAACTATATACTTTCCATAGAATTACCATTTAATGTTTATTCGCTTTGGTTTCCTAAATACACCCACTCTTTTAAGTTGAACCTTCACTGCTTCCCGGTGGGCCCCATAGACCTATATAAACTGCAGTGTTTTGCTGAATCCATTGAGTCATCAACGCCAACAATGTGGGAAAAGCACATGCACCATACAACAATTCTTCAATCAGATACACACGATAAACACTTCTATTTCTATCACTCTCACATGTCTCTATTAAACACTGCAAGGAATCTAGCCCCATCATGTTGGGCCCTCACGCACCGCATCCACCCTTCCCACACACAGCATCCTTCAATCACACACCTCTCCACCCAATCATAAAGGCTTGTCGTACCCTGTCAGACAGCTTGGATGCTCTGATGCCACCTAAAGGCAGTTGCCAGGTAGATAACATAAGGCTAGGTAACGTAGCACAACACATACTATGTTACCAGCCTGTTTCGTATGCGCTGGAGTAGTGCCTTGTCAAAATGAGTAATGGATATGCTAGAAAAGATTAATTAATAAATAGCTGAGCGTCTAGAGGGAAAGAGCAAGGCTCAAAATACAAGAAAAAGAAACAGATAAGGATCACAAAATATTAGATATGAAAATAAGGATCACAAAATATTAGATATGAAAGAAATGCTGTATTGCAAGACATCATACTGCGATTTAGGCATTGGATATGGAATGCATTTTACGTCCTTCCCCATGTAATCTCCTGGACCAATTATATAAGTAAATCAACAAGTTAGATTATTGAAACATTGGTCACTTACATTTCAAAGGTTTGCCTACATCACAAGTAGTTTTATAACCTCAGTCGTCTCTTTGTCTATATGTTGTTGCAAAAAGGCTGATACTCAATCACTTACAATTCAAGAGTGCTCTGAAAGGGCTTATTTTGTTGCTATAATCTCTTCATAACAGGGCAACTACTATGACAATGCTCTCAAAGCCATAAACATTGCTTGGGAGCTAAATATACCTCTATAGCCACCCCCAAAGAACAGAGAAGCATGGTCTCACCCCAGTAAGTAAACCCACCATCCTTCCTGTCAAAGCCTGAGACCATGCAAGGACTCAGGTGACCCCTGCCATGCAGCCAATCACGGCAACCCTCATCGCAACATTCGTGTCCCGCCTTGATCAACTACACAACAGCTCCTATCTGGAAAGAGCAATGTCGAGAACCCTTAGAATGTCTTGTTCATTCCATCAGAACTCAGTGACGACAGTCTGAACTCTGACCTCCCACATCCTATATCAAGATTGTTCAACAGAGCTCGACTCCAGGAGGGCTGTATTCATGCAAGGTATTTAGAATGTTCAGATAAGATAAATGTACATATAATGAACTCAAATAGAAGCAATTTACATAGTGGTTATCATTAAAATGTACACCGATTTGGCTCTGCATGGACGTACTTTGAGCACCGTGTGCTGCAGAAAGTTGGCCATTCCAACAACCAGACTGCACATAACATCCTGGACAAGGACGTATCTGGCTCCCTCCCAGCCTTCTACACTTGCCTCATCTAGCAGAAAGGCTGCCTTCCTAGAATTGTACTGCGTGATATATCAGTCATTCGACACCGAAGATCATGATATACCGCTACACTGCCTCTAGGCGGTAGCCGCAAAATATCCAATTCCTCTCTACCAGCACAGACAGGCAACTACCTCTGTTTACAATATTCTGAAATACATACAATAAATTTGGTGCTGGGGACACTGACCAGGCAAGCTGAAACAGACGTCCCTCAAGACCACACAATCCTCTCCTTAGGAGGAAACACCCTCATTAGACTAGTGTTCAGAATCTCTCCCATTATCGAATCTACCTGGTAGGAATAAAAACAGACTTCTCCCAGTTGACCTAATGCCTAGTCTTGCACAAGAGTGGTTGTAAACAATAGACGTTTGCATACCAGAGAAGAAGAGCCAGACCTCATGAGACAAGAGGCCAGAAATGAACAAATCTCCACTGAGCCTCATCTCACGAGAGCTGTTACTACTGCCATCCCCTTTGCAAACATCACTTATGCTTTAAACTCTTCTGTCAAGGCTGGATCTCTATTGATGACTCCTTCCTTGTCAGAATCTCTGTAGAAAGAGAAGCTTTGTTCTGCTGTTGAAACAGGTTCACATTCAAAGGGTCAGCTGCCTTCCTTATTGCCACCGCGTTGAGGGCTAGATGTACGAAGACATTTTGCGGTTCCAAAATCCAAACCCTGCAATTCGCGAAATTACAGGTTTGCGACCACAATTTTTTTTTGTAGTGTTAAAGCCCTTTTGCAAGTTGGAAAAGCATTTCCAATATGCAAAATGGGTTTACCGGCCCCTACCAAATCACAATTACATACAGTAGGGCGTTCCCTCTAATTGTGATTCGGTATGGGATGCATCAATGGTTGCAAACCACTGCTCAGTTAGGACACCTCAAGGAAGGCTGTAACTGATCTTCAAAGGTGAAGGTGTTAGTTATGTGGAAAGCCTCGGGGGAGGAGGGCAAAGGGGGAAATGCCTAATTAATATTCACTAGGCAGGTTAGAGTCCTCACCAGCAGTGACGCTGGGTCTGGAGACTACATAGAAGCACTGACTTTAGTGACCACTTCATTACCAACTACAGCCCCAATGCAACCTTGGTCTTTGACTGCAAACTGGTGCCCTGATCAGAACACCCACCGCTCAACTGTTGACTTCACAGGCGTCCTGGCCATCTCCTTGGGAGCAGATGAAGGCAGCTCAGAGGGAGAACATAGTCTCCTTCATTTTCAGAATCTACTTCCCGGAAACACCGACAGCTGGGAAACTCACAACTTTCCTCACGTTAACGACTCAGGCTGTGCCTGCCACCTTGCAGGATTAGGGTGCAAGTCAAGCCCTGGTTGGGGAGCCACGGGGCAAGCAGGGAATAATGGTGTCTGGAGTCAGTGGACTCTGTTGTTCTGGTTCCATGCTACTATGGCTCTGGAAACTGTTGAATATACCATTTCCGCACTTTACTCTAGTGAGGGCCAGCAGTCGAGAGCTGCTCAGGGAGGCAGTGGAAAGCTGCTTGGAGGCAGCGGAGAGCAGCTCAAGAAGACAGTCGAGAGGTGCTCACGGAGGCAATGGAGAGTTGCTCAGGGAGGCAGCAGAAAGCTGCTCAGGGAGGCAGGGGAGAGCTGCTCATGGAGGCACTGGAGAGCTGCTCAGGGAGGCAGCGGACAGCTGCTCAGAGAGGCAGGGGAGAGATGCTCATGGAGGCAGCGGATAGCTGCTCAGGGAGGCAGCGGAGAGCTGCTCAGAGAGGCAGGGGAGAGATGCTCATGGAGGCAGCGGAGAGCTGCTCAGGGAGGCAGTCGAGAGCTGCTCACGGAGGCAATGGAGAGCTGCTCAGGGAGGCAGCAGAGAGCTGCTCAGAGAGGCAGGGGAGAGATGCTCATGGAGGCAGCGGAGAGCTGCTCACAGAGGCAGCGGAGAGCTGCTCACGGAGGCAGCGGAGAGCTGCTCAGGGAGGTAGCAGAGAGTTGCTCACTGAGGCAGCGGAGAGTTGCTCAGGGAGGCAGCGGAGAGCTGCTCACAGAGGCAGCAGAAAGCTGCTCAGGGAGGCAGGGGAGAGCTGCTCATGGAGGCACTGGAGAGCTGCTCAGGGAGGCAGCGGACAGCTGCTCAGAGAGGCAGGGGAGAGATGCTCATGGAGGCAGCGGATAGCTGCTCAGGGAGGCAGCGGAGAGCTGCTCAGGGAGGTAGCAGAGAGCTGCTCAGGGAGGCAGCAGAGAGCTGCTCAGGGAGGCAGCGGAGAGTTGCTCACGGAGGCAATGGAGAGCTGCTCAGGGAGGCAGCGGAGAGTTGCTCACGGAGGCAGTGGAGAGCTGCTCACGGAGGCAGCGGAGAGCTGCTCAGGGAGTTAGCGGAGAGCTGCTCAGGGAGGCAGCAGAGAGCTGCTCAGGGAGGCAGCGGAGAGTTGCTCACGGAGGCAGCGGAGAGCTGCTCACGGAGGCAGCGGAGAGCTGCTCAGGGAGGTAGCAGAGAGCTGCTCAGGGAGGTAGCAGAGAGCTGCTCACGGAGGCAGCGGAGAGTTGCTCATAGAGGCAGCAGAGAGCTGCTCACGGAGGCAGCCGAGAGTTCCTCATGGAGGCTGCCGAGAGCTGGCCACGGACGCAGTGGAGTAAACAGTCAGACAACAGATACAATAATTCACTGTCCAGCTCAGTGCTTGTCTTTTAGTAAAAGAGAAGTACTTTAATCACATTAAATCGAGATACTACACACTAATGAATGTTAATCACCACCAGGTCGTACACTACAGGTGCTAAGGATGTTTCTACACAGAAATCAGTAGACTAGATTCAAGCGCAGGTCCGGGGTCACTCTGGGTGATCAATCAATCAATCAATCAATCAATCCATCAGGCGGTATTTGTATAACGCAGCTTATCACCCCCAGGGGTAACCAGGCGCTGGTCATCTCCTGTGCCTTCGGTGACCCACAGGTAAGTCCGTGCTTCTTTTACTAGACATCTCTCTATAAACGTGTTCAGTTCAGGTGATAGTTAACCTGCGATGTCAGCTGAGTGTTGGGCTTAAGCGCCTACTGGACGACTGTACACACTGACAGACACGTTCACAAGTGCGTCCCAGAACCTTTCTTTCTGTGCAAGGGCTGGCTCAGGTGTACTGGCGGGTCCCGGCACTCCCGGAGGTTCGTTTCTGTTTTCTAGTCCCTGGTGTGGGTATCGGTCACTCGGGAGGCTGAGAGCTCTTTGTAGAGACCCAGATCAACTTTGGGTACTCTCCGCAAACATTCTGCTCTTTGGGCTGTCTCTATCCCAGCCTCACCAGCGAGCAGACCAACCCACAGGCACCTGCTGTGTAACAAAGGACCCTACTATCACCAGTGAGCAGACCAAACCTTAGGGACCGGCTGAGTAACAGACTTCCTACTATCACCAGAGCTGTACAACCCTTACACACCTGCTTTGTAACACAGGACCCTAAAATCACCAGTGAGAAGACCACGCTTAGGAACCTGCTGTGTGACACAGGACCCTACAATCACCAGAGCCGTACAACCCGTAGAGACCCGCTGTGTAACGCAGGACCCCGCAGTCAACAGTGAGCAGACCAACCCTTAGAGACCCGCTGTGTAACACAGGACCCTACTATCACCACAGCCGTACAACCCGTAGAGACCCGCTGTGTAACACAGGACTCCGCTGTCACCAGTGAGCAGACCAACCCAGAGACATGCTGTGTAACACAGGACCCTACTATCACCAGTGTGCAGACCAAACCTTAGACACCTGCTGTGTAACACAGGACCCTACTGTCACCAGTAGGCAGATCGACCCCTAGAGACCTGCTGTGTAACACAGGACCCTACTATCACCAGAGCCGTACAACCCGTAGAGACCTGCTGTGTAACACAGGACCCCGCTGTCACCAGTGAGCAGACCAACCCTTAGAGACCTGCTGTGTAACACTGGACCCTACTGTCACCAGTGAGCAGACCATCCCTTAGGGGCTAGCTGTGTAACACTGGACCCTACAATCACCAGAGCCGTACAACCCTTAGAGACCCACTGTGTAACACAAGACCCTACTATCACCAGTGTGCAGACCAACCCTTAGACACCTGCTGTGTAACACAGGACCCTACTATCACCAGTGAGCAGACCAAACCTTAGGGACCGGCTGAGTAACAGACCACCCTACTATCACCAGAGCTGTACAACTCTTACAGACCTGCTCTGTTACACAGGACCCTACAATCACCAGTGAGAAGACCACGCTTAGGAACCTGCTGTGTAACACAGGACCCTACAATCACCAGAGCCATACAACCCTTAGAGACCCGCTGTGTAACACAGGACCCTACTATCACCAGTGTGCAGACCAAACCTTACACACTGCTGTGTAACACAGGACCCTATTGTCACCAGTGAGGAGACCAACTCTCAGGCACCTGCTGAGTAACACAGGACCCCGCTGTCACCAGTAGGCAGATCAACCCCTAGAGACCTGCTGTGTTACACAGGACCCTACTATCACCAGAGCCGTACAACCCGTAGAGACCTGCTGTGTAACACAGGACCCCGCTGTCACCAGTGAGCAGACCAACCCTTAGAGACCTGCTGTGTAACACTGGACCCTACTGTCACCAGTGAGCAGACCATCCCTTAGGGACCAGCTGTGTAGCACTGGACCCTACAATCACCAGAGCCGTACAACCCTTAGAGACCCGCTGTGTAACACAGGACCCTACTATCACCAGTGTGCAGACCAACACTCAGGCATCTACTGAGTAACACAGGACCCCGCTGTCACCAGTAGGCAGATCAACCCCTAGAGACCTGCTGTGTAACACAGGACTCTACTATCACCAGAGCCGTACAACCCGTAGAGACCCGCTGTGTAACACAGGACCCCGCTGTCACCAGTGAGCAGACCAACCCTTAGAGACATGCTGTGTAACATTGGACCCTACTGTCACCAGTGAGCAGACCAACCCTTAGGGACCTGCTGTGTAACACTGGACCCTACAATAACCAGAGCCGTACAACTCTTAGAGAACCGCTGTGTAACACAGGACCCTACTATCACCAGTGAGGAGACCAACTCTCAGGCACCTGCTGAGTAACACAGGATCTCGCTGTCACCAGTAGGCAGATCAACCACTAGAGACCTGCTGTGTAACACAGGACCCTACTATCACCAGAGCCGTACAACCCTTAGAGACCCGCTGTGTAACACAGGACCCCGCTGTCAGGAGTGAGCAGACCAACCCTTAGAGACCTGCTGTGTAACATTGGACCCTACTGTCACCAGTGAGCAGACCAACCCTTAGACACCTGCTGTGTAACACAGGACCCTACTGTCACCATTGAGGAGACCAACTCTCAGGCACCTGCTGAGTAACACAGGATCCCGCTGTCACCAGTAGGCAGATCAACCACTAGAGACCTGCTGTGTAACACAGGACCCTACTATCACCAGAGACGTACAACCCTTAGAGACCTGCTGTGTAACATTGGACCCTACTGTCACCAGTGAGCAGACCAACCCTTAGAGACCTGCTGTGTAACACAGGACCCTATTGTCACCAGTGTGCAGACCAACCCTTAGACACCCGCTGTGTAACATAGGACCCTACTATCACCAGTGTGCAGACCAACCCTTAGACACCTGCTGTGTAACACAGGACCTCACTGTCACCAGTGAGGAGACCAACCCCTAGAGACCTGCTGGGTAACACAGGACCTCACTGTCACCAGTGAGGAGACCAACCCCTAGAGACCTGCTGGGTAACACACTACCCTACTGTCACAAGTTACCAGACCATCCCTTAGGGACCTGCAGTGTAACACAGGACTACGCTGTCACCAGTGAGCAGACCAACCCTTAGAGACCCGCTGTGTAACACAGGACCCTACTGTCACCAGAGCCGTAAACCCTTAAAGACCTGCTGTGTAACACAGGACCCTACTATCACCAGAGCCGTAAATCCTTAAAGACCTGCTGTGTAACACAGTACTCTACTGTCACCGGTGACCAGATCAACCCTTAGGGGCCTGGTGTGTAACACAGTACCCTACTATTACCGGAGTCTTAATCCTTTAGAGACCTGCTGTGTAACACAGGACACTACTATCACCAGTGAGCAGACCAACCCCTAGGGGTCTGCTGAGTAACACAAGACACTACTATCACCAGTGAGCAGACCAACCCTTAGGGACTAGCTGAGTAACACAGGACGCAGCCGTCACCGGTAAGCAGACCAACCCTTAGGGACCTGCTGAGTAACACCGGACCCTACTATCACCAGTGAGCAGACCAACCCTTAGGGATCTGCTGAGTAACACTGAGCCCTACTGTCACCAGTGAGCAGATTGACCGTTAGAGTCCTGCTGTGTAACACAGTACGCTACTATCACCAGAGCCGTAAACCCTTAGAGACCCGCTGTGTAACATAGGATCCTACTATCACCAGTGTGCAGACCAACCCTTAGACACCTGCTGTGTAACACAGGACCCTACTATCACCAGTGAGGAGACCAACTCTCAGGCACCTGCTGTGTAACACAGGACCCTACTATCACCAGAGCCGTACAACCCTTAGAGACCCGCTGTGTAACACAGGACCCCACTGTCACGAGTGAGCAGACCAACCCTTAGAGACCTGCTGTGTAACATTGGACCCTACTGTCACCAGTGAGCAGACCAACCCTTAGACACCTGCTGTGTAACACAGGACCCTACTGTCACCATTGAGGAGACCAACTCTCAGGCACCTGCTGAGTAACCCAGGATCCCGCTGTCACCAGTAGGCAGATCAACTACTGGAGACCTGCTGTGTAACACAGGACCCTACTATCACCAGAGCCGTACAACCCTTAGAGACCCGCTGTGTAACATAGGATCCTACTATCACCAGTGAGGAGACCAACCCTTAGACACCTGCTGTGTAACACAGGACTCTACTGTCACCATTGAGGAGACCAACTCTCAGGCACCTGCTGAGTAACACAGGATCCCGCTGTCACCAGTAGGCAGATCAACCACTGGAGACCTGCTGTGTAACACAGGACCCTACTATCACCAGAGCCGTACAACCCTTAGAGACCCGCTGTGTAACACAGGACCCCGCTGTCACCAGTGAGCAGACCAACCCTTAGAGACATGCTGTGTAACATTGGACCCTACTGTCACCAGTGAGCAGACCAACCCTTAGAGACCCGCTGTGTAACACACTACCATACTGTCACAAGTGACCAGACCATCCCTTAGGGACCTCCTGTGTATCACAGGACTACACTGTCACCAGTGAGCAGACCAACCCTTAGAGACCCGCTGTGTAACACAGGACCCTACTATCACCAGAGCCGTAAACCCTTAAAGACCTGCTGTGTAACACAGTGAGCAGATCAACCCTTAGAGACCCGCTGTGTAACACAGGACCCTACTATCACCAGAGCCGTAAACCCTTAAAGACCTGCTGTGTAACACAGTACACTACTATCACCAGAGCTGTAAACTCATAGAGACCCGCTGTGTAACATAGGACCCCGCTGTCACCAGTGAGCAGACCAACCCCCATAGACCTGTCGTGTAACACAGAACACCGCTATCACCAGAGCCGTAAATCCATAGAGACCCGCTGTGTAACGCAGTACCCTACTATCACCAGAGCTGTAAACCCATAGAGACCCGCTGTGTAACACAGGACCCTACTGTCACCAGTGAGCAGACCATCCCTTAGGGACCTGCTGTGTAACACTGGACCCTACAATCACCAGAGCCATACAACTCTTAGAGACCCGCTGTGTAACACAGGACCCTACTATCACCAGTGTGCAGACCAACCCTTAGACACCTGCTGTGTAACACAGGACCCTACTGTCACCAGTAGGCAGATCAACCCCTAGAGACCTGCTGTGTAACACAGGACTCTACTATCACCAGAGCTGTACAACCCGTAGAGACCCGCTGTGTAACACAGGACCCCGCTGTCACCAGTGAGCAGACCAACCCTTAGAGACATGCTGTGTAACATTGGACCCTACTGTCACCAGTGAGCAGACCAACCCTTAGGGACCTGCTGTGTAACACTGGACCCTACAATAACCAGAGCCGTACAACTCTTAGAGAACCGCTGTGTAACACAGGACCCTACTATCACCAGTGAGGAGACCAACTCTCAGGCACCTGCTGAGTAACACAGGATCCCGCTGTCACCAGTAGGCAGATCAACCACTAGAGACCTGCTGTGTAACACAGGACCCTACTATCACCAGAGCCGTACAACCCTTAGAGACCCGCTGTGTAACACAGGACCCCGCTGTCAGGAGTGAGCAGACCAACCCTTAGAGACCTGCTGTGTAACATTGGACCCTACTGTCACCAGTGAGCAGACCAACCCTTAGACACCTGCTGTGTAACAGAGGACCCTACTGTCACCATTGAGGAGACCAACTCTCAGGCACCTGCTGAGTAACACAGGATCCCGCTGTCACCAGTAGGCAGATCAACCCCTAGAGACCTGCTGTGTAACACAGGACCCTACTATCACCAGAGCCGTACAACCCTTAGAGACCCGCTGTGTAACACAGGACCCCGCTGTCACCAGTGAGCAGACCAACCTTTAGAGACCTGATGTGTAACATTGGACCCTACTGTCACCAGTGAGCAGACCAACCCTTAGAGACCCGCTGTGTAACACACTACCATACTGTCACAAGTGACCAGACCATCCCTTAGGGACCTGCAGTGTAACACAGGACTACACTGTCACCAGTGAGCAGACCAAACCTTAGAGACCCGCTGTGTAACACAGGACCCTACTATCACCAGTGCCGTAAACCCTTAAAGACCTGCTGTGTAACACAGTACTCTACTGTCACCAGTGAGCAGATCAACCCCTAGAGACCTGCTGTGTAACACAGTACACTACTATCACCAAAGCTGTAAACTCATAGAGACCCGTTGTGTAACATAGGACCCCGCTGTCACCAGTGAGCAGACCAACCCCCATAGACCTGCCGTGTAACACAGAACCCCGCTATCACCAGAGCCGTAAACCCATAGAGACCCGCTGTGTAACGCAGTACCCTACTGTCACCAGTGAGCAGACCATCCCTTAGGGACCTGCTGTGTAACACTGGACCCTACAATCACCAGAGCCGTACAACTCTTAGAGACCCGCTGTGTAACACAGCACCCAACTATCACCAGTGTGCAGACCAACCCTTAGACACCTGCTGTGTAACACAGGACCCTACTGTCACCAGTGAGGAGACCAACTCTCAGGCATCTGCTGAGTAACACAGGACCACGCTGTCACCAGTAGGCAGATCAACCAATAGAGACCTGCTGTGTAACACAGGACCCTACTATCACCAGAGCCGTACAACCCTTAGAGACACGCTGTGTAACACAGGACCCCGCTGTCACGAGTGAGCAGACCAACCCTTAGAGACCTGCTGTGTAACACTGGTCCCTCCTGTCACCAGTGAGCAGACCATCCCTTAGGGACCTGCTGTGTAACACTGGACCCTACAATCACCAGAGCCGTACAACCCTTAGAGACCCGCTGTGTAACACAGGACCCTACTATCACCAGTGTGCAGACCGACCCTTAGACACCTGCTGTGTAACACAGGGCCCTACTGTCACCAGTGAGGAGACCAACTCTCAGGCACCTGCTGAGTAACACAGGACCCCACTGTCACCAGTAGGCAGCTCAACCCATAGAGACCTGCTGTGTAACACAGGACGCTACTATCACCAGAGCCGTACAACCCCTAGAGACCCGCTGTGTAACACAGGACCCCGCTGTCACCAGTGAGCAGACCAACCCTTAGAGACCTGCTGTGTAACATTGGACCCTACTGTCACCAGTGAGCAGACCAACCCTTAGAAACCTGCTGTGTAACACAGGACTCTACTATCACCAGTGTGCAGACCAACCCTTAGAGACCTACTGTGTAACACAAGACTCTCTTATCACCAGTGTGCAGACCAACCCTTAGACACCCGCTGTGTAATATAGGACCCTACTATCACCAGTGTGCAGACCAACTCTTAGACACCTGCTGTGTAACACAGTACCTCACTGTCACCAGTGAGGAGACCAACTCTCAGGCACCTGCTGAGTAACACAGGACCCCGCTTTCACCAGTAGGCAGATCAACCCCTAGAGACCTGCTGTGTAATACAGGACCCTACTATCACCAGAGCCGTACAAACCTTAGAGACCCGCTGTGTAACACAGGACCCCGCTGTCACCAGTGAGGAGACCAACCCTTAGAGACCTGCTGTGTAACATTGGACCCTACTGTCACCAGTGAGCAGACAAACCCTTAGAGACCTGCTAGGTAACATTGGACCCTACTGTCACAAGTGACCAGACCATCCCTTAGGGACCTGCAGTGTAACACAGGACTACGCTTTCACCAGTGAGCAGACCAACCCTTAGAGACCCGCTGTGTAATACAGGACCCTACTGTCACCAGTGAGCAGACCAACCCTTAGAGACCCGCTGTGTAACACAGGACCCTACTATCACCAGAGCCGTAAACCCTTAAAGACCTGCTGTGTAACACAGTACTCTACTGTCACCGGTGACCAGATCAACCCTTAGGGGTCTAGTGTGTAACACAGTACCCTACTATCACCGGAGTCTTAATCATTTAGAGACCTGCTGTGTAACACAGGACACTACTATCACCAGGGAGCAGACCAACCCCTAGGGGTCTGCTGAGTAACACAAGACACTACTATCACCAGTGAGCAGACCAACCCTTAGGGACTAGCTGAGTAACACAGGACCCAGATGTCACCGGTAAGCAGACCAACTCTTTGGGACCTGCTAAGTAACACCGGACCCTACTATCACCAGTGAGCAGACCAACCCTTAGGGACCTGCTTAGTAACACTGAGCCCTACTGTCACCAGTGAGCAGATTGACCGTTAGAGTCCTGCTGTGTAACACAGTACGCTACTATCACCAGAGCCATAAACCCTTAGAGACCCGCTGTGTAACACAGGTCCCTACTGTCACCAGTGAGGAGACCAACTCTCAGGCACCTGCTGTGTAACACAGGACCCTACTATCACCAGAGCCGTACAACCCGTAGAGACACGCTGTGTAACACAGGATCCCGTTGTCACCAGTGAGCAGACCAACCCTTAGAGACATGCTGTGTAACATTGGACCTTACTGTCACCAGTGAGCAGATCAACCCCTAGAGACTTGCTGTGTAACACAGGACCCTGCTATCACCAGACCCGTACAACCCTTACAGACCCGCTGTGTGGCACAGGACTCCGCTGTCACCAGTGAAAAGACATCCCTTAGGAACCTGCTGTGTAACACTGGACCCTATCGCCAGCGCCGTACAACCCTTAGAGACCCGCTGTGCAACACAGTACCCTACTATCACCAGTGTGCAGACCAACCCTTAGAGACCTGCTGTGCAACTCTGGACCCTACTGCCACCAGTTAGCAGCCCTTCCCTTAGGGAACTGCTGTGTAACACTGGACCCTACTGTCACCAGTGAGCAGACCATCCCTTAGGGAACTGCTGTGTTACACAGGACCCTACTATCACCAGAGCCGTAAACCCTTAAAGACCTGCTGTAACACAGGACCCCGCTGTCACTGCTGAGCAGACCAACCCTTAGACACCTGCTGAGTATCACCGGACCCTACTATCACCAGTGAGCAGATCAACCCTTACGGACCTGCTGAGTAACACTGAACCCTACTATCACCAGTGAGCAGAACAACCCCTAGGGGTCTGCTGAGTAATACAAGACACTACTATCACCAGTGAGCAGACCAACCCTTAGGGACTAGCTGAGTAACACAGGACCCAGCTGTCACCGCTAAGCAGACCAACCCTTAGGGACCTGCTGAGTAACACCGGACCCTACTATCACCAGTGAGCAGACCAATCCTTAGGGACCTGCTGAGTAACACCCAGCCCTACAGTCACCAGTGAGCAGATTGACCGTTAGAGTCCTGCTGTGTAACACAGTACGCTACTATCACAGAGCCGTAAACCCTTAGAGACCCGCTGTGTAACACAGGATCCTACTATCACCAGTGTGGAGACCAACCCTTAGGAACCTGCTGAGTAACACAGGACCCCGCTGTTCTGTGAAAAGGTGTTGCTGTCAGTGTGGGGAGCTGGAAATGCAGCTCAGGTGCACAGGTTGATCCACGTCTGTACAACAGCAGTAACGTGCAATAGAGGGTTGTGAAAATTGAAATGGTCACTTATGAGTGGAGCTTTGCTGCAGACTGAGGGAGCCTTGCATAGACCCCATGAGACAGAGAGTTTGTTAATGGACCTACTGGACCACTTAGGGATTTCTCTGATGTTTAGTATGTGTGTAGATAAGAGGAATTGTAGTTGCTTTAAGAATTTGTTGTATGTGTACCTGCCCCCTTACATGCCGGTTCATATAAGCAGTACTTAATTTGTGGGTGGTTGTAGGTGGGGCCTACTGGCACTCATTTTTGGTGACCAACACTTATATTTCTTCAACAGACTTTGATCCAGAGCAAAAGAGAGAAAAACAGAAAAGGAAAGATGAAAAAGGTGCAAAACTGTGTCAAAGAAAGAAAATAGAGATGGAAGAGAACCTGCAAGAGAAAGGCAACCAGGCAGTGAGTGTGTTTTGGTGGATTAAAGAGGCATGAGGTGGAATCAAGTCTAGACACCCTTGGTATTCGGCACCATGACCTTCAATAGGACCAAGGGCGGGCATCCGAGCAAAACATTGGACACTTATTCCATTACTGCATATAAATGGGTGTATCTGTTCCTGCTCACTCTCTGACCCAAGCACTTGAGAGATTAGATGGCCAGGAGGGCAGCCGGGTGTCAAACATATGTCGTGATGGGATTCTCTGCACTGGCTTTGTGTACTCTCAGACTGTTAGTTACACAAGGCTGTGACCTGCCCACCTGACTGAGTACCAGACCATTAGACCTCAGAGATGCCTCATCAGTTGTGGGGCTCTTTTGTGCTTGTCTGTTGTAGAGTTAGTATTGTGATCTTGTATTAGGTGGGTACTGCTAGATCAGCAATTGTGGCAGTTGCCGCTGGCAGTTGAGAGGAGCACCACGTTTCGAAGAGCTGTTGATGAATTAAACTTATGTGGACAAACAAAGCTTTTTCCGAACTCACATACTAAATTTTTTGGCGACGAGGATGGGATGAGATGAGCAGTTTGTCCTGAACAATGATGATGCTGTAGTGCTTGGAAAAGTACACAACATGAGGATACGGCACCCGTTGCCTTTTATGTCTGAATGTAAAACTCTGGTTCAAAGTAAATAGTCCAAAGTGTCTAAAAGTCATGTAGAGGATGGCTTGCGGTAACAAGCAAACTCTCCTAAACTCTCTTTCTTTCTCTCTCTCTCTCTCTCTCTCTCTCTCTCCCTCCCCCCCCCCCCAATCTCAGTTGCTTAAGACACTGCATAAACCAAGTGAGTTGTTGTGTGGTTTGCATCCATTTGATAGCAGTAACACACGATAAAACAGAAATACAGCACAATGCACAATAGCGCACAGCACAAGTAGTAACACAACAAACAGCAATAAAAGAACAAAACAGCACATAACTGTAGGAAATCCGCCTTTTCTGTATTGTTACCCCGGATTTTTCGCCTTTTGCTGGACCCTATATTTTTGATGATTGTTGTAGCTGATTACAATAACTCAGTACACTTTACCTATGCTAAACAGTAGTAAAAAGCCTGTGCTCCACCTGTAAACATGATTAAATCGCCTTATCCCTAATTGCCACAAAATTGTGTTGACTGGTAAAAATGGTATTCAAAAGTGGGACATGTAGAAAGTTAATGTTACCATGTCCCTACAGTGACAAGTTCCTAAAAGCTATTTTCACGAAGGTAGGCCTAGCTATCCTATGTAGAAAACCAGAGTACACATTAAAATACTAATACTGTATCTCTGGAATGGGACCTGCTAGAAAAATAAATAAACAACAATTTTTAATAGTTATTACAAATCCAGTACAATGGTGAAGCAAGATTTTTATTAATATTAATAAAAAATAACTTATAGAAATGTACCTCTTACCCGTCTGAACTGTCAGAAGACTAATTATCATAAGCCTCTGCCAGCTCTCAGCCTGTGCTCAGGCTTGAGTAGGAATTAAATGCCTCCCAGAAGCAAAGAATAGACTAACCTGAATGGGCAGAGAAGACTTTTCTGAGCTCAACAGAATATGCCGGGTGGAGACGGGGGACCTCATTTTGACAGCACAGTGTCAAATCATGCTTGGCAGGTCTGTTGAGCCACATGAAATACTTGGATTGCACTTGAAATTGAGAGAACAGGATGCCAAGACAATCATTGTAGAACACAAAAATTATTGAGAGGGGCCCTTTTACCACAAAGGGAGTAGGGCACCAAGAAGACAAAAGTCAGAAAAATCCCCCTTCCGGCAAATATTTGGTATCAACCAATGACAAGCAGCAAATACATTCAATCACCAGAATAAGACACTAATCCCTTCAATAGGCCAAGTGTTCAGAAAATCCAAACTTTTATTTAGTTTAAAAATACATATCATTGCAATTCATCATATACAATAAATGATCATAAAATTATACATCAAAGAACACAACAATAATTAAAAAGTTAAAACCACATTTTATACAAAATTACACAATCGGGAGACCCGGCAAGAAAAATTACTCTCTTGTCAAAAATGAAGGCAAAACCATTGGATCCGGATCATTTGTTTTCTGTAAAATATAATTCTGAATACTGAGTTCTTTCGATTAACAAATGTCTCCACAATCTGTAGTGTGCCTTCTTTGTCTTGCGTCGACGCGTTTCGGTGGATATTAATGCTTTAAAAACCACCTTCCTCAGGACAGAAATTCACTTCTCCCATGTAAATAACACGATCTGTATACATGAAGCGCCACAACTTCAAAAAAGTTACAGGTTTAAAAACCTTGTAAAAATAATGTCGGAGGACCAATGTTTCTCCTTCAGGTCGTACTTTCGATACTGGCCAATCAATCAACCTGCTGATAAGCCTTAGAATTCCTGGAACAGAATTATAGGGGATACACGCCTCTCAATTTTCGAAATGAACACCAAGCTTCTTAAGGTAGTGATAGTCCTCTGTTTTTATATTAGTATGTGTCCATTATTCCATATAGGCTTTTCCTTAGTTACAGTAGTCTGTAGCAAGATGGCCTCTTGTATAATGACGCCTCCGCGGTTCAAGGGATTAGTGTCTTATTCTGGTGATTGAATGTATTTGCTGCTTGTCATTGGTTGATACCAAATATTTGCCGGAAGGGGAATCATTGTAGAACTCCTGTCTGGTTTCTGAAGGACCCTGCTTTTGTCCTACCAGACGTCTGTCTCCTGGTTTCTTGTGGTGGGTACAGTCCCTGCTTCATACTGGATTTTAGTGTTAGATGTGGGAGTACACTAGGATTACCATAGTACACATTACACACACACACCCAGCTCTCAGAGTCCAAGTTTAGTGTGGCCAAAGACTTTCGGCGTCTTGGATTTGCCCTGATACTTTGCATTTTGGCTTATTTTTGCTAAGGGAGACTGGAACAACATGGAAATGTGGGTAGGGTAGCACCGGGAACTGTTACCCCACTGGTTAGGACGTGCTCAGGAGTCACACCCACTCGCAAGCTGGTACCAGGCATTGCTGCCAAGAAGAGTGTTAGAGTGAAGTGAGTATGTGTGGTACTTTTACTAGACATAGTATCAGCTCTGACATTGATGAATGGGTAAATTATTTAGCCCTATTATTTTTTACATTAACTCGGAATGGGTGAGCGTGTTTCTGCACAGGTCCAAACTGTCCCGGCGCAGTGAATCACAGGATTACACTTCTAAATCCTCCAGGACCTCAAGGGAGGTATTTAGAGATTCACAGGATGGGGTGTCGTGAAGAGGCCAACAATAGGGTCCAGCCAGGTCCAGTTGCCTCTGGTCAACTGAGTACTTCCAGGAAAAGGCCTATTGCAGCCACACAGGAGGTCAGAAACTGATCCTTGAAATACACTTCTTTGTCCTGGGCACAGGAGGGAGCAGGCCCAGTCCTTCAGGGCTCCTCTCAGATCACAGACAGTAGGTTCAGTCTTCTGATCTTCTACAAGCCCTGCAAGTGTTCTACGGTGGGTGCCTGGAGGTGCCACATTTATGCCTGGCACCCACTTGAGGCTGGCAGTGACTCCTTGCCACGTCATAATCCTTTACATTACTGCCCTTCTCCTAACCATCCAGTGCCTTACTAGATGAGTCAACTAAAGCTCCTCAAGACTGGTGTGACTGCTTCTGGCAGTCCCTGAAATTCAAAGAGACACAGGTGGTCCTAGCAGAGAGCAAAAAATTCTTTTAAAGCGACTTATTTTACTTTTTCAAAACTATTTTTTATATATACCCAAGCATAAACCCAAAACTTATATGCCACTAGGAATGGATTTCAATTTTTTTTATATATTAGCAGTTTGATATTCAATTGGTACATTTAAGCATGAAAGTAAGCATAAAATAGAACAATTTGAGAAGTTGCTCCAAGGTAAGTGCAAGGGGATAAGTGGTGGGTTGAGTGCTCGTGAATTTAGGATAGGGTTGAAGAGGTAAAAATACAAAGAACACAATCAAAACAATAGTTTAAATATCTCTAAGTCTAGAACCTGTCTGGAAATTAATGACACATTTCCTATGATCCACATTAAATTATAGACTCCAAATTATTGTCTAAAGAGAGGGCTTAGTTCCGGTAAAGGTTAGTGTATTAAAGATGTCGACGTTTCAACCCCGAGTGTAGGGTGAAGGCCAATTGTTCCTTGGATCGGACAATCTTGCTGGGGTGCATAGAGTGTGAATGGAAAGGCTGTAGGATGTCATTTTTTAATAACACACGGAAAAATGTAAACACCTATAAATGAACTGCGCACATTCAGCAGTTAAGAAAGCAAAAATAAAGCAAATTTTTTAAATGATTTTGAAGTCTCATGGAAGCACAGATTTTAATAGGATCCAACAAATCAAATTACTTTACTTGGTGATGCACAAATGAGATATATTCACTTAAACCCAATTTCCACACATTATCATTTGTGTTCATTATAGTTGTATCAGTAAAACTGTACACCTGTGCAAATGTAGTGGCAATTTTAATGGAAAATGTGCTGTCTGTAAATGACAGTGTGCTACCACATGATGCTTTAGGGATGGGAAGACGTAAAGAGAGGTAATGGTAATGTTAGATTACGTGTGCCTCATATCCATTAAAGCCAGATGGGTTGCCAAAGTTTGTTGTTCTAAAAATTGAGTTGTGGTTTTAAAAAGGTTTGACAAGCACTAATCTAGAGAAAGAGAAGATTCTCTCTGAGGCCTGCAAACAAGAACTGTTACTTTTAAAGGACAATACGATTACCCTCGTTCAAGATGTTTCACACTGCATGTTGGCTAAACAAAGGGAATTTAAAGAGGATACCTCCAACCTCCAAAAAGAAAAAAACATACAGGTGGGGCTTCTAGTTCCGCCTACTCTTCACACATATGAATTTTTAAGATTGAAAGCAAATTAGCACCAGAAAACACAAAGTGCCAATGACCATCTATGGTAGCGGTAAACTAAGGCCTATGCACAATTTGAGGCTGACCGCAATGGAGCGTGGGTCAGACGCACCAACCAGGTTTGTACGGGTCAAAGATTTTCCCTTCTGACTTAGTCTTTTAAGTCCCAATCAACCACAGGAGTACACTTCTAAAGCCCCTAGGGTCCCACGGACGGCACTTAGAGACTCACAGGGTGTCAGACAGAGGCCAACAGCAGGGCCCACTCCAGGTCCAGTTGCAGTAGCAGGTTACTTCCAGAAAAAGGCCTCTGCAGCTTGATGTCTTCCTGTAGCCACACAGGAGGTCAGCCAACAGACCCTTGGAGTCCACTTCTTTGTCCTGGGTACAAGAGGGAGCAGATCCAGTCCTTCAGGGGTCCTTTTAGGTCACAGACAGTATGTCCAGTCCTTTTTTCTGATCCTCCACAGATCCAGAAAGTGTTCTGCAGTGGGTCTCTGGAGGTGCCACATTTATGCCTGGTCCCAGATTGCCAGTGGACGTGACTCCTAGGCATGTCCTAACCAATGGGGTAACAGTTCCCGGGGACACTCTACCCACGTGTTTGTGTAACTCTTGTTTCTTTACCGAAAACAAGCCAAAATGCAATGTGTAAGGGCACACTAAACTTTGGGCTATGACGGCTAATGGTGAATACGGGAGTGTACTATGGAAATCCTCATGTCCTCCCAAATCTATAACTAAAATCCAGTATGAAGCAAGCACTGTACCCACAACAAACCCAGTGACAGACATTTGGTAGGACAAAATCAGGTTTCTCCAACAACCAAACAGTGGATAAACAGAAACTGTCATGGTATCCTGTTTCTCTCTCTTTCAAGTGTGCCCCAAGTGTTACATGTGGCTCAGAACTGTTAAGCAGGATTTGACACTGAAGTGCCAAAAAGAATGCCCACTGCCCACATCCTGCATTTTCTGTGGTGTTCAGAGGTGTCATATGAGCCGATTGAGGTCAGCATATTGTTTGCTCCGGGGAGACACTTCACACCTACCCACACAAATTCAATACTAATTACTGGCTGGATGAAGCTTGCCAGCCAACACAAATTAACCTCTAGGAACTTCAGGCAGGGAAAAGGTAACTTTCTAAAAGTGACTTTTCCCAACTATTTATCAAAACTCCAACTTCACCATTGAATGAGATTTTAAATAACTATTAAAAATAGTTGTTTAATTCCTTTTCTAGTTGGTCCCATTCCCTAGATACAGTATTAGAGTGTTAATCTGCACTCTGGTTTCTACACAGGACAGCCATGTCACTGTAGTGACACAATAACATTAACTTTATACAAGCCCCACTTTTAAATGCCATGAACCCTCCCTTGAGGGCTTCAAAGCTTACTTAGGGGTGAGGCTTACATAGGAGTGACTTACTATTATTTAAAAGGCAGATCAAAAAGGGTTTATTTTGACAGGTTGCAGTGTATGTATTGCACTGTTACAGTCAGGCTACAGTCATAGGCCTGAAGCCATGTTAGCACTCCCACTATAGTGGAAGGCAAAATCGGTGCTGCAGTCCACTAATGGCATTTAACTTCCTAGACTCTTGGGTACATTTTGTGCCATATACGAGGGACTTAAGGGCAAGTTAAATATACTAATTAGGAGTATGCCAATTCAATCATGTTTAAAGGGCAATTTTACTCCTGGGTATCAGGGGTAAAGTACACACAGTCCTAAAGCCAGCAAAAATATAGGGTCCAGCAAAGACAAAAAAATCTGGGGTGACCATGTCAAGAGTGAGGTAATATGTGAGGTCATAAGCAGTGCATGGCAGGGGCATAAGTTATAGTTAGCTCAGGTAGCTATATCTGCTGAATTTCTATGATTTTGTACAAGTGAAATCTGAGCCTAACTATAACGCCCCTGTAACCTTTGTTTTTTCAGTGAAAATACATATATTTTACTGAAATACACACACACACAAACATGGTTTTTATTCACACTTAGTACTAGTAAGGTATACGTTAGCAGACTGGTCAAAAAATACAAAAACACAAATGAGTAACAAAGTGAGTGTGCCCACTGGGGCAAAATTACAAGGTATAAATAATACTATGCAATGTGGCAGCGATTTGTCAATATAATACCAGAGAAAGTGCATGTCAAATATGCCCACTTGGGGTGAATTATAAACTCAAATGTCATATTACCATATGTGATCATACGATGTAAGCCAGGTTATGTGGTACTTACCAGCATTAACGAGGCAAACTTTGCACACAGCATGATGATTTAAAAATTCAGATGAATTAAGAAATGCATAATAATTTATGAAATGTACTATCATGCTGGAATGGTATTGCAATAATGAAATATGTATCGGCAAATAATTTGAGAAAACACTGCAAAGAAGAAAGACTGGTAATATTGTAAACTACCAGTCTGTTTTCACTGTCTATGTTTTCATGTCACGTTTGAAATGAATAAAAAATGGTTGTAATGGCGCCTCGATATCGGAGAACAAGGCTGGTACCAGCCGAAACGCATACGATGGTGGCTAAACATTAATAAAACCACAAAGAACCACACGCAGCTTCGTCATCCTTGTTGAGGAGAAAACTTGGACATTTTACGGACCAGTTGTTGGGTCAGAAAAGACGATGAGCCCTTCGCTCGGGTGTGCGGCGGCAGTCAGCAAGAATACGTTGGACAAGGAATAAATATATATATATATATATATTACTTCCTAGTTTGGCTCCGTTCGTCGGACTCAGCGGCGCTCATTCACGGTGCGGGATCCCGCGGTCGAGCCAGACCGCTCTCTATTCATCACAAATCCTTCCCGACAGGAAAGAGGGTCACACTCACGTAGGAATTTTGCAATTTTTTTATTTTCTTAGCTCATCGTCAGGGTTAAGGCAACAGACCAACGCGTTTCGGTCTTAACATAAGACCTTGATCACGATCCTGGTTTCGCTTAACAAACACACAGTAAAGTACTTTTTGAATTACTGATGTCATTTCCTGTCTATTATTGTCAAGCGCTCCTCAGCATTGTGGGAGATGTAGTACCTCTGAGCAGTTTTCGTTACAGTGTGAAGTGCATGTGCAAAAACAAATATAAAGAAGTAATTCTTAATTTACAATTAAACAGTGAAAGTGAAACAATTTAAGTGAACTTTTCTGTAATGGGTCAATCAATTAAAAAGTAATTGTTTGTATTATATATATATATATCTAACACATCAGGTGACATGGGGCGTGCAGGATAATAGTCACGCCAGTGAAAACAGGGGAATGTCATTTGGTTTTTCCAAGCATTGGACACGCTAATATGGCGGCTTCGAAAGTTGAAGATTTCATCGATATGCTAGCCCCTCCTTCTGTAGCTGTATGGCGCACTCCAATGAGAACTCAGTTGATTTATTTAAATTGAACTATGTTTAGATGTGTTTCAATGTTTATAGCATTGAAAAAGGCAAAGTCGCCGAAATGCGTCTGCTCTCTGTTGAAAATAAATTCCATTACATATCCCGCGAGTGCCCGTCCTACCTTTGTTGGAGGAGTTGTTGTGATATATTTGTAAGTGCACCCTCACATCGGAGCACCCGCCTTGATGGAGTTCAGCAGCAGTGGTGTAGTTTGGAAAGAATTTAATGGTGCTGCCAGAACCGCAGCTATCGGAGTGCATTGGCCCTTGAAAAACATCGACCCACAATCGCGGATTATTAAATTTGAGGAGGTAAAGTCACTGGACTGGATTCCTATGTTTATGGGCTAAAGGATTTCCGTGTGATATGAGCAGCGGCAGGCGAGGGGTATTGGAAATATTTGCGAACTAACACATCAGATGACATGGGGCGTGCCGGATAATAGTCGCGCCCCATATTATAACAACACACAGCTCTTGTGAGAGTGCCTGACAACCCATTCAGGGTGTAATTGTGTGGAAAGAGGGGATTGCCATTTGGTTTTTACACGCATTGGACACGCTAATATGGCGGCTTCGAAAGTTGAAGATTTCATTGATATGCTAGCCCTTCCTTCTGTAGCTGTATTGAGCCCTCCAATGAGAACTCAGTTTGATTTATTTAAATAGAACTATGTTTAGATGTGTTTCGATTGTTTGGAGCATTGAAAATGGCAAAGTTGCCGAAACGCGTCTGCTCTCTGTTGAAAATAAATTCCATTACATACCCCGCGAGTGCCCCTCCTACCTTTGTTGGAGGAGTTGTTGTGATATATTTGTGAGTGCACGCTCACATCGGAGCACCCGCCTGGACAGAGTTCGGCAGCAGTGGTGTGGTTTGGAAAAGTATTTAATGGTGCTGCCAGAACCGCCGCTATCAGAGTATATTGGCCCTTGAAAAACTTCGACCCACAGTCGCGGATCATTACATTTGAGGAGGTAAAGTCACTGGACTGGATTACTATGTTTGTGGGCTGAAGGATTTCCGTGTGATATGAGCAGCGGCAGTCGAGGGGTATTGGAAATATTTGTGAACTAACACATCAGATGACATGGGGCGTGGAGGATAATAGTCGCGCCCCATATTATAACAACAAACTGCTCTTGTGAGAGCGCCTGGCAACCCATTCAGGGTGCAATTGTGTGGAAAGAGGGGATTGCCATTTGGTTTTTACAAGCATTGGACACGCTAATATGGAGGCTTCGAAAGTTGGGGATTTCATCAATATGCTAGCCCTTCCTTCTGTAGCTGTATGGCGCACTCCAATGAGAAATCAGTTTGATTTATTTAAATTGAACTATGTTTAGATGTGTTTCAATTGTTTGGAGCATTGAAAAAGGCAATGTCGCCGAAACGCGTCTGCTCTCTTTTGAAAATAAATTCCATTACATACCCTGCGAGTGCCCGTCCTACCTTTGTTGGAGGAGTTGCTGTGATATATTTGTGAGTGCACCCTCACATCGGAGCACCCGCCTTGATGGAGTTCGGCAGCAGTGGTGTGGTTCGGAAACGTATTTATTGGTGCTGCCAGAACCGCCGCTATCGGAGTGCATTGGCCCTTGAAAAACATCGACCCATAGTCGCGGATTATTAAATTTGAGGAGGTAAAGTCACTGGACTGGATTCCTATGTTTGTGGGCTAAAGGATTTCCGTGTGATATGAGCAGCAGCGGGCGAGGGGCATTGGAAATATTTGTGAACTAACACATCAGATGACATGGGGCGTGCAGTATAATAGTTGCGCCCCATATTATAACAACAAACTGCTCTTGTGAGAGCGCCTGGCAACCCATTCAGGGTGTAATTGTGTGGAAAGAGGGGATTGCCATTTGGTTTTTACAAGCATTGGACACGCTAATATGGCGGCTTTGAAAGTTGAAGATTTCATCGATATGCTAGCCCCTCCTTCTGTAGCTGTATGGCACCCTCCAATGAGAACTCAGTTTGATTTATTTAAATTGAACTATGTTTAGATGTGTTTCAATTGTTTGGAGCATTGAAAAAGGCAAAGTCGCCGAAACGTGTCTGATCTCTGTTGAAAATAAATTCCATTACATACCCCGCGAGTGCCCGTCCTAACTTTGTTGGAGGAGTTGTTCTCATATACACATACATATACATATATATGTGTGTGTTTGTATGTTTGTACACACACATAAATAGAAAGATAGATAGATAGATAGATAGATAGATAGATAGATAGATAGATAGATATAGTTATATATACACACACACTTCTTAAAATATTTTTTCATTTTTGGGAGTACCCCCAGACAATCCTTTTTTATACTCCTAACCTCCTAAATATCCAGTGCACACGATCTGGGTCATGCCAATAACTACAGATTAATTTTAAAAAGCTATGAATAAAACAACAAAACATCTATCGCTCTATAAAGATAAAGACTCTTTTGCAAAAAGAACGCATGCATGGTCACTAATGAACGGGCATACAAAAGTGAAAGTTCAATCATATTTAGAAATCCCTTGGTCTTCCCGTTTTGCCCTTTTTTCTGGGTTTATGTCATGTAATGCCTTGGCTTCGAACAACGGAACTGACGCCTTGTCGCTTATGTGAAACAGGGGAAGAGAACATTATTCATTTACTCTGTATATGCCCAAAATTTTAAGATGAAAGAAGAATTTTACTTAAGTGGCAATTTAATTCCTGTGGAATACGGACCTGTAGACAAGCACTCATAAGATGTCTACAATCAGACAATATAGCTCTGAATTCAGCTTTTGTAAAGTTTTTATTAATAATAAGAAAGAAATTAGACCCGCAAGATTAACCTACGTAATAACATAAAATGTATATATTAACTAAATTTGTATTATGAGGTCTGTGTTATTAAGTGTCGCTATATCTTACTGCATGGATGATTTTGATTAACTTATTAATACATGTTTTTTACTATCTCTAAGCCAGATTTTTATTACTAACATATTTATTAAGACATGATTTATTGTTTCTATGTATTGTAAGATTTTAAATAATCAAAAAATAAAAAATTAATTGAATACTCCTAACCTACCTTTACCTCTTCCCTACCCTGAACCCTTAAAATCCCTACCACCAATACTTATACCCACCTTTAACCCTAAAAGTAACCTTACCCCCTTACCTCTTCCCTCTCCTGAATCCCAAAAATCCCCAACATCCTTCAACTCTACCCACCCCTTTGTTTTAAAAATATCCTTACTTTTCTTTACCCCTTACCTCCCTTTATCTCTAGCCATCCCTAAACCCTAAAACTATGCTTACCTACCATTACGACTACCCACCTCTCATCCCTAAAATTACCTTTACCTCTACCCACCTCATAACCTTAAAATCACCTTTACCTCTACCCACCCTTAAACCTTAAAATTACCACTATATCCCTTTACATTTACCCACCCTTAAACCCTAAACTTACCCATACTTCCTTTTACCTCTACCCACTCTTAAACCCTAAAACCACATTTGCCTCCCTTTACCTCTACCCACCAGAACCCTAAAATCATTCATACCTCCCTTTACCTCTACCCGCTCCTGAACCCTATAAGCACCGTCACCTCCCTTTACTTCCACCCACCTGAAAAAGCCTAAAATTACCATTACCTCCCTTTTCCTCGTCCCATCCTTAAACCCTAAAATTAGCCTTATTTCCTTTTACCTCTACCCACTCTTAAATCCTAAAACCACCCTTACCTCCCTTTCTCTCTACCCACACCATAACCTTAAAGTTACCCTTACCATCATTTACCTCTACCCATCCCCTAATCCTAAAATTATCTTACATCTCTATACTGCTAGCCACCCCTCAATCCTAAATTCACCCTTACCTCCCTTTACTCGCACTTTAATCCTTTATTTTTTTTAAAATAACATATAATTTTATGTTAGCTAAAAAAAATGTATAAACTTACCTGTGTGGTAGAGTACCTCGTAGTAAAGGCTGCATAGTAAAGGTTAAAACCTATGCTGCATGTTAAAGATTGCGTGGTAAATGATGCATGATAAAGGCTGTTTCCCTCACTTCACACATTCTATGGTGGATGCCCACTCGTCCATTTACCCACCCACTCATACATCTACCAACTTACCTTCACCACAAGGACACAAACACATGCAAAACCATCTATCAACAAACACACTTTCACATCAAACATTATGTGGTAATTAGTAACCGTGGGCAATGAACTCCGCTCCGCTAGCGAAGGTTGCGGAGATTTGCTAACTACGCATTACATTGAAAACACGGAATTCATGCAAAAACTCCGACTCCGCCACGTAGCGGAGTTAGCTACTGCACCCACAACCCTTTGATAAAACAACTTTACCTTTATATGCTAAAAAGCATATAACTAATTCACAAAAGTGAGCTTTGAAAAATATCAGGCAATGAGAGAGGTGATGATTTTGGGGTCCCCCCTAATCTAGGGGGAGGACCAAGCAGATGCCTTGAACACAAAGAGCATATCATGCTGAACGATTCGGTGGTGGTCCCATCCTCCTAGTTCCACCCCAAGCAAAGTTATGGGCAAACATACAATGCCAACCAAAGGCCCAGCAAAGCATTATGGGGCGAGATTCTAGAGTGCAGTGAATATTATAGTATTAGCTCTGAGCTGAGCCGGGAGAGCCTGCTGCTTGAGGAATGTTTTGATATTGGATACTATAATATTCACTGCACTCTAGAATCTCGTCCCATAATGCTTTGCAGGGCCTTTGGTTGGGATTGTATTTTTGCCCATAACTGTGCTTGGGGTGGTCCTAGGAGGATGGGACCACCACCGAATCGTTCAGCATGATGTGCTCTTTGTGTTCAAGGCATCTGCTTGGTTCTCTCCCTAGGTTAGGGAGGACCCCAAAATCATCACCTCTCTCACTGCTTGCTATATTTTCATTTTCACTTTTGTGAGATGACTATATGCATTTTAGAATGTAAAGATAGAGTTACTTGTTTTACCAAAGGTATGTGAGGTTTTTGTTTTATTATTTGGGATGAGATGGAACGGAGTTACGGAGCGGAGTTTTTGATCAACTCTGCAGAATTCCACGTAGTGGTACTCCGCCAACTTCGCCCACTCTTAGTAATTAGTACTTCAAGCTCTTAGAGCGTAAAGTGTGGAATTCTTAATTCTACATTCTTTAACCAAGCTTTGCTCACCTACAGCATTCAGCACTTGATCTCCGTTTACCTTTGTTTCCATTGGTTCTCTGGGGAGTCTATGTGGGAATTCCAAATCGCTTGGTGGTATTCAAGTCAGTTTGAGATTGTCCTGGCTGATACGTGGATGCTCCTAATAAAGTCCAAAGTTGAACTTCAATCCTGAGTGGTGCCTACTTCATTTTGGCGAAGTGTTGTGAAGAACTCTACAAGCAGGAGCATCCACTCTCTTCCACATCGTTTTTGTTTCGAATCCAGCCACCGATTGTATTTTGAGGTCCCCGGCCACGGATTGCATATTGAGACCGCATCGTGAAGGCTGCATATATTCACCGTTCTCCATCGGGAGTTAGTTTTCAGCTCCTGACTTCTGATGACGCAGAGCTGATTGTGGAGAAGTGTGGCTCAATGGTTAGAGCGGCAGACCCTGATGCAGAGATCTGGCCCGGGACAGGGTTCAATTCCCGCCTCGGCGGGTCTTGGACTCAATTCCCTCGGACCTGATAATTCTCGCCTCGGTGCCTATTCTAATCATGGGTCCCACTCTGCAACTCTGGGCAATAGCTTGCTTAATCTCCACAACGGCCCCACCAGCGCTGGGATGCCTGGCTTCACCTTGGGGGTGCCCAGGAGTGGACATTTCACAGGGAATAGCCAGGAAGGGTTCCACAGCGGTATGCGTATAGCGCCAGGATGCCCCAGTTGGGGTGGCAGTGCGCTTTACAAGTACGAATTTACATTACATTACATTACATTGTGCGGCTAAGGTTTGTTCAATTTTGGCTGTTTTCAAACTATTTTGGCGCCGCACTCAAGCCACCAGCATGAGAGGATTCCTCGGAGCGGCGCGTGTAGGCTGTGCATGCGCATTGGCTTCTCAGCGTTGGTATGACGCATGCATTCCTCGTGTTTGTCTGTGTTACCAAGCAACCAAGTCAGCGTGCCTACGTGATTGGTCAGCACGCTCTGGCAGCCATATTTTGGGATATATTGCACCGGCAGTTTCACGGTTTCTCTTCACATCGGCAGTAAGATCTTCTCTTCAGAACTCTGCGGAGTTATTACTTTATTACAGCACAAGTTGGGCGATCTTACAGGTTTGATTTTCTGGCATTTCTTATACTGCTGTTATATATTTTGTGCTCTTTTTTGGGGGCCATCTTTGTTTTTTTGTGTGTCATTTTTCATCTACCATGGCTAATACCAATTGTGGGAATCCTACACCTGCATTTTTCAAAGGTCCCAACCAACCCAGCATGAAGTGGAACAAATGGCTTCGTCATTTCAAAAAATTACAGTTTGGCTATTAACGGGGCAACTTTTCCTCCGGAAAGGAAAACAGCTTTACTTCTAAACCTGATGGTTAATGATGCGGAGGACATTTTTGAACATTTCCCTGCTTTAGCACCTTTACATGGAGTTGAAGCTGGTGACTATGATTACTTTTCAGAGGCTTTAGATAGATTAAAGAAAAGATTCAGGGAAGAACCATGCATTGTTTTAGAAAGATTTAATTTTTATACTCGCCACCAATTGATTGATGAATCTGTGGATGCCTATGTTTCTTCCTTAAGAGTTCTTGCCGCTGATTGTGCGTTAGGCATTGAAGTTGATACTTACATCAGAGATCAGTTGATTATTCGATGTTCCAACAAAAAGATCCAAGAAAAGCTTTTACGCCAACGCAACCCTACTCTACAAGAGACTATTGACATTGCGAAAAGTGTTGAGCGTTCTATTAGCTCTTTTAAAATGATTAATGTGGACAGCACTGTTGTGGGAGTAGCAGCGTTATCAGTTAAAGATAGAAGCAGAGTGGGTCTTTCAAAAACATAATTTTCAAAACCTTTTACCCCTTACAATAATTTTATGTCCAAATTAATTTGCTACCGTTGTGGTTCTAAAACTCATTCAGCTCAGTAAAAGCAATGTCCAGCCAGAGGTAAAGAATGTTTTTCATGTGGTAAAATGGGTCATCTTCTTGGGGCCAGATGCACGACGTAAAATTGCATGCGCAAACGGGTTTGCGACCCGTTTGCGCATGCAATTTTAGTCTGGGCCATGTACTTACACTATTTTGCGAGTCGCAAATAACTTGCGACTTGCAAAATAGTGTATTGCGACTTGCTATTAGGAAGGGGCGTTCCCTTCCTAATAGCGACCGCAGAGCCATGTATGAATGTTTTGCAAACACAATTGCGGTCGCAAAACACTTGCAAATTACCGCCCTCTTCAAGAGGGTGGTAATGAAGTAGCAAATGGGAAGGGGTTCCCAGGGGACCCCTTCCCCTTTGTGACTGGCTCCAAAAATATTTTTTAAGGGCAGGCAGTGGTCCCAGGGACCACTGCCTGCCCTTAAAAAATAAAACGAAAACGTTTCATTTTTTTTTTTTTTTTAAACGCATCCTGTTTTCCTTTAAGGAAAACGGGCTGTATTTTAAAAAAAAAAACTGCTTTATTTAAAAGCAATCCCAGATATGGTGGTCTGCTGAGCCCACCAGGCCACCATCCCTGGGAGGGCCTGTCATTCCCAATGGGCTCGCAAATTGCGAGAGGCTCATTAATATTCATGAGCCTCGCAATTTGCGACCCCATTGGGAATCGCAAACAGTATTAAACAAACTGTTGTACTTGCAAAATAGCGCCTCGCAAATTACAAGTCGCAAAAGACTCGCAATTTGCGAGGCACTATTTTGCGCGTCGTACATCTGGCCCTTAGAGCGTAAAGTGTGGTATTCTTAATTCTACATTCTTTAACCAAGCTTTGTTCAAGCTTTGATCTGTGTTTACCTTTGTTTCCATTGGTTCTCTGGGGAGTCTATGTGGGAATTCCAAACTGCTTGGTGGTATTCCAGTCAGCTGGAGATTGTTCTGGCTGATACGTGGATGCTCCTAATAAAGTCCAAAGTTGAACTTCAATCCTGAGTGGTGCCTACTTCACATTACATGTGACCTTCAGAGTGTGCCACAATGCACCGGAGGTGCCCACCAAAGCTGGACACAATAATACACCAGAGGTCGCCCCAGGCCTGGACACAATACACCAGAGGAGACTGCCTGAAACTGACACAATACTCCACAGGCATTCTCCAAAAATGGGTATAACAACCCAGATGAGTCCTCTAAAACTGGATATGAACCCAGATGAGGCATCTAGAACTCAAAACGAGAGCTTGAATCTAGAACCGCACACAGAATTCCAGAACTGGCCTCAGAAATTGACACAGTACTCCACAGTAGTTTTCAAGTATATTTCAGGCTTATTGCATAGTTGGCAAAAACATCAATGTGAACTCTGTTATAGTTATGATTTTAATTATTTTGAATACGATAGAAATCAAAACCAACATATCAACAGACAACTGTGGACATAGTGATGTAGAAGAGACCTTGATGTGTACACCGTACATTGGTAACACAACTTTCCTTTTCTCTGATTACATTTGTCCCTCTGCACCCAAACATTCCTGGCTCTCCTTGTGGTCTTGTCACATTACACACTTTGATGTAAGGGAAACTTGCATGGTTGGAGCTGCTGCCTGTGCTACACCTGTTCTGCGTGAGGGAAGCTTAAATAACTACTCTGCATGCTGTACACATATTGTGCATACTAGAGAATCTTGGAAAAACCCTCTTCCTTTTTTAACCCTTTCACTGCTAGGATTCCCCCCCAACACACACACACCTCCCCCAGCAGTGCTAAGCCTTTTTGGGGTATTTGGGGTAGTTTGCACTTAGGCCCCCATAATCTTTTGTTGACATAAGCTATCTACTCCAAATGTGTGTCCTTTTTTCCAACATCCTGGGGATTCTAGAGGTACCTAGGGGTTGCGGATTGCCCTGGAAGGGCTGAGAAAATAGACAAAATATTGCTACATTTTGAGTTTTGGGGGAAAAATAGGAAAAAAGTGCTCTTGATAAAAGTGTCTGGTTTTTCCATAAAAATGGTTTGATATGCTAAAGTAACCATCTGCCCAGCTTTCAGAAACATGCACAGCTGAATCAAAAACCTAATTTTGTCTACAGTTTTGGCATTTTTCAAAGAGGTAGCCCATTTTTCCTATTTTTTGTGCTTTCAACCTACTTCCAGTTTGTAACGACATTTCTCCGCAAAAAAATCATCCCTGGTTTCTAGTGGAATTTCTGTCCCCCCCCCACCTGGGGCCATATTGGAGGTAACAACCTCCAATATGCTACCGGGTGCAGAAAGACATTTGGGCCTTGGGGTAGTGGGGGAGCATTAGCCCATTACCAGGGGGGACCACTCCCTCCTCCATATATGATATCTGAAGGTCTAGTGGGCTTTCTGCCCACCGCCGGGAGTGCAGATTGGAAAAAAACCACCTCCCATCTGCCCCTAACGGGGAGCAGAAAGACTATGGGGTTATTTTGAGGGTGGGGGCTAGCCCGATGCCTAGGTGGGCCACCACACCCATTTATGCACCAATACAAAATCCCTGGTGGTCTAATGGGCTTTCTGTCCCTGCCAGGGGCAAATTGGAGAAAAGCACCTCCAATCTGTCCCAGAGGGGGGGCAGAAAGACTTCTGGGTTTTTTTTAGGGAAGGTTGTGGGCTAGGCCTGATGCCTGGGTGGTCCGCTCACACCCATTTACTCCCCTATAAAAATCCCTGGTGTCTAGTGGGCTTTGTGCACCCCCTTGGGGCAGAGTGGAGGTAGCAACCTCCAAACAGCCCGTGGGGGGGGGGGGGTGAGGCAGAAAGACTTATGGGCCTTGGGGGACAGGGGAGAGTATTAGGCCATTAAGAGGTGGCCACCCCCCCTCAAAAAATAATCCCCTGGTTCTAATGGGTGGATCCCTACTTGGGGATAGCCCTCCTGCAGCAATCCCAAGCAGGGATCCACTAGGGAGTGGTACCATTGGAAAGGGGAGATCCTCTCCTTTCCAATTACACCTCCCCCGTCCATATCAGTGCTCAGGGGGCCGAGATATGCCCCCGAGCATTGATGTAAGTGAAAGTAAATGATCCAATCGGCTCATTTTACTTTCACTTTCTGAGTAATTACGTCGATGCGCACTGATCATCATTGCACAGAAAATAAAGAAGCTCTTCCCCAGCTCCCGAAGCTTAACCAGTAAAAGGAAATCCCTTTGGTGCTTGCACCAGAGGGATTTCCTACCTCAGGTGTGCGGAACGGCCTGTAGCCGTCCTCAGCAAACGAGCACTGGTGTGGAGGATTGCGTAGAGCCGTCCTTCGCACCGAAGTGGTTAAAAGTCACTATTAGTGGCTTTGTCAATGCTTGTTAATTATGTTTTCTTTTGGGTATTTGTGGACTACGAAGCTAGCTTCAACAGCTTCAATGCCAGACATCGCTACTGCCATCTCTGCCGGATACAAGATCACCAGACAAGACCGCATAAACAAGCCCGGAGGAGGAATCGGCAGTCTACAAAAACACCAACATCTGCTGCACCTCTGCTGAAGCTGGAAAAAGCTACAAGGAACACCTCAACTTCAAATTAGAAACAATAGCAAACTTTAATATGGTGGAACACTAGTCTACCATTCCCCAGGCCTCTGAGCCAACTTTCCAAGCAACATTACAGGCTTCATTAACCCTCTAGCCCTTAACTCCAGCACTTTCATCTTCCTAGGTGACCTCAATTTCCATCTAGAGTACCGGACCGACCCCAACTCAGCTGCCCTTCTTGACAACTTCGGAAACCTGGGACTAATCCAACACATCATGGAGCCCACCCACATCGCTGAGTACGTCCTAGATCCTGTCTTCACATTCTTCAGTATCAGGATAAACACACCAAGACCCGTCACTTGGACAGACCTTGCCATAGACAGTTTCACAATCAACATCTATCAACAAAGAAGAACCTCCACAGCGGGCCCAGCACGCCGACACTGGAACAACCTAACAGAGGCAGACTATACGACCGCCATCCAGAGGCAGACTGGACGACTGCCCTCCACAAGAACAAACCAGAACCCATGGGCCTCCTGGCATGCGACATCAAAAACTTCAACAAGTGAAACACCAATTGCCCTGACACTATGGCCCCCGTGAGACAAAGCCCTGGAGCAAAAACTAGAACACAAGCCAGCTGTTACACAGAAGACCTCAGAATGATCAAGCGACACTGCAAAGAACTGGAACGGAACTGGAGAACCAGCATGTGGAAAAGAAGCCTTCATTGCCGCCCAGAAACGGTACCACCAGCTAATCCAAAAAACTAAGAGGAAGGTCCTAGTCGCACGAAAAAAACGCCTACTCCAACAGTAGCAAAGACATCTTCACAATCATCAAAGACTTCACCACACCTACAGCTGCCACTGGCAACATCTGCAAATCACAAGATCTGTGTAACAACCTCTTGAACTTCTTTTGCAGCAAGATCACAACTATATACAGCCAGGCCTTGAAAAATCTACTCGCCCACTCGCAATTGCGAGTGAAATTTTATCAGGTCGAACTATTTTTAGCACCAACTAGTCCCATCTGGCGAGTGAACTTAAGCTGGAAAGGAACAGGTGTTCTGTTCATTCAGAAAGAGAATGAGCAAAAGATGCCATTAAATCTTGTTTTTATCTTGACACATTTGCTGTCTGTTCAAGTAAAGAGGTATAATGTCAGTTTGTCTTTTTACTAATTGCTGCTTGGAAAATTGAGTTTATTTTTCTTTCTCTTACTACAGACGGAGGTTTCTGTCAATTGAGCTATCTGAAGATGTCAGTTTTTTCCCTCTAACACATAACATTTAAATAAATAGCCTGTAAATGAATATTACAAATATTTAAAAATATATCAGGAATTACGAAAGCACATTTGTTTTGTAATTAAGAAGTGTGATGCAAAGAGTTTAACAGGAGCAAAACAAATCAGAAAACTTTACTTGGTGATGTGTAAATGACACATATTTGCAGAAACTCTATTTCCAAACTCAAGGACCGAACCTTCCGGGTCTCTTCCTCCTCAGCCAGGTCTAATTCTCATGTCTCACCCTGTGGAGTTCCACAGGGCTCAGTACTGAGCCCTCTGTTGTTCAACATATGTACCCGTCCTCTAGCAGAGGTGGCTGAAGATGCGGGGTTGTCTCTTTTTTCCTTTGCAGATGACACCCAGATCTTGCTCTCCCTTTTGCCGGTGATGGGTCACGGGCAGTGTTCCCTGTAGGCTGCGCGCACGCGCGCGCACCTCTTTGACGCCAAGCGCGCAGTGTCCAGTGTGAAGCGCGCACATCCTGGGAGAGCATTCGCGCTGCGCGCTTTTAAATCGCGAGCGGCGCGAAAACCGGTAATTTTCTGATTGCGGGAAGCCTGTGCACGCAGGGGCTCCTGCACTTGCCGCATTTCTTTATTAATGGAGCGCGGCTGGGGGCTGTTTGTGGGCCTTTGTGAAAATATTTGTTAATTGCAACACCGTCATGCGCTGCAATTAACATAAATATTTTCACAATGGCCCACAATCAGCCCCCAGCTGCGCTCTATTAAGAGAAGAAATGCAGCAAGTCCAAAAGCACGACGTGTGCTTTACACGTCGTGCTTTTGGGCTTGATGCATGTCTTTTCTTAATGAAGTACGACTGTGGGCTGATTGTACACAACTGTGAAGATAATCATGTTAATTGCAGCGCATGGTGGTGCTGCAATTAACAGGAATACTTTCACAAATGCCCACAATCAGCCCGCAGCCGTGTCTATTAAGAAAAGTAATGCAGCAAGCCCAAAAGCACGACCTGTAAAGCACACGTCATGCTTTTGGACTTGATGCATGTCTTTTTTCAATAGAGCGCGGCTGCGGGCTGAATGTGGGCATTTGTGAAAGTATTTACATAGCTTCCAAGGTTTCAGATTGCTATGTGTGACATTTTCATAACTTCAGTTTAATTATGAGTGACATTTCAACAACGATGAGTGACACTTTCTCGCAAGAAAAATCAAGCAATAAAGACGAGGGAAACATATAAATTATATCAGAAATTACAACCATTTCAGCAACGAGTAACTAAGACGTTACTGAACTAAAGTGCACCAGCGGCAGGCAGCTGAAAATTGAGCAGAGCAGAGTCATGCTGCATGACTGCACCGTTCTCAGACTCAGTACACTAAAGGCAGGGGGGGCAGGCAGCTCAGAATGATTGAGGCATTAATGTTATTTATTAAGAACAGCCATGGCAAGATAGCTGAACTACTAAAACACAGATGCCTTGGCCAGCTTTTGCCCACACTGGGCCCCCTGGATCCTCCCTGCTGCCGGCAATCAAACAGTCAAGTCAGGATGCAGAGCATTAGTGTGGACCCCATGGCCTCTCTGTCCCACATGGGACCCGGCCTAAAACAGAAGGATGTGAGGCTCCGACATGAATAACACGGACCTCAGCTGCAATGGTGTCTAAGCTGCAACAGTGGTGAACTCATTTCTGTCACCTGTGCTTGAGTCTTGCCTGTTCAGTGCTGCACGCAGTGCAGGAGTCGGACTCACTGTACAGGCGTCATTCTAGCAGGTTCACCAGAGGGGTGGCGCAGGCAGTTGTGCTCCTACAGTCAGTTGAGGCCTTGACTTCAAGCTGGTCACCCGGCCTGTGCCTTTTGAAAAGAACCATGGCACAGTGCTACCAGGAGGACACCAGGTGAGTTGATAGTGATCAATCGCAAGCGTTATAAAGCAAATTTGACACTTGGATGACATTCTCTCTCTGCACATACTTGCGGAGATAGCCACTGCATTCCGGTTTCCAGGCCGACTGCCCGCCTCCTCAGTCTGGCCAAAAGGACACACTCCTTTGACATGTCAAACGTGCCCCGCCCCGGTATCGGACTCATTCAGGCGCAGCTCGTCTCAGAGTTGTACCGCGCAGTGGGTTCCAGCGGCCGCCGTGGTCCGTGGAGTCATCATTCGATTTTAATTTACTGTCGCGCTAATTAGCTGCAGCCTAGCCTCCCAAACTTTTAAATGCAGCCGGCAGCAGGAGGATGTGACGTCTCGCAGCGTTTTGCCGCGTAGCAGCTTTAATATAATTTCCGTCTAAGCATTGATACATTGTAAGCAACCAGTGAGCTAGCAACTACTAGCTCAGCCGGCCCCCAATCGTGCGCTGCCACTCCTGCTTTAGTTTAGTCATAGAAGCACTGTGAAGGCTTGACAGAGGAGGCAGGCACTATGCCTATTATGCGTAACAATGCATTTCAGTGCGTTGATGCGGACCACCACACTGAAATGCGCTAGTCTAATGCCTGATGCTTGGTACTTGGCAGGACTGTATTTATGTTAATTGCAGCACATGACGGGCGCTGCGATTAACAGAAATACTTTCACATATGCCCACAATCAGCCCGCAGCCGCGCTCTATGAAGAAAAGGAATGCAGCAAGTCCAAAAGCACGACGTGTAAAGCACACTTGACTTGACTTTTCCATAGCTACCAAGATTTATTTACGAATGTAAGTGTAATTATGAGTGACATTTAACGACTATGAGTGACACTTTCTTGCGAGTAAAATCAAGCAGTGAAGACAAGGGAAACCTAACAATATCAGAAATCACACCCACGGCTACGGGGCTGATTGTGGGCCTTTTGAAAGAATTAATCACAGCGCCCGTCATGGGCTGCATTTAACATAAATTCTTTCAAAAGGCAAACCATCAGCACCGCATTTAGAAAAGAAATGCAGCAAGTTTTATATAGTGCAACCTCAACCCAAACATATTGGAGCACTTTACATGATTTATTATTATTTTTTTTTTTGTAAGCATGGGGAGTTTAATTGATGTGCCCAGATCACAGGATGTTAAGCGACCCGAGACTCAAAACCCATCTACTAAGTCGGCAGCTCGAGCATTAAGCCACAACCTCTACCACAAGAGTGCAAGCATTTTCAATATTATATACAACTTTATGCAACAAACAACCACTGACAAAGCCAAGAGTCCTGGCTTGCTGTAGGTGTAATGTTACTTGTATTATATATCGGGATGCAATGACAGAAGAAGCAAAATATCAGTCGGGTGGCACACTATTCTAAGCACAGATTTTTTGCTTAATTGCTTTTAAGCCATGCCCTTAATTGCATCGGTCACGCCCCATTGAGAGACCCACCTAGTTTTTTAATTCAACTTAAAGCCCTGGTCTACACGCGCGGTCGGGTTCTTGGCACACATAGCCTTGGCTGCAGCGTACAGAGACCTTACTCTGCCGCACATAGAGGAAATATTTAGAGGGAACATTGGTCACGGGCCCTCTAACCTTAGTTCACGCTTGAGCAAGATTTTTCACTGGATGCAGCATAATTTGCTTAATTTAAATGGGGCCTAAACCGAAATCACGATTTTATGCAAAAGACCTGATCTCTGGGGGCCGCAGCACTGGGCGCCCCTCCCGCTCTTTCTAACAGTGTGAAAAACCTGGGTTTCATCCTGGATGAGGCATTATCCATGAAACAACAAATGGCCAAGGTGTCATCCACCTGTTTTGCTGTGCTTAAGTGGCTAAAAAAGATCTTATGACTGATCCCTTTTTCAGCTCAGAGGTCGGTGATCCAAGCCCTTGTCATCTCTCGCCTAGACTATGGCAATGTCTCATACTTGGGAGTCGATAAAGCCACTATCCACAGACTGCAACTCGTGCAAAATGCTGCTACTAGGCTCCTCTATCGCCTTCCGAAGTATACCTCAGTCTCCAGCATTCTCCGTGAACTACACTGGCTGACGGTTTCTAACCGTATTAAGTTCAAAGCCCTCTGCTATATGTTTAGAATTAAATCTGGATCTGCTCCTAAATACCTCTGGGACTTAGTCCATCTTTATCATCCTTCCCGACCCCTGAGATCCGCTTCACAGACTCGGTTCACGGTACCAAAAATCCGTCTGGGGCGCGTGAAAGATCATTCCTTTTCCTGCTTAGGGCCAATTCTATGGAACTCCCTGCCCGTTGCCTTGAAAGATTCAGCTTCTCTCCTAACTTTTCGTAAGGGTCTAAAAACCTGTTTTTTTTTTAAAAAAACTCTGCTACTGCTCTTTCTGTATCTTCCCCTACTCTTGCCATGCGCCGGGAAACCCTTTGGGGGTGGGGTAGCTGCGCGCACTACAAGTTTCACAAGAAGAAGGCATCATGAGTTGAGTCTATGCTAACCTACGTTGTGTTTACACCGTCCTCTATCTTGCACTGTCACAAAGTATCACATGATGACTAATGCTGTCTTCTTGTTCTAAATGAAGAATTATGAGACTCACCAATAAACAGAAAATGTTACCTGAAACTTTTCTCTCACTGTACCTAACTAAACACATTTCATCTGTCCCGGGCTATTGCCATATAATGTATCGATTGAATTACTCGAGTAAACTATGACAGTGTCTGTAGATACACAACATTACTACCATGAGAGAAACTTTGAATGTATGCTTTAGTAAAATGTTTCTTCTTGCTCATTTGCAATTGGTGCACATCCTGAAAATCGTGTATTTGTATATGAAAATATCAATGTCTGTCTAAAGCTCCATAAAAGGATATGTACATTTCTATGGACAGGAGACACCATCTCTCACTCTTAGCAGGTGAATCTAAGCCGAATTTCATTCAGAACTGTAAACAGTTTTCTGTTCTTATGATCTGTATGCTTTGCTACTAAATCTGCTTCTGACATGTTATTTGTAAATTGCCTATTCATTTTTATATAAAGCTTTTGCCTGCCATTTTTACAAGAATGTTTATCAACTGCTAGTGAGCTTAATCATTCTGATACCAGTGACGACTCCAGTTGGGGAGCACCAACGTCCGTATCGGGACTACACAACTCCCGGTCCGAGCCATTGGTGCGCCTCATGAGTGGATCTTAGTACAAGTCTGCGCGCTGACAGATCTTTTAGCTGAGGTGATGGTTACGATTGAAGCCGATCCACAATCAACAAACTAATTGGCCATAGAACCACGTACTGTACCTTCATGGTCCAGACGGATTCCCCTGAGATTGAAATTGACCGAGTACCAAACCGATCCTGGTGCCGGAAACAGGACGTGGCTGGAGAATATACAACGACATGAGTATCAATAGGGATTGCATGTGAGAAAATTAGTTGTGGAACAGTCTATGTTGGAAGTTGTAGTAGGTGTATTGTGGTGGAATGAAGTGGATGAGCTTTGAGAATAGCTATTATATGGCTTTGACTGCTGGACTTGTGGGACAAACCATTATCGTGATTTTGATGATATTCTTTTATTTTTTAAAAGGATGAATGTCGGAGTTGTTGTACACACATGGTATATAATTAAAGAGAGGTACCTCAAGTTAGAACATTGAATTGGTAAACTTACCAGCTAGTTGAGGTGTGCTGTGAGGCGCTATCAGTTACACCAAAGGCAGAGTTATAACCTTCTGTACGAGTGTGCTAACTGAGCTCAGTGGTAATTCGCTCCTTAGTGCACAGGGAGTAGACAGACTGAATATAGTGACTTTCACAGGTCAAGGACTCACTGTGGTATGCGAGCCGGTAGCATTCTTATCCCTATAGTAACTTTGTGTAGTCGAAGCAGACAAATGGTGGTAAAGTTGTTGAATCAGTTCAGAAGCGGTCTGGTGGAATTGAAGTGTTGCGTCACTAGGGTGCTGCGTAGGGATTGACTAGTAGACGCCATAGCTGTGCTGTGATAGGGTGACCTTTGACAGAAACGCGCAGGTATTGGTGAACTGATGCTGAGCTTGTTGGTGCGGACAGAATGAGAGATCGAAGTGAGGAGTAATGTAATGTAATGTAAGGAGTGAGTAGGGAATCCCTGGTCAAAGGAATTAAAAGACATAAATAATGAGGAAAAGTGCCCCCCCAGATCCCCAAAGGCACTACAGCCAGGGAAATAGTGGCAAAGAAAGGGTTACACACGTGCATGCGGCTTAGTTAGAGGTATAAATATACATCCAAAGATGGAGAATTCCGATTCCCATTGAGTGGTACTTTCCACATCCCTCGAATGGAGAATTTGAGGAGAAGCAAACTGATACTGATAGTGAGGAGGAGGCCGCTTTTATAGACGAACTTCACAGTGTAAGACCGCCCCATACAATGTGACAGCCGCTGACACGAACGAACAGCCCTAGCAGTAACTGAGATCGGAATGGCCGAACCTTCTATAGTAGTCAGTGCACCCCAGAGTTATACAGAAACTGCTATCCTATCTTCTGCTCAGATCCCCGCACTCTTCAGCGCCTTACCTTCATCAAGCGCTGCAATCACTCCCCCCGGCCAAAACGCTTGTTGGTACCATCTTGAGTCAACCTATCCAAGCATACCTCAGAATATAGCACCCAGCCTGGAGAGACGCCATTAGTACCCCCACTAGGAAGGAACTCAGTCAGTGGTGGGATAGGAGGGGGAGCTACTTGCACAGATTTATCAGGTAACTCGCCAGGCACAGGGAAGACTTCACAATGAAAAAACCTCACCCAGCTGAAAAGTGAGTTTGAGAAAAATCATCAAGGAAATGTGGGGATGGATTATTTAGGACATTATGGAGAGAGTGAATTGCTCTACATGAGTAAAGAGGCAGCGAGAATGGCAAGAGAGGTGCATGCAAGGATGGAAAAGGTGGCGAATGAATGTGGGGTAGTCATCAGTCAGCAAAAGAGGCTGCAAAAGAATTCTAGGAAGGCAATGGGTGAGAAGGAGCTAAGAATGTTAAAATTGAGAGGTTTAAGAGCACACGCGAAGGAATGGATTGAAAATATTAGAAATGGAGCGATACTGAAAACTTTAGATATCTGTGGTCCAAGAAGGAGAAGATTAAGGTAAAGCAGAAGAGAGAGGGATCAAAGGGAGGATAAGAAAGGAGCTGTAGGAGTGACCAAGGAATACCCCTTATGGGAAGTGCAGGGAGTAGCCTATGTACATGTCCCGTGGTCATAATCAGATCTATTTCACTTAACAAACACTCTTCCCAAATTCAGAGAAAATCCCGACAAGTCGTATACCCAGATGGAACAAATTGTGACTATCTCCAAAGTCCTGTGGGAAGATTTTGAAGTGTTATTTGAGGTGGTAGTTCCAAAGGACCTGTGGGATGAGTGCAAAAGAGCAGTTGGTTGGCCACCCCAAGAACCGCCATGGGTGGCAGAAATGAATGCCCCTTTGTCCATCGTTAAAACAAAATACGACAAAGTCATCAAGCACCTAACTCCGAAGGTCCCCCGAAAGGAGATAAATTGGCCCAAGATATTCAGGGCCCCTCAAGAGCCAAAGGAGTTGGTACATGCTTACTTTGAAAGATTGATGCAGGTTTATAGGGAGCACAGTGGGATAAATGACCCCCTAGGAGACAACATGGGAGGGTTCCTTGCGTTTTTGTGTTTCTGGGTAAATACCAGAGACTAGCAATCAAATCATACAAGGAATCCTTTGTTGGCAGAGCAAACCTGTTGATGAGATCTTACATTATGCAAAATATAGCAGTGACACGCTGGATGCGAAACAAAAGGGACTTAAGGAGAAGTACATGATAGCACAAACACAGCTGGCATGAAATTGAGGGGCAAAGGAATTGAAAGTTCCATTCCAATGACCCAAACTAGACCCCAGTCTTGGAACAGTAATGCAGGGAGTTTCCTTGAACTAGAGTGGGATTGCCCCAGGTATGGGGAGAGGTGCCAGACTATACAAAAGAATTTGTGCTCTTTTGTCACGAGAGAGTTGGTTACACCCTGCGTGTATTAACACAAGCCCATAGGGAGACTTAGCACCCCATCTGCTAATTCGTAGCTACTCTTGATCCCGTGGCAGCAGCGTTGTCCGGTTGTCTCAAAACGGTTGCAGCGGTGAGCCTTAGCATTCGGCAAACTGAGGTGATAGTGATGGGTTACCCCTTAACTGTGATGGTAACCCATTCCATAGAGATTCTCATGACCCATACTAGAACCGAACATCTGACAAACAGCCGCCCGACCCACTATGAGAGAATTATTTGGGCAGCAGAAAATGTTTCTATTCGGAGATGTAACACACTAAACCCTGCTTCCCTGTTGCCAACCCCAGAAGGAGACGATGAGGGTGAATTCGACCATACCTGTGTCAGTGTTACTGAGTTGTGCACAAAACCAAGACCCGACATACTGGATGATCCTCTTCCTGAGTCTGACCATACCCTTTTTGCTGTTGGGTCCTGTCTGAAGGATTGACATAGCATTTTAAGAGCCACTTATGGTGTATGTACATTGAGCGGAGTTGTAGAAGCGTCTTACTTGTGCCATGTAACGTCTGCACAAGTGGCTGAACTGATTGCCCTTACCAGAGCCTGCTGTACCTCAGAAAGCTCGTGAGTCACTATTTACACTGACAGCCAGTATCGGTTTGGAGTTGTGCATGATTGTAGCCCGATGGTCGCAGCAAGCATTTTTGATATCAACTGCCACCCCCATTCACAATGGGCAGTATGTTTCAAATTTGTTTGATTCTCTGCAAATGCCAAAGTAGATTTCTGTGGTGAAGAGTGCTGCACACAAGAGCAGCAATTATTTTGTCATCCGAGGCAACCATTCTGCAGATGAGATTGCCCGATAAAGCGCTCTTGAGTCTAGCACCTTCCATTTAGATGAATCATGTAATGCAGAAGGAGAGACTGTATCCAACATGTTACTGAATACTGTACAAATGTTCAATGAGGGAACCTCTCCCTGACATCTTAGAAGCCAAGGAGAAGGATGGGTCTGTTGAGGAAGTAATCCTTTCCCTCAGTCTAACTCCCGAACAGCAGAGAGACTGCCACCAAGTGTTGGGACAGTATTTCTCTCTGTTCTCCCTTATTCCTGGGACTACCCACCTGTATAGCCATGATGTGGACACAGGGGACAAACCCCCTGTTCAGAACAAGTCTTACAGGTTGTCGGATAAGGTGAGTGTCAGCATTAAGAGTGAAGTCTCTAAAATTATGGCGTTAGGGGTTATAGAACCCTCCAGTAGCCCCTGGTCCAGTCCTGTGTTTCTGATACCAAAAAGCTGCCCCACCAGGCACCACACGTGAACTGAGGTTATGTGTGGAGTATTGAGGGCTAAACTCTGTGACAAAGATAGAAGGGTAAGTGGAAGGAGTAATCCTTTCCCCCAGCCTAACTCCTGAACAGCAGAGAGACTGCCACCAAGTGTTGGGACAGTACTACTCTCTGTTCTTTCTCATTCCTGGGACTACCCACCTGTGTACCCATGACATGGACACAGGGGGACAACCTCCCTGTTAAGAATAAGTCTTACAGGTTGTCGAATAAGGTGAGGGCCAGCATTAAGAGTGAAGTCTCTAAAATGCTGGAGTTGGGGGTGATAGAACCCTCCAGTAGCCCTTGGTCCAGTCCTGTGGTTCTGGTACCCAAAGCTGCCCTACCAGGCACCACACCTGAACTGAGGTTCTGTATGGATTATAGAGGGATAAACTCTGTGACAAAGACAGATGCTCATTCAATCCCTGGGCTAATGAGCTTATTGACAGGTTAAAGGTTGCCCAGTACCTAAGTACGTTTGATTTACATCAGGGTACTGGCAAATTGCCCTAACAGAAGGTGCCAAGGAGAGGTCAGCCTTCTCCACTCCACATTTTGTGTGATGTCCTTTCGACTCAAGAATACCCCTGCCACCTTCCAGAGGTTGGTGAACTTGCTGGTATATAGGCCTTCTCAGCTGCCTCACTGGATGACATAACTGTCTTCCGTAGCAGTCGGAAGGACCACCCTTTTCACCTCCAGGAAATGCTTCATGCTCTGCAACAGGCAGGCCTGACTATCAAGGCCAGATAGGGCAGGGTTCTGTGGTGAACGTAGGACACCTGGTGGTCAAGGGTAAGGGCAGACCCTCCAGGCCAAGATAGAGAATATCTTGGCCTGGGAGCCCCCCAAAACCCAGAGTGAGTACAGATCATTCGTGGGCATCACTGGGTACTACAGGAGGTTTGTCAAGGGATATGGCACCATTGTTGCCTCCTTGACAGAGCTGATTTCTAAGAAGCAGCCCAGAAATGTGATTTGGACAGAGGCATGCCAAAGTGCATTTGACTCCCTGAAGCAGGCCATGTGCACAGCCCCTGTGCCCAGGGCCCTGACTTCTCCAAGGAGTTTACTGTTCAAACAGCTGCCTCAGAACATGGCATGGGGAAGTTTTATCACAGCTCAATAAAGAGTGCACTTTCTAGGTTATATATGGCCAAAAATCGCCCCTGCCATTGTTGGAATGATGGTGGTTGCAGATCCAACCAAGCTGAAGCTAAGCACAACCAACAGTCTGACATAGCCAAAAAAATCAATGACTCCCCATTTACCCCCAAGCTGGATTCCCTTATCCCCAATAGCATTGTTTGTGGAGTCAAAGACAGATCTCCATCGAGTATTTCACCTAGAAATTTAGCAACTTCACACTTAAAGGTATCCAGACTGGGACACATACAAAACATATAAAGTAAATCAGCTTCCAGCTCACGACAGCGAGGACAGTGTATCCCATCCAGACCTCCCCATATGATAATTCTCCATGGTGTAAAATATAAACTAAATATTGTTTTGCAATGTTGGGCCTGTAGGCTGGGGGAAAAAGTACGGAATGACTCAGCTCCAGTCACCCAAAAAACTGAGCTCATCCGAGCTGAGTCTTTGCTGCCATTTAGCTTTATGTTTCTCAAGATCATTCGGGTTACCCTCACTCAAGCATGTATATATTTGAGTGATCATGCAATCTATCTTACCGATTAATAACTCCAACATGGGCATCCTGGAAAACACATAAGAGCCGCCCACCTTCCTCTACAAAAAATCCCTTATTTGAAGATATTTTAAAAAGTCTCTCAACCCGACATCAAACGTAGCCTGCTGATCTTCAAATAAGACTAGGTGTGATTTGACAAAGAAATCTCCAAGCCTTACTACCATGTCTTTCCCACCTTAATATACAAGAATCTTGAAAAATATTTGGCATCTGCTGGTTCCTTTCGATAGGAGTATACCAATTATATCTCCCTAGCCCCATCTTTTACCGATAGCCGACAAAGTTTTTCCAGGCAGACAACAAAATCTTAATCCGCGTTTTGTTTGTAGTAGCTGGGCTTGAATATTTTAAGCAAGTTTCCCTTGGCTGTTCCCCCGGTAAAGAGCTCATAGATAGATGGAACAAAGTCCTCCAGTCCTTGATCACCTGTGCTGTTATCAAACAGCAGGCTCATGTATTGCAAAGCAGCAGCTAGGTAGTATAATTTCATGTTAGGAAGTGCCCAGCACCCCCTCTCCCTGGGAAAGGTTAAAAATCTGTTTGCCGCCCTCATTTTGCCATAGAACCAGATAAACCTAGATATTATAACATCCAGCAGTTTAAACCATGAACTCTCAAATTCGAGAGGAATCGTGCGAAAAAAGAACAGTACTTTCGGAAGGAATAGCATTTTAACTATGTTACACCTACCAATAATTAATAAGTGCAGATTGTCCCATCTTTTTTTTTTTTTTTTATAGTTTTATTAGAGCAGGAATAAAAACCAGAGAAACATGACATCACAGAGCAAATAAATAGGATGGAGATAACGGATATCAAATAGCTAGCAGCGAAATGCACCATTTACATGGAATTACAGAAGATAAATAAGGATTAACATCAGCTACAGAGATACTTTATAAAAAACCAGTAGGGAAGTGAATATGAAATATATTGTACAGTAGCCCACACTAAACCATGATCCCGTGATCTATCAGGCCTTTGCTACCTCCAGATAATTCCCCAAAAACACGAATACATGTATTCATTACTGACTGACAACTTAGTTAGGAAACTAAAATCTGTACAATGGCTACATCACACTAATGTACGAATATCATAAAGCTATTAAAACGCAAGTGCGGCTAGCAGCAGATATTTTAGTAAAGTGCAGAGATTAACTCCCTGAAGCACAGGGCTCTTAAAGTATACTTTACTCAGATATATAATGGATAGCAAAATTGGCCCAGACAGCTCTAAATTGTACAGTTACTCCTACACGTTTTGCATAGGCCTCCTCAAATCTATAAGTCCTGCACATTTTATTAACCCATTGTTCAATCCTAAGTTGTTTATTGGTCTTCCAATTTTGAAGGACAAGTGACCTAGCGACCGCTATAGAAATTACTATAAAATGCTGCTGGTATTTCATTAAACATTTTACCTCCCCCGATGAACCAAACAGCACCAACATACATGATGAGGCAATTGTAAAAGTCAAAATTTGAGAAATCATAGTAAAAAAGTCCTTCCAGAATTGCTGTAGACTGCTACACTCATAAAATATGTGTACCCAGCCCCCGTCGTCCTGTTTATTACATCTGAAACATTGGTTCGGATTAGTTGGAAACATCTTGTGCAGTCTCAGAGGGGTGTAATATGCCAACCATCTGGATAAAAAAATCATCCTCTTAAAATTAGCGCCTCGAAGTGCTTTATTCGATATCTCACTGAGCTGCTGCCACTCTTTCATATTAAACTTGCAACCTGTTTCTAAATGAATTTTCTGGAGCTCTTTCCAAATAATCTGTTCACTATGAGCCGTCTGATACAATAGCTGATACCAAAATCCGACCCCCACAATTTTATTTGCCATCTGCCTGGTAATTTGACGTGCAGGCTCACTCAGCATGGTATAGTTATTCTGGAGAAAACTCACGAGCTGAAGAAAGCTAATAGGGAAAGCGGTATTTAAATTGCAAGATTGTAATCGAACCGTTTCCCAAGTAATTATTGTCTTGTGGTTGTAAAAATCCCCAAGCTGATCGAAACCTAGTTCTTGCCATACTTGGTAGAGCCGCCTGGGCAACGTCAAACCTCCTACTGCACAATCTTGGCATGATATGCTGGAATATCTCGTGATTTATAAAAAAGCTGAGTTCTTGCTGCTAATGCCAATATCACCTTGTATCTGGTCTTTTTAGAAAGTTTCGCTGATCGTAAGAAGGTGGGAAGTTTTATGGCACTTTCCTTCAGCATATGTATTTAAAAAAGTTATCAAAAACCGAATTTTCCTTACCTAGTTGTGATAACAAATTGATCAAGGAGGCCTGATTGTAGGTTGCAAAATGTGGGAGTGCTAACCCCCCCTAAGCTACACCCAGTTGTACTGTGGTTAGCTTAACCCGGGGGTGTTTATTATTCCAGACAAACTTCCGGATCATTTAATCTAGTTCTTTAAAATAAGAACCAGGGATTTTTAAAGGAAGATTACTAGAAAGAAACAAAAACAATGGTAGCACCAACATTTTAACCATGGAGATTCATCCTATCAATGATAGATGGAGCAAAGACCACTTATCTAGTAATTTTTTCACTTTCGCAAGCGTGCTGCTGTAATTCAATGGAAATAATTGGCCATAATCGTTTGTGACAAAAATACCTAGATATCTGACTGGATGTGGTGATCGTAATTGTAGGGAAGCCGGGACGTCGGAAGGCGCGAAATTAAATGTGAGGATTTCCGTTTTTGCTTGGTTTACTTTATATCCCCCTACCTGCGTAAATTGCTGAATTTCGTCCAATGCATTCTGTATATTAGACCCACCTGCCTTAAGATATAGGATTATATCATCTGCATATAGCTTAATTTTTGCCATCCCCTCCATGGCGGGCAAAATCAGTACATTATTATGAATCTTAAAAGCTAGGGGTTCAATAAACAGAGAAAACAAAAGAGGGGATAACGGACAACCCTGTTGCGTGCCACTTCAATATTTACCCTCCCGGCTTCTATTCCATTGATGATAATGATGGCTTCCGCCTGACTATATCATTCTTTTAACATATGTATCAATTGTGGCGGAAAACCAAACTTATCCAAAATAAAAATAAAACACGCCAGTCTACCAAATCAAAAGCCTTTTCGGCATCCATCATCAGAATGGCCACTTTGATCTTATTAGCGGAAAAATAATCAATAGCTTGCATTAGAAAATATGTGTTGGTGGCCATTAGCCGTCCAGGAAGGAAGCCATTTTGATCTGTATGAACCACCTGTTAGGCGCATGGAGAAATCCTTCTTGCCCAAATCTTCATAAATAGTTTGTAATCTGTATTTAACAGACTGATAGGGCGATAGAAATTTGGATCGCGAGGATCTTTATCCTTTTTAAGAAAGACTACCAACACTGACACCTTAAAACTTTTGGGGGTGTCTACCCCGTCTTTTATTTGATTAAACAGTTTTTTTTCAAAATGAAGTAGTTCTTCTTGGAATATCTTATATACCTCCACCGGGATCCCATCCGACCCACTAGCCTTGTCGTTAGACATACTTTTCACTACTATCAGAATTTCTGAGATTCCAATTGGACCATTAAGCGTCTCAATTAGTTGCCGAGATATCTGTGGTAGCTCCAGTGATTCAAAATAGGACAACAATTTCAGCTCTTCTACCACCTGTATTTCCGTATAAATTTGTTTAAAATGAGAAAGAAAAACCACAGAAATCGCCTGCTTATCCTCTTCCAGCAGACCAGTAGAAGGATTTTTAACTTGACTAATTATTTGTGCCGCTTTCTGACTTTTTCGTGGTCCAAGCCAAAAATCTGCCAATATGCTGGCTTTCCTCGTAAAGCTTTTGTTGGTAAGCCTTGATTCCAGAGATCTCCTCTAACAAAAAAAAGTCCTTCAATTGCTCCTTAGCTTTTGTTAATTCTTGCTGTTGTGCTTTAATATTATGCTCTGCTGTCGCTGTTAAGTTTACATCTTGTCTAGCTCTCTCCACAGTAGTCTGTACCTCGAGAATCTTTTGCTTACGTTGTTTACTTAACCTAGCCTTATAGGATATAGTCTGTCCTCTAAAAGTAGCTTTAAATGCCTCCCAGACCATAAAGATTGGGGCAGTGTTTGCATTAAACTGAAAAATTCCTGATAAAAATTCTAGTTTCTGTCACCCAAGTAGTATCTTCAAGTAAAGATTTATCAAACTGCCACCTTGATTTCTTTTTTGGGGCAATCCCCAACGTTAACATAAAAGAGACTACAGAGTGATCAGAAAAAGAATTGGCCAGTATCTCTGTTTTGCCATTGGCTAACAGTTTATCCACCCAAAAAAAATCCAATCGGGATGCTGTTCTGTATCTTGGGGAATAACAAGTAAATTGAGAAAAGCCGGGGTGCCCTTGCCTCCAAGGGTCTGTTAAAGCAAAATCTATTGACAAACTTTTTATTAACTTTGCAGTATTAGGCTTTAATTGTCGCTTTGCTTTCATTTGAGGTATCAAGCGCTAGGTTCTGAATATAATTAAAATCACCACCCAAAATCAGTATACCTTCCATATTCGCTACTAATTAATACATTTGCTCAAGTGCTGTGGTTTCGTCATCTATGGGGCCGTAATAGTTAACTAAATTTAGCACTGTTCCCTCAAGTTTTACCTTTACCCATAACCATCTACCTTTCCCATCCCGCCGGACCTCTTTATCCTGCCAGTCCATCGTGTTAGATAGTAAAATCCCAACCCCGCGCACCACACAATTGGCAGATGCGAAATACGCCAGTGCATATTTCTTAGGTAGTGATATCTTAGGGGTGTCAGTTCTGAAATGCGTTTCTTGTAGAAATAAAACTTCAGGAGAGAAGGATGCTAACCAATTTAAAAAAGCGCAGCTTTTACGTTGATTCAACAACCCATTAACGTTACATGTAACCACTTTTATATTTTGCGTCATCTGACCCATCTTAGAAAGCCTCTCTCAACTTTACAGACTCTAAAATTTTCCTCCACATTTTTAACCCTTCTTTTACAGTCAACTCCCACCAAAACCAATCTCTTCGGTATCCTGCTAACTTGAAAGCACATCCTGTGTAATTCACTCATTTCCTGCTCATTTTTTCCCTTGCTTGCCCCTTTCCTAACCCTCCTCTCCTCCCCTCCTCCCCCGGCAGTTGGGGAATAGCCCACCATACCCCCTGCCTCCCCACCCTGACTAACCCCTAAGCTAGGTGCCATGTAATTGCACCCTAGAGTGACCAATCACCCCCCCTCCTTAGTCTCAGCAAAACAAATAAGAAACAAAAAGAAGAAAAACCCAAGTATTTGTAGAAGAAAGAAAAAAAAAGGGGAAGGAGGGAAAAAAAAAAGGGAACATAACAACCAGTCCCAAATCGAAATTTTTCTTTTGTAATTTTCTGAAGGAGCTCCTGTGCTTCATCGAGATTTGCAAACATATGGAATTTCCCTTGCACCAAGACACGAAGCTTAGATTGCTGGGCTATGGTTGCCTGAGCCCCTTGTGCCTTGAACAAGTAGAGGAGCTTCACAAATTCTTTCCGGCGGCGAGCCGCTGCTGCTGACATATCGGAGAAAATGCGGCAGCTGGGAACTTCACAGGTGGAAAATTGCTTCTTTTGAATAGCTCTGGTCAATATCTATTCTTTGACCCGAAAGTCTGCGAAGTTAATTAAGATTGTTCGAGGTAGCTTTGAGTTCGGAAATGGCTGGGCTGGGACCCTATGTGCTCTTGTGATGGTAAGATCTCCGGAGAACTCAGGCAGCACATTATCCTTAATAAATGATCCAACCCACTGAAGCATTTGTGATCCCTCGCAGCCTTCTGGAACCCTGACCAACCGCAGATTGGATCGTCGAGAATGATTTTCCAGTTATTCCAGCTTACTCTCCAGTAGATCTTTTTGTTTTTTGTCCAAAGTAGCCTGGTGTTGCATCGAGGTCATCTGGTCCTCAAGATGAGATATCCTGGATTCACCTTCTTGTAATCTTGCCGGATAACTACTGACTGCTTCTTCAATTTTTGACAAGCGAAGGTGTAATGCTGCAATCTCAGTCGCTTGTGTTACTTTCAGATCACATATCTCATCCAAAATGAGATTCAGCATGGTTTTGATGTCGTATTGAAAGCTGACCCCGGTTTCTGAAAGCTGGTTTCCTACAGGTTGTCCTGGAGCTAGCTGAACCAGGTCTTGCAGTTCTCCCGCTGTGATTGTATCTGCCAGAGAGGCTGGCGGCTGACCATCCCTTAAATTCCCCTTTCGTTGGTCCCGGGGCTTTAAGAGGTGAGGCAGAAGCTTGAACATCTAGTGGCCTGCCCACTTGTGTTTCCCCCGTGGGTTCTTGTACTGCACCTGGAGGTTGCATAGGCAATAGGGGTATTTTGGGTTTCACAAATAATGGATATTCCTTGGTTTTAGTTTGAGGCATGCTGGAGGGATCTTCCTTCGTGCCCTCTTGGTTCGGGCTCTCCTCTGAACTACCTGCTGCCCGACTATCTACCCGAGCAGTAAGTCCTTTAGTGATTGAGGCAGATTGGGCCGAGACTGGCCCCTCAGCTCCTAGCTCGACATTCAGGTTCTCACGAGTTTCGGATATTTCCAGGGTCTGATCAACTTTTAGTACCCTTCCCAAGCTCCAACAGATCGTCTTCCGAGCTCAGAGGGCTTCATATTATAACTGAGCCTTGACGGGCTTTCTGCGAGCGATCAGCTCTTGCAGTTGCTGAGGCTGTCTTCATCTGGGTTGAACGAGATTTTGATTTAAGACCCACACTCGAATCAACATGGGCCATTTCGTTGGCGATCTTTAAGTGTTTCCCCATCATCGCAAGGGACCAGAAAAGCCAGGAAACTGAGCCACCGTGTCTGTTGCAACTACTAGAAAGAACTGTCCTGCTGGATACAGTGTGCTAAGCTGAACGGCCGCTGTCAATATTTACTGCTTCCTGCAGTCCTGAAACAGTTTGTAAAGCCTGGGGGGTCTGCACTGAAGCTGACCAGGGGGGGATCTATGAATATCCCAGGAGTGGTCGATAGACCTCCCTAGTAAGCAAAAAAAATGTCTCTGGATCGTTGGGAGCTTATTTGGCTGAATTGTGAGTCTCTGCGCAGGATATGCCTGCAACCCTTACGAAGAGCACCTGTTTATCCAAGCATGGGTGCCAGACCCTCCCATCTTGTCGTGCTTTCAGCGTGTCCTGCACCACTGCCGTACCGCGCCCCCAATTCTGCAGATCAAAATCTGACCCAGCACTTTGCCAATGGCTCGAGAAACTACTTAGAAACACCCCTCCCCAGGGAGTCTCAGAGCAATGTTGGCACTAGTTAGGGCAATACTGATTCTGCTCTCTTAGAAATGCGAGGAGTCCGCAAGCAATAATCAAATCCAATTAACTTGCCAGCTTTCAATTCCTCCTGTGTTAGCGATACAGACATGCAACAATATAGCAGCAGTAGCGACAGTTGTAGCCTCCGTAGTCTCCCATTAATGTGCGTTTTTCAAGGGAAATACATTAGCTTGAAACAGCTCAACTCATTTTCAGCCATGTACCCCAACCTCTCCCATTGTCCTGATTTTTAGGTCTTGCCTAGCGAACGCAGCGCATGCGCTGCTTTCGCCATGGCGAGACTATTGTTGTGGGTTTGGTGCGCGAAGGGAGACAAACCATGTGCGCGCACGGACAGACGATGTGCACGCGCATGGCGTCTCCGCCTCCCATCGCGCGCTCACACGCCTCCCACCGCGCGCTTGTTGGGGGATCCTACTGAAACATCTTTTCCATAGAGAGGTGCTCATTTAGCCCTGATGTTTGCAGTGCCTCCCTGACCAGGTGGTGGCGCGCACGCCAGTCTTTCGGGCACCCACGAGGCTGCCGCCCGCTCGAGAAGGTGCTCTTTGTACAGTAACCTACTTTGGGGCCGCTGGGATTTGTAAAACTAAACATTGTGTGCTCTACTAAATACCACGGCCTTTGCGAGGATTCCTGAGCGCCAGAATGACATTACTACAAGTTGTAGCAGAGCGGACATGTTGCAGCCCTCCAGAAAAAGGCAAGGTGATGGTGCACTAGATAGTACGCAATGGGCCTTAAACACAGCCGCGCCCGGCCGCCCGCCCCGGGCCGTCAGACAGGGGCCCCGCCGGGCTTACTGGAAGAATACTTGCCTTTAGAATACCAGGCGGCGCTGTGTCATCTCCGAGGCACTTTAGTATACCAGACATCGCCTCTGAAGATTGGGTCTGGGAATCCTCGTGCAGTTTAAGAGAGTGGGGTTTGAATAAATATGCGTTTGTAGTTTAAACATATATTTTTTAACCTCCATAGGAAATACAAGTCTGATATATATGTCCAAAGTAAACGATTTCGAGATACGGGTTTACACCATAAAATTGTTCGACATATCCAGGTTGGGGAGGGGTGAATGCGTTTTTTTTTCCTTTTTGAATTACATTTTAAAGCTTAGGTTTTTTTTTTTGCATAGTTATATAGCGCGAACTCGACCCGAAGGTATTGGAGCGCTTTACATAAGCACCGGTTACTTACACATTCAGGCACGGGGAGATTAAGTGATTTGCCCAGTATCACAGGATGTGGACGCGACCCCAAGGCTCGAACCCTGGTTTCCAGCACCAAAGTCGGCAGTCTAGCCGACGGACCACATCCTCTCCCCAGGTTTGTGTGGCTTGCTTCGCCCAGCGTTCCAACCGCAGTTCATCAAACAGAAATAAATAATTTAACTCTTGGTTTAATACCGAGCTTAACAACGAAAGACGGTCACTCAGACTGTCGGAAAGAACCTGGAGACACCATCCCTCTCCCTCCCATCTTGCACTCCTCAGACACGCTAGATCCACGTACAAAAAACACATCTTCAAGGAAAAGGCATCCTTCTTCCGCACTCAACTTGACCGTGCCAAAAACAGACCTAGGGAACTCTTCAAAATCATTCGTAACCAAACTTCCCCTGCACCTCCAAATCTGATCGCCTCCTCAGCCAGATGTGAAGAAATTTCCCACTTCTTCTCGGAAAAATAGCCAAAATTGATCAATCCTTCCGTTCCACACAGCTCCTCCCAACTCACAATGCAAACCCGTCCTCACCTCAAATGCCTACTCCACATCCCCTCGACCAGCTGACCCTGCTACCTCTCCTGAAACCAACTACCCTTACTCACAATTAAAGAACAATGCCTCCTTGCTCAACTTCCTCCCCGTGACTGAGCTAGAAGTCCTTAAAATAATTGATAATCTTAAACCGTCCTCCCACACAAAAGACCCCTTACCCTCTAACCTTGTCCCTGCCCTTAAGCACATCATCACCCCATACTGGACCACAATCATCAACACCTCTCTCTCCACTGGCTGTGTCCCCACCTCCCTTCAACTTGGACAAATCTCTCCCATAATCAAAAACCCCAATGCTGACCCCAATGACCTAAACAATCTCCGCCCCATCACTAACCTCCCCCTTCTCTCAAAGGTCCTTGAAAAATGTGTCCTACTACAACTAGACAAACACATCGAAAACTTCAACCTACTTGATCCCTTTACAATTAGGCTTCAGGAAAGGCTGCAGCACCGAAACGGCAATGCTCAATGTCGTCGATGACATCCACCACTCACTTGACAATGCGCGAGACCTGCCTTCTTATCCTCCTTGATCTCTCCGCAGCGTTTGATACAGTCAACCATTCACCCCTACTTAATGTGCTTAGGACCCGTTTCGGCCCTCAATGATACTGCCTACAAATGGTTCGTCTCCTACCTACAACACCGAACTCAGCAAATCAAAATTCAAAACTATCTTTCCAAACCCACCCCTGTCTCCCTTGGAGTCCCCCAAGGGTCCATTCTCTCTCCCTCCCTCTTTAACCTCTTTAACCTCTTTATGGAACCCCTCACCCTCATTCTTAAACAAGCAGGCATCAATTACCACCTCTACGCCGATGACACCCAAATCTATTACAAGATTAAAACTCATACCGACATCTTACACCTGAACAACACCCTCACCAAGATCCAAACCTGGTTCCACTCCAATCATCTCAAACTTAACCCTAATAAAACTGAAATCATTCTCTTCTCCCCTAAAAACAACCCTCTCCCCGTTCAATCATGGATCTCTGACCCTAACGCACTCAACTGCTCACTCACCCTGTCCAACTCCGTCAAATCTCTTGGTATTTCTATCGACAACTCCCTGACCCTTAACGTCCACATCTAAAACTCGGCTAAAGGAGCCCTCTTCACTGTCCGTCACCTCAAGAAAATCAAACCCTTTATACCCACTGATGATTTTAAACTTGTAGTTCAGTCACTTGTTCTTTCACGCATCGATTATGGTAACGCCATCCTCAACGGAATCCCCAAGGTCCACCTTGCTCCAATCAAAGCAGTGCTCAACCTTGCAGCCAGGCTCATTACAGACTGCAAACGCTTCGATCACATATCCACGGCTCTCAAATCTCTTAAATGGCTCCCTATTGAAGGCAGATCTGCCTATAAAACTGCCTGCATCACCCATAAAGTCCTCTACCAAAACACTCCGCAGTACCTCTCCAAGAAACTCCTCATTGTGGGCACCACTCGACCCCTGAGAAGCACCAACTCCTCCTCCTTATACCACCACTGCATAAAAAGAAAGCCACACAATCCCGCTCCTTCTCTGGTAATGCCCCTATCATCTGGAATGCCCTCCCAAAAACCTGCGCTGCAACCCCTCCTATTTCAGCTTCAAAAAGACCTCAAAATCCACCTCCTCAATTATTATTGGGGATCCTAACCTGTGACCTGCACTCGATCTCCAATTTCACCATGTTATATTAGTCCAGTAATACTTGTCCATTTCATGAACATCATCGACCTAATTACTTGATATGTATAGCTCCTGCCCCTGTTTAACTATTTGATTCGTTTATCTATTTGTTTGATTTGTTTATCTATTTGATTTATATAATCCACATATTGTTGTCATTATCTTTTATCTACTTATGCGCCATGTTTGACTCAATTATTATTGGGGGTCCTAACCTGTGACCTGCACCTGATCTCCAATCACCATGTTTACATTTTGTCCAGTATTATCTGTCCATTTCGCGAACATCATATACCTAGTTACTTGAAGTGTATAGCTCTTGCACCTATATATTTACTTTGTTGTGTATATTTCATACGTTGTTTCATTATCTTTTTATCTATTTACATGCCATGTTTGCTTTATATTATCTTCCCATGTAAAGCGCTCTGATACCTCTGGGTCTAGCCAGCGCTATATAAAACTTTTAAAATAAATAAAAAAAATAAAAAAATAGACAGATTACTTGTAAATACGTCTTAACTAATATTTTATATGACCTGAAATAGCGTTTAACAAATATTTGCTGAGATGCCCGATATTCACAGTCCTGCTTAAAGCTGACATCCTGCTTAAAGCTACGTTTGGACAGCAGAGGCTCGGGGCTTCGAGGCGCCTGCAGCTCACATGGGGCAGCAAGAGCGGGTGCACCTGGGGTAGAGCCGCAAACAATGGATTTCATTTCTTCTACTTGTAGGTTTTTTTTCTCTGTTTCTCGCCATCACATTAAAATTATTTGTAAATAGCCACACATATTTGTTGCTGCTCTTTAAATATGTCAACTATACTAGCCAAGTTTCGTCCAGAGAGGCCGAAACATCAATTGATTAATATCTTTCGGCACAAAAATCCTGCTTAAAGCTACGTTTGGACAGCAGAGGCTCGGGGCTTCGAGGCGCCTGCAGCTCACATGGGGCAGCAAGAGCGGTTGCACCTGGGGTAGAGCCGGGGACCCAGTAAGGCCTGGAGCTGCTGTCTGCGGCGGTGACATGGGCAGAGACCCTTACTGCAGCCTCTCTGCCAGGGTCCCCCGCTCTGTTATGAGCCGGGTCAGCAGGGAGCGTTTAACCGCATTGAACACAAAGTGGAAAGACCGCCTCGGTTTAAGATTATACAAGCTCTGCTGTCCCTGACTGACTTCAGACCATCAAACAAGAAAGGTTTACATCTAGCAGCAACGGTTGGGGTACAGTCCACTGCCCCCCAACCCCGTCACTCTCCTCCCAACCCGGCTGGGCCTCCTCCACGGCCCTTGCATCTAACTAGCGCTCAGCCCTGCTCTAAGCGCTACATAAAAGATTTGGGGTGAAAGGAGTCGGGGGTTGGGGAGGGGGTTTGTTATATTATCCAAAGTAAAGAAAGCCTATTCTTTACACATTATCTTCTTTTGGGGGGTCGACACCTGCTGTGTAATCCCCCAATGCCCCCACCTCCCTACCCCCCACAATACACACGCACCGGCCCCGTCACAAAAGTGAGTGGTTTCAGCCCCCGCCAGGGTGTACAGTAGCCCTGCTTGCATCTCCTCGCGGGGGGGGGGGCTCTCACTGCGCCCCCTCTTCTTCCTGAGTGACTCATTAGGGTCCGGAATGTGACAGCTCCTTTGTGCATCTCTGATGGCGGACATTGTAAATGACAATGCCTTTTATTTATGTTTTTAAAACAAAAACAAAAATAAAAGGCATTGTTATTTGCAATGTCAATAGCTCAAACTCGCATAAATGCGAGACCTATTGCATTGCAAATGCTTGTTTTCTCTTTCAACAGCCCCAGGCCAGAAACATCAATGTCCCCGTGAGAATCTCACCGTGCAGACTTTCCTCTGAGTCACGGAGTCACGAAGGTCCACACGGCCTCTCCCTCTGCCGTGGCAGCAACTCAGCTGGGCAGCTCCGCCCTCCACTTGCGGCTCACGGCGGGGGGGTCAGCGCATGCGAAAGTAACAAACAACACAGCAGTGGCAGCCGGGCCGCCGAGCCAGAACCCTGCAAAGACCTTGCTCCACGGTTGAAAGCATCAGAGGTATCAGGGGTGCTACTGGTGAATTCCCGGTCGGGCAGTGGACTCCGTTTCACTTTTTTCCGGCGATAGAGAGCTCAGGATTTCAGGAACTTTCAGGAGCATAGATCGACTGCTCCATAACAGACTCCATAGCAGGAGGGAGGGGCAAAGTGGTCACCTGTGGCTATGCTAGGCAGGAATCGCCGTAGCCATCCGACAACGTTGTGCCGCTGAGGCTCCCAGATTGTCCCATCTTGAAGAATCTTTTTTTAGCTTTGCTAATAACCGGGCCATATTAATCTCAACATTCTGCTCCAATTTTGAAGTGATAGTTACCCCTAAGTAAACTGCCCACTCTACCACTCAATATTCCTGGGTTACCGTAAATCTATTCACCACTATCTGTGTTTTATCGCTATTCAGTAAATAACCTGATAATTCATCAAAATCAAATGCCAGATCTTCTATTGATCATAAAGCCCTATCCAGGTCTACCGTAACTATGGCTATACCATCTGCGTAAGCGAGAGATTTTGTTTCCCACCCATGTTGCCTCACTGGTATAATATCTCAGTGACCCTCAAGCCTCCTCACCATTCGCATTGCATCCCAGGTCACAACGATATCAGGAATGTGTACACACAGGAATCGATAACACTTTTCAGCAGCACCGTGGGCCAAGGCCGCACGGGTAAAACCAATATCAAAATGGAGTATTCGTTAGGTAATGAAACAAACAAGTAAAACAACATTGCTGCGTGGTGCAACTATTAGCAGGTGTTCTCATGCAGCACACTCTCCCACACTCACACAACATCGTAACATGGTGCAAAGGATATCAGCAAGTTCGTATGAAGCACACTCGCATACACACGCACTCGGCACCATAACATGGTGCAAATGATATCCGGCAGGTCAGTTGATAATATGAATGCGGACCCCATGGCACAATCGCTCCCACACCTCTCAGTTACTCCCCCACTACTCTGCCCACAGATTAGAGTCAAAAGCCCCCCACTTCTTACTATACCGGTTTAAGGCCGGAGTCACACTTAGTCTGGGGCCCAGGAGAGAAGGCTGAAGGAACTATCGGGGTAACAAGGCAACAGCTGACAAATTGGGGGTTGGCCACCACTCGGGAAGTTCACCTATTTTATGTGGAGCAGAAACGGCTAGAGGCTGTGCCAGTTTAATCAAGAGGTCCATCAATTCGTCTTCCGGCACCAGCCCAGTACTGCAAAGCAAAGGGGGGTTGCGTAGTCTCTCGGCCCGCTTCCGATCGCTCTCGGAAGTGTTCCTCAGCTAAGTTGCTTACTCTCACCACCCAGGCCAGGATCGGATCGATCGATACTATCTGGCAACACGAAGTCGTTGGGCTGGGCGAGAAGAGGGCAGTTGATTCACTGCACTGAGGGCAAGGTGGAACACTCAGTGAATGGGGGGTGCAGCTTTCCCCACACTCCACGGAAAGTGATTCACAATGTCTGGCGCGCATTGATCCGAATTGCGTCACACAATCCGGTCAGAATAAACCACGAGTTGGGTTCTCCATACCTCCCTGGAAATGAGGCACAACATTTGGTGTGCGATGATTTGCGTCGCACCTGACAATCCAGTCACAATGAACCAAAAGTTGCATTTGCCATACCTCTGTGAAAAGGAGGCACAACGTCTGGTGTGCGATGATACGAGTCAGGGGCCACCACACTCCTTAGATGCGACCACGGTTTGGGGGCTCCACACAAGGCATTCCGGTATCCAGGCACAAAACATAGTTTCACGCTCACACCGCGCTGCAGTCAGTATCCAGCAGATGAAGTAGGTGCTTGAGAGGGCACCGCTCTCTGGGTGAAACACGTAGACAGTGTAGGTCCATCATGGGAGGTGTTTAATGTCCCTGAGACCTCCACAAAGATAGGGGGCAAGCCAACGAGCCCTTGGAGAGAACACCTCAGGGTGCCAGACAGCAGCAGATAGTCAGCCCAGGCGAGTCACTATTCAGGCAGGGTGCACGGTCCCTTCCTACGGCAGTCTCCTCCTTGTGCACAACAGATTCCTCTGGCAGTGTGCACCACGCAGTTTGGAATGTCTGGTCCCACGTCCCAACAAGTGTATCTCTGCCCTGCTGAAGTACGGCACTGTAGTATGCCTTTAAAGTCAGGGGTGGTTTCGAGGGTTCCCCTTTGCACAACAGATGTCTCCCCTAAATTTCAGTCCTGTCTGCCATGAGGCCTTGGAATGGAGATCTTAATCTTTAGTGGGGCCATGATCTGGCTTCCCAGAGGCCAAGTGTCAAATCCTCTCTCCCTAAACTATTGGGACAAGTCCTCAAATGGCAGAGGTCTGTCTTTCCAGATGCATACCCAATGTGTATGGCTGTCACTGTGAAATGCACAGATCTTCTCCCCCAGCCGCCAGTGTGGACTGTAGTTAAACTAAAAGGCACACAAAAGAGTTTAGCGCAGAGGAATGCCCACAATTTTCTAGAAGTAGCCTTTCTGAGCTATTAATGACAAATCCACCTTTACCACAAGGGAGGATTTGTCATTGTGAATCCAATGATAGTAAACATGAGGCTGCTCCACTGTAAGCCACCACTGCAGCTTAAAGTAATCTCAGCTATACCCCCATGTTCACCTATAGGGAGAGCAAACCTCATAGGTAGTGAAAACACACATGGGGGTTAATCACTACCTGGGCAGGGAACACACATATGTACCTTACCTGCCTTTCAGCTATCACTTGCTCCACCTCCCCCTCCCCCAAGGCTCCCCTTAACCCCTTCGGTGCTCAGGACGGCCCTTGGCCGTCCGACGTCACGGTGGGCGTGTGCGGAGGACGGCCGGGGGCCATCCGAAACACGCCCACTCATTAATTCCCCCGCACAGCGGGAGAATTCGCGCAGCGCCGAAGGGGTTAAGGGTGCTCTAGTGTTAGTGAAAGGCACCCTCAGCATTGGCCAATGATTTAGAAAGGTCAAACTGAGCATAAGTGCAAATACGCACAATGCCTGCAATGACAGACTTGAGACATGTTTGAAAACACCATGGGGCTACCCCCTGCTGTAAGCTAAAACTGCAGTTTAAAAGTCATTCAGCCATTCCCCAATGTTGACCCATGGGAAGAGCAGACCTCCTAGGTAGGGAAAACCCACGTGGGGATTATTCACTACCTGGGCATGGACCACACATGTGTACCTGCCCTGCCTTTCCCCTACCACTTGCCCCACCCCTCAGGGCTTACCCGAGGGGTGTCCTAGTGGTAATGAACTGCCGCCCACTCAGCATTGGCAAATGGTTTAGAAATGCCAACCTGAGCATAAGTGCAACTGCGCACACACAGGCCTGCAATGGCAGGCTTGAGACATGTTTGAAAGACTATTCTTGTGGGTGGCACAATCAGTGTTGCAGCCCACTAGTAGCTAGTGCGGTACCTGCCCTAGGTCTGTGGTTTAGCTCTTCACAGGGTACTCATAGGTACAGCATCTAAACTAATCAGGTAAGCACCACTTACAAGCATGTGCAGGAAGGGCGCACAAGTTTTCACACTACATTACAGTGGGAAAGTGCCCAGAGTCCTAAAGCCACGAAAAGAGAATCTGCAAAAACCAGCCCTACTCACATGGGCAGAGATGGAATGGTGTCAACCTTGCGCTCTTACTGTGTCAATCCACATCTCAGATCAATGGCAGAGAAATTTTGTCAACACTGTGTTGTCTGACAAAGCAGAATGTGGGTAAGAGGGTTGCTGTGGCCATGCGTCACATTGGAAAGTCTGATGGTCCCTTCAACCGTCTCCAAATAAACTTTGTGGAGATGCCCCGATGTAACCAATTGAGGTTTATCCTCATCATCATCTCTCTATTCTCACAATGGGTTGGAGATGTGACAGCCTAACAGTTGCCAAGCTATTGCTGTGTGAATTGACATCGCGATTTGGGATGCCAGTTTATCTCGAATTGGATCAAATAACTCAATTCAAGAGTGAAATAATGTATTTATTTTGTACAGCTTTAGTGATTGACCAGAGATTTCACTGTAGCTACAGGCCCAAGGCATCGGGGATTGTTCAGAAACTGAACAGTACAAACAGAGCTAAGCTTGCAAAGGTCTGTGCCTCTACATCACTACCATGGCCTGACGCCTTTCCCTGGTACTAATGGGCATTCGAAGTATCCCCTGTAAGAGAACCGGATTGTCACCACTTGAGGTGCTGATGGGGAGAGCTATGCAAATTCCTTCTGTTTCTGCAGCTGCTCTTGTGAATACCACAGATGACCTGGTCCTCGAGTACTACAAGGGATTGTCTGATGTGGTACGTTCTAACTCTCATCAGGTCGATGCCGCTACTCTGGCTGTCCGATGGTCTCCAGGGCATGATCTGAACCTTGGTGATTGGATCCATGTCAAGAAACACGTCCGCAAGTCCTGTTTGGAGGAGCACTAGAGAAGGCCCAACCAGGTGATCCTGGTCATCAACACTGATGTCAAGTGTGCTGGTCTGCCGAACTGGATACAACCCTCCCATACCAAGAGAGCAAGACTAGTAGAGGAAGAAGCGAAGCCAACATCCACTGATTCCTCGAGTTGCCCTAGGTTTGAGGCTTCGGAATAAGAAGGAGGCAAGGTTGAGGGTCCACAGTCTCCATCGGACGAGCGCCACTCAAGAGTAATAGGATGATGAGAGTGTTGCTGTCCCAGTGACCACTGTGATACTGACCACAGGATTGAGAATTTGCATTCACCAGGGCAGTGAAAATTTGTGGAAGGCTGAAACTAATCTACTGCAGCAAATCTTGCAAGAAATCGAGGTGGATGCATGACACGGAAACTCCATCTCGGAAAGCGAGTCCACCTCATCAGAGCCAGAGATCTCAAGCACCTTCAAGGGTTGAGGCTCAGCTGAAGACAACTGGCCAAAAATTTCAGACACCTGGAGGAGACTGTTGATGCCTAAGAGACCAGAGACAATTATGGAAGACATTGAGTTAGAGAAACAAGAAAGGGTGATCAGATTGCACTGTGAACAAAAGTCTGGACTCGATCAATACCAAGTGACTTAAAAGGGAGAGGAAAATCAATCAGAAGTATTCAGGTCCAGACTGGACATACCTTACACAAATCAAGTTTGACTCTGATGGCTGTCTGACTACCACTGACAAACCTCCTTTATATAGAGAGATGCTGCAACAGGAGCATACATTGACAATTGACAAACTTTGAAAGGATGACCAGAGAGTTAGGGTAATGGTCAGAGGTCGATAGCTCCTTTAGGCCTCCAGTTGACGCAGAATAAAAATCCTGGCAGTTTCCGAGATAGGATAAAGACAGTAGGATAAGCCTTCAGGGACTAGCCATTGGAATTGAAAATGTCCTTGATCCGATCAGAGTCAACGTGGCATGGCAACGCTTCACAATTTTGATTGCAAGCGTGGAAGTTCCCATTGGTTTCCTTGCTTGGGTGGCTGTTGGATGTCTGTTTGTTGGGTGGAGATATCCCTCACTTATCAATTAATTCTACATTTGACCATGTAGTTAGACCTTCTCCACCCAAAGTAAGGTGTCATCTTCCCCAGCATGACAGCGTGTATAGATACAATGTATATTATCAGATGTTAGCGGAATGTGTGAAAGTTAAGGAGGTGGAGGATTGTTACGTTTGTTCTTATCTCCCAGCTTTCAAAGCCGAGGGAGCAGCATACTTTCACTTACTTCTGTCCTACTTTTTATCTGTTTTCTTAAACCTTTTCTACCATCAAGATTCTATCAAATTGTTTTACTCTGACTTTGACGATCCATTAGAATATAGTCTCGTATGGGGGATCAAAAGATATGAATACCAGATTTATCAGAAGAGGGTATGACACATCAATCCTATCCAGAGCTAGAAATAAGATCACCAAAATAGACAGGAGGGATACCTTGAGAGAGACATTCCCAAACAAACCCAGAAAAAACAGAGGGGGTTCGCTTCATTTCTGATTACACAAACCTGTTGAATACATTGACACAGTGTATGTCTGCGAGAGGACACTAGGTATTCCCACAGTGTCCGATCTTTGATGCAAGTGTGACTATAAGACGGCACTACTCGCAGGAACCGCATCCCCTTTGAAAACAAAAAACAGAGGGAAATTCCTCTGGACACAAGACAAAGACAGGTGAGAGCACTAGGCCTCACGAGTGTGCATGGAGTGAGTGCACATTACAGCAGAGATAGAGAAAATCCAGCCCTGACGAAGGCCCCAGACCCGATTGGGCTCCTTGAGTGGGCCAAAACATGTTGGCACAAGGGGTATAATTGAATGATTATATTCAATAAAACCCTATATGACTTTTTTATTCATACCTCAGGTACCCTACTAATAAAAAAGTTTTGGGGTATACTTGAAGGTATTTTTATAACTCACTATTCTGGATCCCTGCTTGTCCAGTTTGACTTTATATAAGAACTCCCATTCCACCTATGGTTGAGTCTGCCCTGGTGGTATCACCTTACCAGGGTGTGGATAGGCACCAATGATGAAGCATGTCACGATAAGTGAGCGAGGCGTCTATTCTAATATCTTTGGATATCGCATAAATATAGTGGGACCCCTTTCCATCCTTCATAATAATCAGTTGCTACTGTGTATAACAAACACAAGGTGTATGAGAAAGCATTGGCACATCCTCTGTGCTGACAAGACATTGGAGGAATTTACTTCTACAAGGCCGAATGCCACTTTCCTCGGGGATCGATCCCTTAGGAATTTACTGAGTCCCAGCTATCCATCAACAGGAACATTGGATGAATGCTTACACATTAGGTTTTTACAAATGTGGACACTGCGGGATGTGTAAATCGGTTGATGATAAGTAGAAAGAATTCGAAGGATGCACAAACAGGAATTTTGAGATATGTTCCAATATAAACTGCAACACTAAATATGTGGTGTATGTCATAGAATGTAAATGTAAATGTAAATATGTAGGCAGCACCATCAGGTCTCTTAAGGACGGAGTCAGTGAACACATGAGAGCTGTTAAACAATGTGACACCAGATACCCCATAGCAGCACATTTGACAGAATATTGTGCTCAAGATACACAAAGAACATTCAGATTTTATGGTATTGATCAAGTACTAAGGAACCCTCGGGGTGGTAATAGAGAGCTCACCCTATGCAAGAGAGAGGCTATGTGGACTTTACGCTTGAGGAGTGTAGAATTAGGCCTAAATACAGATCATGAACTACAATGGGAAAATGAGAAAATTGTGAACTGGACTTATAGTCTTACAAGTAAAACCCAAGAATGCCCATAGACCACATTATCCTTTTACCACGCTGACCATGCACCTAGTGGTCACTTTCTATGAAAATACTGGAGATACAAGTTGTTGGGATAGCAATAGAAGACTAGTATAATGTTAGATTTAACATGAATCAGGGGTATACACATCTGCATATGTGGATGAATATTATATAAGGAGTTGATGACAATAACATATTATGTAATGTATATACACTAGAGATGTAAATACAATGTATGACCCTGTTAGACCTGGCATCACTGGCATGGGTTTCCCCTGTAATTTTTGCCTTTGCCTCATGTTATTTTGCTGTGTGTTGGACTTCATTTTTGCTGGTCTAGATGCTTTGGGCACTTTGCCACTGCTGTTCAGTCCCAAAGTGCAAGTGCTCCCTGTAAATTGTTGTTATGGATTGGTGATTCCATGATTGGCATATTTGATTTACTAGTCAGTCCCTAGTACAGTGCACTGTGTGTGCCCAGGGCCTGTAAATCAAAATGCTGCTAGTGGGCCTGCAGCACTGATTGTGCCACCCACATAAGCAGCCTGTAAATGTAACTCAGACCTGCCACTGCAGTGTCTGTGCGCAGTTTGGTACTGCCATGTCGACCTGGCAAGTGCACCCACTTGCCAGGCTCTAACCTTCCCTTTCCTTACATATAAGTCACCCCTAAGGTAGGCCCAAGCTGTGGGCAGGGTACAGTGTATGTGAAAGGTAGGACATGCCCTGATGTGTGTGGCATGTACTGATAGTGAAATACTGCCAATTTCGTTTTTCACAATTGAAAGGCTATCTGTCCCATAGGATAGAATGGGAGTTCATTTATAACATCTTATAAATATAACTTCCCATTGGGACAAGATAGGAAATAAAGTTTAGTATGCCTGAACTCAGAATATAAAGAGGCGTCTTTTAGTGAGGATGATTTTTACATTCTGTTTGAAAATACCACTTTTAGAAAGTAGGTATTTTCTTGCTTAGCCATCCTGTGTGCCTCTGCTAGGTTTGTGTATTGACTGTCTGGCTTTGGAGTGACTGGGCCTGGGGATGTGCATTCTGTTCAGACAGCCACTTGTGGGGTTGACGTATGTCCTGCCTTTCCAGGGTGAGTCAGGGCTGGGCTGAATAGACCTAGGCTGCATTCAGAGTAGGGGATTTCTTTCACACCTGAATGGGCCTGGTCTGCCTTTGACAATGCTGTCTCCACTTCCTGCCGGGAAGCTGCACCAGAGAGGACAGAACTAGTTTTGACTGAGCACAGGGCTTCTCTGCCACCAGAGAACAAAGAGAATTGCTGTATAAATATTGGGGCCCAGACCCCAGAACTTTAGATCATTTCTGGAATTCAAGAGGAACCTCTGCCAAGGAGAAGAGCTGGAGAAACTGAAGGAGAAGTACTGCTTCTTTGCTGTGTGCTGTCTGGGGTTGGCCTGCAGTGGCTGTTTCTGCCAAGGAAAGAACATGGACTTTGCTGTGTGCTGTGTCCCCTGCTGGAGGAAGATCTCCAAGGGCTTGAAGTAGAACTTGTCTGCTGTTTTTGAAGTCTCGGGGATACAAAAACTTCACCCCCAGCTCCCCTGAACTCCCTTGCTGAGAGTTCTGACCTTCCAAGAGGTGCCTGCTGCTGTTCTGGGCCTCTGGAGGTTGTTCCTGCTGTTGGGAGCTGGAAACGTAACGCAACGAGGAGAAGCACGACGCATCCGTACCTGTTTCCTACGCTTTGCTGAAGAAACCGACGCAGCGCCTGCCCGCGGCTCGAGAAATCGCCGCACGCCGCATCGAGTGCACCGATCCCTGAAGTCCAAGGTCACCGCACCGATTCCGACACAGGTCCTGCTGTGCAGCTGCAAGAACCAACGCATCGTCCCGGATCGTCATGCATCGCATCGAGGCACCAGGTCTGTCGCATTGTTGGGGGACCCAGTAAGAAACCGACGCATCACCTCCCCACGCAGTAAGAAACCGACGCATCACCTACTCTCCGGTAAGGAACCGACGCATCCCCTCCCCTGCGCAGCTGTAAGAAACCGACGCATCACCTCCCCCGGAGCTAGGAACCGACGCATCACCTTACCTGCTTGTAAGGAACCGACGAATCACCTTCCCTGAGACCCTTTATGCTTGTGTTTTTGACACATCCAAGGTACTTTGTGTGAAAAGTGTTGCATCTGCAATTTGCTTTGAACAGAACTGTTTCTACCTTTTGAAAGTCATATTTTTATTACTGTTGACAGTCCTCGGACAGCCACTTAGTGGGTTGAGGTGTGTCCTGCCTTTTCAGGGTGAGTCAGGGCTGGGTTGAATAAACCTGGGCTGCATTCAGAGTAGGGGGAGGAGATTTCTTTCACACCTGAATGGGCCTGGTCTGCCTTTAACTATGCTGTCTCCACCTCTTGCCGGAAAGCTGCACCAGAGAGGACAGAACTGGTTTTGACTGAGCACAGGGTTTCTCTGCCACCAGAGAACAGAGAGAATTGCTGTATAAATATTGGGGCCCAGACCCCAGAACTTTAGATCATTTCTGTAATTCAAGAGGAACCTTTGCCAAGGAGAAGAGCTGGAGAAACTGAAGGAGAAGTACTGCCCATTTGCTGTGTGCTGTCTGGGGTTGGCCTGCAGTGGCTGTTTCTGCCAAGGAAAGGACAAGGACTTTGCTATGTGCTGTGTCCCCTGCTTGAGGAAGATCTCCAAGGGCTTGAAGTAGAACTTGCCTCCTGTTTTTGAAATCTCAGGGATACAAAGACTTCACCCCCAGCTCTCCTGAACTCCCTTGCTGAGAGTTCAGACCTGCCAAGAGGTGCCTGCTGCTGTTCTGGGCCTCTGGAGGTTGTTCCTGCTGTTGGGAGCTGGAAAAGTAACACAACGAGGAGAAGCGCGACACATCCGTACCTGTTTCCGACGCATCGCCAAAGAAACCGACGCTGCGCCTGCCCACGGCTCGAGAAATTGCCTCACGCCGCATCGAGTGCACCGATCCCCGAAGTCCGAGATCACTGCACCGATTCCGATGCAGGCCCTGCTGTGCGGCTGTAAGAACCAACGCATCGTCCCCGATCGTCACGCATCGCATCGAGGTGCCAAGTCTGTCGCATCATTGGGGGACGCAGTAAGACACCAATGCATCACCTCCCCACGCAGTAAGAAACTGACGCATCACCTCATCTCCGGAAAGGAACCAACGCATCCCCTTCCCTGCGTGTAAGGAACCGATGCATCACCTTCCCTGAAACTCTTTTTGCTTGTGTTTTTGACGCATCCAAGGTACTTTGTGTGAGAAGTGTCGCATCTGCAATTTGCTTTGACCAGAACTGCCAGGATTGTGTCTTTTCTTTTATGTGATAATACTTTTCTTTAGGCTTACACTGAAATTATTCCTTCTAAGACGGCGATCTTAGTCCTCATGCCCGCGTGAGGTGCGCCCACGCTTTGTCCTTCATTACTGTTGATACGCATATGAATGTTTTCATGGCACCCACCTTGAACACTGACTACAGAGCTTACTCGCTCTTTATGAATGAATTCAAATTTCACCGGTAAGCACATTTGCCCTTTTCTTTGAACAAGAGATTAGAAAATTGACTTTGTGCTAACACCGACATGTTTTTAATTTTAGTTACAATAGTAATTGTGTATTTCTACGATTCCTCTGTTAGGACTCAGTTATTTTGAACTGGCTACTGTGTGAAGAACATTTATTAGGATAACTTCATATTGATCTACATGGGACCCTAGAACACGGGGTGAGTGTATTTTGACTTCAACAAGATCACATGGGAGATTGACAAATTGTGTTACATTACTGAGGGTCATATTACATATTTGCAGCCTTTAACTAGAAGGAAACTACCTGATTTTACCAGAACGGAATTACAAACGGAAATAAGGTATGTTATTTTGATTCATAAGAAAGGATTGTGTCCTTTTATACTCACACAATATATAAATACTAGATAGTGACGATTCTGTGGCTCTTGTTCCTTCTCCTTCCAGTCTCTTTACAGATAACAGGAGTCTTAAGATACAGACAGGTACTTTTTGTTGTTAATTTGGAAACATTATGGATTTGTGACTCGTTTTTGCAGTGACTTTAATCACTTTTGTGGTTATCACTTAGACATTATGATATACAGGTACATTAATGGAAGTTACAAAGACGGTGGTACACTATCCTCGAGATGTCAGTTTAAATCTAGACTGGTCATGATATGAAACAACAAACATTATAAACTGACACAGAGAATGTAATGTATAAGTTCTATACCATTTCTTTTTATGTCATAGGTTGTGCACGGGTTTTAACATGAAAGTCACCAATAGGACCATTAATCATATACAATGTTTTGACACAGATGTCACCTTAATAGGCGTAAACTGACTCTACGGTATGATTTAATATTACAGTGGAGATTGTTTTCTTGTTTCTTTAGCCCTCAGGAAGTCGCGGGCCTATCCCCAACTGCGACGAAACATGTGTTGGCTTTGTGGCTAGAAATAAAGAATTGGACAACAGACAGAAAAAAACTAAGATGATTGTGGATTTTTGAATATAATTTTGAATGAATTACATGTACTATATGTAAGCATATGCTGGAGGCTGAGACGCAGATCCATTCGAAGATGTGCTAATTGTTAGTGGTGAAAAACTGAATTTGTGGGCTATTAAACATGTTTCTCGCTCTTACAAAAGGTTCCAATCAAGGGATCAGTGTGAGTACATGATGAAATTCTTTACCCCTGTGACTAACATGAGTATTACTAACTAGAGCACGCATGCATGATGTAACCTGCAAAATCAACGAAGATGAAAGGGTATACATAGACAAATTAAAGGAGAGGATAAGAATAGATGAAGAAAGAAGAGGGGAGAAGACTAGTGCAGAACATATCATTGGGAAATGTGAAGAGACTCTAAAGGAACCACCCCCTAGATTGAACACTGATGTCCAAGAGGGATCTTTATGCATCATAGAGCAGCTAGAGGGAAACAAGACTGTTGAGAAATTAGGATGGAGCGAATGAGAGCACACCTATGTAGTTGCAGGGAAAACCTTTTCAAACCTAGATGAAAAGGGATCTATTATGTATGTGGTTAATCAGCTTATTTTCAGCTACCACATAATTGGACAGCAAGTTGTTACGCAGTATTAGTTTTCCCTAGAATCAATCATACTAATTAGTTAGATTTTCCTCTTGAGCAATGCATAAGAAGGGGCAAACGTAGTTTTAAACAGATACTTACTGATATCTGTGGGGCACTCAGACTATTTATAGTACTGGCATTAAACAATGTAAAGATTAGAAAGTTATTCACTTTAGTTGACCGGCTCCCCACTAATACAGCAGGCATGTTAACTATAACAATTAAAGAATTGCTTACTATGATTATGCAAAATTGCCTTGTGCTGGATTTTCTCTTCACAAAGAAAGGCGGAGTTTGAAAAGTCATTCACGCTCGAGAATGTTGTGCATTAATAATGCGCATAGATAAGCTGCTTGACAACTATAATACTAACATTAAGAACATAACACATGAATTAACTGAGCTGGAAGAGTCAGGTGCATGCAAAGGGTTAGGATCTATATTCGGATCCACTGGCAATGGATTTGCTAAAATAAGAGAATGGCTTGGTAGTGTAGGTGGAGGAATTCTGAAACTGCTTCTAACACCTCTTTTGCTTATATTGCTTGGCATTGTATGTCTGCTTGTTTCTTTAAAGTTTTGCAAAGGAATTTCATCCCAAAATGGTATGGATCGTGGGTATAAGAAGCTGTCAGCAACGAGATGAAGAAAAGAAAGAGGCTTGATGTAAAGGCTGAAGAAATGCAAAGTGAACTTTATGACACTTTGAAGGACCTGGAAGAATCCAAAAGGAAGAACCCAAAGTTAATAAATGATGGTCTGTGATAAAGAATTGAAGTGATGATTTAGAAATTATTATGGGGGGATGTGGGAGTTATTTTTCTTATTGCATATTAAACGCATTATAAATTGAGCCTAAGCTAACCTAGGTTGTGTTTCTTCCACTGTCTCTAATCAAGTACATTTCAACTGTCCCAGGCTATTGTCATACAATGTATCAATTGAATTGCTTGAGTAAACTGTGAGAAAGTCTGTAGATCCAATACATTACTATCATGAGAGAAACTTCTAATGTATTCTGTAGTAAAATGTTTCTTCTTGCTCATTTCCTATTGGTGAACATCCTGAGAATTGTCTACTGATATATGAATGTATGAATGTCTTTGTCTAAAGTCCTATAAAAGGACGTGCAGATTTCTATGTATAAGAGACCCTGGGCCAGGTGTACGACGTGATTTTGCATGTGCAAACAGGTTTGCGAACTCGTTTGCGCATGCACAATCACTGTTGGCCAAGTACAATTCCTAAATAGCGAGTCGCAATTTATTTGCGACTCGCTATTTAGGAATTACGAGTCGCAATTAGGAAGGGGCGTTCCCTTCCTAATTGCATCCGCAATGCTGTGTGTGAATGTTTTGTGACCGCAATTGCGGTCGCAAAACACTCGCAAATTACCACCCTCTTCAAGAGAGTGGTAATGCAGTCGCAATTTGGAAGGGGTCCCTAGGGGACCCCTTCCACTTTGTGACTGTCTCTAAAAATATTTTTTAAGGGCAGGCAGTGGTCCCAGGGACCACTGCCTGCCCTTAAAAAATGAATCGAAAACGTTTAATTATTATTTTTTTTAAATGCATCCCGTGCAGCATTTATAAAAAAAAGCTGCTTTATTAAAAAGCAGTCCCAGACATGGTGATCTGCTGAGCCCAGCAGGCCACCATCCATGGGAGGGCTGGCATTCCCAATGGGCTCGCAAATTGCGAGAGGCTCATTAATATTAATGAGCCTCACAATTTGCGACCCCATTGGGAATCGCAAAACAGTATAATAACACTGTTGTACATTTCATTTAGCGCCTCGCAATTTGCGACTCGCAATGAGTCGCAAATTGCGAGGCGCTAAATGAAAGGGTCGTACATCTGGCCCCCTATCCCTCTCACTTAGAAGGCAAATCTATGCCAGATTTCATTCAGAACTGTAAACCGTTCTCTGTACTTATGATCTTATGCTTTGCCTCACAATTTACTTAAAATAGTCAAGTGGCTACCAGACAATATCGGGAAAACGATCACTCAAGGCCTCATCACCAACAGACTAGACTATGGGAACACCCTGTATGCAGGGATAACCAACCAGCTCACAAGAAGAATGCAGACCATTCAGAACGCCAGACTAGTCCTCAACTTCCCACGCTGAGCCCACATCACACCACACCATAAGGAACTCCACTGGCTTCCGATACACAAGCCTGCATACTCCACACCCACAGCTACTAAACACCCCACAACACAGGCCCTGCATACCTAACAGCTGCATCAACTTGTACCAACCTTCCAGACACCTCCGCTCTGCCGGGCTCTCATTAGCACACACCCCACCCATACACAAAAGCAGAGTAGGGGGCCACGCGCTTCTCATATCAGGCTCCTAAAGCCTGGAACGATTTCCTACAACACATCAGAGCCTCCTCCTCGCTTCTTGACTTTCAAAAGAAGCTGAAGACCTGGCTTTTCAAGTAAGCCCTCCAGGACTAGCCACACATTCCTGCTACAGAGCACCTAGATACCAGATACTCTCATGGGTGAGTAGTGCGCCATACAATCAGCCATAACATAATAGGAGCAGATGGGTTCCTCACACAGGTGGATAGAACTCAGAACTCTGTTAGGAATAATGAGATGAGCCCCTCACTACCTGTATTCAAACAAAAAACCCTCACCTCAAGCAGTGTAGCCAGGATCTAACTCTTCACCTCAAACCAGGTAATCAGGGATAGGCTCCTCATCTCCAATGGCGTATTAGGAGGAAGAACTTTCACAGTGTAACTAAAGACAGAATCTTCACCTCAAGCAGTGACACTGTGGGCAAGACCCCTCACTTCAACAGAGTAATCAGAGACAGCCCCCTCACCTCCTGCAGTGTCACTCTGGGCGGGGCCCTTCACTCCAGCAGTGGAGACAAACACCTCACCTCCCACTGTGTCACTCTGAGCTGGGCCCTTAGTTTCAACAGTGTAATCAGTTACTGCTATCTCCACAGCAGGCCTCTCCTGGTATACGAGGGGCGCCCACTCACTCCTGTCCATGAACACGATTGGTGCAGCAGCTCTTTCCTTACACCTCGCATATGGAGTCCACTCAACAGGGCTCCCCACAAGGACCTTGCCCCCTCCAACGCTCTCGTCTTCCCCACAGAGTCCACTGGTCTTGGCAAGCAGGCTGGCGCTGGTGTGCCAGGCTGCAGGGCAGATGGTCTTCGATTCCCTGGGTGATGTTCTTTCAGGACATTACAGGGAGTATCAGGGAGCAGGGACACTAACAGCCCTTGGCCCTGAATCCTAGTCACAACCAGGGGCCAGATGTACGACCCTTTTTTGCGGCCGCAAACGGGAGATCCTTCCATTTGCGACCACAAAAAAGGGTAATGGCATGTACAAATGCTATTTTGCGAGTCACTGACTCGCAAAATAGCATTTCCGACTCTCACTATTAGGAAGGGGCGTCCCTTCCTAATAGCGAATCACCATGCCATGTACTATTGCGGTCGCAAAACACTTGCAGTTTACCACCTACTTCAAGTAGGAAGTAAACCGCTCGCGAACAGGAAGGGGTCCCCAGGGGACCTCTTCCCCTTTGTCAGTATGTGAGAAAATATTTTTTAAGGGCAGGCAGTGGTCCCATGGACCACTGCCTGCCCTTAAAAAAATGAAACTGAAAAGTTTCATTTTTCTTTTTTAAATGCATCCCGTTTTCCTTTAAGGAAAACGGGCTGCATTTTTTTTTTTTTTAAACTGCTTTATTAAAAAAGCAGTCACAGACATGGTGGTCTGCTGACCCCCACAGGCCACCATCCCTGTGAGTGCTAGCCATTCCTAATGGGGTCGCAAATTGCGCCTGCCTTGTTAATATTAATGAGGCATGCAATTTGCAACCCCATTAGGAATCGCAAACAGTGTCCGAGACATTGTTGTGCATCCCAATTTGCGAATCGCAAATGCGACGCAATTTGCGAGTCGCAAATTGGTGGGTCGAACATCTGGCACCAGAAGTCTTACAGAGCTTCCCCTCCTCACACAGCCTGTCTGGCTACTTGTCAGGTGACAATTTTTGGGGTCTCAACCTCTCCTTCTTATAGTTCATTTCCAGACACCAAATGCGACTTAGGGTCTGAGTCTTTGAAGTTCTATGTTGGGGCTCTGCTTCTTTTGAAGTGCATACGCCTCTGTTTCCACTTTCTCTTGAAAAGCAGCCTGTCACAGCAGGGATGTTTCTGAAGCAGATATGCACACAACATAGGCCATGGGAGTGACTAGAGTTCACACCTAGACGTCAGCCACAGTGATATGGGCATTAAAGGTCATCCCAGGGCTCCCAGCCCTACTCTTTATAATTCTCTTATCAGTTCCATCCCTAACCTGAGATGTGAACAGGACCCTTCCGAGTGACCTCTCACTGAATCAAAGAGAACCCTTTGAAGTGTGCAGGGGAGGCCTAGTCCTGCCCTTTCCAGTGTGTGCCCCACCCAACTTACAGGAATGCAGTAATACACAAATCTGTCTGAGGTAATTCCTCTAATCCCTCTCCTCATGATTCATAATGCAGGCGTGGGTCTCCCAAGATGGAACCCTGGGCCCTCCATGTATTGTACCACCCACAGGCACACACACACCCAATGGAGCACAGTATTGTACCCTCCATGTAATGTACCACTCAGGTGCACACATGCACTGCCCAGCACTGTATTCTTTATGTATTGTACCACTCATAGGCACACATACATCCAGCATATGCATTTAATATGCACGCATTGTACCCTTTGTGTATTGCACCACTCACTGGCACACATACACCCAGCACATGCATTTATCCTGCACGTACTGCGCAGCACTACATCCTTCAGGTACTGTACCACTCACAGGCACATGTACGTCCAGAACATGCATGGACTACTCTGTACTGCACTATCCCTGTATGGCACACTCCCCAGGCACACATACACCTAGCACAGATACTTCACTTCTGCGTTGCGCAGCACTTTACACCAACCTGATGTAGGCCAAGGGTGAGATACGCACATAGCAGTACAACTTTAAAAAGTGAATAAACCTGTAGGCCTCACTCTGACAGGTTAAAAAAGAACCTGTTTACTCCTACTGATCACTACATGGCGTGCTGCCACAACCATGCTCGTGCTGCTCAACTCCTGGTGAAGGCAGTAGCTTTCAACACTATGAGAGTAGTGCTTTGGCCGACCCTCCTGGCCTAGCAAGATTGCAATCCGTGAGGTAGGCCTATGAAATGATGCACATGCATGATCCGTGTTTGCCTGACAACAAAAATCAGCATTAGGGATCCAGACATCAGCACAGTTGGGCACTGTGGACAGGGGTGCACGTCCATGAATTACCATGCAAAGGACTTTTTTGTCCCAACTTGTCTAATCAGAGACAGACCCCTCACCTCGACCAGTGTCACTGTGGAAAGGACACAACCTCAGCATGGTAATCAGAGACAGACCACTTACCCCAAGAAATGTCACTGTGGGCAGGACCCTTCACTTCATCTGTGCAATCAAAGACAGACCACTCGCCCCAAGAACAGTCATTGTGAGCAGAACTTTCACTTCAACAGTGTAATCAGAGACAGACTCCTCCCCTCCACAAGCGTCACTGTGGAAATGATACAACTTCAACAGTTTAATCAGAAACAGACCGCTTACCTCCCGATGTGTCAATGTGGGCACGACCTATAACTTCAACGTTGTAATCAAACACAGCGACTGACCCTTTACTTATGCAGCATCCCGATGAGAACTGCCCTTCACTTCAACAGTGTAATCAGAGAGAGACACCCCTCAGCGTGTAACTGTGGGCAGGACACTTAACTTTAATGTTGTAATCAGATATAGGCCCCTCACTCTAGCAATGTCACTGTTGGCAGGATCCATTGCTATACTGTTGACACAGCTTTCACCTCATGCAGAATCACTGTGGGATGGACCCTTAACTTCAACGTTGTAATCCGACACAGCCCGCTCACTTCCTGCTATCTCACTGTGGGCAGGCCCTTTATTTCAACAGTGTAATCAGACACAACCCACTCACCTCCAAGAGCATCACTGTGGCCAAGACCTATCACTTCGACGTTGTAATCAGAGACAGGCCCCTCATCCTCAGGAGTGTAGCTTTTGGCAGAACCCTTAATTTCAACTGTGAAATCAGAAACAGACACTTCACCTCCTGCTGTGTCCCGCTCTGGGCAGGACCATTAACTTCACAGTGTAGCAGAGAAAGACCACTCACCTCCCGTAGTATCACTGTGGACAGTCCACTTATCTTACTCTGTGTCACTGTGGGCAGAACCCTTAACTTCTACAGTGTAATCAGAGACAGAACTCTCACCCCAACTAGTGTCACTGTGAGCAGAACCCATCACTTCAATAGTGTAATCAGACCTAGCCCTGCCACCTCCCACAATGTCACTGTGGGCAGGACCCTTCTGTTCAATAGTGTAATGAGAAAGAGATGTTGCGCTGTGTCATTGGGAATATGTATTTAAATATGTAATTCTTTATCTTACAGCTCCAGCACGTTGCCAAGGGCATTTCGCATAACTAGATCAGCAGATGAAAGCTCTTTAGCGGATTCGGCAAGATAGATGGAAGAGGTTAGGATGGAAATCGATGAAGTAGGGAAAAAAAAAAGAATGACTTAATTTTCGAAAGGGCCTTAGTCCTTTATACATAAGGAACATGCTTCAATTTAGCTGTAAATAAATGAACTTAAACCTCTCATGGTGTAAGCAACGACAGAAGTCACGGTTCCCACTAGGCTTTAAAATTACACGTGTAAACAGGGACAGTCATTTCAACTCTCACGCTGTAACCACTCTATTACCGCTCTCACCGTATTCACGCAGTGTAAGCAGGACAGTCAATTCAACTCTCGACATCTCTCAGGGGCAGTCTCCTCCTCACATTCCAGTTGTATAATCAAGGCCCAAAGCCCCTCATCTCCAGCAGTGTACCCAGGAACAGGACCCTCACCCGCACAGTGAAATTATGAACAGTCCTCACACCTTGCACAGTGCAACTATCCAACAGGCCTACACTCTCAAAGTGGAATCAGGAACACCCGTTCCCTGTCGTAGTTAAATGCAGGTGGGTGAGATCTGCTTCCAGCTATCTACCCAGTCCCAGCTATTACCTTTTTTTGTTGCGTAATAGATGTCAGTGCTACTCGATAAAACTGTAAGCCCAGCACAGCTTCATGGCTCTCGCCTCCTGCAGCCTCACCATCCCTCAGGCATGATGACCTCTTCTGCATATGATAGTCCCTTGCACACGCCGACAGTATATATTATGTATCACTGACAATAATAAAACGCCGGAGGCAGCCCTGCTACTGAACAGAGGGTTTGCTTTTACGCCAGCAAAGACTTGGTTGCTGGCAAGAGGGACTCACTTAGCCCCCAAAGAGTGGTTATACCACCTCGTCATTCTTCATGATGGATTTATGACTTATACACACAAGATCCACACTTAAGAAAAGAGTTCTGGAATACACTAAATCTTGGACACAGTAATCACTGTTGCCCTATACTGTGCAAATATCACTGGAGTACTAGAACCCATTACGGGTCGGAAATACAACCGGAACTGAGGATCCATACAAAGAGATTAGAGCCCTGAAGAAGTCGCTGCGCACAACAATTAAGCGCAACGAAACACGTGTTGGCTAAGGATCTCAAGATTAAACTGAAGTGACTGTTTCAACGGAGGAACAAGAGTGTTTTTATTATTGTCAATGATACATAATATATACTGTCGGCGTGTGCAAGGGACTGTTGTTTTGGTTTATCAGTGGTTATCCACACATTGGGGAGGAGGGTGGCTCTCCCCACCCTTATGCACAGCAATCATAATTGTACACTAGTATATACTCACTGCATATTTCCCAGGAGCGCCATTACCCTACACAATCCACCGACCAAGAAGTCCCACACTTCTGCATATGTTCCTATCAAATCACAGTCTAATATCCCTCTTGAGACTTGTCCTACTTGGGCACATGGCCAGTTTAGCCTCTCTATGCATGCGCTTACCTGCTCTTTATGTGGAGGTGAGTTTAAACCGCACGCCATTTCAACTCCTGGCTTCTCTCATGGGGTTCAATTCTAACAGGTGGTCATTCAAACTGTGGCTTCCCTGTTTTACATGTTTAGAGGTTTCAATCTCTGTACTCCATTCCTATTTCGGCCTTCCTCTGGTCAGACTCTATACCCATCCAGTTCTTGTAATCACTGTACAAAATATCAGTCCAAAAGTGAGAATGGAGGGGCCTGCCTCCATGCACGGAGATAGACCGCTCATTATCTATTAAAACGTGGGCTCCCTATCTGTAGTGATGGCATAATGATGAGCTAGAAATGCAGCTAATTCAAGGTGTCCATTTGATGCAAGGCCTCTGTGTGGGACTCATTTTTAGGCTTTAAGGGATTGCTGCCTCAACGCCTCTCTGCATCAGGGAGAGACAGGACATCTGTCTTCACAGTTATCCCAGGCCTGGTCTGTGCATTCGGATCACCTTCGTAGCCATGAAGAGCTCATTCTCCATACTCATTAATTTTGTAGGAAATCTGCTGGGACTGTACAACAGCAAGTCTGTTTAAAGCTGTTAAATGAGGACACAATGAGCTTATGGTGCTGCTAATCTCTGGGATCGTCTTGCCCACTGCTCCCCTTCCCCTTTCTCTGCTGCTGAAAGAGAGCCAGCAAAGGTGATGTCGATTTAAGTGGTATTACTCCCCCTGCGGAACTCGCTTTGTGGCTCGACAGTGCTTACTTGACCTTTCACCCATCCAAGGTTAATAAAAATGACACTGTGACTTAAGACAGGTATGCCTACCTACTTATCTGTCAGCTCACCCTCATTTGTCGGTCTCACCCTTTCCATCAAATTCACCCTCCTGATAAAGATATACCTCCATAGACTTCACCCTCTTATCAAGAAAACATAATCCTTCAAAAAGACTTCATTCACCTTTTTGGGTTAACTTTCCTTTTAGAATCAGCAGGTTGGCAGGTGCGTGTCTAGGTGGAACACCATCGCATTGTTGGCTATTTACAACAGCTGCTCCAGAAAAACTCCTCTCGTCAAAATGATGCAACCGTTCACACGAGGTCAAGCCTTGCCTTCCCGCGCAAGGGTGGGCGGGAGAAGCGGTCGCCGCCAACCAAAGGGGCGCACAGGGTCGGCGCCTGCGAAATACGCGCCCGCCTCGGTTTAACGCCCACTCTGATTGGGTGTCTCCGGGTTAAGCACGTGGCCATTCTGCGCCGCCTGAGCGGACACAAACCGTCGGCGCAGTAACAGCGCGCGCCCTTTTCCCCTGGGCTGCCACCCTGTCATGGCCGGTAGTGCCTCAGGCGGCCTGCCTGCTTCACATGCGATCATTTCTGCCTCGCTTCGGTCCTGCCTCCCACAGACAGATATGGTACTTTCCACCTCCAGTCTAGTAAGTTTTACCTCAGGTAGGGGTACAGGGTGCATTACCTCAGCATTTGTCGCACTTCTTGCCTTGGGCAGGGTTGGTTATGTCTCTGACACGACCTGCTCTACCTAGGAATTACATACCTTAGATTTTACTGTTGTAGTCGCAGGACCACTGGAATTTTGCGGCAGGGGAGGATCAAATTTTATGCTGGGTTGTCTAAATTATTCGTCATGGGAAGGCAAAGTATGAAGTAGGATTTTTGATAGTATTAAAAATTATTTTGTAATTTCTACACATGGCAAACACTGGACCAAGTTTTCACCTCATTAGTTACAGTTTCACACCCAAATACAGTAATAAGCAACTGAAAGGTGCCAGACAGCTTTTGAAATTGGACTTTCAGTATGTCTCACTATATATTTAGTAACTATTGATCCATTAGAGCTAGAAACATTTTTTTTAAAAAAAATCTGTAGATTATACTGTAGCTGGTGAATTATGTGGCACATGCGGCAAAGCCATAATTACATGAAAAACGCAGCAGCCCAGGCTATTTGTATTTATTTATTTATTTGAAAAGTTTTATATAGCGCTGGCTAGACCCGGAGGTATCAGAGCGCTTTACATGAGGTAGGACATTGTTTCAGAACATTGTTACATAGTTACATCAGTTTCTGGAGCGTCGCATAACATAGAAAGGGAGACAGTATAACATAGTTACATGAGTTACTAAAGCATAGCATAACATAGAAAAAACCCGATGTCCGGCTGGGTAGGTGACGGCCGAGGGGTGGACCAGAGCCAAACTCCTCTATAGCTGCATAGGACAGCTCCACCGGGCATCGGCCAAGGTTGCTCGGGCACCGCGGTACGTACAGACAGTTAAGGTTTCCGCCTAGGGGGCAGACAATGAATCACGGAGGAAGGAGGCGGAGAGGGAAAAGAAGCACAACGGGGAGACGAGGAAAACAATGTCTGATGTCCGGCTGGGTAGGTGACGGCCGAGAGGTGGACCAGAGCCAAACTCCTCTATAGCTGCATAGGACAGCTCCACCGGGCATCGGCCAAGGTTGCTCGGGCACCGCGGTACGTACAGACATTTAAGGTTTCCGCTAGGGGGCAGACAATGAATCACAGAGGAAGGAGGCGGGGAGGGAAAAGAAGCACAACGGGGAGACGAGGAAAACAATGTCCGGCTGGGTAGGTGACGGCCAAGGGGTGGACCAGAGCCAAACTCCTCTATAGCTGCATAGGACAGCTCCACCGGGTATCGGCCAAGGTTGCTCGGGCACCGCGGTACGTACAGACAGTTATGGTTTCCGCTTGGGGGGCATCGTCAAAAGTTCCATCGAGAGCACCGGTCACGGTGTACGGTGCTACGATCCCAGTGGTAGTGGGACCACTACCAATCCTCTACTGAGTGTGTCTCCCTTGCCGCTGTGGTCACTCTCAGAGAGGTCTCTATATCCCCGGAGAGCAAATGCTGGATCCCTCACCAACAAGGGGAGAAAGAGTGCTTTTGTGGAAGGCCCACTCGCGGCGGCCATCTTAGGGACAGTCAGGCTGGTAAGAAAGACCCTCACTGCTGTAGGGGGAATTGATAGTTGGGTCCCTGGTTCAGTTGCCTGGGAATCTACTGCCCCAATACAGCAAATGTTGGTGGTAATGATATTGCAGGTAAAGTACAGCATTAACATGTGCTGGGGACAATATTGATTCATAGCTCCTTCAGTTGCTGCTACACTCGTGGACTAAAGTGAGTGAGTGAGTGAGCAGTTATAACGGTCAAAGGGCCACAGAGTGAAGAGAGCGCTGGCAAACTTTGGGTTCCGCATTACCCAGGAAACAAATATTGCGGCGAGATGTGTGTGATCGAGGGATATTGCGGCCGCCATTTTAAAGTCAGGCAGGTACAGGCAGTATCTCGGGAGCGATCGCCCTGAAGGGTGAATGCAGTGCAAATACAGTTAGAACATAAAGGGTACCTTGAGTAGAGGATCACAAATGGCAGGAAATCTCAAACTGCTCTTTGCTAGTACAGTGCTTATTCTTGGCACTCCCAACTTCAGGCACTTCCTTCTTCTATAGGTGGGCTTCTAGGGTGTTCAATAATTCATGTAACGGAGGGAGCAGATCCATCGGCGCCTCCATGTTGGAGTCAGGCATGGTGGTATGGATAATTTTGGCTGACAGAGATCGGAATTACTGCTACGTTTGTAGGGCCTTCCAATATCACTCAGGAGTCCCCAAGAGGTTTATGCACAAGGCCGCAGCGTTCACCCCATTCTTCTATTAAGCGATGTCAGGCAGTGGGCGCCCTGTTGAGGTCAGGCAGGGCACTTCCGTCCCATCTGGAGCTGCCGGTATCGCTCTCCATGCCTCCGGTAGCGCTCTTTCTTATTGCGCCAATCCCCCTCACACTGTTGCTTGCCAGTTTAGTGATGGGCTGCCTACGAGCTGCCCATGGGCCCCGAGTTCTTTCACTCGGATCAGGTCTCCCGCCCAGCACGCCGCACTCACCGGATTTCTGTATTGCCACCGTTTCCTAGTGTGGTGCCGGTTTCACTGCCTTCTCGGCTACTCTGCTGGGGCAGCAATGTCGATTTCAAGATCCCTGAAGGTAGGATTTTTCGATCGGGCTGTTTTAAGCATGAGGCGCCGCCATGTTGTCTCCACTCACTCGGACTGTAATCTCAGTATAGGCGCCGGAGGCTGGTGCAGCACCTCCGGTAACCGTAGAGAGGGTCCACACGCTGTCTCTGCTCTCGCCACCACCTGTGCTCCCGTCGCGGTGCTCCGCCGTGCCGGGATCGCGCTAGAGAGGCGGCTACGGTGCCATCTTGCTTCTGAGACAATGCGATGCCTCGGGCCACGCCACACCAAGTCGGCAAAAGCGGCAGAGCGCCGCAACAAAAGTCAGCGCCAGGCTACCCTCTGCCTCACGCCACCTTCACATAGCGGCACATAAAGTTTTTCGGCTCTTCCGCTCGGAGGAAACACCATCCGGCAGTTCCTAGCTCCGGAGCTGAGATGGATCACGTCCATCCGCCATCTTGGCTCCTCCCTTTGTTTAACACTCTCAATATCCCTGTGAGGTTTTCGAAATGATAATTAAGAAGGGAATTTGCAGTTATAGGTCATCAGAGTTGTTGAGATTTCTTACATTGTGTTCTGTCCTGCTTCTTTGCAGTTGTTAGTGCATCAGGTGCAATTACTTCAACAGAATCTGAGAAGTTTTCTTTCCTACTTCAAATCTGGTTGAGGTTTGTTTTTTCTCAGACACAGTTTGTTGTACCTAAGATGTGGTCACTAGAAGGGTACAACTTAGCTACAGTCTTTCCTGTCAGTGATACTATCACTACTACTTAGCTGATTTAGTGCAGATGCTGAACTTCATGTCAGCCACGCTACGCTACCTCTCAGCTGACGTGAATGGTTAGTCAGCCGCAGTGCTGAAGAAAATCCTTCTTTAACAACCAGAAATTTCTTCTTAAAATCAAAGTCTGAACATGAGATAACATCTTTCTCGTATCTACAGTTTGATTTATATTTGTTTACTGTGACGTGCATCACACACAGTGTGCTGACATCACAGTAAACGAACGCGAAAGCAGACCACAACAGGAACAGATCTCACTAGGGACAATGTGAAGTTAATAATGGTCTTTGCATAGTCCCTGGTTTGATCAGTTCCCTTTCAGGGGAAGGGGCGGATGTAGTAGGTGGTTGGAGGGAGGGACACGTGTCCCAACCACACAAGTGTGGTACTTTTGTTTTCAGAAGTGTGGGAATGCTGGGTGGTTGGAATTTTGTGGCTCATGGCAGAATCTGGAACTTTGTCTCACAAAACATGAAGAAAATTTGTGAATTTAGCAAAAGTGTGAGGTTTGCAGGTATTTTGGTAAAAGAAAACATAATGGGATCTAGGCAAGTCACATCACCCTGGTCTCCCCTGGGTATATAGGTTTCAGAAATGGTTGGGTTTAGTAGGTTTCCCTCAATGATGGCCGAGCCCAGGTCCAAATACTGCAGCTACCCACATTTCCAAAATGGGTTGATTTTAATGGTGAAAATGTGATGTCTTCGTGTTGTGTTTTGGGTTATTTCCTGTCACAGGACCAAAGCCCAGCCACACAAGTGGAGTACTGTTTTTTATCAAGAGAGATGTGGGAACGCTGGGTGGTAGGAATTTTATGGATCCCTGCAGATTTTAGATCTTTCCTTCAAATGTGAGACAAATGCCTAGTTTTAGCCAAAGTTTGAGGTTTTCAGGGCATTCCGGGTAAGATAAGTTAGTAGAATCAACGCAAATCACTCCACCCTGGACTTCCCTGAGTGCTTAGTTGTCAGAAATGTCTGGGTGGCGGCTGTTCCTGGTTCCAAATTCCACAGCTAACCACATCTCCAAAATGGGTCATTTTTCACAGCAAAAACATAATGTTTTCACATTGTGTTGTGGGTCCCTTTCTGTTGCACAGGGCTGGACTGGGAACCCAATGGTGCCCTGGCAAATTTTGCCATACCAGTCCCCGGACAGTGTGTATCGAGCGACGCAAGCGAGAATAACCACTACCAAGTGGGCTTGGGGGCATTCCCCCCCCGAGAACATTTGGGGGAAATGGCAAAATGGTGCATTCTACTGCATATTTTTAATTATATATTCAATTGTGTTAGCTTTTAAAGTATAGTAAATGATGACGTTACAGTGTACCAGGATATCCAGTCATACCCACAGACATTCTTTCGGAGAATATAAAGAATAAGTTGTCAAGAATGACACGAATTTAAATATAACACAAGTGCACACATTCACTGTTAAGCAGAACCAAGGAGCTGAGAACACAATGAAAGACTATTTCAGGGGATGTTAGCATCCTCCACCCCAATGAGTGGCACGGCAGGGCCAGCTTTAGCGCTGTTGGCGTCCGGTGCAATATTATTTTAGGGCACCTCCCCACAATGACCTCCTCCTCTACAGATTCCCTCACTATCACTCTCCAGTAGTGCCCCTTATCTCTCCATAGCCCCTCCTTCAACATGTATTTAATTTGTTTTATAGCGCCTCCCATACCATTGTAGGGTGTCGGAGCACTTTAAGTCACACACAACAACAATGAATCATACATGTGTAAATCAGTGTATAGAAAATGTTACATAAGACAAAGGTGAATAGAAGGTGTAGGATTCAAATGTCATCCATACTGATAGGCATTTCTTAAGAGTGCTTAGTCTGGAGAAGCACAAACTCTGGATTCAAAACATAACAGTGGCTAGGGTTGGCTTTACTAATAATTTATTTTCTACCAAAACAAACTGTTTTTAGCAACATTAGAATAATTAAAGACTGTGCAAAAACATACCGTTTGTTATAACCTGTATCATGCTGTTCGCATGATGCTCTTTGATTGCAGATCATAGCCCACTGTGCTATATTACGATTATAACTTATGAACTGCAAGTAACACAAGAATCTCTATGACAAAAGTAGTAACACGCTGAGCTAACAACATAAAATACATTTTTGTGATCTGCATGCTACTTGTTCTTTGCACCAGGCATGTTAACCCTCTGTGCTACCTTAGATTAGTCAAATCTGCCACTAGACAAAACTCTGATCCCTCTACAAAATGGAACATTAATTACCAGCGTTATCTTGACATTTTTGTTGTTGCCGGAAAACTGCTGGATATAAAAGGAACTCTGCAGGGGATGCATTTAAACTAATAACAATTTGCAAAACTCAGCGCCGCCCCAGCTCAGCAATAAACCGACCCCCACTAACAAAACTGGCCCCTACAAAAAAACTAGCCCCTCCCCACCCTTCCAGCCTCCCGGGGAAACATTTGATACCCGGTACAGCTAGTCTGGCTTTGCTGTTGCAGGTGCTAGGCCCAGCGACACAAGAGAAGTAGAGTTTTTATTGGAAAAAGTGTGGAAACGCTGAGTGGTAGGAATTTTGGCGATCCTTGCTGATTCTGGAACTCTCCTAATAGAAATGTCAGGAAAATGCTTATTTCTAGCCAAAGTTTGCAGGCCATTTTGTGTAAGAAAACTATGGAATTCGTCCAAGTCACACCATGTTGGACTTCCCTGGGTGTCTAGTTTTCAGAAATGTTTGGGTTGGGCTGGTTTTCCTGGGTGGTTGATGGGCCCAAATTCCACAGCGAGCAGCATTGCCAAAATGGGTAATTGCATCTCTCCATGGTCCGTTTTGGGGCCTTTCCTGTTATGGGAGATAGGCCACCCACACAATTAGGATACCATTTTATTAAAATGTGGGAATGTAGGGATTTTGTGTCTCTCGGCAGATTGCAGAGCTTTCCCTCACATCTACCCAAATCGCTGGAATGTGTCAATTTTCTTGGTGAAAATTTGGTGTCCCAACGTTGCTTTGTAGGGTCTTCTCTTTCATGGGCAATAGGCGCACCAATGTGGGCACTTTGGAAAAAGTGTGTAACACAGAATAACTGAATATTTGTTATTATCAATTGCATTTCTCTCCATTTTTGGTTTCCAAATGTAAGCCAGTGTGCAAGAAAGAACACAGTTTGCAAAATGCCCTCTAAATAATGATAGCATGGGCAACCCTAAATTAAGAGTTGTACAAAAAACACACAACTCACAAACTCAGTAGCTAGAGCATGTTTAGAAAATGCATAGGTTGCTTCTATACCCATTTTCATTCATTAGAATTTACCACCTGAAGTGCTGCATGGTCGGCACACAATGAATAATCATTACAACCAACACACATTATATATCCCTGCGACCAGAAGGGTCTGACGAACATAACACCAGTCATGGGGAAAATCAGTCATGGGTAAAAATTACACATGAAAATGTTGTCAGCTATTTGTGTTTTTTCCTATTTTTTTTTTCCAATTATTTTTCATTTCAATGGTTAGTTCCTTTGGGAAAACCATAAGTGATCTACACAAATTACACATTTTCTGGGTCGACCCATGGGTTTCACACTTGTTTCCACCACAAACTGCAAGCAGGTTGAAACCACAAAAAAAGAGGAAAAATACAAAAACAGTGATAAGAATTAGTTTTTTCCAACTCTGCTTGTCTCTGATAGCTGGAAAGATGGTGATCCTAACACCAGAAATCTTTTGGGATGCCGTTCTTAGAAAAAAGAAACACGTTTTCTTGCACAGCATTATTCCCCATTTTTCACAAAAAAATCTTGCTATAATATGGCCATTTTCTCTCCAGGGGAATCCACAAATCCTTGGCATTTTTGGAATCTCCAACATGTACGGAAAAAAGGATGCAAATTTGGCCTAAGTATCCTTTGAAGGGCAAAAAACTATGAAGGGATAAGTGCAGAGTACGCCACACATAAAAAAGGGCTCATCACTGGAGCAAGAACAGCCTCAGCAGTCAAGGGTTTAAAAAGTAACCAGTACTAGCCGAGTTGCCAAGATTTCTTCCTCCAGTGTGATTTGTATCACTTCTGGCGCTAGATCCTTCCATTTCATGAGGTTCCTACTTCTGTAGGGGTTGGTCTTACCTGTTGGTCTTCGGTCTTACCTCACCTATCATCAGTCCTTGTCTTGGTTGGATCTGTCACAGACAGTGACAACCTACCTGTCTTCAGTCAGTCAAAACCACAATGCGCTATTAGCCATTCCCATGGTACAGTTCATTCAATCCTCAAATCCCAACTGGCCGTGCTCACAACTTGGCCTGTCTACCCGAAGCATTGCAGGCTTTACTCACAAGGTAATCAATGATACCACAACATCACAGATCGTACTCCTGATGCAGTGAATACTAACCCAACTATGACCACATCTGCTCACATAAGTGTTACCCTCAACATAAAAAGTCCTCCTCATGGTGTCATTGGTTTTGGCTGCACCCTCAACATGATGGGTTCTACCCAACATGCGGTGTCATCCTATGTCACAACGTGGTCATTCCTGCCTCCAAAACAGTAGATCCATCCTGCTCATGACACAGTCGAACTTTCTCCTCAAAATGAGCGTGTTGGTGTTTCCTTCCACATGGTTTAGCCCATTTCTGATGTGGTCGTTCAGCACAGCCAATCTTAAAACAGGTTTAGTTGAACATGCAACTCTAGTTGGTCCCACCCACAATATGACCGATCCTATTGACAGTATTGGTGGATGCGCCTGACAGTGCTTCTCACAAGCTCCTACTTGCAGTCCTGGACAATCATACCACAGGGTTAGTCCTAACCACGATATTGTCAATTCATTTCAAAGTCCTGTTGATCCTTCTCACACGCAGTCGTGCTATCCACGACATCCTGTTGTCGATCCTACCCACGGCAGCGGGCAGTACAACCCACAGCGTGGGCAGTGTGTCACAGGCCCTAGCGCAAGGAAGGAAATTGCCCCCTCGTCTGCTGCATGAACTGCAAAATACAGCAATGCTCAGGGTCCCCGGTGCCACCGCACCTGCAGCACCAAAGGAAGCTGCGCCTGTGGCCACGGGTGCATCCTGCTCAGCTCTCCTCCCAACAACAGGTCCAGTCGTGCCCACAATGCCAGGTGGTCCTGTGCGGCCCCTGCTCTCAGTCCCACCCACTGTAGCCGAGTGTACCCTCGCCGTGGCCGGCCTTACCGTCCTTCCCCCGTTTGACTTCCCTCCTCGGTCGCCTCTTCCCCGGGCGCGTCTGCTTCGTCCACGGCGCTGTTTCCCGGGGTGCAGCGGCTGCATCCAGCGGTTGACTCGTCCTACCTGCGACAGGTGCGCCGTCCCCGCGATCCGCCGCCGCCGCGGCGGGGGTACCCAGGGACCCGCCGCCGGACGCGATTGGCTCCCAGAGAGAGGCCCCGAGGGAGTGGAGGGAGGCAATAATTGGAGGGGTAGGGAGAGAAGGGCAGGGGGTGGCGGCAGGGCTCGCTCGGAGTCTATACAACTCTCTATAATGAGCAGGAGCAGCGGTAATGATGAACTCTGGGACCAATTTAAAATGGGAAAAGGGGGGCAGGCGGGGGAGAGAAAAATTAACAAGGTACCAATTAACCCTTTCTCGCAAAGCATGGGCGTAAAGAGATGGCGAGGGCTGGTAGATTTCAGATGCATATCACGGGGTAGCTCTGCATTTGTGGATATTCCTAAAAAAAGATCTACGTTTGCATGTGTTGATCTCTAAATGGGATGTTCCTATGTGACACAAAGGCGTATGTGTCAGTTTTGTTAAAGTGCTTTGCGTCCTGGTGAGAGGGTTAACATGTATGTGGAAGGCGAGCTTAACCACCTGCGTGTGTGTGTGTGCCTTCGTGATCGTGTTTGCGGTTGCTCATGCAGACATATCTGTGGGTGGGTGTAGAATGGTGTGTGCATGCCCATGTATGAACAGTGCTAGGAATAGTGACCTGTGCATATCTGTGAGTGAGCACCAAATAGTGTACTGTGTGCATGCCCCTATATGAATAGTACCAGAGATAGGGATCTGTGCCTCTCTGGGTGAACGCCGAACGGTGTGTGCATGCCCCTGTATGAACAGTGCCAGGGATAGTGATCTGTGCATGTTTCTGGGTGAGCGGAGTATGCATGCCCATATATGAACAGTGCCAGGGATAGTGATCTGTGTATGTCTCTGGGTGAGCGCCGGAAGGTGTTTGCAGGCCCCTGTATGAACAGTGCCAGGGATAGTGATCTGTGCATGTTTCTGGGTGAGCGGTGTATGCAGGCCCATATATGAACAGTGCTAGGGATAGTGATCTGTGCATGTCTCTGTGTGAGGGTTGAACAGTGTGTGCATGCCTCTGTATGAACAGTGCAATGGATAGTGATCTGTGCATGTCTCAGGATGAGCACCGAATGGTGTGTGCATGCCCCTGAATAAATAGTGCTAGGCCTAGTGATCTGTGCATTTTTCTGGGTGAGCGGTGAATGGTGTGTGCATGCCCCTGTGTGAATAGTGCTAGGAATAGTGATCTGTGCATGTCTCTAAGTGAGCGGCGAATGGTGGGGGCATGCCTCTCTATGAATAGTGCCAAAGACAGTGATCTGTCCATGTCTCTGGGTGCACATCGAATAGTGTGTGCATGCCCCTGTATGAATAGTACTAGGGATAGTGATCTGTGCATGTCTCTGGGTGAGCGTTGAAAGGTGTGTGCATGCCTCTGTATGAATAGTGCCAGGGATAGAGTAATCTGTGCTGTCTCTGGGTGAGCGGTGTGTGCAAGCCCATATATGAACAGTGCTAGGGATATTGATCTGTGCATGTTGCTGGGTGAGCGCCGAACGGTGTGTGCATGCCTCTGTATGAACAGTGATAGTGATCTGTGCATGTTTCTGGGTGAGCCCGAACGGTGTGTGCAATGCATGCCTCTGTATGAACAGTGCCAGGGATAGTGATCTGTGCATGTTTCTGGTTGAGCGCCGAACGGTGTATGCATGCCTCTGTATGAACAGTGATAGTGATCTGTGCATGTCTCTGAGTGAACGGTGTGCGCATGCCCCTGTATGAATAGTACTAGGGATAGTGATCTGTGCATGCCTCTGGGTGAGCGCCGAACGGTGTGTGCATGATTCTGTATGAACAGTGGATAGTGATCTGTGCATGTATGTGGGTGAGCACCGAATAGTGTAGTGTGTGCATGCCCCTGTATGAATAGTACAAGGGATAGGGATTTGTGCCTCTCTGGGTGGGCGCCGAACTGTGTGTGCATGCCCCTGTATGAACAGTGCTAGGGATAGTGATCTGTGCATGTCTCTGGGTGAGCGGTGTGTGCATGCACATATTTGAACAGTGCTAGGGATAGTGATCTGTGCATGTCCCTGGGTGAGCGTCGAACGGTGTGTGCATGCCTCTGTATGAACAGTGCAGTGGATAGTGATCGGTGCATGTCTCTGGGTGAGCACCGAATGGTATGTGCATACCCCTGTATGAATAGTGCTACTAGGGCTAGTGAGCTGTGCATGTCTCTGGGTGAGCGGCGAATTGTGTGTGCATGCCCCTGTGTGAATAGTGCTAGGAATAGTGATCTGTGCATGTCTCAGAGCGAACGGTGTGTGCACGTCCCTGTATGAACAGTGCCAAATATAGTGATCTGTGCAAATCCGTGAGTGAGCACCGAATAGTGTGGGCATGCCCCTATATGAAAAGTGCCAGGAATAGTGATCTGTACATGTCTCTGGGTGAACGGTGTGTGCATGCCCCTGTGTAAGTAGTGCCAGGGATAGTGATCTGTGCATGTATCTAGGTGAGCGGCGAATGGTGTGTGCATACCCCTGTATGAACAGTGCTGGGGATAGTGATCTGTGCTTATCTGTCGGTGTTTGCTGAATGGTGTGTGCATGCCCCTGTATGAACAGTGCCGGGGATAGTGATCTGTACATGTGCCTGGGTGAGCAACGAATGGTGTGTGCTTGCCCCTGTATGAAAAGTGCCAGGAATAGTGATCTGCACATGTTTCTGGGTCAACAGTGACAGGTGTGTGCATGCATGCCCCTGTGTGAATAGTGCCAGGGATAGTGATCTGTGCATGTATCTAGTTGAGCGGTGAATGGTGTGTGCATGCCGCTGTATGAACAGTGCTAGGGATAGTGATCTGTGCATGTTTCTGGGTGAACGATGTGTGCATGATGCTGTAGGAACAGTGCTAGGGATAGTGATCTGTGCATGTTTCTGGGTGAACAGTGTGTGCATGATGCTGTAGGAACATTGCTAGGGATAGTGATCTGTGCATGTTTCTGGGTGAACGATGTGTGCATGCCCCAGTATGAACAGTGCAGGGGATACTGATCTGTGCATGTCTCTGGGTGAACGACGAACTGTGTGTGCATGCCCCTGTATGAACAGTGCCAGGGATAGTGATCTGTGCATATCTGTGGGTGAGCGGCGAACAGTGTGTGCATGCCCTTGTATGAATAGTGCTAGGGACAGTGATCTGTGCATGTCTGTGGGTGAGCAGCGAACGGTTGTTGCAAGCCCTTGTATGAATAGTGCCAGGGACAGTGATCTGTGCATATCTCTAGGTGAGCGGTTAACTGTGTGTGCATGCCCCTTTATTAATAGTACAAGCGATAGGGATATGTGCATATCTCTGGGTGAGCGGTGAACTGTGTGTGTATGCCCCATTATTAATAGTACAAGCGATAAGGATATGTGCATATCTCTGGGTGAGCGTTGAATGGTGTGTGCATGCCCATGTGTGAATAGTGGCAGGGATAGTGATCTGTGTATGTCTGTGGGTGAGCGGCGAACGGTGTGTGCATGCCCTCGTATGAATAGTGCCAGGGACAGTGATCTGCGCATGTCTCTGGGTGAAGGACGAACTGCGTGCGCATGCGTCTGTATGAACAGTGCCAGGGATAGTGATCTGAGCATGTCTCTGGGTGAGCAGCGAACGGTGTGTGCATGCCCTTGTATGAATAGTGCCAGGGACAGTGATCTGTGCATATCTCTGGGTGAGCGGTGAATGGTGCGTGCATGCCACTGTATGAATAGTGCCAGGGACAGTGATCTGTCCATGTCTCTGGGTGAGCGGCGAACTGTGTGTGCATGCCACTGTATGAAAAGTGCCATGGATAGTGATCTGCGCATGTCTCTGGGTGAACGACGAATGGTGTGTGCATGCCCTTGTATGAAGAGTGCCAGGGATAGTGATCTGTGCATGCCTCTGGGTGAGGGGCAAAAGGTTAGTGCATGCCCTTGTATGAATAGTGCCAGGGACAGTGATCTGCGCATGTCTCTGGGTGAACGACCATCTGTGTGTGCATGCCCCTTTATTAATAGTACAAGCGATAGTGATCTATGCATGTCTCTGGGTGAGCGCCGAACGATGTGTGCATGTCCCTGTGTGAATAGTGGCAGAGATAGTGATCTGTGCGTCTCTGGGTGAGTGGCGAACGGTGTGTGCATGCCCCTGTGTGAATAGTGGCAGGGATAGTGATCTGTGCGTCTCTGGGTGAGCAGTGAATGGTGTGTGAATGCCCCTGTTTGAACAGTGCCAGGGATAGTGATCTGTGCATGTCTCTGGGTGACCAGCGAACAGTGTGTGCATGCCCTTGTATGAATAGTGCCAGGGACAGTGATCTGTGCATGTCTCTGGGTGAACGACGAATGGTGTGCGCATGCCCCTGTAAGAACAGTGCCAGGGATAGTGATCTGTGCATGTCTCTGGGTGAGCGGCGAACGGTGTGTGCATGCCACTCTATGAATAGTTCTAGGGATAGCCATCTGTTCATGTCTCTGGGTGAGCGGTGAATAGTGTGTGCATGCCCCTGTGTGAATAGTGCTAGGGATAGTGATCTGTGCATGTGTCAAGGAGTGCGGTGGGCGAATGGTGTATGCATGCCCCTATATGAACAGTGCCAGGGATACTGATTTGTGCATATCTCTGGGTGAGCGGTGAATGGTGTGTGCATGCTGCTGTATGAACAGTGCCAGGGATAGTGATCTGTGCATATCTCTGGGTGAGCAGTGAATGGTGTGTGCATGCCCCTGTATGAACAGTGCCAGGGATAGTGATCTGTGCATGTCTCTGGGTGAGCGGCGAACAGTGTATGCATGCCACTGTATTAACAGTGCCAGGGATAGTGATCTGTGTATGGCTCTGGGTGAGTGCCCGAACGGTGTGTGCATGCCACTGTATGACATGTGCCAGGGATAGTTATCTGTGCATGTCTCTGGGTGAGCGGCGAACGGTGTGTGCATGCCCCTGTGTGAATAGTGCAAGCGACAGAGATCTGTGCATGTCTCTGGGTGAGCGGAGAACGGTGTGTGCATGCCCCTTTATGAACAGTGCCAGGGATAGTGATCTGTGTATGTCTCTGGGTGAGCAGCGAGCAGTGTGTTTATGCACCTGTGTGAATAGTGCAAGCGACAGAGATCTGTGCATGTCTCTGGGTGAGCGGAGAACGGTGTGTGCATGCCCCTTTATGAACAGTGCCAGGGATAGTGATCTGTGTATGTCTCTGGGTGAGCGTCGAACGGTTTGTGCATGCCACTCTATGAAAAGTGCCAGAGACAGTGATGTGAGCATGTCTCTGGGTGAACGACGAACTGTGTGTGCATGCCCCTTTATTAATAGTACAAGCGATAGTGATCTGTGCATGTCTCTGGGTGAGCGGCGAACGGTGTGTGTATGCCACTGTATGAATAGTACAAGTCATAGGGATCTGCGCATGTCTCTGGCTAACGACGAATGGTGTGTGCATGCCACTCTCTGAATAGTTCTAGGGATAGCCATCTGTTCATGTCTCTGGGTGAGTGGTGAAAGGTGTGTGCATGCCCCTGTATGAATGGAGCCAAAGATTGTGATTTGTGCATATCTGTGAGTGAGCGCCGAACAGTGTGTGCATGCCCGGTATAAACATTGCTAGGGATAGTGATCTATGCATGTCTGTGAGTGAGCGACGAATGGCGTGTGCTTGCCACTGTATGAAGAGTGCCAGGGACAGTGATGTGCGCATGTCTCTGGGTGAATGACGAACTGTGTGTGCATGCCCCTTTATTAATAGTACAAGCGATAGGGATCTGTGCATGTCTCTGGGTGAGCAGCGAATGGTGTGTGCATGCCCCTGTATGAACAGTGCCAGGGATAGTGATCTCTGCATGTCTCTGGGTGAGCGGCGAATGGTGTATGCATGCCCTTGTATGAATAGTGCCAGGGACAGTGATCTGCACATGTCTCTGGGTGAACGATGAATGGTGTGTGCATGCCCCTGTAAGAACAGTGCCAGGGATAGTGATCTGTGCATGTCTCTGGATGAGCGGCGAATGGTGTGTGCATGCCACTCTATGAATAGTTCTAGGGTTAGCCATCGGTTCATGTCTCTGGGTGAGCGGTGAATGATGTGTGCATGCCCCTATGTGAATAGTGCTAGGGATAGTGATCTGTGCATGTGTCAAGGAGCGCGGCGGGCGAATGGTGTGTGCATGCCCATATATGAATAGTGCCAGGGATAGTGATCTGTGCATATCTCTGGGTGAGCGGTGAATGGTGTGTGCATGCTGCTGTATGAACAGTGCCTGGGATAGTGATCCGTGAATATTTCTGGGTGAGCGGTGAATGGTGTGTGCTTGCTGCTGTATGAACAGTGCCAGGGATAGTGATCTGTGCCTATCTCTAGGTGAGCGGTGAATGGTGTGTGCATGCTGCTGTATGAACAGTGCCAGGCATAGTGATCTGCGCATGTCTCTGGGTGAGCGGTGAATGGTGTGTGCTTGCTGCTGTATGAACAGTGCCAGGGATGGTGATCTGTGCATATCTCTGGGTGAGCGGTGAATGGTGTGTGCATGCCCCTGTATGAAAAGTGCCAGGGATAGTGATCGGTGTATGTCTCTGGGTGAGCGCCAAGCGGTGTGTGCATGCCACTGTATGAAACGTGCCAGGGATAGTGGTCTGTGCATGGGTCTAGGTGAATGACGAACTGTGTGTGAATGCCCCTTTATTAATAATATACGCGATAGTGATCTGTGCATGTCTCTGGGTGAGCGGCGAACGGTGTGTGCATGCCCCTGTGTGAATAGTGGCAGGGATAGTGATCTGTGCATGTCTCTGGTTGAGTGGCAAACGGTGTGTGCATGCCCATGTGTTAATAATGCAAGCTATAGGGATCTGTTTATGTCTCTGGGTGAGCGGCGAACGGTGTGTGCATGCCCCTTTATGAACAGTGCCAGGGATAGTGATCTGTGTATGACTCTCGGTGAGCGGCGAATGGTGTGTGCATGCCACTGTATGAAAAGTGCCAGGGACAGTGATGTGCGCATGTCTCTGGGTGAATGACGAACTGTGTGTGCATGCCCCTTTATTAATAGTACAAGCGATAGGGATCTGTGCATGTCTCTGGGTGAGCGGCGAACGGTGTGTGCATGCCCCTGTGTGAATAGTGGAAGGGATAGTGATCTGTGCGTCTCTGGGTGAGCAGCTAATGATGTGTGCATGCCCCTGTATGAACAGTGCCAGGGATAGTGATCTGTGCATGTCTCTGGGTGAGCGGCGAATGGTGTGTGCATGCCCTTGTATGAATAGTGCCAGGGACAGTGATCTGCACATGTCTCTGGGTGAACGATGAATGGTGTGTGCATGCCACTCTATGAATAGTTCTAGGGATAGCCATCTGTTCATGTCTCTGGGTGAGCGGTGAATGGTGTGTGCATGCCCCTGTGTGAATAGTGCTAGGGATAGTGATCTGTGCATGTGTCAAGGAGCGCGGCGGGCGAATGGTGTGTGCATGCCCATATATGAATAGTGCCAGGGATAGTGATCTGTGCATATCTCTGGGTGAGCGGTGAATGGTGTGTGCATGCTGCTGTATGAACAGTGCCTGGGATAGTGATCCGTGAATATTTCTGGGTGAGCTGTGAAGGGTGTGTGCTTGCTGCTGTATGAACAGTGCCAGGGATAGTGATCTGTGCCTATCTCTAGGTTAGCGGTGAATGGTGTGTGCATGCTGCTGTATGAACAGTGCCAGGGATAGTGATCTGCGCATGTCTCTGGGTGAGCGGTGAATGGTGTGTGCTTGCTGCTGTATGAACAGTGCCAGGGATGGTGATCTGTGCATATCTCTGGGTGAGCGGTGAATGGTGTGTGCATGCCCCTGTATGAAAAGTGCCAGGGATAGTGATCTGTGTATGTCTCTGGGTGATCGCCGAACGGTGTGTGCATGCCACTGTATGAAACGTGCCAGGGATAGTGGTCTGTGCATGGCTCTAGGTGAACGTCGAACTGTGTGTGCATGCCCCTTTATTAATAATATACGCGATAGTGATCTGTTCATGTCTCTGGGTGAGCGGTGAACGGTGTGTGCATGCCCCTGTGTGAATAGTGGCAGGGATAGTGATCTGTGCATGTCTCTGGTTGAGCGGCACACGGTGTGTGCATGCCCCTGTGTTAATAATGCAAGCTATAGGGATCTGTTTATGTCTCTGGGTGAGCGGCGAACAGTGTGTGCATGCCCCTTTATGAACAGTGCCAGGGATAGTAATCTGTGTATGTCTCTTGGTGAGCAGCGAATGGTGTGTGCATGCCCCTGTATGAAAAGTGCCAGGGATAGTGATCTGTGTATGTCACTGGGTGAGCACCGAACGGTGTGTGCATGCCACTGTTTGAAAGGTGCCAGGGATAGTGGTCTGTGCATGGCTCTAGGTGAACGACGAACTGTGTGTGCATGCCCCTTTATTAATAATACACGCAATAGTGATCTGTGCATGTCTCTGGGAGAGCGGCGAACGGTGTGTGCATGCCCCTGTGTGAATAGTGGCAGGGATAGTGATCTGTGCATGTCTCTGGTTGAGCGGCAAACGGTGTGTGCATGCCCCTGTGTGAATAGTGCAAGCGATAGGGATCTGTTTATGTCTCTGGGTGAGCGGCGAACGGTGTGTGCATGCCCCTTTATGAACAGTGCCAGGGATAGTGATCTGTGTATGTCTCTGGGAGAGCGGCGAATGGTGTGTGCATGCCACTGTATGAAAAGTGCCAGGGACAGTGATGTGCGCATGTCTCTGGGTGAATGATGAATGCCCCTGTAAGAACAGTGCCAGGGATAGTGATCTGTGCATGTCTCTGGGTGAGCGGCGAACGGTGTGTGCATGCCACTCTATGAATAGTTCTAGGGATAGCCATCTGTTCATGTCTCTGGGTGAGCGGTGAATGGTGTGTGCATGCCCCTGTGTGAATAGTGCTAGGGATAGTGATCTGTGCATGTGTCAAGGAGCGCGGCAGGTGAATGGTGTGTGCATGCCCCTATATGAATAGTGCCAGGGATAGTGATCTGTGCATATCTCTGGGTGAGCGGGGAATGGTGTGTGCATGCTGCTGTATGAACAGTGCCAGGGTTAGTGATCTGTGAATATTTCTGGGTGAGCGGTGAATGGTGTGTGCATGCCCCTTTATGAACAGTGCCAGGGATAGTGATCTGTGCCTATCTCTAGGTGAGCGGTGAATGGTGTGTGCATGCTGCTGTATGAACAGTGCCAGGGATAGTGATCTGCGCATGTCTCTGGGTGAGCGGTGAATGGTGTGTGCAGGCCCCTGTATGAAAAGTGCCAGGGATAGTGTTCTGTGTATGTCTCTGGGTGAGTGGTGAATGGTGTGTGCATGCCCCTGTATGAAAGGTGCCAGGGATAGTGGTCTGTGCATGGCTCTAGGTGAACGACGAACTGTGTGTGCATGCCCCTTTATTAATAATATACGCAATAGTGATCTGTGCATGTCTCTGGGTGAGCGGCAAACGGTGTGTGCATGTCCCTGTGTGAATAGTGGCAGAGATAGTGATCTGTGCGTCTCTGGGTGAGTGGCGAACGGTGTGTGCATGCCCCTGTGTGAATAGTGGCAGGGATAGTGATCTGTGCGTCTCTGGGTGAGCAGTGAATGGTGTGTGAATGCCCCTGTTTGAACAGTGCCAGGGATAGTGATCTGTGCATGTCTCTGGGTGACCAGCGAACAGTGTGTGCATGCCCTTGTATGAATAGTGCCAGGGACAGTGATCTGTGCATGTCTCTGGGTGAACGACGAATGGTGTGCGCATGCCCCTGTAAGAACAGTGCCAGGGATAGTGATCTGTGCATGTCTCTGGGTGAGCGGCGAACGGTGTGTGCATGCCACTCTATGAATAGTTCTAGGGATAGCCATCTGTTCATGTCTCTGGGTGAGCGGTGAATAGTGTGTGCATGCCCCTGTGTGAATAGTGCTAGGGATAGTGATCTGTGCATGTGTCAAGGAGTGCGGTGGGCGAATGGTGTATGCATGCCCCTATATGAACAGTGCCAGGGATACTGATTTGTGCATATCTCTGGGTGAGCGGTGAATGGTGTGTGCATGCTGCTGTATGAACAGTGCCAGGGATAGTGATCTGTGCATATCTCTGGGTGAGCAGTGAATGGTGTGTGCATGCCCCTGTATGAACAGTGCCAGGGATAGTGATCTGTGCATGTCTCTGGGTGAGCGGCGAACAGTGTATGCATGCCACTGTATTAACAGTGCCAGGGATAGTGATCTGTGTATGGCTCTGGGTGAGTGCCGAACGGTGTGTGCATGCCACTGTATGACATGTGCCAGGGATAGTTATCTGTGCATGTCTCTGGGTGAGCGGCGAACGGTGTGTGCATGCCCCTGTGTGAATAGTGCAAGCGACAGAGATCTGTGCATGTCTCTGGGTGAGCGGAGAACGGTGTGTGCATGCCCCTTTATGAACAGTGCCAGGGATAGTGATCTGTGTATGTCTCTGGGTGAGCAGCGAGCAGTGTGTGCATGCCCCTGTGTGAATAGTGCAAGCGACAGAGATCTGTGCATGTCTCTGGGTGAGCGGAGAACGGTGTGTGCATGCCCCTTTATGAACAGTGCCAGGGATAGTGATCTGTGTATGTCTCTGGGTGAGCGTCGAACGGTTTGTGCATGCCACTCTATGAAAAGTGCCAGAGACAGTGATGTGAGCATGTCTCTGGGTGAACGACGAACTGTGTGTGCATGCCCCTTTATTAATAGTACAAGCGATAGTGATCTGTGCATGTCTCTGGGTGAGCGGCGAACGGTGTGTGTATGCCACTGTATGAATAGTACAAGTCATAGGGATCTGCGCATGTCTCTGGCTAACGACGAATGGTGTGTGCATGCCACTCTCTGAATAGTTCTAGGGATAGCCATCTGTTCATGTCTCTGGGTGAGTGGTGAAAGGTGTGTGCATGCCCCTGTATGAATGGAGCCAAAGATTGTGATTTGTGCATATCTGTGAGTGAGCGCCGAACAGTGTGTGCATGCCCGGTATAAACATTGCTAGGGATAGTGATCTATGCATGTCTGTGAGTGAGCGACGAATGGCGTGTGCTTGCCACTGTATGAAGAGTGCCAGGGACAGTGATGTGCGCATGTCTCTGGGTGAATGACGAACTGTGTGTGCATGCCCCTTTATTAATAGTACAAGCGATAGGGATCTGTGCATGTCTCTGGGTGAGCAGCGAATGGTGTGTGCATGCCCCTGTATGAACAGTGCCAGGGATAGTGATCTCTGCATGTCTCTGGGTGAGCGGCGAATGGTGTATGCATGCCCTTGTATGAATAGTGCCAGGGACAGTGATCTGCACATGTCTCTGGGTGAACGATGAATGGTGTGTGCATGCCCCTGTAAGAACAGTGCCAGGGATAGTGATCTGTGCATGTCTCTGGATGAGCGGCGAATGGTGTGTGCATGCCACTCTATGAATAGTTCTAGGGTTAGCCATCGGTTCATGTCTCTGGGTGAGCGGTGAATGATGTGTGCATGCCCCTATGTGAATAGTGCTAGGGATAGTGATCTGTGCATGTGTCAAGGAGCGCGGCGGGCGAATGGTGTGTGCATGCCCATATATGAATAGTGCCAGGGATAGTGATCTGTGCATATCTCTGGGTGAGCGGTGAATGGTGTGTGCATGCTGCTGTATGAACAGTGCCTGGGATAGTGATCCGTGAATATTTCTGGGTGAGCGGTGAATGGTGTGTGCTTGCTGCTGTATGAACAGTGCCAGGGATAGTGATCTGTGCCTATCTCTAGGTGAGCGGTGAATGGTGTGTGCATGCTGCTGTATGAACAGTGCCAGGCATAGTGATCTGCGCATGTCTCTGGGTGAGCGGTGAATGGTGTGTGCTTGCTGCTGTATGAACAGTGCCAGGGATGGTGATCTGTGCATATCTCTGGGTGAGCGGTGAATGGTGTGTGCATGCCCCTGTATGAAAAGTGCCAGGGATAGTGATCGGTGTATGTCTCTGGGTGAGCGCCAAGCGGTGTGTGCATGCCACTGTATGAAACGTGCCAGGGATAGTGGTCTGTGCATGGGTCTAGGTGAATGACGAACTGTGTGTGAATGCCCCTTTATTAATAATATACGCGATAGTGATCTGTGCATGTCTCTGGGTGAGCGGCGAACGGTGTGTGCATGCCCCTGTGTGAATAGTGGCAGGGATAGTGATCTGTGCATGTCTCTGGTTGAGTGGCAAACGGTGTGTGCATGCCCATGTGTTAATAATGCAAGCTATAGGGATCTGTTTATGTCTCTGGGTGAGCGGCGAACGGTGTGTGCATGCCCCTTTATGAACAGTGCCAGGGATAGTGATCTGTGTATGACTCTCGGTGAGCGGCGAATGGTGTGTGCATGCCACTGTATGAAAAGTGCCAGGGACAGTGATGTGCGCATGTCTCTGGGTGAATGACGAACTGTGTGTGCATGCCCCTTTATTAATAGTACAAGCGATAGGGATCTGTGCATGTCTCTGGGTGAGCGGCGAACGGTGTGTGCATGCCCCTGTGTGAATAGTGGAAGGGATAGTGATCTGTGCGTCTCTGGGTGAGCAGCTAATGATGTGTGCATGCCCCTGTATGAACAGTGCCAGGGATAGTGATCTGTGCATGTCTCTGGGTGAGCGGCGAATGGTGTGTGCATGCCCTTGTATGAATAGTGCCAGGGACAGTGATCTGCACATGTCTCTGGGTGAACGATGAATGGTGTGTGCATGCCACTCTATGAATAGTTCTAGGGATAGCCATCTGTTCATGTCTCTGGGTGAGCGGTGAATGGTGTGTGCATGCCCCTGTGTGAATAGTGCTAGGGATAGTGATCTGTGCATGTGTCAAGGAGCGCGGCGGGCGAATGGTGTGTGCATGCCCATATATGAATAGTGCCAGGGATAGTGATCTGTGCATATCTCTGGGTGAGCGGTGAATGGTGTGTGCATGCTGCTGTATGAACAGTGCCTGGGATAGTGATCCGTGAATATTTCTGGGTGAGCTGTGAAGGGTGTGTGCTTGCTGCTGTATGAACAGTGCCAGGGATAGTGATCTGTGCCTATCTCTAGGTTAGCGGTGAATGGTGTGTGCATGCTGCTGTATGAACAGTGCCAGGGATAGTGATCTGCGCATGTCTCTGGGTGAGCGGTGAATGGTGTGTGCTTGCTGCTGTATGAACAGTGCCAGGGATGGTGATCTGTGCATATCTCTGGGTGAGCGGTGAATGGTGTGTGCATGCCCCTGTATGAAAAGTGCCAGGGATAGTGATCTGTGTATGTCTCTGGGTGATCGCCGAACGGTGTGTGCATGCCACTGTATGAAACGTGCCAGGGATAGTGGTCTGTGCATGGCTCTAGGTGAACGTCGAACTGTGTGTGCATGCCCCTTTATTAATAATATACGCGATAGTGATCTGTTCATGTCTCTGGGTGAGCGGTGAACGGTGTGTGCATGCCCCTGTGTGAATAGTGGCAGGGATAGTGATCTGTGCATGTCTCTGGTTGAGCGGCACACGGTGTGTGCATGCCCCTGTGTTAATAATGCAAGCTATAGGGATCTGTTTATGTCTCTGGGTGAGCGGCGAACAGTGTGTGCATGCCCCTTTATGAACAGTGCCAGGGATAGTAATCTGTGTATGTCTCTTGGTGAGCAGCGAATGGTGTGTGCATGCCCCTGTATGAAAAGTGCCAGGGATAGTGATCTGTGTATGTCACTGGGTGAGCACCGAACGGTGTGTGCATGCCACTGTATGAAAGGTGCCAGGGATAGTGGTCTGTGCATGGCTCTAGGTGAACGACGAACTGTGTGTGCATGCCCCTTTATTAATAATACACGCAATAGTGATCTGTGCATGTCTCTGGGAGAGCGGCGAACGGTGTGTGCATGCCCCTGTGTGAATAGTGGCAGGGATAGTGATCTGTGCATGTCTCTGGTTGAGCGGCAAACGGTGTGTGCATGCCCCTGTGTGAATAGTGCAAGCGATAGGGATCTGTTTATGTCTCTGGGTGAGCGGCGAACGGTGTGTGCATGCCCCTTTATGAACAGTGCCAGGGATAGTGATCTGTGTATGTCTCTGGGAGAGCGGCGAATGGTGTGTGCATGCCACTGTATGAAAAGTGCCAGGGACAGTGATGTGCGCATGTCTCTGGGTGAATGATGAATGCCCCTGTAAGAACAGTGCCAGGGATAGTGATCTGTGCATGTCTCTGGGTGAGCGGCGAACGGTGTGTGCATGCCACTCTATGAATAGTTCTAGGGATAGCCATCTGTTCATGTCTCTGGGTGAGCGGTGAATGGTGTGTGCATGCCCCTGTGTGAATAGTGCTAGGGATAGTGATCTGTGCATGTGTCAAGGAGCGCGGCAGGTGAATGGTGTGTGCATGCCCCTATATGAATAGTGCCAGGGATAGTGATCTGTGCATATCTCTGGGTGAGCGGGGAATGGTGTGTGCATGCTGCTGTATGAACAGTGCCAGGGTTAGTGATCTGTGAATATTTCTGGGTGAGCGGTGAATGGTGTGTGCATGCCCCTTTATGAACAGTGCCAGGGATAGTGATCTGTGCCTATCTCTAGGTGAGCGGTGAATGGTGTGTGCATGCTGCTGTATGAACAGTGCCAGGGATAGTGATCTGCGCATGTCTCTGGGTGAGCGGTGAATGGTGTGTGCAGGCCCCTGTATGAAAAGTGCCAGGGATAGTGTTCTGTGTATGTCTCTGGGTGAGTGGTGAATGGTGTGTGCATGCCCCTGTATGAAAGGTGCCAGGGATAGTGGTCTGTGCATGGCTCTAGGTGAACGACGAACTGTGTGTGCATGCCCCTTTATTAATAATATACGCAATAGTGATCTGTGCATGTCTCTGGGTGAGCGGCAAACGGTGTGTGCATGTCCCTGTGTGAATAGTGGCAGAGATAGTGATCTGTGCGTCTCTGGGTGAGTGGCGAACGGTGTGTGCATGCCCCTGTGTGAATAGTGGCAGGGATAGTGATCTGTGCGTCTCTGGGTGAGCAGTGAATGGTGTGTGAATGCCCCTGTTTGAACAGTGCCAGGGATAGTGATCTGTGCATGTCTCTGGGTGACCAGCGAACAGTGTGTGCATGCCCTTGTATGAATAGTGCCAGGGACAGTGATCTGTGCATGTCTCTGGGTGAACGACGAATGGTGTGCGCATGCCCCTGTAAGAACAGTGCCAGGGATAGTGATCTGTGCATGTCTCTGGGTGAGCGGCGAACGGTGTGTGCATGCCACTCTATGAATAGTTCTAGGGATAGCCATCTGTTCATGTCTCTGGGTGAGCGGTGAATAGTGTGTGCATGCCCCTGTGTGAATAGTGCTAGGGATAGTGATCTGTGCATGTGTCAAGGAGTGCGGTGGGCGAATGGTGTATGCATGCCCCTATATGAACAGTGCCAGGGATACTGATTTGTGCATATCTCTGGGTGAGCGGTGAATGGTGTGTGCATGCTGCTGTATGAACAGTGCCAGGGATAGTGATCTGTGCATATCTCTGGGTGAGCAGTGAATGGTGTGTGCATGCCCCTGTATGAACAGTGCCAGGGATAGTGATCTGTGCATGTCTCTGGGTGAGCGGCGAACAGTGTATGCATGCCACTGTATTAACAGTGCCAGGGATAGTGATCTGTGTATGGCTCTGGGTGAGTGCCGAACGGTGTGTGCATGCCACTGTATGACATGTGCCAGGGATAGTTATCTGTGCATGTCTCTGGGTGAGCGGCGAACGGTGTGTGCATGCCCCTGTGTGAATAGTGCAAGCGACAGAGATCTGTGCATGTCTCTGGGTGAGCGGAGAACGGTGTGTGCATGCCCCTTTATGAACAGTGCCAGGGATAGTGATCTGTGTATGTCTCTGGGTGAGCAGCGAGCAGTGTGTGCATGCCCCTGTGTGAATAGTGCAAGCGACAGAGATCTGTGCATGTCTCTGGGTGAGCGGAGAACGGTGTGTGCATGCCCCTTTATGAACAGTGCCAGGGATAGTGATCTGTGTATGTCTCTGGGTGAGCGTCGAACGGTTTGTGCATGCCACTCTATGAAAAGTGCCAGAGACAGTGATGTGAGCATGTCTCTGGGTGAACGACGAACTGTGTGTGCATGCCCCTTTATTAATAGTACAAGCGATAGTGATCTGTGCATGTCTCTGGGTGAGCGGCGAACGGTGTGTGTATGCCACTGTATGAATAGTACAAGTCATAGGGATCTGCGCATGTCTCTGGCTAACGACGAATGGTGTGTGCATGCCACTCTCTGAATAGTTCTAGGGATAGCCATCTGTTCATGTCTCTGGGTGAGTGGTGAAAGGTGTGTGCATGCCCCTGTATGAATGGAGCCAAAGATTGTGATTTGTGCATATCTGTGAGTGAGCGCCGAACAGTGTGTGCATGCCCGGTATAAACATTGCTAGGGATAGTGATCTATGCATGTCTGTGAGTGAGCGACGAATGGCGTGTGCTTGCCACTGTATGAAGAGTGCCAGGGACAGTGATGTGCGCATGTCTCTGGGTGAATGACGAACTGTGTGTGCATGCCCCTTTATTAATAGTACAAGCGATAGGGATCTGTGCATGTCTCTGGGTGAGCAGCGAATGGTGTGTGCATGCCCCTGTATGAACAGTGCCAGGGATAGTGATCTCTGCATGTCTCTGGGTGAGCGGCGAATGGTGTATGCATGCCCTTGTATGAATAGTGCCAGGGACAGTGATCTGCACATGTCTCTGGGTGAACGATGAATGGTGTGTGCATGCCCCTGTAAGAACAGTGCCAGGGATAGTGATCTGTGCATGTCTCTGGATGAGCGGCGAATGGTGTGTGCATGCCACTCTATGAATAGTTCTAGGGTTAGCCATCGGTTCATGTCTCTGGGTGAGCGGTGAATGATGTGTGCATGCCCCTATGTGAATAGTGCTAGGGATAGTGATCTGTGCATGTGTCAAGGAGCGCGGCGGGCGAATGGTGTGTGCATGCCCATATATGAATAGTGCCAGGGATAGTGATCTGTGCATATCTCTGGGTGAGCGGTGAATGGTGTGTGCATGCTGCTGTATGAACAGTGCCTGGGATAGTGATCCGTGAATATTTCTGGGTGAGCGGTGAATGGTGTGTGCTTGCTGCTGTATGAACAGTGCCAGGGATAGTGATCTGTGCCTATCTCTAGGTGAGCGGTGAATGGTGTGTGCATGCTGCTGTATGAACAGTGCCAGGCATAGTGATCTGCGCATGTCTCTGGGTGAGCGGTGAATGGTGTGTGCTTGCTGCTGTATGAACAGTGCCAGGGATGGTGATCTGTGCATATCTCTGGGTGAGCGGTGAATGGTGTGTGCATGCCCCTGTATGAAAAGTGCCAGGGATAGTGATCGGTGTATGTCTCTGGGTGAGCGCCAAGCGGTGTGTGCATGCCACTGTATGAAACGTGCCAGGGATAGTGGTCTGTGCATGGGTCTAGGTGAATGACGAACTGTGTGTGAATGCCCCTTTATTAATAATATACGCGATAGTGATCTGTGCATGTCTCTGGGTGAGCGGCGAACGGTGTGTGCATGCCCCTGTGTGAATAGTGGCAGGGATAGTGATCTGTGCATGTCTCTGGTTGAGTGGCAAACGGTGTGTGCATGCCCATGTGTTAATAATGCAAGCTATAGGGATCTGTTTATGTCTCTGGGTGAGCGGCGAACGGTGTGTGCATGCCCCTTTATGAACAGTGCCAGGGATAGTGATCTGTGTATGACTCTCGGTGAGCGGCGAATGGTGTGTGCATGCCACTGTATGAAAAGTGCCAGGGACAGTGATGTGCGCATGTCTCTGGGTGAATGACGAACTGTGTGTGCATGCCCCTTTATTAATAGTACAAGCGATAGGGATCTGTGCATGTCTCTGGGTGAGCGGCGAACGGTGTGTGCATGCCCCTGTGTGAATAGTGGAAGGGATAGTGATCTGTGCGTCTCTGGGTGAGCAGCTAATGATGTGTGCATGCCCCTGTATGAACAGTGCCAGGGATAGTGATCTGTGCATGTCTCTGGGTGAGCGGCGAATGGTGTGTGCATGCCCTTGTATGAATAGTGCCAGGGACAGTGATCTGCACATGTCTCTGGGTGAACGATGAATGGTGTGTGCATGCCACTCTATGAATAGTTCTAGGGATAGCCATCTGTTCATGTCTCTGGGTGAGCGGTGAATGGTGTGTGCATGCCCCTGTGTGAATAGTGCTAGGGATAGTGATCTGTGCATGTGTCAAGGAGCGCGGCGGGCGAATGGTGTGTGCATGCCCATATATGAATAGTGCCAGGGATAGTGATCTGTGCATATCTCTGGGTGAGCGGTGAATGGTGTGTGCATGCTGCTGTATGAACAGTGCCTGGGATAGTGATCCGTGAATATTTCTGGGTGAGCTGTGAAGGGTGTGTGCTTGCTGCTGTATGAACAGTGCCAGGGATAGTGATCTGTGCCTATCTCTAGGTTAGCGGTGAATGGTGTGTGCATGCTGCTGTATGAACAGTGCCAGGGATAGTGATCTGCGCATGTCTCTGGGTGAGCGGTGAATGGTGTGTGCTTGCTGCTGTATGAACAGTGCCAGGGATGGTGATCTGTGCATATCTCTGGGTGAGCGGTGAATGGTGTGTGCATGCCCCTGTATGAAAAGTGCCAGGGATAGTGATCTGTGTATGTCTCTGGGTGATCGCCGAACGGTGTGTGCATGCCACTGTATGAAACGTGCCAGGGATAGTGGTCTGTGCATGGCTCTAGGTGAACGTCGAACTGTGTGTGCATGCCCCTTTATTAATAATATACGCGATAGTGATCTGTTCATGTCTCTGGGTGAGCGGTGAACGGTGTGTGCATGCCCCTGTGTGAATAGTGGCAGGGATAGTGATCTGTGCATGTCTCTGGTTGAGCGGCACACGGTGTGTGCATGCCCCTGTGTTAATAATGCAAGCTATAGGGATCTGTTTATGTCTCTGGGTGAGCGGCGAACAGTGTGTGCATGCCCCTTTATGAACAGTGCCAGGGATAGTAATCTGTGTATGTCTCTTGGTGAGCAGCGAATGGTGTGTGCATGCCCCTGTATGAAAAGTGCCAGGGATAGTGATCTGTGTATGTCACTGGGTGAGCACCGAACGGTGTGTGCATGCCACTGTATGAAAGGTGCCAGGGATAGTGGTCTGTGCATGGCTCTAGGTGAACGACGAACTGTGTGTGCATGCCCCTTTATTAATAATACACGCAATAGTGATCTGTGCATGTCTCTGGGAGAGCGGCGAACGGTGTGTGCATGCCCCTGTGTGAATAGTGGCAGGGATAGTGATCTGTGCATGTCTCTGGTTGAGCGGCAAACGGTGTGTGCATGCCCCTGTGTGAATAGTGCAAGCGATAGGGATCTGTTTATGTCTCTGGGTGAGCGGCGAACGGTGTGTGCATGCCCCTTTATGAACAGTGCCAGGGATAGTGATCTGTGTATGTCTCTGGGAGAGCGGCGAATGGTGTGTGCATGCCACTGTATGAAAAGTGCCAGGGACAGTGATGTGCGCATGTCTCTGGGTGAATGATGAATGCCCCTGTAAGAACAGTGCCAGGGATAGTGATCTGTGCATGTCTCTGGGTGAGCGGCGAACGGTGTGTGCATGCCACTCTATGAATAGTTCTAGGGATAGCCATCTGTTCATGTCTCTGGGTGAGCGGTGAATGGTGTGTGCATGCCCCTGTGTGAATAGTGCTAGGGATAGTGATCTGTGCATGTGTCAAGGAGCGCGGCAGGTGAATGGTGTGTGCATGCCCCTATATGAATAGTGCCAGGGATAGTGATCTGTGCATATCTCTGGGTGAGCGGGGAATGGTGTGTGCATGCTGCTGTATGAACAGTGCCAGGGTTAGTGATCTGTGAATATTTCTGGGTGAGCGGTGAATGGTGTGTGCATGCCCCTTTATGAACAGTGCCAGGGATAGTGATCTGTGCCTATCTCTAGGTGAGCGGTGAATGGTGTGTGCATGCTGCTGTATGAACAGTGCCAGGGATAGTGATCTGCGCATGTCTCTGGGTGAGCGGTGAATGGTGTGTGCAGGCCCCTGTATGAAAAGTGCCAGGGATAGTGTTCTGTGTATGTCTCTGGGTGAGTGGTGAATGGTGTGTGCATGCCCCTGTATGAAAGGTGCCAGGGATAGTGGTCTGTGCATGGCTCTAGGTGAACGACGAACTGTGTGTGCATGCCCCTTTATTAATAATATACGCAATAGTGATCTGTGCATGTCTCTGGGTGAGCGGCAAACGGTGTGTGCATGCCCCTGTGTGAATAGTGCAAGCAATAGGGATCTGTTTATGTCTCTGGGTGAGCGGCGAACGGTGTGTGCATGCCCCTTTATGAACAGTGCCAGGGATAGTGATCTGTGTGTGTCTCTGGGTGAGCGGTGAATGGTGTGTGCATGCCACTGTATGAAAAGTGCCAGGGACAGTGATGTGCGCATGTCTCTGGGTGAACGACGAACTGTTTGTGCATGCCCCTTTATTAATAGTACAAGCATTAGTGATCTGTGCATTTCTCTGGGTGAGCGGCGAACTGTGTGTGCATGTCACTGTATGAATGGTGCTAAAGACTGTGATCTGTGCATATCTGTGAGGGAGCGCCGAACGGTGTGTGCATACCCGGTATGAACATTGCTAGGGATAGTGATCTATGCATGTCTGTGAATGAGCGACGAATGGTGTGTGCATGCCACTGTATGAAGAGTGCCAGGGACAGTGATGTGCGCATGTCTCTGGGTGAACGACGAACTTTGTGTGCATGCCCCTTTATTAATAGTACAAGTGATAGTGATCTGTGCATGTCTCTGGGTGATCAGCGAACGGTGTGTGCATGCCCCTGCGTGAATAGTGGCAGGGATAGTGATCTGTGCATGTCCATGGGTGACCGGCAAACGGTGTGTGCATGCCACTGAATGAATAGTACAAGCGATACGGATCTGCGCATGTCTCTGGGTGAACGACGAATGATGTGTGCATGCCACTCTATGAATAGTTCTAGGGATAGCCATCTGTTCATGTCTCTCGGTGAGCGGTGAAAGGTGTGTGCATGCCCCTGTATGAATAGTGCCAAAGACTGTGATCTGTGCATATCTATGAGTGAGCGCCGAACGGTGTGTGCATGCCCGGTATGAACAGTGCTAGGGATAGTGATCTATGCATGTCTGTGAGTGAGCGACGAATGGTGTGTGCATGCCACTGTATGAAGAGTGCCAGGGTTAGTGATCTGTGCATGTCTTTTATGTGAGCGGCAAACGGTGTGTGCATGCCCCTGTATGAGTAGTGCTAGGGATAGCGATCTGTGCATGTCTTTTGTGTGAGTGGCGAATGGTGTGTGCAGGCCCCTGGATGAATAGTGCCAAAGACAGTGATCTGTGCATATCTGTGAGTGAGTGACGAATGGTGTGTGCATGCCCCTGCAAGAACAGTGCCAGGGGTAGTGATCTGTGCATGTCTCTGGGTGAGCGGCGAACAGTGTGTGCATGCCCTTGTATGAATAGTGCCAGGGACAGTGATCTGCGCATGTCTCTGAGTGAGCGGCGAACGGTGTGTCCATGCCCCTGTGTGAATAGTGGCAGGGATAGTGATCTGTGCATGTCTCTGGGTGAGCGGCCAACAGTGTGTGTATGCCACTGAATGAATAGTACAAGGGATACGGGTCTGCGCATGTCTCTGGGTGAACGACGGATGGTGTGTTCATGCCACTGTATGAATAGTTCTAGGGATAGCCATCTGTTCATGACGCTGGGTGAGCGGTGAACGGTGTGTGCATGCCCCTGTATGAATAGTGCCAAAGACTGTGATCTGTGCATATCTGTAAGTGAGCGCCGAACGGTGTGTGCATGCCCGGTATAAAGAGTGCCAGGGTTAGTGATCTGTGCATGTCTGTGAGTGAGCGACGAATGGTGTGTGCATGCCACTGTATGAAGAGTGCCAGGGTTAGTGATCTGTGCATGTCTTTTGTGTTAGTGGCGAACGGTGTGTGCAGGCCCCTGGATGTATAGTGCCAAAGAAAGTGATCTGTGCATATCTGTGAGTGAGCGACGAATGGTGTGTGAATGCCACTGTATGAAGAGTGCCAGGGATAGCGATCTGTGCATGTCTTTTGTGTTAGTGGCGAACGGTGTGTGCAGGCCCCTGGATGTATAGTGCCAAAGACAGTGATCTGTGCATATCTGTGAGTGAGCGACGAATGGTGTGTGAATGCCCCTGCAAGAACAGTGCCAGGGGTAGTGATCTGTGCATGTCTCTGGATGAGCGGTGAATGGTGTGTGCATGCCCCTGTATGAACAGTGCTATGGATGGTGATCTGTGCATGTCTCAAGGAGCGCAACGGGTGAATGGTGTGTGCATGCCTCTATATGAATAGTACAAGGGATAGGGATCTGTACGTCTCTGGGTTAGCCGCGAATGGTGTGTTCATGCTGCTGTATGAACAGTGCCAGGGATAGTGATCTGTGAATATTTCTGGGTGAGCTGTAAATGGTGTACGCATGCCCCTGTATGAACAGTGCCAGGGATAGTGATCTGTGCATGTCTCTAGGTGAGGGCGAATGGTGTGTGCATGCCCCTCTGTGGATAGTGGCAGGGATAGTGATCTGTACGTCTCTGGGTGAGCGGTGAATGACCCTGTATGAACAGTGCCAGGGATAGTGATCTGTGCATGTCTCTTGGTGAACGACGAATGGTGTGTGCATGCACCTGTATGAACAGTGTTAGGGGTAGTGATCTGTACATATTTGCGGGTCTGAGCATTACTCAAGTAGTGCAGCTGTAGTTCTCTATGAATACAAATAGTATATGCAGTTCTGTTCACAGCTCTTTAAGGATGATCTGAATATGTGCAAATTGTATGTTCAGATTTGTGCACGTCAGTGCTAATGACGCGGTTGCATATCTATAAACTGAGTGGATTAATGTGTGCAAACCGCAGGCGCATATATGTTTGCAAAGTGTGTGTGGTTTTCTTAATCAAACGGTGTAAAGTTTAATTGTATGAACGTCTTGTCAGCATATCTGCGTGTCTATGATCTGTATTCATATCTCCGCGCAAATATTTAAAATACATCGCTTTTGTACATAACTAAAACAAGTGCCTCTGCATAGGCCCTGTACACGTGGGCTGTGTGCACGACTGTACGCCTATATGTACAGATAGCGTATCTTCATATCTTTCTACAATTAGTCTTTTCACTTCTCTGTGTTTGATTAGTGTGTGCATATAGGTAAACAAGCATTTGCAATGCAATAGGTCTCGCATTTGCGAGAGTTTGAGCTATTGGCATTGTAAATGACACCGCCTTTTATTTATGTGTTTAGAAAAGCTGCAAGTGGTGCGTAAACACACACTTTGTACTTATAGTCCTTGCTTACGAGAAGCAAGGCTGGCAGTAAAAGAGGCGTAGTTAGTGCCAGCGTTGCTTCTCGTAAGCAACGACTCTAAGTACAAAGTGTGTGTTTATGCACCGCTTGCGGGTTTTTAAAATACATAAATAAAAGGCATTGGTATTTACAATGCCAATAGCTCAAACGCTCGCCAATGCAAGACCTATTGCATTGCAGATGCTTGTTTTCATGTTGCACAACAGCGCGGAATGCAGTGCAATAGTGCTTAAAGGAAAACAATTGCTATGACACAATCAAGACTGGCTGCGTCATAGCGCTTTTAAAAAAAAAACTTTAAGCCATGTTGCACCGTAGCCTGCGCTGCTGTGCAAAATGTAAAAAAGAATGACAGAGCCAATAGATTTTGCATAGGCGACACCTATTGGTTTTGACAGTGTTTGTTTTCTTGTGTGACAGAAGCTTGAACTGCAGCTGCTTCTGAGTGTATTTGTTCTGTGATTATCACTGAGGTTGGAAAAGCAAATCGTCACTATCGAAAAGTCAGCACTATTGCCTTTAGCATAGACAGTAATTTAGCATTCTATTCCTGTAGGACAGACCTTCCTCTCCCTTCATGATTCTCGGCCCTCAGGACTCCTTACATCTGCACCTTGCACTGCAGTTCAGACAGAAAATTAAACGTTTAATGTCTCCAACTATTGAACGGGCATGGGAAATATACATGAAAAAGTCACAGCAGAAAGTAGTGAATGAATAGTAAATGTCTTGCAAAAGCCCAACCATTCTTCTCCTCAGAAGTAAGGTTTCATGATGTAATAGTTAGCAGCACTCAGACTTTGATCCGAGTTCAAATATCGGTGGGACCAGATGCTTTTACCCTCAAGAAACTTACATCTCTTTATGTACAAGTTTGAAACCTGAAAAAGTGTTGAATCCAGCAAACAACATTTTTTACTGAGTTTGTAATGATTTCTGTTCTATATATTTGTTTATTTACTGAAACGTGGTAACTTCCCGAGTTACATTAAATAGAATTATATGTGTACTCTGTTTTTTGTATCTTGTCTCTTTTTATACGCTTATTATTGCCATATTCTTTCTCGTTTCGAAATCTCACAGTCTTACGTCACATTTTTTTAAAATTCTTGTTCACTCTTCGTGAAAAAGTGCACCTACCAAGGACAACGGGGCTACTGCATTTATGTTTATTCTGACCACATTTTACTTTAAAAGCGTGTTTCCGGGGCCTGATATTTGTTACCTATTATTAACTTTATCACCATCACTTTTAATATTTGAAGTCAGTAAATATGAACAAATTATACATATTCTAACCCATCTTTAGTAGCACACTGAGTGCTAAAGTACTGCCTTGTGGTCACTGCTAGACACACGACGTTACTGACTTTAGAAGAAGTCTGAGTTCGGCAGACTTTGCAATCATACATTACTTAGATTAAAACTGGGGAGAGGAGACACTGGGGCACCTTTGCCATAAGCACGAGCCAGACTCCCGGAGCCCGATGGTAGCTGTAGTTATTCCTGGAGGGCAGCTCCACAAATTTATGAGCAGTGTTCTCGGCATGTCACGCTCAGAATGCTGGGATCTCTGTATGCGGCGGGGCCTAAGTAATTAAAGGCGTGGCTTGAACACGTAAACGCGTGCTTACTCTTCCAGTGCCTACAAAGCTCTTGAAAGCAGAGCGAGTAATGCAAAATGAGAGATTTTCGTTTTAAGCAGATAAATGCAATTTGTATATAGACATTGAAATCTGTATGACATTGAAATGTCACAGGTACAGTTTCTGTGGGAGAGCGAGCCGCAATGGCAATTTGCTACTGACGAGTTTTTCTGATGCCGCAGCGCGGGGACACATTAGTGAGTGTAGCCATGCGCTTTATAAATTTGTTTATTATTATTATTATAAATTTGTTTATTATTATTATTATTATTATTTATTATTATTATTATTATTATTATTTTATAAATGTGTTTATTATTATTATTATTATTATTATTATTAGTATTATTATTATTATTATTAGTATTATTATTATTTGTGTGGGTCTCGAAACGGGAGCAGAAGTAATCATGTAGCAGGCGTCTGGTTAAAAAAATACCAAGGAAGCTAAGAAAATATTCAAGCGTCCGCACACTCACTTCATCCACACTTGATAACAAGCGCGTGGGCAACATTAAAGGATGCTGCTCTTTTAAACACAGCATGCACTCGTAGACATGGATGCCGGTCTCAGGGAATCCCTCCGCACCACAAAGGCACACGGATGTGGATGCCTGCTTATGCCCCGGGGGCACCAAAGAGTGCACAAACAACCGGGAGCCTGCAAGGAGGTCCCTGCTTGTGCCCCAGGGGTAAGGTGGAATGCACGCTCGATCGGAGCATCAAAATGACTCAGGCACACCCAGTCTGAGCAGAGGCTGAGTTCTTAGGTAATAGGACAGCAATGCAGAGGCGAAACGAGTAGTTAAAAAGCTTTCATGGACAGGAGGTCTTTTTTGGCCGGGGAACAGAAGGTGCCAAAATAGTCCGCTAAAGAACAAATAAACAACCAAGGCGTAAGGATACCGTAGTTAGTCCCTGCTCTGTGGGAGGAAACAAAGACAAAAGAAGGAGAGACTAGACGCAGGATTGACCTCTAACAAGCAAGTATTTTTGAAGGACAGTGAAACAAACAAATGAAAGCAGTGGGCGGGCTGTGAGCCCACAATGAAGTATATATAAGTATATACTAAAGTATATACAAGAGGTCTCGAAAGCTCGACCTAAAAAATATGCATGCCTATTCGAACAGATAGTGCATGTCTATACGAATAGTGTGAACATATCTGCCAAAAGGTGTGCACATAGATGTATGAGCATAACTGTACACATGGCATGCATAGCGGATATGAATTCTGTGTGAACATATCTGAAATCAGTTTGTAAGATTCTATACAAAAGGTGAGTGTGCTTATCTGTGAACGAATACTAACTGCACACCTATTCATTTGTGTGTATCTGTGCACGTGTGAATTGTGTATGCAACAAAGGGTGTTTGCAAATGTAAGTATAAAGAGTATGCACATATTTGTGCAAATCGTAGACAAGCTCGGCATACAAAAGGTGAACGCGTGTGCATATCTGAGTTCAGGATGAGGCGTGTATATTTCTGGCTGAACATATGTGCACATCTGTTTACAAATGAGTGGGAGAAAGTGTTTGCGTGATCCCCTCCTCCCCTATCCCGACTGAAAGTTTGCCTGTACTTCCAGCTGTGCGAGTCTGGCCAGCAAACGTTTTCACATTTGTGTGATAATGTGTGCACCATTAAGTTGGGTAATAGCAATAACTTTAGAGTCCGTGGAGACTGCCAAGATGTAAGATACAGCCATATTAAAAACAGATTATTATTTACAGGGTGCAGCGGTTGGAAGCACCCTAGTTCCACAGCAAGAGGCCACGAAGGGGCAGACTGGACATTATACCACTCTGGCATTTCCCCGGCCGGTAGGCTACAGGGTAGACGTCTACTTTCAGCCATGATCCTTAGTCCATTAGAAATGTGAGTTATATTTGATAATCCTATATGTCAAATTATAAGCCCTGTAAAAGCATATAACTTTCATCAGATGAATGAATATATCTAAAGTGGCTTTACTTCTTGATATATCTCATATCACCTGGATCGAATCTGTGTTTTTTTCCAGATTGTTGTATTCTTCTGCAGTTTATGTTTCAAGGCAATATAGGCAAGCACCAGGCAATCCAAAATTGGGCAATACATACAATATTTGTCCTTTATAAGTTTGAGCATCTAACTAGTCACTGTGAGTTTCCTGGCTGGATGACAATGGAAAGTTGTTTCTTATTAGAACACTATGGACCATTTGGAAAATAATAAACGAGCTGGCTCCTGAGTACCTGAAAGATCAATTGCAATATTATCAACCTGCAAGAATCTCATGTTCCACTCTCGACTCTAAACTTATCTACCCCAAATGGAAGCACAAAAAGGTTGGTGGTTGTCTGTTGAAGATGGCTAGGGTCAGGGTTGGACTGGGACAATGAATAGGCCGGGCACCAAAATAAAAGAGGTCCACATTAGTAAATCCTATAGCTACAGAAGTGGCCCATGTTTGAAAACTGGAGCAACTTTGGACTTGTAAAGACACTCAGTATCTTTTGCAAGGTCTAGATGACCGCATGGATTTGAGCTTGCTACAGGCAATGTTTGGTTTAATACTAGGGAAATCAACAGTAGAACCTGGCCCAGCAGACCATAAAACAGGCCCACAAACAGCTAAAAACACAGTCCACAAACTGACCTGTCAGACCAGCCCTAAGGGCAGTGCCTGATTGCCCTAAAGGCTATTCCGACCCTGGCAGTGTTGGTTGGAGCCTAACAGTGAAATGCACTCCTCCTTCTACTCTTTGGTGCATTACTTCCTAACACTTTTTCAAATAGAAACTGAAATGTTTTGTGTTGATCAAGGACAAGCAGAATGGTATTTTTAAATTCTTGTTCTTATTTGGTTTGTAATATAAAATGTATACCTAGAAGCAACACTTCTGTCTCTGCTGTTACACATTTATTAAATAAATATTACTACTACTAAAGCTAACTTTAATAATTTTGTAAATCAGTGATTCTTTACCTGTGGTCCGAGGAGCCCCAGGGGTCTGGGTTTGATTTGAAAATGTAATGCTATTAGCAGATTAAGGAAGTATATATACATTAAAAAAACAAAATTGAAAATGAAAATTCTCTGTATGAAGGAATTTGAAATTGGACAATAAAGATTAAGTTGGCATCCTTATCTTGATTTGTGGGAGCAGCGAAAGTACAGCCTAAGGAATCCAGGGCATGATGCACAAAGTGTTTTAAATTTCGCAATCCTCAAATTCAGTAAATCTGACGGTTTGCGACCGCTAAAGCACTTTTTGTAATGTACTAAACCCAATTAAAGAATTGATTCTGAATAGTGAAATAGGTTAAGTAAACATTTAAGAATTGCTATTTGAAAGGGACGTGTTAAATCCATCGGACCACAGCCAATTCCTAAAAAACATTTGTTTAACTTTTCATTTTTTACTTAAACACATCCTGTTTTCCTTTTAGGAAAACTGGCCGCATTTAAAAACAAGCATTTGCAATGCAATCGGTCTCGCCTTTGGGACCTTATATGTATTTAGCTATGCAGCACATTAGCCTGGGTGCTGAAGCATCTACTGTTCTTTAACATGGAGGGAAAGCAAGCACCAAACTGCGTGACACGCCAGGTATGGAAACACACGGAGAGAAATATTGCCTTTCAGCGGGAAACGGTATAGTCCAAAGCTCTGTTTTTAATATAAAATCAGGGCCTTCGGTGGTCAAATAACTGAAAATACAAGATTTAAAAAAAATATTATTGTCTACGGGTGCTCGTGGAAGGCAATTTCTATGGACTGGAATCTAGGGAATGCTAAAGTGATTCTGGTATTTTACTGACCTCTGTTGGTCGTTTTCTATCAAGAAAGTTAAATAGAGGCAGTTGCCAGAAAAATTAAAAAAAGAAAGTCCCTCAGCAGGAAGCAATTCTGGTATTTTACTGACCTCTACTGGTCGTTTTCTGTCAAGACAGTTAAATAGAGGCAGTTGAACAAGCAGAAAGTAATTCTGGTATTTTACTGACCTCTACTGGTCGTTTTCTATCTAGACAGTTGAATAGAGGCAGTTGAACAGAAAAAAAAGTCCCTAAGCGGAAGCAGACAAGTCCTAGGGCTGATATCCAGAGCCCACAAAGTACATACACATATAGGTATCTACTAAAGTATACATACAAGAGGTCTCGAATGCTCGACCTAAAAAGATTGCCTTATTTAAAAACAATCACAGACAAGATGGTCTGCTGACCCCAGCAAGTCACCATACATGTGACTAGCCAATCGTACTGAATCGCAATTTGCGACCTGCCTCATGCACATTATTGAGGTAGGTCGACCCACTACGATTCGGAATTTTGTGAACCGACCTATTAATAGTACATGGAGTCCAGCATATATCTTCGTCTTTTAGAAATAAAACAACATTTTTAAATTCTCCAACCATCCAAATTAAATACCAATGTTTGCATATGTTTTTGTTTGTGAATAAAGTAAAATGTTTTATAATTTGTGTATTTTATGTAATCAATCAATCAATCAATCACAGAATTTGTAGAGCGCACTACTTACCCGCGAGGGTCTCAAGGCGCTGGGGAGAGGGAAGGGGGGGAGGTGCTGCTACTGGTCGAACAGCCAGGTCTTGAGTAGCCTCCTGAAGGTCAGCAGGTCTTGGGTCTGTCGTAGGCTTAGTGGAAGGGTGTTCCAGGTCTTGGCGGCGAGGTGTGAGAAGGATCTGCCGCCGGTGGTTGTTCTTCGAATGCGAGGGACGGTGGCGAGGGAGAGGTCGGCGGAGCGGAGCTGGCGGTTGGGGACGTAGAAGAAGAGTCGTCTGTTGAGGTAGGCTGGGCCAGTTTTGTGGAGTGCCTTGTGTGCGTGGATGAGGAGTTTGAAGGTGATCCTCCTGTCGACGGGGAGCCAGTGCAGGTTCCTCAAGTGGGGGGTGATGTGGCTGTGGCGTGGTACGTCGAGGATCAGGCGTGCGGAGGCGTACACTTCTTTCTGTATTTTTGTGTATTGTTTTGAGATTTATATCTGAGAAATTGCTTAGGTGGGGATCCATGGTTTTCAGTAGTGATTTATTGGGGGGGGGGTCTACAGAAGTCAAAAGTTCAAGGACCGCTGTTGTAAATAATAGGTCCTCACACAACTGCATTGCCAAGCACGACCTAAGAATTACTTTCCTGAACATTGGTTAAAACAGCTAAAAACATTCCATGAAAATAGCAGGCCTCATTTTACTGTAGGCTAATGGAGACTTGGTTCAAGGACACTTCAATTATTAATTTATGACAGATTAATTTTCCTTCGCACATGTGAGTCTGTGTTCCGTGGTCCAGGGCAGTCAGGGGTGGATACTGAGCTCCAGCTGTGACAAGTGAAGTTGTTTACCACTGATGTCTTTGGGCCATTATGCTACTGGACCCCAAATTGAACACCAGATACTCCCATTTATGTTATGTTAAGAATTTTTAAAGCACAAATGGTTGCTCCTTACGGAGCGTCCCCGCACTTCACTCTCAGTGGTAATACGGCAGAGCAGCCCAAGGCTTATTAAAGGAGGAGGTGTTGTCTAGGTACTCAGAACCTAGTACAACAGCCTCAATACCCCTTGATAACTGCATGTTTGGTAAGTGCTTTACTTTATAAACAGAAACAACATACTTTAGACACACACAACTAAGCACTGCACATGAAATGAAGACCAGCAAAGGAAATCAGAACTCTAGCTCTTTCCTAGTCAGAGATCTGAGTCCAAACATTATTGCATTGCAAAGTGCTAGACGTTCTCATAGTGTTAAGTTTATGGTCAAAGGTTGGGGGGGCGCTACAGAGCCCATGGCAAGATGGCCGCACTTTAGTGCAGCTCGGCCGGCCGGCTCTGCAATCCGACAGGTATCAGCGAAATGGGCAGGCATCTGAACCCCTAAAGCATGGAACCGGGTGCACAAGTGAACAGGAGACACAAAACGATAACGGACGTGGCTCTGTGAGCGGCAAACAATGGAGAACTGCTGGAGTACGTGATGCAATTATATACGGTGAGGCAAGATAGCGGCTCGGAGCGATAACGGAAAGAACAAGTGATCGAGCTGCTGGCTCTCCTGATAGCTGCGCGTCGGCCACCGAAGACAAAATAAAATAAAGCAAACACAGCGCCAATGGGCCCGCTCGGCGGGGAAGCCCACACGCAACATTTGCTGGGATTAGCGGCAGTGCTTTATGAGCCTGCAGTGTCGCATCGAAGAGGCATGGCCTCAGCACGGGCGGCTTCGGAAGATCAGAGGAGGTGAGATGAGCGACTGTGCTGTGCCACACTGCCCCAACAATCAGCAATAAAGGCGTGCTACACACAACAAGCGGAGAAGCGTGAGTGGCTGTCCTCACCCCCCCCCCGGCATCTTGGCGAAACAAATGTGCATCTGGGTGGGCTGAGGGGCACCTCGCAGTGAACACTCTGGGAGGGACATGACGCGCCAGAGTTGGCGACAACATTGAGCTTGAGCTGCTAACTCCTCCTACGTATCGAGATCGGACCAAGGGTGGCTGCAGGAGGGCTCTACACTGAACCTAGCACAAGGACCAGCAGAACAAGAAGAGAAAAGTTGTAGCAGGGGCCTTGTTGGAGCGACGGGCCCGGCGAGTTAGACCGGGGGGCCAGGGCCTTAGCCTCCCAAGAAATAGGGGCCAATACCGGTAGGACTTGGCATCGCGGACTGTAAGAAAGCACTAACAGGCCCACAGGCGTATCGCACTGGCCGGGCGGTCTGCTTGGTAGAAAGATGCCAAGAAGTAAAGATCACTGGGTGAACCAGCGATTTACTGTAAGCAGCAACGCCTCTGCGCATACACAGACGTATAGGGGAGGATACGTATAAGATGGAGAGCTCCGGATCTCAATATCATAGACCGCCATACCCCCCCCCGAGTTCCAGCTGTCACATAATACCGTGCAAATAGTAAACATGGGCATGACAGACAAGCAGCAGTTGCGATTAAACTTTGAATCACACCATTTGCCGAGACCAGCAAATGCGCACTCCGACACAGAATTGGAGGCTGGGCAGACGGCGACGCTTCTACTGGAGGCCACATTGATATTGATGCAGCAAAACCTCCAGGCCATCGATGGGAAAATAGACACATTGACACTGCGCATGGATAGCATTGCCGCCAAGTTAGATAAATAAGCGGCGGGACTGACCACAGCGGAACAGCGGATCTCTTCAGTGGAGGATGAATCCCATGAAACAGCTGGCAAATGCAGGGGGATGGAGAAAATCCTGGAAGTAATCAAAGCAACAACTGAAGACTTGGAGGCGCGTTCCTGGCGTAACAATGTCCGTATTATGGGGATTCCAGAAAGCACAAATACAGGCCGCCTGGAAGACTGTGTCGAAGCAATGTTGAAAGAAATCTTTGGATCAGATATTCATCCCAAGTACTGATAGTAAGAGAAGGTGCATAGGTCACTTGCCACCAGACCACCACCGGGGGCCCCCCAAGACCCATCATAGCCCAGATTTTGAACTATCAGGATCGCGACTCAATCTTACGTCTGGTGAGAGAAAAGCAGAATATCACCTACCAAGGGAATGAGGTGGCATTTTTCCCAGACTTCACCATGACAGTCCAGGCAGCTCGTAAGGAATTTATTACAGTGAAAAAGAAACTTTGCATGGCAAACATCCCCTATGCGATGCTATATCCTGCACGCCTCCGGATCACCTACGAGGGAAAAGCAAGGTTCTTTACAACGCCGGGTGCGGCTACAGAATTCCTGAAACAAATACAGCGTGAACGCCTAGGCTCACCACGCTCGGGGTCCTCAGTGCACTGAGAGTAGCAACAGGTTCCGCTAATTGGCGCCGAGTCCTCTGGACTGCTTTCTAGTAAACACTGTTGGTATGCTGTGGGGTGTCCCCCGCCTGGTCTGAGAACACCTCGCTCCAAAACTGGAGACCACTGACGGCCTGGCCTCCTCCTGCTGGGACCTGACTGGAGCGGTGGTGGGTGAGGTGGCAACCTAGACTGAGTGACTGATAATTTGAAGTAATAATTGAATTTGCATGTAGAACTGTAATGCAATGTACATTGGTCTTCACCGAGGTCACTGAGTTGCCATAAGAGGGCCACCATAAATGATGCAATGCAGGTTGGTTATAGATATAGTCTGTCCGGCTGGTGCGCATCAAAATAGGGGAGATGGGGAATTCTTCTGCGAAGCGAAGACATATACCAATTCAATAGTCATGTGAAAGCACTGACTTGGTTCCAACGGTGCGCAGTCAAAATATCGATTTTTTTATATCGACCTACACTAATATCGAGTTTTTAATATCGTAGGGACAGAATATCGATGTCAAGAATATCGGTGACCAGAATATCGACCTTAAGGTAAGTAATATTGGTTTTTTTTTATATCGAAGTAAGTAATATCGTTAGCAAAAATATCGTTGTTAATATCGATATTTATATTAGTGTTATGTATTTTAGTATGTATTTTATATGTATGTTTAACATTTTTTGTAATGTATTTTTATTATTTTTAAAGATATGTATTAAATGTTTAGAAATTAGTAAATTTTTTTAAGTAAATTTTGCGTTTTAGTATCAGAGCGGGTTGTGGGTTTATAGGGGAATAGGGTGGGAAGTAATGTAATTATAATTAATTAATATGTTTTTATTTATTGTTATTGATTATTTATTTATTGTTAATTAATTATTAATTGGTAATTAATTTTTTTTAATTGATTAATTTATCATTATTTTAATTATACTTATTTTTTTTTATTTATTGTTATTGTTACTTAATTTATTGTTAATTAATTATTAATTGGTAATTAATTTTTAATAATTGATTAATTGATAATTAAATTAATTATGTTAATTTTTATGTGTAGCGGGTTGTGGGTTTATAGGGGAATAGGGTGGGAAGTAATTTAATTATAATTAATTAATTAATATTTTTTATTTATTGTTATTGATCATTAATGTATTGTTAATTAATTATTAATTGGTAATTATTTTTATTAATTGATTAATTTGTAAATATATTAATTATAATTAATTAATTATTATTTTTTATTTATTGATATTGTTAATTAATTTATTGTTAATTTATTATTAATTGGTAATTAATTTTTATTAATTGATAATTAAATTAATTGTGTTCTTTTTTATGTGTAGCGGGTTGTGTGTTTATGGGAGAATAGGGTGGGAAGTAATTTAATGTTATTTAAGTAAATATTAATTTAATTTTATTGGTATTTATTATTAATTTTTTCGTTAATTAATTATTAATATGTTATGTATTTTACACAAATTATTTAATTAATAAGTATGTTAATTTAACCCCCTACGCTATCGAACACTTTCCCTACTGTTGCACTCACTGGAGTGGGAATAGTAATTTTTACCCCTACGCTATCCAACACTTTCCCTACTGTTGCACTCACTGAAGTGGGAATAGTAATTTTAACCCCTACGCTATCCAACACTTTCCCTACTGTTGCACTCACTGGAGTGGGAATAGTAATTTTTACCCCTACGCTATCCAACACTTTCCCTACTGTTGCACTCACTGGAGTGGGAATAGTAATTTTTACCCCCACGCTATCCAACACTTTATCTACTGTTGCACTCCCTGGAGTGGGAATAGTAATTTTACCTCCTACGCTATCCAACACTTTCCCTACTGTTGCACTCCCTGGAGTGGGAATAGTACTTTTTACCCCTACGCTATCCAACACATTCCCTACTGCTGCACTCACTGGAGTGGGAATAGTAATTTTTACCCCTACACTATCCAACACTTTCCCTACTGTTGCACTCCCTGGAGTGGGAGTAGTAATTTTAACCCCTATGCTATCCAACACTTTCCCTACTGTTGCACTCACTGGAGTGGGAATAGTAATTTTTACCCCTACGCTATCCAACATTTTCCCTACTGTTGCACTGTTTGGAGTTGGAATAGTAATTTTATTACCTCCGCTATCTAATATTTTTTGTATTATTTTAGTTAATGTAGTATATAATTAATTTTTAAAAGATTAAAAATAATTTTAATTTTTTTAATTTGTTATATATATTTATTTAATTTTTATTTATATTATTGTTTTATGTGTATAGATGTATTTATAATTTATATGATATTTTTAGAAAAATTATAAGTTATTAAAATAATTATTCAAAATTATTAGTAAGTATATATATTATATATATGTATATGTTTAATTAATTTTTACATTACATATATATTACTTATAATTTTTAAACATTTTAAAATATCTTAACTATGTTTATATTAATTATATGTATTATTTACTTTATTTTACATTATTTTTTAACTTAAATAAAAAATGATATTTTTAACAACAATATTTCTGACATCGATATTTTTAACAACGATATTTTTGTACTTACCATAATGTAGATAGGATGTCGATATTCTTGACTTCGATATTCTTGTGTCGATATTTCTGTAGGTCGATATTCTGACCTTCGATATTTTGTCAGTGATTCGGTTCCAACACTGCACTATGTTGACAATTGCCCATTATATTCAGTCCGGCCACCTCTTGAAGCGGGAATGTTTCTTGGCCTCTGGCTGTCCCCACAAGGGTGTACCCCTACAGTTTACGTCAGAACGGTTATAAAAAAGGGGAGAGTTGGTAACACCGCAATGTTTCTATTATTGTTTGTTGACCTACTAATATTGGAATGTCCTTGGCATGATTGGGATGCTAAAGTGGGAGGGGGTTAGGAGGTTCATTGTTGTTTTTTTCATGTATGGTACATTACAGGCACAATTGAAGATATGAACTACACACTGGATGGATGGAACACCAGGGTCAGAACCGAATATGTTACTATATTACGCAGTGCAAATGGTGGAAGAACTTAAACTCTTGACCTGGAATGTCAGGGGACTAAACAATCCCAAAAAGATTTGGCAGGTATTTGCCTATCTTGACAGACATCACGCCCAACTGGTATTATTACAGGAAACTCATTTTACAAAACTGGGAAACATGCGAGTGGGAGCAAAATGGACGATGGTGAGGGCGGTGTCCTCATACTCCAGGGGGGTTCTCATAATGGTGAAAAAGGGTATACCCTTCATACTCACTCACACTATGTCAGATGAAATGGGTAGCTTCACGCTAATACAGGGGACTCTCTACGGCACACTCATTACTATTGTTACCACATATGGGCCAAACATAGACAACCCCGATTTCTATCGCCAACTGCAGAATAAGCTATATGTCCTACAACCCACAATAATACTATGGGGTGGAGACCTAAACACCTATTTGGATGCTACCCCAGATCGTAATGCAACAACTGAGTGGCAGGGAAAAAGGTCTGTGCGAGTGATAAAGGAAATTATGAACACACATTCGCTGATTGATGTATGGCGGGCGAGACACCCCCTGGCCTGGGAGGGTACCCATGTTTCATCCGTACACAAAACTTGGTCCAGGCTAGATTATTGGTTGCTATCTGGGGAGACAACCACATGGGTGAAAAACGTAGCCCACCTACCAAGAACTCTATCAGATCATTTGCCATTGGTGCTAGATTTGGCAATTCCCACAATTACTCCACAAACCTTTCAATGGTGTCTGCAGGCCACACCGCTCTTGGATCCAGTCTTCAAAGATGGAGTTTGAGAGGCCATTATACATTATCTCCTGGAAAATCAGGGATCTGTAGAAAGTGTGGGCACACTTTGGGAGGCGTTCAAAGCAACAATACACTGTAAATGTATAGGTCTGCAGGCAGGGGTGCTGAAGGCTCTACGGGCTAGGTTGCAAGCAATTGAAAAGACACTAGGGGGGCTAGAAAGGAAATATGAGGAGACCCAAAACACGGACACCCTGGCAGAAATTAGAAACTTGATCACTGAATACAATGAGACGGCTGATCAATAAATAAAACACATGTCTAGGCGCTGGGTGGCCTGATGTATGGGGAAGATGGGAGGCCCGGCCGCTGCCTAGCCTCCAAGATCAGGGCATCACGCACACAAACCTATATCACAGAGCTGGATCGTCTAGATGGAACAAAATGCTATAGCTCACCTTAAATACTTACTCAGTTTGCGGAATACTATACAAAATTGTATGGCCCCTATGAGACAGCCGAGACTGTAGCCTACCTGGATGAGCTTGCACTCGCTTGGCTATCACCTGGACAACGTGAATATTTGGTACAACCTATTACCGCAGATGAGTTAAAGGCAGCCATTCAATCGCTGCCAAATGGCAAAGCGGCAGGGAGCGATGGGCTACCTAGTGAATTCTACAAGACATTCGCTGACTTGCTAGCACTGCACTTGCATGAAATGTATGCAGACGCATACGACACTAAGAAACTCCCCCAACATTGCGAGAGGCCCTGATGATAACTTTGCTGAAGCCTGGTAAAAATCCGGCGAAATGCGAGTCCTACAGGCCGCTATCGCTCCTAAACATAGATACGAAGATACTTGCCAAAATCATAGCGGCCAGGCTGCGACCTCTTCTGCCTGCGCTCGTGCTCCCGGATCAATCGGGATTCGTCCCAGAGTGATCCACTACACATAATGAGAACAATGTTCGCCATGCTGCACCAACTGGATCCGGAAGTTAAAGCAGCAGCAATGCTGCTAGATGCAGCTAAGGCTTTCAACTCAATACAATGGAGCTTTATGTTTGATGTGCTGCATCGTATGGGCATGCCACAAGCGTTTACACAGTAGATAAGCTTATTGTACACTGAACCGGTTGCTAGACTGCGGATTACCAACAATCACTCCTCACCAATACAGATATGCAGTGGAACGAGGCAGGGATGCCCACTATCCCCCATGTTATTTGCGGTAGCATTAGAGCCTTTGACATGCAAAGTGTGGCAGAAACATGCAGATGCTCCACTGAGGTTCAGGCAGCGGCCACTTGCTATATTATTATACGCAGACGACATGGTGCTATATGTCCGAAACCCAGAAGAGCGGCTAGGGCCTCTGATAAGGGAGTACATCAAATACGGAAAGCTTTCTGGTTTTAGTATAAACTGGGAAAAATCCTTTATATTTCCCCTAACAGACTGCACAACGCGACAAGACCTGGAATTCCCGCTGGAATGGTGCGTAGAGCCAGTGAAGTATTTCGGTGTGTAGATACATAAAGACCCTGAAATTGTACTCAAAGAAAATTATAGCTGAGCTCTATCGGCTATGGAGGACCAGGTAGCTAGATGGATAAAACTCCCCTTGACACTAGCGGACAGGGTGGCAGTTATAAAGATGGTAATACTCCCAAGATTTCTGTACTTGTTCACTAATGTCCCCCTCAACCTGACTAAAGCATTTTTTGCCGCACTGCGCTCCAGTCTGATCAAACTGGTTTGGGCAGGCAAACAACCCTGCTGCAGCTGGGAGGTAATCACCAGGCCATACGCACAAGGGGGGGATTTGGGGTCCCGGACTTTTACCTATACTACCTGTCGGCACTAGCTCACTTTGCCCACTACTGGTTCTTCCCACCACCTTTTCTTCCCCATATAGCGGTGGAAGCGGACTGTGTATACCCTATGCCACTTACAGCTCTCTTACCAAAAACGCACCGACTAAGCCCCAGAGGTAAAATTAATACAGCCGCTGCACAATTAAGGCCTGGCAGACGCTCGCGACGCGGGCTGGGAAAACACCCCTTTTTGCCCCTGCTTTGCCCTTGGCATACTACCCTGCATATCCGTTGCACGAGCCTAAATAAAGCATTAACTCTGCTGGCAGAGATGGGAATTGTTACTATGGGAGATGCATAACCAGATGGCACCTTCATTACATTGGAGGCCGTCTTTACACATGATTAACAATAACCCTATGCAGACATTTATATACCACAGACTGAAAAAAGCCCTAAAACAGTGAATTCACAACACCCAGCTGCTCTACAGACACGAAGGGGCCGATTCCGATCTGGGTCGGAAAGCACTCCAACCGATCCGGATTGTTATCCGACCGAGCCGGACTCCTGCAGTCCGACCGAGCGAGTACGATGCGGCCGCATGCTGCCGGACTCGGTTCAGTCGGACTCCCATTGAAGTCAATGGGAGCCTATCGTACGACGCGTACATGGGCTCCCATTGACTCAATGGGTACGTTGCACAAAAGGGTGCCCCCTGTAGTGGGTACGCGTTGGTGCCATCCGCACCGTACATGCATGCAAGGGTCCCCCCTGTGTCCGACTCGTAAGGCTACGGGTGAAGGGGGGTCCGGCACGGACCCCCGAAGTCCGCTTCCCGGAGCTTTTTCGTCCCGGAGACTCCGACTCGATCCGGCTGTCCGAATCGTGCATTGTACTGGCTCGGTCGGAAATCGACTCCATTGCGCGGTACGGTTCGTCTGCGACCGAGTCGTACGGAGCGGTTCGGACCCGGAAACGAGTCGGTCGGCGATTTCGCGTTCATTCGCATCGTACTTGGGCGTCCGGACCTCTGTACGACTCGGTCGGAAACAAAGCCTCCGAATCGGATCCGGTAAAGCCGAATCCGATTCGGAGGCCTTCCGACCCAGATCGGAATCGGCCCCTAAAACGTTACAGATTATGCTTGACAGACCATCCCGAGGGAAACTGATTGCCCAACTATATAATGCAATGCAAGCGGAGACTGCATTGCATAAAATAACAGAAGCATGGAGAGATGGAACACAACACTAGACACCCCTATCACGAGGAAAGACTGGGAATATTGCTGCGTCCTAACCGGGCGTCTGACAGCTAACTGTATCTTGCGAATCATTCATTTTAAATATATCCAACAGCTCTACTACACCCGGGTACAGCTACATAGATATGGGTTGCGAGAGTCTGCTAGCTGTTTAAGGTGTGGCACATTAGTCGCTGGTTTCATGCATCTAGCATGGTACTGCGCGAAGGTGCAGGATTTTTGGGTACAAGTTACTAAAGCTGTATCCGATATGGTGTTGGAAGAAGTGGCATGTACCCCGGGCATATACCTGCTAGGCCTTATTACAGAACTGTGACCACTGAGTCGGAAATTAGTTGCGATTACGCTATTGTTGGCAAAGTGGAAGGTAGACCAAAACTGGTGCGGTAGACGAGCACCACAATTTGATCATTGGTTAACAGACATAGCGTATTGCAAAGATCAGCTGGCTCACTATGCTGAGGAACTCCCAGTGGCGTTTAGGCCCAAAGACACATGGGCACCCTTCACAACATATCTACTAGTGTACCAATGAGATGATCCACTAGATATGTCTCCGAATGATTGATGTACTCATGATATATGCTTCTCTCTGGCTCCTCTGGGGGTACAAGATGTATGAACACTTCATCCGGAATGTATACAAAGACCCTGTAAATGAGATAAATATGCAGTATGGATAATGTGATTGTACCTATGTTTAGAGATGTATTAATGAAAAACTGAATAAAAAAAGAAAAAAATTATGGTCTAAGGTTTCTAATGGTGGTCATGAATACCGGATCTGTGTCTCAGACTAAATCTTCAGAGCCCATAGTGAAATGCACAGTGCACAAGTACAGTTTTTACCTGGTACTTCCTCAGCCAAGTGGTTCCGTCTCTACTTTTCAAAAGTGAATGTATCAGTGTGTTTCCACTCGGAGATTGCAGAGTCTTACAAGATGTTACAAGGTTCCTGTTTCTTCATGAAGAAACCATTCATTCTCAAATCGATGCCCATCTCCCAAAACAGCCAGTGGAGCCCACTCAGACTCAGCATTTCAAACCATACTCAAAAGACTGTGGCGGGAGGGATCATGGGGGTAGCATCCAGAGCCCAGTGCCGTGAACAGGGTCATTTTATAGGAATCCTGGACATTGGGGGACACCATTTGACTCCATTGCCCAACCACTGGAATCCCAGTGACTTTGGAGATTTTAGTGAAAATGCGGTAGCTCTAAAACTACCACCAACAACTATTTTTTTCCCATACTGGGAGTTCCCACAGACCCAAGGACACAGACATCAGAGGCCAGTTTCTATTCATGGTCTGGGGTTTCAAATAGTGATCTCTCAGCAGCTGCTCAATAGATTCAGCACAGGGGATCAAAAGCTGCCAATCACAGGTCCAACCAATCCATTTTCACGGAATGTAGACAATCCCCAACACTGCTAATATACACCTAATGCAGAATAGATTATGGAGCAAATGATATATCAAAGAAGAACTCTTGGCAAGTTAAGTGCAATTTCAAAGGGAAGAAAACTTGCAGCTGATCTCTGGGCCATTAGTAGTAACCCTTGTTGCCAGACCTATAAAATATGAAATTGTGACTGAGCCACTAGATTCCTTTAGTTGACCACACTGCTTGCCTCACATCCACGACTAGATCCCATGGATGTCTACCTCCAGCCCCACTTTCTTCACAGTAAGTACTAAGTACAATTGACTCCAAACCTGAGCTTTAACTTCTAGTCACCCCTCCTCTCTCACAACTAATAGTGGCACTCACTTGCTCCTGATTCAAGGCTGAGTTCTCACCTTTAAATAACACCTGACCCCTCAGCCAGGAAAAGAACTCGTGGACTTCCCCTGTTACCTCTCACCACAAGCTCATAATCCATGCACCTCTGATTGAGCCTTCTTAGCAATAGCATCCACTCCCCTCTTCATCAGGAGAGCTGGATCTAAAAGGCACTGACTCCCGCCATAAAGGTCTCATCAGTAACTCACAACTCCTGCCTCTAAGCCATGACTGAACATTGACTCCTGACTTCAGTCTGGAGGTTTAGTAAGTAAACTATACCTTTTTCACCATTAAAGACTTGAAGCCACACTCTCCAAGCACAGGTGTTCTCCAGTAGCTCATGCTCCCTTACAGCATACCTAGAACCTAGAACTCAGCATGCACCTTGAGCTGTCACCACCAGATCACAATGCCTTTAACAGCCGGGAAAAAAAAAACATACACTACAGGCCTGAGCTTTAACCACTATTTTAAACATGGTTACAGCAGACCCACGACCATGGACTTCATACTGAACCTCATTCCTTACCTCTAGCCAGCAACTCCTCTCTTTCAGCCAGAACTATAACCCATTGATACCTGACTCTAGCTCTTGCCACCAGGCCACACTTCCTCCCTCACAGCCTGGGCTATAACCATTAATTGCCAACCCCAGACCTAAAATTGGAGCCTTGGTGAATACTCCGATCCTCAGTCAATGTTAGAACCCTTCCACTCATGCCTCCAGTCCAGAGACCTCACCTCTAGCCAACCCTCCACTCTCACAGACTGGATTAGGACTGGGACCCATTTACGACTGACACCAGCAGTTAGCTCTCATCTCTATAATTAGAACTAATAATTTGAATGAGCCCTGAGCAGTCACCACTAGCCCACTTTACGAAATTGGATTATTATTTAAGGTGGGTGACTACCTGCCTCAAGGAATAATCACAACCCTTCTCAGGGGGAATCCTCAAAGTCACTAAATTAACCTGAGTTCAGTTCCCTGGTAGCTTCGGCACAGAGCGGACAGACTTAACTTAGGGCGATATGTAACGTATTTATGCTGTACCACAACAGCAATAAAGTCAAAATTCAAAAACAATAATCTTCCCAAACCAAATTAGAAAGATGGAGTAAAATTTAATAAACAAAGTGGTACCAAATGACAAAAAAATAACAAAGGTAACCGAAAATATGAATCTTTAACCCCTTCGCTGCTAGGCCTTTCCCCCCCCTGTGCTAAGCCTTTTTTTGGCTATTTGGGGTAGTGCGGGCTTAGGCCCCTGTAACGTTTTGACCACATAAGGTATCCACGCCAAATTTGCGTCCTTTTTTTCTAACATCATGGGGATTGTAAAGTTTCCCAGGGTTTGTGGATTCCCCTGGAGGGGACCCAGAAATTAGCCAAAATACAGCAAAATTTTGTTTTTTGGGGGAAAAATGCGAAAAAAGGGCTACAGATGAAAGCGTCTTCTTTTTTCCCTGCAAATGGCATCAAAAAAGGGGTTGTGGTGCTGAAATCACCATCTTCCCAGCTTTCAGGGACAAGCAGACTTTTGTCAGAAAACCAACTTTTTTTACACAGTTTTGGCATTTTTCTGGGACATAGCCTATTTTTGCTATTTTTTGTGCTTTCAACCTCCTTCCAGTTAATGGTAGAAATGGGTATGAACCCAATAATGGATCCTGAAAAGTCATACATTTCTGAAAAGTAGACAAAATTCTGAATTCAGCAAGGGGTCATTTGTGTAGATCCTTAAAGTTTTCCTTATAGAAACTAACAGTTAAATGAAGGAAAAATTGAAAATTAGTTGAAAAACACAGCCATTTGTGTCAACGTTTTCACCTGTAACTTCTTCTAATTATGACAGCTATTTGAAAGCAATATACCGTTATATCTGCTGGACCTTTCTGGTTGTGGGGATATATAGGACTTGTAGGTTCACCAAGAACCTGACGAACCCAGAGCCAATAACTGAGCAGCATCTTGCAATGGTTTTTTATTATGTACCGGGTATATAGCAATTATTTTGGGAAAATGTATACATGGAAAAATTGTTATGAAAGACACCTATGTATTTCTGAAATGGGAACAAAATGTAGATTTTAGAAACAGTAGATATTTGCACATTTCCGAAATTGGGAGTACCCATACTAGCATGAGAATTATAGGTCATTTTTCAAAATGACTTATTTTTTACACATTGTCTTTCATTTGGAAGGCAGAAATGCATCGAAAGTCAATAGGTAATAACAGTTGCTCTACAATCCTGTGTTACCCTAAGTCTCACGATAAAAATGGTACCTCACTTGTGTGGGTAGCCCTTGTGCCCACTACAGGAAATGGCTTAAAATGCAACATGGACGTACCACATTTTCACAATGAAAAATTACCCTTTTTTTGCAAAGTGCCTAGCTGTAGTTTTTGAACCCTAGCTCTGCGGGCACTTAGGGAAACCTAGCAAACCTATACATTTTTGAAAACTAGACAGCCAGGGGAATTCAGGACGGGGTGACTTGACTGGCTCTCACCAGGTTCTGTTACCCAGAATCCCTTGCAAACCTAAAAAATTGGTAAAAAAACAAATTTTCCTCACTTTTCTGTGGTGGAAAGTTCTGGAATCTGCGCGGATCCATAAAATTCTACCCACCCCGCGTTCCCCAAGGTCTTCCGAAAACAATGGTACCTCACTTGTGTGGGTAGGCCTAGTGCCCGCGACAGGAAGCAGCGCAAAACGCAACGTGGACGCACCACATTTTCACAGTGAAAAATGACCCTTTTTTGCAAAGTGCCTAGCTGTAGTTTTTGAACCCTAGCTCTGCCGGCACCTAGGGAAACCTAGCAAACCTATACATTTTTGGAAACTAGACACCCAGGGAAATCCAGAATGGGGTGACTTGACTGCCTCCCACCAGGTTCTGTTACCCAGAATCCCTCGCAAACCTAAAAAATTATCAAAAAAACCACATTTTCCCCACATTTCTGAGGTGGAAAGTTCTGGAATCTGCGTGGATCCACAAATTTCCACCCACCCCGCGTTCCCCAAAGTCTTACGAGAAAAATGGTACCTCACTTGTGTGGGTCGGCCTAGTGTCTGCGACAGGAAACGGCGCAAAACGCAACGTGGTCACACCTCAATTTCGCAGTGAAAAATGACCCTTTTTTGGCAAAGTGCCTAGCTGTAGTTTTTGAACACTAGCTCTGCCGGCACCTAGGGAAACCTAGCAAACCTATACATTTTTGAAAACTAGACACCCAGGGGAATCCAGGATGGGGTGACTTGACTGCCTCCCACCAGACTCTGTTACCCAGAATCCCTTGCAAACCTAAAAAAGTGTCCAAAAAAACACATTTTCCCCACATTTCTGTGGTGGAAAGCTCTGGAATCTGCGTGGATCCACAAATTTCCACCCACCCCGTATTCCCCAAAGTCTTATGAGAAAAATGGTACCTCACTTGTGTGGGTCGGCCTAGTGCCTGCGACAGGAAACGACGCAAAACGCAACGTGGTCACACTTCAATTTCGCAGTGAAAAATGACCCTTTTTTGGCAAAGTGCCTAGGTGTAGTTTTTGAACCCTAGCTCTGCCGGCACCTAGGGAAACCTAGCAAACCTATACATATTTGAAAACTAGACACCCAGGGGAATCCAGGATGGGGTGACTTGACTGCCTCCCACCAGGTTCTGTTACCCAGAATCCCTTGCAAACCTAAATAATTGTCAAAAAAAACACATTTTCCCCACATTTCTGTGGTGGAAAATTCTGGAATCTGCGTGGATCCACAAATTTCCGCCCACCCCGCGTTCCCCAAAGTCTTACGAGAAAAATGGTACCTCACTTGTGTGGGTCAGCCTAGTGCCTGCGACAGGAAACTGCGCAAAACGGAACGTGGTCACACCTCAATTTCGCAGTGAAAAATGACCCTTTTTTGGCAAAGTGCCTAGCTGTAGTTTTTGAACCCTAGCTCTGCCGGCACCTTAGGAAACCTAGCAAACCTATACATTTTTGAAAACTAGACACCCAGGGGAATCCAGGATGGGGTGACTTGACTGCCTCCCACCAGGTTCTGTTACCCAGAATCCCTTGCAAACCTAAAAAATTGTCCAAAAAAACACATTTTCCCCACATTTCTGTGGTGGAAAGTTCTGGAATCTGCGTGGACGTTTTGGCCCGGGGCTCGGCGGCCACCTAGGGAAACCTACCAAACCCACACATTTCTGAAAAGTAGACACCCGGGGATTCCAGGGAGGTATGGCTTGCGTGGATCCCCCAACGTTTTCTTACCCAGAATCCCCTGCAAACCTGACATTTTGCTGAAAAAATCCCTTTTTTCACACATTTTTGTGTGGTAAGTTGTGGCATCACCGGGCTGACACAAATTCCTACCACCCAGCGATCCCCACGTCTCCCGATAAAAATGGTGCCTCACTCGGGTGGGAGGCCCAAGTACCCGCGACAGGCAAGGTCCCACAACATTTTGTGATAGGCCATTTTGAGGTCGCTCAATACGTTGTGGGCCCTTGCCTGTCGCGGGTACTTGGGCCTCCCACCCGAGTGAGGCACCATTTTTATCGGGAGACCTGGGGGAACGCTGGGTGGTAGGAAATTTGTGTCAGCCCGGTGATGCCACAACTTTACCATACAAAAATGTGTGAAAAAGGGATTTTTCAGCAAAATGTCAGGTTTGCAGGGGATTCTGGGTAAGAAAATGTTGGGGGATCCACGCAAGCCATACCTCCCTGGAATCCCCCGGGTGTCTACTTTTCAGAAATGTATGGGTTTGGTAGGTTTCCCTAGATGGCCGCCGAGCCCGGGGCCAAAAACCTAGGTGACCCCCTTGCAAAACCAGGTCATTTTGAGATAATGTGTTGTTTATTTCTGCAGCGTGAAAATTTTGGCACAATATTGCAAGGAAAATGTGACAGACATTTTGAGGTTTGCAGGACATTGTGGGTACCATAACTTGTTGGGTTCCACAAGAGAGATATCACCATGTACTCCCATGGGTGTTTCGTTTACGACAATATCTACAGTTGGTAGGTTATTCTTAGACGGAATGTACACCTTGGCAGACAGACTAAAAAGACAAAGATTACTGCACAGCCATCTATTCCTCAAGCACACACACATACTGGTTGGATTTGGCACGAGGGCAAGTGATGGTTCAGTATATACAATTTTATTAACAAGAGATTTCACAAAAATGAAATGCACTGTCAATAATTGAAAGGACAAAAAACTGAACCAGTGACTCGCAGCTCGTGAGCTGTAAAGCCACGTCAAGGCCCCAACCGCTTTACAGGCCATTCACACACCTTTCATATGTGATACACACAAGACCATTCACACCACCAGGCACGAAACAAACCCATTACAACATTCACAAAAAGGGACAAGGTACACCCTGCTTGAGAAAGACAAAAAAAATATTACTGCACAGCCATCTAATCCTCCACACACACATACTGGTTGGATTTGGCACGAGGGTGAGTGATGGTTCAGTATATACAATTGTATTAACAAGTGATTTCACAAAAATGAAATGCACTGTTAATAATTGAAAGGACGAGAAACTGAACCATTGACTCACAGCTCGTGAGCTGTAAAGCCACGACAAGGCACCAACCTCTTTACAGGCCATTCATACACCTTTCATACGTGTGACAAATACAAAACCATTCACACCACCAGCCGCGGGCCCATCACATTACAACACTCACACCAGCAGACAGCGCCATTCAAGGGCCCATCACTTTCACACGCCCACATTCCTAACACAGCAACCACACAAGCTGATGGATTGCGTGGAGTGTCGCTCGGCTAACAGTGTGTGTAGTGACCAGCAGCAAGTCACTACTCACACACTGCCAGCCGAGCGCCACTCCACGCACACCGCCAGCCAAGTGCCACTCCACGCACACCGCCAGCCAAGCGCCACTCCACGCACACCGCCAGCCATGCGCCACTCCACGCACACCACCAGCCAAGTGCCACTCCACGCACACCGCCAGCCAAGCGCCACTCCACGCACACCGCCAGCCTAGTGCCACTCCACGCACACCGCCAGCCAAGCGCCACTACACGCACACCGCCAGCCAAGAGCCACTCCACGCACACCGCAAGCCAAGCGCCACTCCACGCACACCACCAGGCAAGCGCCACTCCACGCACACCGCCAGCCAAGAGCCACTCCACGCACACCGCCAGCCAAGCGCCACTCCACGCACACCGCCAGCCAAGCGCCACTCCACGCACACCGCTAGCCAAGCACCAGCCTACACACACCACCATCACATTTAGGATTTTTTTATACAAAAAAGAAAACACAAACAAATTGCAAATAGATTCAAATCTAATAACACAAAATCAGAAACTAAATACATTGCACTAATGCCAACCTTGAAACAGAACAACAATTCTTAAACATTACAGACCAGGCAGTTCACTTTACCACTCATGGTTGCTCCCAATAATTCTTTTGCTTGTGGTACGCTCTATAACAAGCAGGCACACACAGCCCAGGGTTAGAAGGACACTCAGGGCAGTACATACGAGTCTCCTTCCGCGTACCTCTTCGCCAACAGACTCTACATCTCCTAGTGGGAAAGTCTTTTGAGGGTGTAGGAGGAATGTGATCAGGAAAGTGGCGATCTTTCAATCGAGCCACATCCTCCACCACTCCAACTCTAGGAACACTTGCCTGTTCCACAACAACAAGGCTGCCTATGACAGACTGCTGAAACTGAACAAAAGTCAACTTTGACGCAGGAGAACACTCCTTGAACACAACAAAAGCATTGAAAGTTGCTAAATTGAAGAGATGGATGGCCAACTTCTTATACCAAATGTAAGCCTTACGAATAGCAGTGTAAGGTTCCAACCTCTGATCTACTCTATCAACACCACCCATGTGCTTATTGTAGTCTAAAATGCACACAGGTTTGCGCACTTCAGCAATCTGACCCCAAACAGCCACAGGTGAAGTACTCTCATCATGGATGGTAGTCAGCATGTACACATCCCTCCTGTCCACAAATTTCACAGCTAGCAGTTCCTCACTATGCAAGGCACTGCACTGTCCCCTCTGAAGTTTTTTGCAAACAAGCTCTTTTGGATAACCTTTACGGTTAGAGCGGATTGTGCCACAAGCAAAAGTGTCCACTTTGAACAATTCCTTAAACAATTGCACAGCAGTGTAGAAGTTATCAAGGTACAAATGGTGGCCTCTGTTAAACAGTCCTCTAGCAAGATCCCACACAATTTTCTCTGAAACTCCAAAAGTGGACGGACAACCAGGGGGTCAATAGTGGAATCCCTACCAGTGTACACACGCAAATTAAAAACATATCCTGTCATACTCTCAGACAACATATACAGCTTAATTCCATAGCGTGCCCTCTTGCTAGGAATGTACTGCCTAAAAACCAAACGGCCCTTGAACAGGACCAAAGACTCATCAATAGATATTTCTTTCCCTGGAGTATAGATCTCTGAAAATCGATCTACAAAGTGATCAAGAACAGGCCGAATCTTAAAAAGACGGTCACATTCAGGGTGATCTCGTGGCAACGCCAAACCATTATCAACAAAATGCAGCATCCGAAGCAAAAGTAAATACCAATCACGAGTCATAACTGCAGGAAATATGGCCGTTGCCATCAAGGGACTGGTAGACCAATATGAACCCATGGACAGCTTCCTTATCAAACCCATCAAAAAGTCAAACCCAAAAACTTCTTCATCTCTTCCAGATTTGTGGGACTCCACCGGGTAGCTCTAGAATGGGGCCTAAGTCTGGCACTGTTGTCCCTCAAAAACTGTTCAGCATACAAATTAGTCTGCTCAACAATCTCACCCAAAAATACATCATCCATAAACAACTGAAAATACTGTATAGGCAAATAATGTTCACAATCCACTCTACACCCTGCATAACCACTAAAGGCAGGCAACACCGGCTGCACCATGTTTGGATCAACCCAGAGTCCAGCACTTCCAGTAGGAAGCCTAGCAGCCCCAGGCTGCAATCCAGATGCCTCTTGCACCATCGGCACAGTAGTATCCTCCTCTAAAACAGGCACTTCATCTGCACTGAGAGTACCTTCATCATCAGATGATTCCATGTGGAGAGAAAACTCACTGCCTGAATCTTCCCCTCCCTCCTCTCCCTCAGACGCACTGTCAGTCTCATAATCCTGCTCAGAGGAAGATTCAAGAAGCAAATCAACCACCTGCTGAGCAGTCATTCTACGGCTAGCCATAATGCTTACTAATAAAGGTTACGTGTCAAACAAGTCAACAACAACAAACCCTTTGTAAAAAAAGAAATAAACAAAATGTAGCTTTATCACAAAGACCTATATACTCCAATACTATACCACTCACGTGACAGAAGCAGCTAGACTCACCACCACCTACTCTGCACAGACACAGTAAGGATCAACAATATCCCACTAAAAAAGAAGAAAAAAAAATTACACATAAGACAATGCAAAACATCGCAAAGAATTTCATGCTCTGAACACTAACAAATATGCTGCCATTATGACACCACTTACAAAAAAATTCATTCATGCATGACAATAATACTCATTTGGAGTACACACAACAAAAATATTTTTCTTACCAAATAAATGCAATTACGCAAAACTGCAGAACAACCACTGCCGAAACCGCAAACAGGAATCAAAAGCTTTACACTAGAATAAAAAGGAGAAAAAAACATTACAATCACATATGCAAATAATGCACCAGTCCACACACAATCCACCAGCCAAGCTAAGGGGTAGGTGGGCCAAAGAGTATAAATAAAATATTCACCCCCGTAAAAGGGGAGCAACCCTTGCCCTTTTGGCCACTCCCCAACACAAAAATTAAAAAACCCTGGTGTCTAGTGGCTTCTGCCCTCCTTGGGGGCAGATGGGCCTAAAAACATACTGCTATTCTGCCACCCAAGGGGTCACTCTCCACAAATAAATGCCTGGTGGACTAGTGGGAAGATACCTTTATCTTCCGCAAACGATCTCTCACTACTCAACTCTACTCTCAACTCTATTCACAACTGGATGTTAGCTCACCAACTCATTCTGAATCCCGCCAAAACTGAATTCCTCCTCCTCTCTACCTCTCTCTCACCTCCTCCTGTTCAATCTTGGATGGATCAGCTGAACCTACTCAACAACAAACCCATCATTGTCGACAGCGCTAAATCCCTAGGTCTCATTCTTGACAAAAGACTCAACCTAATCTCCCACATCAACTCTATTGCTAAGAACGCACGTTACCAGTTGCGCCTTCTATGGGGGATCCGTCGGTTCTTCCCGGAGAAAGACTTAAAAACCTTGGTACAATCTCTGGTTCTCTCAAGACTGGATTATTGCAATTCTCTTCTGACGGGCCTACCCAAATCCCACCTCTCCCCTCTCAAATCCATCCTCCATTCAGCAGCTCGCTTCATTTCAGGGTCTAAACGAAGAGACCACGTCACTCCTATCCTGTCCTCTCTTCGATGGCTTCCGATCGAGGCAAGATCTATTTACAAAACTGCCTGCATCACACACAAAGCCTTACACACGTCCTCCCCTCGTTACCTGGCGAATAAATTGAAATTGTCCGGTGGCTCGCAATGCGGAAAAGCTTCTGCTTGAGCCCCCCCGTCTTCAAAAGGGAAAGATCGATGGCGCAATCCGGTGAGAATCTGGAACTCGCTTCCCCCATTGCTCCGTGCCACCTCCTCTACCCGGATCTTCAAAGCTGACCTCAAATCTCTTCTCTTCCAAAGACACTATACTTTCACTCTCAGCCCCTCTAGGAAGTTCGCTCTTCATTGTGTTCTGAGTGACTGCCACTTATTGCAGTATACCTCTATTTGTATTTTGTATCTCATGTATCATGCACATGTGTGTGTGCCCGGAAGCTGTTTCAGCCCGGGCTGCCACACACGGGGCGGGGGTGGTGTATGCACTGCCAGCAACCTGCCAGGCCAGTGCACAACACTTGCCATCACCCTCTCTCTGCCTGCCATATTGCGCTCCATGCTTCTGAAGGGTAACCCGATTCAAGGCCCCATTCTCCCGATTTAGGCCAGGCCAGAGCACCAAAAACATATGGCCCCCAAAAGGGGAGCGACCCTTGCCCAAGGGGCCGCTCCCCAAAACAGTATTTTCACGTTTTTTTTTGAAAAATTAGAAATTCCCTGGTGTCTAGTGGGCATTCCTGCTGCACGATCGCATGATCGTGCAGCAGGAATGCACAAAGAGGCATCGGGGAAAGGAAAACCCTTTCCTTTCCCTCGATGCCTCTTTGTTTCAAACCCCCTCCCCGGAGCCAAACTCACCTTATTCCTCGACGTGCTGGAAGCAAATGGCTTCCAGCGCGTCGGGGAACAAAGGGAAACCCCCAATGACGTCAGCGCGCCTCGCGCGCTGACGTCATGGGGGGGGGGGCAGGGGAAGCCCTTCCCCTGCCTTCCCCCCAAAAAAAACAACGATCGGACTCCCATGGGGGGAGCGCCAGCGCTTCCCCCGTGGGTGGGTCTTATGACGAGCTGGACTCGTCATGAGCACACGACCACTGTGTGCCATGACGAGTCCAGCTCGTCATAAGCATCGAAGGGGTTAAAGATTTAAGGGAAAAATAGCACCAAAAAGCACAAAGTGCCAATGTCAGTCTATGTTAGTGGTAGAACAGGACCTAGGGCCAATTTCAGTCTGATTGCAATAGAGCTCAGGTCGGATACACCAACCATGTTTGCTTAAAAGACTTAGGGGGTCATTACAATGACGGGCGGATCGCCACCGCCCGTATGGCGGTGGCGATCCGTCCGCCATTTCCCACTGTCCGCTTGCCATTTCCCCCCCACCACATTACGGTGGCGGGGGGGAGCCCGGCGGACGGAAAGACCGTCTGCCGGTTTTCCGCCAGTCCCACAGGGGACCGGGCGGTAAAGGACCCTAATATGGTGGAGGAGTCTGCAAGACACCGCCATCCATATTAGGATGTTGGCGGAAAGCTGCCTTTCCATGGCGGTGTTGCCGCCATGGAAAGGCATGTGGACTTTGCTTCTGGGGGCCCGTTGCGGGCCCCCGGAGGGGTGGGGGTTGGGGGGTGCACATGGGGGATACCTATGGTACCCCCTACATTTGAATGCACAAGGTGGCAGGCACCGCGCGGTGCCTGTCACGTTGTGCATTCGAATGCACAACATGCGTTTCTCGCATTGCGGCGGGTGCTGCTGACAGCACCGCCCGCCGCAATGCGAAGAATACGGGATGCCACTGCCACCGTGGCGGTGGCATCCTAACATCCATGGCGGGACCGCCGCACCCCTTGCAGACGGTCCCGTATTCCGTTGTCCGCCCGCCATTGTAATGTGCCCCTTAGTCTTTTAAGTTCCAATCAACCATAGAAGCACACTTCTAAAACCCACCAGGATCTCAGGGGAGGCACTTCGAGACTCACACAGTGTCTGGCAAACGCCAACTGCAGGGTCCAGTTTAGATCGAATTATCACTGTTCAGCTGCTACTTCCAGGAAAAGGCCTATTGCAGCTTGCTGTCTCCTTGTAGCCACACAGGAGGTCCGCCTTCTGACCCCTGGAGTGCACTTATTTTTACTGGGTACAAAAGTGAGCAGTCCCGTTCTTCAGGGCTCGTCTCAGGTCACAGACAGCAGGTCCAGTTCTCTTCTGATCTTCCGCCGGTCAACAACGTGTTCTGTAGAGGGTGCCAGGGGATGCCACATTTATGCCTTGCACTAGCTAGTGGGTGGGTTGACCCCTGAGCATGCCCATACCAATGAAGTAAAAGTTCCCAGGGGTAATTCTGCTCACTTTTGTAGCATTTCCAGTTTGCCTTGCTGCAAACAGTCCCAAAATGCCATGTCTCAGGGCATTTTCAAGATGGCAAATGTCTTGTGCCACACTAAACATGGGCTCTGAGGGCTGGGTGTGTGTGCGGGGAGTTTACTATGGTAATCCTAGTGTCCTCCCACATCAAATACCTAAATCCATATTGAGGCAGGCACTGTACCCAAAAAAAAAACCCAGAGACAGAAGTCTGGTCTGACAAAAGCAAGGTGCACCAGAAACCAGACAGTGGATACACAAAGAAATGTCTTGGCATCCTGTTCTCTTACTTTCACGAATGCCCCCAGTGTAACATGTGGCTCAACAGACCTGTCAAGCATGGTTTGACACTGCAGTATCAAATAGTATGCCCACAGCCTCACCCTGCATATTCTAAGGTGTTCAGAGGGAGCCATATCCACCCATTCAGGTCAGCCTATTCTTTGCTCCTGGAAGGCATTTCACACCTTTTTCACACCTATTCAAGCCTGAGGACAGGCTGAGAATGGGTAGAGGCTTTTACTAATTAGCCGTAGACAGTTCAGGCAGGTAAAGGGTAACTTTCTAAGTGCTACATTTTCTTAATATTTATTAAAAATCTGACATCACTGCTGAATTGGATGTTTAATAACTATTAAAAATAATTGTTTAAATGCTTTTTGAGCTAGTCCCATTCCAGAGATACAGTTTTAGTATTTTAAGCTGTACTCCAGTTTTTTGCCTAGGACAGTTAGGCCTGCCACAGTGAAAATAGCTTTCAGGGGCTTCTGTAGGAACATAGTAAGATTAACTTTCTACATGTCCCACTTTTAAATACCATGCAGCCTACCTTGTGGGCTACGAGGCTTATATGGGGGGCTTACTAGCTTATTAAAGAGAGGTTTTACCTGTCAGAAAAGGTTTATTTTAACAGGTAGCAGTGCATGTTTTGCACTGTTACAGTCAGGCTACAGTGGTAGGCCCGCACTGCCACTATAGTGGATGGTACAATAGGTTCTGCAGTCCACTAATGGCATTTGACTCTAGGCCCTTGTATACATTGTATACAATATACAAGGGACTTATAGGCAAATTAAATATACCAGTTAGGAGTATGCCATTTTTACCATGTTTGAAGCTAGAGCACATGCACTTTACTACTAGTTAGCAAGTGTAGAGTGCACAGAATTCTAAGGCTAGCTAAAATATAGGGTTGGGCAAAAGGTGAAAAATCGGGCGTTCCTATGCAGAAAAGGCGAATTTCCTACACCCAGAGACTGCTTTAGATTCCCGAACACTCAAAACTAGCCTCCAGCTCTTAAGTACAAGAGGTAGATTCCACAGAGCCCTTATTGAGTCTTACCTCTGGAGACAGGACAGTACAAGTGTTTCGACCTACACACAGCTTGTTATTTGTACCATTGTTTGCACTGTACTCGAACCGTGAGCCAGCAAGACAATCCATGCTCTCTTCTGATTCTTGTATTGTTCACAACTCTATTCTACGTTATGCCCCCATCCAACCTGATATATTAACCTAAGTTTTAGCTATGCTAATTGTCCTGGGCTTAATTTTCCAGTCCTTTGGATGATTGGCGCATCCCTACTGAGTCTTCAGCCCTCAAGGAGCCGATAGATGCAACACAGCGTGAAACTCAAATTCTCAAAGGACCAATTAAGCCAAGGTCGGTGCGTTTTCAGACTTCGAGGCAAGACATGTGATACTATCATAAGACGCGTGACTGGAAGTGGTTCATCTCTGCTCAGAACAGAGCCAAGTGGGTCTATTTTGGAGAGTCTCAACCCAGAAGATGACTCAATACCACGGCTGTGGCTTACACTGCAACCAAAATAACAAGCATTTGCAATGCAATAGGTCTCGCATTTACGCGAGTTTAAGCTATTGGCATTGTAAATGACAATGCCTTTTATTTATGTTTTAAAAACAAAAATAAAAGGCATTGTCATTTGCAATGTCAATAGCTCAAACTCGCATAAATGCGAGACCTATTGCATTGCAAATGCTTGTTTTTATATATGCTTCCACCACATTGTCAGACCTCATGCATCATGTCCATATAGGCAAACCACAAACAACACCCTTTAAACCATGCTCTACAAGGGGGGGGGGGGTGGCAAGGGCCTGATGCAAATTGAGGTGCTTCACAACCTCCCTAGGATTATGAAGAGCAATATAAATATTCCATGTGAACCACCCAGAAAGCACTTCATCACAATACTTATGCATTGCATTCACCAATGGTTGTTACACTTTGTTTAAAGCCGTATATTGAACATCTTCTGCCATCTTGTGTACAGCCTAGCTGGGAGTTTATAGAGTTTCTACATGTTAGAAATGGGGGTCTCTAGTTGGCAATGGCTGGCGCCACTGTCCAAATAGGGACCCTTCTTCCTAAGTCAGGGCAAGTGGGCTACCCCCTTTGATAACCCCTGCTCAACCCTGTGGTATCGTAGCACGAGCAGTTAGGCCTATCTCAGAGGCAGTGTGTGAAGCATTTATGACCATGCACAATAAGGCAGTAACAACACCACAAAAGGACACAACTCAAGTAGGTATAGAAAAAATAGCATCTTTATCTAAGGCTTAGTACGAGACTCTCAAAAGCGGTTTAACCAGTCACCATGCATGTAAATCAGTAGGGACTTAAAAAGGGCAATACGTATTCACCAAAACGTGGCACTGACTGAGTTCAAGGCCTGGGTCTACGCGACCCTTTGCGCACCAAATACCTGCCGTTGGACAGGGACACAGTACGTAGCTTCTCGAAGAAGCGGGGACGGTGACAGGCGGACTCCCAGCGACCACAGTTCTCGATGGCAGTGGTCCGCAAAGTGCACTCGCAATGATTCGGGCACTCCGGGACAGGCGGGCCCTCAGCGGCGGCAGCACGCGGCTGCGGCGGCCCGGGCTGGTGGTGGCGATGACTCTCGTCGTGCAGCTCCATGGTGGGCTCGCGGCGGCAGCAGCGCTCTCCTAGCTGCGGCGGCCCGCGGGACGATTCACGATGGTGCAAGGTTGACAAAGACGTGGGCACTCAGCGGCAGCAGCTCTCTCTTAGCTGCGGCGGCCCACAGGACAAATCCCAATGATGCAAAGTTAGCAAAGGTGCGAGCCCTCCGCGGCAGCAGCTCTCTCTTAGCTGCTGCGGCTCACAGGACAAATCACGATGATGCAAAGTTAGCAGGGGTGCGAGCACTCAGCGGCGGCAGCTCTCTCTTAGCTGTGGCAGCTCACAGGACAAATCACAGTGATGCAAAGTTAGCAACGGTGCGAGCACTCAGCGGCGGCAGCCCTCTCTTGGCTGCCGTGGCTCACAGGACAAATCTCGATGATGCAAAGTTAGCAAGGGTACGAGCACTCAACGGCGGCAGCCCTCTCTTGGCTGCGGCGGCTCACAGGACAAATCTCGGTGATGCACAGTTAGTAACGGTGCGAGCACTCAGCGGCGGCAGCTCTCTTTTAGCTGCGGCGGCTCAAAGGACAATCCACGATGTTGCACAATTACCACAGGTGCGGGCATCCAGCGGCGGCAGCTCTCTTAGCTGCGGCGGCCCACAGGACAAATTTCGGTGATGCACAGTTAGTAACGGTGCGAGCACTCAGCGGCGGCAGCTCTCTCTTAGCTGCGGCGGCTCAAAGGGACAATCCACGATGTTGCACAATTAACACAAGTGCGGGCATCCAGCGGCGGCAGCTCTCTTAGCTGCGGCGGCCCACAGGGTTTCAGCGAAGATTCTGAGGATTCAAAAATAAGGCGGGCACTCAGCGGCGGCAGCTCTCTCTTAGCTGCGGCGGCCCACACAGTTTCAGCGAAGGTTCTGAGGATTAAAAAATAAGGCGGGCACTCAGCGGCGGCAGCTCTCTCTTAGCTGCGGCGGCCCACACAGTTTCAGCGAAGGTTCTGAGGATTCAAAAATAAGGCGGGCACTCAGCGGCGGCAGCTCTCTCTTAGCTGCGGCGGCCCACACAGTTTCAGCGAAGGTTCTGAGGATTCAAAAATAAGGCGGGCACTCAGCGGCGGCAGCTCTCTCTTAGCTGTGGAGGCCCACACAGTTTCAGCGAAGGTTCTGACTATTCAAATTACGGCGGGCTCTCAGCGGCGGCAGCTCTCTCTTAGCTGCGGCGGCCCACACAGTTTCAGCGAAGGTTCTGACGATTCAAATTACGGCGGGCACTCAGCGGTGGCAGCTCTCTCTTAGCTGCGGCGGCCCACACACACAAAGTTCACAAGGATTACCAGTCCAAGTTCCTCACAGTAGGACTAGAGGTTCCGGATTACTCGACGGAGGCCTCACCTGCAAGTAGAATTCCTAGCAAGGGAATTCGGGCGGCTGACGGGGTGAAGTCTAATGTCCCTGAGACTTCAGCAGGAGGCGCTCTCAATTCAGGCCCTTGGGTAGTTTCTTCAGCAAGCTTGGTGAAAGTTTCAAAGTCCTTTCCTCTGTCCGCTCGGACAGAGTTTCGTCTTGACATCCAGAAGGAACAGACTTGAAACAGGTTTCAGCGCAGCGTTTTATACCTAAAAAGTCTTTGTTCTCTGCAGTCACAAATCACTGCAGCCAGCCAGAACCAGTTCGGTGGGGTCGGGGAGCATCCTGGTTTATGAGGCGACATCCTGCCCTTTAAGAATCTGGGGGTCTGCTATCAGACGCCCAGTGGGAGATGGAGCCATCATTCACCTTGCCAGGCACGGCCCTGCTCGGATCAAAGAGTCACCCCTCCCCATACTTGAAATGCCGATCTCTCTCTCCAGCCAGGTCTGACCCAGCTGGCCCTGCCGCTCCAAAACCAGACGGCCAATACACACGCTAGCAAATGCCTACAGGAAAGCTTCAGCCCAGAAAATACCTTGTTTCTAGTAGAGGCATTTTCGAACACGGGCTACGCTAATAATCCTTACTACAAGATGCATCTCAATGTTCTGAGCTTAAACATATCATATTCGACGTTCCTATCAGGTTCCTGGGGGCAGGTAGGATTAAGGCATGTAATACTCGGCCTGCACATTCTGGCCTATGACAACGGGTGGCCTCGCAATAGTAAACAGTGAAATGGAGGGTAACTCGCTATTAGAACATGCTACACAGACATACTTTAAAAGCTGCTTCGGTGGGCAGCGCAAATCAGCGCTGCTGGCCCACTCAGCAGTATTTGGTCTACCAGCCCTGGGCACACACAGTGCACTGATACTAGGGACTGACAGGTAAACCAAACGAGCCAATTATGATTATCCCAATTCATACAGTTATCTTTACACAGGGAGCATTCGCGCTGTGTCACTGATTGGCAGTGGCACAGCCCCCAGAGCATCTAAATCCAGCCAACATAAAAGGTCAGAAGCGAAAAGAGGAAGGGAGACCCGCGCCAATGATGCCAGGTCTAACACTACATAAGAGTTATTGCCTCGAATGCCTTTTTTTTATAATGCCCCCTTGTGATCTTTATTCAGTAATACTGTCTAGTTCAGTTTGTTTATTTTCCCGTTTGTTTTGCATTTACACAAAAGCTTAGTAATACTTATTGAAATTACAAAAGATAGCAGTTTAACCCTCAGAAGCGGTAAGAAAGCGCTATGCAAATACAGTTGAACTAAGTTGTTGTGCAGTGTCCTGGTGCTTAGAATGGCAGGGCCCTGCGCTCCATATCTGTAAATAATGTAATTGGGAATAATTCTATATTGTAGTAGAAGCAAGCCCTACAAAAAGGGACAATCGTGAGTGAGAAGAGGGGAGGGGTGTAAACTTATGGGATGCAGATCAAGGAAAGAGCGGTGAGAGGAGTAATAAGGAAGGAGGGGCAAGAGTTTAAGAGCCCCACTCGTCCTCAACTGCAGTCAGTCCCGATCGGAGAGCCCATTTGTATGGTGAAGGAAGCAGCTGCGTCTGTGGTTGCGCTGGAAAGGTTCGGAGTCCGAGGGTGAGCAGCAGAATCAGGGCGCGCGCTTAGCTTCAGCCGCCGGAGACCTTCACACACTTGGCGCTCGGGATGCAAATACAAAAACACACATGGCCCTGTAATCCCCTGTGTATGGTGAAGGAAGCAGCTGCATCTGTGGTTGCGCGGGAATGGTTCGGAGTCCGAGGGTGAACAGCAGAATCAGGGCGTGCGCTTAGCTTCAGCCGCCGGAGACCTTCACACACTTGGCGCTCGGGATGCAAATACAAAAACACACATGGCCCTGTAATCCCGCCCCGCTCGCAGAGAGCCGTTGCAAGATAATAATTAAATACAGAAACAAGTGCGGCCGAAGCGGACCGCGCTGAAAATACAATTAAAAGAGTGCCTACCGACATATGAAAGAGACCGTGTCAGGCCGCAAGGAAACGATCCAGTCCGGTTGGGCGAGCTGAAAAGGAGACAGGGAGGGAACAAACAAGCCTCACTTCAAATAGAAAGCGAGCGTTTAACATAAAGGATGACGCGCGCCAATAAAAAGGATGGGCGGCGCTTCCACTCCACTTCCAAAATCTCCTCGATTACAAGAGGCCTCGCAGAGCGACAGCGCATGTGCTGCAACGCTAGGCGAGACCTAAAAATGGCTGCAAAGAAAATGGGCCCACCTCTATCCCGTGCCTATGAAACAGTTCAAATGTTGAAATATCTTGAGAACTCTGCACAAGAACGTTACGGAGCTCAAGCATGCGCTCCTTGGAACTGCAGCCATGAAAAGACATTTAAATTCATACTTGTGGCCACGGGGTCTTCATAAAAGCCCTATCCTGCATACATTGCCTCTCTGAGTCAATAAAGTTTGAACAGAAAGAATGCACACAGGCCCATAACCAGGAAAATATGCTTATGGGGGCATACATTCCAGTAATTGCAACACATAAAGAGTAGCACTATAGTGGGCTCTTGTGATGTATTTGGAGATGTAATGACAAATCATATATTAAAGCATGCTCAAGAAGTAACTTGGTGCATATTAGGATGACACACAAGTTAACATGCAATTTCAGGGTACTTTCAGTTGGTAGATTGAGGAGCAAACAGTTTTTTTTGTTAGGAGTTGTAGGCTCAGATTTTCTTAGGCTTTGCGGTATACAAGTGGTGTAAAGTGACGTTTACTTTCCAGTGCGAAAGGTATTTTGCGCAGAAAAGGTGCCCTTATCTCAACACAAACAGTGATTTGCGTTGCCTTGCCTCACGGGGGCACTAGTAGGGTGTCACCTGTGCAGATCAGGTTTTGACGCAAAGCCTTTTCCACTAAGCTAGCCAGACAGGTTTTGCATCAAAATCTAATGCCACCTTGAAGCAGGCATTAATAAGAGTAAATTGTTTCTTTTCTCAAAAAATCTCAGGTGTGTGCTGAAGTAATTGGCACACATCCAATGCATGTCATCCCTTTGAAAGGTGCATAGATTTAGGAATTTGTACTGGAAGGGTAGGCTACCCATCCTTGCTGTACCGTTCAGTAGAGCCTTCTTTCATGTGCCGTTACCTATTGTTCTACCCCCAGCAGAGCTTTCCTTCCTATGCTTGCCTTTGAGTCGATAAAGCAGAGCCACCCTTACAGTGCCAGCCACTCTTGTGTTCATTCAGCTGTGCTATCCTTCCTGGCCAGCCTTGCTGTGTCCATATAATAAAACGACCTGTTCATTGCCAGTGCCTGCTGTGGTAATGATACCCTAGACAGTCTACAGTATCAATGCCCTGAGTTGCTACTGCCTTCAGTATCCACGCCCCTAGTTGATACTGTCTCTAGTAACAATGGCCTGGCCATGTCACTCTTTTAATTCTGAGCTGATAAAGGTTCTTTGAGAGTGCAGGATGAGGTGCTCTTTGAAAGATTTCAAAGAGCACCTCATCCTGCACTCTCAAAGAACCTTTACCGTTTTCGACACAGATGAGAAAACCCCACCCACTTTATTCCCCCTACTCAAGGAATCACGGGTACCTGTCACCATAATCATACTCCAAATACCACCCACATATATCAGCAACTATATTACCCCTTACACCTATCTCCCTCTGATAAATGCAGTAATCTGTATCGTTAATCACCTTTCACCATATTTCAGTTCCCTCTAATACAGAAAAATAAATGAGCATCTTGTTGTTCCAGTAAGTAAATATAACTAATTGTAACCAAGAGATTGCCTGGAACTGCAGAGAGGCTGCTGGAACCCTGCGTGGCTCACTTCTTTCAGCATCATGTGTGGCAGGTAAACATGGATGAGGACAAGAGACTGCTCTGTAGCGCTGGGCAATCCCTCCTAGAGAAGGGACAGACAATATGTCTAGACCCACGCATCCACATAAACAAAAGGTACAGCGAACCTACATCCACAAAATCATGGATATGACACGTGTCACCTACTTAAGACATAGGGTCCTTACCAACCAATGGTGGCATGCTTCATCAGAGGGCCCTATCTTCATTCCGGGCACATATTCTGCCTGCTCTGCAACTACCCCGCATCCTCTCTTTGTGAGCCTAGTAACTCTTACTCGAACTCCTTGAAAAACATTGTCCTGCTTCTTCGTAATTCACAACTTCACACTTGGCCATAGCAAAATGCATTGTAAAGAAACTATAATGCGCGTGCATTTGTAATTGTTCTCATTGAAAGTGCAGCGACAATGAGTGGGTCACTTCGTCTGCACAATGTACCTTGTGTCACACCCACCTACAGACAGTCCATAGTATCACACTTAATCTGCACAACCTGTTGCATCACGCTCAGCTGTATAGTGCACTGTATCACACCCACCTGCACACAGTCCATGGTATCACACCTAATTTGCACAACCTGTTTGTTAGAAATGGGGGTCTCTAGTTGGCCGAGCTAGGTACCTGTGTCCAAATAGGGACCCTTGCTTCTAGTCAGGGTTAAGGGGGATACACTCCTAAAATAACCCCTGCTCACCCCCTTGGTAGCTTGGCACGAGCAGACAGGCTTATCTCAGAGGCAGTGTGTAAAGAATTTGTGAACACATACAGTAATACAGTGAAAACGCTACAAATGGACACCACACCAGTTTAGAAAAATAAGTCATCTTTATCTAAACCAAAACAAGACCAAACGACAAAAATACACATTACAGTAATAAAAATATGACTTTCAGATGGTAGAAATAGTTCAGTTCAAAGGAAATTGCAGATGCAACACTTTTCACACAAAGTACCTTGGGTGCGTCACGCAAACAAACAAAACGGGCCGCAGGGAAGGTGATGCGTCGGTTCTTTACACTCACGGAAGGTGATGCGTCTGTTCCTTGCTCCAGGGGAGGTGATGCGTCGGTTCCTTACCGAAAAGGAGGTGATGCGTTGGTTTCTTAGTGCGTGGGGAGGTGATGAGTCGGTTTCTTACTGCATCCCCCAACGATGCAACAGACTTGGCGCCTCAATGCGATGCGACGATCCAGGATGATGCGTGGATTCTTGCAGCCGCACAGCAGGGCTTGCGTCGGAATCGGTGCAGTGATCTCGGACTTCGGAGATCGTTTCACTCAATGCGGCTTGTGGCGATTTCTCGAGCCGCGGCAGGCGCTGCGACGGTTTCTTCAGCGATGCGTCGGAAACAGGTACGGATGCGACACGCTTCTTGGTGTTGCGTTGATTTTCCCAGCTCCCAGCGGAAAACAGTCTCCAGAGGTCCAGAACAACAGCAGGCACCTCTTTGCAGGTCAGAACTCCCAGCAAGGAAGTTCAAGGGAGCTGGTGGTGAAGTCTTTGTGTCCCTGAGACTATAGAACAGCAGGCAAGCTCTGTTTCAAGCCCTTGGAGATCTTCCTCAAGCAGGGGACGCAGCAAGCAGCAAAGTCCTTTCTCCTTTCCTTGGCAGCAAGTAGTCACTGCAGGCCAACCCCAAACAGCAAACAGCACAGGGGCAGTATTCCTCCTCAGCTTCTCCGGCTCTTCTCCTTGGCAAAGGTTCCTCTTGATTCCCTGAAGTGATCTAAAGTTCTGGGGTCTGGGCCCCAATATTTATACTACAAAATCCTTTGTTCTCTGGTGGCAGAGAAGCCCAGTGCTTGGTCAAAACCAGTTCTGTCCTCTCTGCTGCTGCTTCCTGGCAGGAGGTGGAAGGCAGACCAGGCCCATTCAGGTGAAAGGAAGTCTCCTCCCCCTACTCTAAATGCAGCCCAGGTCTATTCAGCCCAGCCCTGACTCATCAGACTCTCTGGAGCCACTGCTCCTCCCCAGCCCCTGTCATCCAAAGCCTGTCATCCAAAGCCAGACATGCAATACACAAACCTTGCAGAGGCACACTGGATGGCTAAGCAAGAAAATACCTACTTTCTAAAAGAGGTATTTTCAAACACAGAATGTAAAAATCACCCTCACTAAAAGATGCATTTTAACATTTCTGAGTTCAGGCATACTAAACTTTATTTTCCTACCTTGCTCCCAGGGGTATTTATGTTTATAAGATGTTATAAGCAAACTCCTCATTCTATCGTATGAGAACAGGTAGCGTTGCAATAGTGAAAAACGAAATTGGCAGAATTTCACTATCAGGACATGCCACACACACCAGGGTATGTCCTACCTTTCACATACACTGCACCCTGCCCACAGGGGTACCTTGGGCCTACCTTAGGGGTGACTAACGTGTAAGAAAAGGGAAGGGTAGGGCCTGGCAAGTGGGTGCACTTGCCAAGTCGACATGGCATTACCAGACTGCACACAGGCTCTGCAATGGCAGGCCTCAGTTACATTTACAGTCTACTTATGTGGGTGGCACAATCAGTGCTGCAGCCCACTAGCAGCATTTGATTTACAGGCCCTCGGCACGTTCAGTGCACTGTACTAGGGACTGACCAGTAAATCAAATCAGCCAATCATGGAAACACCAATCCATAACAACAATTTACAAAGGGAGCACTTGCACTTTGGCACTGAACAGCAGTGGCAAAGTGCCCAAAGCATCTAGACCAGCGAAACAGAGTCCAACACACAGCAAGAACACAGGAGGCAAAGGCAAAAAATTCAGGGGAGACCCACGCCAATGGTGCCAGGTCTAACACGTGTCCCCTCCAGCTGAAATGTGGGGATAACTACTCACCCTCTTGGGAGTTCTCTTCACTAAGGTGGAAAAATCTGGACAGACCATCAGCATTGGCGTGTTCTCTACCAGGGCGGTGTACCACCGTGAAGTCCATCTCCTGTAGGGAAATGGACCACCTCAACAGCTTTGGATTCTCACCCCTCATCTACATCAACCATGTGGTCGGTCTGAACTCGGAAGTGAGTCCCAAACAAGTAGGGCCTCAGTTTCTTCAGCGCCCAGATCACAGCAAATGCCTCACGCTCAATCGCACTCCACCTCTGTTCCAGTGGAAGTAACCTCCTACTATTGAAGGCTACAGGTTTGTCTAGGCCCTCCTCATTTAGCTGTGAGTTCACAGCCCCCACACCATGCTCTGAAGCATCTGTCTGCTCAATGAATTCCGGGCACGGGCGCCAGGCAGATTTCAGGGCATCAAAAGCCTCCTGGCAGGCATCAGTCCAGTTCACCTTCCTGGGCTGCTTCCTGGAAGTCAGCTCTGTCATGGGGGCAACAATGGTGCCATACCCCTTGACAAATCTCCTGTAATACCCGGTGAGTCCTAAGAAGGCTCTCACCTCTGTCTGTGTCTTGGGGGGTTCCCAAGCCAGAATGGTATCAATCTTGGGCTGTAGGGGGCGCCACCTGGCCGCTCCCCACCTGGTTTCCCAAGTACATCACAGAACCCTGCCCGATCTGGCACTTGCTTGCCTTGATCGTGAGGCCTACCCTCTGCAGAACCTTCAACACTTTCCAGAGGTGGTGCAGATGTTCCTCCCAAGTGGCACTTTACACTGCTATGTCATCCAGGTAGGCGGCACTGAAATCCATCCAACACTTGGTTGACCAACCTTTGAAAGGTGGCAGGGGCATTCTTCAAGCCAAAGGGTATCACCCGGAATTGGTAGTGCCCCTCTGGTGTTGAGAATGCTGACCTCTCCTTTGCCCCATCAGTTAAGGCAATCTGCCAGTACCCAGACGTTAAGTCAGACGTACTGCTGTACCGGGCAGCTCCCAACCGATCTACGATCTATGAGCTCATCAGCTCTGGGGATGGGGTGCGCATCAGTCCTGGTAACCGAATTGAGCCCTTGGTAGACCACACAGAACCAGAGTTCTGGCGTGGCACCGGGTATGGCAGCCTTTGGGATCAAGGGCTCAATCAGCCCTTGCGCTAACATCTTCGAGACCTCCTCCTTGATGCAAGCCTTGACTCTGTCAGTCACTCTGTACATTTTATGCTTCACAGGAGGACTGTCCCCAGTGTCCACATCATGCACACACCACTGAGTGACACCAGGGGTCAGGGAGAATAGAGTAGCAAACTGCCCAAACAGTTGGCGGCAGTCACTATGCTGTTCAGGAGTCAGAGCGGGAGAGAGGGTTACACCGCCCACTGACCCATCGTATTCTTTCGCACACAGGAGGTCAGGAAGATGCTCAGTCTCCTCCTCCATTCCAGATTCTGTTGCTAGGAGCATGCCCACTTCGGACCTCTCTAAGTGGGGCTTAAGGCGGTTCACATGCAGGACCCGTAAAGGGTTCCTTGGAAACTACAAGTCCACCAAGTAGGTGACTTTACTCTTCCGCTCCACCACCTCAAATGGTCCATTCCACTTATCCTGGAGTGCACAAGGCTCCACTGGGGCCATGACCCACACTTTCTGTCCAGGCTGAAACTCGATCAGAGTGGCATTCTGATCATACCAACGTTTCTTTTCCTTTAGGCTGGCTTCCAGATTCACCTGAGCGAGTTGTCTGAAGCGCTTAGTATGGTTCCTGAAGGCCAGCATGTAGCTATATACGTCCTGGGGAGGTTTACTGAGAGCTTTCTCCCAGCCTTCTTTGACCAGACTTAGAGGTCCTCTTACTTGATGCCCATACAGGAGCTCAAAGGGACTGAACCCTAAGGACTTCTGCGGTACCTCCCTGTAAGCAAACAAAAGGCACGGTAAGAGGACGTCCCACTTACGCCTCATGAGTAACCCTGGGCATAATACTTTGCTACGCTCACGGAGCATGCAAAGTTTGTGTTACTACACAATACGCAAATTGCACGTAGCAGAGTAAAAAACTCTGCTAATCGACGTAGCGTAGCAGCAGTATATTAAACACATACAAATGCTTTGTTAAAGCAATTTTCTATGCTAAAAAGCATATAACAAATTCACAAAAGTGAACTTTGACAATGAAAATATCAAGCAATGAGAGAGGTGATGATTTTGGGTTCCCCCCTAACCTAGGGGGAGGACCAAGCAGATGCCTTGAACACAAAAAGCATATCATGTGAACGATTCAGTGGTGGTCCCTTCCTCCTAGGACCACCCCAAGCACAGTTATGGGCAAAAATACAATCCCAACCAAAGGCCCTGCAAAGCATTATGGGACGAGATTAGCAGTGGGCAGTGAATATTATAGTGTCCAATATCAAAATAATTCTACAAAGAGCTGCAGTTCAACTAGTCGTTACTAGATGTCCCTCACGAGTCAAATGCAAAAGCATTGAAATTATTAATACATCAAGCTGCAGTTCCACTAGTCGTTACTAGATGTCCCTCTCGAGTCAAATGCAAAAGCATTGAAACCCTTTCATGAAGCTTTTGCATTTGACTTGTGAGGGACATCTAGTAACGACTAGTGGAACTGCAGCTCTTGTAGAATTATTTTGATATTGGATACTATAATATTCACTGCCCACTGCTAATCTCGTCCCATAATGCTTTGCAGGGCCTTTGGTTGGGATTGTATTTTTGCCAATAACTGTGCTTGGGGTGGTCCTAAGAGGATGGGACCACCACTGAATCGTTCAAAAGATGTGCTTTTTGTTTTCAAGGCATCTGCTTGGTTCTCTCCCTAGGTTAGGGAGGATACCAAAATCATCACCTCTCTCACTGCTTGTTAATTTATTGATTTCACTTTTGTGAAATGCTATATGCATTTTAGCATATAAAGACAGAGATACTTATTTTATCTTAACTTGCACTGTGCAAGATGCCTTTGGCAATTATTGTACAGTGCAGTCAAGCACACAGCTACGCACTACGCAATTTGCATAGCTACGTGTAGTTGAAAATGTACTTCACGTAGCTATGTGAAGTGCTACTACGCAAACTACGCCCAGGCTTACTCATGAGTTAACCAAGACCCATAATCATGCCCTTCAGGGTCCAGTTGAATCTCTCAACCAGCCCATTACCTTGGGGGTGGTAAGGAGTGGTGAACTTGTAGGTAACAACGCACTCCTGCCACAGGGACTTCATATACTTAGATATGAAGTTGGTACTACGGTCGGATACCGCCTCTCTGGGGAACCCCACACGGGAGAAAATCCCCATCAACGCACGACCCACCACAGGGCCGTCACAGTCCAGAGAGGGATGGCTTCCGGGTGGCACGGTCCACCAAGACCAGGATAAACCTGTTGCCCATGGCTGTCGTGGGATCCAGAGGCCCCACAATGTCAATACCCACCCTCTCAAAGGGGGTGCTGACCACAGGGAAAGGTTGGAGAGGAGCCTTACACTTCCTCCCACTCTTCCCACTTGCCTGGCAAGTCTGGCAAGACATACAATGAGTATCAGAACTCTTACTCATTTGGGGCCAGTAAAAGTGGGTGACAAGCCTTTCAAAGGTCTTGTCTTGCCCCAAATGTCCTGCCAAAGGCACATCATGAGCCAGCCCCAGTAGGAAGGCTCTGAAGCGCTGGGGTACCACCAGCACACGGGCTGACCCAGGCTCAGCAACCTTGGGCTCGCTATACAGGAGACCGTTCTCCCAGTAAATCCAATGTGATCCAGACTGATCACCTGCTGTCTGGTTTGCAGCCTGCTGCCACCAACCAACCAGAGAAGGGCACTTCTGCTGCTCCTGGCAGAATTCCTCCCTGGTGGGGCTCCCTTCCTGCTGCCAATGGGTCAGCTTCGGCAGGTCCCCAGTTCAGCCACTTGTTCCCCTGTAGGCTCCAGGGCATCCCCCTCAAGGTTTGCCTCCTCCTGGACCGTGGGAACTTTGTGGGCCGGTTTCCCCTGCCCCCTGCCTCTTCTCTTTCTGGCAGGCACCTGGGCCACTCTTTCAGGCTCCAGGTCCTCTTGAATGCCCTTACCAGCTGCCATTGACCGAGTAGTCACAGACGCCCACTCAGGCAGACCCAACATCTCTAAATGAGACCTTCGCTCCACCTTTGCCCAAGGGGAGCTCTCCAAATCATTGCCTAGCAGACACTCAAGAGGCACGGCTGGCCTCACAGCCACTTTCAAGGTACATGAGCCCCACCCCCCCCCCCCCCACTTTCAAAGGGAACCTGTGCCACTTTGTAGAGGCACTCTGAGTTGTCAGCGGCAACTACTGAGTAGAATGCTCCTCAGACACCAGCTGACAACTGACAGCTGTCACACTGGCTCCGGAGTCTCTCACAGCCTCCACACTATGGCCATTGATGGTCACCCACTGCCTGTACTTCTTAGTGTTGTCAGGCAAATGAGCTCTTAGGACCATCTCACTGTCGCCTAAAGAGACCAGGGACATTTCTGCGGGACCCCACCACTCTTGGGCACCCAACTCATCCCCCAAGGCTACACTAGACATTTCCTGGGGCGGTGCACCAGTGGGTGCGGTGGTAACATTCTTGGGACACCTAGGATCCCCTTGGAAGTGGCCCACCTGACCACAACCATAACATGCCTTGGGACCCCTATGAACAGACTTACCTGTTGGGACCCATGGCTTCTTTTCAGTGGGAGGCTGGGAACCCTTACCTTGGTTCCCTTGGACCTTTTTGGACCCTGGTACTGACCCAGTGGTCTGCCTCCACAGCAAGCTTCCTGGGGTCAGTCAGCTTACTGTCAATGAAGTGCTGGCGTAGCTCTGGAAAACAATTATCTTACAAGTGCTCCCATGCAACCAAATTATAGAGCCACTGCAAATCATTCACCTTGCTACCCTTGACCCAACCATCCAATGCTCTGCAAAAGTAGGACACATACTCCACCCAAGTACTTGACTCCAGCTTCTTACAGTTTCTAAATTTCTGGCTGTACATCTCTGGGGTCAACCAATACCTTGCTACTAAGGCTTCCTTCATGGGGGCATATGACATCTGATCCTCAGTGGGCAATGCTAGCAATGTCTCCCTTCCTTCACTAAGAAAGCGGCCCCACAACCCCGCTCCCCAATCTCTCTCAGGGACTCTGTGGGACCTCACGACTTCATAGGCCTTGAACCACTGACCAATGTCCTCACGCTTCATGAAATCCTTAATAACCTCCTTGGGGATGCATAGCTTCCCTTCTCCAGGCACTGATGGTGCGCTGCCACCATTGGGATTGATCTCTAGACTTTTGGCTTTAAGAAACAACTCCCTCAACCCTCTTTAATGCTCTAAGAGCATCTTCTTCTCTTCCATGGCAAATTTCTTACCCTCCAACTCCAATTTCTTATTCTCCATGTCACACTCCTTCCCCACACTCAGTCCATCATCTCCTTGTGTTTGCTTTGTTCGCGCTAAGTTGGCAGGGTATGCCCAGACGTGGCTCCCTTGCTCACTTTGCCACTGGATTCAAGCTAGCCTGGCTGATGAGGGCTGTTAGCCCGAAACCGGTCCCAGGATGCTTGATTCCGGTCCAGGGAAGACATGGCTTGGCAGTTCGGTCTGGACTGTTCCCATGAGGCACAGGGTCAAGACTGATTTGCATATAGCTGTGTCTGAACTGGGGTGGCAAAGTGTGCTAAAGAATGATGATGGATTCAACCCAGATCTGTGACTGGGGGTGAGTGTTTGAAAAGTTTCAGCACTCCGTCCATCATCTCCTTGTGTTTGCTTTACACTCCTTCCCCAGCCTGAGCTTTGTAAGCTCCAACTCATGCACTCTGCTTCCCTCCCTGTCCTCCAACTCCTCTGGAGACAGATCCTTTGAAGACACACTGCTGCCCACCCTGGAAGGCAACTTCCCTCCAGTCAGGCCCAATAGCCCCTCCTGCTGCCCATCTAAATTATCTCCCTCCACAATAGGCTCCTTGGTATGCTCACTGGCATTCCTTGATTCCAACCAGGCCCTCAGCGCCTTTTGGTATTCCTCCTTTCTGGTGAGGCCTCTTGCAGGGATTTAACATTTTCTTCAGACAGCTTTAAGTTGTGGCACAGTGTAGGTATCAACCCTCTCCTCTTCAAATTCAATATCCACAGATGCAAGTAATGCTGGTTTACTCATAGTGAAAATTGGCAGTTCTCAAGTTGCAAAAACAAATTCCAAGGAAAAAAGTTCTACCAAATGTATGTGGTCACGTAATGGTCTTCACTCTACTAGTAGTGAACACCAATCACTGTATGTAAGTCACAAATGAAAGTCCAGATCCTCACCGCTGACCACCAATGTTAGAAATGGGGTCTCTAGTTTCCAGAGGTAGGTACCTGTGTCCAAATAGGGAAACTTGCTTCTAGTCAGGGTAAGGGGGATACACTCCTAAAATAACCCCTGCTCACCCCCTTGGTAGCTTGGCACGAGGAGACAGGCTTATCTCAGAGGCAGTGTGTATTGCATTTGTGAACACATACAGTAATACAGTGAAAACACTACAAATGGACACCACACCAGTTTAGAAAAATAAGTAATCTATATCTAAACCAAAACAAGACCAAACAACAAAAATCCACAATACAGTAATAAAAATATGACTTTCAGATGGTAGAAATAGTTCAGTTCAAAGCAAATTGCAGATGCAACACTTTTCACACAAAGTACCTTGGATGCGTCACGCAAACAAACAAAACGGGCCGCAGGGAAGGTGATGCCTCGGTTCCTTGCTCCGAGGGTGGTGATGCGTCGATTCCTTACTGCTGCGCAGGGGAGGTGATGCGTCGATTCCTTACCGGAGAGGAGGTGATGCGTCGGTTTCTTACTGTGTGGGGAGGTGATGCGTCGGTTTCTTACTGCATCCCCCAACGATGCGACAGACTTGGCGCCTCGATGCAATGCGACGATCCGGGACGATGCGTGGATTCTTGCAGCCGCACAGCAGGGCTTTTGTCGGAATCGGTGCAGTGATCTCGGACTTCGGAGATCTTGCACTCGATGCGGCGTGTGGTGCTCATCTGCATAGTGCACTGTATCACACCCACCTGCACACAGTCCATGGTATCACACCTAATCTGCACAACCTGTTGCATCACGCTCGTCTGCATAGTCCACCTACACACAGTCCATGGTATCACACCTAATCTGCACAACCTGTGCATCACGCTCATCTGCATTATCCACAGTATCCCATCCACCTGCACACAGTTCATGGTATCACACCTAATTACCTCGCCTGAAGTGAGGCTGGCCTGCCTCCCTGTGCCTTCAGCAATAAGAGGGTGGGTATGAGCTGCTTAGGAGAGGGTTTCTCGGCCTGAGAGAGCTATGCTCTTTTCAAAAGCCTGCGCATATCTCTTAATTATATTTTTGGTTAGACTGCTGATAGTAGTTTTTTTTAAATTAATTCTTCTTTAGGCATGATATGGAGGGGTGCTTGCTGTTAAATCCAGAGCCTCCAAGACAACATTTCTGTCTTCAGAACTTTTCTGAAATTATTAATCCTGGAACACCAATTTTGTTTGACGTGGTGGCGGAAATTGTGAAAAATGAGCTTGCTTGAGGTGGGAGTTGTAGGTGCTATCTGTCTGTGGCTTTCCACTAAAGTGCAGGTACTCCTCTGTAGGTGCTCCTGATAAAGTGCGGGTATGCCTTGTGACTGTGTGCTTCCCTTGAAGTACAGCCACTGTGTGTTTGCTTCGAAGTACAGGAACTCCCTGCCAAAATGTGCTCCTCTTGAAGTGAATACACTTCCTGCCAATATCTGCATCATTTGAAGTGTATGTGCCCATGCTAGTGTTGCTTTAAAGTACGGATACCCCTGTTCACTCTGTGCACCATTTGAAATGATGTCACTTGCTGCCAGTTTGTGTTTCCTTTGAAGTGCAGTTCCACCCTGTCAGTGTTTGTTTCCATCAATGAGTAGGTATTTAATGTCAATGTCTACTTCAAGTGAAGTGCACACATTCCCAGTCAGTGTATACTTCAGTCAAAATGCAGATGCTCCCCGTCAATGAGTACTTCCATCAAACAATATGAAGGTAAGTGTGTGCTTCCATCAAAGCGCAGTTGCTTGCTGTCAGCCAAAGTTTCCTTTGAAATGCAGTGTGTACATCTAGTGAAGTGCAAGAACTCCGTGTCATGGATGCTTCCATTGAAGTGTAGATATACAGTGTTGGTTAATTCTTCCATTCAAGCGTAGGCACTTGGTGTCAGTGTAAGCTTTTGTTGAGATGCAGGTACTTCCTGCTCTTGATTGCTTACATCAAAGTAGAGGAATTTGCTGTCATTGAGAGTTTCCATTAATAGGCAGATGCTCCCTGTTACACTATGCTTAAGTTGAAGTGCAAAATTCTCAATGCTGGCGTGTGCTTCCATCAAAGTGTAGGCACTTACAGTAATCATGAGTTTCTTTTTAAATGCAGATACCCCATTTTGGCCGTGACACTGCAGTGCCACTGAAAGGATCAAAGCCACGCTGAGAACAGTGGTGAACCAGTTCTGGCAAGAAAGTGCATCTACTGAGATCTGGTGAATGCTATTCTTCCGTATATTCAAGCAGGTGCTGAGCAGTCACTGCACAGCTTTTGATAAACTACCTGCACTTCTGCCTCTTCTTACTGAAGGTGCCCAGGGGTCAAAGTGATTGACAACTGAATTCCACCATGTGTTTCCTATTGTTATAGCTTGTAAAATCATTTTCACAGTCCAGCTACCCTTACCATTAAAACATACCCTATGGCCAGATTACCAAGAAAAATATTAAATCTGCACCATAGATTTACATCTAGGCCTGACTGCAGGTTTACTACTTTTTGCAATTTGCAACAAAATCCCAGGAATCTACCAGGGAGAGCTGTGCCAGGCGCAGGTTTTCGTTAGGTTTCCTAAGAAGCGTGCAAATTCGGGATCCACCGGTGGATCCCTTGTGCAAATGCACATTTCTAAAAAAAAAAAATAATAATAATAATTCCCACTGGGATTTTTTTTTTTCCTTTGGCGAAGTAGTGAACCGGGCCTGGAGGAAGGGATTTTCACCAGTACTATGCAGGATTAAAAATCTGACCCTTTCTATGCTGGAAAGAGGAATACGTGGAGTTTGTGAATGCCCTCATTGAAGTTTTTTGTGGGAGTTCCCAAACTTCCAAGGTTAACCACACCGTGGAAAGCCTCGAATCGTCCATATATTCCTTCCTCTTCATGGGGATTTATGGTTGCTAAGGACTCTGCATTTGTAAAGATGTGTACACGAATATATTGGCTTACATCGTCCAGAAATCCCTTTGTGAATTCCTGGTAAGCGTAAATAAGGTAAATTTGGACGTAACATATTTTTGTTACGACCAAATTTACCTTCGTTAATCGGTCTCTGTATTTACAACTTGACTGCATGTGAAGGGAATGTTTCTTTTCTGTCTATTATTCCATTCAGCTCCGGGCAATGTTCCCACAAGTGTTCATTATAGTTTTGAATTCTGATGGTGATTTGCGCTAATAAACAACACTTGACCCCGCTTTTTAGGTCTCGCCTGAGCCAGCGTGCATGCGCTGCTCTGCGAGGCTTCTAGTAAGGACTTTCAACTCGGACCACACGCTCGTGCGTGTTTTTTTTCTTTTTTCATCACACGCTATTGGTCTTTGCATGCGTCTTTCTAAGAAAGACAGCACGCAATTGGCCAAAGGCGGGTGCATGTCCCGCCTTCTCTCTCCCCTGGCCTAGGGAGCTCGGGAGCGAGCAGCAGCGCGGCCGGGTGCCATCTGTTTTTAATTAGCAGCGGCGCGCAGGGGCCATCTGTTTCGGGTTAGAAACGACAGTTCCCGGCCCTCTCCTCCCTTGCTGCGCTGAATTAAAAGTGCATGAGGTTTTGAACATTTTTTTTCTACGCGCTCAGTTTCTTTTGACAACCTTCTCTGACTGCATCAAGGGAATGCTTTGTAGCCGGGGGGTGACAACTGCTACCAGCGCCAGTTCATGGCCGATGCATAGAACTGCAGTAAAATGTCACATCTGACATTTGAATCACTGCCTTTGTACAGTCAGAGCTGCCGTGTGGTATTTCTAGCTGTTGCATTCATATAGATTCTGCCCCGCCTCTCTCCTCTTCCGCTAACATTTCTGAGCTGATTCCAGGTAGACTCAAAACACTTATCACGTCAAACAAATCTACTCCCAAAACCACGACATGCGCACTTTATTTACATAAAATGCACATTCACGAGGTGCTTAATGATGTATTTCGGCTGTTGACGTTTATTCTTCGTGAAATCAGGTTGTGGTTTGCTCAAAGAGACCGTGTCGGTTAAGGATAAGTGACACGCATTGGTATCAACTGCCAACTCCATCTTTTCTGAATGGATTAGCAAAAGTGTTTTTTCTAACAAATGCTTCCAACTTAATTTGTATTGTCACATTGTATATTTTTTTTTAGAGTTTTTTTATATAGCGCGAACTAGACCCGAGACATCGGGTATCAGAGCGCTTTACATGAACACCAGTCTCGTTACAGAAAAACACATTCATTTTTTTTTTGTTAGGCACGGGGAGATTAAGTAATTTCCACAAAATCACAGAATCTTGAGCGTCGCTGCCGAGACTCGAACCCGGTTCCCCAGCTTTGAGGACGACCGCTCTAGCCGTAAGGCTACACCCTCTCCCCAAAACCTGTTTGTAAAATCTTTAGAGAAAAGAAAATCACCACAAGAAAAGGGTGGCAGTTTTCAGCTCAACAGATGGCTAACTTCTCGAAGCAACTACATGATAATAAAAAAAAATGAAAGTTAACTAACAGCGCATGGAAAGCGAGCAACCAACTTGTAAAGCGGCCTTCACGAGCAAAGACTTGCTTCGCGTTCTTAGTTTCCTTGTAAATAAACAGGAACTACGTTGTGGCCCCGGCACGCAGGTCAGTGCTCAGCAATTCCCAGGAAATGATGAGGCAGATGGGCCGCGCCTGGCAATGGTTGTTCTCACATTAAGTGACCAGAGATGCTTGTGAGGAGTGTCACTATCAACAATGGTCCCCAGCTGCAACTCATTGTAAAGGGCCACATCCACTAATAAGGTTCATCGCGATGCGTATGTATGGCAACCAACATTAGTAAATAGAACCGGGGTGCCCTCTGGTTTACTGATAGAGCTGCAACTGTTCCTTTTCATCTACCAATAATCTGATAAAATCACGTGATTGGGTTCTTTTCAGGTTACTTCTTGTTTACCGTTTTTTCCCACCATTGAAAAACGCAGAAAATTACATCATTTAAGGTTTCTAAGAATTGCTTACGTTTTAACGTAGTATATTCCAGTAATGCTGTCTTCCTTATGATCTTTATACACTGTGAACCTTCGTTCTTAGGCTCTATCAGAAACATTCAATTTCACAACAGCACCTTAATACATAGTTACAAAAATGTAACAAGCATTGGCATAGCCAATAGGTCTCGCCTTTGGGACCTAATAAGTGTTTAGCCATGCAACAGTTGATGTTGTTGCACCAAGGATATTATGCTGGATAACTAAACACTTATAAGGTCCCAAAGGCGAGACCTTTTGGCTATGCCAATGCTTGTTGTAAAGATGATCATTGACTCTGTGTAATGCACAGGTGGCTGGTCAGCAGTAGTGCCTGACTTGAAATGAACCTGAACATGTAGGTGTTGTTATCACTCAAAAATGCATGAACCAGGTGTCGTGGCCTAGTGGTCCAACATGGCGGACATGCTTTAGGCGAGCTCCAGCAGCCATCGCCAGACATCCTGCATAATCCTGCCGGAATACAGGCTGACTTCATCCCCTTGGCCTCTCCCTGACACTGGGAGAGTGGCGGCACTACAGACTAAGGCCCGCGAAGGGAGGAGAGTGGTCGGCGGCACTCAAACGCAGACCCAGAGGCACAGGGCGGTGCAGCCTAGGGCCTGGTGAACGTCTGCGGCCGTGTCGGGCTGCGGGGACGGAGTCGAGCCTGCAGGGGCTTCAGGCCAGGGCTTGGCTGCCTGACCGTGATCGGTGGCCCGACTCTGTGCAGCGCCGTGGGACCCCACAGTGACAGGGCTGGAAGGTGGCTGCTTGACCGCGCCTCGATTCGAGGAGTCTTGCGGTTGCAGCTGTGGCCGGGCACCGGGTCAGCTCGCTTGCCCGGCTAGAAGCCAGAGCACATCTGTGGCGGCACTGCTGAACATGTGTGGTGCGGAGCGGAGACCCGAGCGCACCCCGCTGCAGAAATTTGGTGAATCAAGGGCCCGGCCAGCTGGCAGGCCTGACAGCACCCTTCTGGAGGGCGGCTACAATATCTGATTTTGGCGAGCGAGGCCGCTCGAGGGGCTAGATGAACAAGTGCAGCACCAGGTGAGGGCCCCACTGGGGGGGAACTGTCCACGGAGGCAGTCGGGCCAGGTTCTGGTATGGCTTGCGGTCAGTGGAGCCCCCCCTTGATCCACACCATATGCTGCAAGGGACGATATTCCCTCCTTTCCTCCCTAGGGTCAGCTGGCTGGGCGTCTCCTTGCTGGGGCCCACGTGTCCTTGGCAGCTCATACCATTATTAGAGACTAATAGCTGCAGATGGCTTGAACAGTGGAAGGGCCCGGGGCCAAAAGAGCCCCTATTGAAGTTCTCTGGTGCACAGAGCCCTAAGAATGACCGGAGATGATCCCCTGGGGCCTCTTCCCAAACAAGGCACGATGGACCGATATACTGGGACTGGTGCAGCAAAAGCTGACGCAAGTGGCACCCCGGGCGCTTCACCTGATAATGCTGCTGTGTTGGCCGCCATTGCCCAGCCCAGAGACATGTTGGATGTCAAGATAGGCGAAATGGGGTCTGATGTGACGCTGCTGCGCCAGGATCTCCGCAATGCACTGGAGCGCATAACTGAAAGCGAAACTCAGGTCTCTGGCGTGGAAGACATAGTTGCTACACTCCAAAAGAAAGTCACATCTCTAGAGACATTTACCAAAGGATTGGCTGCAAGTGTGGAGGATGCTGAAGTGCAAGCCCGTAGAAATAACCTCTGCTTTGTGGGCTTTCCAGAGGGCTGCGAGGGAGAGGACATGGGTAGATTTCTCACCCTCTGGATTTCTAGGTGGATTCCACCGAATGCTCTCTCCTCCTGCTTTATTATTGAATACGCCCACAGAGCTTTGGTGAAGAAGCCCCCACCTGGCGCCCGGCCTCGACCTGTCATTGGCATGATCCTTAATTTCCATGACTGCAACATCATCCTTAAATTAGCAAGATCCCAGGAAAACCTGTCATATGAATCCCACCGTATCATAATCTTTCCAGATTATACCAGAATGGTTCAGCAGCAGCGCCAGTCCGTTACAGCGGCAAAGGCCTATCTTAGGGATCTTAAAATCTCCTACATGCTTTTATTCCTGGCCACCTGCGTGTGCTTTATAATTCCCGTTCACTATTTTTTGACACCCCAGAAGAGGTTTTAGCTTGGACAAATGAGGTTGTATCTGTGAAGCCCCATACTCCGCCGTGTCTTGACTCGGACTCGTCCTCCAGTGACCCATGCCAACAACCGGCTAAAATGAAGGAGAAACGCTGTCACAGATCCAGATCGTCATGGCATTCTAGGCCCTGCACTGAGGAACTAGCAGACGCCACCAAATAATAGATAATAAGTACTTGCCGTGCTGTGTTGGGGTGATCTCGCCTGCCGGGCTTGAGGACTTACTGTATAAGCCTGAACACTCGGTATGATGGTACTCTACATCGGCTGCAGAGCTGCGCTTTGAACTTTCCAGAAAGACTGTGGGCCAGATGTGTGAACACATTTTCCCATAGACACAGAATGGGTAAAACTGTTTGATACATCTGGCCCTAAATGTTGATGGGGCATATGGGGATTCATTGGATGGACCTGGTTCTCGGCCCACGTTGGGTTCCCTCCGTGACAGATACTTCAGTGGTTTTGAGGAATCGGGGTGGGGGTGGGGAAGTTGGGCAGGGTATAAAGTTGTAGTTTGTTTTTTATGTCTTGTGCGCAGTTCTGGTGCCCTCTGCATGGAAGCTCTGCTTACAGACAGTCCGCCACATGTCAATCATGTGCCCAGATGACTGATGCAAATGCGAACGCTCCGCTAGGAAGAATTCACGTTGTCAGCTGGATTGTTCGAGGGGTCCTGGATAAGGTAAAGCGGGGTGCAGTGCTCCACCAGGCTAAACGTCAACAGGCTGATGTACTCTTTTTGCAGGAGACACATCTCCTGGGGTCTAAGGCTCCCTGTTTGGCCCGCTTTGGCTATGTACACACCTTTCACTCAGGATTTACTAGGGGTTCTTGAGGAGTGGCTATCCTTATACACCGCAGGGTTCCTTTTCAGCCCCTGAAGACCTGGAGGGATACACAAAGGAGATTTGTTTTTGTGACAGGGACCGGACATGGGAAACCCATTGTCATTGGTAGTGTCTACGCCCCTCCACCACTTAGTCAAACCTTTGTAGACTGACTGGTAAACGTATGGGGATCCCTACCAGGTGGGTTGGCGATCATCAGTGGGGATTGGAATGATGTTATGTATCCTGACCATGATAGATGGTGTGCGTCTGGGGGGGAAGGGGGGTGCGGGAATCCCGCCTAAGATCCCTGGTGGACGTAGTGGGATGGACGGATATGGGGAAGGCCCATCACCCCACGAACACAGGCTATACTTTCTATTCTTCAGCGCATGGATCATTCTCTTGGCTTGATTACGTATTTGCGCGGATGAGTTATGCTCATAGAGTGTCTGAAGTCGAGACACTGCCCAAGGGGCTCTCTGATCACTCACCAGTAGCATTATGGATTTTGGTGGGCCCCGCCATCCTCCATTTCGCTGGCGATTTTCCCCATGGCACTTGAGAGACCTGCAGTATAGAACACACCTACACCGCGCTGTGACAGAGTATTTTTTCCTCAACAAGGCGACCCCATCTTCTTGGAGCATTCTGAGGGAGGCAATGAAGCCAACTGTATGTGGGGTTGATATCAGTTTCTGCACGGCTGCGCCCATGGACGACTGCACAAATGATCACAGATTGAAGCCCAATGCTAGACCTGGAGCGGCGAGGGAGGGAGGAGGGGGGATGGGCGCGATGACAGTCGAACAATACCAGGGGGTGCTGTTGGAGGAGGCTAAGTGCATGTGGTTGGCTTCTCAGAGCAGGATTTATCAATGGGGAGATAAGTCTGGGAGATTATTACACCGGCTGTGTCAGAATGCTCTGACACCTGTTCAGGTCCCTGCGATTTGTGATGAGTGGGGTTCGGTGCTCATCAAACCAGAAGCTGTGGCCGATAGCTTTGCCGGCTTTTACTGGACCTTATACACTAATAGAGACGCCTTAACTAATGCACTCGTCTCAAAGTTTTTGGACAATCTGCCCCTAAAGGCATTGTTGGCAGAAGCTAGGGAGTCGCTAAAGGCTGTCCTTACACTTAAAGAATTGGCTCCGGCACTGTCGGAACTGTGCCCCGGAAAGGCCCCAGGCCCAAACGGATTTCCCAGTGAATTTTCAGAGCGTAGATGCAGTTGCTGGGTCGCCATTGCCTAGCCGCGATTCAGACCGTGCTGAAGGAAACTCGTATGCCTCCAGACTGGCGATACGCCGAGATCGTGGTGTTTCCTAAACACGATCGTCCCCCAGAGCTCCACTACTCATATAGTCCAATCTTGCTCTTCAATATAGAGGCTAAATTGTTGGCAAAGGCCGTAGCAAATAGATTGTGCCACACATGGCGGACCTGGTTCATCCGGATTAGGCCGACTTCATGCCTCACTGTGCTATGCGTCGCAACATTTGTTGGGCTCACAATGCCATCGCAACTGTGGATCGCCTGGGGTGCTCAGCGACCTTACTCTTGGCAGATATAGATAAGGCGTTCGATTCCGTTAGTTGGACCTACTTATTTACACTCCTTCAACGCCTTAATATGGGCCCCTCTTTTCTTTCTTACATCCACTTGCTATACACGATCCTGACAGCTTCCGTGCATGTAGCGGGCTCGGTCTCGTCCTGCTTTCCCATAAGACGCGGTACTAGGCAGGGATGCCTCCTGTCCCCTCTATTATTTGCCTTGGCCATGGAGCCATTGGCGGCATGGGTTAGAATAAATGCCTTAGTCCGGGGCTTCAAATGGTGGTGGGAACTTTTAGACCGCATCACACTATATGCAGATGATGTATTATTCCTCCTTACAGATCCCCACAGATCAGTCCCCAGTATAATGCAGTTGTTTGGGGAAACTTCGCGACTATACATGAACGTTGGTAAGTCAGTATTGTGGCCGCTGCGGGGTCACTGGGAGATGGCACATGGGCCGCAGACTTGTCCGTTGCAGTGGACGGCCTGCGGTACCTCAGCGTCTTCCTGTCCTATAGTCAGTCGATTTCCTGGGAGCGCAATCTAAGCCCCCTGATGGATTGGGTGAGGACTGAGGTTAGGTGATGGTCGCAATTGCCCCTATCTTTATATTGTCGCTATGCTATCTTCAAAATGGTATCCCTTACCTGCCTCCTCTACCAACTACAGAATTACCCCTACCCGATTCCTCCGGTGTGGTTTCGGCAGATCAGTGCGCTACTGGGTCAGTTCTTGTGGGGGGGGGTGGTGCCTCCTGAGTGGCTCTGCGAACATGCTTTCAATCTACATATTGTGGCGGTATTGCTGCAGCTGACATCCAGTCCTATCACGCGACCTCACACCTGTAGGTGCTTAATGAATGGTGGTACAGTCCCAAAGACGACTCAGCATATGTAGTCAAACGTTGGGTGATGGGAGATCAATCTCTTCATGAGTATTTATATAGTAGATCGGATGTACGGTCTCTTTCCCCGGCAACACAAGTGGTGATATACTGGAGTGGAGCCAGTCTTTTCGCAGGATTGGGTGGTGGGGTCATCTTATGCGGGCGACCCCGTTGTGGCGGAATAGACTTATTCCCCAAGTGGCGGGTTTGCCAGGTTTTCAGTAGTGGGACCATATTGGCATCTCTTATTTAGGGGGTGTGATCAGAGGCCTTATCCTCAAATTGTTCCAGGAACTCCAGTCCGAAATCTTAATGCCCTGCAGCCAATTTTTTGAGTATTTACAATTCCGTCATGCCCTAACACCATATGTCAACAATCTTACTGCCCTTTCAGATTTTAACCCGGTGGAGGGTAAACTTCTAATAGGGGACCTAGGCAGTCATAAAAGAACCAAGATCTACCAATCTTTAATCACAAATAGTGCTACCACATTAGATGCCCTCCGTGCAGCGTGGCAGGAAGATCTAGAAACTATCGATGACGACTACTGGACGGAGGCCTTGGAGTCTCCGCACGGGGCTGCGATATCCTCCCGGCTGCGTTTGATTCCGTTGAAATATCTACATCGCGCATACTTTACCCGACATAAGCTGTGGAGAATGGGTCTTGTTAATTTTCCCGTTTGCTTGTAATATGGTGATGATGATGATGGTACCTTTTTGCATACAGTGTGGGTTCGTAGAGCTCTTGCTTGGTTTTGAAGGGGGGTTGGTGCATGCCTGGCCGAGGTCCTGGATTAGGATAGTCCCATGTCCCCGAAACTAGTTCTGTTACATAGCACTGAGGGAATAGGGGACAACAGGTATAATTGCCACTTGCTGTTTCTTGGTCTCGCCATTGCCAAAAGTGATATCGCACGACTTTGGAAGGTCGATACTTTGCCACTGTTGGGCATTTGGAAGAAGGAAATGGATTTTGGAGGCACCCATATTTCAGTCGACGGGATGTCCACAGAAACACCCTCAAATCTGGCAGCGGTGGACGGACTACCAGGGCCTGATTCTTGAGTCAAGTACCCCGGTGGACACACTCTAAGAGACGGAAATTCGACAAAATGACTTGGACACACACACACTGCTTCATAACTCAAGCGTATGACGGGCTGCGAGCTGTGGGTTGGGCGGGGGCACAAGAGGGTTAAGGCGCATTTCGTTAAGTTTTTGATTTGTATTTTTCTTTCTACAATTGCATTACTGTTTGGTATAAGCATAAGAAAAACTGCCACGTCACTGATCGAGAGACTACTTGTATGTGACCCGGCCCTCTTGGGCCATGCTGTGGCCGAAAATCTAATAAAATGTGTTGTGGAAAAATAATGCATGAACTCTCTGAACTCTTGTACGTGGTAAATGGGTATTAAGTAAATACGAAGCACTGATTATATCCTATGTTTTGGGACGTGGAAACCTCACTGCACAAGTATTGGCTTTTCAAAATAAGCCTCCGCTTGGAATACTCTAGTAACTAGTTGTCTCACAAACTCTTAAGTTTCGCAAAAGGAGGATCAGGCATTTCGAAATAATTACAATTGACAATGGGTAGATGTTTGGACTGATGACTTTGGTTTGAGGCAGCAAGATTACAATACGTAACCTCAGAACAATGAAGAAAGGTAAATGGAAAAAAGAGGTGAATGCGGTTATTTTAAATGATATTTTTTTCAAAATAATTCTATCTGCTACCATGTTTATTTGGGGGTGGCAAACATAACAAGCATTGGCATAGCCATTAGGTCTCGCATTTGGGAATTTATAAGTGTTCAGCCATGCAGCACATTATCCTGGGTGCTGTGCCGCCAGGGATTGAAGATCTATACAATTACTACACACTGGGTCATACAGTCTAATTCAAGAATACATGCTTGCCACAGGAAACATTTATAGACACATCCCAAGGCTTTTTAACGCACCAACAAAAAGACAAGTGTGTTGATGCAAGTCAACCGTACTTATAACACTGTGTGCGACTGCATCACTAGTCAGGTGAAAACATGTTAATCACAAGGTCTGCAACTATAGGGATAAGGAATTGGGCTTAGTTCCCGTCAATCTGTGGTGAAATTTCATGGCAGTATTTAACTAAACAAATGCATACCTAAATAATATCTAATTGGAAAAAAAACGTGCTTTTATAAGAATGAACTGTATCCATTACCTTGAGAGTTTCCATGTTCAAAGCCACAAATATATGCAGCCGTTTTGGAGCCTGTGCATCAATATTAACAAAAATGAAGGTGTTAGTCTGTAACGTAACTGGTGCTCATGTAAAGCGCTCCAATACCTTCGCGTCTAGTTCGCGCTATATAAAACGCCACAAAAACAAAGAGGTAGATTAAAAAAAAAAATGGGGGAATATATTTCCCCATTAAGGTAGTCTGATCTGCACAGGCTTTTTTTTGTCTGGGAATGTCTCCTGCTTGGTAAACGGTGTGTACCCATGCCCTGAGTGCTGGATTGCAAGTGAAACTGGTATTTTAACTTTCTGTTTGGCTGTAGCATCATTCTAATCTGGCCTGTGCCCCTGGTAATGTGAATTCCAAAAGCTGTTCTGTGGACTGGAGGGGTGCACCAAGCATGCCCTCACAGTGAACATAGGACTACTATACATGCCCAGGGTTACACACATAAAACAGTGGTGGCAGCCTACCTTATTTGTGAATCTTTACTGTGACCAAACCTTTTTTTCATTGACAGAAGGAGTGTGGTCTACTGACCTGTTTTGTGTAAAGTTGCATTGTTATGTGAGCACCCAGACTTTTGCGCTGACATCCTCTGTCTATGTTGTGTGCATATGAGTGCAGTGTGTATGGTAGTAGGACACTATGTGTGGTATGAATAGGAGTACTGGAACCAGTTGGATCCATTTTGGATACCCAGGGTTTAGCACGACACAAGATGGAAGATGATGACAGCTTCCCCAAACAGTTGGAGTGAATTGCCTGCATTTCTGTTGCTCTAGGGTTGAGAGACGGACACTGAAGTGAGGAGGATAGAGACAGGGCTACCCTTACAGATTCAATGATGGCCTTGTTAGCTAAAGATTGCTGATTAGTTCTTCCTGAGCACTGCTGTTTGGTAGATGATAGAGATGAGAGGCGGAACTGCAGCTGGAGTTGTTCGAAGGAAGTTAGTTTCTACGCAGGGCCAGCTCCACAAAAGAGACCATAGAATATATGATCCAAATCTGTTTTTTTCTTGAAATAAGACTCTGCCTCTAACATTCCAGCAGCCTAGAAATCAACTGTCTGATCTGGAATGTTCCAGTTCCTTTTTCATAAACATTCTCCGAACTGCTATGACACAGTATCGAGAAAACATCTAGAGCGCTAACCAGCACATAAAATGTTGACTAAGGATACCACACATCTTCCCACCGCAAAAACAATGAAGCAAGGGAAATACTAGATGGACCACAAGTTCAGCAACATATACAAGATACAACACGAGGAAAACAGTGTGGCAAAAAACATATAATAGAAACAAACAAATGAAACAATTTTTTTCTAACATTTCTTCTCAACTCTAAATTTCAGTTGTGACAAACTGCCCCTTGAACAACTTTACTACTGTGAGAGGTTTACAAAATTTTGAAAAAACACTTGTTTTTGTAGGCATTTGATAACAACCGGATCTCCAACACTCACACATGGATCACCCACTGCCTTTCCTTATGTCACAATTAAATTTTCGAGCCTTTTGTTTAGATAACTCTCTACCTCGAATATGTGGAAGATCTACAACATCATTCTCCTGATTCTCAAAAACTCTCTAACCCATGGTGAACAAATTATAGTATACGGTTTCCTTTTTTTGAACAATTCAAACAGTGTGATTCCTGTTGTGGAGTGAGGAGTATACCTGTAAGCCTCAATGTGTACTTTTATTTCTTCTTTCCAATCCTTGCCCATTCTCCTGACCAGCTGTATACTCTTTTTTAATGTTCTATTAAATCTGTCAAGCACAACTTTTGTTTTATGAGTGATTACCATTTTCCTAAAAATTGTCTCCATCTCATGTGAGGTCAACTGAACTTCATTATCATTCAAGATCGGCCTTGGATTGTTCTCTCCTCTAAAAACTTCCTTTAAAAACTTAAGAACTGAGTTAGTAGTCATGTCATTCACCACGGCTACCACTGGCCACCTAGAGAACATAGCTATTAATACTAATAAATAGACAGCACAACAGCTTCCTTGACTACATTGTAAACAATCCCTCACTTTCCTTTCTACCACCAGAGCATACCTGGCTGCCAATAATCCCTCCTTAAATGCTATTTGGTTTTACAAATACTTTGGTGACCAGAATGAGCAAGTTCAAGGGATTGGTGGTATTATTGTCACACCACAAGGAAGAATGCCCCTTTGTATTGAAAGTTCCTCCTTCACTCTTTCAAATGATTCAAGATGATTCCCTGTACTTCTTCCACCCATCACAAATGAAATCACACACTTTTCCTAATAAAGTATTTTTTCCCAACTCATACCACCAATCAATTTCAGTTATAAACGCCTCAGTGATCTGATAAACTTCAATATTATCATCTCACCACCGTTCATCCAAAACATCATCAACTTCCTAATAGCCATTGACTGATCTTGAAAGACAGCTTGTTTCCTTTGAGAGTTAAGCCTTTCTCACAAAGAACCTCCAATACATTTTCACCCTATCCAGATGTTGTTCAAGAGTGTCAGAAAAAAACGATGTTATCTTGAAAAAACTGTTCACCAGCCATACCAAGAAACAAACAAGATATAATCCTCTGCAAAATGTCTGCAGCTGAGCACAAACCAAATGGCATACGATAGAACCAGACACTGTTAAATCTTGGGATTTTTCACATAATCTGACCTGATGATATGCTGAGGTAAGGCTTAATGTGGTAAAACAACTTTGCTCCAGCAAGGACACTGACCATTCCAGGGATATTAGGTAAAGAAGATCTGTCTATAATAACCCCCTTATTCAGTTCTCTGAGATTGAAACAGAGTCTGATATTTCTGTTGGCCTTGTGTGCTACTACCACAGGGGCCTACCATTCCGTAGACTCCACTGGCTCTGTAATGTTTTTATAACACAGCTTATCAATCTCAGCCTTGGTGTCATTCCTTGCACTAAAGCAATATTTCTGACTTTACTGGCAACAGCAATTGCATTTTCTTTCAATTTAATGCAGTTGGTATATCCTTTAAGGCCCCTGTTATTTTCAGAAAATACTTTTAGAAATAAATGAAATTTAACTTTCCAAATCTGTAGTAAAATTATCTGGCTCTTGAGGTGCCCGCATTTGGATTAGGACTAATGCCTAATAATTTTTGATGTGGCTAAGAAATAACAGTAGCACCCAATTAAGGAACATAATCCTTCCCTTGAGGGACATTAGCCTCAATCTCAATAATGGCATCAACGTAGCTACTGAGAACAATGTGCTAACCCCCGTAACTGTATGGTTTCACATTTGGATCTTTTAAAGAGACAGTAGTTTTACATTTCTCATCATAAACATTGCCAGATATTGATCTAAGTCTGGCTCCAGAATCCATCATCATACTCACTTTGACCTCATTGAGAGTAGCAACATCTATAGGATGAGCACAGTCCCTGTGACTTACACTGTCAATGGCAGCCTTCACCTGTAATACAACATCCTCAAGTTCAGCAGTAACTTCATTGATTTTAGCTGTAGATTTTCTACACTTTGCCAAGTTACCTCTTCTCCCACCCGTTTCACAAAATAGTTTATTGCCAGACCTTCCTTACAATTAACCATTTGGCCAGGATTGCCGCAGCGATAACAAGCTCAATAATACTTCAAATTTTGTCTAGAATGTACAGGCACCTTGGATTTCCATCAATGTCATGAGCAGTATTGCTTTACATTTTTTCCTAATGTATTTCAGGTATGCATCAGGTATGTAGGGAAGAGATTGGTCAAATTATGTTGCAATAGTTAGAACCTAAGATAAAGTTGGATTGTCCTGGAGCCAACTCTTCTCTGTCATTAATGCACCATAACATAAATTGGTTTATTATCCTTTCACCAGTGCTATCAGCAAAATTGCAGGTGAAAGTAACCTTCCGAAGAGCGGCAACATAATACTCTTCTACTGTTTCAATTTCACTTTGTTCACGTTTGCTGACATGATACCTCCTCCCTCTGAAACAGTGGAGAATCTTGGTAGATAACACCTGTCAAATGTTTTATTGTACAGTACTCGCTAAGATTTGTGGAACCATTTTCATCTGCATCATGTGTGAGATCTAGCAGATTCTCAAATACATCTTGCCTTTCAGAACCAAGAAAATGTATTAATATGGACACTTTATTCAGCAGTTGCATTTGAACCGCAAACAAGTAAATTGAAAGAATTTTCTAAGAATTTTGCCATTTTTTCAATTTAAGAATGGTTCTCCTGGAAAATGTAAAACGAATGGAAGTAGGGTAATGTTTTGCATGGTGGAATAAAAAAAAAAAAATACACACCTGCATCCAAATTCATATCTGAAATGTGAAAGAGAAAACAAAAAATAACATGTTCAAACACTAAATGACATAATGGTAATACAAGAAATGGCACTACATCATACCAAAAAGGATTAGTAGATGGCAGTGCAGCACCAAAAGTACACTTAGTTTCCTTTGAAGCCAGACATAGAATGTCGATTCTCAGAGGTTGACTGTGTAGAGAATCGTGATTTTATTAAAGACAAGGAGGCTAGCAGTATGCATAAACCTTTTATTCACCGCTTTCTGAGCAGCAACCTTAAAAGCTCCAAGGAAGAACATGAAATTATAGTCAATTATAATCATAACACTACATATAAGTGCCATAAACTCCATTCTCTTCCTCTTCTGTTCGGTTCTTTTCTTTCCAACCATGCTTTTCTCCAACATGTTTTGTTCTGTAACTTTTCACCATCTCCCCCATCTTCTGTTCACTGCAACTCTGAAAATATGAAAAAATATGTAAAAAAATTTTTCCTTTCCCAATCTCACAATTATTTTATCCTTTTAATTATTATTTCTTCAGTGTTGTAACTACACCATTACTCTTCCTTATCTACTTACACTCAAACTCACTTTAACTTCAATGGCGAGAGGGAGATATAATGCTAGCCTCATTGTCTTGAATAAAATCGTGATTCTCTATACAGTCAGCCTCTGAGAATCGACATTTAATGTCAAAACAGGAGGCTAGCATTATGCATGTTCAAATTCCTTCAACACTAGGACTGCAACATGCTCTGTTGGTCTGAAATAAAATTTCCAAAAGACCTCATCATTAGACCAATCTGCTGCCTTCATAATATCTTGGAACATTCTTCTGGCATTAAACACTTTTGCTGCCATTGCTCCCCTTTTTAAATGTGCTTTATACAGATTTAAATCCACTCCTGCTTTTCTCATTGTGTTCTAAACCTATCTTGCATTTGTCGCTAAAGAAACTGCACCATACACTCTCACATAGGATATCAACAGTTGATCTACTCCTGTGCTCTCTCACTCTCACTTCATACTCTTTGATACATCTCATCACACACAATTTTGAAGGCTCATCAAATCTCGTATAGAAAATAGATTCTGACATAGTTTTAGTTCTTCTCTTTATTTCAAACTACACTCCATGTGGTTGATAAAATCAATTTGTTACTTCCAACGCTCTCACATCTGAAACTCTCTTAAATGATATCAAACACAGCAAAGTTGCTAGTTTCCACGTCAATTCCTTGGTATTCAAATACTTGTTACTTGGCCATTTATTAAATAATGTAAAAATCAGCCCAACTTCCCATAGTTTCCTATACCTTGCACTAGGTGGTTTCCTACTTCTTATTCCTGTCATCACTTTACATATTAGCGGTCTTCTTCCCACCGATATTCCACCTACAAGAGAATGTCCAGCCGCTATTGCTGATCTGCAACAATTTACTGTCCTGTAGCTCAATCCTTTTCCAAATTGTTCTGCTAGAAAATTAGCAATCATAATCTCATCTGTTTCCATGGGATCCAAATTTCTTTTTATTCACCAGCGTCTCCAGATGTTCCATCGACTCCTATGCCTTTTCCTTGTTCCTAGTGCCCATGACTCATATAATAATTCTCAAGCCTCTACTGTTAATTTCTTGAATCTTTCAGATATTCTGAACTTTTCAAAACTAGAACATTGAGCACACCTGACTCCAATAGAGGAGGCTCCCTTCTGTCTGTATCCTTTAAAACCCATCTGCATGTCTGAATCAATAATGGGTCGATCATTACCATTTCGGTCACCAAGGGATACCAAGCCTGAGTTATCCAAAAAGGAGTCACTAACACTAACTGACATTTCTGTCTCCTCACCTGCATCAGAACTCTCAAAATCATTGCAAATGGTGGAAAAGCATGTGTTGTCAATTCAGGCTGAATGCCTCCACTGCTATTGCACCTGGATCTGGTCTCCAACTCACATACTTCACTAACTGATTTGTTATACGTAATGCGAATAAATCTAATTTCAATAAACCCATTCTCATCTGAATTTCCTGAAATGCTCTCGGGATTAGCGTCCAATAGCTGTAATCCAATACGTGGCGTGAATTCCAATCCGCCATTACATTCTCCTTTCCAAGCAAATACTGTGCTTTCATGCTTATTTTGTGCTCTAAACAAAATCACCAAATTTCTTTTACTAACTCTGACAGCCTCTTTAATCCGCGGCCTCCAAGCTTGTTTATATAAGTTACAGCTGAAATATTGTCCATTTCAATAGTATATATCAACAAAAGGATTCTACCATTGCATTATATTACGCCTATCAGAATAGGAAGGCTGTAGTAGTAACATTTCAATAGTAGACAGCAACCCTGGACTTGTTTCCTGAAACTGCAAATTGCTAATTCCTGCATTAATTTCCAAACAGTTGATATGGTCTTTCCTCTCTTCCAAACTCCACTTTCCTCCTGTTACCTGTGCATTCAGTCTTGCTCCCCAACCTAAATTGTTCGCATCTGTTTCTGATACATAATTTGGGGAAGACCCAAAAATCGCTCAGCCATTCCATGCCTGTAAATGTTCTAACCACCATATCAATTCCTCCTGTGCATCTTGTGTCAACCTCACTTTGGGCATCATTACGATGGCGGGCGGACAAAGTCCGCCCGCCACCGCAGCGGAATGCGGGACCGTCCGCAAGTGGTGCGGCGGTCCCGCACATGCTATTAGGATGCCACCGCCACCGTGGCGGTGGCAAGCCCTATTCACAGCATTGTGGCGGGCGGTGCTCACCGCACCGCCCGCCACAATGCTGTGAAGGCACGTCGTGCATATGTTTGCACAACGTGACAGGCACCGCGCGTTGCCTGCCACCTTGTGCATACATATGCAGGGGGGTACCATAGGTACCCCCCATGTGCACCCCCCACCCCCCAAATTCCTGGGGGCCCGCTATGGGCCCCCAATAGAAAAGACCACATGCCTTTCCGTGGCGGCAACGGCGCCACGGAAAGGCACATCCCCGCACTTATCCTAATATGGATGGCGGTGTCTAACAGACACCGCCACCATTTCCTTTTCCGCCCGGTCGACTTGTGGACCGGGCGGAAAAGCGGCGCCGTCCGCCGCGGTACCCCCGCCATACTAATATGGCGGGGGGAAAATGTGTGGCGGGCGGAGAAAAATAGCGGGCGGATCGCCACCGCCATACGGTGCCCTTCCATTTCTGGTGCTTTGCAGCAGCAGTTTTAACATCTTCTTAGAGTTTCTTGTTGCTCAAATGGGTGTAATTTCTGATATTTATACGTTTCCCTCATCTTCAGTGCTTGATTTTCCTTGTGAGAAAGTGTCGTTCAATGTCACTCATAATTACACTGAAATTATGAAAATGTTACACATAGCAACCTGAAACCTTGGCAGCTTTGCCTGTATGTGACCCCTGTGATCTCCCTCGGGTCAATCTGTTCCTTCCACCTCTCCCTCTTTGAGGGTCAAAGCCTCCAGAGTTTGTGTTTCCTCTGTAATTTCCTCTTTGTTGTCTGTATGGGCTTCTGTAGTATGCACGGCCGAAAGGTTGTCCTCTCCTTCTGGCCCTACCGTATAAATTACCTTCCCCAAACACCTGTCTCATGGCGGGATGAGCCTTATCCAAGGCAGTGAAGGTTTGTACATGTTTCCCTAGTGAGTTAAGTAAACCTTCTCCAAACAGAAGGCCCTTAGACTCTTCACTGGACACTTTCTTGGCCAAATCCCCCGACTCTGGGCTTATACGAACCAATACAGCCTTTTGTCTTTCAGCAAAGAGACCCGCATTTGCATTGCCTAGAAAACATAATGATCTCTTACTTCAGCCTCTTACCAGATTTATGTCCAAATCTGTTCCATTTACATATGATTCCCTCACCGTATCAAATATTCTCACTATTGGGCCCCGTATATCAAGCAGTTTATCCTCACATTGTTTTAGGGACCTTTCTAATCCCTTTCTAGGGTGTCTGCCCAACATAAACAAATATGTTATTAGATCCGGATCTAAGTTAGGGATCATTGTCTCCTTAACTTCAATTACTGAGCAAAAACACTACGCTCTGATGAGATTTCTCTCTCCCCTCTCTAATGGTCTTCTTATTTAATGCTTGATATGTTCTGCAACATGGTTCATAGACCACCAATCCGAATTACGCAAGTGTCTTATCTCTGATGGGTTAAATAATGACTGACCCAGTTAATCTTTTGCTTCTTTTTAATGCTTTTACTTGAATTTTCGCTACTTGCAAATTCATTAAATCTTTCATCATATCCAGAGCCACTGGAATTACGCGATTGTGCGACCACTGCAATTTTCGCTAAATTTGGTGCATTTGCCACATAATCCACCATCTGCTGCACAATCTTCAGACTTTTACAAAAAAAAGTTGTTTTTAGCTCAAACAGTTCAAAAGTTTAAAAAATGCAGTGAGATGTGTTCCAGGGTGGTGGAAGGCCCTTTTCAAATCTTGACTGGTCAGCTTTGTTGCGTATTGCCATATTTGAGTTTTAAACTGGTACTAATGGGGTGCAACCAATGCCCAGATAGTGTTACCAAGTTTAACAATGATGAAATAATGAGGTAATACTATTACAAAATGTGCCGCATTATGCCGCATAATTTGCCTTTTCAGGCTGCATAATTTAGTCCACTTTGCCGCATAATTTTGCCATCTCTTGTTGAATAATTCCAGTGCCTCTGATTATATACTTGATCTAGGATATATTCATCTCCATCAGAGTCTAAATCTTGCTCAATCCAATTAGGCTGATAGCCCTTCTCTTTTGCAGGAGTTATTGCCTTCCTTGTGTGCCACTTTGGACACCCGAATGCGAGTTGCTTGACACTCCTCTTTCATCTGAAACTTCTCTCTCATTTCTATGTTTCCTTTTTTACAAACATTTCCCTCCTGGATCTCTATTTAATGTTTCTTCCTCTTCTGATAATGACCACTATTCCTCATCTTCTATTTTTCCCTTTTCTTTTACTTTAATAATTTTCTTAAAGTTTCCTGTACTGTGTTCTCAATTTCCTTATTTTTTAATCTCCTTACAACTTCCTCCTGCACCTCCTGAGAAGATATATTACTTCCAATTTGTTTACCACGAGATTGTGTGCATGTTAGGAAGAGATGGTGCGTAAGTCTCAAATGCGCTTGAGCGCATTTCATTTGAACATTCAAACGGTGTATTTTAAACTTTTTACATTTCTCAAATCTAACTGTAAAATTTATCTTTTTGAGTTTCATTCTCACTGCACCTTCATATAAACTCATTTTTATCCCAAATTATCTCTTATGGGGCCATATGTATGAAATTTCGTATTTGCGTTTTCCAATTCGCGAATCCATAGAAATTGCTATTTGGGAATTGCAAAACAGTATGTATGTAAGCGCTGATTCCACTAACAGCGATTTCTACATATTCTCATTCACAATTTGGAAATCACAAAATAGGAAAAGTCCTATTCTGGATGCAAAATAATGATGTCAGACCAGTAAGATTACAAATAGAGGGTGTGGCCACATCCCAGAAGTCTAGGAAGGTGCTGGAAGTAAGGAGTGCTCCTGCATCACTACTGCCAGTGCATTACACTATTCTAGGACACCACCTTGTCCAAAGAAGATGGGGACAAGGATTCAAGGGGTAGTAAGAGGAAGGTGACATTTCCAGAAAAGGAGCTGGAGCTCCTGACAGAAGAATGTGTCTCCCATATGGACCAACTGTTTGGGAAGACCTCCTTCACAGTACCAGAGAGCTAAAAAACAGCCGTCCGGGAGGTAAGTGATTTGTTTTATTTTCATGGTGACCCTCAGTGTTCCCCCCTGCCCCTTCCCCCACCCGCCCCACTGCTGCTCCCTAGGTGTCACCCAGAGGACCATCCCAGAGATACGCAAACGCTGGTATGACCTGAGGTCTCGCACTAAGGAGAAGTTGCCGGCAGGGTGGCTGAGGGTCGTGGAACAGGTGGTGGACCTTCAAAACACCCCCACCCACTTCCATGGAGACACTCATCGAGGGGACTCTGGAACCAGAAAGTGTGGTGGGAGTGTCTGACATTGACACCTCCAATCCTGCAGGCACCAGCCACGGTAAGTCATCTTCCTTTTACTTACTTAACATAATGTTAGCATATACAAACACATTACATCACAACATAGATAACTCAATTGAGATGCTTACCCTACCCTGGCAATGCATCATGGGAGTTGCATCATAAGTTGCTTGATGTCTGTGTGCTGATGACTAAACCAAACATATCTGTACATCAGAAACATGTCACAAACACATGTAGCACAATTACAACAATATTGTGAACAAACATTAACCATTTATTTACACTAACTATATACATGCATTCCCACAGATCACACCCAAGATGTGTCAGAAACAATTGATGCTAAAGGGACTACTGACACACACGTGGATATTGAGAACACAACATCACCAGCTACACAGCCCATCACCCCAACTCCAACTGCTAGTAGAGCGTCCATCTCACTACTACCAGACTTTGTGGACAGTAATGAGGAACAATCACAGGGCAGGGATGTAGGACACTGGCTCTGTAAATACTATACCAAAGTAAGGTATAGTGTGCACAGAGTCCAATGGATCCCCAGAAGGTTTGCAGAGGCTAAAGTAGATAATAGTAAATGCTCTCTTTTATAGTAGTGTGGGCGAGCAGTTAGGCTTATCAGAGGGCTGTGTTAAGCATTTGTTGTACACACCCAGGCTAGAAATTATTACACACACTCAATGACTTAATCCGAGACCAATTGTTTGTAAAAATATTACTTCTCTTCCAGGGGATCCTCATCAATAGTCATAAGCACTGAATATTCCCACCCACGTGCGGGGACCCCGGAAATATAAAAATTATATATGGAAATCACATATATACAGCTCTACATATATGCATATACATATATCATTTTTTCTCATACCAATGCAGCTCTCAATAGGAGGCTAAACAATGTAATTACACCCATAAAAAAACTACATTTGCCAATATATAAAAACACCAGAGGACAATTAGTACTTGAACTCTGTTTTTTAATGAGCAAAATACTCATAAAGAGTAAAACTGCAAATTAAGTAGACATTGTTAGCCTACAGGCTGCATTGCAAACCAATAGCATAGAAAATGAAAACATTTTCAACAAAAACTGGCACTGTGCCTTTAAGGCAGCCATGACCCCTAGCTTCCCATCATGCCTCAGGGGTGACAGTTAGGTCAGTTGTTCTTTCCGGCTCCTTCAGTCAGGACCCTGGATTTTCAGCTCTTGCTTTTTTGACTTTCTGTCAAAAAATATCTGTAAAAATCTAGTTTTTCTACTTTCACTCGACGTCTTTTGGTCCTAGAGTGCAAGTAACACCTTTTTGTGTTACAGAAAAGGTTTATTTTTGGATAAAATGCCTTCTTTATTCGATCCTTGCCCATCCTGTGGCAAGAAGAAGGCCAGAACAGATACACATCCTGTGTGTATTCTCTGCCTCCCCGAGTCCCACTCTTCTGACAACTGCCAGCATTGTAAGAAGTTATCAAGAAGGACTATCAAGGAGAGGGACAGGATTCGTCTCTATGGCCTCTCTGAAAGAGGTAGTTTTTCTGTGAGGCAGAAGAAGAAGAGAACTCGGACGACGTCGAGAGGAAAAGTCCCGACCTGTTCTCCGTCGGCGTCGGGACCGACGTAGAAGAAATCGGCGACGAAGAAATCGGCGTTGAAGACTTCGGTGATGCCGGCGCATCATCCTTCGACAACGAAATCTTCGTCGACGAAGGTAACAGGTCCTCCGTTGACGTCAACCAGGCGGCGCTCAACGTCGAGAGACAGGTCTCCGTCGGCGCCGGTTGGGCGTTCGACGTCGAGGCAGATCGCTCCGTCGTCGCAGGCACGATCGATGTCGAGGCAGATCGCTCCGTCGTCGCAGGCGCGATCGACGTCGAGGCACAGCGCTCCGTCGTCGCCTCATCATCGGCGATCGACGTCGAGGCGCATCTCTCCGTCGTCGCCTCTTCATCGGCGATCGACGTCGAGGCGCAGATCTCCGCCGGGATCAAGGCAACGATCTTCGGTGTCGAGACACAGGACACCTCCTTCGGCGTCGAAGCAGACTCCAATCCATCATTCCACGCCGTCGAGACGGACGACACCGCCGAGTGGATCTTCGGCGTCGAGACCAAGATCTCCGTCGCCGGCAGTCCAACGCCGGTCGACGTCGAGACAGCAATCTCCTGACAGGGTGCAAGGAATGTCAAAGCATGACACTGCATCAGTGTTGGAGAGACGTTCGACGTCGAGAAGTCCACCTTCTAAGAGAAGAAAGTCAACGTCGAGACATACGTCTCCGTTGAGAGGGCAGTCGACGCATAGACGCTCCAGATCAACGTCAAAGCGCCCTTCTGGAGACGCCTCACCTCCAGTGAGCCTGTCTTCTTCACCTTCAGGTTCGCCCAGTTCTCACCGAGGGTCAACGTCCAGATCCCCGGAGGTGGTGATCTCGGCGTCCAGCAGTCCAGTGTCAGGGGGTCACCAAGATTCCCCAACAAGGCATGAAGAGGTGAGCTTCACTCCTCCTGCTCAGTCTCCTAAGGGAAGAGAGAGACGCAGATCACCTTCCATCCATTTATCACCACGATGGTACAGGCCTTTACATCACTGGGCTACTGACAAGAATTACTCGAGCCCTCAGAACAGATCACCGTTGGCTCGTTTAACTCAGGATAAAGAGCGATCTCCTTCAAGAGCCAGAGCTCGCAGCCGCACCTCTGTGCACTCACACAGGAGGAGGCCTAGATCAAGAAGCAGGAGGAGAGCACACAGATCGCCTACTCCTTCCTCTTCTTCCACTCATACATCCCATAGAGACTATTCGCCGACTTTGACTGACAGTCCACCGTCGAGGGTCTCTCCGGTGGACGACATTTACACTTTTCAGGACATTCTTGGCAGAGGAGCTTTAAAACTGGGTATCCCTATGCCAACTCGTCAAAGCAAGTCCTCTGTGATTTTTGAGACTCTACACCAAAGAGCAGCAGCTAAACCTCTGCTTCCCTTGGTACCAGGCATCATAGAGCCAGTGATGGATATCTTTCTCACGCCAGCGAGTGTTAAGATTGCTCCAGCGAGGATCTTAAAAAAGTACCGTTCACCAGAGGACGACCCGCTCTTCCTCAGGGCTGATCCTCCTCCGGATTCAGTCATAATTGCTACGGCAAAGAAGACCCATGCGGTGGCATCCTCCTCCACTGTCCCACCAGACAAGGAGAGCAAGACGCAGGATTCCTGGGGAAGGAAGGTTTGTGGCACTTCGGCCTCCATCTTGAAGGTCTCCAATGCAACGGCACTCCTGGGCCGCTACGACAGATCTCTGTGGGACTCACTACAGAGATTCACTGAAAAGTTGCCACAGGAAGACCGTAAAGATTTTGAGGCAATCCTAACAGAGGGCAGTCAGGTGTCTAACCAGGTCATCAGTGCTGCGGCGGATGGAGCTACCCTTTCGGCACATGCATATGCTCATGGGGTATGCGCAAGAAGAACATCATGGCTACGTCTTACAGCGCTCAAGCCAGAAGCGCAGTCACGCATCCTCAATCTTCCGTTCCTCTTTGTTCGGGACTCACACGGATGAAGAGATGACACGGATGAAAACGGAACTGGACACGCTTAAAGCGGTGGGCCTGGAGAAAAGAAAGGAATTCCGTAAGAGATTCCGTCCTTACAATAGACGATCCTCCCAACAGAGGGTTCAAACCCCTCATTGGCCGAAAAATCAGGATCAGCAAGGCCAGCAAAAAACGCAGTATCGGGGCAGACGTCCCTCAAGAGGAGGAAGAAACCAGCATCAAGGCAACAACTCCGCCAAGACGCAGTCAAAACAATGAGTACTCACTTCCCCTGTTGCCGTTCACCACTCCAGTGGGGGTAAGTATCGCAAATCATCTCGAAGAGTGGCGAGCTATCACAAAAGATCGGTGGGTGCTAGCCACGCTGCGGAATGGGTACTCTCTACGTTTTCAACATCGTCCGCCATCAATCCCTCCAGTTCCTCCATCGTGTCACCAGTTAAAACTCTTGCAGAAAGAGGTTGCCACCCTTTTCAGAAAGTCAGCCATCGAGAGGGTGCCAGTATCTCAAAGAGGGAAAGGGGTTTACTCAAGATATTTTTGGTGAAGAAAAAAGGCCAAAAAGCAGAGTACAGACCCATTCTGGACTTGCGGTCACTCAACCTATCCATCAAAAAGGAAAGGTTTCGCATGTTTGCTCTCCATCAAATATATCCACATCTCAGACAGGGGGATTGGATGTGTTCGCTGGATCTGCAAGATGCATACTTTCACGTCCCGATCAATCAGTATCACAGAAAGTACTTGCGATTCCTGGTGGGATCCGCTCATTACCAGTTCAAGGTTCTACCCTTCGGGTTGAAGTCAGCCCCCAGAGTGTTCACGAAGTGCTTGGCGGTGGTGGCAGCCGCACTGCGCCGCAGGGGCGTCTTCGTATACCCGTACTTGGACGACTGGCTGTTGAAAGGCCCTTCCCCAGTCAGTGTGAGGAGTCATTTCTTGAGCTGTCTCGAGCTGTGTCACCGTCTGGGACTGCATGTGAATTTCGCCAAATCAACTTCACAGCCAACGCAGAAAATACATTTCTTAGGAGCTCTGCTAGACTCCACGGTAGGAAAAGTGTTTCCTTCGGAGGAGAGACAGTGTTCCCTCATACAGAAATGCCAGCTGGTTCTGCGCAACAGAAAACTGCCTGTACGTCGGATTGCCTCCCTGCTAGGGTCAATGGCATCCTGCATCTTCCTGGTTCCCTATGCCAGACTACGACTGCGTCCTCTTCAGCAGGATCTGGAGGACAAGTGGGACCAGCAGACAGCTCGCTGGGACGAAAAAATAAGTCCATCAAATGCGGCTCGAGCTTCCATACCTTGGTGGATGAGAAAACAAAATATGCAAGTTGGAATTCCTTTCCATCAACCTCCGCCTGCTCAGACACTGATCACGCACGCCTCGCTGCAGGGTTGGGGGGCCCACATGGGTCCTCTCCAGACTCAAGGACTGTGGTCTCCAAAAGAGCGATCCTATCACATCAACATGCTAGAGCTGAGAGCAGTTCACCTAGCCCTCAAAGCTTTCCTCCCCTCGATTCAGGCAACCTCAGTGTTAGTACAGATGGACAACACCATGTACTACCTGAACAAACAGGGGGGAATTCGCTCACGCACACTTTCCTTGGAGGCTCAAACACTCTGGCATTGGCTCCTGGCTCGGAATCTGGCAGTCACAGCAGTCCACCTGCCAGGAGAACAGAATGTGAGAGCGGATGCGCTCAGCCGTCACTTCGAAGACAGAGAAGACTGGGTACTCAACGACGAGGTCGTCGAAGACATCTTCCAGGCATGGGGTCGTCCCACCATCGACCTCTTTGCGGACGATGAAAATACCAAATGCCGAGACTTCGCCTCACGGTTCTACCGACCAGGATCGAAAGGGAATGCCCTTTTGATAGACTGGTCAGGGGCATTTGTGTACGCCTTTCCACCTCTTCCGCTGATCCCGAAGGTGGTGACCAAGCTGTCCCATTCGTGCACGAGGATGATACTAATTGCCCCGGACTGGCCGAGACAATGGTGGTACCCGGACCTTCTGCACCTATCAGAGTGCCCTCACAAGAAGCTGCCGTGCAGACCGGACCTGTTGTCCAAGATGAACGGGAGGATTCATCACCCCAACCTTCCCTCACTGAACTTGGCAGCATGGCTCCTGAGGTCCTCCAGTATGGCCACTAAGGACTACCGCAGGACTGCATGTCCATCTTGAAGAAAGCAAGAAGACCGTCCACGAGGCATTCGTATGCATGCAAGTGGAAACGGTTTTACATGTGGTGTATGCAGAACAATTGTAACCCAATCAAGGGTCAGGAGGAGGTCATCCTTCCTTACCTACTTTATCTGGCGAAAGCAGGTTTGAAGTTTTCTTCCATTAAGGTGCATTTAGCAGCTATAACTGCATATAGACGTTCACCTTCCCAACCTTCCTTCTTCCAGTTACAGGCTGTTAAGGATTTTTTGCAGGGTTTAAAGAAGGTCTACCCTCCGGTACGGCCTCCTTCACCATCCTGGGAGCTGAACCTGGTGCTATCAAAATTGATGGGTCCGCCTTTTGAACCCATACATAAAGCAACCTTACAACATCTTTCTTGGAAGGCGGCTTTCTTGGTAGCGATCACGTCAGCTCGCAGAGTGAGTGAAATACAGGCTCTCTGCTCTAAAGAACCTTATACAGTCTTCCATCTTAACAGGGTTGTGTTGAGGACGCACCCCTCTTTCCTTCCAAAGGTGGTGTCAGATTTTCATGTGAATCAGACCATCTCTCTACCCACCTTTTTTCCCAATCCCTCCACTCCAGCTGAGAGGGCTTTGCATTCTCTGGACCTCAAAAGGGTTTTAAAATTCTATCTGGATCGGTCCAAGTCTATAAGAAAATCTGATCAACTTTTTGTTAACTATGGGTCGATCAAATCTGGGTTCGCAGCTTCAAAGCGCTCCATCTCTAGATGGATAGTTTCATGTATCAAGCTTGCTTATCAATTAGCGCAGAAGCCCCTGGGGTTTACTCCCAGAGCGCATTCTACTAGAGGAAAGGCGGCTACTACTGCTTTTCTTCATAATGTGCCCATGTCTGAAATCTGTAAGGCGGCAACTTGGAGGTCCGTCCATACATTTACGAGGCACTACTGTCTGGAATCAGACACCAGGTCAGACACCCAAGTAGGCCAGGCCTCCTTGCGGAATCTGTTCAACAGCTGATTTCGGCTGTTATGTTTTTTGTTGGGTCACTTTACTCTCATTTACCTGCAGGTGGTTGATGGGCTTGCTATTCTATTCAGTGCTTATGACTATTGATGAGGATCCCCTGGAAGAGAAGGATAAGTTACTTACCTGTAATCCTAGTTCTCTTCCAGGGGTATCCTCATCAAAGTCATAAGCAACCCACCCGCCTCCCCAGGTAACTGAGGGATTTCTAAAGTGTTAAAGGATATCTTTGTGCCCTGACCTTCAGGGTTATGCAAAGAACAACTGACCTAACTGTCACCCCTGAGGCATGATGGGAAGCTAGGGGTCATGGCTGCCTTAAAGGCACGGTGCCAGTTTTTGTTGAAAATGTTTTCATTTTCTATGCTATTGGTTTGCAATGCAGCCTGTAGGCTAACAATGTCTACTTAATTTGCAGTTTTACTCTTTATGAGTATTTTGCTCATTAAAAAACAGAGTTCAAGTACTAATTGTCCTCTGGTGTTTTTATATATTGGCAAATGTAGTTTGTTTATGGGTGTAATTACATTGTTTAGCCTCCTATTGAGAGCTGCATTGGTATGAGAAAAAATGATATATGTATATGCATATATGTAGAGCTGTATATATGTGATTTCCAGATATAATTTTTATATTTCCGGGGTCCCCGTGCGTGGGCGGGAATATTCAGTGCTTATGACTTTGATGAGGATACCCCTGGAAGAGAACTAGGATTACAGGTAAGTAACTTATCCTTTTTGTATGTTTATTACTTAGAACCAAAGATACTTTGTTGCAGTAAAATAAGTTTTCTAAAATCACAGTTTTTAAGTATATTCAAGTGGACACAGTGCATTTCTTAAATTCTTCAATGTTAACCTATGGAGGAAAAGCAATGTTGTAAATTCACAGGTAAGTACACAACTTACAAATCCAGTCTTCGGGTTTTAGGACCAACACTGGGCAAGGGTCAGGTAAATGTAGAGACTGAACCATCTGTGGCACTGGAGCGGCTGGGTGCAGGTGTCAAATTCGGTCTCTAGGCCAAATGTTAGTCAATAGAGACTGGGGGCACGCAAAGAGGTGCCGGTTGCAGGTAGATAAAGTCGGAGTTGGGGGTCAATCTCCGGGGGTTAGGACCAGCACTGGGGGGGGGGGGCACGAGGCAGCACCAAACACACATCCTTAGCGGCACAGAGGCGAACAGATGCAGAGTTCCAACACAGCGTTGGGTGCCCAATGCAAAGTAATGAAGACTGAAGATTTCGAACAAAGGCTCCAGGCTCGGACCAGGAGGCTGGACGGAGGGAACCGGTGGCTCTGGAGGCACGGTCGGTCGGGCTCCCCAAGGCCAGGAGGCTGCGGGAGCAGGGGTGTCCTTTAAGGTTAGAAGGTCCCTACCGGAGCTAGTCGCGGTTAGGGGGTCCTTCGTGTTGAGGCTGCAGGCGTTGTCGTGGAGTCCAGGAGAGGTCACCATGGGGTGGACTCGAGCTCAGGACTGCTGGGGAACCTTCTTAGGAATGGTGGGCCACTTCGACTCAGGCCTGAGGCGTTGGGTGCAGAGGTGGGTCCGGAGGGCTGGTTGTGCGGTTCAGCAGGGCACTGGAGCTCTTCTTATTGAATTGTTTGTGGACAGGGCCGCTGTCCTCGGGAGTTCTTGGTCTTGAGAGAAGGCAGGCAGTCCTCTCAGGGTTTTGGATTTCGCTGGGTCTGAAGGATGAGTCGCTTTTAGGGCAGGTGTCTTCGAGGGCTGCAGACAGGCCGGTTGGGCTGGGGCCAAGTCAGTTGTCATCGGAGTCTTCACTGCTGCATGGCTCTTTGGTCCTTCTTCTTCTTAAGGTTGCCAGTAAGCTGAAAATCAAGGTTCAGGAGTGCCCCTAAGTACTCAATTTAGGGGCGTTACAGGTACTGGCTGGTAGTAGCTAATGGGTTACTTACCTGTAGGGTGACTACACCCTTTGTATGTCCACTCCCTTTTGGGAGGGGGCATGCCCCTAATCCTACTGGCTAAAATACTTACACCCAATATAAAGAATTTTCAAAGGAGGGGTCACTTCAGCTCAGGACACCTTATGGTCCTGGCTGAGGGGCGACACACCTCTCCTGTTTATTAATTTTCCTGCTGACCTTGCCCCCAAAAGTGGGGCTTGGTCAGGGGGATGGGCCTGGCTAGCATCACAAAGTGCAGGAAGCCTTTGAGGTTCACCGTCCTTGAATGCTGTTCCTGCTTGGGAGTAGGTGTGAAGCATCTCCACCCTGGGCAGACTTTGTTTCTGACCCACAAGAACCCAAGGTTCCCACCTCAGGGGGTTAGAAACATGTCTGGAAATGGCAGGCTGGTGCAAACCTGTCAGCTACACACTAGTGGTTGGATAGGTTTTCAGGAGGCACCTTTGAGGTGCCCTCTGAGTGCATTTATTAATTAATCCAACACTGGCTGCAGTGTGGGCTCGTTAATCTGAGATGTTTGGTACCAAACATCTTGGGATTCGGTGAAGCCATCATGGAGCTGTGGAACTTGTATTGACAAGCTCCCAGCCCATGTGCCTGGTATGGCTCCAGTATGCACTTATAATGCCTAAGAATAGACTTAGACATTAGAGGGGCATATCTGCTCATGCAGTTATGCCCTCACAAGAGGTATAGTACTCTCTGCTGCCTCAGGGCTGTAAGGCCTGCTGTAGGGGTGACTTACCTATGCCTCTACCAATCTAATGAACAATTAAGACCTTAGGCCAAACGTTCTAAAGTCTATGTGATTTATTTCACTTGACTTATACCTTTTTAAAGACAAGATTCTACTATTTAGTCATGTCATGAAATGGGCAACAGAACATTTAAGTGCACATTGAATAATCATTTAAAGCAAACTTGAACACATTACAAAATAATCCATTTGTGAAAGAACATAATACAAAAAAATTGAAACATGAAGTGAACATACATAAAAATTAATAACAAGTACAAATTGACCAGTCCTTGTTTTAAGAAAAGCACTAGGCGGACACTATCATGTTTTTGCAACAAGGCCTTTGCCTCTTGTCCTGCCTGCGACACGAGAAATAGGGTTACACAATATCAACGGTTGTTGTCTAGGCGGGGAACACCTATTTTCATTAATTCCCTCAAGACACGCCCTGTAGTAGGTTAACCCATTCCCTGGAGCCAACACGTTTCAAACCCCAACTTGCTGGGGGGGTTCTCCTCAGGCCTAGGACTTGGTCATGAAATCTGCTTGTGGCGCCGAATAAATCAGGAATGTTGCAGTGACATAGAAGGTATTCCTCGGACTATATTGAAGCGACTTCACTGCTCAAGTCACGCGCTAGGATTCAGTTAGTAGCACGTATGCTTTTGTGAAAGCCGGTATGCGTCGCATTCAATCAAATCTTATCTTCTATAAACATTCAAACCACAGATTAGCTGGCTTAGACTTCAAAGGATCGTATTTTTTATCCAGAGTTAAATGCCCGTGGATCTTCTGTATGGAACTTTTAGATTGCTTCGGTTCAAGACGCCACACCAATTCCCCTGTGACTTGAAGGCTTCATACGATCCAGCTGCAGTTTGCTAACACAATAGTACTTATCATATAAACCATGTCTCAGACCCTTGGGGAGCAGAGAGAGAATTCCATAAGAGAGACCAGTCTTTGAACGGAGGCAGCAGCCTTGCGTAAACTGAGTTTATACCTATGATGCGGACCACCTAACTACACATACCAGGTATGGGGTCAGGTGCTAATCCCAGAGATCACTAATATATCCCTGTGCTCACATAGTGAGGGTAGGCTTAGCTAGATATATTAGTTGCCATGTCGGGCTGTTCATAGTTTGCAGCCTGTTAGTAATGTTGATTACGTTGCTTAGTTGTATCTGTTTACTAATCACAGCACACCCGCTTCAAAATAGACTACGATAGTTTCAATAAATATATTGTAAACTTCATTGTGTCTTTCTTCTGTTTACTATGGACATGCATGAGTGAGAATGAAAGGTGATGATCTGTTTCCACGGTTCCCTTGGGGAACAGAGGTTCATGTTTTTGGTTTGCCGTAATCAACCTATTACTCTGGAAAGGTTAGGAGTTCAGGTGAGGCAATATGAGCTAGTCAGATCTGGGCCTACAGGTACTGACGTGGTAGACAGACTCAGCCACTAAATTCTGTTCTCTCAAGGCACAGTTCTGTTTCCAAACAGAACCCTGAAACAAGTCCAACTATCAACAGTCACCAATGATAATGTGTCAGACAACATGTCAGAGAGTTCTCCTGTGTGTGGTGGCTTGGACAAGTCCATCATATCTGTACAGCGCCTGCTAACAAAACAAATAAGGACTGTCAGGAGGAATCTGCTATGAATGTCTAGGTTGACGCAGCAGTTGGAGAAAGGGCAGGATCAGTGGATTGCTGCCATGGAAAAGGAGCACCTTGTGCAGAGACAGAGACACAGGCAGTACCTGGTATGCTTTGATTCCTTCACCCGTTCCATCAACCACTTGGCAGTTGCCACAACAACACTAGCAAGGCAAACTGTCAGCATACAGACTGACATGGGACACTGCTGTCAGGATGTTGTGCATGGGCTAGTGCAAGTGACCGCAGCCCTTGAGAATATTCAGACCCATAATCTTTGCATAACCAACATCCTGCCCCCACCTGAGAGCGAAGGGGGCTCTAGTCTCAGTGGCACATCTATTCAGAGGGCATGCAGTTCCAGGTGTACACACAAACACACTTCTGGGACTGACATATCAAAAGTTCCACAACCCAGTGTCTCTGACAAAGCACCCAACCCCAGAGGCCGGAAGAAGTGAACTACTGAACACTCAGAGTCATGAGTCTACTTTGTTTTGTTTGTCATGACATACTTTGTTGCATAGTTTAAACAATGTTACATCCACAATGGATACAGTTGATTCATGAGAGAAACAATGTTGTCACATCCTGAATAAAAGGTGGTCTCTCAGTTATGCACCATGCATTACCATCATGTGTGATGTCCATTTATTAGATGTTTTAATTGCTCTTACCTCAGAAATAGTTGTTGGTGATCTCTTTGCGTCGTGCTTGTTCCTCTGCTGCACGTGTACCCTCCTGCTGCACATGTTTTAGTGGTAATTCATCGTCCGAGTCGGATTCAGTCTCTATGGGGATGTTGTGCAGACCCTTCTACATTGCGATACTGTACAGTATGGCATATTTGGTGATGATCTTGCAGCAGGTCTTTGGTCTGTAGAGTAGTGATCTGCCAGTCTTGTGGAGGCAGCAAAACCGGGACTTCAGGATCCCAAAGGTCTTCTCTATGCTTACGCACATTGTCCTGTGAGCTGTGTTGTACTGCCTTTCACTTCTTGTCCTTGGAGTCAGGTATGGTGTGAGTATCCAGGGGCACAAGGCATGTGCACTGTCACCTTAAGAGCATTAGAAGGAAAAACTTTAGGTCACATTACACAAACTGTCCTGCCCACTGTATTCATTGATACTGCGATTCTCTTACCTAGTAAACAACCATCGCCAAATTCACCCTGTGCCAGTTGGTTTTGTATTCCACTGTGGCGGAACATGAATGAGTCATGGGTGCCTCCTGGAAATTCGGGGTAAAGAGGAAAGTTATATATTGGTTAACTTTACTAACCATGATGTCCAGGAACCTCATGAAAGAACCTGGAAAAGGCACTTTGTGACCCCGCCCCTCCCCGCCACTGCTATGACTCTCTGGTAACTGCCAAAAGCTCAGAAGCTAAGAGGTGTGGGCAACACAATACCTGCACATGTGGTGGGATTGCACTGCTTCTGAGTGTTGGGATTTGTAGCTGAGGTTGTGAAACTCAGCAAATAAATCAAGAATTACCTGACTACTGAGTCTGTACTTCTCATAAACCTCCTCCTCAATCTGTTTAAAAAGGGTGGCCCTCACCCTTAATATCCTCTCCTGTCTCCTCCTCCTTCTCTGCCTACCAGCCAAAATCCTTATCCTCCTAGCCAGAACATACAAATCCACCTTTGTGGAAGAGCCTGATGCATTTTGGGTGCCTTTTTGTAGTTTGCACCTGATTACCACCTGATCTGAGTCAATGATAATTGCATTTCCTAAATGGCAATTTTGCGACTAGTCGCAATTAGGACATGCTTTGTATGTGCTTTTAGCGATTCACAATTTGGAAATCCCTATTTGCAATTTCCATTTTGCTATTTCCAAAATGCGATTTCTACTAGGTGTAAATCGCATTTTGCACCACCGAAATTACCTTTCATACATACCGAAATTACATTTTGCATTTCCTAACGGCCCGAAATTGCAATTCCCACCATTAGGAAATGCAAAATGCCTTCGTACATACGACCCTAGATCCCTTAAAATATTTTTGCTTTAGCTATATCCATATTAAAAAGCAACCCTTACTATCTAATATCTTAAATTACCTGAAAATTGGATAAATATCTAAATCCGAGCCATATAAACCACTCACAGCATTAAAACTCACTTATCTAAGCATTTATAATTGATATGAAACGCAGTACTTAGCTGCTCAGAAGCAGCAAACAAGATAGGAAGAGAATGGAGTTTATGAAACTTATATGTAGTATTATGGTTCTAATTGACTATGACTTCATGGTGTGTTCTAACTTGGAGCTTTTAAGGTTACTGCTCAGAAAGTTGTGGATAAAAGGTTTATGCATAATGCTAGTCTCTGTATTGACATAAAATGCTGGGTTGCAGCATGATAACCAGTTGAATATGACAGCAGCCATTAAAGATGAGGTAGAGGTCAGCAGAAAAGATATTTTGTTGGAGCTAAAGAGGCTGACAGGTGAATGGTTATAGCTTTTTATGGCTTTAAATATTCAACATGAGCAGGGAGAGCGTTCATATACATGCGCTTTTACTTTCGTGCGTGGTGGTTGATTAGTATGAGATGGAGCAGCGCGATGAGGCGATGCACATGGACAAGCGTGGAAGCGTTCAGAGGTTGACATGCCGTGGAATCCAATTTGTGTATGCGTGCTGAAACAATGCGAGCGTGACTAGGTGGCTGCATGCACCATGTGCTGAAATCCAGTTTAGAGACGCGTGCTAAAACTGTTCAAGTGTGACCAAAAACTGTATATTTTTTAAGACAGTGCTTTGTTTGAAAATTGAATAAGGAATACTTGAAGAGTTGCTGCGTAACCAGGGATGATGTCTGCCTGCCAGCCGCTCTACCAGAGGTGAGGGGACATCAGCTGAAGTCTTCACTTTCTGCTGGCGGAGCTAAGCATCTGCCTAAAGTGCCTACAACCCAGTCTGTCTGCTGAGAGGGATGAAGTGTGCCTGGTCTTGCAGGATGAGAGATTGTCCATGAGGAAAAGCTCAGCATATTTCCGGTGTGAGGAGCACCTAGAGAAGGTTGATTACCTTAAAATGTGAAGCCAAGAGTGGTAGCCATGTGTAATGCACCATGACTTTAACAAGACCAAGGACCACCACGTTGCCATGCAATCTGATGTGTGCACAAAAGTATGGTGCTGCCACTTTCGCCATTGGGAAGAGAAGGCTTGTTGCCACCGAAGCAGGAATCCATGGTGGGCCCAGAGGCCACAACTGCTGAAATTGAGCACCTCTCGGCACCCAGGCATGGAGGACACTACTGTAAAAAACGAGTGTCACTGCACAGGCCTACGACACTGAATTAATTCAGTGGTGCCTGTTCTAGTGTGAGGTCAACGCCGCTGCCTTGAGGTCAGATGTGTGAACTGCACCCACCGTGCAACACCAGCAAGCAAGTAAAGCAGGTCCTAGCCTGCAACGAGACACTAGAATGTGCATTCGGGTCTGCTGCATGGACTTGAGACTTTGTTGCCTGAGTGAAAGTGAAGGGTAAAAGACAGAACAGACTTGATCAGTGGGAGTATGTGACATAATCTGACCCTGTGGTAATCGATGCCTATGCTCACAGTATATTGGGGACTGTAATCATGAGATATCTGTGCTTTCTAGAATACTTTCTTCTGCTCGTCTCCTGAAAGTTCCTAGGGTCAAGAAAACATGTCAACAAGGTAGAACTTTTGTGTACCAGGTATCATTCTTGTGAAAGTCCATTCCTCCTAATTTGAGGTGTCAAATAAATCTTTTTAGTTTTAGGAAATTACTCAAAACATGGGGCCTTATTTACAAAGGGCCTCCGCACTCGTGGCGGAGGCCCTGCAGTCGTGGAGGAGTCTCTGCACTCAGGGCAGAATCCCCACAATAAGAATTCTCATGGCGGGGATTCCGCCTCGAGTGCGGAGACTCCCCCCATGACTGCGGGGAGGCCCTTCGTGAATTTGGCCTATGGTGTCTAATTGATAAATGTTACTGAAAGTCAGGAGAAATAGTTGTTCTTCTTAGTGCCAGGACACCTGCAAGTAATTGCATACTTTATAAAGGTTAAATAAAGAAAGAAAATATCTCCTACAGAGAAGAGTGAGATTACCGGAGAGGGTGTACTGCCTTACTGAAAATCGCAACTTATGTTACATCTTTGTAATTGTATTCTGATTGAACTGTGTAGTATTTAGTTTACAGTGATATTAAAGGACTTTCTTTTATCTAAAAGACAAGCACTTAGTTGAACAATAAGTTCTCCAGTATTGGGGTATCTGTCATAGATTCACATGCTTGAATCATTCCCCGTCGTCTAAGCGGGAGTTCCATGGTACATTAAAAGCAGTAAGTAATGACTTTAACATTAAAGTTAATAGCGAAAAGACATTCACTTTAATATCTCGTCCTAGTCATTAGGAATGGCCCAAATTCCAGCCAATCAGGCAATAGCACCCTCTAGAACCCTCTCCACAGAGGCTCCAGGCTCTCAGATTTTCTACTTCATGTCGTGTGAAGGAGTCTCCCTAAGCTCTGCTCAGTACTTTCTCTTTTGGCCTACTGAATAGTTTTTCTTCATCAGATCAGCATGTCTTCTACTAAAAGGTCTCTTTTTAGACATTGTGACTCCTGTGGGAAACTCAGACTTCACTCGGATGATCCCCACAAGAAGTGTATTTACTGCCTTCACCCTGACCATCAGGTGATAGACTGTAAGATCTGCAGAACCTTCTCTCAAAAAACTTTGAGAGATGGAGAGGGACGTCTCCTTCTGTGGCTACAGAAGTTGAAGACCAAAGACAATCCTCTGTCTGATGAGGATAGTAATTCTTCCCTCAAAACTACTGCTTCAAAAAAGAGGACGAGTGAAGTGGAGTTGGTGTCTCCCAAGGCTGGTAAGGTGCTGAAGAAACATCATCATTCTTTAAAATCGGATGACCGGCCCTCCTCATCTAAAAAGGAGTCTGCCTCTCACAAGGTTTGTTCTGTGCCCTCTACTCCTTCTACAGCCTCATCTAAGGTAAAGTCAATGTCCAGGTCTCTACCAGAGACGATTTCGTCACCTCAGAAAGACACTCCGTTGACGAAGCCGTCGACGACGCCCTCGTCGGCGAAAGCTTCCGTCGCCACAACTACGACGACGACGTCTACCTTCTCATCGCCTCAAACTAAACTAATAATGTCCTCGTCTGCTTCTCCGTCAACAATAGTTTCTGTGAAGGTGAGGCCTTCTACGTCGATTACAGCATCGTCTATGACGTCGACGACGAAAAAGGACTATCGTTAAAAGATTAGTTGACGGATCGGTCATCGCAGCTGCGGCTCTCAACGGCTCTGAAAAACAAGAATTTCTCGTCGACGGTAGCCTCATCGACGGTAGCCTCATCGACGGTGGCTCTGTCGATGGACCCGAAGCCTACGTCCACGGACCTGCGTGGACGAACCTCTTCGATGTCAAAGCTGTTGACGGAAGAGCCGCCGATGGAAACTCCGTCATCTACATCCTCGTCAACGGTTTGTTTGACATCGTCGACGATTTTGCCCGCAACTCAGGATAATGGATCCGATTCTTCGTCAATGAAGAGGCAAATAGCCCAGGACACTGTTTTATCTTCTACAGCATCCCAATCTAAAAGAAGATCTTCACGAGAGGTGATTTTACCTATCCACACCTCTCCTAGTAAGGTGTGTCCCATTCCTCCAGAAGAAATATTTGATTATGGAGACGAAGTTGAAGACTCTGATTATGAAGGCATGTTTGGTGTGGCTCGCAGTCCTTCAGACCTTCGAATAAAGTGCCAGGAGCATGATGATGAGTATGTCTACTATCCTCAGGACCCTAACCAGGATAGACAAAGGGAACAACTCATCCAAATGCCTGTTTCCGTAGTATCAAATCTACAGCATATGGTGCAAGATTACCACAGCAGATTCCCTCCTTCAGAAGCAGCTACTTCAGTCCCTCAAACTCCTATTACGCAGCCATCTTGATAATAAGATCTCCTCCTCCCTTTTCTCCACCACCTGTAGCACCGCCACCACAGGATCAGGAGCATCACACTACTGATGATGAGAGAGAGGAGGGTGAGCTGGATGAGGTGTCACTAGCTAACAAGTTGGACGACTATCAGATACAAACACCATCTCCTTCCACCCCGCCTCCGGTGGATTCGCCACCCAAAGATATAGGGGGTTTTCATACCCTTATGGAGAGAGGGGCAAAGAGATTTCAGCTTCCCATGGTCACCAAACAAGCTGATTGTTTCCTTTACGATTTTAAGGAACAGAATAAAAGACAGATTCGTTCAATTCCCATAGTGGATTTTATATGGGAGGAGGGCCTAAAAGTTATGAGAACACCAGCATCAATTCCTGCAGTCTTGCCTAAGTTGGAGAAGAAGTATAAGGCGCCGGACAACTCGCCTGCCTGCCTTATAGGGCAACCTAAGCTGGATTCGGTGATTTCTCAGGCAGCTCAACGTCGTGCCAGGAATCCTGCTTCACCCCTGTCTGCCCCTCTGGATAGAGAGGGAAGACGTCTTGACTCTATTGGCAAAAAATTCTTCACTATGTCAGCACCCACTGTTAGAGCGGCAAACTCTCTTGCTATTCTGGGTAGGTACGACCGCCAAATGTGGTCGGACATTTCGCTGTTTATTGATATGTTGGCTGAGGACTCGAAGGCAGAAGCAAGGAGAATTCTTCAAGAGGGAGAGAGGATCTCTGCAGAGATTATTGACGGCGCTGTAGATGTTTCGTCAACAGATTTCCGACAGTTGGCTGGGGCGGCGGTCCTAAGACGACAGGGTTGGTTAAGAGCTACTTCTTTCCGCCAAGAAGTACAGACAAAGAACATCAACATGCCTTATGATGGTAAATCCTTATTTGGCCAGCACATTGATGAAGCGCTGCAAACTATTAAGAAGGATACAGATACTGCGAAAGCGCTAGGCACTCTGCAGTTTAAGAAGCAGCCTTTTCGTGGAGCCAGAGGACGTGGCTTGTCTTCCTTTCGGGGAGGTTATAACCAGTACAAACAGTTCCAACCATATCAGGGGCAATCCCGATATTCATCAACACAACATCAGCAGTCGTACAAGCAACCCTCCTGCCGCTTCCTACAAGCACTGTAGAGGAAATACAGCCTTCAGAGGCAGAGAGAACACCAAGAAACAGTGACAAACGCCCAGTGCCGGCCACAATCCCCACCAGTCCTCTCGAAATTGGTGGAAGGATTTCCTTTTTCCTCCCCAAATGGTCTACAATTACAACAGACAGATGGGTCTGGGATATAGTTTCCAACGGTCACACTTTGGAATTTCAGAAAATACCTCCAAATTACCCACCCCGAAGTCCTCCGCCTTCTCATCTAAGGAAATTATTATCTCAGATAAACGTAATGTTGCACAAGGGAGCAATCGAAGTGGTACTAGATGCACAGTGAGGAACAGGATTTTATTCAAGATTTTTCCTCATAAGAAAGAAATTGGGAGAATGGCGCCCCATTTTGAACCTACGTTGCCTCAACAAATTCTTGAAAAAACAGACCTTTCGTATGCTATCTGTTCAGGAGGTGCTTCAATTAGTGAATCAAGGAGATCACATGACTGCCTTAGACCTTCAGGATGCCTATTTTCACATCCCCATTCACCCCAAGCACAGGAAATTCTTACACTTCAGAGTGGCTGGCATGGACTATCAGTTCCGGGTTCTTCCATTTGGCCTCCGTTCGGCGCCTTGAGTGTTCACCAAGGTTCTAGCACCAGTGGCGGCCCATCTAAAACAAGCAGGGATTCGAATTTTCCCTTACCTGGACGATTGTCTCATAAAAGCAAAATCCTTTACAGTGGTAAGCAACCATACTCAGAGATGCCTCTCCCTTTTCCAGTCCTTGGGGCTCTCCATCAATGTCCCAAAGTCTCAGCTAATTCCCTTGAGGGTCAGAATGTTTGTAGGAGCAACTTTGGACACTCACCAGGCAAAAGGTTTCGCCTTGCAGGAAAGGCAAGAGAAGATTCTGCTCCTCGTAAAAAAGTCCATTTCAGTACGGAAGTACAAATTGCTTCTGGGAATGCTGTCCTCCTGCATTCCCCTCATTCCCAACTGCAGCTTACGGATGAGACTCTTGCAAGAAGAACTAGACAGTCAGTGGTTACAAACCTCAGGGTCCTTCGAGGATATTATAAGGATAACACCATAGATGAAGGGGGCGCTTCAGTGGTGGGCTCACACCCCTAACATAGCCACAGGCCAGTCATTCTTAATAGATTCTCCGGAATACATCATTACCACTGACGCCTTCCTTGAAAGTTGTGGAGCGCATCTGGACGGTCTGACACAAAGCAAAGTCAAGGGCAAATGGGGCAGCCAGCAACGGCCCCTACACATCAATCTATTGGAACTAAAGGCAATTTTCCTGGCCCTAAAGTCCTTTCTCTCACAAATCTCAGGAGCATCAGTTTTAATTCGGACAGACAATACTACAAGCATGCACTATTTAAACAAACAAGGAGGGACAAGATCGACTATGCTATCTCTGCAAGCCCAGCAAATTTGGGATTGGGCAATTCAGCACCAGATAATATCAACAGCGGAACATGTTCCAGGAGTGGCCAATATCCTGGCAGATTCCCTGAACAGGTCAATCTCGGCCAACCACGAGTGGGAACTCCACCAACCTACGTTGGATCGCCTCTTTCTATCATGGGGCGAACCGAAGTTAGACCTATTTGCGACCAGTCAGAACCGCAAATGCCAATTCTTCGCCAGCTGGCTACCCCAACAGGGATCGTACGGGAATGTGTTTTTGATAGATTGGTCAAAGATTTATGCTTACGCTTTTCCTCCAATTTATTTAATTCCAAGGGTGCTCCCGAAGATGAGGAAAGAACCTTTCCGAATTCTACTCATAGCACCCAGGTGGCCTCGCCAGTTCCGGTTCACAGAACTTCTCCTTCTATTGGAGTGCAAACCCATTCTGTTACGTCCAATACCGAACTTGTTAACGACGAATTACGGCCAAGTCTGCCATCCAGACCCAACATCTCTTCGATTGTCGGCTTGGTTTCTGAACACTATGAGTTCGCCGATTTAGCCTTTCCTGCTGACTGTTGGGAGGTCCTTGCGAATGCTAGAGCTCTGTCCACTATCAAAACTTACAAGCTTAAATGGAAGAGATTCTGCCATTGGTGTGCAAGTTCCGAGGTACATCCTATCTACTCTCCTCCAGAGCAGTTACTACCTTTTTTCCTGCAGCTGGCTAAGTCTGGTCTCTCCCATTCGTCCATTAAGGTTTTCCTTGCTGCAATATCCAGATTTCAGCGACATAATGGGTCATAGTCGCTTTGGTCATCAACAATTATGAAGCAATTTCTAAAAGGCTTGTTTAGAATGTTCCCACCAATAAGGCGTCCATCTACGCCTTGGCATCTCAACTGTTGGCACAACTTATGAAAGGACCATTTGAGCCCATTCATAGAGCGGACCTTAAATATATCACATGGAAAACGTCTCTTCTGTTGGCTCTTACGTCAGCTAGACGAGTAAGCACAAACACCAGCTGAAAGATCTTTACACTCCTTGGATCTAAAGAGGTGTATAAAATTCTATTTGCAGAAGACCACAAGCATTCGCAAAACTGATCAGCTGTTTGTGGCATATGGGAACATCAGGAAGGGATATCCTGTTACTAAATAAACTATAGCATGTTGGATCTCATCAGCTATACAGTTCTGCCATCAACAAGCAGGCAAACCACTATCTTCAACAGTGAAAGCTCACTCTACGAGAGCTGTTTCCTCTTCAACAGCCCTCTTTGCCAGTGTGCCTATACAAAAAGATTGGCAGAGCAGCAACCTGGTCTAGCAGGCAAACGTTTACAAGGCGTTACTGTTTGGAAGCCACAAGCAATGCTGATACAGCTGTGGGACAAGAAGTTCTCCGTAATTTTTTTCAATACGGTGAGCCTCTTTCCTTCCCACCTTCCTATATGTTTTGGATATTACTTTTATTCAATTTATAATTGAATTAAGTTTGTTTAATCGTGTATACGTTGTGACGTACACTTGTATATTTAAATACATATATGCAGGCAAATGTCTTTATAATATAATAATATATATATGTATTTATATATATGTTTGTGTATTTGTGATGCATTTTACTGCGTACATGATTACGCAGGTTTTTTACTGCATGCCTTATATCAGCATGCATACCTATATTACTACTGCTATCTATTCGGATTCAAGCATGTGAATCTGTGAAAGATACCCCAATACTGGAGAAGAAAATAAGTTACTTACCTGTAAACTGTGGTTCTCCAGTATTGGTATCTTTCATTGATTCACATGCGACTCGCCCTTCTCCCCATAGAGGCTCCCTGGTTATTTTTATAAGCTTAAATTTTGCTTGTGCTCGAAAATCTTAGAGCCTGGAGCCTTTGTGGAGAGGGTTCTAGAGGCTGCTATCGCCTGATTGGCTGGAATTTGGACCATTATCATTATTATTATTATTATTATTATTAATTTCTATAGCGCTGAATCACCCCAAAGGGGTATCTCTGCGCTTAGGACGGTGTGCTGTAGCCAGACCCGAGGGACTCAGAAAAGGAAGGTTTTTAAAAGCTTCCTGAATTGAGAGAGGCTCTGGCAATCGCGAAGCTGGAGGGGCAATTCGTTCCAGAAAGTAGGGGCAAGATGTGTAAATGCTTTGCCACCCTTGCGGGCATTTTTAATTCTAGGGGTGCAAAGGAGTAGCTTGGAGCCTGATCGAAGGGGCCGTAGGGGGGTGTACTTGATAAGTTTATCAGACAAGTAGGAAGGCCCCTGTCCATTAAGGGCTTTATAAACAGTGCAGCCTATCTTAAATTTCACCTGCTTTCTCACAGGGAGCCAGTGGAGTTTATTAAGAAGTGGGATAGAAGCCGTTCTGGGTGGGGCATTTGCTACTAGACGGGCAGCCGTGTTTTGTACAACTTGTAGCTTGTTTAAGGAGGCTTCGTTGGCCGAGGCTAACAGTGCGTTACAATAGTCCAGACGGCTTAATACTAGGGCTTGCATCATTGTTTTTTTAGTGGAGGATGGTAACAGGGGGAAGACTTGTCTGAGTAAGCTGAGTGTGTGGAAGCAGGTGCCAGCAGTAGTAGTGGCGTGGGCATCGAGTGTGAGGTTCTGGTCGATCCTGATTCCTAAATTCTTGACCACTTCCTTAGGAGAAGGGGCCTTGCCCAGCTCCTCCGGCCACCATCTGGGAGTCCAGCTTATAGCTGCTCCTCCAAACAGCATGATCTCCGATTTCTCGGCGTTCAGTTGGAGGAAGTTGGTCCTCATCCAGGCAGCAATGGTCTTCATGCCCTCAGAAAAGATGAGTTGTATATCAGATCTGTTTTTATCAAAGGTGAGGAGGAGCTGGGTGTCGTCCGCGTAGGAGATGGGACTGAACCCTAAGTTCCTCATTAGTTTGGCCAAGGGGGTAACATAAATGTTAAAGAGAGTAGGGCTCAAACAGGAGCCCTGCGGTACCCCCTTGGTAACTTTGGTGGTTTTAGATCTAAAGGTCCCCAATGTAACCGTCTGGGTTCTATCTGTGAGAAAGTCTGTCAACCATTTTAATGCAGCCCCCTGAACTCCAATGTCCTTAAGTCTCTCCAGTAGGATCTGGTGCGAGATGGTGTCAAATGCCGCCGATAGGTCAAGCAGCACCAATAGTGCCGCCTGACCATTGTCCAGGGCCATTCTGATGTTATCAGTTACCTCAATCAGAGCGGATTCGGTACTGTGTTTGGCCCGGAAACCTGACTGGGAGACATCGAGGCAGTGAGAGGTTTCAACAAAATCAGACACATGTCTGTTTATGTGCTTTTCAATAAGCTTGCTCTGAAGGGGGAGCAAAGATATGGGATGGTAATTGGAAAGCTCAGATGTGGAGATCTTAAGATTTTTGCGAATGGGTACAACTTGAGCTGCTTTCCATTCTAGGGGGAGTCTGCCTGTCCTCAAGGAGCTATTAAGAATGGTACAGATGGGTGTGGCTAACTGTGCGGAAAATCTGGAGGAGATTTTTGCAGGAATAATATCTAGGGGGGACCCAGATTTAATTTTGGTAAGGAGAGAATCAACCTCTACCGGAGTGAGTAAGGGAAAGCAGACAAGCTGCGAGGTATTGTTAGAGGAGACAGGATATACTGTTGAAGGGTGTGATGAAATTTCATTGGAGGAGATAATTGTTTGGTAGATGTCTTCGATTTTCTGAGTTAGAAAGGAAGCTATATTGTCGCACAGCAGCTGTGAGGGGGATTCCGCAGTTTCGCAAGCCCTGGGATTGGTGTAAGACTTCAGGATCTGAAAGAGGGTTCTAGAATTGTTCCCAGCTTGCTCCAGCTGATGAGTGATGTGTAGCTTGCGAGCGGATTTAATATTTTTATGATAGGAGGACAGTGCGGCTTTGTATCTCTCTTTGTCTTGCCCATTGTGCGAGTGTCGCCATATCCGTTCCAGTTTTTTACATTGGCTCTTTTCAGTTCGTAAAGCAGGGGAGTACCAGCTAGTGGGTGTGAGTTTTGGAGAGTGGGTTTGTGGCTTCATAGGGGCTACATTATCTAAGGTGGTTTGTATAATAGAATTAAAATGAGCTAGCTGTTCCTCTACACTATAAGTGCTAGTTTCGGTGTTCCAGGAGCAAAAAGGGGACAGGAATTGGTCGGGCTTCAGTTTATGTCAAGGTCTGTACCAGCGTGTGGCATGACATGTAGGGGTGGAGAAGCTACTGGCATTCATAAGTTGGAAATTCACCAGAGAGTGGTCACACCAAGTCAAAGGACACGTTTCCCCACAGATGATATTCGTGGAGTTGGATAGAATAAGATCTAAAGTGTGCCCTGACGAATGGGTAGGGGCGTTGTTGATCTTCAAGAGACCAGTTGTGGCCAGGTCTTTTAGACAAGCGGAGGCGTCAAGATTAAGGGCGTTCTCACTGTGGATGTTAAAATCCCCCAGGAGTAGGAAGTTTCGGGTGGAAATAACATGTGGGGAGATAAATTCCATCAGTTGGCTAGTAAAGCCTAGTAGCGGGCCCGGGGGTCTATAAACAAGAGCCCCTTTCCAGCTATGTTGGGGGTGTTGGGGGTCCTAATGACTAGGAAGAGATATTAAAGTGAATGTTTTTCTCTATTAACTTTAATGTTAAAGTCATTACTTGCTGCTTTTAATATACCGTGGGACTCCCACTTTGACGACGGGGAATGATTCAAGCAGTTGAATATATAAAATATACCAATACTGGAGAACCACAGTTTACAGGTAAGTAACTTATTTTCTTATTTTGTCTGTTGGTTGCCTGTGAGTTCTGAGCTCTTGTCCCCCCACATAACTCCCTGAAAAGTCTGAGCCTTCTCGACCTTCTACCCTGAGAGTCAAGCGCAGAAAAGATTGTACTTGGCCTAGTTTGCGTAAGACGCACAACCCCAGGTCACGAATGCCAAACTACACCAACCACCGAGTTTAGGGTCGGTAACCCAGTCTGCCATGCAGCCTCCTGAATGGAGTTTAACATCTGGTATTTGTGGCTTGTGTCTCTGTGTCAGTGTCACTCTGTCCCAGTTTGTGTCTATGTCTCCATGTTCAAGAGTCTGTGTTTCCTTGTGTTCTCCTCTTTTTGTCCCACATGACTGTCTTTCAGTCTCTGCCAATGCTCACTGCCCTTGTTTGAATGTGTCTCCATGTCCAAACATGTCTCTTTCTGTGTTTGCCTCCTTGCCCCAGTGTCTGTGCTTCAATCTCTGTCCTTGTCTTTCTGTCCCACTTTGTTTCTAATGTCTCCATTTCCCAGCACCTATGTCTTGTTTTGTCCTTGTCTTAATGTCACAGTGTCTGTGTCTCAACCTGTCAGTCTTGCTGCCTCAGTTTCGGTCTCAACATCTGTCTCCATATGTCCTTGTCTCCATGTCAAAGTGATTGAATGCAACTATTTATCAAGCACTACGTTCACCCAAAGGCATCTTCATGCTAATAAAATCAACAGGAAGTAGAGAAAAGAAGGAGCGTAGTTACTTTTTAAAAAAGAATGCTTTACAATTTGTTTCCGAAAAACTGTGTGTTCACAAATATCTCGAAGATGGGCAAAAAGATGATTCAAAGGCTTTGAAGCTAAAACTGAGAAAGATATTCTTCCCAAAACAAGATCGGCTGAACAACGGAACTAACGCCTGTGCCTCCAGGGTGCAGGGTAATGGGCAAGGTGGCACATTTCCAATCATATGAGTTCGGCTTGTAAGGGCCCGAGTACCATGAAAGACTCAGTGTACCAAATACAGTGATTTAATTCTGATTCTTTGGTCCACCCTCTACCAGTGCAGTTTACATCTGCCTCTGATATATGATCATATTTGCAGAGATCAAAAACCACTCTGACTGCCACATTCCGGATCAATTACAGCTGAGAAAGCAGCTATGCAGAATGGCCTAAATTACTGGTGTTTGTTGTTGTTCTTGTAATTGCATTTATCTAAGGCTTACTGCATAGTTTAGTGAGGAAAGAATGGTGGCGGTTACTACTTTTTTATTTTATTTACCATATTGCAGGCAAACGACGTACCCCAAGTTTACTAGGCAGAGATTTAGCCATTGAATGATCCGGTCTAAAAAGGAACTGGGTGCAATCTGCACAGGAAGTGGAGTCAAGGCGAAAGGATTTAATTAAATTAATAAGAGCCGTTTATAAATGTTGAATAAGCAGTAATCCGTGCCTCCACTGCTCACTTTATTTGATTTGGATCGAAAAAGGAGCCATTATTCGAACATTGAGAGAGATCTGTTAAAAAAAGAGGAAAAAATATGCCAAGGCAGGTCCACTGAGTCCTACCTCTGTCAAACAGTCGACCAGGATGGAACTAAGTGCCTGTTGAATACAAGGACTGGTGTCGGTTACTGGTACTTCATGCTGACTGAGATATTGGTGAGATGGATCTTCGTTTTGGTCAAAGTTATTTAATCCTATCATAAACTGATTGGATTTTACTTGGAAAACACATGGAGATCCTATCACAAAAGTCATGAGTTGAAGGGAAACTGTTTAGTAAGCATGAGGGGGGTGTAAATTCTTGCACTGTTTTAAAGAGGCTTCAGGCAGACCTGGATATTACTTGACTGATCTTTCCATGGTAATTGGTTTTAGCGTTACGAAGAACGAGCTTATACCGACTCATCTGTGATCTGAAAGTTTGGTGTGCTTAAGATGAATAAGGCAAGTGCCATTTCCTTTCAGCCTGTCTTACCAGTAATTTTTCAGCTCGTTACTTGGTAATAAGCCACAAGTGTGTGGATTTTTAAGAGAAACAAGACTTGTAGCCATGGCCACTGTTTCATCAATGGTAGCTTTCAGACAGTTGTCAAAATAAGAACGCCCTTCAAGATATACAGTTTCAGGGTCTATGCACTTCATATTTTTGGGATGCTCGTGAGAGGTTCATTCTGTTCTAGTGTTTTGGTATAGTCGGATCTACTTGATGACTCAGCCCTGTGATGTAGTTGGGGTCAGGATTTCAAACAGTAGGAATGAATGATCAGTCCACAACACTTGAATTAAGATCTAAACCGGGTCAATTTATTGGAACTAAAAATAAGGTTAACTACATGTACAGGGTGATTGGGTTGATCAATTTTTATTGTTGCAGCCATCGACTGACCATTAAGGTAAAGAAGACTTGAACATGACTGAGATATGTCATACCATAAATTAAACTCCCCTAAAAGGATTGCCTCAGAAGAATTCACCACTATGAGACTGATGATCTCAGAGAGTCTTTCAATAATGACTGTATTTGTAAGTCTGTAGATTTCTAACAGATTAATATAGCATGATGTTGATAAGCAGTAGCGGCTGCTACCGAACGGGCGTGGGGAGTGGGTTAAAAATAAATAATAAAAAAACACTTAACTGGATGCGGCCGGCCCACTAGCCGGCCGACGCCTATTCTCCATTCTCTTCCTGGCTTCTGTGGAAGCAGGAAGCACCCAGGCTCCCCTAAGCCAATCACAATGCTGCAATGCAGCGTTGTTATTGATCTGAGCGCCGTGGTTCGGCGCTCAGACAGGGAATGGCACCCTGGGCATGTTCTCCACCCAGGCTGTAACGCAGCCTGGTTGGAGAACATGCAAAGTGAGCATGAAATTTTTGCCGGCGCAAGCCGGCCCGCCAAAATGTAATGCGCAATTGTAGTGCCTACAATTTCCCCAGCCTCTAAACAGGCCAGCCCCACCCCACCCCAACCAACTGAGCAGGTAGTTGAAATAAAACGATAATAACGTTAAGTTTTTATCTTTTTATTTTTCCGTTTTTAATTGCTTGCTCAGTGAGCAGTGGGGCGACGCTCCTTCGCCTTAGCGGAGGAGCCGCCCCTGTTGATAAGGTCAGTTGGCAACCTATATTCTCATCTGATCATCTGAGAGGTAAACTAAAGTCAGACAAGGAAGCAGTCTGTACTTTTAAATCCTCTTTTAAGGTCACAACCAACCCACCTCGTACTCAACCCTTCATATCTTGCCGTATCAAGCTGCAGCCTCTAGGAATGGCATCTGTAATCACTTGACATGCTGCATTATGAAGCCAAGTTTTTCTCCTTACATTTACATCTAAATTCCATTCCTAAATCAAAAGATGAATTTTATGTTTATGCTTAGGCAAAGACTTCACGTTAAATAGTGTGGCCCTGAGACTTTGTTCCCTGTGTTCCAAAGGACATACAGCGTTCATATATTATTCTATACCTGAAGTTGAAGGGGATAGTCCCCATTCACTCCTGAGGTGCATAAATAATTTTACAGCATAACGCGCCGAACTGTGCAGATGGGCACAGCGTATGTCCCCTGCTTGTGTCCTCACATTGGGGGTGTTCAAATAGGTTCACAGGCCTTTACACCTGCTCTGATATCTGCTCTCGAGCTGGGCTACAAACAACCAAAAAATAGCTGTTACAACAACAACAAAAGGCAGCAACAGAGCTTAAAAATACAACTTTCAGTCACTTCAAAGTGTCTGCGACTCATTCTTATTTGTCTTTCTCTCTTTCCCAGTTTTTGTGTCTCTCTCTCCACATTCCAACATCTGTGACTCCCTTTGTTCTTGCTTATATTCCTTTCCCAGAGGACCCCTAAGAAACCCCTTAGAGGAGGGAAGGTTGGAGAGCCACCCCACCCGTGGATGCCGCAGGAACTAGGTTGCCTACACCAGGGAAAGTGGATGAATAGGGGTGAAGAGATGTTGGAACCTGCCGTTGACGACATTAGGAGACTTTAAAAGAAATGCCTCTGTGGTAGTCCTTGAAGAAGTCCGGTGGGATCCAAGGGTGGATCCTGGAAGTGAAGAACCTGCAAGCAGAGGGGACAGAGAATATGCCACTGGCGAGAGGACATCGGGACGAGGTACGGCACCCACTTCTTTGCCGCCTAGGGCTGGTTCGAGGTCGTCACAGGGTAAGTCTACAACCATTACGCCGTCGACATGCAGATCGACGTCATGGTATATGTCCACATCCAAGAGGGCAGACCTGTCGAGCAGCAGGTCAACGTCGAGACATAACATATCGACGTCAAGGCATTACAGAAGGTCGAAGAGTATATTGCTTTCTAGGCATCATTGGCTGACGCCGAGTCATCTCGACATCAAGGCTGCACAGAAGGCCGACTTCGAGGAGCATATCCTCTTCTAGCCATCAACCATGGTCAGCGTAGATGCATATCGATGTTGAACAGTCCATGAAGGTTGACACCGAGAACAATGTCAACGGCAAAGACATAAAAAAAAGAGGGAAAATAAAGACGCATCTATTCCTCCAGTCTCCAAATGCTTGAGTCTCCTTCTCCGACTACACTGCCTCTACCATCTGCTTTCAGCACCACTCCAGTCCCAATATCTTTGCCTGGGAAGGCACTTCTCCCAAGAGGACGGTCCATTGTTTGCGCCATCACCTCTTTCAGGCTCTTTCACCACCGAAGTCCGGTATCTTGATCAAGACCAGATCGCACACAAAATCTAGATGTTGGTCACAATACACTGCCTCACTTCTACAGGGACATATACTCCAACTCTGTTGGACTCTTCTTCGTTCTCTTTTCTTTGGGGGACTGAAAGAAGGTGGCTCTGTATATTCTATACCAAAGTAAGGTATAGTGTGCACAGAATCCAGTGGATACCCAGAGGTATAGCAGAGGCTAAATTAGATAATCATAACAGCTCTCTTTGTGGTAGTGTGTGTGGAGCAGTTGTGCTTATCAGGAGGGTGTGTTAAGTATTTATTGTATTCACTCAATCAAGGACTGATTACACACACTCAGACACAGAATCCAGACCAATTGGGTAAGTATAAAAAGGTATACTTCTGTTTTATTTCTAGAACCAAGTAGGACTTGGCACAGGTAAGTAAAATGTACTTTCAATTGCAAAACTTTACAAGGAAATGCAATTGGGAATGGATTTGCTATCGTTACAGGTTTGTTTTTAATTTTAAAACAGTTTAAATTGCATAGAAATTACTTTTGATTTCTTTTGCGTTACTTTTGGATTACATCGGGTTCTTGGAGGATGCCTGGACGCCGTCAGTTGGGCCGCCCAAGGCCGTAGGGCATCGGGTGCAGGGGTGACTTTTGGCATCAGATCTTACTAGCTCCGGTCGCAGTCGGAGGAGACCCTTCAGGTTGAGGATGCAGGCGTCAGCTTGAAACTTGAGGTAGGTCGGGGATCACCAGATCCCAGGTCAGGATCGCTGGGGAGACCTCCTTGTGGGCTTGGGCCACTCGAACTCAGGCCGTGGGCATCGGCTGCAGATTGGTGCAGAACCGCGGAGCCGCCTGGATCCGGGTTTTGTGTTTGGAGTCTTTGTTGAGCAAATCCGGAGCTCACGGGAGACAGAGTCTTTGAGATGAGTGCAGGGCGGGTCCTCCGGGTTCTGGGGGGTTGCTGAACATGCCGGGGTCAGGACAGGCTGGTAGGGCTAGGGCCAAATCAGTTGGTGTAGTCTTCCTCCTGGGTCAGCACGACTCTTCGGTCCTTCTTCTTTCTTCCTCAAATCTGAGGGGGCAAGGTTCAGGGTCGCCCCTAAATACTATATTAAGGGGCATTTAAAGGGGTGTGCAGGTCAAGACCAAAAGGTCCCTTCCATGGGGTGGGTACACCCCCTATTATGCCACCCTCCAGGGGTGAGGGGGGCATGAGCCCTTTCTCTGAGTGGCTGGGTCCCCTCATCTTCAATATGGAGGGAACTAAGATGTGTGCTTCACCTTGCCTCCCCCACCTGAGGTGTGGGATTGGCAAAGGTGGGCACACCTCTCCTCCTAACTTGGTTTTCCTGCTGATTTTCCTGCCTGAAGTGGGAGTCAGAACTGGTGGGAGCCAGTTGCTGCGGGCAGAAAAAAGGCAGGGACAGCTTACAAAGGCGGAAGGCTTTTGAAGCTTGCCCTTCGTGGAACCAGTCCACCCTGAGGGAGGAGGCATGACACCTCTGCCCAGGATGGGCTTTGTTTCTGGACCCAGAGAGCGGAGGCCCTCTACCTAGGGGTCCAAAAACCAGTCTGGTGGTGGCAAATGGTGGGCAGTCATTCAGGAACCACACCAGGGCTGGTCATTTTTCAGGGGGCATCTCTAAGATGCCCTCTGTGTGCATTTTTCATTGAATCCCACACTGGCATCAGTGTGGGTTTAATGTGCTTAGAAGTTTGCTACCAAACTTCCCGATTCCAGTAAAGCCATTATGAAGCTGTGGAGTTCGTAACGACCAACTCGCAGACCGTATACTCTTTATGGCTTTACTGCACTTACAATGTCTAAGAATGGGCTTAGACACTGTAGGGGTACAATGTTCATGCAACTGTACCCTCACCTGGGGGCTAGGGCACCCTTTCTAGAGGGGTGACTTACCTAGGCCTCAGGCAGTGGGTTGCAGGCATGGCACACAGGGATGTTTGCCATGTCGACTCTTCACTTTTCTCTGCGCCAAGACACGCAGCCTCCAATGGCATTGTGTGGGTGTTAAGGTGCAGGGCCACTAAGGGTGGCACAACAGGTGCTGCAGCCCTTAGAGGCCTTCCCTGGTCACAGTGCTCTTGGTACCATGGTACCTTTCACAAGGGTCCTACCCATGGCCAGAGATGTGCAAAGGTACAGCTTTGGGGAAAAACATAGGCCCTGGGAGCCTGATTGGCAAGGACCCAGGGCACACCAAGCCAAAGTGCATCATGTGTCAGGTAAAACGTGGGGGGGTGAGCGTGCAAAAATGGGCACTTTCCTACACCCCCCCCCAACGAAAGAGGATGATACTAACCTTTCCCAAGAGAGTCTTCATTGTCTAAGTGGAAAAATCTAGAAAGGCCATCTGCATTGGCATGGGCAGTCCCAGGTCTATGTTCCACTGTATAGTCCATTCCCTGTAGGGAGAGGGGCCACCTCAACAGTTTTAGATTTTCCCCTTTCATTTGCATTAGCCATCTGAGAGGTCTGTGGTCAGTTTGAACTAGGAAGTGAGTCCCAAACAGGTATGGTCTCAGCTTCATCATGGACCAAACCACAGCAAGGGCCTCCCTTTCAATGGCACTCTAATGCTGCTCCATGGGGAGTAGCCATCTGCTTATAAACACAACAGTTTGGTCTTGTCCATCATCATTTGTCTAGGGCCACTCCTATCACTAGCTCAAAGGCATCAGTCTGCACAATCAACTGCTTGGAGTAATCTGGATCCTTGAGAATAGGTGCTGAGCACATTGCCTCTTTTAGGGTGTCAAAAGCCTTTTGACAGCTAACTGTCCAGTTCCCTTTCTTGGGCATCTTGTTGGAGGTGAGTTCTGTAAGGGTTGTCACAATGGATCCATACCCCTTCACAAACCTCCGGTAGTACCCAGTCAAGCCAAAAAATGCCCTGACTTGGGTCTGGGTGGTTGGGTCTTCTCAATCCAGAATTGTCTGGATTTTGGGGTGTAGAGGTTGAACTTGGCTTCCAACTACAAGGTGGCCCAAGTATACAACAGTTCCCTGCTCTATCTGGCACTAGGATACCTTGATAGTTACACCTGCAGCTTGCAGGGCTGTAAAACCTTCCCCAGGTGGACCAGGTGATCCTGCCAGGAAGAGCTAAACACTGCAATATCATCACAATAAGCTGCACTGAAGCTTTCCCATATTTTAGAGAACAAGAGCGACCCATACGTCCTTGTGAGCTGGGTTAGCAATTAAGCAAAAAACAATGTTCACAAGGAACTCATTTATAAAGGCAATACAATATATGCAAGCTGGAACTAACTTGCTCAGATTTAATCCAATTAAAAAATGCAATTTACGACCTTTCTATTTTAGGTCACAATATGATACCTTAGTATATTTCAACATACTAGTTAAATATTCTTAAAAAAGCCCAACACAACTTATAGTCAATTAGTGCTTACTTCAGCCGAAGTAAGTAGAATTTATTCTGCAATCACAATTTTAACCACAGATATATTTCCTTATACAGAAAAGAAATAGACAATTTGCATTAGCTGCACATCAAAAGGTGATTTGTGAACCCCAGTGAAGTGACCATAACCTATCTAAGTGAGTACTAAGTAAAAATATGTAAAAAAGCAGGGACACAGGTTATTGGTAATATCAAAAAGGAAGAGCATATACACAATGGAAAAATGAAACATTCAGGCTCTCTCTTTTGTTGATGTCGACGACGTTTCTACCCACTCTCGATACGGGGTCTCTTCAGGACAGCGTTTCTGGGGACTAATGCACGAGATAATATTATTGAGGGTATTGGAAATACAAAGTATTAATGGGAAGGGCTAACTCTAAAATGTACACTGATGCTTACCAGTGCTGCACCAGGTATAATTAGTTCATGGAGCGTCCTTGACGTATAGAAGATAGCCAGGTGAAAGATAAAACAGAGCCGGGAACAACAGAATAGTAGAATCTGTAATCAAGGAATGTCACGTTTGAGTGTAACTGGTATTAGTACATCATGTACCTGATAGTGGGACCATAAATGAAAACTCACTGTTTGATTTATTCCAACCACGGATAATAGTATATCAAGGGTTAATGGTTGAACCCGATGTTATTCAATTGTGGTGGTTCCGGGCGAACTGTGTGGAGGTAATAATAGATTTCAGAGTTAACACCGCGAGTTCTAAAATGCAACCCGGAAAAATTACATTTATTTGGCATGTATGCTAGTATTATGCTCAGACCTCACAAGAGTTCAGAGTGAATACCGCGAGTTCTATCACCCGGGCATGTTTACTTTGGTTTAGCATGCTCGCTAGTTTCATGCTCAAAGCCTCACACGACTACAGATTTAACACCACGAGTTCTATAATAAATACAACCCGGGCCATTTTACATTGGTTTCACATGCACGCTAGTTTCATGCTCCAAGCCTCACATGACTACAGACTTAACACCACAAGTTCCATGAGGATTACAACCCGGGCGAAAATAAATCTAACAGCATGTACGCTAGTCTCATGCTCTAAGCCTCAATGTACTTACTTCAAACTCGCCTTCTCGGACCTCTCTGTGGAGCAATTGTTCCATGAGCCGGGCACTGAAGGAGAGTGGATTAAATACAGAAGTTTGTGCTCCATAATTGGTCACATGGGCACACATGTAACCGGATCTAGGATATCAGTAACTACGGCGGCCATCTTAGAGAGATACTCGTATTTTCTAATCCTATGTAATATTTAGGAGGTACTCGCAACTTATGCAAGCCTGGGGGCATATCTTGTAGGTCATTTAGCGATCCCATTATTTTCGACGAAGACGCATTTAATTCTGAGCGAAATCATCAGTTAAAAGCATAACAATTTAAACAATACAAAAAGATGTCTTAGTATATACAGTGCATTCCTATGTATAACTACATGGCCATCTTTGGAGTTTTTTGGATCCTATTATACATTCCGTTTTTAGATTAAGACAGTGTATAACATTATTATCTCTACAAGAATTTGACCAGTTGCATTAATTGATAGTAATAAAGTGCCAATATATGTACAGTGCATATAAAAAGTCTCAGTGTGGATCAATCTACATTTCATTTAAACAATTCATAATAGTGCAGACAGGGCCCTGTCTCACTAATAATGCGGAATCTGCCTTACGTAGTTATTCCCTAATGTAGGCTGATAAATCTGCGCCATTCCTCAAGGCTGTTCAATCCTTTCCGGATTGACTCACATTTATCAATCCATTTACACTCTAAGGATTGTAAAATGAGTGAAATGTCTCCGCCTCTAGCAGGTATCCTAGCTTTCTCTATTATTTGCCATTTCAAGTCATCTACAGAGTGTGCCTTCTCTTTATAGTGTTCTACAAGGGAGCATTTTCTACTTGGCAGCGGATTCTACTGCGATGCTGACCAATGCGTGCTTTCACAGGTTGAGTGGTCTGACCTATGTATATCAGTTCACAAGGGCACCAAATACAATAGATCACATTAGATGTAGAACAATTAGTTAGGTCACGAAGTGTGGTTCTAATGTTGCCATGTGTAAAGTGTTTTGTCTCCACGGTGAATCCACAGGCCACACAATTCCCACATTTGTAATGTCCTGTCAGTGGAGGAAGTGACCAAAGATCATGTATGGTACTCTTGGCCTTGATAATACTAGTGCCTGAGTGTACAAGGTGATCTTTGATATTTGTGCCTCTTTTAAAAGAGAACATTGGTACTTCTTGACATGATTTCAAGGTATTCAATGTGGGCCAATGTCTCCTGATGATTTTCTGTACTTGAGTGCTAATTGGGCAATAGGTGGTAACACACACACTCCGTTCAGGCTGATTTTTGGCAGTCTTTGTGAGTAGTACCTCACGTGGGCTGAACCACGCCCTTTTCATGGACGTCTTAATTAATCTCTTTGGATATCCTCTCTCACGCAATCTATTACTTAGTATGTTTGCTTCTCTGAAGAAGTCTTCCTTCTCCGTACAATTGCTCCGAAGTCTCAGAAATTGCCCAAATGGTAAGCCATCCTTCAGAGCCCTGGGATGGAAACTTTTGTATTGTAACAGTGTATTTCTGTCTGTCGGTTTCCGATATAATGTAACATTCAATTGGTTTTCTTGGCATCTGATCTTTAGGTCTAGGAATGGGACCATCTCCTTGTCTTTGTTAAATGTAAACTTCAGTGCTGATTGGCATTCGTGCAAGTATGTAATGAACAATTCTAAAGTTTACATATAACAAAGACAAGGAGATGGTCCCATTCCTAGACCTAAAGATCAGATGCCAAGAAAACCAATTGAATGTTACATTATATCGGAAACCGACAGACAGAAATACACTGTTACAATACAAAAGTTTCCATCCCAGGGCTCTGAAGGATGGCTTACCATTTGGGCAATTTCTGAGACTTCAGCGCAATTGTACGGAGAAGGAAGACTTCTTCAGAGAAGCAAACATACTAAGTAATAGATTGCGTGAGAGAGGATATCCAAAGAGATTAATTAAGACGTCCATGAAAAGGGCGTGGTTCAGCCCACGTGAGGTACTACTCACAAAGACTGCCAAAAATCAGCCTGAACGGAGTGTGTGTGTTACCACCTTTGCCCAATTAGCACTCAAGTACAGAAAATCATCAGGAGACATTGGCCCACATTGAATACCTTGAAATCATGTCAAGAAGTACCAATGTTCTCTTTTAAAAGAGGCAAAAATATCAAAGATCACCTTGTACACTCAGACACTAGTATTATCAAGGCCAAGAGTACCATACATGATATTTGGTCACTTCCTCCACTGACAGGACATTACAAATGTGGGAATTGTGTGGCCTGTGGATTCACCGTGGAGACAAAACACTTTACACATGGCAACATTAGAACCACACTTCGTGACCTAACTAATTGTTATACATCTAATGTGATCTATTGTATTTGGTGCCCTTGTGAACTGATATACATAGGTCAGACCACTCAACCTGTGAAAGCACGCATTGGTCAGCATCGCAGTAGAATCCGCTGCCAGTAGAAAATGCTCCCTTGTAGAACACTATAAAGAGAAGGCACACTCTGTAGATGACTTGAAATGGCAAATAATAGAGAAAGCTAGGATACCTGCTAGAGGCGGAGACATTTCACTCATTTTACAATCCTTAGAGTGTAAATGGATTGATAAATGTGAGTCAATCCGGAAAGGATTGAACAGCCTTGAGGAATGGCGCAGATTTATCAGCCTACATTAGGAATAACTACGTAAGGCAGATTCCGCATTATTAGTGAGACAGGGCCCTGTCTGCACTATTATGAATTGTTTAAATGAAATGTAGATTGATCCACACTGAGACTTTATATGCACTGTACATATATTGGCACTTTATTACTATCAATTAATGCAACTGGTCAAATTCTTGTAGAGATAATAATGTTATACACTGTCTTAATCTAAAACGGAATGTATAATAGGATCCAAAAACTCCAAAGATGGCCATGTAGTTATACATAGGAATGCACTGTATATACTAAGACATCTTTTGTATTGTTTAAATTGTTATGCTTTTAACTGATGATTTCGCTCAGAATTAAATGCGTCTTCGTCGAAAATAATGGGATCGCTAAATGACCTACAAGATATGCCCCAGGCTTGCATAAGTTGCGAGTACCTCCTAATTATTACATAGGATTAGAAAATACGAGTATCTCCTAAGATGGCCGCCGTAGTTACTGATATCCTAGATCCGGTTACATGTGTGCCCATGTGACCAATTATGGAGCACAAACTTCTGTATTTAATCCACTCTCCTTCAGTGCCCGGCTCATGGAACAATTGCTCCACAGAGAGGTCCGAGAAGGCGAGTTTGAAGTAAGTACATTGAGGCTTAGAGCATGATACTAGCGTACATGCTGTTAGATTTATTTTCGCCCGGGTTGTAATCCTCATGGAACTTGTGGTGTTAAGTCTGTAGTCATGTGAGGCTTGGAGCATGAAACTAGCGTGCATGTGAAACCAATGTAAAATGGCCCGGGTTGTATTTATTATAGAACTCGTGGTGTTAAATCTGTAGTCGTGTGAGGCTTTGAGCATGAAACTAGCGAGCATGCTAAACCAATGTAAACATGCCCGGGTGATAGAACTCGCGGTATTCACTCTGAACTCTTGTGAGGTCTGAGCATAATACTAGCATACATGCCAAATAAATGTAATTTTTCCGGGTTGCATTTAGAACTCGCGTGTTAACTCTGAAATCTATTATTACCTCCACACAGTTCGCCCGGAACCACCACAATTGAATAACATCGGGTTCAACCATTAACCCTTGATATACTATTATCCGTGGTTGGAATAAATCAAACAGTGAGTTTTCATTTATGGTCCCACTATCAGGGTACATGATGTACTAATACCAGTTACACTCAAACGTGACATTCCTTGATTACAGATTCTACTATTCTGTTGTTCCCGGCTCTGTTTTATCTTTCACCTGGCTATCTTCTATACGTCAAGGACGCTCCATGAACTAATTATACCTGGTGCAGCACTGGTAAGCATCAGTGTACATTTTAGAGTTAGCCCTTCCCATTAATACTTTGTATTTCCAATACCCTCAATAATATTATCTCGTGCATTAGTCCCAGAAACGCTGTCCTGAAGAGACCCCGTATCGAGAGTGGGTAGAAACGTCGTCGACATTAACAAAGAGAGAGCCTGAATGTTTCATTTTTCCATTGTGTATATGCTCTTCCTTTTGATATTACCAATAACCTGTGTCCCTGCTTTTTACATATTTTTACTTAGTACTCACTTAGATAGGTTATGGTCACTTCACTGGGGTTCACAAATCACCTTTTGATGTGCAGCTAATGCAAATTGTCTATTTCTTTCTGTATAAGGAAATATATTTGTGGTTAAAATTGTGACTGCAGAATAAATTCTACTTACTTCGGCTGAAGTAAGCACTAATTGACTATAAGTTGTGTTGGACTTTTAAGAATATTTAACTAGTATGTTGAAATATACTAAGGTATCATATTGTGACCTAAAATAGAAAGGTCGATAAATTGCATTTTTTAATTGGATTAAATCTGAGCAAGTTAGTTCCAGCTTGCATATATTGTATTGCCTTTATAAATGAGTTCCTTGTGAACATTGTTTTTTGCTTAATTGCTAACCCAGCTCACAAAGACGTATGGGTCGCTCTTGTTCTCTAAAATATGGGAAAGCTTTAGTGCAGCTTATTGTGATGATATTGCAGTGTTTAGCTCTTCCTGGCAGGATCACCTGGTCCACCTGGGGAAGGTTTTACAGCCCTGCAAGCTGCAGGCGTAACTATCAAGGTATCCTAGTGCCAGATAGAGAAGGGAACTGTTGTATACTTGGGCCACCTTGTAGTTGGAAGCCAAGTTCAACCTCTACACCCCAAAATCCAGACAATTCTGGATTGAGAAGCCCCAACCACCCAGACCCAAGTCAGGGCATTTTTTGGCTTCACTGGGTACTACCGGAGGTTTGTGAAGGGGTATGGATCCATTGTGACAACCCTCACAGAACTCACCTCCAACAAGATGCCCAAGAAAGGGAACTGGACAGTTAGCTGTCAAAAGGCTTTTGACACCCTAAAAGAGGCAATGTGCTCAGCACCTATTCTCAAGGATCCAGATTACTCCAAGCAGTTGATTGTGCAGACTGATGCCTTTGAGCTAGTGATAGGAGTGGCCCTAGACAAATGATGATGGACAAGACCAAACTGTTGTGTTTATAAGCAGATGGCTACTCCCCAGGGAGCAGCATTAGAGTGCCATTGAAAGGGAGGCCCTTGCTGTGGTTTGGTCCATGATGAAGCTGAGACCATACCTGTTTGGGACTCAATTCCTAGTTCAAACTGACCACAGACCTCTCAGATGGCTAATGCAAATGAAAGGGGAAAATCTAAAACTGTTGAGGTGGCCCCTCTCCCTACAGGGAATGGACTATACAGTGGAACATAGACCTGGGACTGCCCATGCCAATGCAGATGGCCTTTCTAGATTTTTCCACTTTGACAATGAAGACTCTCTTGGGAAAGGTTAGTATCATCCTCTTTCATTGGGGGGGTGTAGGAAAGTGCCCATTTTTGCACGCTTACCCCCCCACGTTTTACCTGACACATGATGCACTTTGGCTTGGTGTGCCCTGGGTCCTTGCCAATCAGGCTCCCAGGGCCTATGTTTTTTCCCAAAGCTGTACCTTTGTAACCCCAATTGGCACATCTCTGGCCATGGGTAGGACCCTTGTGAAAGGTACCATGGTACCAAGGGCACTGTGACCAGGGAAGACCTCTAAGGGCTGCAGCACCTGTTGTGCCACCCTTAGTGGCCCTGCACCTTAACACCCACACAATGCCATTGGAGGCTGCGTGTCTTGGTGCAGAGAAAAGTGAAGAGTCGACATGGCAAACATCCCTGTGTGCCATGCCTGCAACCCACTGCCTGAGGCCTAGGTAAGTCACCCCTCTAGAAAGGGTGCCCTAGCCCCCAGGTGAGGGTACAGTTGCATGAACATTGTACCCCTACAGTGTCTAAGTCCATTCTTAGACATTGTAAGTGCAGTAAAGCCATAAAGAGTATACGGTCTGGGAGTTGGTCGTTACGAACTCCACAGCTTCATAATGGCTTTACTGGAATCGGGAAGTTTGGTAGCAACTCTAAGCACATTAAACCCACACTGATGCCAGTGTGGGATTCAATGAAAATGCACACAGAGGGCATCTTAGAGATGCCCCCTGAAAAATGACCAGCCCTGGTGTGGTTCCTGAATGACTGCCCACCATTTGCCACCACCAGACTGGTTTCTGGACCCCTAGGTAGAGGGCCTCCGCTCTCTGGGTCCAGAAACAAAGCCCATCCTGGGCAGAGGTGTCATGCCTCCTCCCTCAGGGTGGACTGGGTCTACGAAGGGCAAGCTTCAAAGGCCTTCCGCCTTTGTAAGCTGTCCCTGCCTTTTTTCTGCCCGCAGCAACTGGCTCCCACCAGTTCTGACTCCCACTTCAGGCAGGAGAATCAGCAGTAAAACCAAGTTAGGAGGAGAGGTGTGCCCACCTTTGCCAATCCCACACCTCAGGTGGGGGAGGCAAGGTGAAGCACACATCTTAGTTCCCTCCATATTGAAGATGAGGGGACCCAGCCACTCAGAGAAAGGGCTCATGCCCCCCTCACCCCTGGAGGGTGGCATAATAGGGGGTGTACCCACCCCATGGAAGGGACCTTTTGGTCTTGACCTGCACACCCCTTTAAATGCCCCTTAATATAGTATTTAGGGGCGACCCTGAACCTTGCCCTCAGATTTGAGGAAGAAAGAAGAAGGACCGAAGAGTCGTGCTGACCCAGGAGGAAGAGTACACCAACTGATTTGGCCCTAGCCCTACCAGCCTGTCCTGACCCCGGCATGTTCAGCAACCCCCCAGAACCCGGAGGACCCGCCCTGCACTCATCTCAAAGACTCTGTCTCCCGTGAGCTCCGGATTTGCTCAACAAAGACTCCAAACACAAAACCCGGATCCAGGCGGCTCCGCGGTTCTGCACCAATCTGCAGCCGATGCCCACGGCCTGAGTTCGAGTGGCCCAAGCCCACAAGGAGGTCTCCCCAGCGATCCTGACCTGGGATCTGGTGATCCCCGACCTACCTCAAGTTTCAAGCTGACGCCTGTATCCTCAACCTGAAGGGTCTCCTCCGACTGCGACCGGAGCTAGTAAGATCTGATGCCAAAAGTCACCCCTGCACCCGATGCCCTACGGCCTTGGGCGGCCCAACTGACGGCGTCCAGGCATCCTCCAAGAACCCGATGTAATCCAAAAGTAACGCAAAAGAAATCAAAAGTAATTTCTATGTAATTTAAATTGTTTTAAAATTAAAAACAAACCTGTAACGATAGCAAATCCATTCCCAATTGCATTTCCTTGTAAAGTTTTGCAATTGAAAGTACATTTTACTTACCTGTGCCAAGTCCTACTTGGTTCTAGAAATAAAACATAAGTATACCTTTTTTATACTTACCCAATTGGTCTGGATTCTGTGTCTGAGTGTGTGTAATCAGTCCTTGATTGAGTGAATACAATAAATACTTAACACACCCTCCTGATAAGCACAACTGCTCCACACACACTACCACAAAGAGAGCTGTTATGATTATCTAATTTAGCCTCTGCTATACCTCTGGGTATCCACTGGAATCTGTGCACACTATACCTTACTTTGGTATAGAATATACAGAGCCACCTTCTTTCAGTCCCCCAAAGAAAAGAGAAACGAAGAAGAGTCCAACAGAGTTGGAGTATATGTCCCTGTAGAAGTGAGGCAGTGTATTGTGACCAACGTCTAGATTTTGTGTGCGATCTGGTCTTGATCAAGATACCGGACTTCGGTGGTGAAAGAGCCTGAAAGAGGTGATGGCGCAAACAATGGACCGTCCTCTTGGGAGAAGTGCCTTCCCAGGCAAAGATATTGGGGCTGGAGTGGTGCTGAAAGCAGATGGTAGAGGCAGTGTAGTCAGAGAAGGAGACTCAAGCATTTGGAGACTGGAGGAATAGATGCGTCTTTTTTTTCCCTCTTTTTTTATGTCTTTGCCGTTGACATTGTTCTCGGTGTCAACCTTCATGGACTGTTCAACATCGATATGCATCTACGCTGACCATGGTTGATGGCTAGAAGAGGATATGCTCCTCGAAGTCGGCCTTCTGTGCAGCCTTGAGGTCGAGATGACTCGGCGTCAGCCAATGATGCCTAGAAAGCAATATACTCTTCGACCTTCTGTAATGCCTTGACGTCGATATGTTATGTCTCGACGTTGACCTGCTGCTCGACAGGTCTGCACTCTTGGATGTGGACATATACCATGACGTCGATCTGCATGTCGACGGCGTAATGGTTGTAGACTTACCCTGTGACGACCTCGAACCAGCCCTAGGCGGCAAAGAAGTGGGTGCCGTACCTCGTCCCGATGTCCTCTCGCCAGTGGCATATTCTCTGTCCCCTCTGCTTGCAGGTTCTTCACTTCCAGGATCCACCTTTGGATCCCACCGGACTTCTTCAAGGACTACCACAGAGGCATTTCTTTTAAAATCTCCTAATATCGTCAACGGCAGGTTCCAACATCTCTTCACCCCTATTCATCCACTTTCCCTGGTGTAGGCAACCTAGTTCCTGCGGCATCCACGGGTGGGGTGGCTCTCTAATGGGTTTCTTAGGGGTCCTCTGGGAAAGGAATATAAGCAAGAACAAAGGGAGTCACAGATGTTGGAATGTGGAGAGAGAGACACAAAAACTGGGAAAGAGAGAAAGACAAATAAGAATGAGTCGCAGACACTTTGAAGTGACTGAAAGTTGTATTTTTAAGCTCTGTTGCTGCCTTTTGTTGTTGTTGTAACAGCTATTTTTTGGTTGTTTGTAGCCCAGCTCGAGAGCAGATATCAGAGCAGGTGTAAAGGCCTGTGAACCTATTTGAACACCCCCAATGTGAGGACACAAGCAGGGGACATATGCTGTGCCCATCTGCACAGTTCGGCGCGTTATGCTGTAAAATTATTTATGCACCTCAGGAGTGAATGGGCACTATCCCCTTCAACTTCAGGTATAGAATAATATATGAACGCTGTATGTCCTTTGGAACACAGGGAACAAAGTCTCAGGGCCACACTATTTAACGTGAAGTCTTTGCCTAAGCATAAACATAAAATTCATCTTTTGATTCAGGAATGGAATTTAGATGTAAATGTAAGGAGAAAAACTTGGCTTCATAATGCAGCATGTCAAGTGATTACAGATGCCATTCCTAGAGGCTGCAGCTTGATACGGCACGATATGAAGGGTTGAGTACGAGGTGGGTTGGTTGTGACCTTAAAAGAGGATTTAAAAGTACAGACTGCTTCCTTGTCTGACTTTAGTTTACCTCTCAGATGATCAGATGAGAATATAGGTTAGTACATAAGCAGTAATCCGTGCCTCCACTGCTCACTTTATTTGATTTGGATCGAAAAAGGAGCCATTATTCGAACATTACTCCAGGTATTGTGTTGCCCACACTTCATAGCAGTGGCGGGGAGGGGCGGGGTCACAAAGGACGCTCCATGAACTAATTATACCTGGTGCAGCACTGGTAAGCATCAGTGTACATTTTAGAGTTAGCCCTTCCCATTAATACTTTGTATTTCCAATACCCTCAATAATATTATCTCGTGCATTAGTCCCCAGAAACGCTGTCCTGAAGAGACCCCGTATCGAGAGTGGGTCGAAACGTCGTCGACATTAACAAAAGAGAGAGCCTGAATGTTTCATTTTTCCATTGTGTATATGCTCTTCCTTTTTGATATTACCAATAACCTGTGTCCCTGCTTTTTTACATATTTTTACTTAGTACTCACTTAGATAGGTTATGGTCACTTCACTGGGGTTCACAAATCACCTTTTGATGTGCAGCTAATGCAAATTGTCTATTTCTTTTCTTTATAAGGAAATATATCTGTGGTTAAAATTGTGACTGCAGAATAAATTCTACTTACTTCGGCTGAAGTAAGCACTAATTGACTATAAGTTGTGTTGGGCTTTTTTAAGAATATTTAACTAGTATGTTGAAATATACTAAGGTATCATATTGTGAACTAAAATAGAAAGGTCGTAAATTGCATTTTTTTAATTGGATTAAATCTGAGCATGTTAGTTCCAGCTTGCATATATTGTATTGCCTTTATAAATGAGTTCCTTGTGAACATTGTCTAAAGCTTTCCCAGGCCTAAAAAAATCTACTCTCCCACTCGCGCTATTTATGATATACTCCTCCTATGAGAATTTCAGCTGAAAAGGAACAGGTGTTCTGTTCATTCAGAAAGTGAATGAGCAATAAAGACGCCATTAAATCTTGTTTTTATCTTGACACATTTGCTGTCTGTTCAAGGAAAGAGGTCAAATGTCAGTTTGTCTTTTTACTAACTGCTGCTTGGAAAATGGAGTTTATTTTTCTCTCTCTTACTAGAGTTAGAGGTTTTTGTCAAGTGAGCTGTCTGAAGATGTCTGTTATTTTTCTCTAACACAATACATTTAAAGAAATAGCCTGTTAGTTAATTAATATTACAAATATTTCAAAATATATCAGAAATTACGAACGCAAATTTTTTTGTAATTAAGTGTGATGCAAACAAAGAGTTAAATAGGAGCAAAACAAACCAGAACACTTTACTTGGTGATATGCAAATTACACATATTTGCAGAAACTCTATTTCCAAACATTGTTTGTACATTATATAGTTTTATCAGTAAAACTGCATGTCAGTGGGAAAGTTTGTGGCCATTTCAATGTAAAATCTGCTGATTACAAATGACAGTGTGCTACCACTTCATGCTTAAATTATGTATTTATTTGAACATGATTTGAGAAACATTCCTGCCGCCACCCTGATGACAATGCTGTAGTGAACTAAGAGGCAAGTCAGAGGTCATGTGTATCCTGTGGCTAGATTTGTATTATATATGGAAAAAAAGTTTAGTCTATTAAATCAAACAAAGGAGTTTTTAGTACAGCAGACATGCTGAAATCACACATTTGAAGGTGCTCTTTTATGTGATAATGACGAAAACGGCAGCTCAATGAACTAAAATATTTGCCCACATTCACATCATTTGAAAACAGTTTATGGGTCAAGAGCATTACAAATAAGTCGAGTAGATTATTTAAGTCACTAGACCTGCAGGTCTAGTAACATTTTTATGATGTTTTGAGGCCTGCTTCTAACCCAGCAAGGACTTGATTCACCAGCCTTTGGAAGGTGGCAGGGGCATTCTTTAGACCAAAGGGCATCACAGTCAACTGGAAGTGCCCATCAGGTGTGGAGAAAGCTTTCTTTTCTTTTGCCCCAGGGGCCATGCCAATCTGCCAGTACCCTGCTGTCAAGTCAAGGGTACTGAGAAATTTGTCAGCCCCTAACTTATCTATCAGTTCATCAGCTCTGAGGATGGGGTGTGTAGGAAAGTAGGATCTGCTTTCATGGTTACCCCTACTTTCTACTGGTGTCATTCTGTTTTCTGACTAGTCTGACTGGGATCCTGCTAATCAGCACCCCAGTCTCTGTGTTTCCTCCCTAAATTGGACCATGGTGAGTACTTAGGTACCCCCCAGATTGGCTACTGGTGCACCCTTGTAAGTCCCTAGTATATGGTACTAAGGTACCCAGGGCATAGGTACACCAGGGGTCACCCATGGGCTGAAGCATGTATTATGCCACCCATGGGAGACCACTAAAATTGTGACTACAGGCCTGCCATTGCAGCCTGTGTAAGCTGGTGCTAGCACCACTTACGACAGATATACTATTTTTTTTTATATCTGAGGCCACTACACTTAAAAACTACAAGTCTCCCCTAAGGCAGGCCTTTTTAATCCTGAAGGCAGGGTGCTTGGTTATAAGTGTGAGGGTGCACCTGCATGAGCAGGACACCCCTACAATCCCCGTAGTCTATTCTCCAGGCGTTGTAAGTGCATCAGCCATTACAATACTTAGAGTGACCATGCATCATTACGCGAATGCTAACTCTAAACTGGCTGTAACGAACCCTGGCATGTTTGGCATCAAACATGTTGGAATCATACCCCAACACCGTACACGGTGCATGATTCCCTGCACTGTGGGGCTCCTCCAGGAAGCCCTCTGTGCTCCCGGTACCAGTCTGACAGCAAGCTATGGCTGCTGCCGACCACAGACACGATTCTTCCCTCCTGCTGCTGAGCCAAGCTCAAGCAAGGAAAGGTAGGACAATAGGTTTCCTGTCACAGGGCGGTGTGACCACCTCCCAGACAGGACTAAGTGTATTATGCTCGTGTGGGGGCACTTGCCAGTGCCACTAGACTGCTTTGCAGGGCACATTTGGAACCAGTACAGGGAGCCGTTCGCTCCCCCTCTGGTGCGAAACTGGACAAAGGTCATGAGAGTAACCGCCCCACTGTCCAGCCCCTCCTCTGGGAGGGACCCCTGAATCATCCCAACCCTTTCTTTAGGGTACTTAAGGGCTTACCTGTGGGTGGTTCTTCAGATTCATTGTAAACAAGATTCAGATCCGAAACCACTTCATCTTCAACCGTCAGGGCTCTTTGGACTTCATTGGACTTCGCTTTGGGAACCGAGACTGCATCTGGAAGACTCCTGCTGCTCCTGGTCTCGTTGTCCTGCCAATCTTCTGCGACGTCTGTGCCTGTGCTCCATACAGGTTCTTCTCCACGTCTGTGGGCATCCAAGACACCCGAAGGAATCATCCTTGGAGTGAAGGAGTCACTCCCCTGCAGGCACCGCAACTAAGCTGACCGGTCTGCTGCTCCTGACGTCCCACGGACTCCGAAAGGCTCAGCAACACAGGTGGTGGTTCTGCAACTCCCTTGAGGCCTGCACTGTCTTCTCAGCAAGTTTGAAGTCAGTATCCCTCGTCTGAACCGCTGGAGCAGTACCCCTGTGCACGGTGTTAACTTGCCGTTGCCAAAGCTTGTTTACTCTCTTCTCCAGAGATCTTCGAGCTCTAAGACGCTCCAGCCTCCAGCATTAATTGCTACCAAGATCTTTGTCCTCACCACATTTTCTGCACCGTGAGCCTGCATCATTGGTGAGCTGCTCGAGATCCTCTTGCGACTCCTGCGCCTTCTGCCTGTTGGTCCTCTTGAGGGGCTTCTTTGGCTCAAGTGGACTCCCCTGCTTGTTCGGGCCTACTCTGACTTACCTGTTCGTGGTGAGTCCCTTGGACCTTTCTGGTCCCGACACTGCACTTTTCGTCTGCCACGTTTGTTGCCGCTGCCAAGGCTTGTTGGTGCTCCCGCCAGACACCGAACCCGTGGCTCTTGACATCTGACGTGGGACAGCTCGAGAAAGGCTCCTGGTCTTCCACAGCATCGCCTGGTCTGCACAGCTACAGCGCCAAGGTCAACGCCAACTCTCATGCATCTTCCGACATTGGTGAGCATTCCCCTTCCGTGCCTCCTGGTCGCTCCTGAGTAGTATAGACTCTGTCCACTCTGCTTGCAGGTACCTCTGTTCCTGAATCCATCCTTGGATTCCACCGGACTCTTTCACCTTCTTCGCCAGCGGTATCTTTACTGAAGTCCTCCATTGTGATCTACGATGGTTCCCGACGTCACTTCGCACCTATGCACCCGGCTTCCCTGGTGTAGGTATCCTAGTTCCCGGGGTATCCACGGGTGGGGTGACTCTCTAACCTTCCATCTTCCATGGGGTTTCTTCGGGGTCCTCTGGGAAGGGTCCTTCTTCTTGAAAACTGCAACCACGACTTCCCCATTGACTTGTATTGAGCATGCAGTTGTGTTTCCACTCTGCACACGGTCTCCGTGGGTTTCCTAGGTACTTACCTTGGGCGGTTCCTTGGGTCCCCAGCTCTTCTAAGTCTTCTGAGTCCAGTCTCGACTTTGGTCGTGGGTCGCATTCCACTTTATTAGTATATGGTTTGGTCTCCCCCTGGAGACCACTGTGTATTTGTGCTACCTACTTGTTCTATTACTGACATATTGTGCGTATTGTGATTATATCTCCGGGGAGGAGATATTACAATGTGTTAGTGAGTGTTTATAATAAATACATATTTTTATAACTACACTGTGTGGTTCTTTTTCACTTAACCTACACTATACTATTAGTATTGGTAAAACAAGCTGCTTCACACTCCTTCCTAAGCCTGAAGGCTGCTTTCCACAGCTACCACTTGAAGAGCTGTCTAAGACCACTAAAACCATAAGGGTTATCTGGATTAGTGCAAGGTGCTCCACTTAAATAAGTGTGCACCATATACTAAGCCAGCCTGCTACAGGGTGTGCATCTATCTTGGTGACAGTATTGAGGCCTCTAGTCCACACAAAACCTCATTTCTTTCTTTCCACACTGTGGCTGAGGTTTGGGGTACTAGGACCACTGGGCTGGCCCAGAGACTCTCAGAAGGCTCAATGACCCCCAACTCCAGCATCTTGCTGACCTCACCCTTGATGCTCTCCTTAACTTGGTCAGACTGGAAATAAATTTTGGTTTAGACAGGCAAGCTGTCTCCACTGTCCATATCATGGGTACACCAGTGTGTCTGACCAGGGGTTAAGGAGAAGAGCTGTACAAACTGCTGCAGGACCTACCTGCAATCAGCCTGCTGTTGGGCAGAGAGGGTATCTGAATAGACAACTTCATCCACTGACCCATCTTGGGGCCTGTAAGGGAGGAGGTCAGGGAGAGGTTCACTATCTGTCTCCTGATCCTCATCAGTAACCATCAACATGTTCACATCAGCCCTGTCACAGAAGAGTTTCAGGCGGTTCATATGTATCACCCTTTCGGATGACCGGCTAGTGCCCAGGTCTACCAAGTAGGTGATTTCACAATTCTTTTCTAGTATAGAGTAAGGGCAACTCCATTTGTCCTGGAGGACCCTTGGTGCCACTGGCTCCAAAACCCACACCTTCTGCCCTGGTTGGAACTCCACCAGTGCAGCCTACTGGTCATACCAGAGCTTCTGGAGATCCTGGCTGGCCTCAAGGTTTTTGGTTGTTTTCTGCATGTACTCTGCAATCCTGGATCGAAGGCCTAGTACGTAGTCTACCACATCCTGTTTACTACATGATGCGGTTTCTCCCATCCTTCCCTCACAAGAGAGAGTGGTCTCCTTACAGCTTGGCCAAACAGAAAAGGGGAAAAACCCTACTCCCTTCTGAGACAGCTCTCTGTAGGCAAAAAGCAGGCAGGGTAACAATACATCACATCTTTTGAGTTTTTCAGGCAGTCCCATTATCATGCATTTCAATGTCTTGTTAAATCTTTCAACAAGACCATTGGTTTGTGGGAGATAAGGTGTTGTGAACTTAAAGACCAATGCACACTCACCCCACATGTGTGTCAAGTATGCAGACATGAAGTTGGAACCTCAGTCTGATACTACCTCCTTAGGAAACCCTACCCTGGTGAAGACACCAATGAGGGCCTTGGCTACTGCAGGGGCTGTAGTAGACATAAGGGGAATAGCTTCAGGATACCTGGTAGCATGATCCACTACTACCAGGATGTATTTGCAGGGCTCGAAAAATCATACAAATGTTACTAGACCTGCAGGTCTAGTAACTTTAATAATCTACTCGACCTAACTGTAATGTACTTAACCCGCGAACTGGTCTCAAATTGTGTGATCCTAGGCAAATATTTTGTCTTATGCAGCCGCCTTTTTCTTTATGATCACATAAGAGAGCACCTTCAAATATGCAAGTTCACTATTTCTGCTGTACAAAAAAACTCTTTTTATTTACTAGTCTAAATGTTTGCTCCATGTATAACAAGAATTAAGCCCATATATAGGGTACACATGATTCCTGGCTTGCCTCCTAGTTCACTAATAGCATTTTCATCTGGGCAGGAGCAGTAATAATTCCCAGTTCATGTTTAAAAACTCACTTTTCATAAATATATTAGCAAAGCATGATGTGGTAGTGCATTGTCATTTACAGACAGCATATTTTCCATTGAAATGGCCACAAATCTTTCCCACTAACACATCGTTTTACTGATAATAGGGCATTAACAATTTTTGGAAATTGGGTTTCAGCAAAAATATTTAAGATTTGCACATCACCAAGTAAAGTTTTGTAATTTATTTTGATCCTGAGTGGATTTTCTTCATAACTAGTGAAATATATTTGAAACGTTTGAACAGTTCACTTAGCTATTTCATTGTTGTGTCAGAAAAAAGCCTGACATCTTACAGCCTTTCATTTAACATGCTTTTCACAGCTCAATTGTCACACTTTACAAAATCCTCTAACTTAAGTCACAGAAAGAAAAATAAATGTAATAAGATAAGCTGACTTTTGACCTCTGTCTCTGAAAGCCAGCAAATGTGACAAATTAACAAGATTTAATGGCATTTTTATTGCTCTTTCACTTTGTGAGCAATAAAGATGCTTTAAATCTTGCTATCTTGTCACATTTACTCTGCTTTCAGAGACAGAGGTCAAAAGTCAGTTTGTCTTCCCTGAAGTTAGAGGAATTTCAACTGGCCAGAAAGGGTGAGTAGTCCCTAAAAATAGCTTGTCCTATTTAAATCTTGCTCGACAATGCGAGTGGATTTTTCGAGCCCTGATTTGTTTCCTGAGGCTGTGGGAGGTTCAAGTGGACCCATCGTATCCACACCTCCCCTTTCAAAAGGGAACCCCAACCACTGGTAGTGGATTTAAGGGGGGTTTGGGGTGCCCACCTGTTTTGGCACTTGCTTGACAGGTGCCTCAGGAGCTTGCAATCTTCACTTTTTGGGACCTCTGGGGCCAATAAAAGTGGTTGACAAGTATTTCCCAAATTTTTGTCTGGCCCAGATGTCCAGCTACAAGGAAGTCATGAGCCAAAGTGAACAGAAACTCTATACAACCGAAGCACTACCACTCTCCTAGTGGCACCAGGTTTGGGGTCTCTGGCATCAGTGTAATGGAGTCCTTCCTCCCAATAGACCCTATGGGAGCCACTGACATCTCCCTGCTCCTGTGCAGCAGCTTGCTGCATCAGGCCTTCAAGAGTGGGGAAGACCTGCTGCCCAAGGCACAGCTGTTCCCTAGAGGGTCCCCCTGGGCCCAACAACTGTACCTCGTAAGGTTCAAGGTCCTTGGGCTCAGTTCCCTCTAGAGCTGACAAGATCTCTCCCTGAGGAGAGGGGTCCTAATCTTTTTGTGGTGTGGAAGCTGTGTCACCCGTCTTCTTACCTTTTCTCTTGAGAGGTTGGGCCATCATTTCATACTCCAATTCTTCTTTTTCACCCTGTGCTAGGCATTGTGCTCTGGATTTTACACACACTATCTCAGGGATGTTTAGCTTTGCTGCATGGGTCCTTCTTTCTACCTCATCCCATGCTGAGGTCTCCAGATTATTTCCAAGCAAACAAGGGACTGGTTTCTTTGGAGAGACCACCACCTGTTTCAGACCAGTAACCCCTTCCCAGTCTAATGTTACCATAGCAAGGGGATGGACTACAGTGTCATTATCAGCATTGGCTACTGGGAAAGATTTCCCAGTTAGGAATTGTCCTGGGGAAACCAGTGATTCTCTCACCATAGTGACACTGGCTCCTATATCCCTCAAGGCTTGTACACTTGACTTATTGATCTTGGGGTGCTGTAGGTACTTATTTAAGTTTGTGGGCCATATAGCTAGGGTTGCCATACCTACCCCATCCATGGAGACTAGGGTAGCTTCTGTGTGCACTCTTCTAAAGGCACACCATTGATCCCATCTGGAGATTTGCCATTCCAGGGTTAGCTGAAGGGGGACTAGGGGCTTGCTTGTTGGGACAGGCAGGATCTCCCCAGTTTGGTGGCCCTTCTTGTTACAATGGATACACCAGGCATTAGCAGGATTACATTTTTTCCCCTTATACCCACCAGTGGCCTGGGAATAGTTCTTGGGCCCACCTGCTGAACAGTATTTTGGGAGCCTCTTGAAGACTCTTGGCTTTTATGTTTGGGCTTCTAACCCTCTTTCCCCTTTCTTTTGGTCACCCCCAGTAGTTGTCTTGGTCACCCTTGTCTTGCCCCAATGGTCCCCCTTCTTTCCCAATTCTTGGGGAGAAATTGGGCCTAGGTCTACCAGATACTGATGCAACTTTTCATTGATGCAGTTACTTAAAATGTGTTCCTTCATAAAAAAATTATAAAGTCCCTCATAATCCTGCATTTTAATTCCAGTCAACCAGCCACCTACTGTTTTTACTGAGTAGTCTACAAATTCCACCCAGGCCTGACTCTAGGATTTCTGAGCCCCACTGAATTTAATTCTGTACTCCTCAGTAGTGACTCCAAATCCCTCAATCAGGGTACCATTCACGAGTTCATAAGACTCAGCTTCTGCCCCAGTAACGGTCAGGAGTCTGTCCATGCACTTACCAGTGAACAGTTCCCAAAGGAGTGCCCCCCAGTGAGTGTTCCTCACTTGTCTGGCCACACAAGCCATCTCAAAGGCTGTGAACCATTTGGTGATATCATCACCATCTTTAAATTTAGGGACAATCTCTTTGGGGATTTTAGGGTGTTAAGACCCTTCCTTCACTCTGTTATCTAGGTTTCTGCCACCATTGATGGGTCCTAGGCCCATCTCTGCTCTTCCTCTCTCTAAAGCTAGGAGTTTGGTCTCCAGCTCTAGTCTTTTGGCCATCCTTGCTAAAAGGAGGTCCTCCGCAGTGAAATTGTCCTCACGGTCTGGTATAGAGCCAACCCTACCTCTGTTGGATCTAGACCCTGGTGTAATCCTTGGTTTGGAGGGATAGGGCTCAAAGGCCCCATCCTCCCTAAGTAGTTGAGGTGGTCGATTTAGGACCTCATCATCCTCACTACTTTCCCCATCTTCCTGGAGATCTTCTCCTTCAGTAGTGGGGGGGGGAGGGGGACCTTGCATGCCCTGCCAGAAGCTCTGGGAGTTGTGATCTGGTAGGGTTTGGTCCAGTTTGTATTTTCTTAGCTTTACAGAGAAACCTTAACTCTCTCACCTCTAGGCTGGAGTAAGGGGTGAGGTCGAGCTCCTCAGCCATCTTCTCTGTGTTGGTCATTATTTTACTAAAGTGAGGTTCTTTTTAGAAGACCTATGAGCAAGTTCTAAGTGCTTCACCTCCCCCCCCCCGACTTCAGTGACTTTTAAAGTTTCTAAAAACAATACTACAGGGACTTAATACAAGGCCCTAACAAGACTTTTAGGAATTTGTAAAAATAGTCGATTCGAAGAAATGAGTTGTACTAAAGTACATTTTTTGGATTCTTGTTGGGTGGTCAGGTGTTGACTAAGTTAGTCCAACAAATGCAATGTCTTAGACCCCACTGCTGATCCACCAATATAGGAAGCTGGCTCTGTATATACTATACCAAAGTAAGGTATAGTGTACACAGAGTCCAGGGGATTCCCAGAGGTATAGCAGAGGCTAAATTAGATAATCACTAACAACTCTCTTTGTGGTAGTGTGGTCGAGCACTTAGGCTTATCAGGAGGGTTTGTTAAGCATTTATTGAATTCACTCAATCAAGTACTGATTACACACACTCAGAGACAGAATCCATACCAGCTGGGTAAGTATAAAAAAAAGTATACTTATGTTTTATTTCTACAACCAAGTAGGACTTGGCACAAGTAGGTAAAATATACTTTCAATTGTAAAACTTTATAAGGAAATGCAATTGGGAATGGATTTGCAATCATTACTGGTTTGTTTTTGCTTTTAAAACAGTTTAAATTACATAGAAATGACTTTTGATTGCTTTTGGATTACATCGACTACTCAGGGTGATAAGACTAGATATCACACCGTTGATCCTACAATACAAAGGTAAGTAAGACTTTCCCAAGTTTGAAATACAGTTACTTTCCTTCCATACAAAAACAGTTCAACACTTGGAACATTTTAGGAACAAAAACATTTTAGGAACAAAAACTTGTAACATTGGTTGCTATGTGGAATAGGAGGTTAGTGGTTTGCAGGTAAGTAAACGACCTGCAAGAATAGTTTTTGGGGGTTAAAACCAAGGTTCCCCAAGGTTCAGTTAGGCACTCAAATTGCACCACCAGATGCACTGGGGTTACCGGGTGCAGAGTGCAGGGCTCCCAATGTTAGCCAAGAGGACTAAGGGGGCCTTTGGTCAGGGGCTGCTTACGAGCAGGCTGCTTGGGTGTGGGAGCAAAGCTCCTGGGTTTAGGATCAGCACTTTAGGGGCCAACATTTAGCACAGGAGCTGCATCACCAGCGGCATGGAGGCAGCCGGATGCAGAGTGCCAAGAAGACGTCGGGAGCCCTATTGTTTGCAATGGAGATCTCCGGTTTGAAGAAAAGGCTGCAGGCTTAGGCAGGGAAGTTTTCTGAAGGCGACTACTGGCAGGAGAGGTAAATTGGGTTCGTGGGGGATGTCTGGACACCGTTGGTTGGGCCACCAAAGCAGTGGGGCGTCGGGTGCATGGGTGTCTTTTGGTGTTGGATCTTCTTACCAGCTTCGGTCGCGGTCAGGGTGACCCTCCAGGTTGAGGCTGCAGGCATCGGCTTGAAGCTTGAGGTAGGTCAGGGATCACCAGATCCCAGGTCAGGATCGCTGGGGAGACCTCCTTGTGGGGTTGTGCCACTCGAATTTGGGCCGTGGGCTTCGGGTGCAGAGTGGTGCAGAATCGCGGAGCCGTCTGGATCCGGGTTCTGTGTTTGGAGTCTTTGTTGAGCAAATCCGGTGCTCACAGGAGACCGAGTCTTTGAGATGAGAGCAGGGCAGGTACTCCGGGTTCCGGGGGGGCTGCTGGACATGCCAGGGTTTTGCTGTAGTGAGGTCAGAGTTGGGACAGGCCGGTAGGGCTGGGGCCAAAGCAGTTGGTGTCCTCTTCTTCCTGGGTCAGCACAGCTCTTCGGTCCTTCTTTCTTCCTCGAATCTGAAGAGGCAAGGTTCATGGTTGCCCCTAAATACTAAATATAGGGGATTTTACAGGGGTGTGCAGGTCTGGACCATTAGGTCCCTTCCTTGGGACCCTGCTGTGAGAGGGTGACATGATCCTCTCTCTAATTGGCTGGGTCTCCTCATCTTCAGGATGGAGGGACTGAGATGTGTGCTTCACCTCGCCTCCCCCACCTGAGGGGTGGGATTGTCAAAGGTGGGCACACCTCTCCTCCTAACTTGGTTTTTCAGCCAATTCTCCCATCTGAAGTGGGGGGTCAGAACCTGTGGGAGCTAGTTGCTGGGGGCAGCAAAAGGCAGGGACAGCTTACAAAGGTGGCAGGCCTTTGAAGCTTCCCCTTCGTGGACATGGGGAGGAGGCATGACACCTCTGCCCAGGATGGGCTTTGTTTCTGGACCCAGAGAGCGGAGGCCCTCTACCCAGGGGCCAAGAAGCCTGTCTGGTGGTGGTAAATGGCGGGCAGCCATTCAGGAACCACACCAGGGCTGGTCGTTTTTCAGGGGGCATCTCTAAGATGTTTTCTGTGTGCATTTTACATTAAATCCCACACTGGCATCAGTGTGGGTTTAATGTGCTGAGAAGTTTGCTACCAAACTTCCCAGATTTCAGTAAAGCCATTATGGAGCTGTGGAGTTCATAATGACCAACTCCCAGACTATATACTCTTTATGGCGTTACTGCACTTATAATGCCTAAGACTGGACTTAGACACTGTAGGGGTACCGTGCTCATGCCCCTGCACCCTCACCTGGGGGCTAGGGCACCCTGCTAGTGGGGAGACTTACCTAGGCCCCAGGCAGTGGTTTGCAGGCATGGCACACAGGGATGTGTGCCATGTCGACTCCTTTCTTTTCTCTGTACCAAAACACGCAGCCTGCAAAGGCAGTGTGTGGGTGTTAAGGTGCAGGGCCCCTAAGGGTGGCACAACAGGTGTTGCAGCCCTTAGAGGCCTTTCCTGGTCACAGTGCCAATGGTACCTTTTACAAGGGTCTTACCTGTGGCCAGAGATGTGCCAGTTGGGGTTACAAAGGTACAGCTTTGGGAAAGAACACAGGCCCTGGGACCCTGATTGGCAGGGACCCAGGCCAAGTCAAAGTGCTTCATGTGTCAGGTAAAAAGTGGGGGGTAACCATGCACAAAGGGGCATTTTCCTACACAAGCCCCCCTCCCAAACGAAAGAGGATGAGACTACCCTTTCCGAAGAGCGTCTTCATTGTCTAAGTGGAAAAATATGTTAATGGCCATCTGCATTGGCATGGGCAGTCCCAGGTCGATGTTCCACTGTAAAGTCCATTCCCGGTAGGGAGATGGACCACCTCAACAATTTTGGATTTTCCCCTTTCAATTGCATTAGCCATCTGAGAGGGCTGTGGTCAGTTTGAACTAGGATGGTCTCAGCTTCTTCAGGGACCAAACCACATTAAAGGCCTCCATCTCAATGGCACTCCAACGCTGCTCCCTGGGGAGTAGCCTTCTGCTCATGACAGCAACAGGTTGGTCTTTTCCATCATCATTTGTCTGGGATAGGACTGCTCCTATCCCTAGCTCAGTGGCATCGGACTGCACAATGAACTGCTTGGAGTAATCTGGAGCTTTGAGAATAGGTGCTGAGCACATTGCCTCTTTTAGGGTGGCAAAAGCCTTTTGACAGCTAACTGTCTAGTTCACTTTCTTGGGCATCTTGTTGGAGGTGAGTGCTGTGAGGGGTGTCACAATGGACCCATACCCTTTCACAAACCTCCTGTAGTACCTAGTCAAGCCAAGGAATGCCCTGACTTGGGTGTGGGTGGTCGGTTCCTCCAAATCCAGAATTGTCTGGATTTTCGGCTGTAGGAGTTGAACTTGGCCTTGAATCTGCCACAAAACGACTTGGACATCCTCAAGCGGGCTAATACTGCCATCTACCCATTGCCTTCAGCTGGAGGAGATGTTGCATCTGGTGCTCATCCAAGAACGTACACTATAAGATTTACAAGGAAGAGGTCATTCTTCCCTACCTTATCATTTTGGTAAAATATGGCTTACATTTTTCTTCCATGAAGGTTCACTTGGCAGCCCTTACTGCCTACAACTTCACAAGCCCCTTGTTTCAAAATCCCCTTTATCAAGGATTCTTTAGAAGGGTTCAAGAAGGGTTTTCCTCCCATTAGGGGTACCTTCCCTCCTTGGAAGCTTAACATAATCCTTTTCTTATCTTACGCAGGATCCTTTTGAACCCATTCATAAGTCGTCCCTGCAGCATTTTTCATGTAGCACCGCTTTCCTCATAGCAATAGCATCAGCTCCAAGGGTTCGCGAAATGCAGCATTATGTTCTCACAAACTATACACAGTTTTGTTCACTCTCTGAAATGCTTCCCTAACATTCTTTCGGATTTCCATGTCAATATGACAATTTTCCTTACCAACATTCTTTCGGCATCCTTACACCCCGGCTGAGAGAACATTTCATTCCCTAGATGTAAAGCATGTACTGAACTATTATCTAGATAAGGCATGCAACATGAGTAAATCGGACCAAATGTTTGTCAATTATGGCCGGTTCGTACATGTTTAGCCGCTCCCAAACAATCCATCTCCCGATGGATAGTGTCTTGCATCTTCTTCTGTAATCAAGAAACAAGCAATACTTGTCAGTTAGACCTTGAGCCCTTTTTTACGAGGGCAAAGCAACTATTGCCACTTTGATGAGTTGTACCCCTATAGCGGACATTTGCAAAGCAGATACATAGAGATCTGTTCACACATTCACCAGGCACTATGCTTTGCATACTATTGCACGAGCAGGTGCTCAAGCAGGATGGGCCTCTTTATAATATTTATTTGCTTACTTCAATCATATCATCCCTACTCTAGTTTTTTCCACCACTCTTGGTGGGAATGGGCTTGCTATTCTATTCAAACGCTTATGACTATCAATGGAGATCCCCTACAAGAGAAGGAATAGTTTCTTACCTGTAACTCCAGTTCTCTCGTAGGGGAATCTCTATTGAAGTCGGAAGTGACCTACCTGCCTCCCTGGTGGACATAACAGAGGACATTATTGGAATTAGCTTTCACTAACTCATTCCTTCAAAAAGAACTGAGGCAACTGCCACCTGCTAAGAATGATGGGATACTCGTGATCTCTGGGTCCCTAAATTCACGGACGCTGTTTAAAACTCACATAATGGCAGCCTATGAGGCTACACTGTCCTGCTATCCTTCATCTTATACTATTACAAAAAGGGGTTGTGAAGGAAGTTAAAGCTCTTTATATGATTTTTGCTTCAAAATTATGTATATATGTCTGGGTATTTTTACCATTTCTTTGTAAGTGCAATCTGAAGAATATTTCCACTGCAGCCTGTGTTTATAGGCTGTATAATTTGTTCTTTCCTAAGTGTTTTACAGGCCTTCCTGAAGAAAGGCAACGACTACACTTAAGATGATATTATATGGAAAGTGCTCTGGGATCCCTGCACATGGGAGGGACTGTTTAAACTCTTATGACCTCAGTGGAGATTCCCCAACGAGAGAACTGGAGTTACAGGTAAGAAACTATTCCTTCTTCATGTCCCAGCATCTGTGTCTCACTGTGTCCATGTCTCTCTGTCCCAGTTTATGTATCTAACTTCATATCCCAGTATCTGTGTCGCCCTGTGTCCTTGTCTCCCTGTGTTCATGTCCCTCTGTCCCAGTTTGTGTTTATACCTTCATGTCCTAGCATCTGTCACTGTGTCTTTGTCTCCGTGTTAATGTCTCTCTCTGTCCCAGTTTATGTATCTACCCTCATACCCCATCATATGTGGCTCCCTGTGTCCTTCATGTCTCACTGTCCGTGCCTCAGTCTCTGTGTCTCTTGGTCTCGGTATCCCGGTCCTGTCTTCTGGCCCTGTGTGTGTCCCTGACCCAGACCTACAGTAGATGTTTCCATGTGCAAGTGGCCGTCTCTATTAGAGTCAGTTTCTTTATGGGAGGTAAAGCTCATCATTGATGATGAGGAGAGTGCAGCAACATTCTTTGGACCTGGGTTGCTGCCTGTAATTGCTCGGTTACCTAAGTCACCTCCACCCCCAGCCGTCAGGATCCTTCCGAAATGCCAGTGCTCTGACACAGCCGCTGCCTACTGAAATCATATAAGCATACAGCAGGAATTTTAATTGGGCTCTAGGGATGGCATGTACCTGGCTGTACGATCCCCTGTCTCCCCTGTCTCTCTGTACTAGGCACACCTGGGTCTTTCCTCATGCGGGCACCAGCCTGGCAATAACAAGGCCCAGGAAACTTGCCGGCTGCCGCCATAGAGTTGCCATTAATTTAAGGGACAAAGAGTCAGATGTTCGAGGTTTTGGTCATAAAAAACTGGTTGACCAATATTTTTGTGACCAGTAAAGAATTTCACAACCCGAGAAATTTACTAATATTCAAGTTCAGATTCAGAGTAGATTTCAGTCTGTCCAACCTCATAAATATTAATGAGCAAGGGTGCAAATTGCAACTTACTCGATTTGTGGACATTATAGGGATGGTGGCTTGCGAGGGTCAGCAGGCTACCATGTCTATGATTGCCTTTAAATAGGTCAAACATATTTTTTGCAAATGCAACCTGTTATCCGTAAAGGAAATGGTTCTGTGTATTTTTTAATTACGTTTGTTTGAGAGGTGGCAGTGGTCCCCTGGCCCAATGCCTACTCCCAACAAACATTTTTGTTTTAACAATTTTATTTTGATTTTGTTGGCACAGAAATTGGTAATCACATATGTTACTTTTTTTTTTTAAATGAACAGTGCATTGGACAAAACGAACTAAGATGCATAAATTAGTAGTTTTCCACACTTTTGTTTTTGGTAATGAAACATGGCCCTTGTTAGAGTCATCATCATATCTTGGGGGAGATACCTCACACACCTTGGAACAGCGCAGTACATCAGACAATATGGTGGGATTATCTCTCAATATCTGGTTTCTCTTCATATGGGTAACAGATAAGAGCCACACCCTTTCAAATTTATAAACTCAATCATGTACACTAGCCAATAGCTTTTTCATAACAAGAATAGGCCATACCTTTCCCCACCACATATTAATCTCGGGGGCTCTTGGCAGTTCCCACATTTTGGCAATGGGCAATTTGGCGGTGAGCAACGAGAGCAATATTATTTACACTAATTTTCCCATTGGTGTGATCAAAAGGAAGATACTGTTTTCTCCTGGTTCATCCAGCAATAGCACCAATGGTTGAAGTGGCAAGATGACACCATGTTTGGCTCTCACGTGTAACAGAATGTCATGCCAGAATGTTTGAATGTAAGTACCGGAGCACTAAGCATGAAGTAATGTACCCCACTTCCTGCACTCCTTCCAACCAGTGTCAGAACCAGTTAACATTACCTTCAGCCTCGTGGGGGACAAATACCATCTGGCTCTGAGCTTGTAGGCACTTTCTATATGTTGCATGCATATGGAAGATTTTGCAGCCCTCTTCCAGGCTGCCAGACAGATCTCAGCTGGGATTTCCTTCTCTAAATCTCTTTCCCATTCGATGTGTATTTATGTTTGAGTAGCGGACTGAGAGCTTGAATGTACTGGTGTAGGAATATGATGGCTTTACGCCTCACTGTATTAGCAAATAGGGATTCTAGATGTGTTTTCTCTGATAACACATTCTTCTTTGTTCATACAGTGCAATACCTGCAATAGACGAAATTCATCTCTAGTCAGATCAAATCGCTTACCACCTCATGCGATAAAAGGTTCCCTTTTTCAAAGAATTCCCTAGCAATGGAGGTTATTCTGGTTCTCGTTACGGAAGTCCAATTTTGCCAAGCCTGGCGGTAAATCATGGATGTATATTATTAGTGTCAATTGGGGGGACAGGACATTAAGTGCCCTTCTTCCTTAATACTTCCTGCCAATATTCTAGGAGGTTTGATGTTGATTGGAGGATTGTGTGGGTTTTACATCTAGCTTTGGGGGCTGTCACAACAAGTGGTAGAGTGGGGTTTTTGAAATTTCTTGCTCCACTTCTATCCATGTCTTATATTTAGGAATATAATTCCAGTCTAGAGCTGGTCTAATCTACTTAGATATATGTGCAGAAGCTCAAGCTTTGTTCAGCTGCTGTGCGATATAGGGTTGCTTTCACAACTCTAGATGCTCTGTCTGCTGATTTAATATTTGGTGGACTGATTGTACTCTTTCAGGGTGACATGAGTAAATTACTCCGCTGCCCTGACTGAGTACCCGCCTGCCAAATAAAAAAATGACCGTCCCCCTGACTAATATTTCTACTATTCACAGGAACTGCTTTCAAGGCGATTCTTGTGAATGTATTGGAACTTTTCCATACAGCTCAGTCAAATATGATGGAGGCTTATGGTAGAGTTTAAAAGCTTTTTATTCTCAAAAACAAAAACCCAAAGGCGGATTTTGTTTTTGAAAATAAAAACAATGACCCTCGCCTTGGGAGATCGTGATCTCCCATGGCGAGGTGGCATTTTTCGTTTTTTACTGCCTCTTACCACCAGGTTTTTCCTTGTGCTGGCAGGCAGTAAAAAATGTCTGAAAGTCCTCCCATCTAAATTGGGTGGTTGGAAATATAGCCATTTTTCTGACGGCCTGTGTTTTGGTCATGGCAGAGAGCAATTAATCTCCACCGTTGCCAAACTATGGTCCCTCTGCATATAAATTCGGTGGGCGGGCCATTAATTGGTGGGAAGGATAATCTGTCGGTGTTGCAATGGAGTATGCTTACTGCCAATATATAAATCAGGCTGAAAGTCCTGCATTTTGTTTTGCATGTGGGTTTTGTTTAATTTACAGAAATTGAATGGCAGCATTTGGACTACATATAAAAATTGAGGCATAAAGTTCATTTTCAGGCTTGCTACCTCCCCATCCAACATTTTTCAAACTTGCCCCAGTGGTACATGTCTTTGTATACTGTTTGGAGGAGATGAGGAAGTTATATAAGCCTTTTGTCGTGGATGGTAGGTTAATACCAAAGTATCTAATAGGATTCCCAGTGCAAGCAAAGCCAGCTTGTGTTAATAATTTGTGGGTCTACAATTCCCATGCCCTGGGATTTTGAATAATTAATCCTGAACCCCGAAACTTTGGTGAATTGGTTGCAAGGCTCATAGCGACTGTTCTGGGTTGGTCTTGAAGCAGAGAAAGTCACCAGCCAACAATGTCAATGTATGCTCCTTATCTCCCACCATGATGTCCATAATATCTGGGTTGTGTAGGATCCTCAGAACCAGGGTCCGGTTGTGTGTGAGAACATCGAGGGTGATAGAGGGCATCCCATCTAATCCCCCTCAATATGGGGATGCTGGCTGAATATTCTTCATTTACTTTAAGTCTCCATTTACTTTGAGGATGTTATAGTGGGCTTGAATGAATATTTTCATAGTTGGACACAGCTGTGTTTTGTCCAGTACTTTCATTAAGCATGACCAATCAAACCAGTTAAATACTTTCTTCATGTCCAGCGAGAGAAGGACAATTGACTGTTTGCTCTGTTTGACCAACTCCATCTGGCTGAATGCAGGCCCCTTGTATCTCCTGCCTATTGATTTTTTGATGAAACCCGATTGTTGAACAGATATCAGTTTGGGCTATATTATATGAAGTCTTTGTACCAGAATGGAAACAAATAATTTCGCATCAGAAGCAGAAGTGCTGTAGGGCAGTAAGGTCCACAAAGCAGTTGATCTTTTTCAGGCTTCAGTAAGAAGCGAGAATAGTCTCTGTCACTGTCTTGGATGTCAGGAAATGTTGAACACCCTTTTGAGACGGTCTGCTAAAATAGTTAATCTGATAGAGACTTCTAGCTCCAGATTGCCTACCTTAGAATTATCTCCAGGCATCAGACTGTATCCGGAATTTTTTTCGTGAGCAGTACCCCTGCCTGCTAGTAGGTGCCGTTGTTCGGCTCTACGTAGGGCGGGCGTCCGCACTGTAAGTCACGTGTGCGGTGCCTATATAGGCACCACCCCAGAGTACTGACGTAATTTCTTTTCTTTCCACACCAGGCAGCGCAGATCTGGAGATAGCTAACCCCAGTTATTTTTTTGACTGACGTTTTTTGACTTTTAGTCAAAGTCTTTTTGAGATCTTCTCCTGGTGTGGCAGAATGTCAACTAAGAAGGCCCTCTTCAAACCCTGCAGTGCCTGTCACCGGCAGATGTCGGTGATGGACCCGCACCTTGTTTACCTCTGGTGCCTCGAGCGCGACCACAATGTGAAGACCTGCCGCGTCATGCACCCAAAGGCCTTTAGGGAGCGCTCCCTCAGACTCCTTGCTGCTCCGCATGCAATGCCGTGACTGTCTTGATCCCCGTCCAGAGTAAGGTCTGAGGATCGGCCGCGGAGTCTGAGATCCTTGTTGCACTCGAAGTCGTCCTCGGGTAAATCCCACCGACAGAAGAAGAGGAAGAACTCGGAAGAGGACTTCGACTACTCTCCGTCTGTCGGAGTCATCCGACAAGACGAGGGAGCATCATCATTCCAGGCCTGGGTCCGCGGTTGAGGCTGCACCTGTGCCAGCTCCAGGCCTCCCCGCGTTTCTGGAGCGACCCTTGCCCAACTCCTTGAGTTCTGAGGCCATGCATCTCATATATGAGAAGCCTGTTCCTGCTGGCACGCCTTCGGGCCTCATAGGTTTGGGAGGGGCCCCCACTGGTTTTCCGGTGGCGGTTCTGTCCCCGGCTCCAGTCGGGCCCATTGGAACCACAGATGGATCTGGACCGGCGCTGATTATACCACCTTGACCTTCATCAGCGCCAGTCTTGATACCGACGCTCCTGGCTCCATCCCCATTCTCATCCCCGACTCTGACATGGAGCCGGAGAGTGTCATACGGTCAGATGAGACGATTTATATAAAAATAAGCAATAGCAATGAATATATGTAAAAAGCCTTGGGTTTCTTATAATCACTTGAACAGCATAAGCTGATACAGAAAAGCCATATAGAATGCCAATTTTTTTTAAAAAGCATGCAAATTAATAAAAAATGTATAAAACAATTTTTGTAAAAAAACAAAAAGTCAATTACCGAGTCTAGGAGGCATCCGTAACGAAGGATGGCATCACAGAAATGTCTACCACATCCATGTCCAGAGTGTCATTTGGGTCCAGGACAGGGGCGTAACACAGGCCCCTGCAGCCCCCGCCGTGCGGGGGCACCCAAGCTCCAGGGGGCCCCCTCAGCACAGCACTTTGGCCGGAGAGTTCCTGATAGAGTCCGGAGGGGGGCTGTCCATGTACCTTGCAGGGGGGCCCCCTCAAGTTTCGTTACGCCACTGGTCCAGGATGAAACCTGCATCCGCAGACAACACATCAACCGAGGCCTGAAGATCAAGATCCAAGGAACGCATATGGTCATTACCAGCCTACTCAGCAGAAACCAAAGGGAACAGTACCAGGAGTGCAGCCTCAAAAGAGAAACCAGATGCCAGGAAGCCAAAAGCCAAAGGAGCATCTGGCATTGACGGCTCATAATAGGCATCTTGCAGCAAAGGGGGCAGCATCGCAGTACAACACAACCGATGCAACCGCAAAGGGCGCACAAGTTGATTTATATCCGGAGAGTAGGACAATTGCATAGCAAGGTGCAAGTTGAGTGCACACTCTCAAGAGCACATAGACAGTGAAACACAGGTTGCACTTTCTGAAACAACACAGGTCGGAAGGACAGAGACCAGTTATTGTTTAATTCCAATAACAAAGATACTCCAAAAAACTGTATCATGTACTCACGACACAAAAGGACTTGTGGCAGTTCCATCACCATTAGGTCTAGTTGTGGGAAATCGATTACGGAGCAACAAAAATAGAACCAAAATAGCAACCAGAAGAAATAGCACAATCGGAATGCCTCCAAAAATGCTTGAAAACAACAAATATACAAAAGATGGAATAACTCCAAGCACCATCTGAAACGTAGAAACAAAGGCAGGCCTAATCACTTTAAAAAAGTGTGCTACTCTAGTGGTGTTAGAAGCATTGAAAAAACGATGTACAAGTTCACCAAAATGCTGTGGCAATTGAGTATGTAACAGTGATTGTACATCAGATGAGGAACGTGCTAGTTGGAACTCAAAAGTTTCTCGGGCAGATGTTCATGCCGCATCTTTTTGAAACAATAAGGTTTTCAATCGGCGTAATCTATTAAGGTTGATTTCTGAAACAGGGACCTTTGGCCAATAAGTAACTTCCCCAGTATAATGTGTGAGAAGATATAAGATATTCAAACAGCAAGGCACAACCCTGGAAACAGTAGCTACATAAGAGACACCTGGTTGCATCCCGCAACAACTTTGATCATTTAAAAATCAAGTAGCTTCTACTAGAAAGCAATAAATGTTCCTACTTTATCGATGGTACGGTAACACCCTTCAAATCACACACAAAGTTAGCCACGGACGCATTACAAATGCCATGAAGTGTTATCTCTTCACAGATGGAGGAGTGACCCAGAAAAGTTCCACACTCATGCAGACTAACAAAAAGCTCTTTGTTCTCGTGCATACATCTATATTCAGAAGGGAGAAACCAAGCCTTGTGTAAAAACTGTGTACCTATCTCTTCATATCTGCCTACTTTTAAATGTCTAAGACATGAAGTGAAATTAAACGTTGAAATGGGGAGAGGAATGAAACCGTAACTAAGCCAGACAGCAGATGGGGTTCCAGCTACAGTAAAAGGCAACTTCTCTAAACGCTCAATTTATGATGGATACATCTACCTGTGGATTCTTCACCTTTTGAATATCCCAATATGCCAGCATACCACGGAAACATTTCTTATCAGCTCTCCCATGTCGATGAGGACATCACAGTGCCCATGGCTCTGCATGACATTATTGGAGGCCCTTGTCGGCGCCCTTCGATGCAGAACTTTATTTCCTAGGCTCCCCATAGTGTTAGGAGTCTTGCAACATTTTTACAGGAAATCACAACATTGTTGCAGGAAAAAATGTCTCCACCAAGGAAGTCTAGATTCAAGCACTGCAAGGAATGTGAGGGTCAGATGTCAGTCACTGATTCTCATGAAGATTGTCATTGGTGTCTTAGTTCGGACCACAACATCAATGCCTGTTCATCATGCCAAAAGATGAACCCCAAGGCATTGAAGGACAGAGAAACGAAGCTCTTCATGGCCAAGGCAAGGAAGGAGAAGAGAGGACGTCGGACATCTCATCTTTGTTCAGAGTCGCCGTCTCCCCATTCCTCGAAGTCATCAAAGAGGAAACACAAGAAGAAGCGGCATCATAGTTCCTGGCATCGGTCTTCGATGGGGAAGTCTCAGAGGTCTTTATGCGATTTGAAGTTGCATAAAGATAGAGGTGAGGTGACTCTGGCCCCATGTCCAGTAGCCTTTCCGGTGTTGCCGTCAAGTCCAAGGCATCCTCCGGCTTCGTCTGGATGTCCTGATCTGCAGCCAGAGGTACAGCCAATTCTTCCTCCCCCTCAACCCCCTCAACAGAAGCAAGATTATCCAACTTTCTCGGCTTCAGGGTCTGACCCTTTTAATTTCCTAAATGCTATGTGCAGCATTGTCATCATGGTGATGACTCCATCTGGCATGCCTACGGGCCCCATGGGTCTGCTTTCCTATACGTTGGGTGGTTTTCCAATGCAATGTCAGCAGGCGCCGTTCCTGTCACTTATGGTAATGACCCAGGTATCCTGGCCTCTTCTGGCGTCGAGAAAGGCAACTACTTCGCCAAAAGAAGTTTGACAGGAGTCACCGGCGCCGGTTGCGCCCTCTCTGACGTCAGCTGGATCCTCTCCGGCATCACATCACTCGGCTCCAGTACCATTAACCTCTTCTACAAAGATGCCAGAGTCACTGGCACCATTACTAACATCACCGATGCTAGTACTGGCTTCACAGATCCCATTGTTGAAGTCGAGATATAGGTCTCGAACGGAAGCTCAGAGGCTTCTTGAAGAGAAACAGTATTCTTTTGCAGAAAGAGAACTGGAAGAAAGAGAAATAGTGTCACTTGATCCGGAATTTGAGGATTTGGAAGTGGCAAGTTGTTTACACACTTCCCCAGAATGGGAACTGTTGTCGCCAAAAGGCATTCCTCCATCTGAGGTCACGTCGTGCCATTCAGTGATAAGGAAGGCGGCTGATGGGGCGTGGCTGACTGCCGAGCATGGCAGACGTGTGCTGAAGGAGCTCCGTGCCAAGCCCCGATACTACGCCAAGAATCCTGTCAGTAACTGGACCGACTGGGTTCGAACACGGCGCCGTGGGCAACGGAACACCTGTGGCACCAGTGATCCTGGAACGGAGTGTCCAGCTCCTGTTTAGAGCAACTGAAAGCAGCCGCTCCTGAGGCCGACGGAGAGGAAATGGGCGGAATGCTGAATGCGACCGGAGGGCACGGTGTGTAGCGACGGTGAGAGGACACACTCGACTTGCGCCTGCATTGATTAGCTGATTTCTTTAAAAAACAAAACGCCCGCACCGAGTGTGAGAATTTCGGCGTGAACGCAGTGAATACCCGGCTTGGCGATGCATGTATGCCTGACGAGGTGGCAACAAGATGGCTGAGGGCAGCGCTTGATTGCAGCGGATCATTACCGGAATCTGGGAAGCCGTCGATGTGGTGCGTGGACCCCCTCCCTCGTTGGCAGTAACCACAAAAGGCACATGGTGAGGACTGCGGTTGGGGTATTGCTCAATATCGACGAGTTGGGAATGCACTTGACAGGGCTCATTTCTGCTGCGTCATAGACTGGAGATTTAAGCGAGGGGACAAGAATAGGGAAATACACAGAGCTGTCCGACTGACCTTTTGACTGGGACACAGGTCGCCACTTTCGACAGGAAGCGCCTGACATTTCCACTGCTTGTGGCTGTGATACGGAGGAGGAGACACTGTCACACTGGCATGGGGAGTGGCCACAGACCGCGCGCATTATAACGGATGGGGGATATAAGGAGGCACGACTGGCAATAACGGGTCTTGCTGCGGTGGATCGGAGGAGGGACTACACCGCGGGCCCCTTATGGTGACAATTCCAGGAGCATATAATACTGCGCCATAACTGTGACACAAGCCCATATTTGTATTCATTGCCAGACACGGTGAGGAGCCAACCAGCGGGGGATACTGTGGTCTGAGGTACCGAATGGTGGCAGAGGCGAACTAGATACAATACGGCACAGTGGGTGCAAATCACGACACCACCCATGCGCGGCAACGTTCTCCTCATAGTAAAGTCTACATACTGAGGCATGATACGATCCCCGAACACGTAGGCGTCGGACACCTGAAGCCCCCCTGGTGTCCTGGCCTAGGACACGTCGGTGATAAAGTCCTCTCTGGCTGCGCCAACACATATGAGGAAGGGAATAGACCATTGGAAATCTATCCCAGCAATACCCCAACGTGAGGGGCGTGTAGTGAGCTTCACCACTTGTGAAATCGGAGCAGGTTAGCGTGTGTGATCGCTGCTCCTATACATCATGGGTCGTGTCAAGACTAAGCAACCTGATCCAGCTGCCGTTGATGACACGCATCCCACGACGGGCAGTGTACTGTCGCAGAGTTCTGACACTGATGTGGTGCCGCCAACTGGGACTGAACGACACGCTGACAAATTGGACTTAATACTAAAAGAAATCAGGGACTCACGAGTGGCGATTGAGGCGCAAATAGAGTCGCTATCTACTAGCCTTAACCTTTTACAGGCGGATCACAAAAAACTGGCGAACAAAGTGAAGTCGAATAAACTTACCTTAGATGATCTGATCCCACAACAAAATATACACACCTCCCAAATGGAACAACTGCAATGTCAGCTCTGAGGCTTGCAGGATCGAGTAGATGATGCAGAAGGGCGATCCCGCCGCAATAATGTTCGCATACTCGGAATACCGGAGAGAAGCGAGGGGTCTAACCCCACCCAGTTTGTGGAAAGATGGCTGCGTGAACATGTGGCAAGAGAGGGCCTTACAGATCTTTACAGCGTGGAATGGGCACATAGGGTGCCGCCCAGACCTCCCCCTCCAGGGGCGCCACCCAGACCATTGATAGCGCGTATCCTGAATTATAAGGACCGGGACACGATCCTGCGTGCTGCAAGAGAGAACGCTCCCATCCGCTTTGAAAACAAAACAATTTCCCTATATCCAGATTTCACACTGGCGGTGCAAAAGCGAGGGCCACTTTTCAGGATGTTAAAAAGAAATTGAGAGCACGCAACCTGAGATATGCTCTACTTTTTCCGGCCCGGTTGAAAGTCATTTTTGGCCAAAAATCTATATTTTTTGATAATCCCGAGGAGGTGGCAGACTGGTTGGAAATTACCTTTACGCCTACAGTGTCCCAGAACTCGCTCCCGTCGGGTCAGCCAACACGACCCTTGTCGCAACGTGAAGCTGCAGCCAGCCTGGATGAGCATCGGCGCAAAGCAGGTGATACTAGTGTGAGCCCATCCTTGGAGCAAATCTCGAATAGCCAAAGAGATGCCCTTCTGACAGCGGCGGCCCTGGCGGAACGCGATGCCCAGAACCGAGTGGTGTCTACACAATCCTCGGATGCTGCCACAGTTCGTTCTGAATCGGATACCAGTTTGACATTGTTTTCATCAGTTACTGCTCAGACTGCGAATGATTATTAGAGTGGTGTGATGGGCCCTCCAGAAATTGGTGATGTATGAAGTGTTATTCAGGGTGCTTAACTGTACAACATAGGGATGGAAGGTCCAGTTACCATTATATGATGATGGGGCTTGTGTTGGAACGATGTAAACAAGGTCACTACACACAGGGTAATGTGTGTTAAGAATGAGGTAGTTGCCGCCCCCCCTTTTGGCGACTGCACTATGGTATTTTCTATTTAGAGTTCCTGTTGAACTTGCTTTTATGGTTTGGTCCTCTGCTGTTTTCCGGGGGAACCTAGTATTGGGGAGTTCTGATGGTTCTGCAGGCTCGGCTACAGATTACATGTCACCAGATAGTCCTAGAACCCTATATGCTCAGGGTCGATCACGCCACTTGAGATCTGATGGCATCCCCTAACAGGTATATATACAGCTCATGGAAGATAAGAGGACTGGGTTCCGTTCATAAAAGGCATAGATTACTGGCGCAGCTTAACAGAAGGAAAATTAATATTGCATTCCTTCAGGAAACCCACTTAAGCCATGCTGAAGCAATTAAACTACAAAAGAAATGGAGGGGACAATTGTTTTTCACATCCTACTCGGCCTTTGCACGTGGGGCCGCGATCTGGGTTAGAAGTAGTACCCCTTTTAAGTTATTGGAGCAAAAGGTTGATTTAAATGGCAGGTATGTCTTAATACATGGGTTACTAGATGGGGAACACATTGTGATGGGAAGCATATATGCTCCAAACACCGATCAGGACACATTTCTGGGAGCCGTTAGCACGGTTTTAACGGGATGGGAAGAATATCCCTGGGTGTTGGGTGGCGATTTCAATGCAGTGCTTGATGTTGATTTAGACAGGTCGCATCCCCCTTTACACAACACGGGAAGTAAAAAATTGGCGGAAGCACTCAAAGGGTGGGCAGAGGGATGGGAGACGCATGATAGTATGGCACATCCCAATAGCAGGGAATACTCCTTCTACTCACCACCTCATAGGTTACATACCCGCATTGACAGAATATTTTGCTCCTTGACTTTACTTGGCTTAGTAAGCGATTCAACACACCTGGGCAAAACATTATCGGATCACAATCCCGTAGAACTTACCTTACGATGGGGCAGGATCCCTACCCCGGTACCGACTTGGAGGCTGCAACCCCTGTTGTTAGAAGACTCAGTCTTTCGTAGCACACTATCCACAGCCATAGACAATTATTTTTCTGACAATGCGGATACAGCAAGCAAGCGTCAAATTGAATGGGATGCCTTTAAGACCGTAATAAGGGGGGTAGCGATTAGTACGAAAGCGGGAGCACGGCTCGCACTCATTGAACAACTTACAGAGGTCGAAAACCGATTGGGCAGATTAGAACAGGAAACTGCACAGAACGATACACAACGGGCACAATTACAAGAAGCACATATAAAATACGCAGAACTTTTAAAAGACCTACGTATACTAGACTATCGTCTTTACACTCAGAAACAACATGCTACGGCGGATAGAGCTGGCCCCCTTCTTGCTAAAATTATTAAAGACGCCCCAGCGGTTTCCCCTATTCTAGAAATTCGGAATATGGAGGGGGACACAGTTAGTACCCAACTAGAAATAAACACTGCTTTTAAAAGCTGCTATGAGAAATTATATGAGAAACCGGCAGACTTTAAAGATGTAGATTTTGAGCCCTTCTTTGACGACCTGCAGCTCCCACAATTATTGAGAAACCACAAAGAGGAACTAGAACTGCCGGTAACTAGCGTGGAAATACGGCGGGCGATCAAAGATCTGCCTCGTAATAAAGCACCAGGGAGTGATGGTCTGCCTATCGAATTTTATGCAACCTACTCTGATTTGCTGGTACCTCATTTACAACGGCTATATCAGACATCGTTGGATGCTGATGCGCTCCCCCTTACAACAATGCAGGCGACTGTGGTCTCGCTCCTGAAGCCAGGCCGTGATGGTGTGGACATGGCGGGATATAGGCCACTCTCGCTTCTTAACACGGACTATAAAATATTGAGTAAATTGTTGGCGACCAGACTTTGCCAGTATATACCGCAGTTGATACATACTGATCAATGCGGATTTGTGCTGGGCAGAAGCACGGCGCTTAATATTAGGAGGTTGCACCAAATCATGACATGTACACCGACAACGGACAAGGCAAGGGGATGCATTTCGCTTGATCTACGACAAGCTTTTGACTCCCTACATTGGCAATATATGTTTTATACCCTTTCCAGGTTTGGCATACCAGCAACATATACACAGTGGGTGCGACTGCTGTATTTGAACCCCACAGCGCGAGCATGTACGGGACAGCACATCTCACAGCAGTACAGTGTTGCTCGGGGTACCAGACAGGGATGTCCGCTTTCGCCATTATTATTTATTTTAGCTTTGGAGCCTCTCTTACATAAACTCCGGACTACGATGGGACACAAGGGAATTGTAATGGGACACGGTACACATATCGTCTCTGCATATGCGGATGACCTAATATTATATTTCAAAAACTTGGATGAGGATTCAGAACCCATTCCCTCTACCTTTGACACGTTCCAGAGATTATCAGGTCTCTCGATCAATGAAAACAAGTCCTATGCCTAGTTTTTCACTGATAACACACGTAGCGGTTCCCTATGCTTTGGGAAGTGGAAATTTCAGATAGCACCTGATACTTTCAGATATCTAGGAATCCAAATATATAGGGACACAATAGACCTGCTCGATGGTAACTTAAATCGTGCTATAACCGCGCTCAAACCCCAAATAAGATTCTGGACTTCCCTGCCCATATCGGTGGCTGGTAGGGTGGCCATTGCCAAAATCGTAATGCTCCCTAGGATGTTATATTATTTTGCTAACTTGCCCATAATTGTCCCAGCACAGATATTTAAATTGTTGACCTCCTTATTAATTGAACTGATCTGGGAACAGGCCGTATGCGTATTGGAATTACGAAAATGCAATTGGGCACACAACAAGGGGGAATGGGGGCCCCGGATCTGAAGGCGTATTGTTATGCAAGCCAACTGCAGTGGCTGGCGTACTGGGTGGCAAGCCGTAATCTTCAGGAGATAGATATGACTAGCCAGGCATGGGAAAGAGGAGACTTACATAAACTCTTATTGCCCAATGGCAAGATCCCTTCAACTGCGCCCCACTTATTGCGAATTGCGTTGTTGTACTGGAGAAGTGCTTTGAGATACACCAAAAAGATGGCCCCGTATGCTCCTACAATTCCCCTTTTGGGAATTCCCTCCCAGTCAGGTACTGTTACTAGTCGACGACTGTTGGCTTGGGGAGACGCGGGAGTGAACACGATTGGTATGTTCTTTTTGGATGGTACCCTAATGCCCCATGACGTCTTTGTTCAAGAGCATGGAGTGCCGCCTACATTGTTCCTCTTACATGCTAGTATTTCTCGATACATACGCACCACTTGGGCCCCGGAGGGGCTAGAACCAGAAACGCACGCCCTGCTCACTATGCAATATTTAATGGGGAATGGGAGTCATTTGATGAAGTGGCTTTATAGAGGGATTCGTACGATAGCAGCGGTGCCGCTTCAACCTCTCCGCAGCAAATGGGACAGGGATGTGGGGCGCGCGCTTACTGATAAAGAGTGGAACGTCATGTTGGGATACCCGAAAAAGGTATCTAGAAATCCTAAATTCAAATTTATACAGCTTCTGCTCTTACACAGGGCTTATCTGACTCCACGGAGACTGAGTTCCATGTTTCCAGACGTAGCGGATAGTTGCCCCCGCTGTCACTCACCGGATGCGGGTCTCATACATATGCTATGGAGCTGCCCGAGACTACGACACTATTGGGCGTCCGTAAGTACGATACTGAAGGATATTGCCCCAGTGTGGAACAATGACTTGATGGAGTACTGTCTATTAGGGTTGGGTACCAAAGGGAAGAAGGGAAACCCGATTAACAAATTTGCTAATCTTGCCCTTTTACTAGCTAAGCGCAACATTACCATGCGGTGGAAGACCGCTAAAACACCATCATTACAGGGATGGCACAATGAAATGGTTAGATGGGGCAGGGCGGAGCGCTGCTGAGCTGCAGAGAGAAGAACACAGGGGACTGCGTAAAAAGCCAATTTCTATGGACTGGAATATGTTGTTAGAAGAATTTGTTGCTGTTGATATGCAAAGGTACTAACGGACTACATATTTACCCCCTCAAGTCTTTCAATGAACCACTGGCAGCAGGATGGGCTGTAATATGTCTTTATTATGCAAAGTAATTTACTGTTACTGTGGGGAGATTTGGATTTCTATGGACATACGACATTACAATAGACACACTGAGGGTGTGGTACTTTGGCTGAGTCTGCAGGGGGGTGGGGGGTGGGCATAGAGGTAGTTAGTTAGTTTTTTGGAAAAAAGAAACGAAATCACCAGGAATTGTTATATTACTTACTTGTATAATATGAAGTAGCCCACAAAGGTTGGATCATATAGAATACCGTCTGCAAAGCACTCTAGAAATGGAGTTCTGTACACTTGTTTTGATGTTAACTGCTGATCAGTTCTGTATATGAGCACTGCTTTGCTATCAGACTGCACCGTCATTCTTGTGAACGTTTATATTATATGATGACATGTATGCGTATAACATAATGTCTTCTGGTTTCATCTTTGATATGCAAAATCAATAAAATATGTTTAAAAAAAAAAAAAAAAAAAAGGAAGGCGGCTGATATGTTGGAACTTCCTTCAACTTAACTCAAATTTAATTTACTTACAGAAGTACTGCATTCTACTTCTTCGGCATCAGAGCCTTTATTGGAGATTTGGCAGAAGCCTGTGTCATCCTCTGCAGTATCTAGACCCATTGCGAGGAGATACAAGCCTGCTCCGGGGGAGCCTCTGTTTTAATTCACTCTTCCTTCACCTGATAGTTTGGTGCTACAGGCTTTCTGTTCTTCTAAGTTAACTCCTGGTTCTTTTCCTACGTCCCCAGCAGACAGGGAATAAAAAAAAAATGGAACAGTCTAGTAGCATGCCTTTAAAGTCAACCAACGCAATCTGTTTGCTGGGTCAGTACATTCATGCTTTGATGGAATCATCCTAAACAGTGGCCCCGAAACTACCTGAGAATGTTCAGGGACACTTCACAGAACTGTTGAACGACAGTCTTGCTACAGCACAACAGGTTATTCAGTCAGGCATGGATACTGGTGATTCAGTCGCAAGAGCGATGGGGACTTCAGTCGCAACAAGGAGGCACCCATGGCTGAGAGTGTGTGGTTTCTCAATGGACGTGCAGGCTACCCTGATTGATTTGCTATTTGATGGATCTAAACTGTTTGGCGCCAAACCTGATTCTGCCTTGGAGAGATTCAAGGATAGTAAGGTGACTGCAAGATCTTTGGGCCTTCAATCACAGCCCAGAGATTATAGGCAGTTTCTGAGGTTCGAGGGGTTTGGTCGGTACTTCTCCTTTTGTGGAAGGCGGCAATACAAGCAGCAACAGCAGCCGTCCAATCCACTCTATAGGAGTTATAGGGTAACCGCCCATCAGCCATCTTCCTCCTCCTCCTCCTCCACTTCCTCCCTTGCTTACGTCACAGGAAAGCAACCCTAGTTTCACCATCTGGGAGCATGCTTTGCCTGTGGGAGGATGGGTGTCCCAGTTTCTACAACAGTGGAGATCCATAACATCGGATCAGTGGGTTTGAAATATTGTAAAAAAAATGGAATGCCCTATCCTTCCAGGAATTTCCCCCTACCTGTCCCACCCCCAACAAGGTTTCTTTTCCAAAGACCTTCTTCTGCTCCTCCAACAGGAAGTCCAATCCTTGCTTTAAAAGGGTGCAGTTGAGTTAGTTCCAGAGGAGGAATGCGGTCAGGGATGCTATTCCCGGTATTTCCGGATTCCCAAAAAGGACAGTAGTTTGCGCCCAATCCTAGACCTCAGGATTTTGAATTGGTTCCTCAAGCAGGAAAAGTTCAAAATGCTGACCTTGGCACAGGTGCTTCTTGCGCTGGCGAAGGAAGACTGGATGGTCTTGATCGATTTGCAGGAAGTGTATTTTCACATCCTGTAGGAAGTTGGCTCTGTATATACTACACCAAAGTAAGGTATAGTGCACACAGAGTCCAGGGAGTCCCCAGAGGTACAGAGGCTAAATTAGGTAAGTACTAACTCATTGTGGTAGTGTGGGCGAGCAGTTAGGTTTATCTAGAGGGTGTGTTAAGCATTTATTGTATTCGCTCAATCAAGGACTGATTACACACACTCAGACAGAATCCAGACAAATTAGGTAAGTATAAAAAAGGTATACTTAAGTTATATTTTTAGAGCCAAGTAGGACTTGGCACAGGTAAGTAACACATACTCTCAAATGCAGGACTTTGCACGGAAATGCAGTTGTGGTCGAATTTGCAATCATTACAGGTTGGTATTGGTACAAAAAAAGTTTAAATTACACAGTAATTACTTTTGGATTACATCGACTACTTGGAATGATATGCCTAGATACCACGCCGGGATCTCACAATACACAGTAAGTAAGACTTTTAAAGATTTGCAGTGTAGTTACTTTGCCTCCATACAAAACATCAGTTCAACACAACATTTTAGGGACAAAAACGCATAACATTGGTCCCTATGGGAGAAAAATGGTTATCGGTTTCACAGGTAAGTACTCGACTCACGAGTGGGAGTTTTGAGGGTTAGGACCAAGGTTCTCCAAGGTCTAGGTTGGCACTCAAGTTGCACTACTGGCGGCACTAGCGGCCGGGTGCAGAGTGCAGGGGCCCAACGTTGGCCAATGGGGTTAAGGGGGCTTTCGGTCAGGGGCTGCTTACGAGCAGGCCACTCGGGTGTGGGAGCAAATCTCCTGGGGTTAAGGTCAGCACTGCAAGGGCCAACAATCAGCACAGCACAAGCGGCACAGGGGCGGCCGGGTGCAGTGTGCCAAGGAGATGTCGGGGACCCTGTGGATTCCAATGGAGACTTTCGGTTCAGCAAAGAGGCTGCAGGCTCGGGCAGGGAGACTTCCTGAAGGTGACAACCGGCCGGAGAGGTAAGTTGGGTTCTTGGGGGATGCCTGGACACTGTTGGTTGGGCCACCCAAGGCTGTGGGGCGTTGGGTGCAGGGGTGTCTTTTGGTGTCAGGTCTTCTTACCAGCTTTGGTTGCAGTCGGGGGACCCTTTAGGTTGAGGCTTCAGGCATCGTCTTGAAGCTTGAGGGAGTTCGGGGATCACCAGATCCCGGGTCAGGATTGCTGGGGAGACCTCCTTGTGGTGATGGGCCAATCAAACCCCGGATGTGGGTGTCGGGTGCACAGTGGTGCTGATTTGCGGAGCCGCCTGGATCCGGATTCTGTGGGGGAGTCTTGGCTTGAGCAAATCCGGTGCTCACGGGAGGCAGAGTCTGTTAAATGAGTGCAGGGCAGGTCCTCTGGGCTCTGGGGGTTGCTGGCTGCTTGACTTGCCGGGTTCTTGCTGTAGGTAGGTTGAAGTCGGGACAGGCCGTTAGGGCTGGGGCCAAAGCAATAGGTGTCCTCTTCTTCCTGGGTTAGCACGGCTCTTCGGTCCCTCTTATTTTTTCCTCAAATCTGAGGAGGCAAGGTTCAGGGTCGCCCCTAAGTACTGAATTTAGGGGCATTAAAAGGGGTGAGCAGGTCGGGACTAATGGGTCCCTCCCTTGGGGTGGGTACACCCCCTATTATGCCACCCTACAGTGGGAGGGGGCATGAGCCTCTTCCTAATTGATTGGGTCCCCTCATCTACATGAAAGAGAAGACTAAGATGTGTGCTTCACCTCGCCTCTCCCACCTGAGGGGTGGGGTTGGCAAAGGTGGGCACACCTCTCCTCCTAGCTTGGTTTTCCAGCCAATTCTCCCACCTAAAGTGGGACTCAGAACCTGTAGGAGCCAGTGCTGGGGGCAGCAAAAGGCAGGGACAGCTTACAAAGGCAGCAGGCCTTTGAAGCTTCTCCTCTTGTTGACCCAGCCCATCCTGGGGGAGGAGGCATGACACCTCTGCCCAGGATGGGCTTTGTCTCTGGACCCAGAGAGTGGGGGCTCTCTACCCAGGGGTCCAGAAACCTGTCTGGTGGTGGCAAATGTTGGGCAGCCATTCAGAAACCACACCAGGGCTGGTTGTTTTTCAGGGGGAATCTCTAAGATGCCCTCTGTGTGCATTTTTCATTAAATCCCACACTGGTATCAGAGTGGGTTTAATGTGCTGAGAAGTTTGCTACCAAACTTCCCAGGTTTTAGTAAAGCCATTATGGAGCTGTGGAGTTTGTAATGACCAACTCCCAGACCATATACTCTTTATGGCTTTACTACACTTACAATGTTTAAGAATGGACTTAGACACTGTAGGGGTACAGGGCTCATTCCACTGTATCATCACCTGGGGGCTAGTGCACCCTGCTAGAGGGGTGACTTACCTAGGGCCCAGACAGTGGGTTGCAGGCATGGCACACAGGGATGTGTGCTATGTCGACTCTTCACTTTTCTCTGTACCAAAACATGCAGCCTGCAATGGTAGTGTGTGGGTGTTAAGGTACAGGGCCTCTAAGGGTGGCACAGTAGGTCCTGCAGCCCTTAGAGGCCTTCCCTGGTCACAGTGCCCTTGGTACCCACGGTCCGTGTTACAAGGGGCGTACCTGTGGCCAGAGATGTGCCAATTGTGGGTACAATGGTACAGCTTTGGGAAAGAACACAGGCCCTGGGAACCTGAATGGCAGGGACCCAGGGCACACCAAGTCAAAGTGCATCATGTTTTAGGCAAAAAGTGGGGGGGTAACCATGCAAAAATGGGCTCATTCCTACACATCCCCATTCTGCAGCTACACAGGAAATATCTCAGCTTCACAGTGGGGTCTCAAGATTACCAGTTTGCTATTCCCCCATTTGGTCTTACTCACGCACCTCGAGTCTTCACAAAGATGATGGCAGTGATCGCAGCACATCTCAGAAAGTGGGAAGTAACTGTATTCCCTTACCTGGACAATTGGCTGATCAAAGCGAAATCTCCAGAGTTGGTGTTGTGTCACTTGCATTTGACAACTCAGTTGTTGTTCAACCTGGGCTTTTCCATCTACAAGCCCAAATCCCGTGTGGAGCCCTCACAGCTCACCCTGTTCATAGGGGCAGTACTGTACACAACAGTGAATTGAGCCTACCCTCCTCCTCAGAGGATTCTGGACATTCATGCTATGATTCCAATATTTCAGAATGGAGCTATGGTTCCAGTCTTGAAATTCTTGTGCCTGCTTGGTCTGATAGCCCCCTGCAGTCTGTTGGTCACCCATGCACACTGGCACATGAGGGCCCTCCAGTGCTGCCTCCGCAGGTAGTGATTTCAACACTACGGAGATCTCAAATAATCGGTCAAGATCTCCAGAGACATTACAGTGGATCGTCAATGGTGGGATGTGTCCGCTAACTTGTCTCAAGAGAAGCAGCTTCACCCTCCTCCTCTGGTGGCCACAGTGGGGAGCCCATCTGGGGGATCTGGAGATCATAGGACTTTGGTCTCCAGAAGAACGATTATATCATATCAATCTGTTGGAATAGTGGGAGATATGTCTGGCTATCAAGGCCATCCTTCCATTGCAGTCAGTCAGTGCAGGTCTTAACAGACAATACTACCGCAACGTGGCACATAACCAAACAGGGTGGAGTAGGTTTGTATCTTCTCTGCAGGGAAGCTCTACGACTCTGGTCCTGGGCTTAGGCTCATCAGATTTGTATCATAGCAAATCACTTGTCCGAAGTTCTGAACGTGCGTGCGGACAGTCTCAGTCAGCATTTTTCAGCCAATCACGATTGATGTCTCCATCCGGAAGTGGTACTTCACATTTTCTAGTTATGGGGGACTCCTCACATAGACCTTTTTGCCACTCACAAGAACATGCACTGCCTGTCATTCTGCAGCCTCTAGTATCTGTTGCAGGGAGCAAGTGTTTCAAATGGACTAGGGCTCCGAGATGTTTTACACGTTTTCCCAACACCCTTGAGTCCTCAGGTTCTGTGGAAGATTCGCCAAGACTGGGCCCAAGTCATATTAATTGCCACGGATTGGCCACGAAGGATGTGGTATACAGACCTTCACCTCTCACTGTGCCCTCTGCGCTGTCTCCCTCACAGGGCAGACCTCCTCTTACAGTCGCAGGAGCAGGTTCTACACCCCTACCTCCAGAGCCTGAACTTTCATGCCTGGAGATTGAACGGGGCAACCTGAGTTCGTTTTGCCTTCCTCCCGATCTGGTGGATGTTATTTTATCGGCCATAAGACACTCCATCAAGCCGGTTTATGCTGCCAGATGGGCTTAGTTTGTAAAGCGGTGTGATGAAAATTCTATTGACCCCTTAAGGGCCCATTTGTCTGATATTGTATGTTTTGCGCTTTCCCTAGCACAGCAGGATTGTGCAGTTGGGCCTCTCTCCACACTTTTGCAAAGCACTTTTGCTTAGACTCCGAAGTGAGGAGGGGCGGTCACTTTGCTCATTCTGTTTTGCAGGATTTTTTGTTATAGTGTTATAGACAGACATACACCCACCTCTGAGTGCGGAACTGCTTGGGGATTCTATTAAAAAATGAGGAATCCACAGTTAGATGTATCCATCAGAAGAGCAAGTTATGTACCTTCGGTAACGCTTTTTCTGGTGAATACTGCGTCACTTTGGATATAGTTTTCCTTATATCCTGGTCACTGCACTTTTAACCTATAGGTCACCCCTAAGGTAGACCTTTCAGTCCAAGGGCAGGGTATTTGGTTCTAAGTGTGTGGGTACCCTTGCACAAGCAGAGGTACCCTGGATCCCAAATTAAAACAAACTTACCTTCCCGGGTCCCGCGCCTCGCAGCTCCTGGCCGGGTCCTGGCCGGGTCCTGCGGTAAGGAACAGGAAGCAAGCAGCCTCCAAAGGGAGAGTGCGCATGACTGGTTTGGTCAGCCCCAGAGGGCCGACAAAACTGTCAGGGCCCACAGCATTGGGCTAGCCACTCCTTCCCTGTTTTCCAGCAGAACCGCCCACCCCCAACCAAACACTTCTGCTTTCTCGCTGTGCAAGAAGCAGGAATATAAAATGGTAGTTTTACCATTTTATGTTTCTGCTTCTCACACTGCGAGAAAGCAGTGGGGGGACGCTCCTCCGCCCTAATGGAGGAGCCGCCCCTGGGCCATAGACAGGACTGCTTTTGTGGGAAGATCCCTGCGGCATCTTTGTCCCTCTGCTTCTACAAGTTCTGCAGCTCCATGGCCATGCATCCTCCGAGTCACCAAGGACTGCATCCCAGCTAGAAGAATCTACCTTGAAGCGAAGGAGTCACTTCCCTGCATCCGCAGGCACCTCTACGACGACAACCGGTTTGGTAATCCTGTTGTCCCACGGCCATTGCCAGGCTCTGCAAAACAGATGGTAGTTTGTTTGCTCTCCGGATGCCTGACCAGTCTTCCCTGCAAGTTGGGTGACTGTAATCCCTCTCCAGCCGTCTTGAACCCACTCCCTGTGCACCGCGTCTGTTTGTCGTTCCCAATGCTTGCTGGCTCTCTTCACGAAAGATCTTCAAGCTCCAAGAAGCCCTAGCCTCCAGGCTCGCACAGCTCCAAGTACGACATCCTGCCTGTATCCTCTGCATCGTTGGGCTTCATCTCCTGTGTGCTGCTAAGGCTTCCCTGTGACTCCCTGTGCCTGCTGCCAGAGGGTCCTTGCGGGAGCTCCATTGATTCCTGCTGGCGCTCCTACATGCTGAGGGCCGGCCCTGACTTACCCTTGCTGGGTTAGTCCCACAGACCTTGCTGGTCTGCAACACAGCATCTTCACCGCAATCCATTATTTGCGTCTGCCAAGGTTTGTTGGTGATCCTGCTGGCCAGTGACCTTCCTGCACTCGTCGACCACCGTGGAACAGCTCGTAGAAGGCTCCTGTGCTCCTACATTATTGCCTGGGCTTCACAGCTCCTGCTTCATCCTCACCGTGCTACAGCAGGAACCAAAGACAGGGGCTGGTATTTGGCTCCTGTGCCTTCTGGTCGTTTGGACTCTGTCTCCTCTGCTTTCAGGTTCTTCTCATCTGGATTCTGTATCCTGGTTCCTCCGCCCTGGTCCACAAGACGCTGTAGCTGCTGAACTTCCATGACCCTCGATTGGCGTCTACGGGCGGTTCCGACACCACTTCATCCCTATGCACTTGGGCTCCCTAGTGTAGGTATCCTGGTTCTGGGGGTATCCACGGATGGGGTGGCTCTCCAACCTTCCTTAATCCAAGTGGTTTCTACAGGGTCCTTTGGGAACGGTCCTATGACTTACCCTGTGTTATCCTATGAACGTTTGATCCAGTGTAACCACTCTGCAACCGGGCGCCTTGGGGTCCCTGGCTACTAACCTTGGGTGGTTCCGTGTTTCCCCTGGGGTCCTCCATTCTTGGGTACTAGTCCCGTTTTTGTACTTACCTCACATCCCACTATTTTAGTATATGGTTTGGCCCCCCGGCTGTGCCTTATATGTTTACCTATGCTACTTACCTATTTCTAAAGTATTTCTTGTGTGTAATTGATATCTCCGGGTAGGAGATATACCAAGTTAGTGTTTAGTGTTTAGTAATAAATATAAAGTATTTTTATACTCACCTGGAGTTGTTCTTTCTTGTGTGAAAAGCTTACTGTAGGAGGCTGGCTTAGTATATGGTGCACACTTATTTAAGTGAAACACCTTGCACTAATCCAGACAACACTTATGGTGATTTTAGTGGTCTTAGACAATCATAGAAAGCTCTCTAAGTGGTAGCTGTGGAGAGCAGCCTTCAGGCTTATCCAGAAAGAGTGTTAAGCTGCTTGTTTTACCAGATCTAATCATGTAGTGTAGGTAAAACGAAAAAGAACCACACAGTGTATATATAAAAATATATCTATTTATTACACAACATTCACTAATACATTGGTATATCTCCTCCCTGGATATATCAACACAAATACACAACAATACTTCAATTGCAAATAGGTAAGTAAACACAATGCAATGACCGTTCTTTGAATTAGAGCCTCATTCCATGCTGCTGACCTATACGCTACACACTGTCTTGCCATACAATTTCTGGATGCATCATTGAACTCTTGACATACACCAGCTGTGCGCCTTTTTACGTCTTTAAACACGAAGATTTTCACTGCTAAAACAATCCGTACAACCCACAAGAGTGTTGGGCAATGTTCATGTGGACTATTTAAACACATTACAGCCTTGAAGAAGTCCCATTGGGACGAAACGCGTCGCGGCGGCTATGAATTCTGTGTCGTGTTTTAACAAGAAATTTTTGAACAAAAGAATAAAGGAATAAAAGATGTATATATTTTTCACAACATGATGACTTATGTGACTCATTTGGGAGACGCCGTGCTAAAGTTAAATTATTGACCACTGTTTATTACTGTGTACTTTGAAAAACTGTGTATAACAATACATGTGTGCTGAGCCAGCTTGTTCAACAATGCACAGTAGTCTCCAGGTGGAGACCAAAGCATATACTAAAAAAGTGGAATACGAACTGCAACCAAAATCAGGACTTGGACCAGGAGACTCAGAAGAGCTGGGAACACAAGCAACCACCCAAGGTAAGTACCCAGGAACCCCACAGAGACTGTGTGCAGAGTGGAAATAGAGCCGCGTACTCAATAGAAGTCAACTGGAAAGTCGTGGTTGCAGAAGAAGAAGGACCCTTCCCAGTGGACTCTGAAGAAACCCAGTGGAAGACAGAAGGTTGTAGAGTCATCCCAACCGTGGATACCCCAGGAACCAGGAAACTACACCAGGGAAGCCGGGTTCATAGTTGTGAAGTGACGGCAGAAACTGCCGTAGACCACAGTGGAGGACTGCAGCAAAGATGTCTCTGGTGAAGACTGTGCAGGAGTCCGGTGGAATCCAAGGATGGATGCTTGAAGTGAAGAACCTGCAAGCAGACGGGACATAGTCTATGCCACTCGAAGGTGACCAGGAGGCCCGGAAAAGCAATGCCCACTGATGTCGGAAGGTTAAAGAGTGATGACAGTGACCTTGTCGCTGCAGCTGTGAGGACCAGGTGATGCTGAGGAAGACTAGGAGCCGTGCACGAGCTGTCCCATGTCGGAAGTCGAGAACCAGGGGGTTGGTGTCTGGCGGGAGCACGAACAAGCCTTGGCAGCTGCAACAGGCGTGGAAAGCGAAGAAGGAGCAATGTGGGACCAGTAAGGTCCAATGGACTCAGCACAAACAGGAGTGTCAGAGCAGGCCCTGAGGAAGCAGAGGAGCCCACTGAAGCAGGAGAAGACCCTCGAGAGGACCCACAGGCCAAAGGCACAGGAGTCGCAAGAGGACCTCGAGCAGCTCGCCAAAGATGGAGGCCCACCGTGCCGAGGATGAGGTGAGGATGCTGATCTTGGCAGAAAGAAATGCTGGAGGCCTGAGTTTCTTGTAGCCTGAAGATCTCTGGAGTGCAGAGCCAACAAGCCTTGGCAACGGCAAGTCGATGCGGTGCACAGGGGTTCGCTCCTACCGGTTCCGACTAGGGATACTGGCCTCAGAATTGCAGAGAGGACAGGTCAGGCCTCGAGGGAGTTGCAGAACTACCACCGATGTTGCTGAGCCTTTCGAAGTCCATGAGACGTCAGGAGCAGCAGACCGGTCAGCTTCGTACCGGTGTCTGCAGATGCAGGGGAGCGACTCCTTCACTCCAAGGGAGATTACTTTGGGTGTTCTTGATGCCCACAGGTCTGTTGAAGAACTTTGATGAAGCACAGACAGCGAAGAAGACTTGCAGAACAGCGAGACCAGGAGCAGCAGGAGTCTTCCATGATTTAGTCTCGGTTCCAGGCGAAGTCCAGGTGTCCAGATGGTTGAAGAGTGACGTGGTTTCAGGCCTGAGTCTTGTCCCACGACGAATCTGAGGACCCATCCACAGGTAAACCCTTAAATACCCTAGGAAAGGGGTTAGGAGGACTCGGGAGGGGGCCGGGGGGAGTCAGACCCAGAAGAGAGGCTGGACAAAGGGGAGGATACTCCCATGTCCTTTGTCCAGTTTTGCACCAGAGCAAAAGCCAAGGGCTCCCTGAACTGGCTCAAACCAGAGTATGCAAGGAGGGCACCAAATGTGCGCTTCAAAGCAGTCTGGTGGTGCTAGCAAGCGCCCCATCCCAGCCCAATACACTAAGTCCTGTCTGGGAGGTGGTCACACCTCCCTGTGACAAGAAACCTATTGTTCTACCTTCCCTTGCTCGAGCTCAGCTCAGCAGCAGCAGGGGGGCAGAATCGTGTCTGGGGTTGGCAGCAGCACTAGCTTGCTAGCAGACTCTGGAAGGCCCAGGTTTGACACAGCCACTATATAGTTAGCCCTCGCGTACTGACGGATGGCCCCTATATGTACTAAATTGGCTGACCACACTTACAAAGCCTGGAGAATCAACTCAGGGTTTGTAGGGTGTCCTGCTCATGCAGGGGCACCCACACACTTATAACCCAGCACCCTGCCTTCAGGATTGAAATGCCTGCCTTAGGGGTGACTTATAGATTTTAAGTGTAGTGACCTCAGATATAAGAAAACGTAAAACTGTCGTAAGTGGTGCTAGCACCAGCTTACACAGGCTGCAATGGCAGGCCTGTAGTCACAGTTTGAGTGGTCTCTTATGGGTGACACAATACATGCTCCAGCCCATGAGAGACCCCTGGTGTACCTATGCCTTGTGTACCTCAGTTCCATATACTAGGGACTTATAGGGGTACACCAGTAGCCAATTGTGGAGGCACAGAAGTACTTACCATGTTTATTTTAGGGAGTAAGCACAGTGACTGGGGCCCTAATTAGCAGGATCCCAGTTAGACTAATCAAAAATACATCCTGACACTAGCAAAAAGTGGGGGTAACCATGCTAGAAGGATCCTACCTTCCTACACTTACTGACTGACTATAGTGGTAAATGCACTTGCTTTACACCCTCTTAGATAAGCCTTATCTGCACTCCGCAGCTATCCCTTGAGAGCTCTCGTTTTCAGGGATGTAAACACTATCACTTTAGGGTTGCCTGGACTTAGTGCACAGTGCCTCCCCATAGGCAGACACTGAGGGCCCGATTCACAAAAGTAATCTGAGACAAAATCCTAACTTTACAACTTTCGGTATTCACAAACGGCATTTAGGAGTAGTAAAGTTAGGATTCCTAACTTTACTATTCCTAAATGCACTTTGTGAATACCGAAAGTCTTAAAGTTAGCATTTTAAGACCAAAACTTAAGTTTAACTGAGACAAAATCCTAACTTTACGACTTTCGGTATTCACAAAGGGCATTTAGAAGTAGTAAAGTTAGGATTCCTAACTTTACTACTCCTAAATGCCCTTTGTGAATACAGAAAGTCGTAAAGTTAGGATTTTGTCTCAGATTACTTTTGTGAATCGGGCCCAATATTCTGAGCCAGCCTCCTACATACAGTATCTACCTGCGGATTCCTCACTGAGCCACCCGCCTCCCGGTTGCTTGTCTGCACATATGAAAAAGAAGTCTATTTGCATATTGTGTTTGTAGTTTGCATTCCATGTATTTATATGTATATATATATATGTAGATAAATACATTTTTGATTTAAAGTTTACAACATGCTATTGCATTTGTGATGGTGGTTTCACCCATTTGCCTCGAAGGCATGAGAAAAATGGGTGGAAACTGACGTCAGCATGCCAACGAGGGCCTCTTATGGCTCCAATGACGTCATGCGGAGCGGCGTACGGGGCCATGGGCATTGTGAAGTCCTCGTCGACGTTGTAGAGCTTATACGAAAAGTTTCCATGGAATACTGGTGCATTGGGATATTCAAAACGTGAGAAATTCACAGGTAGATAATGTATCTACCAGATAAAGCGTTACCAAAGATAAGTTACTTGTTCATTAAGCATAGTGTATGTTGCATCCTTCTTAGCCATGATTTTCTGCATGCGTGTCAAACTATAAGGCAAAAAACAATTCAGCTTCATTCAAATAATTCCATTGCACTTGATTTGATTTTAAAACCTGCAATGCCCAACTCAGTTGCCTCTTAACTGACTCTAGAAGCATAGACATTTAATTTTGTATGATATCAAATGCAGTTGAAACAATATTATTCAATGAATAAATGTGAGTGGACAGTGCAGTCATGCCATTATCGACAACAGCGGAAGGCTTTTCCAAGTTTTCCATAACAATTTGTCTTAACCATTCAGCAGCTTCTTGTTGAGAGATTTTCCAAATTTCATTATATGTGAGATATACAAAACATTTAGAACGAGACCTAGGACCCAGCAAAAAATCTTGCAAATCCATGCTATCTTAAAGAAGAGATAAATGGTCTTTAACAGCTGATAATGTGGGAGTGTTCCAACCATTGTGGTAATAATTTTCCTCCGCTATAGGTAGTAACTACTCCCGAGTGTTGTGACTGCATATACCGGGAGTCTAGCTGCTTGCCTTAAACCCCATTGAGGAGTTTAAAAAAACAAGCATTGCACCCATTTATATCTATTGGCCATGATCACCACCCATCTGAACCAGAAAGGGAAGAATTGTAAGTGCCATTCTGCACCATTTCATTAAGCTGCTCTTCTGTTAGATTAACAAACTTCTGCCAGTTATCACATCGTGCAACAGAGGGAATGCTTGTTATATTCAAATTTTTAGAATTGGCCAAGCAAATACATGTAGTCTGTTGTAATGTTTTGTTAAAAAAATAATTTAAAACAGCACGTGGGGTACTCGCTCTGTGTAAATAGTGATGGTAGCAAAACATTCACCATATTTTGCAGAATTCAAATACAAGCCCTCGTTTTCAAATACTCTGTACGATTCCAATTCAGATAGCATATTAGAAACAGTCCTAAAATCCCATTCATCATAAACGGAACCTTGAGTAATAAAATCGTCCATAGCAATCTTAAATGGGGGGCGTGGCCTAACCGGCGGAACATGGCGGACGCGTGAGCCCGGAGCTCCGCACCAGCCCGCTACTTATCCTGCATATCCCGGAGGCTGGGCCGCACTGGGTAACAGCAGATAACCCCCCCGGAGGTGGAGACGCATTTGAGCACCTTGGGGGGGTGAAAATACTGCAGCGGCGTTCAACACGAAAGCGGCGAGCGAAGGCTGCAGCCGCGCTCCCAGGGCCTGTGTGGCAAGGGCCGGGAGGTGCGGCGGCATCGCCGGATCGCGCCTGGCTGAGAGGACGAGCCTGGAGGCCGCAGTGGCCTGCCTTTCTTTACCGCAGGTGAAAAGAGCCGAGCAGTGGGAGATGTGAGCGGCGGCCTAGCGCAGAACCAGAAAGTCGATGACTGACTGTGCCCGGAGGAGTAGGCCCGAAGACAGTGGTGATGGCTCGCCTGGCCCGCTGACGGCATTGGCGCACCGTGAGAGCCACGACTGGCGCCTGGATTGATTTGCGCGAGTGGCACTACAATGCGGACCTAGGCAGCCATGAAAGCGGAAAGTATGGGCCCGAACCGACAAACCGAGTAAGCGCGTGAAAGGTGCGTATGAAGCGGAGCCCAGCAGCGGAGATCGCAGACAGGTGTGTGGCAGGGGCGTCGGCCACAGCAGGCAGGGGCGCCGCTGAGCAGCAAAAAGTCGCGAAGGAGACCACCTGGGAAAATGCAGAGCATCTGACTGGAGGCCATGTATTAGCTGACACGGAGGTGCCATAACAGATGAACAGTACAGGCCCACAGTGCGGAGGACATACCGCGAGAGGGACACCAGGGAGGCCTGAACTTTTGTGAGAGGCTACTGTGGAGGCACTAACTTGAATCACCGATAGCAAAAGTGGAAGTAGGCCTACACAGGTGAAGCCGGGAATGCGACTCAAGGGCAAAGAGAGCCAGGCGATGTGAGGTGTGGGCGCTGCCTGGGACGTGGAGAGGCTGGTGATAGAGGCCTAACTGGTGCCATTGGCTCTGTCTTAAAAAGAGAAGTGCGGACTGATGAGAGTACCGCACCAGAACGCGCTACGAGCCCGAAGGCGGCGTGCAAGTCAAAAAATAGAGGCAAACACCGCTTGCAGTGGGAATCATTGACCAGCACCTTTCACATAACTGTCGACCTGAAGGGGCTGCTAGTTGGCTGCACCATGGTTAAACCCCAGACTAAATCGGTGGGAGCCCACCCCGGCACAGGAGGAAGACCCCCTGACCTTGCAGCAACCAGATGCTCAACCCCAGCCGCCTGCAGACCCAGTGCAGCAGCAATTGACCAAGATCCTGGAGGCCATAGCAGATACTAAGTCCACCCTCCACCAGGATATCAGTATGGTCTCGGTGGGCCTGGGGCTCCTCCGCAATGAACATCAAAAATTATCGGAGCGGGTAAAAATTGCGGAAGCAACAATAGCGGACCTGGCCCCGACCCAGGCTGCAGCATCACATCAAATTCTGGAGCTAGCGACCAGAGTGGACATGCTTGAACGCAGAGCGGAAGACGCAGAAGGCCGCAACAGGCAAAATAATATCCCCATAGTAGGCCTGCCTGAAAAAGTAGAAGGTGAAGACATGATTGGTTACCTCAAGACCTGGCTCCAGACGGAAGTTGCGCCTGAAGGGCTGTCCACTTTTTATACGTTGGAGAGAGCGCACCGAGTCGCTGGGAGACCTCCGGCACCGGGTTGACCCCCACCCCGGTGGTGGCCAGACTGGTGCACTATAAGGACAGAGATCTGCTCCTGCGGAAAGCCAGATCAGATGGCCCATTCATGCTGCAAAACAGCAGAGTCTCCATATTTCCAGACTACACGCTCGAAGTGCAAAGACGAAGAGCGTCCTACCTGGAGGTAAAGAAAGCCCTGCGCGACGAGAGGCTTCAATATTCACTGATGTTTCCCGCCCGCCTACGCATAGTACTCGATGGGCAATACCATTTTTGTGACGACCCTAAGACGGCCTGGAACTGGTTGGAAACATACAAAACTGGGACTTCGATGGGAGATGGTAACCAGACGCGGAGACAACCAGAAGGAGACCAGCAGAAAAGACCCAAGAGAAGGCCCCGTAGGGAGAGATTGAAAAAGCCAAGCCCCTCACAGACTGAGAAAGAGAGAGCAGCAGCATTGCAGGCGGTGGCGGACATTATGAATAGCGCAGAGGCTTCCCCTGAGGTGAGATCGGGCTCAACTAAGGAGACGGGGAGGTCGGAATTGGAGGCCTCTAAAAACAGCAGCGTGGTGTTGCCGATAGTCACCCAGGGTGACAGGGGATGACATTATTTAACAACAGATCGGAGAGGTGCCAGACATGGTCAGTTGAGAAGGAATATCGTATGCAGATGGACTCTGTGAAAGCTGAGGGGGCCCAGATAGACTGAATCGGACTGGTGCGTAAATAGGGTGAGTTGCTGAACTTCATTACTGGCTAGACCCCCCCGACGGGTGGGTACCGTTGTGGTTCCCGCCCTACAATGGTGGTTAGTGCTTGAGACAATGTTTGGGCAGCTGACCGTTGTCCAACTGCTCTGGGAGAAGGGAGTTGTAAGTTATGGGGAGAATTTGTGTTCTTTTTTAGTTTACGTGCCAATGTCCTTCCTGATCTATGCCACAAGTTACTCAGCATTCGCCAGGGGTGTCCTGGTGTGGATAAGGGCTGGGGTTCCTCTTGAAGTCACTGACATCAAGATAGATAAAGAAGGGAGATATGTGCTATTACATGCGAAATGGTAAGGCTGTAACCATTGGAAACATATGTGCCCCAAATTACGATCAGTTGGCTTTCCTACAGAAGCTCTCGGCCCAACTGGCGGACCTGCCGCCGGAAACCACAATAATAGGGGGTGACTTTAACTGTGTGCAAGATGTGGGGCTGGATAGATCACACCCTCCCCTACTGGGGACACAGCCGTACCGTATAGCAGCAGGGTTTCGCAAATGGGGTGACCGCTGGGGCCGGTGGATACTTGGAGGGTACAGCATGCAACAGAAAGAGAATACTCCTTTTTTTCCCCTCTACATCAGCTGCACACTAGACTAGACATATTCCTTTGCTCCGCAGACATCAATGAGACAGTCACACATACCGAATACTTGGGGCGCACTTGTTCAGATCACAGCCCACTTCTACTTTTTCACCGTCCCCCGAGAAATAGACCTCCGATCCCGATGTGGCGGTTCAGATCGGAAATGCTAGAAGACGGCCCCTTCAGGGAATCTCTAAGCTCTTGTATTGACACTTACTTTGCCACAAACGCACGCTTGGCCTCTTCCGAGCTAGTGGAATGGGAGGCTTTCAAGGTGGTAGTACGTGGCCACTGTTTGAACCAGTCGGTCGGAGTGCGGAGAACTCTATGTAGAGAGCTGTATGAGTTAGAGGGGCGACTCCACACACTTGATAATAGGCAGGGGATAGAAGCAACAGCCTTGACGGATCTCTCAGATGCCAGAGCTCAGTATAATGAGGCGCTAGAAAGACTCCGGAAATTTGATTACAAAGGATACCTGGCCAGAGCACACGACGAGGAGGGCAAATCAGGCCGACTATTAGGTCAGTTGATTAAACCGGAGACACGTGGATCACATATAACACGTATTACTAATGAGGCGGACACTACCTTACACAACCCAGAAGACGTAAATACCCTCTTTAGGGAGTATTACGAAACATTATATGCGGCCCCACCCCCTCTAGACAAAGTTGGAGAATTACTGGCACCACTGCAACTACCAAGATTAGACGAACAACATAGGGAGTCATTGGGAGGTCCGGTGACGCTGGTAGAAATAAGAAACTCTATAACATCAATGGCCATGGTGAAGACACCCGGTCCAGATGGTTTGCCAGCTGAATTCTACTCAACATTTGTTTCTAAGCTGGCACCCCATCTGGAAACATTGTATGCCGCATCACTGGAGCTAGGGCATCTCCCCGATTCCAGACAAAGTGCCATTGTGATCCCGCTCCCCAAGACTACCCCCCCCCCCGGGGACCCGAGTAGGGGATTATCGGCTGCTGTCCATGCTCAATCTGGATTTTAAGATTTTGAGCAAGGTGCTGGTGCTGAGACTACACCCACACATGCCCAAGCTGATCCACGTCGACCAAAATGGATTTATCCCCTCACGAAACACTTCATATAATCTCAGAAGGCTATATTCCATTCTATACCACCCAGAGGCCAGTACACTCGAGCAAGCTGCAATCTTATCGATAGACGTCGAGAAGGCTTTCGACACAGTTAGCTGGAAATACCTCTTTCCATGTATGGAGCGGATGGGGCTGGGGGAAAAGTGGGTGCACTGGGTTAAAATACTATATGACTGCCCAACAGCAAGGGTTTGAACGGGGGGAACACTCTCTGCCCAATATGGGATCTTCCGCGGCATGAGACAAGGTTGCCCTTTGTCGCTGGTGCTGTTCGCGCTGGCGATGGAGCCATTGGCGGCTCTCTTCCGCCAAGGCGGGACGGGGCTGGCGCTAGATGGGAGACAGCATATTGTCTCCCTATATGCGGATGACCTGTTGATATATTTAAGGGAGGCAGTGGCCGGATCAGACACGGCCTTGCGCTTACTAGATAGATTTGCTGCCCTGACTGGATTGCGAGTAAATAAGGCAAAGACTTATCTTTTCCCGCTGGCAGGACCGCTACCGAGGCCCCATGCGCTCCCAACAGACCTTAACTGGGCTCCAACCACGATCAAATACCTGGGCATACATGTCTACCATTCTTTGACTGTCTTACGCGAAGGCAACCTCGATTGAGCACTTCACTCGCTCAGATCTTGTGTAGCGTTTTGGAGTTCATTGAAGCTGCCGGTAATGGCGCGCATATCACTGACCAAGATGGTTATGCTGTCCAGGCTACTCTATTATTTTGTGAACCTCCCACTGGTGCTACCCTGGGGCTGGTTTTTCCCACTGGACTCACTGGTGCGAGACTTAATATGGGGAGAGGGGCGTAGGAGAGTTTCGCTGGCGACATTGCAGTGTCCAGTACGCAATGAGGGGCTAGGGGTGCCCAATTTTGAACTGTACTACCTGGCTTCCCAGCTGCAGTGGCTGGCCCAGTGGCTAGAAGGAGCCAATGCGGAGGGGACATTCAGGGGAGACCTGAGAGCCTCTCTCACCCTGGTGTTGGCCAAGATATTGGACCATAGAGTCATAGCCCATTATAAGCTGACCCTACAGACTACAGCATTACAATGCTGGAAGAAAAGCCTGGCTAGACTGCCAGTGGCCCCTAAATACTCACCTCGGCTCCCCTTGGTAGACCTACCACATGGAACCCCACGCCAAATTTTCACTTCAGAGCAATTGACAGAATGGGAGGGAGTGGGTCTTGAGATAGTGGGCGACCTTTACCGGGAAAGGACGTTGATCCCCTTTGTGGAACTTGTAGAACAATATGGGCTGCCGGTAGGCCAGTTCCTGCAAAATGAGGCCCTAGTTTGTACCTTTAGAGAACTATGGGGAGGGAGAGGAGTGGAACCAGAAACACATCCCCTGCTATTCACCATGGGAGGGTCTGGCCACCAAGTGAAATGGTTTTACATGACGTTAGTAGAGGCATCATTGACGACACTGTCTAAAATTAGGGAACGCTGGGAACAAGCGTTAAACAAACAATTTACAGATCAAGAATGGGACAAGGTCCTGGCTTCCCCCAAGACTATATCGCGCAATACGAGACTGAAATACATCCAGTTAGAGAGATAGCAGTTGACTTTTATCTTTCCACTAGACATGCCAGTCTCCATGATCATAATCTAATGCTATTAGAGATGATTGAGCTCATCTTGGACAATAATTTTTTCATGTATAATACCACGTGGTACAAGCAAGAGCAGGGGACTGCCATGGGATCAAAATTTGCGCCTTCCTACGCCAACCTTTTCATGGGGTGGGTGGAGCGCACCCATGCATGGTCCAGGACGGCCTCAGAATGGATTAAACATATCCAATTCTGGGGTCGTTACATTGATGACATCATTATTATCTGGACTGGGACTGGTACTGAATTGAAGGAATATCACAATTTTCTTAATGAAAATACCCTCAATGTAACCTTTACCCTTGTTATGTCCCAAACTAAAATACATTTCCTAGATTTGGAACTTTATGTTAGAGAAGGTACCATTCACAGTACTTTGCACAGGAAAGATACAGCCGTCAATAGTATCTTACACTATACGAGCTCACATCCTTCCTCCACTAAGAAAGCTATTCCTTATGGTGAGCTACTGCGTATTCGCAGAAACTGTAGTGAGGAAAAAAATTTCATTGCACAATCTAGTCTGGCTTTAGACAGACTTAAGAAAAGAGGCTATGACTCACATATACTTGACATTGCTGATACTAAGGTTCGGGCTATCAAGAGAGATGACACATTGAGAAACAACAAAAAGAAATGTACCCATGAGGCACAAAGACTTTCTTTCATTACCACCTACTCTACGCTGAACAACGAGGTATTTAAGTCCCTGGGTAAACATTGGGCTATACTGAAAGGGGTACCTGGTATAAGCAACATGATTACTGAAAGACCATCTATGACATTTAGGAGAAGTAAGACCATTAGGGATGTATTATGTCCCAGCTATACCTTAAAGCATAAATCCACACAAGGTACTTGGCTTACTAAACCCAAAGGTTTCTACACATGCAGTTCATGCAACATATGTCAGCTGGGTTGTAACAGAATGACGACGTTTAGTTATAATACCAGCACCAAACATAGGATTCAACATTTCATCAATTGTCTTACCAGTTTTGTTGTTTATGTCATTATTTGTGGCTGTGGTAAAATCTACGTTGGCAGCACAACCAGGCAACTAAAAGTTCGCATTCAGGAACACCGTAGAGCAGCACTGAATGGGGATGCCTCATATGTGCTTGTCTCACACGACTGTACACTTGGCACCAATCGGGCCTGTTTTCGATTTCATGGAATAGATACCGTGACGAGTAACATAAGGGGTGGGGACAGGGCTCTTATGCTGAGGCAGTTGGAAGCTAGATGGATTTGTACACTACGCTCGTCAACCCTAGGCCTTAATACAGATAGGGAGTTACATTACTTTCTCTAAAGGAGATGGCTTAGTATCCTATATGATCAACTGTCACCATTAGATTATCAGCATTACATCTGTCTTAAATCTACTGTAAGGGCATGACTGTTTCTTATGGTTTAGATGTTTCTTATGGTTTAGATATCTTTCATATATGCCCTTCCCTCCCAAATTTTCCCTTTTGTACCATCTAGTGTTATAATAAGTGTTGTGCTATTTTGTAACATGTCTGGATGCGGCCTCTTTTTTTGCCGTCTCTTGTAATGACGTGAATATGAAAGTAGTGCTTTTGTATTCTTCACATTCATTGCACTTTACTGACTTGGGGAATTCTATTGGTGCTTTCTTGTTTGTTGTGTATACTACTGGGATAGAGTTATTCTACAAGAAATTGTTTAATGTTTGGCTCACATGTGGTTTACCAATTTTTCCCTTCTGTACCATCGTATGTCACAATGAGTGTTGTGCTATTTCATAATATGTCTGGAAGCGGCTATCTTCGCCGTTTCACGTAACAATGTGAAGATGAAAATAGCACTTCTGCAATGCATCATATATACTGCACCTTACTGACTTGGGAAATTTCATTGGTGCTCTTTTGTCTGCTGTGGATGCTACTATGATTAAGTAGCCTAAAAGAAACTGTCTAATGCTTGGCTCATATGTGGTTTTCCACATGTGGGTATTTTAATCATTTTGTTGCCTATATTCCAATATTATACGTAGCGGAGGTTTACACTGGTGTCAATGAACTCAGTGTTCTCATGGATTCTTTCTCTGTTCCTTCCTTTTCTCCTTTTTTTTTTTTTCTTTTCTCTGTCATTTATTTAACAGTAAGTAAGCGATGCACACTAGTTATGCGAACATTAGCTAATAATACAAATTGAAACTGTTGGATTGGCTGGATTGCATAGATCACGATATCGTTGCTGTCTAGTACTTAAGCGTTGTGGCTTCAATTATTCAGCCACTTTGTGGATTCTTGTCGTTGTCTGACATCATCATTGTATGGTAGAATTTGTGATTGGCTATTTTACCTTCATTGCTAATCTTTGGCGTTTTTTGCTTTTATATTCAGGGTTCAGAGCTACACTCCGTACATTTTATTTTTTAGTTACATCTTTCATTATTAGGGAATTATAAAAGCCGATACCGGAAGTGAGGACCTTGATGCTGCACATAGTACTGCGGACTAGCTTTTAATGCATCGCTTGTTTCGCGCCATTGCTGCATCCGGAAGTGAGTATATACTTTATATCCGGTGGCGCAGTCTAGACCCTCAGATTATTCGCGCCGGACGGAAGCTTTATAAGGATAAGCGTGGGTGGGTCATAGTTTCCGAATACTTTGCTGGTTATTGAACGTTTCCCGGACACGGCTCCGCGTACACGCACGGCTAATACTGTTTGATGTGAGTAATTGTCGCTGCTCCTTCCCGTTTTTTTGTTGTGGTCCCAGCGCGCTTTTTTAAGTTTTGTGTGTATCGGCAGGTAGTTTTGGTCCCAAGGCACCTTTTCCTGATCCATAGCCCACCATTTACTTCGGTACCGGAGTAATAGAGTCTAGTGCCTTTCACAAGCGCGGGTGGGTCATAGTTTCTAAATACACATAATGCTAATACTGTTTGAGTAATTGTCGCCGCTCCTTCCCCTTCTTTTGTTGTGGTCCTAGCGCGCTTTTTAAAGTTTGTGTGTATCGGCAGGTAGCTCTGGTCCCAGTGCACTTTTTTCCGATTTATAGCCCGCCATTTACTCCGGTATCGGAGTAATAGAGTCCAGTGCCTTTCACTTGTTATGTGTACTATGAGGTTCATGCGTACTTTTACTCTTCAACATTCTTCCTCTTTTTAATGAGCACACTTTTTTATACTTTTTGGTTGGTAACCCGGAATTCTAGGGTATTTGATTTTTTATTGTGCACCCGGCACGCCTAGAGCTCAGTATGGCATGACGTTATTGTTATGTGCATTTGTTCTATTGGTGGTGTGCGCAGGTGTTTTTAAATGGACTGTGATTTGGGTGGTTCACTTATCATTGCACATTTTTTGATTTCATGGCGGTTTCCCCTTTTTCTTGTTCTTGCGTCAGCATAAGCGATATATTGTTTCAGCCATTATTGTTCTCATCTAAGTGATGCTATTTCTTCATGTATGAAGTCCGACATTTTCCTGTTTTGCAGGTACTTTAATCTTTCTTATACCTTTGGATATTTGTCTACTACGATTCTCATCCATGTGTAATAGGTATGTCATGTCTTCACTTTTTAAGTAGCAACTGCTTTTACCTGTTAGGTTAGTTGTACATATGCTCATGTTATTTTTCTGACATTTTCCAGGACTTGATCTAACCTTTAGTGACCCAACGTTTGAGGATACATCTTATTCCTCCTTGTTTTTTGGTAAGCTAGTTTTCATCTAGCTGTATAAAATCACTTTGGATACCGGCATTGGTTGGTTAGAACTTTTTCTATGGGTTCACGTCTTGACTAAGAATACACTCATCACTTTCTATATTTTTTGGATTCAGGCACTGCATTTTAGTGTTTTTCACATTGGTGTTTTACTTCTTTTCTGTTTCTTTCTGAACACATATGACTTATTTGTCTCTATATTTTTTTCAGTTCTATCAGTGCTCATCTTCATTTTTCTTTTCTTTTCTCTTTGTCCTTTCTCTCTATCATCTTTTCTTTCTATTAAATTGTTATACCTTTTTTTATTTTTTTGTTTATTAAAAACAATTTTTTTGCTTTTGATTGTACTTCTATACCTACGGTCTTATCTATATTCGTGTTGTATGCTTTTACAGCCCTGAAGAAGCCCAAGGTTGGGCGAAACGCGTTGGCTGGTTCAGTTTTACCAAGCACATCAGAGAATAAAAAGATCAAAAACATTTTGTTATACGCATGTCTGTCTTTGATGTGGTTTGGTTACTGGTTTTGCTTGAATTTTTATTTCAATATATTGCCTCTCATCCGATTAATCTAACATTGTTATATTTGTGGTCTATAGGCAGCAGACCATTTGAGGTGGGCAATATTGTTAATAATATAGTGACTAGTTGTGGTGGTGCAGTCACTTATGACCCAGCTGCTCTCTCCTTTTTTCCTCTACATCCAGTTTAACTATGTCCACATGACATATCTGACCCCACATAGAATTAGAATGATACATGGGGGGGACACGGGCATGTCCAAGGTGCGCTCAGCACGATGTAGACTTCGTTCACATGGGCTGGAGTTGCCCAACATTGACCCCCTTCTGGGCCAAAGTAGTCCGACAAACCGGAGCGACACTGGGGAGAGATCTCAGCAATACTGGGGAGGCATGCCTTTTAGGCCCTTTTCCACGCCCGCCAAAGCGGAAGGTAGGAAACAAATTTGTTGACCTGGCCATGGCCCTTGCAAAGAGACGAATAGCAAAGGCGTGGAAGGCTGATACGGGACCACGAATAGAAAGCTGGAAAAGGGACCTCACAAGCTGGGCAGAAGCAGAGACGAGGGCGCTTCTTAGGGAAGAAGCGAGGGGGTACATAAGAAGCCAATAGCAGACCAATGGAAGGAATTGGTGAGAACCTGGGAGATCCTAGACTTTGAAAATGATGAGACAGATGATGAGGGGATAGCAAAACTCCCAGATAAACCACCTGTCCAGGCACAGAGAGAGAAGTGGTAGCTGAGCTAAGCAAGGAAAATTTAAGTAAGGGAGGGTACACATCGGTAGACGGGCCATATCTAAGACCCCGAGTGGCTACTGCGTAGACCAGAGCTGTAGACATGGCATTCCGAGTGCAGACCCCACACACACACCCAGACCCTCCACAGCACTGATTAGTAATAAGAAGATCACATGCGGAAATGGGATAGGTACAAGTTGTAAGGCACGAAGGTCTCAGTTAAGGTTACAACAGGCATTGATGAAACTTGGTGTTGCAAATACATGTGCAAAATGAGTGCGAAATGGGAGAAACACGATGTTGGTTAAAAATAGATATAACAACTCCTAGGGAAACAGAACTAGTATGTTTAAAAAAAAATGCGTAAAATGTTGGACGCTGTTGCAAAATGAAGTAGAGTGTTGAATTCCAGATACTAATAATAGATCGAAACTGGGAATGTAAACTAAATTGGAGCAGTTGTAATAGAAATGCATATATCCTGTATTATGTGTAGAACAATCATGGAGATGGCAATAAACAAAGTTTAAAAAAACAAATCCATACCAATCTTAAAAACATACGGGAATTTGCAAAGTGTGTAAGACCAAAAATGCCATCTTGGACTTTATCCCAAACTATACCATCATGGACCGGTAATGTAGTAATGTTCCCAAGGGACATGTCTCTTCAGCCCTTATGTGAATAATTATGGAGAGTAAGCAGCTCAGCTACCAGTTCAGGAGACGAGTGATCAGGGAGATAGTATCAATTCAACAGCAGGAAGAAAACTGTAACAAATTCAATTCAGCGGAAGAGAAAAGATAATGAAAGAAAAATCCAACAGTATGACCATTGGGGAATCAGGTAAGTCTGTTTTAGCCAAAAGAAAAGTGCACGTGCACCATGCAAGGAGGTATGTGAAGAGTCTAAAGAAAAATCATCAATATAGCTAAAATAACCAGAGGCAATCTGAGTAAAAACAAAGACCATATCAGACAAAGGAGAGCATGTAGGCACCTCCAAAGGCGGTTGATAGTAAGCAATTTAATTGCAAGTAGCAGCAGAAGTAAACGGCAAACTCCTGTAAGAAACATATCCTGTGTTTTCATCATTAACTGGTATGTTTAAAAGGTCAGCATCTGTAGACCCCAGCCGAGGTGTGGAAAGATTAGGACTGCTTAGTGCATGTAGAGGGATTTCGTGCAGGGTACGGAGAGCTGCCAAGGAGCTACCCAGAAAGCCTTGTGGCCTACTACGGAGAACTGGCCACAATGTGTAACTTGATCAAATCAATGGAAACTTGTTTCTGTTTTCAAACGGCAAGCAGTGGCAAAATCACAGTTTGTGTACCTTGGACAGCAAGGACAGGCACCGGTGCAAGGTAGGACGGGCCAAACTCTTTTTTATCTGCAATCTTCTCTTGGATTAGATCCTCAACTTTAGAAATCCAGCCAGAAACCTCTAGTTGCTCCTTCACTTCATCAGTGGCTGAATGTTTAGAATGTAAATTCCAGTGCTCATCTCAGATGTCTTGTAATTCCTGTAAGACAGTGAAACGTTCATTGATGTCATAGGGCGCATCTATCCCCACTATGCCAGAGTTATCAAGATCTGGAACATACATTTAGACCCCAAACAATCTAAGGAGTCTGAACACCCAGTGGCTGTCTATGCAGAATATTTTATGCTCTCTAGACCCCATACAGGTGATGCATTCAGCTGTGACCTGAACCTAATACTCTAGCTATTAAGTACAGCTTTAAGTCACGGTTCTTCCATTTCATTATTGAATTTTCCTCAGGATGATAGGGGGTGGAATAATGTCCAGAACACCAAAGGTACCCATAGTATCCCGGAATGCCTTAGAGGTAAATGCCAGCCTGGCCCGAGTGGAATGCTGCCACTATATATGTACTCATAAAAACTTGCAAATCTTTAATAACAGTTCGAGCATCAGCCGATCGCTGTGACCACACCCATAGAAATCGAGAACAAGAATCAACAGCCACTAAGATAAATTTAAAGGGACCATGCATATGGTGTGGCCGCAATGATCTAAATAGATGCATTCTAATGGCTTATTTGAAACTAAAAGAGGTGCCTGCAGTGGGCGAGCAACGGTGGAAGTTTTAATTTGTTGACAAACGTCACATCAAAGAACAAATTTCTTAGGGCCAGATGTACGACGCGCAAAATAGCGCCTTGCAAATTGCAAGTTTTTTGCGAGGCGCTATTTTGCATGTACAACAGTGTGTTTAACACTGTTTTTGATTCCCAATGGGGTCGCAAATTGCAAGGCTCATGTATATTAATGAGCCTCTTGGAATTTGCGAGCCCATTGGGAATGACAGGCCCCCCAGGGATGGTGGCCTGCTGGGCTCAGCAGACCACCATGTCTGGGATTGCTTTTAAATAAAGCAGCCTTTTTTTTTAAATGCAGTACGTTTTCCTTAAAGGAAAACTGGATGCATTGTTTTTTTTAAAAATGAAACGTTTTCGTTTCATTTTTTAAGGGCAGGCAGTGGTCCCTGGGACCACTGCCTGCCCTTAAAAAATATTTTTGGAGCCTGTCACAAAGGGGAAGGGGTCCCCTAGGGACGCCTTCCCATTTGCGACTCCATTACCACCCTCTTAAAGAGGGTGGTAATTTGCGAGTGTTTTGCGACCGCAATTGCGGTCGCAAAACATTGGTACATAGCTTTGCGGTCGCTTTTAGGAAGGGAACGTCCCTTCCTAATAGCGAGTCGCAAAACCTATTTAGCGAGTCGCAAATAGGCTTTGTACATGCCCCATGAGGTTTTTGCAAGCGCAAACGGGTCGCAAACCCGTTTGCGCATGCAAAAACGGGCCGGACATCTGGCCTTAGTCTATTCATAAAGACCCTGCCACCAATAGTGTTTCTGTAATAAAGACACAGTGGCCACCAGAGCATCATGGGTAGATGCCGATCCCTCATGAGCAGCTTTTGTTAACTCTATTTGAACCACATCATTTGACACTCACTTAAACAACAATTGCCAAGAAAGAATCCATATACACTTTAGTAAGTGTAGAACAACTTGAAGATGCACCATTAACACACCACCTAATACCTGGTTAATGCTTGGTATTATTTCCTTGCCCATAACAACTTTTCATTTTCATGACTGTCAAAAATATAAATCTGTTGGTTGGTATGAAACCATGTTCCATTCATGGAAATTCCCTTTCACCCACATCTGTTTGAATGAAAATGAAGATGACCCTGTGTATATCAGTACAGCAAATTGCAGAAATCCTCTGGACACTCCCTTCTATGTGACACCATATCTTTGCACGGATTGTGTAGCGCTTTGATGCAAGGGTTAAGTTGTATCTTATCTGTTTCCCCCTTTGCATTTATACCCATACATCATGAACTTTTAAATGTCTCTTATTTGTTTTTAACAAATTTAACTTGCTGTGGGTTGGAAAGAGGCAATCTGTACGTGATAACGGTTTCAGAAACAATACAGTGTTGTGGAAAGACCCTGTATCCTCCACCTAGAAATGGTATTAGAAACATTCCTTGGCCTAGTACAAGTATGAAATGTATGCGTTTTTGCGACATGAACCAATTAATTGTTTGTTGTCTTACAAAAAGACTTCAGCAGTTGAAGTGTATAATCTGCAGACAGCCAAGTCCGCTTCAGAGATTCAGCGGCTGTTACACACACAATACCCGACTCATTTTGCAGATATCGTGCAAACGATATTTAATTCATCTGTAACAACTGGTGTTGTGCACCTTTTTGAGAACATTGGATCTGGCCTAGTGACTGAATTTAAAGCAGTATTTAGACTGATTCTATAATTTTTTCATTCTCTGGTCTCTTGCCGTTTTGGAGGATTTTGGATCATAACAATGCTAATTGGCCGTGGTATTATCATCTTTCTCTTGTTCCACCAAGGAACTCAACAACATGGAGTGCCCATATCCAACCAAACAGCGCTGGAGAGAGACTGTAGCACACTAAATGGGACATGCTTGGCTATCCAGACTCAGCCAGCACCGGATGCTTACCTTTCGTAAAGTGAATGCTATGCAAGTAAAACCTGTGTTCTGATGCATAAACAGCCCAATTGACATTATCTTGGATTTACATCTGGAGCAGCCCCCCCAGTGGCTTGTCCTGATATGGAACTGATCTTGCAACCTCTATATGGCAACCAGAAATGCCGAACAATGCCCATGTCCCTTCTACAGAATGTCACCTACGACAGAGCCGCATCGCCAGTGGCACTTTTTGATGCATGTCCTGATGAATGGCTTGACACATTGTTACTCTTCATGCCCCCTGGAGAGGAGCTACAACTAACATCAAGTGCCTCAGATGAGCAACCATTTGCTGGTTCATCTAGCGCATCAACTGTCAACCATGAACATGCTCTGTGTGGATTTAGCTAAGACCATGCGTATGCTGCGTATGCACCCGACAATGCCGACCTGTCCTCTGATGAGAAGTTAACCCAACAAGTAAGTCGACCAACAAATAATGACCTGTATCCATGTGTACCACAAAGCCTATATGAACTGAGAATTGGAAAAGAAAATCTTTTTACTTCTTATTTTTAATGGACTGTTTCTATTTTTTCTTTTGATATCGGTCATTTTTAATCAGGCCTGTCTATATTATCACTGGTATGTTTTCTTCACCAACACATATAACATACTCTAGACAAATTATGAAATATGATTTTGTTATTATTAGCTGTAGCACACAAGGTTTACCCATATTTCTCCAGCATTGAATCTTTCATAGATTCACATGCTTGTATCTTCCCCGTCGTCATGGTGGGAGTCTCGCGGTAGTTAGAAAAGAAGTACCATAGAAGTACATAGAAACCACCAAAAGGAAAGAAAAACTTTGACATTTGTCAGCATCTTTATGTAGGTTCAAACTTTGTCCAATCAGTGACCAGCCCTAGACCCCAACTCCCCAGTCAGAGCCACCAGACCTCAGATTTCTAACCGCACGTTGTGTGTAAGGGAGTCTCCCTGAGCTCTGCTCAGTTTGTCAGTGAGTGAACTTTTGACCCTGCTTGAATTCACCTCAAGGTATTGTCTTTCTACCTTCTTTACTTCAAAGATGTCTGAGGGTTCTAAGAAAAGGCTTTTCAGGCCCTGTAGATCCTGTGGGAAGGCAAGGCTCTTTTCTGAAGATCCACACAAAGACTGCCTGTATTGCCTTTACCCTAGACATACAGCCAAGGACTGTAAATACTGTAGAACCTTTTCAGCAAAAACTCTAAAGGATAGAGAAGCCAGATTGTTGTTATGGCTCCAGAAGAAGAAATCAAAATTATACTCTGGTTCTGATGTTGAAGAGAGCCCTGGGCCATCCTCAGTGGAGAGGAAGCGTAAAAATGAGGGTTCTACCTCATTAAAGGATGATGTAAAGAAATTAAAGGCAGAGAAATCCTCCACTGCCGATAAAACAGCCCTTAAGCCTAAGGAATCTGGCCTGAAGAAATCCTCTACTGCTTCTCTGCCTGTCACACCTCTCAAACAGGCTTCATCGACGAAGAAAGCACCATTGACGGACCCGTCGTCGAGGACTCCCACTAAATCTCCGACTTCCATAGTGACGACTGCATCGTCGACGGCCGTGGTGACGGCATCGCCGACGAACACGGTGACGACGATTTCATCGTCAACGACATCGTCGGCGACGACGACGAACACTGTGTCGACGATTACGTCTACAGCTTCATGGACGGGAAAACTGTCGACGTGGGCGTCGATGGCTCCCGTCGACGACAGTGTTCAAATCACCCTCTTGGCCAGTATCGACGACGATCACTATCAGGCGTCTACCGTCGTCGACGGCGTCGACGACGGATCAAAAACAGGATACTAAAAGTCTCCATTTGGTTCCAAAAGCTCCAGGATTGTCACCTTTACCCAAGATTTCACCATTGCTTCCCTCTCACCTTCTTGATACGGAGGAATCAGGAGATGAAAGTCTTTTTGGCCCCGCTTACAGCCCATCACAGCTCAGAGTTAAATGCCAGGACACTGATGAGTAAGAGGAAGCACAAGGACAGTCAGAATATATGGAAGGGGATTATTCATTCTCGGGTCGCTCTCAGGCCCAACGTTACAACTCTTTCCAAGAGCACTATCCTTATGAGGCTTATGAAGAGCGTCAGGAGGTTCGGAGACATTCCATGCCGGTACCAGTCTCCCTGGTCACAGACCTTAGGCATATGTTGAATGACTATTATAAAAGATTTCCGGACTCTCACGCTCCGGTTCCTTTGACACCCGGCGGTCCGAATATTCAAGTTCCTCCGCCTCCACCAGTTGTTATTCCGCCACCTGTTGCGCAGGTTGAGAGACAAGCTCCTCGATCCATTACAATCCAGGATGATTACATCGAGAGTGAGGCAAACGATCAACCCGAGGAGGGTGAGCTCACTCAGGATCCGGACTTAATTGGTCAAGAATGGGATGAATATGTGGCTCCATCTTTGCCGTCGCTTTCCCCTCCTCCGGCGGCTTCCCCCCGGGAGATATTGGGGGCTTCCATGAAATACTCGAGAGAGCCTCTAGAAGGTTCGATTTGCCTTTGCCTGTTTTGCAAACCGAATGTTTTCTTTACGATTTTAAAGCTGCAACAAAGAAATCTGGTCGATCCATTCCGATTGTGGATTACATCGGAGTGAAGGTTTGAAGATAATGAAGAACCCAGCCTCCGTTCCTGCTGTATTACCGAGGATGGAAAAGAAATACAAGCCACCTGATTCTGATCCGGCATGTTTAATTGGCCATCCTCGTCCAGGTTCAGTAATAATGCAGGCTGCCCAGAGGCGTTCTAGGAATCCACAATCTCCTTGTACGGTGCCTCCAGACAGGGAAGGCAAACGCCTTGACAGCATTGGCAAATGCTTCGCTACTATGGCCGCTACTGCTATCAAGGCCTCTAACGCCTTAGCAATTTTGGGGAGGTACGACCGTCAGTTATGGTCAGATCTGGCTCCTCTTCTCGAATACCTTCCAGAGGATAAAAAGAAAGAAGCGAAGGACCTCCTGCAGGAGGGTGCTAGAGCGTCTTCGGCGGTGATTGATTCTGCAATGGATCTGTCTTCAATTGCTTTCAGGCAAATGGCAGATGCCACAGTTCTTCGTAGACAGGGCTGGCTTAGGGCGACGTCCTTCCGCCCTGAACTTCAATCGAAAGTCCTGGATATGCCCTTCGATGGGGAAAATCTTTTTGGAAAGCACGTAGACGAAGAGCTACAGGGCATCAAAAAGGATACTGAGACCGCACGTTCCTTGGGCATGTTGCAACAAAGGCGTTTTCAGTCCTTTCGTGGAGGTAGAGGTCAATTCCAGCAAAGACCGTCATACCAGTCATACAGATACCAACCATATGGTCAGCAGAGTTACAGACCACAATATGGAGGACAGCAACAGCAGCAATTTCGTGCCTCCAATCTGTCATGCAATCAGCAATCAGCTAGACGCAAGCCTGCAGGACGAGGGAAATCGCAGGATTCCTCAAGACGTCAGTGACGTTTGTCTTCCGCCAGCCACCTCATCTCGCTTTCAACCTCTACGGTCCCATCAGCTATCTCCATTTCTAAATCAATGGCAAGCCATCACGAAGGACAAATGGGTACTGGACATCATCCAACACGGCCACACCCTAGAATTTGTCCACAAGCCTCCTCGATCTCCACCTCCAAGAAAAATGCATCATTATCATTTGTCCTTGTTAAGGCAAGAAATTTCGACTCTACTAAAGAAAGGGGCGATAGAAAAGGTGCCTTTCGGACAACGAGGGAAGTGATTTTATTCCAATTTCTTCCTAATAAAGAAAAAATGCAGGAAATGGAGACAGGTCATGGATCTCAGACAGCTAAACAAATACATCAAGAAGCAGTTGTTCAGAATGTTGTCCCTTCAAGAGATTCTCTTACTAATAAACGAGGGAGATTTTCTAGCGTCCCTCGATCTCTTGGACGCATACTTTCACATCCCCATTCATTAGTCCCAGGCGGAGACCTCTGCTCCGCCCGCGGAATGTGCGGAGATTTGCCTCCTCCGCGTTCCGCAGAGAACACGGAGAAGGCAAATCTCCACGGTGGAGCGGAGTTGGCCAGCCCCCGCCTCCACCCCCCCTATTAACGATTAATTATAAATGACATAAAAGTGAAGAAAAACAACTTACCTGGACTGTGGCGTCCCTGGGCTACCCTCCTCCTCTTCCTCGCCATCTCTGCAAAAACTGCGCATGCCCGGGCACCCGCGCATTTCTCGCAAGAAATGCGCATACGTGGGCGAGTGCGCATGCGCAGTTGTCGCAGAGACAGCGAGGAAGAGGAGGAGGGCAGCCCGGGGACGCCGCAGTGCAGGTAAGTGGTTTTTCTTTACTTTTACGTCATTTATAATTAATTGTTAATAGGGGGGTGGAGTCGGGTGGCGTAGCGGAGCTCCACCGAGTTTGTTCTCAACTCCGTGGCCCTCCGCGTAGCCCCGCTATGCCCACTACGCCCAGGGTTACCATTCATGCAAAGGCTGGGGATCACTTCCAGTTCAAGGTTTTGCCATTCGGCCTACGCTCAGCTCTCAGAGTTTTCACGAAATGTATGGCCCCGGTAGCGGCTTTTCTGAGAAGGCAGGGACACCAGGTTTACCCCTACCTGGACGAATGGCTGGTGAAAGGAGCTACATTTCACTCTACCAGAAAATCTATGCGGGCCTGTCAGCGGCTCTTCAAGTCTCTGGGGTTACAACTCAACGTGGAGAAGTCACAATTGATTCCAAGCCAGAAGCGTATTTTTCTAGGGGCGTTTCTGAACACAAAGTCGATGAAGGTGTTTCCCAGTTCAGAACAGAAGCTCAAGATAATGCGCTTAGCATCCCTTCTACGCGCAAGAGAGTCCACTTCTGTGAGAGTGTTCAAGTCCTTACTGGGGATGCTGTCATCATGCATCCCGTTGATTCCGAATTGTCGGCTGCACATGAGGCCTCTCCAGGAGCAGTTAGACATGCAGTGGGTGCAGGTGCACGGCTCATTCGAGGACATCATCTCTCTCTCTCAGACAGTGAAACAGGCTCTGTCATGGTGGGAAAAAGAAAGCAATATCTCTCCTGGCCTCTCGTTTCAACCAGCACAGCCTCGTTATATTATGACAACGGACGTTCAATGGACTGTTGGGGGGCGCATCTCCAGGAACTGCAAATCCACGGAAAATGGTCTGTTCAAGAAACGTTTTCACACATCAATCTTTTGGAGCTGAGGGCAGTTTTTCTGGGGCTGCAAGCTTTTCTTCTCAGAATCCAGGTATCCTCTGTTCTGGTAAGAACAGACAACACCACAACAATGTTCTATCTTGCCAAGCAAGGAGGCACCGGGTCTCTCACATTGTCAGAACAGGCCCAGGAGATTTGGATGTGGCTAATTCAACACAACATAACATTGCAAATAGAGCATGTTCCGGGCGTGGACAACGATTGGGCGGATTTTCTAAGCAGAACCAATTCCCAATGTCACGAATGGGAGTTAGACGAGGACCAGCTGAGACGAGTCTTCAAACAGTGCGGCACTCCAAAACTGGATCTTTTCGCGACAGAAAGCAACAGGAAGTGCGAAAAGTTCGCCAGCAGGTTCCCTCAGAAAAACTCTTGGGGGAACGCCCTGCAGATGCAGTGGACGGGGACGTTTGCCTATGTGTTTCCGCCGTTTCCCCTCATCCCAAGAGTATTGAGCAAGATGAAGAAAGAACCATATCATCTCATTCTCATAGCTCCTGCATGGCTGAGGCAGTTTTGGTACACGGAGCTTCTCCTGTGCTCGATATCTCCGCACATTCTCTTTCCTCCACTACCAAACCTACTCTCGATGAACAACGGTCAAATTGTCCATCCTCAAATAAAATCTCTAAGTTTGTCAGCTTGAAACCTCACGACTATGAATTCACAGATTTAAACATCACTCTGGATTGCGGGTCCATCCTCCAGCGGGCCAGAGCTGCTTCCACGAATAGGTCATATGCTGCAAAATGGAAGAGATTCTGCCATTGGTGCGAGGAAAAGGACTTGCATCCTTTGCTCTCAACCCCGGAACAGGTGTTGCCTTACCTACTTCACTTAGCTAAATCAAAAATTGGCTCACTCATCAATCAAAGTACACTTGGCGGCGATTTCCAGGTTTCGCAGGAAACCAGGAGAACTCTCTTTGTGGTCAACAAGAATTGTTAAAGAATTTATTAAAGGCCTCTTCAGGGTTTTCCCACCCTTAAAGCGCCCTGCAGTCCCATGGGAATTAAACACAGTGCTAGCCCAATTGATGAAATCGCCTTTCGAGCCCATACACAAGGCTGATTTAAAATATGTTTCATGGAAAACGGCTCTCCTTTTAGCCCTCACATCGGCTAGAAGAATCAGTGAAATTCAGGCTTTCACGGTAGCTGCACCTTTCCTTCAATTTAGACACAACAAGCTTTTATTGAGAACAAATCCTCAATTCATTCCTAAAGTTCCAACTTCTTTTCACTTGAATGAACCAGTTGTGCTCACCGCGTACTTTGGGAATCCTTCAACTGCCGCTGAAAGAGCATTGCACTCTTTGGATGTGAAGCGCTGCATCAAGTTCTACATTCATAGAACAAAGACTTTCAAAAAATCGGAACAGCTATTTGTGTCCTTTACTTCGCCAAGGAAAGGCCAAGCCCTTTCAAGGAACAGTTTTGCACGTTGGATCTCCTCTGCAATTGTTTTCTGCCATAACAAAGCTGGAAAACCTCTATCTGCAAAAGTGTCTGCGCACTCCACAAGGAAGATGGCAGCCTCTACAGCCCTATTTGCCGGGGTATCGGTCAAATGTTTCTAGTACCTGAGCCGGCGACATGGAGGTGTTGAACTAGCGTGCACCGGGCTGTTTTAGAAGAGCGTTGTTGTAAGATATCGAATCCGCGACGCGGTTTTCCCGGAATTACTCCTTTTGGTGACCGTTACAATATAATAAACGGTACCTTGTTTATATTACGAGAATAGTGTGCATATATATACGGATTGGAGCATTTGTGCCCCTTGGATCTCCGCCTCGATCGTGTTCACATCCAGATACTTACGCCAGGTCACATTGGATGTTATACAATTAGAGGACCCAGTTGGTGTGGGACCTAGATAAGGTTTCCTTGTTTGCCCTCGTCCTGATGAGGCCCAAGAAACGCGGGCTGAAACGCGTCGACTCCACAGATTGGAGAAGCCCTTCACAAGTTGAAATTTTGTTTGAAAGAAATTAATTAATATAATAATTTCTACAACAAGAGGGTAGAGATTTCCCCTCATTTGGTTTTTCTTTGTCTCAGGGCTATCTCCGATATACGGAATGCTACTGATAATAACATTTTGGCATCTGTAGTAACAATTTTGGAGTAAAAGGAAGTTGGATATATGTACATGTTTATTTTTTTGATTGTTATGTGTATATGTTTTTGTATAATTTTGTGTATATATATATATATGTATGTATTGTCATAAAAGAAACTCTATGCAATTATATATATAAAAATCTTTTTGAACTACTATCTGGTGTCGTCCCTACAAATTCATAAAAGTTAGTGGATAATATTTAGAATCCATTGGAAGGATTAATTGATTTTTCCTGTCCGTTATTAATTGGTTGATATTAATTCCAACGCATTGTTTTGTATTAATGTTTTCATTTGCCCAGATGCAGTTGGAGTAATAGGGCTTCCCCCCCCCTTTTATTCTTCCAGTACAGACATTTGTAGAGCGGCAACATGGTCTAACGTGCATACATTCACTAAGCATTACTGCCTAGACTCGGCATGGAAAGCGGACGCTGCAGTGGGTCAAGCTGTCCTGAGACATCTGTTTGCTTAAGGTATAGTCTATCACATCTATCACTTCTTTTTGTTTCGTGTATTTGGTTTTCACAGATTTATTTGCTATTTAACGATTTACTTGGATTTCATGATTCATATGTATTGGTATGTTTAAGATATGTTCACTGTTATTACATATGAAGGTCTTCGCCTAGTCGCAAATTTAAGGAATTACACTGCTAACTACTCTCATACAAGCTTGTGAATCTATGAAAGATTCAATGCTGGAGAAAAAACAAGTTACTTACCTGTACACTGTGGTTCTCCAGTATTGATATCTTTCATAGATTCACATGCGGCCCTCCCTCCTCCCTGTCTAGGCTTGCCGCTTCTGATCTCATGTTACTTCTTAACCTTAGCACACTTGTGCGCGAAATCTGAGGTCTGGTGGCTCTGACTGGGGAGTTGGGGTCTAGGGCTGGTCTCTGATTGGTCAAAGTTTGGACCTACATAAAGATGCTGACGAATGTCAAAGTTGTTCTTTCCTTTTGGTGGTTTCTATGTACTTCTATGGTACTTCTTTTCTAACTACCGCGAGACTCCCAGCATGACGACGGGGAAGATACAAGCATGTGAATCTATGAAAGATATCAATACTGGAGAACCACAGTGTACAGGTAAGTAACTTGTTTTTTATGGTTCACTACGTGAACCATAAATGATCATGTTTTATCTGTCTTTTTTATCTACAACACATTACTGGCTTTTATATTATTTTATATTATAATACAAGTATACTACATATGTTTTAGATATTTTTAGACATGTCTCTTATCCTAGATAAATATAGACAGTTACTTGAGATCATGAATTTTCCTACACATTAATCAAATTCCTATTGATTAGACATGCCCCCTGACGTCACATTCAGATGTACAAAGCTGGGATGACGTAAAGTCTCTAAGGTCCAACTTCATCCTATATAAGCTCCAACTCCATCTTAGTCCATGGAGAGTGCCATCTCCCTTAACTTAGACAATGGAAGCCACCATGTTCCCTGATTCTGCGGAATCATTGTCATGTCTGACTTTTAACCAGATGTTGCCGGACCATATCTTTCTAGGAACTGTGATATCTTCAAGTTCTTCGATTACCGACATAGATACATCATCTAATGCAATATCCATCTGGGTCACATGTCCCCTCCTCACCATGCCAAGGTTAAAAAAGAACACAAACAGACATATAATCAGAATAATGTAGTCTGAGTTGATGTCCTTTGGCATTATATGTTCATAAGAAAATGTCTGAGATGAATACCTTGATGCTCATAATCTATGTCAAACATTTCTAAATTTATGTCAGAAATTCCAATTTCTGATAAGATTTAGAATATAAGGACTGCCTCTTGACCGCTTTTCAGGAGAGGTACTTCGCCCAGATTATCTCCTGAGATTCTGCCAGAGACAGTCTCACCTGCTGCCAGCGCACTTCACACTTCGAAGTTGACACATCTCACATGAAGCCTGACGCGGCTGATAAAGCCAAGTCCCGGAGGAAAACTGACTGACTGCTACCACAGTAGGTGTTTGCCCTTTGTGGGGGACACTGTCTTCATGCCTTCACTAATAAAGACAGCCTTTGTTGTCAACAAGGTATGCAGTGCATCCCTTCTCCCTAAGAAGCTCTAGACTGCAAGTTGCTCTGTCTTTTTGTTTTTGATAAACAGTTTTATTGATTTTTCAGATTGCATTTAACACAATGCAACAAATAAAACACATAATCACACCTGCGTCCCGCGCAACCGTTCTTGACACACCATCCATGTATCACTAGTCTTGTGAGAGATCTAAGTCTCTAAGGCTTAGTAGTTCAACCATTTTCCCCGTATCTGGAAATGTTTTAGCAGGCAATAAGGTTTTCAAGTTGTACACACTATTCCATTCCCTTGCGCCACTCCTGAAGGGTAGGCAGTGCGTCAGATCTCCATTTCTGGGCTGTGTCACGCTTTGCCACCACCTTTGCCATCCCACTCAAATATCGATACCTGCTAGTGCTCCTGACCCCATCCAGTATGTCCAGAAGTGCCTGTACAGGTGTAAGAGTAATGTGGGTGTTTAGTATCCAGATTAAAGCTGCCATGATTGACCTCAAGAACTACCGCCCTATCTCGCTCCTCCCCTTCACGGCCAAAGTGGCAGAGAAAACAGTCAACAGGGAACTGACACGATACATCGAAGACAACGCCGTCCTCGACCCGTCCCAATCCGGATTCAGAAACAACCACAGCACCGAGACCGCCCTACTCGCCACCACAGACGACATCCGCACCCTCCTGGACCAAGGCCACTCCGCAGCCCTTATCCTACTCGATCTATCAGCAGCCTTCGACACCGTCTCCCACCGCACACTCGTCACCAGACTACACGACGCCGGCATACAAGGAACAGCCTTGGACTGGATACGATCATTCCTCACCGGAAGAAGCCAAAGTATTAGACTGCCACCCTTCCTCTCCAATCCCACGGAAATCACCTGCGGAGTCCCACAGGGATCATCACTAAGCCCGACCCTCTTCAACATCTACATGGCCCCCCTCGCCACCATCGTCCGACAACACGGCCTCAACATCGTATCCTACGCTGACGACACCCAGCTCATCCTCTCCCTCACCAAAGACCCCACCACCGCCAGACTCAACTTCCAGAAAGGAATGCAGGACGTCGCAGCCTGGATGACCAACAGCTGCCTAAAGCTCAACGCTGAGAAGACAGATGTCCTCATCCTCGGAACCACCCCTTCAGCATGGGACAACACCTGGTGGCCGACCGCCCTCGGGAGCCCACCGACCCCCTCAGACCACGCCAAAAACCTAGGCATCGTACTCGACTCATCCCTCACCATGAACCAACAAGTCAACACTGTCACCTCCAGCTGCTTCAACACCCTCCGCATCCTCCGCAAGACCTTCAAATGGATCCCCCCAGGAGTCAAGGAAGATGGTCACCCACGCACTCATCACCAGCAGACTGGACTAGGGAAACACACTCTACGCCGGCATAAACAAGTCCCTGCTCCGCAAACTCAAGACGATTCAGAACACCGCCGCCAGACTCGTCCTCGGCATCCCCCGGCACGAACACATCAGCCATCACCTACGAAGACTCCACTGGCTCCCCGTGGAGAAAGGAGTCACATTCAAAATCCTCACCCACGCCTACAAATACCTACACAACACCGGACCCAAATACCTTAACGACAGAATCAACTTCCACGTTCCCAAAAGAAACCTACGATCTGCCAACCGCGCACTAGCCGTAACCCCGCGCATCCACAGAGCCAGAGCAGGTGGAAGATCCTTCTCTCACATTGCGGCCAAAACCTGGAACGAACTCCCGGCAGACATCAGACGCGCCCCCTCCCTGAACACCTTCAGGAAGACCCTGAAGACATGGCTCTTCGACTAAACAGTTGCTGCGGACCCCCCCCCCTCCCTTCAGCGCCTTGAGACCCTCACAGGTGAGTAGCGCGCTTACAATCCCCTGATTGATTGATGATTTCTCGCCAATATGATGCTGTAGGAGGGCATTGCCATAACACATGCTAGAAGTCAGTGCTGGTGCAGGGGCATCAGGGACACGCCGGGGTGAGGGCCCGCTAGAGCCAAAGTGGGGTGAGATAAGTGACGTGGAGATAGTTGAGCTGTATAAGTTGGAGCCTCAAAGAGATTGCTATTTCTCTGGGGGCCATTTGTGCTAGGGTCCAGTCAGTATCGTCCAGTTGCCCAACCCTCCCATTTCTGTCTTAGGGAAAGGAATCTGTTTGGGGCGTTTACCACCAATGTAAGATAGAGTTGGGGTAGCCCCCCTTTTCCAAGCATACCCATCAATACCTTGGCTTCAAGGGGGACTAAGTTCGGGGAGGGTGGAAATCTGAGACTCGTAAAGCTGTAGATCATGCCACAGCTGAAGTTCGTTTTGGAAAGGGGTAAATGTGTTTGGAGATCCTAAAAAGTACCCATGGCACCACCCATGCACACACCGCTGGGCAGTGTGTGCAAGGCGATGGCCCTGCCATAACAGGGCCTGGCATTTCAACTTTTTACCCCCACCCCCATGCTCTGGAATGCCTCTCACCAAATCCTTAGGATCACCATGGTGACCTCAAGGAGAGTGGTGGGGATTGGGTTACCGTACAGATTCTCCAGTGTTGGATCTTTCATAGATTCACATGCTTGAATCATTCCCTGTCGTCGAAGTGGGAGTCCCACAGTACCTTCTAAAGCAGTAGAAGTAGGATACATAGCTTATAATGGCAAAAGACATTGACTTTAATAGCTTATGTACATCATTTATAAAGAACAAAACTCCAGCCAATCAGGTGATAGCATCCTCTAGAACACTCCCTGCAGAGGCATCTTTCTTCAGATTTTCTACTGCACATAGCGTGAAAGGAAGACTCCCTGAGCTCTGCTCAGTTCTTCAGGTATTACCCTGATTTGGATCGTTAAAATCACTTCTGCCGTTTCATTTCTCAGAACCTGGCACTAACATGTCAGAACAATTAAATAAAGGAGTTTCCAGTACCTGTGGGACCTGTGGAAAGAAGAGGCTACACTCTGAAGACCCTCACAAGAAGTGTATCTACTGACTTCATCCTGCCCACAAGATAAAGGACTGAAAAATCTGTCAGACTTTTCCATCTAAAACTCTCAAAGATAGCGAGGGAAGGCTTTTATTGTGGTTACAAAAGCTTAAATCTAAAACAACTGTCATTTCTGATGAAGAGGACAGTGTGGATTGCATCACCTCACAGCAATGGTCAAAGAAAAGGGAGAGGTTGCAACAGGGGGTCACCAGAGGTGCACAGAAAAGCCATGAAAAAGACTCACCATGAGTCTTCAAAAGGCACTTCTCACAGAGAGTAAAAGGCATAAACATCCTCAAAGGCCTCAAGATCAGAGCCTAAAACTCCCTCTTCAGCCCTGAATTTGTGTCCTGGGAAATCCTCCTCAGAGCCAGCTATGGTAAAATCTAAACTGGCAATAAAGGTCTCGTCGACAATAACACAGCCGTTAAAAACATTGATGGCTGTGACTTCGACGATGCCCACAGCCCTGTTGATGACGGCGACCTCGTCAACAACGATACCGTCGGTGAAGACCTCTTCAACTAGACCGCTGAAGGCACAACCGACGGCAAAAACAACACCGTTGATGACAAAACCATTGACAAAGAAACCACCAATGTTACATCTGACGCCTGACCTGACGAGTACATCGATGACACCGTCGATGACAGACAAACCAATACAGTAACAGATATGCCCAGAGCATTCTTCACCTAGCAAGGTGTCTCCCTTGCCACCAAGGCATCTTTTAGATGTGAAGGAGTCCGATGATGATGATGGACCATTCAGTACAGCTCATAGCACCTCAGAACTTAATGTCAAGTACCAAGAAGAAGATGAAGCAGACTATTATGAACATGTCTATGAAAGGCAACAATACATAGAGAAGCATAGACAATATGTGGAGCAATTTCAGCACTTCGCTTCATTTCCAACTCAAGAAGACATAGTTCAGGTTCCTATGGCTCTAGTGCAAGACCTGCAGGGCATGTTACTGGACTATTACAAATGCTTTCCTGAACCTGCAAGGCCAACATCCCTGATGCATCCACAACCACCAATCCAGAGATCGCCTGACCCTTTGCCACCACCTGCAACTCCAACTCCAACATTTCCATGCCTCCTCGGGAAGACCCGTCCTCCTCAGATGACGAAAGAGAGGAAGGTGAAATCCCAGATAATCAGTCTTTACCCAATGAATGGGATTGTTATCTCATCCCGGCACCTTCACTTCCTGGACCACAACCCGTGAACTGCCAACCAAATGATATCAGTGGTTTCCAAACCCTTATGGAGAGAGCGGCTGAACGTTTCCAACTTCCAATGTCAATCAGATTGTTTTCTATATGATTTTAAGGAACAAACTAGAAAGGTTGCATTAGCGATTCCAATGGTTGATTACATCTGGGAGGAAGGAATAGAAATTATGAAAAATCCTGCCACGGTCTCAGCAGTCCTGCCAAGGATAGATAAGAAATGCAAAACTCGCCAGCATGTCTAGTTGGACCCCCTTAACCAGACTCTGTCATAACACAGCCAACCAGCGCCGGTCAAAGAACTCTTCCACATCGATCTCAAACCCGCCTGACAAAGAAGGCAGATGCCTCAATAACATTGGGAAAAGCGCCAAGAGACCTGTTGGTGTACGTGCGCTTTTTAATTCCCCCTTAACATAACATAACATAGCAAAAGGTTCTCAACCATGTCAGGAACAACAGTCTGAGTGGCCAATTCGCTGGCAATACTGGCCAGATATGACCACCAGATGTGGTCAGACATCGCTACATATACGGATTTTCTGCCTGAAGACATAAGAGCAGAAGCAAAAATAAATATGCAGGAGGGAGAAAGATCCTCATATGAAATTATAGATTGCGCTATGGCTATAGCTTAAATCGGATTCTGATAATGCAGGATCAGCAGTGCTTAGACGCCAAGGTTGGTTAAAAGCCACAACATTCAGACCTGAGGTACAAACACAAATATTAGACATGCCATACGATGGTGATGCTCTGTTTGTCTAGCATGTCTATGACGCCTTGCAAACAATGAAGGCGGGCACTGATGCCGCAAGGTCTTTGCGCACATTACAGTTTCATAAAACACCTTTTAGAGGGGCCCGGTGAAGAGACACTTATTCATATCAAGGCAAATACCAGAGATATCAGAAGTATCAGCCCTTTCAGCAGCCCTTTAGGCCAGCTTACCAACAACACTAAACATATAGAACACCACCAGCCTACTCCAAGCAACCACCAAGGAGAAATGTATTTATTTATTTATTTATTTGAAAAGTTTTATATAGCGCTGGCTAGACCCAGAGGTATCAGAGCGCTTTACATGAGTTACAGGTTACAAAGTTACATCACTTAAATCAAAGAGTCACAGGGGAGGAGGAGGGGGAGGAGTGAATACACAAAGGGAAAAACGAGGAAAATAATGTCAGATGTCCGGCTGGGTAGGTGACGGCCGAGGGGGTGAAACCAGGGCCAGGCTCCTCTTTAGCTGCATATGACAGCTCCACCGGGCATCGGCCAAGGTTGCTCGTGCATCGAGGTGAGTACAAACAGTTTAGGTATCTGCCCAGGGGGCGTCGTCAAAGGTCCATCAGAAGTTCAGAGGAACGTTATTTATGAGTTATATATAGTGCTGGCTAGACCCGTAGGTATCAGAGCACTTTACATTAGGCTACACAATGTTACAGAGAATGAAAACAAATACACATTGCGTCAAAAATTAAGCAACAAATTGGGAGAGGAAAGAAAGGTGAGACAAAGAGAGAGGAGGGGGAAGTGTAAAGGGGAGGATGAGGGAAAAGACGGCAGGAGAGATGAAAGGAAGTCTGCCCAAAGACCGACTGGGTAGGTGACGTCCGAGGAGGGAATCCACAGACCGTCTCCCCAATAGCTAAACAGGTAGCTCCATCGGGCATCAGTCAGATAGCTAGGTCTCAACTGACGAGGGAAAGTTCACAGAAGAAAGTCCAGTGGATAGACAGGGTGGGAATATGAGCAAGGACGGGTGAGGGCAAAGGTCAATAGCTGGAAAGAGGAGAAGAGTAGGGAGGAGGTGGGTCGGGGGTATGGAGAAGAGGAGAAGGGAGAAAAGTCCAGTAGAGAGACGCAGGAGAGTTTGCCCAAAGACCGGCTGGGTAGGTGAAGGTCAAGGAGGGAATCCATAGCCCTTCTCCCCTTTAGCTCGCGAGGTAGCTCCACCGGGCGTCAGTCAAAATGTCTAGGTCTCAGCTGCCGATGGAAAGGTCACAGAGTCAAATGTCATGGAGGGTGAGCAGGAGCAGGGTCGGTATGGGAGTGCCACGGTGCCTCAGGAGTACCCCGCGGCGGTTGTCAGGACTGGCCCCAGTCGCCATCTTGGGGACAGGCACTACAGCAAACTCCACCTCCGCCTGAGATGCAAGCATTGTGAAAGGCAGAGGGGAGGGGGGCCAAGAAATCACGGTAGTCTTTCCAGCAGGAGACGTGGACCAGGTCCAGCAGGTCGTTGGGCCAGGAATCCGAAGGTGTAACAGGTACTCACTGTGGACGGTGAAGGTTCAACTGAGCGTCGGGTGCTCCTCACGGCAGCGATGGCATAGGCCCAAGATTCAACGGCACGGGGCATCAACCAGCTCCCCAGCCGCAACGATGGTCTGCACTGTGAGTTGGGCGCCGTTACGGTGCTGATTGAAATAGTGCGGGTGGTGGTCGACATCATAGGGTCAGGCAGCATTGGGGACCCGATGTGCGTGCAGCACGGGTTGGCTCAGATAGGGAATGTGCATCCCAAATGGCATCTGAGTGTTGTCGGCGGTTCCCAGGTAATCACTAATCCCAACGCTATGCGACAGGGAGTCAGGGGCTCCAGAGTTTGTCCTATGCCCTCCCCGCTCTGATGAAAGCGCACCTGTGCAGTCAGGAGGGTATGGCGCATGGCCCTGCATCCCGGAAGGTGCCGCGATCGGCATTGGGGCAATCACCACATCAGAGGCTCATGTGGGGCCCAAAGAGTGATCACAAAACACTGTGCAATGTCCCTGGCCGCAGCTGTCACCCCAAGGCCCCACACGCACTCACCATGCCCGCCTCGGTGTGTCCGGTCAGTTACGGTGTTGCTCAGGGCGTCTCCGACGCCGCCTGGGCTGGAGCCCCGATGATATTCTCAGGCTTCGGCTGCGCAGTCAAGTGCAGATCGCTCCAGAAGCTCAGCTGGGATTGTACTGTCCAGTCGTTATGGGGGCCCGGTCCAATTGCAGGTCTACTCCGGCGAGTCAGTAGTTGCTCTCAGCCCGGCTGGCATCGGGCTGATTCTCTGCTGGTGCCATTTTACACATCAGGTCCCGGGGTTTACAGGGGCCGATATCAGGTTTAAATGACCAGTTTACGCAGCGGATTTCGGCTCCATCGCAGCCGCTGGTCTTCCGGTCGCAGAATTTTCGTATTTAAAAGGAGTTTGATTTGATAAAGTTGCCGTTTTTTGCTGCAGTGCGCGGAGCCTTCACGGAGCTTAGCTCCAAGTGGCCATTTTGGTCTCCGCTCCACAATGTCAGTCCGTGATGCAGGCAGTGCTGGGAAGAGTCACTGGCAGAAATCAGTGACAACTTTTTAATGCCGGTTGTAGGAGTGCCCCTTTTAGCATGGTAAGCCCTCACTTTTTCCCTGATTTCTGATGCACTTTGAATGTGCACTGGGTCCCTGCTAATCAGGTTCCCAGTGCCTGCATTCTTTCCCAAAACTGTACCTTTGTTTCCACAATTGGCACACCTCTGGCACACATATTAGTCCTTTGTAAAAGGTACCACTGGTACTAAGGGCCTTGTGACCAGAGAAGGTCTCTAAGGGCTGCCGCATGTATTGTACCACTCTCAGAGACCCCTCACCAAACACATGCACACTGCCATTGCAGACTGTGTGTTTAGGTGCAGCTAAAACTGAAGAGTCGACATGGCACACATTCCTGTGTGCCATGCCTACAAACCACTGCCTGTGGCATAGGTAAGTCACCCCTCTAGCAGGCCGCACAGCCTAAGGCAGGATGCAAGATACCACAGGTGAGGTCATAGCTGCATGAGCAATATGCCCCTATTGTGTCCAAGTCCATTCTTAGACATTGTAAGTGCAGTGAAGCTATATTGAGTACAAGGGCTGGGAGTTTGTCATTACGAACTCCACAGCTCCATGATGGCTTTACTGAATGCTAAGAAGTTTGATATCAAACTTCTCAGCACAATAAACCCCCACTGATGCTAGTATTGGATTTATTGTAAAATGCACTCAGAGGGCACCTTAGAGATGCCCCCTGAAAAACGACCAACTCTCTGGTGTGCAGCTGACTGATCTGCACCAGCCTGCCACTTTCAGACATGTTTCTGACCCTCTGAGGGGGGGGGGAGCTTTGTGGTCTTGTAGGTCAGAAACAAAGCCTGCTCTGGGTGGAGGTGCGTCACACCTACCCCCAAGCAGGAACAGCATTCAGGGTGGTGAGCCTCAAAGGCTTCCTGCCCTTTGTTATGCTAGCCAGGATCTCACCAGCTAGTGGAGATGCCCCCCCCCCTGACCAAGCCACACTTTTGGCTGCAAGGTCGGCCGTAAAATTAGTAAACAGGAGCGGTGTGTCTCCTCTCTGCCAGGACCACCCCTAAGGTGTCCTGAGCTGAAGTGACCCCTCCTTAAAAAATCCTCCATGTTGGATGGAAGGGTTTTAGCCAATAGGATTAGGGGATGCCCCCTCCCCAAAGGGAGGGGACATACAAAGGGTGTAGTCACCCTATAAGGTAAGTAGCCCATTGTCTACTTCCTTCCAGTACCTGTAACTCCCCTAAATTGAGTATTTAGGGGCACCCCTGAAACTTGATCCTCAGATTCCTGGTGACGTAAAGAAGAAAAAGGACCGAACAGCCATGCAGCAGTGAAGTCTCCAGATGACAACTGACTTGGCCCCAGCCTTACTGGCCTTTCTGCAGCCCTCGAAGAAACCTGCTTGAAGAAGCGACTCGACCTGCAGGCTCAGCGACCTCCAAAACCCTGGGAGGACTGCCTGCCTTCCCTAAAGACCAAGAACTCCTGAAGACAGCGGCCCTGTCCTCAAAAAAAACAACATCAAGGACTCTCTCGCTTTCTGGATCTGCGAGCCCTGCCCACTCTGCACCCGACGCCCACGGCACGAGTCTGAGTGGACCATTGGTCCAGTGAAGTCTCGTCAGCAATCCTGACCCCGAAACCATCGGTGGCTGACCTCTCCTTGTCTCCACGAAGACGCCTGCAGTCTCAACACAAAGGGTCCCCCTGACCGCAAGCCGGCTCTGGTGGAGATTTTCTGACATCTAAAGGTACCCCTGCATCCTCAGCCCCGATCTTGGGGAGCCCAGCCGACAGTGCCCAGGCGTCCACCGACATCCAACTTACCTGCCCAGTCATTGGTCACCTTCGTCCAGCCTCTTAGTCTGAGCCTGCAGCCTCTTTGTGAAACCGAGTTCCTCCATCCGCTTGCATTGGGCGCCCAATGTTGTCTTTGGACCAGAACACCCCTATGCTGCTGGTGGTTCATGGTTGGTGCTGTCTTGTGACCCCCCTGTGCTTTCTTAAGCACCCGGGTCCTGAGCCCTGAAACCGGCACAGGCAACAGTTATGTTTTGAGGGTTAATCTAGTTCATTAAGTTCAATATTTTCAATAACTGACTTGAAAAATATATAAATCCCATCAGAAAGTTACCCGGTTCTAAATAAAAATAATTTTTGGGATAAAGCAAATGTCATTCATAAAAAGATTATCTGGATAGGTCCTGAGTACAGGTTGTGCAGAATAGAGCGGGGTATCTATAACACCTTGGGCCTGAATTCAAGCGGCCTGTAAAATTGGGATATCCTTGTATGATGACAGTTATAAGTGGTGCGATGTGTATTTTACCAGTAATTACCGGGTGTGATCAAATTCACATCGTCTGTTACATTTAAGAAGGTTAAACCTGCTAAAATTTAACAGGGAAAAAGTCCCAGTATTTACCAGAACATGCAAATTTTGTTGCAGTGAGAACGAAAATCTGAATTTTGTTCCTCAAAACTTCAGAAGAGGCAACAAATATCGCAATAATTATTGCATCCGATAAATTCCAAACATCTGCATATTGAGCATCTGACTTGGGTCCCTCGTGAATAGTATTACCTGGAGGAGAGGTTTTTACCGAGTGTGGGTAAGTGCTTTCTATTCCGGGTTTTCAACTTGAAGATGATGCATAGACCGCAGAATTGCTATTTAAGACACTGAATTCTGCATGTTGTGCCTTTCTTGGGGCACGAAGTTTCAGCAGATTCGTCCTTTCGAAATCTATCAAGGAAAAACTATAAGGTTGTGACAAATTATCAAACTCATAATTTTGACCCCTGTGCAAACTGCTGTTGAATACGTAGTTGGCCTTGAACTTCTAATCAGGGAATTTAGCCCTGAATTTGTTGTCCGTGCCTAAATGGTATACACTCTTGAAAACTACATAGATGAACAAGCTGTTGTCCATGCGAAAAAATACTTTCTCTTTGTAATCCAGGGCTTTAAACAGCATAAGTCGGTGAAAGCAAAAAATTAAATCTACCAGACTTTATTAATGATATTCTGTTTTACAGAATCTATTCATTCTGTATTTTTTCTTTTAGGCATCTGCATATTAGAGCTAAGTGCGCGCGAGAATAACAGTGAGTGTGGGGGCAGGAGGGGATTGTAATTTATTGGCAGGGTTGTGTGAGTTGGACTACAAATGCCTCCACAACACCGGTCCACAGTACCTCAACGAGAGAATCTCCTTCCACATACCCAAGAGAAACCTCCCATCCACCGACCTCGCCCTCGCTGAAACCCCGCGCATCCGCAGAGCCAGACGGGCAGAAGGGCCTTCTCCTACACCGTGGCCAAGACCTGGAATGAGCTCCCGGTCGACATCAGACGTGCCCCCTCTCTGAACATCTTCAGGAAGACACTCAAGACCTGTCTCTTCGACTGAACGGAGCTGCTTACCCCCCCCCCAAGCACCTTGAGACCATCACGGGTGAGTAGCGCGCTTACACTTCCCTGATTTATTGATTGAGGGGGGTCCCAGTACTGAAACAACAGAAGGTCCTGCTAGAGGGTAGAAATGAGATACATTGGAGGAGCTGAGTGTGGGTGCATTTGAAATAACAGTGGATGCTGCTGCAGGTCAGGGCCGAGGTGCCTTGGGGGAGCCGTGTGTGTGTGTGTGTGTGTGTGTGCGTGCGTGTGTGTGTGTGTGTGTATACTACTACTGGAATAACAGCAGATGCTGCTGCAGGTCAGAGCAGAGGTGCCTTAGGGGAGCTATGTGTGTACTACTACTGGAATAACAGCAAGTGCTGCTGCAGGTCAGGGCCGAGGTGCCTTAGGGGAGCTATGTGTCTATGTTTGTACTACTACTGGAATAACAGCAAGGGCTGCTGCAGGTCAGGGCCGAGGTGCCTTAGGGGAGCTATGTGTGTGTGTGTGTGTGTATACTACTACTGGAATAACAGCAAGTGCTGCTGCAGGTCAGAGCAGAGGTGCCTTAGGCAGTGGCGTAGCTAGGGGGGGGCGATGGGGGCGGACCGCCCCAGGCGGCACGAGTTTTGGGGCGGCAGCCGGCCCCCCTTCCCCCGCTCTTACCTACGGCCGTTGCGGCCGCAAGAATCGGCCGCGACCGCTATCACCCCCCCCCCTAAGGCCTAGCTACGCCCCTGGCCTTAGGGGAGCTATGTGTGTACTACTACTGGAATAACAGCAAGTGCTGCTGCAGGTCAGGGCTGAGGTGCCTTAGGGGAGCTATGTGTGCATGTGTGTACTACTACTGGAATAACAGCAGGTGCTGCTGCAGGTCAGGGCCGAGGTGCCTTAGGGGAGCTATGTGTGTACTCCTACTGGAATAACAGTCGGTGCTGCTGCAGGTCAGGGCTGAGGTGCCTTAGGGGAGGGGTGTGTGTGTGTGTGTGTGCGTGTCTGCGTGTGTGTGTGTGTGTACTCCTACTGGAATAACAGTAGGTGTTGCTGCAGGTCTGGGCCGAGGTGCCTTAGGGGAGCTATGTGTGTGTGTATACTACTGGAATAACAGCAGGTGTTGCTAAAGGTCAGGGCCGAGGTGCCTTAGGGGAGCTGTGTGTGTGTGTGTGTGCATGCATGCGTGTGTGTGTGTGTAGGTACTACTACTGGAATACCAGCGGGTGCTGCTGCAGGTAGGAACCGAGGTGCCTTAGGGGAGATGTGTGTGTGTACTAGTACTGGATTAACAACAGGTGCTGCTGCAGGTCAGTAGTAGTGTGTGTGTGTGTACTACTACTGGAATAACAGCAGTTACTGGTGCAGGTTAGGGCAGAGGTGCCTTAGGGGAGCTGTGTGTGTGTGTGTGTATACTACTGAAATAACAGCAGGTGCTGCTGAAGGTCAGGGCAGAGGTGCCATGGGTGTGTGCGTGTGTGTGTGTGTGTATGTATATATATATTTATAGTGATGTCATCAGTGATGTCATTTGAGATGTCATCAGTGATGTCACTGACCATGTCATGAGTGATGTAATATGTGACGTCATCAGCAGTGCATTGCGGGGGCGCGAGTTATAGTTAGCTGAACTAACTATAACGGGGGAATTTCTATGGTTTTGTAAGAGTGAAATGTCCAACTAACTATAACTGTCCCTAAAACCTATGGTTTTTTCAGTGAATATATATATATATATATCACACACAAGGAAAAGAATGTCCGCGCTCTCAGTAAGTGCCGCAGTGGGGGTTTAATTACACAAGGTAACGGGTTTCGACAGCCGCGACAGGTGTGAACAAGACAGCCTCGGCTGTCGAAACACGTTACCTTGTGTAATTAAACCCCCACTGCGGCACTTACTGAGAGCGCAGACATTCTTTTCCTTGTGTGTGATTTACAGACGGCTTGCTCCGCCGCCATCCCGCGCCACTTGCCACGGGCCGAGGTTCCCAGCAGGAGCGACTGTTGTGTGCAATATATATATATATTCACTGAAAAAACCACAGGTTTCAGGGACGTTATAGTTAGTTGGACATTTCACTCGTACAAAACCAGAGAAATTTGGCCGTTATAGTTAGTTCAGCTAACTATAACTCGCGCCCCCGCAATGCACTGCTGATGACGTCACATATTATATCATTCATGACATGGTCAGTGACATCACTGATGACATCACTGATGACATCTCAAATGACATCACTGATGACATCATCGAGTGACTGTGTGTTTCTGTAAAGTTTAAATATGTTTTATATATATATATATAGGCCAAGGTGTATTGAAGAATGAGTGGGTGTATAAGTGTCTGAATGGATGATTTAGTAGGTGCGTGACTGACTGTATAAGTGAGTGATTAAATGTGTCTTACTGAATGCATGGGTTAGTGACTGATACAGACATTCACACAGTTTAGTTAGTCAGTTGGTGTGTAAGCGGTTGCATGGGTTGGTGAGTAGCTAAATGAGGGTCTATATAGGTTATTGATTGGTTGTCTGAGTATCTGTATGGGAGCCTGAGTATCTGTATGGGTGCCTGAGTGTCTGTGTGGGTGGGTGGGGGGTATGACTCTGTGCATAGATGTGTGAGTGGGTGATTCACTGGGTGTATGGGTTCAAGAGTGCATCTGTGAAGGGCTGTATGGATGGGTGAGTGTGTGTATGGGTGTGTTGGTGAGTGAATGGATGCCTCAGTGGTACATGTGTGAGTAACTGCATATCTGAAAGGCAGTATATGTGAGTGTTGGAGTATATAAATGACTATATGTGAGAGTGAATGATTGTGAGAGTGGCTGTATGGATGAGTGTGTGCTTGTATTAGTTATTGTATAAGAGTGTAAGTATGTGTTAGTATATGTTTGAATAAGTGAGGTGGTGTGTGTATAACTGTATAGGTGAGTAAATGGGAGTGTGATTGATTCTTTGCATGACTGACTAGGTGTTCGAGTAACTCTATGGATGAGTGGCGGTGTGTGAGTGTCTGTATAGATATGTGAGTGCATATGATAGTGCCGTATTGATGGTTGACTGCATGTATGAGTGACTGTATGGGTGAATGAGTGGATGTGTGTGTAGACCTAGGAATTAGTGAGTGGGTTTGTACTAACTGGTATTGGTGTGTCTATGGTTTCAAAAATGGTAGTCTGTATTTTAGAGTGGGTGTATCAAAGGTTATATTAGGGTATGAGGAGGTGCATCAGATTATCACTGGATGATGTCATCAGTGATGTCATTTGAGATGTCATCAGTGATGTAATCAGTGATGTCACTGACCATGTCATGAATGATGTAATATGTGACGTCATCAGCAGTGCACTGCGGGGGCGCGAGTTATAGTTAGCTGAACTAACTATAACGGCCCTGAAACCTGGGGTTTTTTCAGTGAATTTCTAAGGTTTTTTAAATGCTAATTTCTAACTATGCCTACAGAGGTAGGACATGTGCAGAAAGAGGAAGAAAGGCGCAGAAAGAAGCAAGATAAATGCAGAAAGAGGCAACAGAAGTCCAGAAAGACGAAGAAAGGTGCAGAAAGAAGCAAGAGATGTGCACAAAGAACCAACAGAGGAGCAGAAAGAGGCCTTGTTGCAAAGCCATCCTGTGCCCCCAACTTTTTGCTGACGGGTACTGGTGGTAACTGACTCTGACTAACCAGGCCTGGAGCCAGTGCTATGCTGAAAGACACTTAGAATACAGTGAAAACACCTACATACACTAGGGTACACTATGGGTTGGGGTACCTCTGTGATTGGCATGACCTCCCCTGTATGGCCCTAGTACATAATAGGGCAGGAGAATTAAAACTACCTCTAACTAAGAGGTGCAGAAGGAGGCAAGAGAAGTAGAGAAAGAAGCAACACAGGTGCCGAAAGAGGCAAGAGAGGTGCAGAAAAAAGCAAGTGAAGTGCAGAAAGAGGCAAATGAGGTGCAGAAAGAGGCAACAGACGTGCAGAAAGAGGGAAGAGAGGTGCAGAAAAAGGCAAGAAAAGTGCAGAAAGAGGCAAAAGAGGTACATAAAGAGACAACAGGGGTGCAGAAATAAGCAAGACAGGTGCAGAAAGAAGCATGGAAAGTGCAGAATGAAGCAACAGGGGTGCAGAAAGAGGCAAGAGGAGTGTAGAAAGGAGCAAGTGAGGTGCAGAAAGAGCCAACAGAGGTGCAAAAAGAGGCAAGAGAGGTGCAGAAACAGGCAAGAGAAGTGCACAAAGAGGCAAGAGAATTGCTGAAAGAAGCAACAGAGGTGTAGAAAGAAGCAAGAAAAGTGCAGAAAGAGGCAAGTGAGATGCAAAAAAAGGCAGGAAAGGTACAGAAAGAGGGAAGACGAGTGCAGAAAGAGACAACAGGGGTGCAGAAAGAAGCAAATGAGGTACAGAAAGAGGCAACAGACGTGCAGAAAGAGGGAAGAGAGGTGCAGAAAAAGGCAAGAAAAGTGCAGAAAGAGGCAAAAGAGGTACATAAAGAGACAACAGGGGTGCAGAAATAAGCAAGACAGGTGCAGAAAGAAGCATGGAAAGTGCAGAATGAAGCAACAGGGGAGCAGAAAGAGGCAAGAGAAGTGTAGAAAGGAGCAAGTGAGATGCACAAAAAGCCAACAAAGGTGCAAAAAGAGGCAAGAGAGATGCAGAAACCAGCAAGAGAAGTGCACAAAGAGGCAAGGGAATTGCTGAAAGAAGCAACAGGGGTTTAGAAAGAAGCAAGAAAAGTGCAGACAGAGGCAAGTGAGATGCAAAAACAGGCAGGAAAGGTACAGAAAGAGGGAAGACGAGTGCAGAAAGAGACAACAGGGGTGCAGAAAGAAGCAAATGAGGTGCAGAAAGAGGCAACAGACGTGCAGAAAGAGGGAAGAGAGGTGCAGAAAAAGCCAAGAAAAGTGCAGAAAGAGGCAAAAGAGTTACATAAAGAGACAACAGGGGTGCAGAAAGAAGCAAGACAGGTGCAGAAAGGAGCAAGTGAGGTGCAGAAAGAGCCAACAGGGGTGCAGAAAGAGGCAAGAGAGGTGCAGAAACAGGCAAGAGAAGTGCACAAAGAGGCAAGAGAATTGCTAAAAGAAGCAACAGAGGTGTGCAAAGAAGCAAGAAAAGTGCAGAAAGAGGCAAGTGAGATACAAAAACAGGCAGGAAAGGTACAGAAAGACGGAAGACGAGTGCAGAAAGAGACAACAGGGGTGCAGAAAGAAGCAAATGAGGTGCAGAAAGAGGCAACAGATGTGCAGAAAGAGGGAAGAGAGGTGCAGAAAAAGCCAAGAAAAGTGCAGAAAGAGGCAAAAGAGGTACATAAAAAGACAACAGGGGTGCAGAAAGAAGCAAGAAAAGTGCAGAAAGAGGCGGGTGAGATGCAAAAACAGGCAGGAAAGGTACAGAAAGACGGAAGATGAGTGCACAAAGAGACAACAGGGGTGCAGAAAGAAGCAAATGAGGTGCAGAAAGAGGCAACAGACGTGCAGAAACAGGGAAGAGAGGTGCATAAAAAGGCAAGAAAAGTGCAGAAAGAGGCAAAAGAGGAACATAAAGAGACAACAGGGGTGCAGAAAGAAGCAAGAAAAGTGCAGAAAGAAGCAAGTGAGATACAAAAACAGGCAGGAAAAGTACAGAAAGAGGGAAGACGAGTGCAGAAAGAGACAACAGGGGTGCAGAAAGAAGCAAATGAGGTGCAGAAAAGGCAACAGACGTGCAGAAAGAGGGAAGAGAGGTGCAGAAAAAGCCAAGAAAAGTGCAGAAAGAGGCAAAAGAGGTACATAAAGAGACAACAGGGGTGCAGAAAGAAGCAAGAAAAGTGCAGAAAGAAGCAAGTGAGATACAAAAACAGGCAGGAAAGGAACAGAAAGAGGGAAGACGAGTGCAGAAAGAGACAACAGGGGTGCAGAAAGAAGCAAATGAGGTGCAGAAAGAGGCAACAGACGTGCAGAAAGAGGGAAGAGAGGTGCAGAAAAAAGGCAAGAAAAGTGCAGAAAGTGGCAAAAGAGGTACATAAGGAGACAACAGGGGTGCAGAAAGAAGCAAGAAAAGTGCAGAAAGAGGCAATTGAGATGCAAAAACAGGCAGGAAAGGTACAGAAAGAGGGAAGACGGGTGCAGAAAGAGACAACAGGGGTGCAGAAAGAAGCAAATGAGGTGCAGAAAGAGGCAACAGACGTGCAAAAAGAGGGAAGAGAGGTGCAGAAAAAGCCAAGAAAAGTGCAGAAAGAGGCAAAAGAGGTACATAAAGAGACAACAGGGGTGCAGAAAGAAGCAAGAAAAGTGCAGAAAGAAGCAAGGGAGATACAAAAACAGGCAGGAAAGGTACAGAAAGAGGGAAGACGAGTGCAGAAAGAGACAACAGGGGTGCAGAAAGAATGAAATGAGGTGCAGAAAGAGGCAACAGACGTGCAGAAAGAGGGAAGAGAGGTGCAGAAAAAGGGAAGAAAAGTGCAGAAATAGGCAAAAGAGGTACATAAAGAGACAACAGGGGTGCAGAAAGAAGCAAGAAAAGTGCAGAAAGAAGCAAGTGAGATACAAAAACAGGCAGGAAAGGTACAGAAAGAGGAAAGACGAGTGCAGAAAGAGACAACAGGGGTGCAGAAAGAAGCAAATGAGTTGCAGAAAGAGGCAACAGACGTGCAGAAAGAGGGAAGAGAGGTGCAGAAAAATCCAAGAAAAGCGCAGAAAGAGGCAAAAGAGGTACATAAAGAGACAACAGGGGTGCAGAAAGAAGCAAGAAAAGTGCAGAAAGAGGCAAGTGAGATGCAAAAACAGGCAGGAAAGGTACAGAAAGACGGAAGACGAGTGCAGAAAGAGACAACAGGGGTGCAGAAAGAAGCAAATGAGGTGCAGAAAGAGGCAACAGACGTGCAGAAACAGGGAAGAGAGGTGCATAAAAAGGCAAGAAAAGTGCAGAAAGAGGCAAAAGAGGTACATAAAGAGACAACAGGGGTGCAGAAAGAAGCAAGAAAAGTGCAGAAAGAAGCAAGTGAGATACAAAAACAGGCAGGAAAGGAACAGAAAGAGGGAAGACGAGTGCAGAAAGAGACAACAGGGGTGCAGAAAGAAGCAAATGAGGTGCAGAAAGAGGCAACAGACGTGCAGAAAGAGGGAAGAGAGGTGCAGAAAAAGGCAAGAAAAGTGCAGAAAGTGGCAAAAGAGGTACATAAGGAGAAAACGGGGGTGCAGAAAGAAGCAAGAAAAGTGCAGAAAGAGGCAAGTGAGATGCAAAAACAGGCAGGAAAGGTACAGAAAGAGGGCAGACAGGTGCAGAAAGAGACAACAGGGGTGCAGAAAGAAGTAAATGAGGTGCAGAAAGAGGCAACAGACGTGCAAAAAGAAGGAAGAGAGGTGCAGAAAAAGCCAAGAAAAGTGCAGAAAGAGGCAAAAGAGGTATATAAAGAGACAACAGGGGTGCAGAAAGAAGCAAGAAAAGTGCAGAAAGAAGCAAGTGAGATACAAAAACAGGCAGGAAAGGTACAGAAAGAGGAAAGACGAGTGCAGAAAGAGACAACAGGGGTGCAGAAAGAAGCAAATGAGGTGCAGAAAAGGCAACAGACGTGCAGAAAGAGGGAAGAGAGGTGCAGAAAAAGCCAAGAAAAGCGCAGAGAGAGGCAAAAGAGGTACATAAAGAGACAACAGGGGTGCAGAAAGAAGCAAGAAAAGTGCAGAAAGAGGCAAGTGAGATGCAAAAACAGGCAGGAAAGGTACAGAAAGACGGAAGACGAGTGCAGAAAGAGACAACAGGGGTGCAGAAAGAAGCAAATGAGGTGCAGAAAGAGGCAACAGACGTGCAGAAAGAGGGAAGAAAGGTGCAGAAAAAGGCAAGAAAAGTGCAGAAAGAGGCAGAAGACGTACATAAAGAGACAACAGAGGTGCAGAAAGAAGCAAGAAAAGTGCAGAAAGAAGCAAGTGAGATACAAAACCAGGTAGGAAAGGTACAGAAAGAGGGAAGACGAGTGTAGAAAGAGACAACAGGGGTGCAGAAGTGGAAGAGGTGTGGCGCAGCGGCCAGGGTGCCTGACTCCGGACCATGGGGTTCACCGTTCGATCCCCGGTGCCGGCGGCAGGTTAGCCCAGCACCATGTGACTCTGGGCAATAGCTCGCTTAATCTTCCCGAAGGCCCTCAGCGCCGGGACACCTCTCCGGAGGTAGCTGTGCGCTTTACAAATGCTGGTATTTCATAAAGAGACAACAGGGGTGCAGAAAGAAGCAAGACAGGTGCCGAAAGAAGCATGGAAAGTGCGGAATGAAGCAACAGGGGTGCAGAAAGAGGCAAGAGAAGTGTAGAAAGGAGCAAGTGAGGTGCAGAAAGAGGCAACAGACGTGCAGAAAGAGGGAAGAGAGGTGCAGAAAAAGGCAAGAAAAGTGCAGAAAGTGACAAAAGAGGTACATAAAGAGACAACAGGGTTGCAGAAAGAAGCAAGAAAAGTGCAGAAAGAGGCAAGTGAGATGCAAAAACAGGCAGGAAAGGTACAGAAAGAGGGAAGACGAGTGCAGAAAGAGACAACAGGGGTGCAGAAAGAAGCAAATGAGGTGCAGAAAGAGGCAACAGACGTGCAGAAAGAGGGAAGAGAGGTGCAGAAAAAGCCAAGAAAAGTGCAGAAAGAGGCAAAAGAGGTACATAAAGAGACAACAGGGGTGCAGAAAGAAGCAAGAAAAGTGTAGAAAGAAACAAGTGAGATACAAAAACAGGCAGGAAAGGTACAGAAAGAGGGAAGACGAGTGCAGAAAGAGACAACAGGGGTGCAGAAAGAAGCAAATGAGGTGCAGAAAGAGGCAACAGACGTGCAGAAAGAGGGAAGAGAGGTGCAGAAAAAGCCAAGAAAAGCGCAGAAAGAGGCAAAAGAGGTACATAAAGAGACAACAGGGGTGCAGAAAGAAGCATGAAAAGTGCAGAAAGAGGCAAGTGAGATGCAAAAACAGGCAGGAAAGGTACAGAAAGACGGAAGACAAGTGCAGAAAGAGACAACAGGGGTGCAGAAAGAAGCAAATGAGGTGCAGAAAGAGGCAACAGACGTGCAGAAAGAGGGAAGAAAGGTGCAGAAAAAGGCAAGAAAAGTGCAGAAAGGGGCAAAAGACGTACATAAAGAGACAACATGGGTGCAGAAAGAAGCAAGAAAAGTGCAGAAAGAGGCAAGTGAGATGCAAAAACAGGCAGGAAAGGTACAGAAAGACGGAAGACAAGTGCAGAAAGAGACAACAGGGGTGCAGAAAGAAGCAAATGAGGTGCAGAAAGAGGCAACAGACGTGCAGAAAGAGGGAAGAAAGGTGCAGAAAAAGGCAAGAAAAGTGCAGAAAGGGGCAAAAGACGTACATAAAGAGACAACAGGGGTGCAGAAAGAAGCAAGAAAAGTGCAGAAAGAGGCAAGTGAGATGCAAAAACAGTCAGGAAAGGTACAGAAAGAGGGGAAGACGAGTGCAGAAAGAGACAACAGGGGTGCAGAAAGAAGCTAATGAGGTGCAGAAAGAGGCAACAGACGTGCAGAAAGAGGGAAGAGAGGTGCCGAAAAAGCCAAGAAAAGTGCAGAAAGAGGCAAAAGAGGTACATAAAGAGACAACAGGGGTGCAGAAAGAAGCAAGAACAGTGCAGAAAGAAGCAAGTGAGATACAAAAACAGGCAGGAAAGGTCCAGAAAGAGGGAAGACGAGATGCAGAAAGAGACAACAGGGGTGCAGAAAGAAGCAAATGAGGTGCAGAAAGAGGCAACAGAGGTGCAGAAAGAGGGAAGAGAGGTGCAGAAAAAGCCAAGAAAAGTGCAGAAAGAGGCAAAGAGGCACATAAAGAGACAACATGGGTGCAGAAAGAAGCAAGAACAGTGCAGGAAGAAGCAAGTGAGATACAAAAACAGGCAGGAAAGGTACAGAAAGAGGGAAGACGAGTGCAGAAAGAGACAACAGGGGTGCAGAAAGAAGCAAGAAAAGTGCAGAAAGAGCCAAGTGAGATGCAAAAACAGGCAGGAAAGGTACAGAAAGACGGAAGACAAGTGCAGAAAGAGACAACAGGGGTGCAGAAAGAAGCAAATGAGGTGCAGAAAGAGGCAACAGACGTGCAGAAAGAGGGAAGAAAGGTGCAGAAAAAGGCAAGAAAAGTGCAGAAAGGGGCAAAAGACGTACATAAAGAGACAACAGGGGTGCAGAAAGAAGCAAGAAAAGTGCAGAAAGAGGCAAGTGAGATGCAAAAACAGTCAGGAAAGGTACAGAAAGAGGGAAGACGAGTGCAGAAAGAGACAACAGGGGTGCAGAAAGAAGCTAATGAGGTGCAGAAAGAGGCAACAGACGTGCAGAAAGAGGGAAGAGAGGTGCCGAAAAAGCCAAGAAAAGTGCAGAAAGAGGCAAAAGAGGTACATAAAGAGACAACAGGGGTGCAGAAAGAAGCAAGAACAGTGCAGAAAGAAGCAAGTGAGATACAAAAACAGGCAGGAAAGGTCCAGAAAGAGGGAAGACGAATGCAGAAAGAGACAACAGGGGTGCAGAAAGAAGCAAATGAGGTGCAGAAAGAGGCAACAGAGGTGCAGAAAGAGGGAAGAGAGGTGCAGAAAAAGCCAAGAAAAGTGCAGAAAGAGGCAAAAGAGGCACATAAAGAGACAACATGGGTGCAGAAAGAAGCAAGAACAGTGCAGGAAGAAGCAAGTGAGATACAAAAACAGGCAGGAAAGGTACAGAAAGAGGGAAGACGAGTGCAGAAAGAGACAACAGGGGTGCAGAAAGAAGCAAGAAAAGTGCAGAAAGAGCCAAGTGAGATGCAAAAACAGGCAGGAAAGGTACAGAAAGACGGAAGACGAGTGCAGAAAGAGACAACAGGGGTGCAGAAAGAAGCAAATGAGGTGCAGAAAGAGGCAACAGACGTGCAGAAAGAGGGAAGAAAGGTGCAGAAAAAGGCAAGAAAAGTGCAGAAAGAGGCAAAAGACGTACATAAAGAGACAACAGAGGTGCAGAAAGAAGCAAGAAAAGTGCAGAAAGAAGCAAGTGAGATACAAAACCAGATAGGAAAGGTACAGAAAGAGGGAAGACGAGTGCAGAAAGAGACAACAGGGGTGCAGAAGTGGAAGAGGTGTGGCGCAGCGGCCAGGGTGCCTGACTCCGGACCATGGGGTTCACGGTTCGATCCCCGGGGCCGGCGGCAGGTTAGCCCAGCACCATGTGACTCTGGGCAATAGCTCGCTTAATCTTCCCGAGGGCCCCCAGTGCCGGGACACCTCTCCGGAGGTAGCTGTGCGCTTTACAAATGCTGGTATTTCATAAAGAGACAACAGGGGTGCAGAAAGAAGCAAGACAGGTGCCGAAAGAAGCATGGAAAGTGCGGAATGAAGCAACAGGGGTGCAGAAAGAGGCAAGAGAAGTGTAGAAAGGAGCAAGTGAGGTGCAGAAAGAGCCAACAGAGGTGCAAAAAGAGGCAAGAGAGTTGCAGAAACAGGCAAGAGAAGTGCACAAAGAGGCAAGAGAATTGCTGAAAGAAGCAACAGAGGTGTAGAAAGAAGCAAGAAAAGTGCAGAAAGAGGCAAGTGAGATGCAAAAACAGCATGAAAGGTACAGAAAGAGACAACAGGGGTGCAGAAAGAAGCAAATGAGGTGCAGAAAGAGGCAACAGACGTGCAGGAAGAGGGAAGAGAGGTGCAGAAAAAGGCAAGAAAAGTGCAGAAAGAGGCAAAAGACGTACATAAAGAGACAACAGGGGTGCAGAAAGAAGCAAGAAAAGTGCAGAAAGAAGCACGTGAGATACAAAAACAGGCAGGAAAGGTACAGAAAGAGGGAAGACGAGTGCAGAAAGAGAACAGGGGTGCAGAAAGAAGCAAATGAAGTGCAGAAAGAGGCAACAGACGTGCAGAAAGAGGGAAGAGAGGTGCAGAAAAAGGAAAGAAAAGTGCAGAAAGAGGCAAAAGACGTACATAAAGAGACAACAGGGGTGCAGAAAGAAGCAAGAAAAGTGCAGAAAGAAGCAAGTGAGATACAAAAACAGGCAGGAAAGGTACAGAAAGAGGGAAGACGAGTGCAGAAAGAGACAACAGGGCTGCAGAAAGAAGCAAATGAGGTGCAGAAAGAGGCAACAGATGTGCAGAAAGAGGGAAGAGAGGTGCAGAAAATGCCAAGAAAAGTGCAGAAAGAGGCAAAAGAGGTACATAAAGAGACAACAGGGGTGCAGAAAAAAGCAAGAAAAGTGCAGAAAGAAGCAAGGGAGATACAAAAACAGGCAGGAAAGGTACAGAAAGAGGGAAGACGAGTGCAGAAAGAGACAACAGGGGTGCAGAAAGAATGAAATGAGGTGCAGAAAGAGGCAACAGACGTGCAGAAAGAGGGAAGAGAGGTGCAGAAAAAGGGAAGAAAAGTGCAGAAATAGGCAAAATAGGTACATAAAGAGACAACCGGGGTGCAGAAAGAAGCAAGAAAAGTGCAGAAAGAAGCAAGTGAGATACAAAAACAGGCAGGAAAGGTACAGAAAGAGGGAAGACGAGTGCAGAAAGAGACAACAGGGGTGCAGAAAGAAGCAAATGAGGTGCAGAAAGAGGCAACAGACGTGCAGAAAGAGGGAAGAGAGGTGCAGAAAAAGGCAAGGAAAGTGCAGAAAGAGGCAAAAGACGTACATAAAGAGACAACAGGGGTGCAGAAAAAAGCAAGAAAAGTGTAGAAAGAGGCAAGTGAGATGCAAAAACAGGCAGGAAAGGTACAGAAAGAGGGAAGACGAGTGCAGAAAGAGACAACAGGGGTGCAGAAAGAAGCAAATGAGGTGCAGAAAGAAGCAACAGAAATGCAGAAAGAGGCAAGAGAGGCGCAGAGGGAAGCAAGAGTGGCTTGCACACCATTAGTACCAATGTAACACTCACATTTACCAATAAGTAACACGTGACCATTCTAGGTTTGCAAAGGGCCTTCCACCACGCTGTAACACTTGTCGCTGCATTTTTGGTAACGTTTGACCCGTTTCAGCTAGAAATAAGGCTTTTTTTGTTCAAATCTGCAGATTAGGGTGCAGATGATGAATTATGTGGCTAATGCAGAAAATGTATAATTGTGCGAAAGTCGGTGCAGCCAAACAGTCACATAATTCCAGTGGCCCTGCTCATACCTCTGACTAGGTGCACAAGTGCTCCTCAGCGATTCCATCTTTTTTGGTCTCACTGAGTTCATAGTTGAGCTTCTATGGAAACGAGGAAGGCTAAATCTGAGGTTACCACTCCACAACACTGACTACCATACCACATAATTACTCTCCATAACACATAATCCCACTCTACATAATTCCTATACACTAAATACCACATACTTTCTATCCACATAATTTCACTGCACAACATACCACATAATTCCACTACACACAACGTACATCCACTCCACTCCAAAAACATTAGTTAAAAACTTTTGCATTTACAACGCCAATAGCTCTAATTCTCGCAAATGCGAAACCTATTACATTGCAAACACTTCTTTAATTAGTAGTCGTGTTTGCAGAGTGGTGGAGAAAGGGTGCTGGGCCTCCGACCAGCGCTCAGGAATTCCGGTGCGTAGGGCTTACAGGAGGTACCAGTAGGGCTTCTTGGCCCCCAAAGTCCCTCAGGAGTAAATTGGACTTCATCCCCCATCCCGTAGTCTGCCAGGAGGCGCGTTTGCAGAATGGTGTAGAAAGGGGGCATGGCCTCCGAAGACGTTTTAGCAATCCCACTGTGCGGGACTTACTGGAGGTAACAAGAGGGGTAGTTGGCCCCAAGGACATCCTTGGGGGCCAACTACCCTCCTATTACCTCCAGTAAGTCCCACACAGCAGCATTGCTAAGTTCGAAGAGCAGGCCACGCCCCCTTTGCCCACCACACTACAAAAGTGCTCCCTGGCGCGCTCTTGGATGGGGATTGAAGTCCCCTTCGCTGCTGGGGGTCCTTTATGGGCCAACTAGCCTACCTCTTACCTCCAGTAAGCCCCACGCAGTGGGATTGCTGAGAGGTAGACAAAGGCCACGCCCCCTTTCTCCACCACTCTGCAAACGCGCCCCCTGGTGCGCTGTTAGTAGGGGAATTAATTCCCCTTGAATACTGAGGGTCCCTGGGGGCCAACTAGCCCACCAGGTACCTCCAATATGCGCCACAGAGCTGGATTGCAGAGAGGTGGTCCGAGGCCACGCACCCTTTTTACACCACTCTGCAAACGCGCCTCTTGGCGCACTGCTGCTCGGGGGATGAAGTCCACTTGTGTCCTGAGGTCCTCAGGACACAAGAGGACCTCATTGCCCCACCACCAGTGCGCCAAGAGGCGCGTTTGCAGAGTGGTGTAAAAAGGGGCGTGGCCTCGGACCACCTCTCTGCAATGCAGCTCCTTAAAATTTTTTGGACGGATTCGCGCACCGGCACGACCCCGCCCGAAAATGTTAAAAATGCTTTTGAGCAGGCCTGGGGGGTCAGGGTGTTTTTAAGCTGCCCCCTTTTCTTCTTTTTTTATCTTTTTCCTCACCTTTTCTCTCTCCCTCGTCAGAGCACAAGATGGCTGCCAACACTTCCTGGTTTGAAGTGTTGGCAGCCAATTAGAGCCAAGCTCGTGCTCGGGGGTTAGGCTCCGCCCACATATATAAAGATTGTTTTCCTTTAATATCTCAAAAACTACTGAACGGATTTACACCATTTAAGAAAAAGGGCTCTTTCTGAACCAAGGGCTACCTTTTTGCCAAATTTGGTATAATTCCGTTCAGCAGTTCGGGCTGTAGCCGTGTCTAAATTTGGGACCCCCCTTTTTTCTCGGCCCCCGCTTGACGAATTACCCTGAAAGTTTCAAGACAGGAGCTGACCGGAGCGCCCCACTAGTTTTGAAAATTTCGCGAAGATTCGTTAAACGGCGCTAAAGTTATTGGGAAAACAAAAAATGATTTTCCTATGGAAAATAGGTCCTAACTATAACTACCTACTGGCGACCGCCAGTAGGTAAACTGGCGACCGCCAGTAGGTAATATGTATATGTATATGTAAAGTGGTCGTGGAAAACACCGGCAAGTGGAAACTACGTGTGGAAGCTGAAGTTGTGTCCCAGGTATCGGAAATCCATGACCCCCTACTCACCTGAGGTTACCGATTTGCTGCCGCAGATTTGCGGTTCAACACTGTGTGGAGAGGCACATTCATGACAGTTGTGGCTCCAGCTGAGGTGCCGCTTCGTGATGAGGTGGGAAGTAGGGGACCCAAGGACACTTATTCCCCCAGCATATCCGTTAAAGACTTCTGCTGCAGCTCGTGATATTCCAGCTAGGTGCATGATGGGACCGGTAGTTCGTGGCATGGGACTACTGGATGTCAGCACAACGAGTTGCAGCTGGGCCCTTCACTATTTAGGTGGGAGGAGCTCTATGAACATTAGAGGGGATTCTTTTCAATGGACTGAGGCATTTGAGAAAGGCTGTGCGCCGAAACCGGTCATGCCGAATTCTTGTGAATAAAGTGTCCAGACGAGCCCCACTGTGTCCCTTTCTTCTTTCTTGAATGGGGGAAGCTGCTGTAATGTATTGCGTACAGCCTGTGGTGCGCTAAAAGGGACCCTTCCTGAAAGTGGTCGTGGAAAACACCGGCAAGTGGAAACTACGCGTGGAAGCTGAAGTTGTGTCTGAGGTATCGGAAATCCATGACCCCCTACTCACCTGAGGTTACCGATTTGCTGCCGCAGATTTGCGGTTCAACACTGTGTGGAGAGGCACATTCATGACAGTTGTGTCTCCAGCTGAGGTGCCGCTTCGTGATGAGGTGGGAAGTAGGGGACCCAAGGACACTTATTCCCCCAGCATATCCGTTAAAGACTTCTGCTGCAGCTCGTGATATTCCAGCCAGGTGCATGATGGGACCGGTAGTTCGTGGCATGGGACTACTGGATGTCAGCACAACGAGTTGCAGCTGGGCCCTTCACTATTTAGGTGGGAGGAGCTCAATGAACATTAGAGGGGATTCTTTTCAATGGACTGAGGCATTTGAGAAAGGCTGTGCGCCGAAACCGGTCATGCCGAATTCTTGTGAAGAAAGTGTCCAGACGAGCCCCGCTGTGTCCCTTTCTTCTTTCTTGAATGGGGGAAGCTGCTGTAATGTATTGCGTACAGCCTGTGGTGCGCTAAAAGGGACCCTTCCTGAAAGTGGTCGTGGAAAACACCGGCAAGTGGAAACTACGCGTGGAAGCTGAAGTTGTGTCCGAGGTATCGGAAATCCATGACCCCCTACTCACCTGAGGTTACCAATTTGCTGCCGCAGATTTGCGGTTCAACACTGTGTGGAGAGGCACATTCATGACAGTTGTGTCTCCAGCTGAGGCGCCGCTTCGTGATGAGGTGGGAAGTAGGGGACCCAAGGACACTTATTCCCCCAGCATATCCGTTAAAGACTTCTGCTGCAGCTCGTGATATTCCAGCCAGGTGCATGATGGGACCGGTAGTTCGTGGCATGGGACTACTGGATGTCAGCACAACGAGTTGCAGCTGGGCCCTTCACTATTTAGGTGGGAGGAGCTCTATGAACATTAGAGGGATTCTTTTCACGTGGTTAGTTACCGCGAGTGTGGGGGAAGGCTTCATTGCTGCTAAACTGCTCATTTGCACTTGAATTTGTACTTCGAATTTTAAAAACTTATTTTTAAAGTGTTACTCTGTGCCATCCTTTTTAGTGTATCTGTAATAGCGCTGGGACCCGGTGGTGCTCGCCTGTTAGAGCGAGCCCGCGGTGATTCGGGTCAGCGCTTTAGCTTTTCCCTGCTTCCGGGTATTTAAGCTCATGCTGACGCGACCGCGCAGCATGAGACACGTGGTTAGTTACCGCCAGTGTGGGGGGAAGGCTTCATTGCTGCTAAACTGCTCATTTGCACTTGAATTTGTACTTCGAATTTTAAAAACTTATTTTTAAAGTGTTACTCTGTGCCATCCTTTTTAGTGTATCTGTAATAGCGCTGGGACCCGGTGGTGCTCGCCTGTTAGAGCGAGCCCGCGGTGATTTGGGTCAGCGCTTTAGCTTTTTCCCTGCTTCCGGGTATTTAAGCTCATGCTGACGCGACCGCGCATCGTGAGACACGTGGTTAGTTACCGCGAGTGTGGGGGAAGGCTTCATTGCTGCTAAACTGCTCATTTGCACTTGAATTTGTACTTCGAATTTTAAAAACTTATTTTTAAAGTGTTACTCTGTGCCATCCTTTTAGTGTATCTGTAATAGCGCTGGGACCCGTTGGTGCTCGCCTGTTAGAGCGAGCCCGCGGTGATTCGGGTCAGCGCTTTAGCTTTTCCCTGCTTCCGGGTATTTAAGCTCATGCTGACGCGACCGCTCAGCGTGAGACACGTGGTTAGTTACCGCCAGTGTGGGGGGAAGGCTTCATTGCTGCTAAACTGCTCATTTGCACTTGAATTTGTACTTCGAATTTTAAAAACTTATTTTTAAAGTGTTACTCTGTGCCATCCTTTTTAGTGTATCTGTAATAGCGCTGGGACCCGGTGGTGCTCGCCTGTTAGAGCGAGCCCGCGGTGATTCGGGTCAGCGCTTTAGCTTTTTCCCTGCTTCCGGGTATTTAAGCTCATGCTGACGCGACCGCGCATCGTGAGACACGTGGTTAGTTACCGCGAGTGTGGGGGAAGGCTTCATTGCTGCTAAACTGCTCATTTGCACTTGAATTTGTACTCGAATTTTAAAAACGTATTTTTAAAGTGTTACTCTGTGCCATCCTTTTTAGTGTATCTGTAATAGCGCTGGGACCCGGTGGTGCTCGCCTGTTAGAGCGAGCCCGCGGTGATTCGGGTCAGCGCTTTAGCTTTTCCCTGCTTCCGGGTATTTAAGCTCATGCTGACGCGACCGCGCAGCGTGAGACACGTGGTTAGTTACCGCGAGTGTGGGGGAAGGCTTCATTGCTGCTAAACTGCTCATTTGCACTTGAATTTGTACTTCGAATTTTAAAAACTTATTTTTAAAGTGTTACTCTGTGCCATCCTTTTTAGTGTATCTGTAATAGCGCTGGGACCCGGTGGTGCTCGCCTGTTAGAGCGAGCCCGTGGTGATTCGGGTCAGCGCTTTAGCTTTTTCCCTGCTTCCGGGTATTTATACTCATGCTGACGCGACCGCGCAGCGGACGCGCCAAAGGCAAGCCCGTCTGCGCCCGTCCGCGCACCGTTCACGCACAGCGCCAGCCATTTTGCCCAAAGTAATTTTCCAGACAAAGGTCAAGGGGGCTATTCTTATACAAGCAGGGAGTTGAGAGAAATTGGAGAGTCTGGAGTGGTGGCAAAGGAGGCTGCTTTGCACAGAAGGCAGGTAAAGCCGATTGAGAAGGTCAGGCTTGCGTGTGGTATGCTCAATGTGAGATCACTGCACAAACATGGGGTGGAGGTTCAACTACTTATAGACTTTCACAAACTGGAGGTCCTTTTCATGACCGAAACATGGACACAACCCGGGTCAGATGTGGAGGTGGGGCTAAGCTGCCCTCTAGGCTACAAGGCAATACATAAACCTAGGCAGACTGGGAAAGGTGGTGGGGTTGGTATCTTTTTTAAAGATAAATGGGACTTCATTTCAGTTGATATTGATGAAGTGAGTGGCTCTGAACTTTTAGGTTTTGCCCTTCGGGATCCTAAGGGACATGTAGTGACGGGCATAGTCTGTTATAGACCACCTGGAGTAGCCAGTCCCCAACAGCAGGGTGCTTTGGCTGATGTTCTTAGCAATATGGCGCTAACCCACTCAAGACCTCTATTTTTAGGAGATTTTAACCTATGGCTCAATGGAAGCCTAGACTCTGGATATTATAATCTCCTTCAGACATGTGGAAATATGAACATGGCACAGTGGGTCAAAGAACCCACGCATAGAGGGGACATGTACTGGATTTGATTTTTGCTGATGAAGATTTAATTGAGATTGGTACAATCCTGCCTGTAGACTGGACTGACCATTATTTAGTACAATTTAGAATTGTCTGCCCGAAACCCAGCACAGTTATCTCGATGGAAAACAAGACTTTCAGAGGCAGGGACTGGAGAAGACTCGCCGATGTAACAATGTTACTACCTGAGTCCTGCATTCACGGGATGTTTGATGCAGGTAAACAGGTGGAGGAAAACTACTTGAATTTCTGTAATCAAATCACCACGCAACTTGACCAGTTAGCACCCCTAAAAATTATTAAAAAAAGGGACAGACCCTCTGCCCCCTGGTACAATGATAATCTAAAACATCTGAAAAAGGATTGTAAGCTGGCAGAAAGGAGTTGGAGGAAAACATACATAGATGAGGATAAAAAAACTTGGAAGGAAACTATATCCATTTATAAAAAAGAAGTAATTACAGCAAAAGCTGAATACTTTGCTGATATTATTCTGAAATCCTCAATTAGCGCTAAGAGCATTTTAAAAATAGTAAATGATATTACTAATCCTACCTGCACAAAAAGGAAATTTCCCCAACACAGACTCTCTGCGACGGGCTAGCCATGTTTTTTGAGGAAAAAATAAGTAAAATCATTAAAGGGTTACAATTTAGTAATGTACCCACACAGGATACTCAGAATGGGAAATCTAAGAACTATTGTATTTCCCAGAAACATGAGTGGGAAGTGACAGAGACCTCAGATAGTCTTGATCATTTTTCAACACCACAAGTGGATGATTTTATCAAACTAGCTATTAGTGTGTCCTCAGGCTCCTCATTGGACCCTCTACCGCATAAATTATGGAAAACCTTAGGAGTAAAACTTCTTCCGGCACTTAGGCTGATTTGCATGCAATCTCTGGAGAGTGGAACGGTGCCAGTAAGCTGGAAAAAAGCACTGATCACACCTCTCTTGAAAAAAGATTCATTAGATCCAGCCTGCCCGAAGAATTACAGGCCTATTTCATTGCTGCCCTATCCAGTGAAGATCATAGAAAAACTGGTTAGTAGGGAACTTTCTCAGTTTCTAGAAGCCAATGATAAACTGGAGGATGTGCAGTTTGGCTTTCGTCCTGGACATGGGACAGAGACTGCCTTGGTAACCGTATTAGATGATCTTCGAATGCGGGCGGACAGGGGACAAGATACCATCTTGATTCTGTTGGACCTGTCCGCCGCATTTGATACGGTTAACCATGCGGTACTCTTGGACAGGCTTGCCAGAGTAGGTGTGAGTGGACTGGCACTGAAGTGGTTTCAATCCTATCTTTCAGATAGAGAACAGGCGGTTGCTCTCCCCCGTATCAATCCATGTATAGGAAAGTCCAACATGGGGTACCACAGGGGTCTGCAATCAGTCCCATCTTGTTTAATATCTACATGAAGCCTCTTGTGGCTGTTATTAAGTCACATAATATTAGTCTAGTGAACTATGCTGATGATACCCAGTTGATTTTATCTCTGGAAGGCTGTCAGGCAATTTCACTTAAAAATTTCATAATTGTATTCAAGACACGGCTCTTTGGCTTCAAAGTAACTATTTGCAATTTAATGGGGAAAAAACTGAGATCCTGTGCTGTTCAGTGGGGAAGGTTCCCTATCCATTACCCACTGGGTTTTGGCCACTACCGGTGACAGCCTCTTTGACCCCGACAAAGGTAGTTCGTAACCTAGGGATCAGTTTTGATTGTAAACTGAGCCTCGAGTCCCAAGTGAACCAGACAGTTGGGAGATGCTTTGCTCTGATGAGTGTGCTACGAAGAATCCTCCCACTGCTGCCTAAGCAGGCTAGGCCGCTGGTAGTAAGAAGTATCATCCTTAGCCAACTGGATTATTGTAATGCTTTATTGCTGGAGTCTCCTAAATATTTGATGGGGAAACTCCAGAGAATCCAGTCAATGGCAGCCAAGCTGGCACTCATGAGATCTCGCCAGTCCTCTTCATCTCAGGCCTTGGCTGAACTCCATTGGCTTCCAGTTGTACAGAGGGTGCAATTTAAATCAATGTGTATAGTTTTTAAAGCTCTACATGGCATTGGGCCCAAACCTTTACAGAGCAGATTTGAGTGGTATGTTCCCTCACGCAACCTTCGTTCTTCCTCAGCCAAACTGGTGAGAGTACCCAAGTTCAGAAGAGTTAGATCTGGTGGAAGAGCCTTCAGCGTTGCAGCAGCTTCGGCGTGGAATAAATTACCAACCGAACTTAGACAGATAGATGATCTACTGCCATTCAGAAAGAAACTGAAAACTTGGCTTTTCCCCAGGGTGTAATTCAGTGCGTCTTGTTTTTGCAATCGTCATCACACTCTAAGATAATTGATCCTACGTGTTCAAGCGCCAGGATACCCGTGGGGTCGCAGTGCGCTCTATAAATTCTGAATACAATACAATACAATTTCAATGGACTGAGGCATTTGAGAAAGGCTGTGCGCCGAAACCGGTCATGCCGAATTCTTGTGAATAAAGTGTCCAGACGAGCCCCGCTGTGTCCCTTTCTTCTTTCTTGAATGGGGGAAGCTGCTGTAATGTATTGCGTACAGCCTGTGGTGCGCTAAAAGGGACCCTTCCTGAAAGTGGTCGTGGAAAACACCGGCAAGTGGAAACTACGTGTGGAAGCTGAAGTTGTGTCCGAGGTATCGGAAATCCATGACCCCCTACTCACCTGAGGTTACCGATTTGCTGCCGCAGATTTGCGGTTCTACACTGTGTGGAGAGGCACATTCATGACAGTTGTGTCTCCAGCTGAGGTGCCGCTTCGTGATGAGGTGGGAAGTAGGGGACCCAAGGACACTTATTCCCCCAGCATATCCGTTAAAGACTTCTGCTGCAGCTCGTGATATTCCAGCCAGCTGCATGATGGGACCGGTAGTTCGTGGCATGGGACTACTGGATGTCAGCACAACGAGTTGCAGCTGGGCCCTTCACTATTTAGGTGGGAGGAGCTCTATGAACATTAGAGGGGATTCTTTTCAATGGACTGAGGCATTTGAGAAAGGCTGTGCGCCGAAACCGGTCATGCCGAATTCTTGTGAATAAAGTGTCCAGACGAGCCACGCTGTGTCCCTTTCTTCTTTCTTGAATGGGGGAAGCTGCTGTAATGTATTGCGTACAGCCTGTGGTGCGCTAAAAGGGACCCTTCCTGAAAGTGGTCGTGGAAAACACCGGCAAGTGGAAACTACGTGTGGAAGCTGAAGTTGTGTCCGAGGTATCGGAAATCCATGACCCCCTACTCACCTGAGGTTACCGATTTGCTGCCGCAGATTTGCGGTTCAACACTGTGTGGAGAGGCACATTCATGACAGTTGTGTCTCCAGCTGAGGTGCCGCTTCGTGATGAGGTGGGAAGTAGGGGACCCAAGGACACTTATTCCCCCAGCATATCCGTTAAAGACTTCTGCTGAAGCTCGTGATATTCCAGCCAGGTGCATGATGGGACCGGTAGTTCGTGGCATGGGACTACTGGATGTCAGCACAACGAGTTGCAGCTGGGCCCTTCACTATTTAGGTGGGAGGAGCTCTATGAACATTAGAGGGGATTCTTTTCAATGGACTGAGGCATTTGAGAAAGGCTGTGCGCCGAAACCGGTCATGCCGAATTCTTGTGAAGAAAGTGTCCAGACGAGCCCCGCTGTGTCCCTTTCTTCTTTCTTGAATGGGGGAAGCTGCTGTAATGTATTGCGTACAGCCTGTGGTGCGCTAAAAGGGACCCTTCCTGAAAGTGGTCGTGGAAAACACCGGCAAGTGGAAACTACGTGTGGAAGCTGAAGTTGTGTCCGAGGTATCGGAAATCCATGACCCCCTACTCACCTGAGGTTACCGATTTACTGCCGCAGATTTGCGGTTCAACACTGTGTGGAGAGGCACATTCATGACAGTTGTGTCTCCAGCTGAGGCGCCGCTTCGTGATGAGGTGGGAAGTAGGGGACCCAAGGACACTTATTCCCCCAGCATATCCGTTAAAGACTTCTGCTGCAGCTCGTGATATTCCAGCCAGGTGCATGATGGGACCGGTAGTTCGTGGCATGGGACTACTGGATGTCAGCACAACGAGTTGCAGCTGGGCCCTTCACTATTTAGGTGGGAGGAGCTCTATGAACATTAGAGGGGATTCTTTTCAATGGACTGAGGCATTTGAGAAAGGCTGTTCGCCGAAACCGGTCATGCCGAATTCTTGTGAATAAAGTGTCCAGACGAGCTCCGCTGTGTCCCTTTCTTCTTTCTTGAATGGGGGAAGCTGCTGTAATATATATATATATATATATATATATATATTATCTACTGGCGGTCGCCAGTAGATAGTTATAGTTAGGACCTATTTTCCATAGGAAATCCGCAACATTCTATTTGAAATAACTCTTGCGTCGGTTGACGAATCTTCGCAAAATTTTCAAACTTTGTGGCCCGCTCCAGTCCGCTCCTATCCTGAAAGTCTCGGGGTGATTCGTCAAGAGGGGGCCGAGAAAAAAGGGGGGTCCCAAAACATGTTTTCCCCATTCATTTTCCCATAGGAAAATTTAGCCACGGCTACAGCCCGAACTGCTGAACGGAATTACACCAAATTTGGCAAAGAGGTAGTTCTTGGTTCAGAAAGAACCCTTTTTGTTAAATGGTGTAAATCCGTTCAGTAGTTCCTGAGAAAATCAAAAGGAAAATCACATATATATCTATGGCCGCGTCGGATTCGCGCACCCTGAGCGCACCCTGCGCGCACTGTCCAGATCACGAGCTGCATGCTAATTGGCTGTCAACACTCCAAATCAGGAAGTGTTGGCAGCCATTTTATGCCTCGGTAGAACCTAGGCACAGAAACAAGTGTGCAAAACGCACAAAGGGTGCAGGGTAGAAACACCCTGACCCCCTAGGTCTGCTCAGGGGGTCCCACAAGGACCCCCTGGGCAGAAAAAAGCATTAAAAAAAAATAATAATAATTTTAAAAAAACAGATCGTGCCGCAGGCCCCGCCCCCTTCCTTTACCACTCTGCAAACGCGCCCCTGGCTCGTTTGCAGAGAGAACAATTCCCCTTGAATACTGGGGTCCCTGGGGGCCAACTAGCCCACCAGGAACCTCCAGTATGCGCCAGGGGCTGCGTTGCAGAGAGGTGTACAGAGGCCACGCCCCTTTTACACCTCTCTGCAACGCAGCTCTGTGGCGCTTTTTGGAGGTACATGGTGGGCTAGTTGGACTCCAGGGACCCTCAGGATTTAAGGGGACTTAATTCCCCAACTTAAAACGCGCCACGGGGCACGTTTGCACAGTGGTGAAGGGAGGGGGCGGGGCTTCAGGTGACATGTGTGCAAACAGGCCCCGTTGCGCGTTTTAAGATGGGGAATTAAATCCCTTCAATTCTGAGGCTCCTGGGGGCCAACTAGCCCACCAGGTACGTCCAGAAAGCGCCACAGAGCTGCGTTGCAGAGAGGTGCAAAAGGGGCGTGGCCTCTGAACACCTCTCTGCAACGCAGCACTCTGGCGCATACTGGAGGTATCTGGTGGGCTACTTGGCCCCTAGGGACCCTCGGGATTGAGGAGGATTTAATTCCCCATCTTAAAACGCGCCACTGGGCCTGTTTGCAGACATGTCACCTGAAGCCCCGCCCCCTCCCTTCACCACTGTGCAAATATTCCTCTAAAATCAGCCGAACTACAAATTCCGATTTACTCACCTGTTATCAGGAGAGACCTCAGTGCTGCATCTTTGAGCCCAGTACTGATCCTGAAAAGTAATTTTAACCGTACTTACCAGTAACTTGAATTTCCTTGCACTGGATATCATTGCCTGCTTTTTGCTGAAAAAGTTTCTGTCGATTTTTGAAACATACAAATATTCCTCTAAAATCAGCAGAACTACGAAATCCGATTTACTCACCTGTTATCAGGAGAGACCTCAGTGCTGCATCTTTGAGCCCAGTACTGATCCTGAAAAGTAATTCTAACCGTACTTACCAGTAACTTGAATTTCCTTCCATAGGCTAACATTGACTGGTTTCACTTGGAAATTCTTCTAAGTGTGGAGTTTTGGAACTTTATAATATTCCTCTAAAATCAGCCGAACTACGAATTCCGATTTACTCACCTGTTATCAGGAGAGACCTCAGTGCTGCACATTTGAGCCCAGTACTGATCCTGAAAAGTAATTTTAACCGTACTTACCAGTAACTTGAATTTCCTTCCATAGGCTAACATTGACTGGTTTCACTTGGAAATTCTTGTGTGTGGAGTTTTGGAACTTTATAATATTCCTCTAAAATCAGCCGAACTACGAATTCCGATTTACTCACCTGTTATCAGGAGAGAACCCAGTGCTGCATCTTTGAGCCCAGCACTGACCTTGAAAAGTAATTCTAACCGTACTTACCAGTAACTTGAATTTCCTTCCATAGGCTAACATTGACTGGTTTCACTTGGAAATTCTTCTAAGTGTAGAGTTTTGGAACTTTATAATATTCCTCTAAAATCAGCCGAACTACGAATTCCGATTTACTCACCTGTTATCAGGAGAGACCTCAGTGCTGCACCTTTGAGCCCAGTACTGATCCTGAAAAGTAATTTTAACCGTACTTACCAGTAACTTGAATTTCCTTCCATAGGCTAACATTGACTGGTTTCACTTGGAAATTCTTCTGTGTGTAAGTGTAGAGTTTTGGAACTTTATAATATTCCTCTAAAATCAGCCAAACTACGAATTCCGATTTACTCACCTGTTATCAGGAGAGACCTCCGTGATGCACCTTTGAGCCCAGTACTGATCCTGAAAAGTAATTTTAACCGTACTTACCAGTAACTTGAATTTCCTTCCATAGGCTAACATTGACTGGTTTCACTTGGAAATTCTTCTGTGTGTAAGTGTAGAGTTTTGGAACTTTATAATATTCCTCTAAAATCAGCCAAACTACGAATTCCGATTTACTCACCTGTTATCAGGAGAGAACCCAGTGCTGCATCTTTTAGCCCAGCACTGACCCTGAAAAGTAATTCTAACCGTATTTACCAGTAACTTGTATTTCCTTCCATAGGAATCCATTGTCTGGTTTTCAGCAGAAAAGTTTCAAAGTGTCGATTTTCACAAACTACAAATATTCCTTAAAAATCGCCTGTATGACTTAAACGCATTATTTCAACTGTTTACATGAGATGCACCAGTGCTGGATCCAGGATCCACCACTGAGTAAGAAAAAGTAACGATAACACTACTTACCTGCTAAGTGAATTTCCTCCCATAGGATAACATTGGTGATTCTATGTGAAAAAGTTTCTAAGTGTCAACTTTTAAAATACAATAATATTCCTTAAAAATCACTACTGTAACCAAAACGCTTTTACTCAACTGTTTACAGGAGATGTCCCAGGACTGAATCTAGGATCCAGTCATGTGGTTAGAAAAGTAATCCATAAAGTAACTAATTGCATTTAACTAGAAATTCACATTGAGCTCAATGTTGCATTGTGTTTGAAATTGTGTTGCCCATTGCAACAACTGTAACTACTGTACTTAAAAGTCTATTGCCTATTTGCAAAGTATTTAAACTAAAGTAATTCATTCTGAGAAAGTATATTTTGTAATGTAATGTATAATGTAATTACAATGTAATTTAAAAATAAAATATCTAAAAATAAATAGTTTAAAAAAATTTAGTAAATCAGTATCAAAAAAATAAATATAACAATTAATACATTTAAAAATTGTCATTTACAAAACCTTTGAAATTCACTGAAAAAAACCATAGGTTTCAGACATGTTATAGTTAGGAATTAGCATTTAAAAAACCTTTGAAATTCACTGAAAAAACCATAGGTTTCAGGCACGTTATAGTTAGAAATTAGCATTTAAAAAACCTTACAAATTCACTGAAAAAACCATAGGTTTTAGGGACAGTTATAGTTAGTTGGACATTGCACTCGTACAAAACCCGTGAAATTCCCCCGTTATAGTTAGTTCAGGTAACTATAACTCGCGCCCCGCAATGCACTGCTGATGACGTCACATATTACATCACTCATGACATGGTCAGTGACATCACTGATGACATCTCAAATGACATCACTGATGACATCACTGATGACATCATCCATGTGATAATTTGATGCATCTTCTCACACCCTAATATAACTTTTGATACACCCACTGTAAATTACAGACTGCCATTGTCAAAACCATAGACACTCCAACACCAATTACTATATACACACTCACTGATTCTTAGGTCTACACACACACATCTACTCACTCACCCGTACAGTCACTCATACTTATAGTCACTCAGTACAGGACTATTATATGCACTCATACACCTATATAAACACTCACACACCGACACTCATCCATAGAGGTACTCACACACCTAGTCAGTCATGCAAAAAATTAAGCACACACCCATTTACTCACCTATACAGTTATACACACACCAGCTCACTTACTCATACAAATACTAGCACATTCTTACGCTCTTATACAATCTCTGATACAAGCACACACTCATCCATACAGTCACTCTCACAATCACACACTCTCGCTTATAGTTATTTATATACTCCAACACACATATATACTGCCTTTCACATATGTAGTTACTCACACATGTACCACTGGGACATACATTCACTCACTAACACACTCTTACACACACTTACCCACCCACACAGTCTATCACAGATGCACTCTTGAAACCATCCACCCAGTGAATCACCCACTCACACATCTATGCACAGAGTCGCACACACCCCACCCACACAAACACTCAGGCACCCATACAGATACTCAGACAACCAATCAATAACTCATATAGACACTCATGTAGCTATTCACAAACCCATGCAGCCACTTACACAGCAACAGACAGACGGATACAGACATTCACCCAGTTTAGTCACTAACCCATGCATTCAGTAAGATACGTTTAATCACTCACTTATAGAGTTAGTCACGCACCTACTAAATCATCCATTCAGACACTTATACACCCACTCATTCTTCAATACGCCTTTCCCTATATATATTAAACATATTTAAACTTTACAGAAACACACAGTCACTGGATGATGTCATCAGTGATGTCATTTGAGATGTCATCAGTGATGTCATCAGTGATGTCACTGACCATGTCATGAGTGATGTAATATGTGACGTCATCAGCAGTGCATTGCGGGGCGCGAGTTATAGTTACCTGAACTAACTATAACGGGGGAATTTCACGGGTTTTGTACGAGTGCAATGTCCAACTAACTATAACTGTCCCTAAAACCTATGGTTTTTTCAGTGAATTTGTAAGGTTTTTTAAATGCTAATTTCTAACTATAACGTGCCTGAAACCTATGGTTTTTTCAGTGAATATATATATATATATATATATAAATATATATACTACTGGAATAACAGCAGGTGCTACTGCAGGTCAGGGCTGAGGTGCCTTAGGGGAGGGGTGTGTGTGTGTGCATGCATGCGTGCATGTGGGTGTGTGTACTACTACTGGAATAACAGCAGGTGCTGCTGTAGGTCAGGGCTGAGGTGCCTTAGAGGAGCTGTGTGTGTGTGTACACACACTACTACTGGATTAACAACAGGTGCTGCTGCAGGTCAGTAGTAGTGTGTGTACTACTACTGGAATAACAGCAGTTGCTGCTGCAGGTCAGGGCAGAGGTGCCATGGGGGGTGGAAGTGGGGGTGTGTGTATGTGTGTGTACTACTACTACTACTACTACTGGAATAACAGCAGGTGCTGCTGCAGGTCAGGACCGAGGTGCCTTAGGGGAGCTGTGTGTGTGTACTAGTACTGGATCAACAACAGGTGCTGCTGCAGGTCAGTTGCAGTGTGTGTGTGTGTGTGTGTGTGTACTACTACTGGAATAACAGCAGTTACTGGTGCAGGTTAGGGCAGAGGTGCCTTAGGGGAGCTGTGTGTGTGTACTAGTACTAGATCAACAACAGGTGCTGTTGCAGGTCAGTAGTAGTGTGTGTGTGTGTATACTACTACTGAAATAACAGCAGGTGCTGCTGCAGGTCAGGGCAGAGGTGCCATGGGTGTGTGTGTGTGTGTGTGTGTGTGTGCGTGCGTGTGTGTGTATATATATAGTTATATATACTACTGGAATAACAGCAGTTGCTGCTGCAGATCAGGGCAGAGGTGCCATGGGGGGCGGGGGTGTGTGTATACTACTACTACTACTGAAATAACAGCAGGTGCTGCTGCAGGTCAGGGCAGAGGTGCCATGGGTGTGTGTGTGTGTGCGTGTGCTTGCGTGCGTGCGTGTGTGTGTATGTATATATATATATTTATATATACTACTGGAATAACAGCAGGTGCTGCTGCAGGTCAGGGCCTAGGTGCCGTAGGGGAGGGGTGTGTGTACACTACTACTGGAATAACAGCATGTGTTGTTGCAGGACAGGGTTGAGGTGTCTTGGCAGAGATGTGTGAAACACAACAGGTGTTGCTCTCAGGAGTAAGGTGCCTGGGCAGAGCTGTGTGTCGGCTTCAGACAGTACCAAACTAACAGCACTGTATGCCACTATTGAGGTACTTTGGCAGAGGCATGTGTGGGCCTTAGCCAGACCCCCCAGGATATTGCGGCATGGATTAGCAAATTTAGCGGCACAAATATGGAAATTTAGCGGCACAAATATGGAAATTTAGCGGCATTTTTGCGGCACTTTATTTTACTCATAATTATTCCTTTTCAGCCTGAATTCAATGGAAACTGTTTTAGCAGAGTATTCCACTTTGCAATAGGCATGTTTAAAGTGTCTGCATCTCTACGGAAGCACAGCTCAAGTCCTAACCTCGTGGGAGGGAGCTGTATTTCTCCCTGGGATGTTCTAGTGCCCATGTATGCACCTCTGCCGGGGCACCGCTGCCTCCCGGATCCGGGAGGCAGGACACCTCTTCCTCAGGCACCCTAGGGCGCAGGATCGTAGTGGCTGATCCAAATAAGTGAGACAGACTGCATAGGGAGGTCACCGTCTGCTTACCTGGTTCAGTCCTCATAAGTCGACTTGAGCATGCACCTAACACCCTGGTACTATTCCTTGTGCCGCCAAATTTGCGAATCCATGCAGCAATATCCTGGGGGTCTGACTAGAGGAGCGAATTGAAAGATCTGTAGAAAAGTGAGCTGCAAAGCAAGCTGGTTTCAGTTCCCCCTTGAAGGTGAAGACGTAATCATTAGCTCATCAAGATTGCATTTGGATGCAGGCAGGAGGAGTGTTGTGATGGGAGTAAAAATGTAAGGAATTCTGCAATGCATGGGGTGTTCCCCAGGAGTCACACGTTTGCCGCAGAAAAGGGGTCCATCATATATGAATTTGTATTCAGCCTACCTTCTGTATTTTATCTGTTTCAGGCATGTAAGTTCAACTATAATTCTATGCAAAATGTAGAAATTGACTATTCATAGAACATGTGTTACTATTTCAAACTAGAAATCTTCTTCCTTGTGGGCTAAACCTACACCTCTCACCCTGATAGTCACCTCAGACTTACCCTCTCACATCATTAAGCTCTTCAAAGTTTCAACAGAGTAGCTGGGGAAGTTTAGTAGTGGTCCTTTTGGACTCTGCGCTTTTTCATATTTATAGCGCGAACTCAATCCGAAGGTATTGATTGGAGCGCTTTACCTGAGTGCCAGTCACTTTACACAAGGACATATTCATGTTTAAGTGATTTGCCCAGAATCACAGGATGAAGAACCGACGCCGAGACTCGAACCGAGTTCCCCAGTTCCAGAGTCGGCAGTTTTTACTGTAACGCCACATCCTGTCACCTTGCCTCACTCACCACGAGCTGTGAAGTATGCAAGGAATGGTTTCCTTGATTACAGTCACTGTAATCAAGGGTCTGCGCTTTCCCCTTTCTGGTTTTGAATGTAATTTGAGTCATCTCAAAGTATTTGATGTTTATGAGTCTCCAAATAATGAAAAATAACCATGCTCGTGCACTGCCAATTCCTTGCATGCGATAGATATTGTGTCGCAGATCGTTTTATTTACACCATCCTTCAATAATATTTTACTAGGTTTTTTTTTGTCACAAAGCACGTGGAATTCTATGCCTGGCTGCCTCTCATGTATTCAATGCGACTAACAAACACACACGGTGTGAACAAGAAGTCTCAGGAATGTGTCATACAGTAATGGCTGAAAATATAATTCAAATTCCAGAACATGCTGTTGTGCTCAGTACTGACGAACTGGAGACATTCCAATAGAAATACTATATATTTTCTAACATTGTTTAATCCCACATTTACTAAATGATTTTCAAATACTTTTTCTGGTTTTCTTGAACATACATTAACACGAGTGTAAGTTTAATAAACCCTTACAGTGTATGTGCGCATCTCACAGCTTAGGCTTCCACAGAAGTGGGCAGCTGCCTCGTTAAGTAACATTTGATCCGCCGAGAGACGGCTGCTGCGGCTTCTTCAAGATTAGGTTCAGAGGTCGGTGCGAGTTCTAACAATACTCGAACCTTGTCTTGATGAAACGAGTCCAGATGCTTTTATAGAGGGCACAGAGATAATGAGCTGGAGTGCCTTGTAAAAAAAAAATGATTGCGTTTTCCAAATTTCGCGGGCAGTTTTGTAAAAATCGTGGCCTTTTTACAAAACTGCCGATTTCGCGATTTTTTTGCAAATCGCGAAATCGCGAAATCCTGGAGGGTCTGCTTAGTACAGGAATCACAGCGAGTGCGGCTGTCGGGATTAAGGCGCCTTGCACTTGACATTGGAAGAAGCATCTAGTGGCGTGTAACACCAGCCCCCATCTCTCCCAGGGATGCCCTTCGGGGCTCACAGCTTCCCCCCACCGCCTCTGCTGACTGGTGCCTATGACAACCTCTCGTCTCAGGCCCCTCTCTGGAGGAGACTGAAAGGAGGTAGCAGGAGGTAGGCATCGCAATTAGTGATAATTCCTGCCCCTCCTCCCGCCTCGTATTCCCCCATGACCTCCGCCACTCCAGCAAATGCAGTCCAACTGGAAAAAGAAAACCCTCCATTGAGAAGGACCGCGGATGAAGGGAGGTGCTGGTGTTTACGGGTTGGCGATCTCTATCCACTGTTCTTACAGGGAATAATCGAGACAGTCGGAGAATGCAGTCCAGCTAAACTCAGCGGGTTACGGCGCCTGCTGCACGGAGTCAGATCTGGTCGACACTTGCTTCTCATACGCAATTGGACCTTAGTTAGCAGATGATTTCAATGCAATCTAAGCACGTTCTTGTTAGCAGTGGAAGTTTGACTCCTGGTAAATACGGAGTTCAGTTTATACGTATTAATATCACCATCCCCAGGGAGAAACGTAATGTGTAGAGCAAGAGAACGCATTGCACGCTGCCAGGAAACAATACATGTGAAATGTAGCCTTCGTCTAACCAGTGGCGCTGCAAGAGTGCCATGGGACCCGGTGCATGCAAGGACATTGGGCCTCATCCGCACCCTTCGTAGTAGAAGCAGTAACAACTGAAGTGCTGTATGTGCCTCACAACCCAAGTCTCCGGTACCACTTCGCCTGCTGCACTATTGATAGTAATGCCCGTGCCTGTCTCTGTGTGCATTGTACCGTTAATACTCCACGCTGCCAGAGTACAGTGCGCATCACAAGTGCGCGAGGAGTGTGCTTTCATTATAGAACACTGTGACTGAGTAGTGCATATGAGGCAGGATGTTCCGGGCAGTATACTGTTATCACTGTCACTGAATGAAGTGTGCAGTGGGAATTCACTGAGCTTTCAGTACAGTAAGCTGTCACGGAGCAATGGAAGTGTAGAATAAGTGTGTCAATTGTAGAATACCGGTGTCTGTGCATTGAAAGATAAACTGTTCCATACCTGTGAAAATCAGTATCTGGAGCTGAGGACAAGCTTAAAATAAAATATCTGCATATCTTGTTAGGCTGGTATGTTGCCGACCTTAGATAAGGTTCATCAACAGAACCTGAGGAGAGTCTTTAACCTAAAGAATTTACCTCAAAAAGTAGCTGAGCCATGCAGAACACATTCAGACCATCTCAATTTACCTCAAAGGCGGCAGTGGATGAACAATGTCTCCGCAGTCAGATACATCAAATAATTGGGAGCAACACAGGTGGTCCACTTGGCCATGATCTAGTGGAATATATGCCTGGATAACAGCATCAGATCCTGGGCTTCCAATTCAATTACTTATAGAAATTCGAGGTTTCTTCCAGCGCTGCATTATTGGGCCCCTGACCAGGAATAGTTCTTGTGACTCAGCTCGCTTTAGGGTCTTACCAGTTAGGCATCTTTGTATCTTGCCTCAATTAGAAGTATCTAAGGTTCTTGAGTTGAAATCCAGACCCACATGCTCTAGTGATGCACACGTTCCTTCGGTCCTGGCTGGGGAAGTTATGTGTTTCACCTATTGTCTACGATTTTCAAGTCAGAGCCTCCCTAGCATTGGTGACTCCATGGTGGTCTGCACTCTTTGAAATTCGGAATTATTGCCCTTTTCCATGATTGTTGTAAGACCCATTACATTCATTTGCTGGGACTTAATGGCATTGGTATCTTACAAGATTTTACCACACCCTGGAATGTCCCTGAAACTTTAGGAGAGTTGTCAGTCATGAGAGATTCCTGTGCTCTGTCAACGTAGTCAAAAGATAGATATGTAGGATGCGTCAGGATTCAGTGGTATTGGGAAGGGCACTATTGATTCCATTCAGTCCCCTTCTGTCCACATTGGAAATACGAGAGAGTCAACACTTATAAGTCACCCATTTCTATTGATCTATGGAGATTAGATCTGGTAAATCAAGCTGCTTAACACTCCTTCTGGACCAAGCCAGTGGTAAGTCAGGTGGCACTACAAAGGCCCCCTTAATTCCACTTCCAGTGTTTGGGGTTCCCTTTGAGAGGGTAGGGATAGACATTGTTGGTCCCTTAAACCCTCCAACAGCATCTGGACACAGTTACATCCAAGTGGTGGGGGACCATGCCACTAGGTATCCAGAAGCTATTCCCCTTAGGACCACTACAGCTCCTGTGGTGGCTAGGGCCCTTCTGGGAGTCTTTTCTAGAGAGGGGTTTCCTAAGGAGGTCCTGTCAGACAGAGATACAAACTTCATGTCTAGCTACATAACTGCCATGTGGAAAGAGTGTGGTGTAAACTACAAGTTTACCACACCCTACCATCCACAGTGCAATGGGCTTGTTGAAAGGTTCAACAAGACCGTCAAGGGTATGATCATGGGACTCCCAGAAAAGCTCAGGTGAAAATGGGATGTCTTACTACCCTGCCTTCTCTTTGCCTTCAGAGAGGTTCCTCAGAAAGGACTGGGCTACAGCCCATTTGAACTTCTGTTTGAACATCCAGTTAGGGGTCTATTGTGTCTGGTTAAGGAGCGCTGGGAGCAGCCTTTCAAACCTCCTAAACAGGATATTGTGGACTATGTCCTTGGACTGCGTTCAAGTATGGCTGAGTACATTAAGACGGCCAGCAAAAACCATGAGGCCAGCCATGAGCTTCAGAAAGTTTGGCATGACTAAAAGGCTGTGCTGACTGTCTATCAGCCAGGACAGAACTTGTGGGTGTTAGAACCTGTGGCCCCAGCAACTCTCCAAAACAAGTGGAGCGGCCCTCACACCATTCTTGAAGAAAGAGGTGAGGTCACCTACTTGGTGGACCTAGGCACTCCCAGAAGTCCTCACAGAGTTCTTCATGTGAACCGCCTAAAGCCTTTCTATTGACAGGTCTGACAAGAGCTTGCTCATGGCAACTGATGAGGGACAGGAGGAAGAGAGTGATCCTCCTCCTGATCTCTTCTCTCAGGACCCTGTTATTGGGTCAGTTTATGGAGTAGCCTTGGCAGGCAGTCTCACTGACCAGCAGCAAGCTAATTGTAGGCAAGTCCTTAATCAGTTTCCAAACATCTTCTCTCTCACTCCAAGTCAAACCACCTGGTGAACCCATGAAGTGGACACAGGTGACAGCCTACCTGTCAAGAGTAAAATCTAAAGACAGCCTAATCAAGTCAGAGACTGCATCAGGACTGAGGTCCAAAAGAGGCTGGAGTTGGGGTTTATTGAACCTTCAGATAGCCCTTGGGTAGTCCTGTAGTCCTTGTGCCAAAACCTCACAGCCAAGATGGTAAGAGAGAGATGAGGTGTTGTGTAGACTATAGAGGTCTCAATGCAGTCATTAGGATTGATGCCCATCTGTAGGAAAGTGCCCCTTTTTGCATGGTTACCCCCCACAACCTGACTTGATGTGCCTGGGTCCCTGCCAATCAGGTTCCCAGGGCCTGTGTTCTTTCCCAAGACTGTACCTTTGTATCCACAATTGGCACATCCCTGGCCACAGGTAAGCCCCTTGTAAAAGGGAACTGTGACCAGGGAAGGTCTCTAAGGGCTGCAGCACCTATTGTGCCACCCTTAGAAGCCCTGCACCTTAAACCTCATACTGCAGGCTTCGTGTTTTGGTGCCGAGAAAAGTGAAGAATCGACATGGCACACATCCCTGTGTTACATAAGAATGGTGGAATGCACACCGGTTTGTCCATTTAACCCTGTTTGACGAAATCATAATCCAAGAGTGCGTGCTCACTAGGTAAGTGCCTTGCCCTGGTGGCACGTTGTGATTCAAACGGACCATATGGAGCGGTATGTCACCCCAATCCCAGTGGCACAGCCATAACGTGAATTCACATTAATACTCAAATGTCAACCTTCATTTAACTCCATTTAATTCAGCACTTCACTCCATTTTTCTTATTGTACTCTTGTCCTCTTTTTTTATCTTCACTCCACATGTGAGGTATCATGCAATTTATAAGCTTCCAATGCTCAAGATGTGCCCATCCGGACCTCTTTCAAGAACACGAAAAACACATGATTCGTCCGAAGCCATTCACTTTATTTAAACCCAATGCGTTTCGGGCTTCGTGAGCCCTTCTTCAGGGGTTACTGAAAGTATTAAAAAAATGCCATTACTTCATATATCTTAAGTAACTCATATGCCATAAACCATATTATACCCATGTATACATTAATGCAACCTCAGTGACATGTATAAATAAAACACGTTGTTCAATACCATGTTTTTATATTCTGATGAATATCTTTCCTCATAAACAATACAAAGCCCCAGTCAAAAACTAATCTCTTTACACCCTTATCCTACAATATGGTGTTTAACCCACCCCCACTATCCTACTTCCACACTGCGTGCTTAAACCCTGCCACTCACAGGTAGAACTCCTCAAACCCGTCGTTCACCCCCACATTTCGCCTACCACTAACCCTTTCCCCAACTACCTTGTTTTCACACTTATGTATCACCCCATCCAAATTCCGCACCTACACACTCATTCCTCTCCCCTTGCTCACATACCCAAACCACTTCCAAACTAACGGACACCTCACTTAGATTCCTCACATTCACATAACTCAATCTCCCACTCACGCTCTAAGAATCACCTCAGTTGCAGCTCCTCGTATACCTATGAAAACTGCTCTTTCACACTCCTCGCTCTCTCCTTACACACATACCCAAACCGCTGACGCTCTAACAGTCACCTCAACTGAATTGCTCTCATTAACATTACACAAGTCTCCCCTACTCTCACTTTCAACATCACCTTAATCACCATTTCTCACGTACCTGTGAAAACTGCTTCCTATTATCATCCCGATCCGTATCAGTCAAAATCTTTCCTATCCCCTGTGTGATTCGTTCATTTTAAACCATCAGCCAACTTCGTAGTACCTCTCTCATTGGTGCTTTAAAATAAAACCTGTGACTTTCCCTCTACTACTTGTGAACCTCCCCAATGCAAAAAATTACAGTTCCCAACTCCCAATGCACCCGAAAACTCCATGGATAATAGGAAGCAGTTTTCACAGGTACGTGAGAAATGGTGATTAAGGTGATGTTGAAAGTGAGAGTAGGGGAGACTTGTGTAATGTTAATGAGAGCAATTCAGTTGAGGTGACTGTTAGAGCATCAGCGGTTTGGGCATGTGTATAAGGAGAGAGCGAGGAGTGTGAAAGAGCAGTTTTCATAGGTATACGAGGAGCTGCACCTGAGGTGATTCTTAGAGCGTGAGTGGGAGATTGAGTTATGTGAATGTGAGGAATCTAAGTGAGGTGTCCGTTAGTTTGGAAGTGGTTTGGGTATGTGAGCAAGGGGAGAGGAATGAGTGTGTAGGTGCGGAATTTGGATGGGGTGATACATAAGTATGAAAACAAGGTAGTTGGGGAAAGGGTTAGTGGTAGGCGAAATGTGGGGGTGAACGACGGGTTTGAGGAGTTCTACCTGTGAGTGGCAGGGTTTAAGCATGCAGTGTGGAAGTAGGATTGTGGGGGTGGGTTAAACACCATATTGTAGGATAAGGGTGTAAAGAGATTAGTTTTTGACTGGGGCTTTGTATTGTTTATGAGGAAAGATATTCATCAGAATATAAAAACATGGTATTGAATAACGTGTTTTATTTATACATGTCACTGAGGTTGCATTAATGTATACATGGGTATAATATAAATAATAATAATACAAACACTTGTAAAGCGCGACAGCTACCTCAAACAGAGGTGTCCCGGCGCTAAGCGGAAAATAGTACAGCACTGGACCGCTCAAGGGCCAAGTCATAGTCCCTCAGTCTTCCTTAAAAGCCAAGTTTTCACCATTTTCCTAAAAGGGGCTCCGAATCAATAGTGCGGAGATTGCTCGGCAGAGAGTTCCACAGTTTAGCAGCCCCGAGCGTAAAGGATCTACCACCCATCCGTGCCTTTTTAAAACGAGGAATACATAGTAGATTTTGGGAATTGGATCTCAAGGTTCTGGATTGTTGGTAACCACGCAATCTGTGTTTCAAGTAGATAGGGCAGTTACCATGCATAGCACGGAACGCCAAAGTCAAAGCCTTGAATTTGACTCTTTTCCTCACTGGGAGCCAGTGTAATGCTTTTAAATGCGGTTTATGGCATATGAGTTACTTAAGATATATAAAGTAATGGCGTTTTTTTTTATACTTTCAGTAACCCCTGAAGAAGGGCTCACGAAGCCCGAAATGCCTTGGGTTTAAATAAAGTGAATGGCTTCGGACGAATCATGTGTTTTTCGTGTTCTTGAAAGAGGTCTGGATGGGCACATCTTGAGCATTGGAAGCTTATAAATCGCATGATACCTCACATGTGGAGTGAAGATAAAAAAGAGGACAAGAGTACAATAAGAAAAATGGAGTAAAGTGTTGAATTAAATGGAGTTAAATGAAGGTTGACATTTGAGTATTAATGTGAATTCACGTTATGGCTGTGCCACTAGGATTGGGGTGACATGCCGCTCCATATGGTCCGTTTGAAACACATCCCTGTGTGCCATGCCTGCAATCTACTGCCTGAGGCCCAGGTAAGTCACCCCTCTAGCAGGATGCAGTAGCTCTAAGGTGAGGGTACAGAGGAATGAGCCCTGTACCCCTACAGTGTCTAAGCCGATTCTTAGACATTGTAAGTGTAGAAAAGCCATACAGAGTATATGGTCTGGGAGTTGGTCACTAACTCCACAGCTCCATAATGGCTTTACTAAAAATTGAGAAGTTTGGTAGCAAACGTCTAGGCACATTAAACCCACTCTGATGTCAGTGTGGGATTTAATGTAAAATGCACCCAGAGGGCATCTTAGAGATGCCCCCTGAAAATCGACCAGCCCTGGTGGGGTTCCTGAATGGCTACCCGCCATTTGCCACCACCAGGCAGGTTTCTGGACACCAGGGTAGAGACCCGTTGCTCTCTGGGTCCAGAAACAAAGCCCATCCTGGGCAGAAGTGTCATGCTTCCTCCCCCCGGATGGGCTGGGTCCACAAAAGGGGAAGCTTCAAAGGCCCGCTGCCTTTGGATGTTGCCCCTGCCTTTTGCTGCCCCCAGCAACGGCCTCCCACCGGTTCTGGCCCCCAGTTTGGCGGGAGAATCGGCAGGAAAACTAAGCTAGGAAGAGAGGTGTGCCCACCTTTGCCTCAGGTGGGGGATGCAAGGTGAAACACACATCTCGGTCCCCTCCATCTTGAAGATGAGGGGACTCAGCCAATTAGGGAGAGGCTCATGCCCCCTCCCACTGGAGGGTGGCATAATTGGGGGTGTACCGACCCCAAGGAAGGGACCCCTTGGTCCTGACCTGCACACCCCTTTAACGCCCCTAAATCTAGTATTTAGGGGCAACCCTGAACCTTGCCTCCTCAGATTCGAGGAAGAAAGAAGAACCGAAGAGCCATGCTGGCTCAGGAAGTAGAAGAGGACACCAACTGCCTTGGCCCCAGCCCTACCTGCCTGTGCCTTCTACGACATGCCTACAGCAAGAACCCCAGCGAGTCCAGCAGACAGCAATCCCCAGAGCCCAGATGACATGCCCTGCAACCTTACCTCAGACTCTATCTCCTGTGAGGACTAGAGTTGCTCAAATAGACTCACCTCCAGAATCCGGATTCCGTTGACTCCGCAATTCTTCTCCCAATGCCCACGACCCGAGTTTGAGTGGCCCAACGCCCCAAGGAGGTCTCCTCAGCGATCCTGACCTGGGATCTGGTGATCTCCGACCTCCCTTAATACTCCCTACAAAGCCTACAGCCTCAGCCTGAAGGGCCCCCCTGGCCGCGACCGAAGCTGGTAAGAAAACCCGAAAGCCCCATGGCCTACTTCTGACACCACATGGCCTTGGGTGGCCAAACCAACGGTGTCCAGGCATCCCCCCAGATCCCAACTTACCTCTCCAGCCGGTGGCCACCTTCAGGAAGTCTCCCTGCCCGAGACTGCAGCATCTTTCTGAAACCAAAGGTCTCAATTGGAAAGCACAGGGTCTCCGACGTCCGTTTTGCACCCTGCACCCGGCCACCCGAGTGCCGCTGGTGGTGCAGCTCCTGTGCTGGTAGTTGGCCCCTGCAGTGCTGACCTTAACTCCAGGAGCCTGGCTCCCACAACCGAGTGTCCTGCTTGTCAGCAGTCTCTAACCCTGTTGGCTAACATTGGGCCCCTGCACTATGCACCCGGCTGCCCCAGTGCCGCTGGTGGTGCAGCTTGAGTGCCCTTCTAGTCCTTGGGGAACCTTGGTCCTATCCCCAAAACTCACCCTCGTAAGTCGTGTACTTACCTTCAAAACTGCTAACACTCTTTCCCCATAGGAACCCATGTAAAGAGATTTTGGGCCTAAAAATGTCTAAGTGTTGAACTGTGTTGTAGGAAGAAAAGGAGATTCTCTTGCAAAGCATAAAAAGTCATATTTACCTTGTATGAAGAGATCTGTAGGTGTGTATCTAGGCATACCACCCCCAGTACTCAAAGTAATCCTGAAGGAACTAAAAAGTAATCTGAAAGTACTTACTGTATAATACCAACTGCATTTTTAAAGTGATACAAACCTTTAAGAATTGTAAATTCAAGCACAACTGCATTTCCTTAAACAGTCTTGCATCCGGAAGTATATTTTAGTCACCTTTGCCAAGTCCTGCTTGGTTCTAAATAAAAAATAAGTATATCTTTTTTATACTTACCTCATTGGTCTGGATTCTGTCTCTGAGTGTTTGTATCAGTGCTTGATTGAGTGAATACAATACCTGCTTAACATACCCTCTTAATAAGCGTAACTGCTTGCCCACACTACCACAAAGTGAGCTGTTAGTACTTAACTAATTTAGTCTCTGCTAATACCTTTGGGGACTCCCTTGACTCTGTGCACACTGTACATCACTTTGGTATAGTATATACAGAGCCAGTTTCCTACATTGGTGGATCAGCGGTGGGATGTAAAGCCTTGCATTTATTGGACTAATTCAACCTCTGATCACATAATAAGAATCCAAAAATTGCCTTTAGTACAACTAATTTTTTTATTGACTATCTTTTCCAAAATTCTAGAAGTCTTGTTTGGGCCTTATGTTAAGTCCCTGTAGCCTTTTTTAGAAAAAGTAAAAGTTACTGAAGTTAGGGGGGAAATATCTAGAACTGTTAGTGTAGGTCTTCCAAAAAGAATCCCACTTTAGAAATATAATGAGCAATCCAGGGAATATGGCTGAGGAGCTCGACCTCACCCCTTACTCTAACCTACAGGTTGGTTCCCAAACTGTGTGCCGTGGCTCCCTGGGGTGCCGTCAAACCTAGCCAGGGGAGCCGCGCACCAAGCACTTTAATGCATTTAATGTTGAAGGGTTTGTTGGCTTCAGTTAAACTAATTAGACTTAAACGCATGATGTCGATGATTTGTAAGTGAGGGAAATGACCTCCATATTTCACTGGATCCCCACTTTCCAACACTCCCAAAGTGAGCAGAAGATGCCTGATTTATTTTGTTAGACTCGTTAATAGTTTTTTGTTTTTCCAAATGCATTTTACACCAATGCAAGTTATCAGGAAAGTACTGTTGGCCTGTCAATTAAACACACTAAGTATTGACATTTGTACTTGAATCATAGGTACTTCCAGTACACATTTCTTTCAGTACACATACATTTCCAGACAGACCTGCTCTCTCCTTGAGCACAGGGAAGTAAAATACCATATACAGCATAATGGCAACATTTAGAAGCAAGAAAGAGGGACGTTTAAAAAATAAAAAAAATCTGAGGAATTTATTTTACTTGCATTGATTTGTAGGCAGTTTTAGGGAGGAGACAGCAAAAAATAAAGCTGTATGTGGTTTAAAAAATCGTGAGTCACCCTGCTGAGACAGGTGTGTTGACACGTATGACATGGGTAGAAATGGAAGTGCATGCAAATATTCTTCAAGTGCAGAAACACTTTGGCAATGGGGCCTACATGCATAGGGGTGCTATCTAGCACTGTAAGTGGGATAAAAAAGTTTGAGAGGGTACTCTACAAAAGGCATAGGCAAAGAAGTGTAACTAGGAATATTTTATTAGAGGCGCCACCTTAGTAATACGAAACACCCTGTGTATATGATTAGAATACCTTCATCAGGTTCATCCCAATTATTTTCAGGGAGAAAAATGCAAGTACTCCCGAGGCCGGGCTTACAACCACCCTACCCTCCAGAAAAAGTAACAGTGGGGAGCCACTGGCAATGGCCAATGGGTCAAGGGAGCCGCGGGTCGAAAAAGTTTGGTAACCACTAGGTTAGGGAGTTAAGGATTCTCTGTAAGGTTAAACAGATTAGAACTGGGTCCAACCTTAACCAGAGTACAACTCCAGGAGTTCCTGGCAGGGCATGCAAGGGACCTCCCCATAGACGAAGGTGAAGACCTTCATGAGAATGGGGAAAGTAGTGAGGATGATGAAGTCCTAGACCAACCACCTCAACTCCTTAGGGAGGAAGGGAACTTTGTGTCCTACCCTCCACACCCAAGAGGTATAGGGTGTGGCTCCTACGAAGGTAGGGCCATCTCCTTACCAGACAGTGAGGACAACTTCACTGAGGATGATCTCCTTTTAGTGAGGATAAACCAAAGACTAGACCTAGAGACTAGGCTCCTAGCTCTAGAGAAAGAGAGATCAGAGATGGCCTAGGACCCATCAATGGTGCCAGTAATTTAAAAAGTTTAGAAAAAGAAGGATCCTATGATCTTAAAATCCCCAAAGGGATTGTCCCTAAATTTGAGGATGGTGATGACACCCCCAAGTGGTTCACATCCTTCGAGAGAGCTTGTGAAGCTAGAAAAGTGAGGAAATCTCACTGGGGGGCACTCCTGTGGGAACTATTCTCTGGGAAGTGCAGAGACAGACTTCCAACCCTTAGTGGGGCAGAAGCAGAGTCCTATGACCTCATGAAGGGCACCCTGATTGAGGGATTTGGACTCACTACTGAGGAGTAGAGAATTAAATTCAGGGGGGCTCAGAAATCCCAGAGTCAGTCCTGGGTGGAATTTATAGACTACTCAGTAAAGACATTAGGTGGCTGGTTGACTGGAAGTAAAGTGCATGATTATGAAGGACTTTATAATTTGTTTATGATGGAACACATTTTGAGTAACTGCATCAATGAACAGTTGCATCAGCATTTGGTAGACCTAGGTCCAATTTCTCCCCAAGAATTGGGAAAGGCGACAGACCACTGGGTCAAGACAAGGGTAACCAAGACAACCACTGGGGGTGTCTAAAAGAAAGGGGTCACAAAGCCTCCCCAGAGGAAAGAGGATGAGAAACCCAAAGATAAAGTACAAGTGTCTTCTTAAGGCCCTCAAAATCCTGGTCAGGGGGGTGGGTGGGCCCAAGAACTCTTCCCGGCCCACTAGTGGGTACAAGGAGAAAAATGTTGATCCTGAAAAGGCCTGATGTTTCTACTGTAACAAGAAGGGACACCGAACTGGAGATGCTGCCTGTCCCAACAAACCAGCCCCTAGTCCCCCACCAGTTTCTACTGGTATGGCAAATCTCCAGATGGGATCAATAGTGTGCCCAGACAAATCAGGGTTCACACTGAGGCTGTTTTAGTCTCTGAAGGGGAGGGAGGGTTAGCCACTCTGGCTGTCTGGCCCCTTAATTTAAAGAAATACCTGCAGTACTCCTTAGTGAATGAGACTAAGATAGAATCCCTGAGGGATACAGGTGGCAGTGTCACTATGGTGAGAGATACCCTGGTTTCCCCAGAACAATACCTAACTGGAGAAACCTATCCAGTTACCTATTGCTGACGGTGTCACCACTAACCATGCCATGGCTATGATGATATTAGACTGGGGTCGGGGGGTTGCTGGCCTGAAACAGGTAGTGGTCTCTCCAAAGCTCACAGCTGCCTGTCTGCTTGGAAATGTTCTGGAAACCTCAGCATGGGCTGAGGTAGAAAGAAAGACACATGCAGCCGTGCTGCAAATCCCTGAGATAGTGTGTGAAAACAAAAGCACAGTGCCTAGCACAGTGTGAAAAAGGAGGATTGGAGCCTGAAATGATGGCCCAACCTCCCAAGAAGAAAGGTAGGAAGACTGGTGAAAAATCTTCCACACAGCAAAAAGATCAGGACCCTTCTCCTCAGGGAGAGGACTTGTTAGCCCCAGAGGGAACTGAGCCCATGGAGCTTGAACCTTATGAGGTAGAGCTCTTGGGACCAGGCAGGCCCCTCTAGAGAACAGCTGTGCCTTGGGCAGCAGGTCTGCCCCACTCTTGAAGGCCTGAGGGAGCAAGCTGCTGCACAGGAGCAGGAAGATGCCAAGTGCTCCCACAAGGTCTATTGGGAGGAAGGGCTCCTGTACACTGAGGCCAGAGACCCCAAATCTGGTAGGAGAGTGGTAGTGCCTCAGTTGTATAGGGAGTTCCTACTCACTTTAGCACATGAAATCCCCCTAGCTGGGCATCTGGACCAGACCAAAACTTGGGAAAGACTAGCCACTCACTTTTATTGGCCTTAGATGTCCCAAAAAGTGAAGGAGTTTGTAAGCGCCTGTGTCACCTGTCAAGCCAGTGGCAAGACAGGAGGGCACCCAAAGGCCCCCTTAGTTCCACTACCAGTGGTTGGGGTACCATTTGAGAGGGTAGGAGTGGATATAGTCTGTCCACTTGAACCTCCCACCGTCTCAGGAAACAAATTCATACTAGTAGTGGATCATGCTACTAGGTATCATGAAGCCATTCCCCTTCGGACTACTACAACCCCTGTGGTAGCCAGGGCCCTCATTGGTGTCTTCACCAGGGTAGGTTTTCCTAAGGAGGTAGTCTCAGACTGAGGTACCAACTTCATGTCTGCATACTTGAAGCAAATGTGGAATGAGTGTGGAGTGATCTACAAGTTCACAACACCTTACCATCCACAAACCAATGGCCTAGTTGAAAGGTTTAACAAGACATTGAAAGGCATGATAATGGGACTCCCTGAAAAGCTGGAGATGGGATGTAATGTTGCCCTGCCTGCTTTTTGCCTGTAGAGAGGTGCCTCAGAATGGAGTGGAGTTTTCACCCTTTGAAATTCTGTTTGGCCACCATGTAAGGGGACCACTCTCACTTGTGAGGGAAGGATGGGAGAGCCCCATCATGTACAAAAGAAAGATGTGGTGGACTATCTACTAGGCCTTCGTTCCAGGATGGCAGAGTACATGCAGAAAGAATCCAAACACCTTGAGGCCAGCCAGGAGCTACAGAAGCTGTGGTATGACCAAAAAGCTGCACTGGTAGAATTCCAACCTGGGCAACCGGTGTGGGTTTTGGAGCAAGTAGCACCACGGACCCTCCAGGACAAATGGAGTGGCCCTTACCCTATCCTAGAGAAAAAGAGTGAGGTAACCTACTTGGTAGACCTGGGCACTAGCAGATCCCCCAAAAGGGTGGTACATGTGAACCGCCTTGAACTCTGTTTTGACAGGGCTGATGTAACCATGCTGATGGTTACTGATGAGGATCAGGAGACAGAGAGCGAACCTCTCCCTGACCTCCTCTCTTACAACCCCCAAGATGGGTCAGTGGATGGAGTTTTTTACTCAGACACCCTCTCTGCCCAACAGCAAGCTGATTGCAGACAGGTTCTGCAACAGTATGCACAGCTCTTACCCATCATGTGGATACTGAAGACAGCTTGCCTGTCAAAACAAAACTCTATCACCAGTCTGACCAAGTCAAGGAAAGCATCAAAGCTGAAGTCAGTAAGATGCTGGAGTTGGGGGGGTCATTGAGCTTTTTGAGAATCCCTGGGCCAGCCCAGTGGTCCTAGTCCCCAAACCTCATCCACAAGGTGTAAAGAGAGAAATGAGGTTTTGTGTGGACTACAGAGGCCTCAATGTTGTCACCAAGACAGATGCACACCCCATCCCCAAGGCTGGTGAATTGATAGATAAGTTGGGGGCTGCCAAAAACTTAAGTACCTTTGACTTAACTGCAGGCTACTGGCAGATTGGCATGGCCCCTCGAGCAAAAGAAAAGACAGTATTCTCCACACCTGATAGGCACTTCCAGTTCGCTGTGATGCCCTTTGGTTTAAAGAATGCCCCTGCCACCTTCCAAAGGTTGGTAAATTGTAAAATAGTTCATTCTTAAATGAAGAGGAATCCAGAGTTGATGAAGAAGTAAGTTTTATTCCAAATCAAAAGGTCTCATCCATCCAGTAGGCTATGTCAGATCAACTGACCATTTTACATTCAACACTCGCATCACCAGGTTCCATCACCATGGTGCTACTCAAATGAATACACTGGATGCCATGCCTAAGAAGATGCAGGGAAATAAAGCACAATACTACACACCTTCCCTCTTTATAAACATAAGAGAGGAACAAGTAAAGGGAAAGAAAAACATGAAAAATAATCCAAGCGAACAACCAATAAACTAGTGGAGATAAAGCTAAAACATAAAGAAAAATAGTAAACTAAAGTGGATTAATCATGAAGTGTTCTCATCTCCTATTCTGCTCCACGACATAGTCTTTGAACCTTGAAGGCTGTCTCACAATTCTTTTTTCTCTCTGTGGAGCCGAGCTTGTAGGACTCACATTTTTCCCTTCTCTGTGTGGAGCTGAGCTTGTAGGACTCACATTTTTCCCTTCTCTCCGTGAAGCCGATATTGTAGGACAAAGTGAGGCTGAGTCCGAAAGATGAGTCTTACAGTCATTGTGTTCCAACACATCCTTCTTAACAACGACAACTCTATTAAGATTCCAAATACGTGAATCTTCAGTTTTAATAGCATTGGTCAAAACTTTAATTACTTTATGCGGTTTCTGAAACAAGTTAGATGCTTTCCTCCCAAAAGGAGCTCTAATCAATACCCAATCTCCAACTCTCACAGAAGTAACTTTCACTGATTTTCTAGAATCAAAATTTTACTTACGAGCATTAACTCTTTCAGCTTCTTTGAGTCTCCACTTACCATCAGATACAAGTAATCCTTTTTTAGATTCTGCTTTGTTCACCCAATGAGGTGCAATAAAAGTGTTAGGGTACCTTCCCTTAAACAACTCAAAAGGTGTCCTTCCTGTGATGGCATGTGGGGAAACCCTATAAACTTCCACCTTCTTGTTCATCTCTTCTTTCCAATCTAAATTATTCTGTTTGGCCATGGCAATAGTTTCCTTTAACACTCGGTGTTGGACTTGGCCCTTTTTGCAGGGTCATCCCTGAACTTTTTGCCTTCCTCCTGTATTTTCTCTGACCTGTTTTTGTTGGTTTTATGACTCTGGGCACTTTACCACTGCTGATCAGTGCTAAAGTGCATATGCTCTCCCTATTGTAAATTGATGTATGGATTAGTGACTCCATGATTGGATTATTTGATTTACTTGTCAGACCCTAGTATAGTGCACCATGGGTGCCCGTGGCCTGTAAATCAAATGCTGCTGGTGGGCTTGCAGCACTGGTTTGCCACCCACAGAAGCAGCTTGTAAAGTGTAGCCATTGCAGAGCCTGTGTGCAGTCTGGGACTGCCATGTCGACTTGGCAAGTGTACCCACTTGCAAGTCCCTAAACCTTCCCTTTTCTACATATCAGTCACCCCTAAGGTAGGCCCAAGGGTAGGGTGCATTGTATGTATGTGTGTAGCATGTCCTGATAGTGAATTACAGCCAATTTCGTTTTTCACTATTGCAAGGCTACCTGTCCCCATAGGCCAGAATGGGCAGCTTGATTATAACATCTTATAATCCTAACTGACCCAGGGAACATGGTAGAAATTCGAATTTAGTATGCCTGAACTCAGAATGATAAAATACATCTTTTAGTGAAGTTGGTTTTAACATTCTGTGTTTGAAAATACCACTTTTAGAAAGTAGGTATTTCCTTGCCTAACCATCCAGCCTGCCTCTGCTAGCTTGTGTATTGTATGTCTGGTTTTGTGAGTGACAGGGGCTGGAGGACTCCAGGAGACAGGGTGAGTCAGCACTAGGCTGAATAGACCTATCTGCATGAGGAGTGGTGGGAGGAGTAGCACCTGGGCCTGAATAGGGCTGTGCCTGCCTTCCACAATCCTGGCTCCACCTCCTGTGGTGTGTCTGATGACCCTGGCCCACACTGACAAAGGAAGAAGTTGTGCCCTGGCAGAATGCACCCAGAACTGGTTTGTACTAGGTACAGACACTCTCTGACTCCAGAGACAAAGGATTTATGGGTATAAAAAGGGGGACCCAGACCCCAGAACTTTAGATCACTTCTGGAACAACAAGACAAAGCTTTGCCAAGGAGAAGAACCAAGGAGGCTGCAGGAGTTTGGACTGCCCCTCTGCCAGTGTGCTGTTTGCTGGGTTGGCCTGCAGTGGTCTTCATTGCCAAGGAAAGGAGAAGGAACTTTCTAAGAACTTTCATCATCTTGCAGAATATTTCTCCAAGGGCTTGAACTAGAGCTTGCCTCCTGCTGAAGTCTCAGGGCTACAAGACTTCACCACCAGCTCCCTCCTGAATTCCCTTGCTGGGGATTCTGTCTACAGAAGCCTGCGTGTCGCTGGGAGCTGGAAGCGCGACTCAACGTGAAGAAGCGTGTCACTGACGCAGCTGTTGCCGTCGCATTGCCGGAGAAGTGGGTCGCCGCCGCCGCCGCATCACCAGAGAAGCGTGTCTTCGTCGCAGCTGCCTGCTGTCGCATCACCGGAGAAGCGTGTCTTCGTCGCAACTGCCTGCCGTCGCATTACCGGGGAAGCGTGTCACCACCGCAAGGGTCGCCGTCGCATCACTGGAGAAGCGTGTCGCCGTCGCAGCTGCCTGCCGTCGAATCACCGTAGAGGCGTATTGCAGGGCCTGTCGCGGCTCCAAAGGTACAGAGTTCGCCGCACGGCCGTCGGGCGTGCACGCATCATCTTCACGTCGTCGCATCGCATCAAGGGCGTACTCTCATCGCATCGCACCGGATCGTCGCATCGCATCGAGGCGCCTGCTCGACACATCGCCCTCCCTGCAGACCCTTTGTTTGTTTTGCGTTACGCATCCAAGGTACTTTTGTGAGAAACGTGTCGCATTTATCATCATCTTGAACTAAGTCACTTCTACCATCTTTAAGTCTATTTTGAGTACAGTATTGTGGATTTTTGTCATTTGTGGTCTTGTGTTAAGTCTATATAAAGAATACTTATTTTTATAAAACCTGTGTGGTGTCCATCTGTAGTGTTTTCACTGTATTACTGTATGTGTTCACAAATGCTTAACACACTGCCTCTGAGATAAGCCTGTCTGCTCGTGCCAAGCTACCAAGGGGGTGAGCAGGGGTTATCCAGTAGTGTAATCCCCCTTTCCCTGACTAGAAGCAAGGGTCCCTATTTGGTTAAAGGTGTATACCATTGCCAACTAGAGACCCCCAGTTCTAACACTCGGTTAAAGCGTTCTACCATACCATTTGTCTCGGGATGATATAAAGAACACCTTTTGTGTTTGATGGTGCAACATTCCCAAAAATTTTCCATCTCATTGGAGACTAACTGGACTCCATTATCCGTTAGTAAAACACCAGGTAACCCTTCTCTCCCAAACACTTCTTTCAAAAATGAAATGACATGTCTTGTTTCAATGCCCCTAGTGACCTTAATTTCTGGCCACCTAGAATACATGTCAATGAGAACTAATACATAAACATCACATCCAAGTCCTTGTATGGGACCCATGATATCAAGTGCTACTTCTTCCAATGGTCCTTTTGGACGATCCTTGACCACATGGGTTGTACTCTGGGTGTTAGACTCTTCTCACTCAAGACACATGGAACTCACTCTCTTTCTAAACGTTCCACTTGTAAATCCATACCAGGCCACCAGTAGTTCAATCTAAGTCTTTCTTTAGTCTTTGACATTCCTTGATGTCCTGAATGAGCCAAATTCAACAACTCTAAACGGAGTGAAACAGGTGGGATAAGTCTAGTCCCTCTAAATAAAAGTCCATTACTCTCAGAGAGCTCACTCCTAACATTCCAATATTTCTCACAATCTCCCTTAACTTTGGTGTTCCAACCTTCTCTGATTAACAGTAATAGTTCTTGTAATTCTTTATCCAAGACACACTCTTCCCGCCACCTGATTTCTTTGACACCATCACACTCAATATTGCATACCCGTTCATCTTGCTCATCTTCTTCAAAACTTTGCTTTTCTTCATTACTTTGTACTAATCTTGAAAGGGCATCCGCTATCTTATTCTTGGCTCCAGGTAAATATTTTACTTCAAAATCGTACTCCTGTAGCGCAACCACCCATTTGGAGCTTCTACCTGAAATGGCATCAATGCCCTTTTTTTTTAAAGACCTCACACAGAGGCTTATGATCTGTGCGTATCTCGAATTTTGTGCCCCAGAGAAGGTTCTTAAGTTTCTTTACAGCCCAATGTACTGCCAGGGCCTCGCTCTCTATAACCGAGTAAAGTAACTCTGCTCCTCGGAGACTGCGCGAGAGAAACAGAATTACATTTTCAGAGTTATCATCTTCTTGCTGTAATACTGCACCTAAACCCTTCATGCTAGCGTCTGTGATAAGAACAGAATTCTTGGAAGGACCAAAACTCTTTAACTTAGGAGTTCTTTTTAGCATTTCCTTAATTTCTTTAAATTCAGTTTCACACTCCTCTGACCACATAAACTCAACACCTTTACACAGTAATGTTCTCATGTTGACACACCTTTCGGCAAAACCCCTTACAAATTTGCTGTAATATTCTGCCATACCAAGAAACTTCATAAGTTCCTCCTTATTAGTGGGAGAAGCTAATTTTTGTATGGCATCAACCAAATCACTTTTAGGTTCCACACCTTCACCAGATATGGTGTGACCTAAGTAATTAATTGAAGATTTCCCAAATTTGCACTTGTCTAATCTAACTGTGAGATTAAATTTGTCAAACCTTTGTAATACTTGTCTAAGCCTCATATCATGTTCTTGTTCATCTTTTCCAAAAATTAGAACATCATCTTGATAAATCTTTACACCCAGCTGACCTTTCAGTACTTTTTCTAAAGCTCTTTGAAACACTGAGGCTGCCGACACTAGTCCAAATGGTAGCCTTATGAATCTGTACGTCCCGAAAGGTGTTATAAAAGAGGTAAGATCTTTGGATTTCTCATCAAGCATTTTCTGGTGATACGCAGATTTAAGATCTACTGTAGAAAAAACCTTAGCCCCCTTTAACGTATGCAAAATAAACAATTGATGCACGGAATGCTGAACAATGCAAACATTCACCCCCAATCACAAGGATCTGGGTTAAATCCATCATTCTTTTGCCCACCACACCACCCCAGTTTGGACCCAGCCATATGCAAATCAGTCTTGACCCTGTTCCTTGTGGGAACAGTCCAGCCCGAACTGCCAAGCCAGGTCCTCCCTGGACCGGAAACAAGCATCCTGGGACCGGTTTCAGGGCATCACCCTTCATCAGCCAGGCTAGCTTGAATCCAGTGGTGTAGTGAGCACGGGACCCACGTCTGGGCATACCCTTCCCACTTAGGGCGACATATGCAAAAGAAACAATTGATGGACGGAATGCTGAACAATGCAAACATTCACCCCCAGTCACAAGGATCTGGGTTAAATCCATCATTCTTTTGCCCGCCACACCACCCCAGTTTGGACCCAGCCATATGCAAATCAGTCTTGACCCTGTTCCTTGTGGGAACAGTCCAGCCCGAACTGCCAAGCCAGGTCCTCCCTGGACCGGAAACAAGCATCCTGGGACCGGTTTCAGGGCATCACCCTTCATCAGCCAGGCTAGCTTGAATCCAGTGGTGTAGTGAGCACGGGACCCACGTCTGGGCATACCCTTCCCACTTAGGGCGACATATGCAAAAGAAACAATTGATGGACGGAATGCTGAACAATGCAAACATTCACCCCCAGTCACAAGGATCTGGGTTAAATCCATCGTTCTTTTGCCCACCACACCACCCCAGTTTGGATCCAGCCATATGCAAATCAGTCTTGACCCTGTTCCTTGTGGGAACAGTCCAGCCCGAACTGCCGAGCCAGGTCCTCCCTGGACCGGAAACAAGCATCCTGGGACTGGTTTCAGGGCATCACCCTTCATCAGCCAGGCTAGCTTGGATCCAGTGGTGTAGTGAGCACGGGACCCACGTCTGGGCATACCCTTCCCACTTAGGGCGACATATGCAAAAGAAACAATTGATGGACGGAATGCTGAATAATGCAAACATTCACCCCCAGTCACAAGGATCTGGGTTAAATCCATCATTCTTTTGCCCACCACACCACCCCAGTTTGGACCCAGCCATATGCAAATCAGTCTTGACCCTGTTCCTTGTGGGAACAGTCCAGCCCGAACTGCCAAGCCAGGTCCTCCCTGGACCGGAAACAAGCATCCTGGGACCGGTTTCAGGGCATCACCCTTCATCAGCCAGGCTAGCTTGAATCCAATGGTGTAGTGAGAACGGGACCCACGTCTGGGCATACCCTTCCCACTTAGGGCGACATATGCAAAAGAAACAATTGATGGACGGAATGCTGAACAATGCAAACATTCACCCCCAGTCACAAGGATCTGGGTTAAATCCATCATTCTTTTGCCCACCACACCACCCCAGTTTGGACCCAGCCATATGCAAATCAGTCTTGACCCTGTTCCTTGTGGGAACAGTCCAGCCCGAACTGCCAAGCCAGGTCCTCCCTGGACCGGAAACAAGCATCCTGGGACTGGTTTCAGGGCATCACCCTTCATCAGCCAGGCTAGCTTGAATCCAGTGGTGTAGTGAGCACGGGACCCACGTCTGGGCATACCCTTCCCACTTAGGGCGACATATGCAAAAGAAACAATTGATGGACGGAATGCTGAACAATGCAAACATTCACCCCCAGTCACAAGGATCTGGGTTAAATCCATCATTCTTTTGCCCACCACACCACCCCAGTTTGGACCCAGCCATATGCAAATCAGTCTTGACCCTGTTCCTTGTGGGAACAGTCCAGCCCGAACTGCCAAGCCAGGTCCTCCCTGGACCGGAAACAAGCATCCTGGGACCGGTTTCAGGGCATCACCCATCATCAGCCAGGCTAGCTTGAATCCAGTGGTGTAGTGAGCACGGGACCCACGTCTGTGCATACCCTTCCCACTTAGGGCGACATATGCAAAAGAAACAATTGATGGACGGAATGCTGAACAATGCAAACATTCACCCCCAGTCACAAGGATCTGGGTTAAATCCATCATTCTTTTGCCCACCACACCACCCCAGTTTGGACCCAGCCATATGGAAATCAGTCTTGACCCTGTTCCTTGTGGGAACAGTCCAGCCCGAACTGCCAAGCCAGGTCCTCCCTGGACCGGAAGCAAGCATCCTGGGACCGGTTTCAGGGCATCACCCTTCATCAGCCAGGCTAGCTTGAATCCAGTGGTGTAGTGAGCACGGGACCCACGTCTGGGCATACCCTTCCCACTTAGGGCGACATATGCAAAAGAAACAATTGATGGACGGAATGCTGAACAATGCAAACATTCACCCCCAGTCACAAGGATCTGGGTTAAATCCATCATTCTTTTGCCCACCACACCACCCCAGTTTGGACCCAGCCATATGCAAATCAGTCTTGACCCTGTTCCTTGTGGGAACAGTCCAGCCCGAACTGCCAAGCCAGGTCCTCCCTGGACCGGGAAACAAGCATCCTGGGACTGGTTTCAGGGCATCACCCTTCATCAGCCAGGCTAGCTTGAATCCAGTGGTGTAGTGAGCACGGGACCCACGTCTGGGCATACCCTTCCCTCTTAGGGCGACATATGCAAAAGAAACAATTGATGGACGGAATGCTGAACAATGCAAACATTCACCCCCAGTCACAAGGATCTGGGTTAAATCCATCATTCTTTTGCCCACCACACCACCCCAGTTTGGACCCAGCCATATGCAAATCAGTCTTGACCCTGTTCCTTGTGGGAACAGTCCAGCCCGAACTGCCAAGCCAGGTCCTCCCTGGACCGGAAACAAGCATCCTGGGACCGGTTTCAGGGCATTACCCTTCATCAGCCAGGCTAGCTTGAATCCAGTGGTGTAGTGAGCACGGGACCCACGTCTGCGCATACCCTTCCCACTTAGGGCGACATATGCAAAAGAAACAATTGATGGACGGAATGCTGAACAATGCAAACATTCACCCCCAGTCACAAGGATCTGGGTTAAATCCATCATTCTTTTGCCCACCACACCACCCCAGTTTGGACCCAGCCATATGCAAATCAGTCTTGACCCTGTTCCTTGTGGGAACAGTCCAGCCCGAACTGCCAAGCCAGGTCCTCCCTGGACCGGAAACAAGCATCCTGGGACCGGTTTCAGGGCATCACCCTTCATCAGCCAGGCTAGCTTGAATCTAGTGGTGTAGTGAGCACGGGACCCACGTCTGGGCATACCCTTCCCACTTAGGGCGACATATGCAAAAGAAACAATTGATGGACGGAATGCTGAACATTGCAAACATTCACCCCCAGTCACAAGGATCTGGGTTAAATCCATCATTCTTTTGCCCACCACACCACCCCAGTTTGGACCCAGCCATATGCAAATCAGTCTTGACCCTGTTCCTTGTGGGTACAGTCCAGCCCGAACTGCCAAGCCAGGTCCTCCCTGGACCGGAAACAAGCATCCTGGGACCGGTTTCAGGGCATCACCCTTCATCAGCCAGGCTAGTTTGAATCCAGTGGTGTAGTGAGCCCGGGACCCACGTCTGGGCATACCCTTCCCACTTAGGGCGACATATGCAAAAGAAACAATTGATGGACGGAATGCTGAACAATGCAAACATTCACCCCCAGTCACAAGGATCTGGGTTAAATCCATCATTCTTTTGCCCGCCACACCACCCCAGTTTGGACCCAGCCATATGCAAATCAGTCTTGACCCTGTTCCTTGTGGGAACAGTCCAGCCCGAACTGCCAAGCCAGGTCCTCCCTGGACCGGAAACAAGCATCCTGGGACCGGTTTCAGGGCATCACCCTTCATCAGCCAGGCTAGCTTGAATCCAGTGGTGTAGTGAGCACGGGACCCACGTCTGGGCATACCCTTCCCACTTAGGGCGACATATGCAAAAGAAACAATTGATGGACGGAATGCTGAACAATGCAAACATTCACCCCCAGTCACAAGGATCTGGGTTAAATCCATCATTCTTTTGCCCACCACACCACCCCAGTTTGGACCCAGCCATATGCAAATCAGTCTTGACCCTGTTCCTTGTGGGAACAGTCCAGCCCGAACTGCCAAGCCAGGTCCTCCCTGGACCGGAAACAAGCATCCTGGGACCGGTTTCAGGGCATCACCCTTCATCAGCCAGGCTAGCTTGAATCCAGTGGTGTAGTGAGCACGGGACCCACGTCTGGACATACCCTTCCCACTTAGGGTGACATATGCAAAAGAAACAATTGATGGACGGAATGCTGAACAATGCAAACATTCACCCCCAGTCACAAGGATCTGGGTTAAATCCATCATTCTTTTGCCCACCACACCACCCCAGTTTGGACCCAGCCATATGCAAATCAGTCTTGACCCTGTTCCTTGTGGGAACAGTCCAGCCCGAACTGCCAAGCCAGGTCCTCCCTGGACCGGAAACAAGCATCCTGGGACCGGTTTCAGGGCATCACCCTTCATCAGCCAGGCTAGCTTGAATCCAGTGGTGTAGTGAGCACGGGACCCACGTCTGTGCATACCCTTCCCACTTAGGGCGACATATGCAAAAGAAACAATTGATGGACGGAATGCTGAACAATGCAAACATTCACCCCCAGTCACAAGGATCGGGGTTAAATCCATCATTCTTTTGCCCACCACACCACCCCAGTTTGGACCCAGCCATATGCAAATCAGTCTTGACCCTGTTCCTTGTGGGAACAGTCCAGCCCGAACTGCCAAGCCAGGTCCTCCCTGGACCGGAAACAAGCATCCTGGGACCGGTTTCAGGGCATAACCCTTCATCAGCCAGGCTAGCTTGAATCCAGTGGTGTAGTGAGCACGGGACCCACGTCTGGGCATACCCTTCCCACTTAGGGCGACATATGCAAAAGAAACAATTGATGGACGGAATGCTGAACAATGCAAACATTCACCCCCAGTCACAAGGATCTGGGTTAAATCCATCATTCTTTTGCCCACCACACCACCCCAGTTTGGACCCAGCCATATGCAAATCAGTCTTGACCCTGTTCCTTGTGGGAACAGTCCAGCCCGAACTGCCAAGCCAGGTCCTCCCTGGACCGGAAACAAGCATCCTGGGACCGGTTTCAGGGCATCACCCTTCATCAGCCAGGCTAGCTTGAATCCAGTGGTGTAGTGAGCACGGGACCCACGTCTGGGCATACCCTTCCCACTTAGGGCGACATATGCAAAAGAAACAATTGATGAACGGAATGCTGAACAATGCAAACATTCACCCCCAGCCACAAGGATCTGGGTTAAATCCATCATTCTTTTGCCCACCACACCACCCCAGTTTGGACCCAGCCATATACAAATCAGTCTTGACCCTGTTCCTTGTGGGAACAGTCCAGCCCGAACTGCCAAGCCAGGTCCTCCCTGGACCGGAAACAAGCATCCTGGATACGGTTTCAGGGCATCACCCTTCATCAGCCAGGCTAGCTTGGATCCAGTGGTGTAGTGAGCACGGGACCCACATCTGGGCATACCCTTCCCACTTAGGGCGACATATGCAAAAGAAACAATTGATGGACAGAATGCTGAACAATGCAAACATTCACCCCCAGTCACAAGGATCTGGGTTAAATCCATCATCTTTTTGCCCACCACACCACCCCAGTTTGGACCCAGCCATATGCAAATCAGTCTTGACCCTGTTCCTGGTGGGAACAGTCCAGCCCAAACTGCCAAGCCACGTCCTCCCTGGACCGGAAAAAAGCATCCTGGGACCGGTTTCAGGGCATCACCCTTCATCAGCCAGGCTAGCTTGAATCCAGTGGTGTAGTGAGCACGGGACCCACGTCTGGGCATACCCTTCCCACTTAGGGCGACATATGCAAAAGAAACAATTGATGGACGGAATGCTGAACAATGCAAACATTCACCCCCAGTCACAAGGATCTGGGTTAAATCCATCATTCTTTTGCCCACCACACCACCCCAGTTTGGACCCAGCCATATGCAAATCAGTCTTGACCCTGTTCCTTGTAGGAACAGTCCAGCCCGAACTGCCAAGCCAGGTCCTCCCTGGACCGGAAACAAGCATCCTGGGACCGGTTTCAGGGCATCACCCTTCATCAGCCAGGCTAGCTTGAATCCAGTGGTGTAGTGAGCACGGGACCCACGTCTGGGCATACCCTTCCCACTTAGGGCGACATATGCAAAAGAAACAATTGATGTACGGAATGCTGAACAATGCAAACATTCACCCCCAGTCACAAGGATCTGGGTTAAATCCATCATTCTTTTGCCCACCACACCACCCCAGTTTGGACCCAGCCATATGCAAATCAGTCTTGACCCTGTTCCTTGTGGGAACAGTCCAGCCCGAACTGCCAAGCCAGGTCCTCCCTGGAACGGAAACAAGCATCCTGGGACCGATTTCAGGGCATCACCCTTCATCAGCCAGGCTAGCTTGAATCCAGTGGTGTAGTGAGCACGGGACCCACGTCTGGGCATACCCTTCCCACTTAGGGCGACATATGAAAAAGAAACAATTGATGGACGGAATGCTGAACAATGCAAACATTCACCCCCAGTCACAAGGATCTGGGTTAAATCCATCATTCTTTTGCCCACCACACCACCCCAGTTTGGACCCAGCCATATGCAAATCAGTCTTGACCCTGTTCCTTGTGGGAACAGTCCAGCCCGAACTGCCAAGCCAGGTCCTCCCTGGACCGGAAGCAAGCATCCTGGGACCGGTTTCAGGGCATCACCCTTCATCAGCCAGGCTAGCTTGAATCCAGTGGTGTAGTGAGCACGGGACCCACGTCTGGGCATACCCTTCCCACTTAGGGCGACATATGCAAAAGAAACAATTGATGGACGGAATGCTGAACAATGCAAACCTTCACCCCCAGTCACAAGGATCTGGGTTAAATCCATCATTCTTTTGCCCACCACACCACCCCAGTTTGGACCCAGCCATATGCAAATCAGTCTTGACCCTGTTCCTTGTGGGAACAGTCCAGCCCGAACTGCCAAGCCAGGTCCTCCCTGGACCGGAAACAAGCATCCTGGGACTGGTTTCAGGGCATCACCCTTCATCAGCCAGGCTAGCTTGAATCCAGTGGTGTAGTGAGCACGGAACCCACGTCTGGGCATACCCTTCCCACTTAGGGCGACATATGCAAAAGAAACAATTGATGGACGGAATGCTGAACAATGCAAACATTCACCCCCAGTCACAAGGATCTGGGTTAAATCCATCATTCTTTTGCCCACCACACCACCCCAGTTTGGACCCAGCCATATGCAAATCAGTCTTGACCCTGTTCCTTGTGGGAACAGTCCAGCCCGAACTGCCAAGCCAGGTCCTCCCTGGACCGGAAACAAGCATCCTGGGACCGGTTTCAGGGCATCACCCTTCATCAGCCAGGCTAGCTTGAATCCAGTGGTGTAGTGAGCACGGGACCCACGTCTGTGCATACCCTTCCCGCTTAGGGCGACATATGCAAAAGAAACAATTGATGGACGGAATGCTGAATAATGCAAACATTCACCCCCAGTCACAAGGATCTGGGTTAAATCCATCATTCTTTTGCCCACCACACCACCCCAGTTTGGACCCAGCCATATGCAAATCAGTCTTGACCCTGTTCCTTGTGGGAACAGTCCAGCCCGAACTGCCAAGCCAGGTCCTCCCTGGACCGGAAACAAGCATCCTGGGACCGGTTTCAGGGCATCACCCTTCATCAGCCAGGCTAGCTTGAATCCAGTGGTGTAGTGAGCACGGGACCCACGTCTGGGCATACCCTTCCCACTTAGGGCGACATATGCAAAAGAAACAATTGATGGACGGAATGCTGAACAATGCAAACATTCACCCCCAGTCACAAGGATCTGGGTTAAATCCATCATTCTTTTGCCCACCACACCACCCCAGTTTGGACCCAGCCATATGCAAATCAGTCTTGACCCTGTTCCTTGTGGGAACAGTCCAGCCCGAACTGCCAAGCCAGGTCCTCCCTGGACCGGAAACAAGCATCCTGGGACCGGTTTCAGGGCATCACCCTTCATCAGCCAGGCTAGCTTGAATCCAGTGGTGTAGTGAGCACGGGACCCACGTCTGGGCATACCCTTCCCACTTAGGGCGACATATGCAAAAGAAACAATTGATGAACGGAATGCTGAACAATGCAAACATTCACCCCCAGTCACAAGGATCTGGGTTAAATCCATCATTCTTTTGCCCACCACACCACCCCAGTTTGGACCCAGCCATATGCAAATCAGTCTTGACCCTGTTCCTTGTGGGAACAGTCCAGCCCGAACTGCCAAGCCAGGTCCTCCCTGGACCGGAAACAAGCATCCTGGGACCGGTTTCAGGGCATCACCCTTCATCAGCCAGGCTAGCTTGAATCCAGTGGTGTAGTGAGCACGGGACCCACGTCTGTGCATACCCTTCCCACTTAGGGCGACATATGCAAAAGAAACAATTGATGGACGGAATGCTGAACAATGCAAACATTCACCCCCAGTCACAAGGATCTGGGTTAAATCCATCATTCTTTTGCCCACCACACCACCCGAGTTTGGACCCAGCCATATGCAAATCAGTCTTGACCCTGTTCCTTGTGGGAACAGTCCAGCCCGAACTGCCAAGCCAGGTCCTCCCTGGACCGGAAACAAGCATCCTGGGACCGGTTTCAGGGCATCACCCTTCATCAGCCAGGCTAGCTTGAATCCAGTGGTGTAGTGAGCACGGGACCCACGTCTGGGCATACCCTTCCCACTTAGGGCGACATATGCAAAAGAAACAATTGATGGACGGAATGCTGAACAATGCAAACATTCACCCCCAGTCACAAGGATCTGGGTTAAATCCATCATTCTTTTGCCCACCACACCAGCCCAGTTTGGACCCAGCCATATGCAAATCAGTCTTGACCCTGTTCCTTGTAGGAACAGTCCAGCCCGAACTGCCAAGCCAGGTCCTCCCTGGACCGGAAACAAGCATCCTGGGACCGGTTTCAGGGCATCACCCTTCATCAGCCAGGCTAGCTTGAATCCAGTGGTGTAGTGAGCACGGGACCCACGTCTGGGCATACCCTTCCCACTTAGGGCGACATATGCAAAAGTAACAATTGATGGACGGAATGCTGAACAATGCAAACATTCACCCCCAGTCACAAGGATCTGGGTTAAATCCATCATTCTTTTGCCCACCACACCACCCCAGTTTGGACCCAGCCATATGCAAATCAGTCTTGACCCTGTTCCTTGTGGGAACAGTCCAGCCCGAACTGCCAAGCCAGGTCCTCCCTGGAACGGAAACAAGCATCCTGGGACCGATTTCAGGGCATCACCCTTCATCAGCCAGGCTAGCTTGAATCCAGTGGTGTAGTGAGCACGGGACCCACGTCTGGGCATACCCTTCCCACTTAGGGCGACATATGAAAAAGAAACAATTGATGGACGGAATGCTGAACAATGCAAACATTCACCCCCAGTCACAAGGATCTGGGTTAAATCCATCATTCTTTTGCCCACCACACCACCCCAGTTTGGACCCAGCCATATGCAAATCAGTCTTGACCCTGTTCCTTGTGGGAACAGTCCAGCCCGAACTGCCAAGCCAGGTCCTCCCTTGACCGGAAACAAGCATCCTGGGACCGGTTTCAGGGCATCACCCTTCATCAGCCAGGCTAGCTTGAATCCAGTGGTGTAGTGAGCACGGGACCCACGTCTGGGCATACCCTTCCCACTTAGGGCGACATATGCAAAAGAAACAATTGATGGACGGAATGCTGAACAATGCAAACATTCACCCCCAGTCACAAGGATCTGGGTTAAATCCATCATTCTTTTGCCCACCACACCACCCCAGTTTGGACCCAGCCATATGCAAATCAGTCTTGACCCTGTTCCTTGTGGGAACAGTCCAGCCCGAACTGCCAAGCCAGGTCCTCCCTGGACCGGAAACAAGCATCCTGGGACCGGTTTCAGGGCATCACCCTTCATCAGCCAGGCTAGCTTGAATCCAGTGGTGTAGTGAGCACGGGACCCACGTATGGGCATACCCTTCCCACTTAGGGCGACATATGCAAAAGAAACAATTGATGGACGGAATGCTGAACAATGCAAACATTCACCCCCAGTCACAAGGATCTGGGTTAAATCCATCATTCTTTTGCCCGCCACACCACCCCAGTTTGGACCCAGCCATATGCAAATCAGTCTTGACCCTGTTCCTTGTGGGAACAGTCCAGCCCGAACTGCCAAGCCAGGTCCTCCCTGGACCAGAAACAAGCATCCTGGGACCGGTTTCAGGGCATCACCCTTCATCAGCCAGGCTAGCTTGAATCCAGTGGTGTAGTGAGCACGGGACCCACGTCTGGGCATACCCATCCCACTTAGGGCGAAAAGTGTTACAGCAAACAAATGATGGACGGAATGCTGACAATGCAAACATTCTCCCCCAGTCAAAAGATCTGGGTTAAATCCATCATTCTTTTGCCCACTATGCCACCCCAGTTTGGACCCAGCCATATGCAAATCAGTCTTGACCCTGTGCCCCATGGGAACAGTCCAGACCGAACTGCCAGGCCAGGTCCTCCCTGGACCGGAAACAAGCATCCTGGGACCGGTTTCAGGGTATGTCACCCTTCTTCAGCCAGGCTAGCTTGAATCCAGTGGCACAGTGAGCAAGGGACCCACGTCTGGGCATACCCATCCCACTTAGGGCGAAAAGTGTTACAGCAAACAAATGATGGACGGAATGCTGACAATGCAAACATTCTCCCCCAGTCAAAAGATCTGGGTTAAATCCATCGTTCTTTTGCCCACTATGCCACCCCAGTTTGGACCCAGCCATATGCAAATCAGTCTTGACCCTGTGCCCCATGGGAATAGTCCAGACCAAACTGCCAGGCCAGGTCCTCCCTGGACTAGAAACAAGCATCCTGGGACCGGTTTCAGGGTATGTCACCCTTCTTCAGCCAAGCTAGCTTGAATCCAGTGGCACAGTGAGCAAGGGACCCACGTCTGGGCATACCCATCCCACTTAGGGCTGAAAAGTGTTACAGCAAACAAATGATGGACGGAATGCTGACAATGCAAACATTCTCCCCCAGTCAAAAGATCTGGGTTCAATCCATCATTCTTTTGCCCACTATGCCACCCCAGTTTGGACCCAGCCATATGCAAATCAGTCTTGACCCTGTGCCCCATGGGAACAGTCCAGACCGAACTGCCAGGCCAGGTCCTCCCTGGACCGGAAACAAGCATCCTGGGACCGGTTTCAGGGTATGTCACCCTTCTTCAGCCAGGCTAGCTTGAATCCAGTGGCACAGTGAGCAAGGGACCCACGTCTGGGCATACCCATCCCACTTAGGGCGAAAAGTGTTACAGCAAACAAATGATGGACGGAATGCTGACAATGCAAACATTCTCCCCCAGTCAAAAGATCTGGGTTAAATCCATCGTTCTTTTGCCCACTATGCCACCCCAGTTTGGACCCAGCCATATGCAAATCAGTCTTGACCCTGTGCCCCATGGGAATAGTCCAGACCAAACTGCCAGGCCAGGTCCTCCCTGGACTGGAAACAAGCATCCTGGGACCGGTTTCAGGGTATGTCACCCTTCTTCAGCCAAGCTAGCTTGAATCCAGTGGCACAGTGAGCAAGGGACCCACGTCTGGGCATACCCATCCCACTTAGGGCGAAAAGTGTTACAGCAAACAAATGATGGACGGAATGCTGACAATGCAAACATTCTCCCCCAGTCAAAAGATCTGGGTTCAATCCATCATTCTTTTGCCCACTATGCCACCCCAGTTTGGACCCAGCCATATGCAAATCAGTCTTGACCCTGTGCCCCATGGGAACAGTCCAGACCGAACTGCCAGGCCAGGTCCTCCCTGGACCGGAAACAAGCATCCTGGGACCGGTTTCAGGGTATGTCACCCTTCTTCAGCCAGGCTAGCTTGAATCCAGTGGCACAGTGAGCAAGGGACCCACGTCTGGGCATACCCATCCCACTTAGGGCGAAAAGTGTTACAGCAAACAAATGATGGACGGAATGCTGACAATGCAAACATTCTCCCCCAGTCAAAAGATCTGGGTTAAATCCATCGTTCTTTTGCCCACTATGCCACCCCAGTTTGGACCCAGCCATATGCAAATCAGTCTTGACCCTGTGCCCCATGGGAACAGTCCAGACCGAACTGACAGGCCAGGTCCTCCCTGGACCGGAAACAAGCATCCTGGGACCGGTTTCAGGGTATGTCACCCTTCTTCAGCCAGGCTAGCTTGAATCCAGTGGCACAGTGAGCAAGGGACCCACGTCTGGGCATACCCATCCCACTTAGGGCAAAAAGTGTTACAGCAAACAAATGATGGACGGAATGCTGACAAATGCAAACATTCTCCCCCAGTCAAAAGATCTGGGTTAAATCCATCGTTCTTTTGCCCACTATGCCACCCCAGTTTGGACCCAGCCATATGCAAATCAGTCTTGACCCTGTGCCCCATGGGAACAGTCCAGACCGAACTGCCAGGCCAGGTCCTCCCTGGACCGGAAACAAGCATCCTGGGACCGGTTTCAGGGTATGTCACCCTTCTTCAGCCAGGCTTGCTTGAATCCAGTGGCACAGTGAGCAAGGGACCCACGTCTGGGCATACCCATCCCACTTAGGGCGAAAAGTGTTACAGCAAACAAATGATGGACGGAATGCTTACAATGCAAACATTCTCCCCCAGTCAAAAGATCTGGGTTAAATCCATCGTTCTTTTGCCCACTATGCCACCCCAGTTTGGACCCAGCCATATGCAAATCAGTCTTGACCCTGTGCCCCATGGGAACAGTCCAGACCGAACTGCCAGGCCAGGTCCTCCCTGGACCGGAAACAAGCATCCTGGGACCGGTTTCAGGGTATGTCACCCTTCTTCAGCCAGGCTTGCTTGAATCCAGTGGCACAGTGAGCAAGGGACCCACGTCTGGGCATACGCATCCCACTTAGGGCGAAAAGTGTTACAGCAAACAAATGATGGACGGAATGCTGACAATGCAAACATTCTCCCCCAGTCAAAAGATCTGGGTTAATATTGTAACAGCAGCAGCTCACTAATATTACTGTAAGTAATCTCTGTGACACCCTCCCATTTCTCACATGTGAGGTCCTGTTTTGGATCTAAAAGAAACTTTTTTTTTTGGATGTTGCGTAAAACAAACACATTTCTCAGCAAAATGTCTGTAATATTCTCACACATCAATCACATTAAAAATAAATGAAAGGAAACCGGTATTGAAAACAATCTGTTAAAGAATTATTCAGGGGCATCAGGGCAAGGTCTCTGCAGAACAGATCTGAGTGGAATAAAAAATTAGCTAGCATTCGCGCCAAGAATTTTCAATTCTATTAAGTACACGGAGGCGAGGATTATGCTTCTCTTTCTATTTTATTGCCACTCACAGCAGCCAATCAAAACGTTTTTGTATGCAAAAAACACTACACATCCCATGATGCTTTGGTATACACCACTTTCTGTATGACCCTATAAGAGCCACCATAACCATTACATGAGCCTCTTTCTTTGCTCGAACGTTTTAGTCCCAAGGATAATACAAGTCCAAACAACATCCTCCAACATGGAAGAAACCAAACTGGAACGTTAACATCTTCTTAACCAGAAGTACTGCTACTCCATCTTCTTCTCAGAACCTGGAAGGAAGGAGATACAAGAAGCCCGTAATATCTGCTTAAAACAGAATAATCAATACATACGGGTGGGTAAGCATTACAATTTTTTTTGTAATATAACCGGGTGGGATAATCCTCGCCTCCGTGTCCTTAATAGAATTGAAAATTCTTGTCGCGAATGCTAGCTAATTTTTTATTCTATTACAGGACCGGAGGCTTCGGATTATGCTAGTTTAACGCTTATCAAATACAACTGAAGCTATATCACCCACCGGTTTATAATAAAACTGTTTAAAAGTTGATTCAGAAGACCAGTCAGCAGATCGCATGATATCCTGGACGGTAGAACCCAACATAAAGGTTTTGGAGGCCATAGCTCCACGCACAGAATGTGCTCCATACACTTGGGTATCAATACCCGCCTCTTGCATGATTGACTTTAACCATCTGGCTATAGTAGCCGCAGACACTGGTTTATAGGGTTTCTGCACAGCAATTAACAATTGAGCCACACCATCAGGTCGTATAGATCTTGTGCATTCCTCATAAGCCTTTAGACATTGAACTACACATAGTTTTGTATTACCAGGGAAAGCATGGTACTCAACAGTTTTTGACAAAGTCTTAGTTCTGGCAGTAATATTAAATGAAACTTCTTCCGGAGTAAATACTCTACCTGTAATATCCAGGGCTTTCACATCGGAAGACCACCGACAGGCAGATAGGCATAAAAGCATAGCTAACTTACACGATAGTTGTTTCCTCGTCAACATATTATTATGTGGCCATTTATCAAATAAGGAAAGAACTAGAGACACATCCCACAGAGAGGAATACTTTGGTTTAGGAGGGTTCGCTACCTTAATACCTTTTAATAATTTACAAATTATTGGATGCATACCTACCGGTTTGCCGTCTATCTGAGAATGACCAGCTGAAATAGCTGAACGAAAATTGTTAACCGAACGGTATGCCAGACCCTCCGACGCTTTTTCAGACAAAAAATTTACAACATGGGGGAGGTCAGCCCCCACGGGATCCACGTGTTGTTCCACGCACCAACGAACCCAGCTCTTCCAGGCCGAAGAATATCGTTTCCTGGTGGAGGGAGCCCAGGCTTGACTGATGAAAGCCGCAGCTTCTTCCGAAAATCCCGGCATTTCCCATCTTTGCCTGAAAGCCTCCAGGCCATCAGGGACAACTGCCCCGATAACATCATCGGGTGTAGTTCTCCATGAGGGCCCTGGAGCATCGTCGAGGATGTCGGAATCATCCTGGGGAAGTCGCAGCTCATCTCCAATAATATTGGGAACCAAGGCTGTGACTTCCACATGGGGGTTACTAAAATCACTTCTGCCCGATGGCGAGACACTTGGGTAGTCAACCTGGGAATCAATATGAATGGGGGAAAAGCATAATTCAGGCCCTTGGACCAGTCCTGAGAAAACGCATCCGTCGCCAGTGCTAGCGGATCCGGTCTCCAGCTGAAGAATTTCTCCAACTGTCGATTTAGTCTGGACGCAAAGAGGTCGATCTCACAACTGCCCCAGATCGCTTGCAACCAACTGACTATCTGGGATTGGAGTTGCCAATCGCTGTAATCCTTGAGGTGCCGGGAGTTCCAGTCCGCTACTATGTTCGACTGCCCCGGAATATATTCGGCTATCACCGATATCTGATGACTGAGGCAGTAATGCCAGAAGTCTTTCGCTATTTCTGCAAGTAGAGAGGACCTCGTGCCTCCCAATTTGTTGATATACCTCACCGCCGAGATGTTGTCCATCCGAAGTAGGATGCAACATGAGAGTCGTTTGGGTGACAGTGTCCGGATCGCAAACGATCGCATCCAGTTGATGTTGATGTGAAGATCGAGTTTGCGCAGGGACCATCGCCCGCCTGTGGAGATATCTCCGCAACGCGCACCCCAGCCCCAACGGCTGGCGTCGGACTCTATAACTACCTCTGGCTGAGACCCGATAATGGCTCTGCTGTTCCATGCCTCCACGTGGCTCAGGCACCACTGAATTTCTTCCCGCACTTCTTGAGAGAGAGGGACAACGTCCGTGTAAGCGAGACCTTTCTGAAGGTGTTGTATCTTCAACCTCTGAAGGGCCCGATAATGAAGAGGACCCGGAAAGATTGCCTGTATGGAAGATGCCAGAAGACCCACGATCCTGGCAATAACTCTGAGTGAGACGGTTTGCTTGGATAACAGCGTGGAGAGCTCCTTTCTGATGACTTTCAGTTTGGAGCGGGGAAGACTCAATTGGGTCGTCCGAGAATTTATGACGAACCCCAGAAAATCCACAGTTTGCGAGGGAGAAAGAGCTGACTTGGATTCGTTGATCACGAACCCCAGGTTTTGCAAAGTAGCTATGGTCATTTGTAAATGCTGAACAGCTACGTTTGGAGACTGCGCCATGATGAGTATATCGTCTAGATAAACTATCATGCGAATACCTTGTTCTCGCAGATGAGCTATCACCGGTTTCATCACCTTGGTGAAACACCATGGTGCTGAGGAGAGCCCGAAAGGAAGGACCAAGTACTCGAACCACTGGTTCCGCCATTGAAATTGGAGGAAACGGCAGTGAGGAGGAAATATAGGTATTGACAGGTATTGACAGATAGGCGTCTTTCAGGTCCAGTCGGACCATCCAGTCTCCTTCTTTCAGAAGATCCGCCAAAAGATGGATGCCCTCCATCTTGAAGTGTTTGTAGGTCATGAACTGGTTGAACTCTGTGACCTCCGCCCTTCTTCTGCACTAAGAAAATATTGCTGCAAAAACCGTGAGGGCTCTCGTTGCAGTGTGCTATCGCGTGTTACTGCAGCAATCCTTCGAGTCCGGAATCGATAAAATCGCATTCTAGTTGGGAAAAAAAGCTGTCTGGGTTGTCTGTCGTGATATGGAGTCTGATAGAAATCTAAATGGAACCCTTGAATTGTTTGTAAGATCCATGCATCCTGAGATATTCGAGACCAATTGTGATAGAAAAACTGAGTGCGACCCCCCAAGGGTATTAGAAAGTTGTCGGGAGCACTTACCTGCAGAATCTGGGGCTTGGAAGCCCCCTCGGTGGCCACCTCTGTGGAATCGCCTCTGGTTGAAGCGTTGTCTGGTGGGGTAGAAGGTTCCCCCGCGAGTGGAATCCCACTCTCCGCGGCCCCTTCTGTAGTCTCCCCGCTGAAGACCTTGGGAGAATTGGCGGCCTGGCGAGCGTCCTCTGCCTCGCCCGGCCCGGCGAAAAAGGCCAGCCTGAAAGACTCGTTTGATGCCAGACTGGGCCTTATCTAGTGTTGTGAACGTGCCCACGTACTTGGAAACATCTTTGACAAAGCGTTCTCCGAAGAGATTGCCCTCTGTCAGGGGGCCCGGTTCCGCTGCAGCCAACTCAGTAAGGTTGGAGTCCATCCGCATGAGAAGCGACTTGCGCCGTTCCATAGATATAGCGCAATTCGCGTTACCTAATAGGCAAATGGCCCGCTGGGTCCACCCCGCAAGGACATCCGGGTCCACCGCAGTGCCCGACTCTTGTGCCTCTAAGGCCATTTCTAAGATCTTGGCGAGAGGGCCTGCCACGTCCAGGAGTTTGTCCTGGCAGCCTCGCCAGGCCCGATCAATACCTTTCTTTGGGTCCTTGGCGAACTTCTTGAGGAAGGTGAGTAGACTTGCGTCGATATCCGGAGTGTCTGCAACCTTGTCCGGAATATCGGGTCTGGGACATTCTGAGCGTAATCTATTACGCACCTCTTTATCAAAGCTCCGTCGGAGGTTATCATGCAGTTATGCCGCCACTGCTGGCGTGGGAGCCCAGTCCGAAGACCTAGGGTGGACTATGTCGGCAGGATTGAAAGTGAACGGGGTAGACATAGTTTGGGAGAGGTCTTGCTCCACGTGTTTTGTCTTCTTAGCCTTTTTCTTCGGGGGAGCCTCATCAGGGGTGTCAGTCCCTGTGGTATCAGTGTCCGTACGTTTGGGTTTACCAGAAGGGGGTAGTGAGGAAAGGGCATCGGCATGAGGCCAAGACTTAGGTTGGGGCCCACTAGGTGAAGTATCCTTTGCTGGTTCAGCTGGGGGTTTAAAGCCGTGACGTTTGGCAAATCTTTCAAGTTGTTTCGTTATCGGCTTCAACGCAGCAGCCAGTGCTTGCTGCACAGTCCCAGGGACTGCCTTTTCAACGGCCTTGTTCACCAACTCCTGGACAGAGGCGTCCAGGGCCTCCACAATATTATCCTCCAAGGAAGGGGTAGACACTTCCTCTTCATATAAATTGTCATCCTCATAACTGACCCAATCTTCCATTTTAAGGCAGAATTATAATTATCTTGGGCAGAAAAGAGGAGTAGCAGGGGGAGCCAACCCACAAATACAGTCAACTAAGAGTACCTAGCTCCTCAGCAAAAGCTGTATACTGTTCTTACAGCCCACAGGGCGTAGGGAGAGCCAAGAGACAAGATTTTAAGGAGTTGTGCCCACTCCAAGGCCAGAACACACTTTCAGCCAGCTCAGGCGTAAGACAGGGTCTCTTCACTGAAAAAGCTCCGTAGTTGATGAGTTCCGGAGCAGTCTAGGGACGAATACCACGTGCGTAGCCCAATCCTACTAAAATATAGCCCAATTGGGCTACGCACGTCGAATCTGTAAAGCTCTCTATTCAGAAACGCATCGGCAATTAGGGAAAGCCTGCAGCATTAACTGGTGCCACTAATCACTGCCGGCGGCAGCGCGGTACTCTTTAGCCTCATAAACACACAAAAAAGCCCGACCGGGCTGCCCGCATTCTCTACATTCACCGCTGTCTTCGCGGGAGATCGGCGGGGCGCTCGGGTTGAAAAACACCAGCGCGATGCTCGCGCTGACCTCACACAGAAGTGAGCCCCCAGCGCGCGTCGCGCGGTAGAAGAAACGAGGCTGTGAACACAGTGAGCGCGCACAATAAGAAATTGGCAATGTGAACGGCAGCGCGATACACGCGCGTACAATAACAACCCTCGTTAAAACATATTAATGCTAGCGCATGTATAAATTAAGCATTGCAAACTTTTCAAATTAATATAAACATCGAGCACTTAACTTCCTGCGTGAGCAGCAAAGAAAGAGGCTCATGTAATGTTTATGGTGGCTCTTATAGGGTCATACAGGAAGTGATGTATACCAAAGCATCATGGGATGTGTAGTGTTTTTTGCATACAAAAACGTTTTGATTGGCTGCTGTGAGTGGCAATAAAATAGAAAGAGAAGCATAATCCGAAGCCTCCGGTCCTGTAATAGAATCAGTGTGCGCATATTATGATTGTACCATTGTGCGTGGTATGGTGGAATCGCTGCAGCTGATGTGGTGGAATTGCCCTGCCTGATGTGGTGGAATCCTTGATCCGGAGTCTCTCTGGCTTCTTTTCCCGTTCCCCACTTTAGCAGTCTTTGATATTCCCTGTTTGTGCCCGTGCCGGGTGGCAGAGGGCATCTAAATACCGCGCCTACTTGCCTCTGGCAGCTGTGCCAAGGATTTGCGCCTTCTCCATGCTGCTTGTTGCTGCTGTCAGCCGCCATCTGTTGGAGAGCCGCCCGCCCGGCTGTGCCGGAGAGGATCTGACAAGTTGGGCTTGGAAGGAGCCGCTCGTAGACGGCTGGGGGCTGCCTGCTGGTGGGCGGCAGGCGCGCTGGGTGCGTGGGTGGGGCCGTGCAGGTGGGACTAGCAGAGAGTTCAGATCTGGTAGGGTTAGTGACAGAGGACGAGTGTCTGCTCACAGGTTCGAAGCCGTGTGGGGCCCTCGGCTTTCTGTGGCTGAATTGCGTGATTTTGTTTAGTTGTGCCTAGAGATGTGTTCCTGTCCGTAGAGCCTCCCCCTGCACCCGAACAACTCGCGCACATAAGTGGATAACATTCAGCTCTCAGTGGAATTAGGAGCGTCTCTCCAAGTTAGGGAATCCGGGAGGGCGAGGGGCTTCGAAAGCTGTAGCATTTCCTACACCCGCGCACCTCTCCCCACCAGGGCTCCCGTAACTCGATTCAAGATGCAGACCCTCTGAGGGGACACCTGTAGGAAACTTGGGGGCATATTCACAAGGAGCTATCGCTGAGTCAACGGCACTTTATCACAGTCAAAGTCGTGATAAATTTACCTCCCCATTCACAAGCCGGTGTCAACAGCCCACAGCACCAGTATACCCGCGATAGCAGCCGCAAAAAACATCGCCACAGAGGATCCCCGCAAATATCTCTAATGAGATGCAGAGTGGGCGTTCCCGTGCCAAAATACGAGACAAAATCACACCTCAACATTCACAACGGCCAGCCACATCGGCGATAAGAACACAAAACAGGCGATAAGGCGCGGTAGCCGCAGGTATATAACACCTGCCTCAAGCAGGTGTAAAGACGTACGTCTACCTGCAGTAGGCAACGGAGTCCCGCACACAGCCATACCCGAAGAACAAACGACGCCATGGAGCTACTCTACATGCAGCTCGGAGCCCCAACAGGGCCACAACACCCACCGCCAGCACCCCCAGGACCCGGACCCGCCCCCCCCCAGACCACCACAGAGGCAGCGTAGAGTAAGACAGCGGACCTACCGAAAACGCACCACTCTCACAGACCTAACGCCAGCGGAAGTCATTGCCCACTACAGGCTCAAAAGGACAACTATCCTACACATCCTGACCCACATCGCCCACAGGCTGACGGCCCCAACACAGCGGAGAACAAACATCCCTCCGCAGACAAAGCTGCTGGCAGTGCTGCACCTGTTGGCCTCTGGTACCTTCCAACCAACAACTGCCAGAGTCGGAGGGGTCTCACAGGCAGCCCTATCAAAGTTCATCACACCTGTCCTGGATGCCATCATCAGCTTCATACCCCAGTATCTTCACTTCCCCAACACTGCGCAGGAACAGCTGGAGACTAAGCAAGGCTTCTACGCCATAGCCGGATACCCGGCCGTGTTGGGGGCAATCGACTGCACACATGTCCCACTTGTGCCCCCTGCGGATACTGCACACCACTTCCGCAACAGGAAGCACACGCATTCCATCAATGTGCAGGCAATAGTGGACCACCGGGGAATGTTCACCAATGTCGTCGCCAACTACCCAGGCAGTGTGCATGATTCCTTCATCTTCCGACAGTCCATCATCAACCAGCGCTTCCAGGATGGCACATATGGAAATGCACTGCTCGTTGGTAAGTACCAAATCAACACACCACACATCCCACAGCCACCAACGCACAAAGCACAACTGTGGGGATGCACACGTGACCTAACCACATCCGACATGTGAAACTACACGACCACCAACCAAGCACAACTACACCACTGCATGGTCAACCTGGGCTACCCCTGCACCCAATACAGACTTCACATGGCACCACAGCCACACAACAGCTGAACGTGTGGAGATGCGGAATGCAACCATGACACATGTGAGGCACTGCTCTGCCCTCATGACCCCACCCCAGTCTCCCGCAGGTCAGCCTCACGTGGTGGTGGGCCCGTGTCGGCAGCTGTGCATCCGGGGCGACTAACCCTGTGCGACTCGAGTCATCCCCTCTTGTAGTTCTGACATTGCATGTCTGTTAGGGGTGGGCGGAATTTGCGTAGTCGCGCTACGCAAATTATCGCGAAAATGTTAAATTAAAAATCTCCGCGAGCACGCGGAACTTTCGCGAAGACGCGGAATTGCTTGTCCCGCCCGTTCGCGATGTGTTTTTGCGTGCTCGCGGGGAAATATATTGCTAACTTGCCCATGCGGTCGCTAATGGCCGCGGCCATCTTGTTTTTCACTTGTCCCGCCCGCTCGAGATGGTTATTTCCTCTTCCGGGTCGCGTATTGCGTGCTCCCGCCCGTTCGCGATGAGTATTCCATGTTCGGGAACGCGTATTACGTGTTAGCGACGCTTTATGCGTGCTCGCGGGGGAAATATCGCGCAAACTTGCCCACGCGGTCGCAATGGGCGCGGACATCTTGTTTTTCACTCTATTGCTATGGTTCTGGGCCTGCTTTTCTATCCTCCCTCTATCTTTGCAATCCTTTGTTTCTGTACACTTTTTTAAAATCTTTTTAATTTATTATCTATTTCTCTATTTTCCTGATTCTATATTATGACTTTTTTTCTACTTTTTGTGATTTTTTACTACTTTTTCACTCTTTTTCTATAACTTGCTTTTTTAATTTCTTTTACCTACTTTTCAAATTCCTCCTTTTTCTTTTCCGCCCCCCGAGTCCCAGAACCATGCCCAAGGGTGGGGGGCAAGTCAAAGGGCAAGGCTGCTCACAGCCGCGACCGCCTTCCCTGCGGAAGGCGGCGCCCAAAAGGGGTGCAGGAACGGGCCATATTTGGTGAGGCGGAGGTGGCCGCACTTGTTTTTTTAGTGCAGCGCCACCTCCCCTTAACCCTAGCAGCAGGCGGCAGGCCTGGGTCCGGGTACGGGCTCCGGGAGAGTCGGCAGCGGTGGGGAAAGGTGCGCCGGGCAGTGTTTCGCTGCTCTGGTGTCCGGCGCACCAATTACCAGCTGACGCACCGGTGGTCCGATATCCTGGACCAGGAGCAGGACCTGCTGGACCTGGTAGGAGTGGAGGTCCTGGGGCTTGGTGAGTAGCTATTTAATATTACTACTTTGTGTTCTTCTGCTCTGTGTTATATATTGCGAATATATTTTTTTCCCCGAACAGCAAGAATGCTGCTGTTTACATTGCAGGTAAATTAAGTTTAAAAATCTTCTGTGTTTGTTATGACACAGGTGCTCGGCGCTAGTAATCTTACTTGTTTGTAACTTTGCGCTCGCTTGGCATGATTATGTAAGAGTTTACTTAGTTTAGAGAACTTAAGTTAGGTAATGGTAGAGAGACTCTAGTCCTTCCTTTGTCCTCCTGCCACTAAGAAGAGATAGTGGTGGATTGATAGGTTTAGTTACTCATTAGTAGGTAATTTTTTAGTGGTCTGCGTGACGCATCCTCTGTCACGTCACGTCCGTGTTGCTGAGTGCTGCTTACCCCAGTCCTTAGTAGAACCTTTTGTAGTTTGTTTAGTGAGTGGTAATAGGCTTATCACTAGCAGAACATCAGCAGCAACCAACCAACAATTTGGTGTATGCTAAAATGTATGCATGTGTCCTCCATCTATGCATTTTTGAGGACTAAAATAAATGAAAATGCAGACTTAGTGAACAATTGGCCCGTCTGGAATAGGTGGCTAGGTCAGGTGGTACTTAGCCTTAGTTAGTATTCTGGAATCAGAATGGAACACTGGATTAGTGTTATAAATAAATAAGAAGACGGACCGCGAATCCCGCAATACTAGTCGACCAGATTAGATAGGTCAAATTGTTGTAACCATAAATGTTTTTGGGAGCGTTTTTCAAAATATTTTATTTGTTTCACTTTCACACCAATCATCCATGTTTGTCTCTTTCTTTCTTACATCTTTCATGACCAGCACCCAGGGGCAAGAAGACGGGGTTGGAGTCGGCGGGAGCTGGTGAAGATGCCTCCCAGGGGCAGGGACGCTCCTCTACCGAGGGCTCTGCTGCTGGCCCCAGTAAGTCTTCCTGTTGTTAATATTAATAATGATACTTCCCTAACTTTTACTGCACCTTATTTTTTCCGAACTATTATTTCAATTTCCTAATTCTATTTTTTACAAAATCTTCTTCGATCTAGACAATCTGTTTCTAAATTCTTGTTATCCCTGCCTCTAACTGCCTCTGCTATGACTCTCTGTACTACTACTATTAGTCTGTCTGTAGCAAAGCTTGCCCAGGTGGCCACTCTTTATGTAAAAGGTTTTAAATAAAACTCAGATTCACCAATCGCTCTAGCCACTGAGTCCAGTCCTTTGGGTTGTCCACTTCTATTCTTCTTAATCTTGAGGCTTTGACAATTCCCACCAACAAAATGCCCAAACAGATATTTTACTAATTTTTGATAGGATACATAGGACATACTACTACTGTTGTAGGGATTCTGCACATACAGAACTATGCACAAGAAAATAGGACGTTGGTGATAGGAGGTTGGACCTTCCTCACACCGTCCTCACCCACAATCCCCTGACTGACTAACTATAGTGTCTCAGAGTCATTAGCTCCCCGAACCCCCCCAAAGATACCCAATGATTAGACAACCCAGAACATAACACTACACTCCCGACCTCTCACACCCTTTCGCTCACTCACTTGTTTAAGTCCACACCAAATACCACAGAGTCTATGTAAGTTCAAAAGGTTTATTTTCAACTAACAAGCTCTGTACGTTGTTCTAGAATGCAGTATAATATGAGCCAGCACCAACAGCAAAATGCATAAGATTAAAACAATAAACATTGTTACAACTACAAGTCCATAGAAGACAAAAGGGGAAATCATAAATCAATCATGATGATAACTGAACAGTGGTGGAAGAACCACCCTCCCTTGCTAGGAATATAGTTTATATAAAATTATAAATGAAGATCTCTGAGCCAATTCTGGGGGACCCCTCACCTTAGAAGAACCTAGAAGTACTGGTTACATCATAAGCTCCGCAAATCTCTGGTTTGTAGAAGGGAATCTTCCGTCTGTTATGAGAAAAATGGTGCGCGTTAGTATATTGCAAGCATTTCTCAGTCGTGCCAAAAGTGTAGCATGTTATGGCTAAGCAATACGGACTGACCACCAGAACTCCATAACAAAGTGCCTTGTTTTTGCGACCTTGTACGCAGCGCTCTGACAGTAGCAGTACTATGAGCTCATGTGGACTCAAAGGCGTCTTACACAACAAGCTGCTAAGTAACGTGCGCAAAAATAAAAGACACAAAGCTAAAATGGTTGCATGGCTCAGGCTAAAGTAGCAAAGACTAGAATGACCCTAGGGACCATGATATAACACTACTAGTGTCTACTGTACTCTAGTACCCGATTTGTACTAGTGATGTATGTTATATATGTATGTATTTAACTTTTTTTTTCAATCTTGCTAGTGAAAAAGAATAAATAGGGGGATGTGTGTATGGCATCTTAAAAATGTGTAATGTTTCTAGGCATAATACTGACGACCACCAGTACCGGGGCCAGCGGCGATGGCGACGCGGCCACAAAGGGAGCAGCAGTTGCAGGAGCTGCAGGGGGGGAGCCAGCAGCAGTGGCGGGCGGTGGTAAGTTATATTCCTTACTTATTGACATTGATTACACTCGCTGCAAGGGTGTACTGTACACTGTACTGTTGAGACTTAGTAAGTAAGAAGTTGTTGTGAACGGTTGGAGAAGACACCCTTTACTTAGCATTAGCAATAGCATTAGTGGCGGGAGTGTTGAGTAACCAATGTCCTCTTCTATCTGACTTCAACTCAGCTGTGAAAGTTTTATGGAGAAGACTAAAAGTCAGATCAGATAACCTTGATGGATGGGTTGAACGAAAAGGGAAAGAAGGGTGGAAGGAGGAAGGGCGTGCGAGATGTAATATTTATGACTGGCAGAGAAGAAAAGGATACGAGCTTCCCCACCTGCAGACAGTAGTAAATAAAACTAAAGTGAGTCTGCGTCATGACTCGAGTATGTTTGTCTTGGGCGCAAGCAGCTGACTGAGCTGGCATGCCAGCTACAACAAGGTCACGTAATTTCGCTAAACAAGAGAGAAGAAGAAGACTGGTGTACTGTGTACTTGAGTCCATAGTGCTAGTATAATGCCTGAAACTCCCACAAATGTTAGAGGCCGAGGAAGTGGGAGGATAGATACATACCACAAATGTTATGTACTGTGCTTGCTAGCGCTACTGTGCCACTATGTGTTGAATTAATTTTGTGTTACTGTTTTGCTAAGAGTATTGGTTACAACAATAGTATTTTTTCTTTCTTGCTATAGCTACTCCTTCCAAAGCAAAACCAACAAGGAAGGAGTTGGCAGCCGTGGCCCGGAGCCGGAAGCTGGAGGCCATCTGCAATGAATACCGGCGGCTGGTGGCTCTGGCGGAGGAGGAGGAGGAGGCGGCAGCAGCTGCAGCCTCCTCCAATGCCCCGGGCCCCAGCACCCAGGCCCCTCCAGCGTTTCGGCGGCGCCGTCTGGCAATCGCCCGCCGCACTCGCTATCTCTCACTGCCCCCCTGTGGATGCAATTGTCGCGCATTGAAGCGCCGCATGGCCCGCCTAGAGGAGCGGATTAAGGTCCTGGAGAGGCGAGCACGCCGATGAATTACCCTGTTGGATTGCCCCTTTTTATTGCTTCTTTTGGTGGGTGGGAATTGGGCGTTGGGGTTTATATTTAATGGACATGGACAATTGGTTGAACTTTTTAGTTTCGGACATTGGTTGGGGTTAGGGAGAGGGGTAGGCCAGTTGTTTTTTTGGGGGATTTTTTACATAGTTTATTTTTGTTAGGGGATTAAATTATATTTATACTTTACATTATTATTATTAATACTTTCTTGATATAGCGCATGGCTACCCGTAGGCCTCCCAGCGCTCAAGCCATCACTGTAATATTCACTCTTGCTACAAGTTCTGAAATAGCCACGTTTTCAGTTCCTTCCTAAATTGTAGATGATGGGTCACTTTCCTCATTTTAGTGGGGAGCGAGTTCCATAAGACCGAAGCATTGAATAAGAACCTCCGGCCTCCTGTTCTAGATCTCTTGAACCTAGGAACTGTGGCTTGCAGTTGGTCCGCTGATCTCAAATTCCATGAAGGGTGGTAGAGCGACAGCATGCTCTTGAGGATTTTGGGGCCAGTTCCCCTCAGTGATTTATGTGCTATACATAACGCTTTGAATTTTATGCGTTCAGTAATAGGCAGCCAATGAAGCGCCATCAGCGCCGGTTTGGCTGACAGGTTTCTAGGGACATTATATAGAAGCCTAGCAGCGCAGTTCTGTACTATTTGCAATTTATTAATAGTGGTCTTTGGCGCCCCCAAATAAAGGGAATTACAGTAGTCCAGCCGTGTAAGCACCATAGATTGTACCAGAGTTCTGCATGCAGTTTGTGGGAGTAGCGGTAGAATTGTCCGAAGCTGTCTGAGCATGCCATAGCATGTAGCCGCAGCTTGAACTGCTTGATATTCCATATTCAATGCCGAGTCAAGCCATACTCCCAAGCTTTTGATTCTGTCTTTCGGTTTAGGGGGCGCTCCTAAAAGACTCGGCCATTGTACTGGAGTGGGTGTATTGTATTTATCCCCAAGGATCATTAACTCCGTTTTCTCTCCATTCAATTTTAAAAAGGATTGATCCATCCAGGCGGCAACCGACCTCAGACATGCCTCTAGGTCGATTAACGATGTTGTTAATGTTTTGTGGGTGGGGTTACAGTTTTACGTCACACTGTTTCCTTGATGCTGCAGGGCCACAGCCAGTGTTTGATTTAAATAATTGGCTGACTTTGTAAGACACAAACAGATAGATGCGGTACCCCTCACTGAGTGACTTGTCCTACTAGTACTGTCAGTCTCTCCTCCTAGTCTATGCATTCTGCAACTGGACTCAAGGGGTGTGTGAACTAATGAAACATTTTCCATTATTAATTATGCCTCCCCCAAACTTCTTCTCTTACCTGTGCTTGATGTTTAACTTAGGCACAGCGATGTCTGCATGGTGATGATGATGATGGTTTGGTTTGTTTCCCAACATGCCATGGTTGTGGTGGTAGTAGTAGACACTGGCAGTAGCATTTGCAAAAAAAGAAAATGAGACAGTCAGTCACCTGAGAGAGACTGTGGGAGGAGTAGTAGAACGAAGTACAGTACAGAAATTACTGCCAAACAATAAATGCCAAAATAAAATAAAACATAATGGTGGCGGGGATAGCCTAGTACAACAACTTAGAAACTGTAGTTGTGTCGAGTCACTCGATTAGGCCTACACTCGACACAAGCGTAACCTTTAGTGCTTTGTAGGAGGATGACAAATCCAATCGATGCCGGCAATTAATGATGATGGATTAGGTTCCTTTTAATATACTGATCATGGGTGGGCAAGCAGAAGATCCTCGTCCTGCCTTGAAATTGAATTAGTGTTGCTTTCGCCACATCTGCCCCAGCAAGCGTGTGATCAATTATTGGTGTACATTTAATTTAGTCACACCTCAATAAATCACACAGCCCGGGGGAAGAGGGTTAGGGTTTGATGAATGGTTGGGAAGGGGGGTTTTGGGAAAGGTTTGACAAAGAAAAACAGTATGCATGGACAAACAACACAGTCTTGGCAGACGACCATATCCATAAATGTGTTAAGGGAGAAAAAGGAAATGCATGCATGATGATGATAACTTGATGGTTAATGAGAAGTAGTACTTACTAACTACTACTAGACAATTAGACAGTAGTACAGGGCAGCAGTATATTATGCAATTTGCCTTGCCTGTCTGCCCTCAGAGAGACCCGAATTACATACAGTTTCTGTTCTGTTGTACCGGGCTTACTTTTAAAGATAGCAAAGAAAATTCAAAAATAGCTGTAGGGATGAATTACTATAAGCAGAGAGCAAACATAATAATAACAACAACACACAGTAGTAATGATTGAAGACAAAAAATGAATCAAATTATTTGAAAGATAATGAAAGTTGATACTGTTACTGTATGTTATCCTGGTCAAAATGGGGAGTTGCATCTCGGCATTCCTCTTGGTCCTCCCTTCCATGGACACTCCGTCCATCAATCTTGGGTGACGCCACTGCCTGCCTGGCAGATGTAGATTCATTGGTAAGGTAAGTGTGAGTTGTTTTTCCCAATATAGCACAGGGTAAGGGCCGGCCTGTAATTGTAGATGGAAAAACAAAAGGGATATTGATAAATCAAGTAGAAAAAAAATGCATAAATTACGGTGAAGTGCAAAAAGAACACTTTCAGAAGCGACATGGATAGTTTGGATACATCATGTCTACTCTAGTCTGTTTCCAGCATTAACCTACAACAACAACAGGACAGAGCAGGCCCATGGCACCCTTGACCCATCCTCCATTTAGCGTACATTTTTTGATAGAGTCAGACAAAGCACATATACAGCAACATAGCATTTTACAAATTAAGTGACTAAATCAATGCACCGCTGTCAGTCATACCACTACACTCGACTCCACCACTACACAGACATGTAGGTCTGCTGTGGTTGTTGTTGACTTGTTTACCTTTTTTATGCCACTCATGAAACGCTCTGACTTATTCCATCAATCATCTCCGATCCTACTGGGTGACTGCGAAGATATTATGTCACTGTGGTCATCATCATGGTGTTGTCCAACTCAGTGTGTGCAGTGTACAGATTGAGTCCCCTTTCCATATTCAAAATGCAATGGATCGGCCTGCAGTAGAAGTACAAATTTGTTATTAAAAAACAAGAATGGAAACATTGCCTTGAGTTACTTTTAGGGTGTAGATTATATAATAGTACACAATGAATTAACTTCATGCACAACAAACAACAACAACACAAATCACTCAGTCAGCGCCCAATGCATGGCATCATTCATTACCTGTTCCTTCTCATCTTCAGTTAATGGGCAGTCTCTCTCGGCTCGGAAAGGAGCTTATAGTAGTCATCATCATGTTCCACTTCTTTTGGAGGGACTCAACGAGGCAAGATTTTCTTTTTTCTTCTATTATGCTACATCCAATCATCATCTGGCTTGAGGGCAATGGATCATTTAGGGTGATTCAGGAGGATGGAGGAGCAGGACTCGGAGGAGTGGACTGAAATGCAGACAGCTGAAGCTCATATGGCAATAAAAAGACTAGAAGGCGGTGGTGATGGATTTGTTGTGATTCGAAGTTTCGAACCAGAAAGACAGACACACAAATAAAAGTAAATAAGGGAGGAAGACAGTAAGAAGTGCAAGCCTAATTTTCAGGGAAGTATAGCTCATCCTCAAACTCTGGGGGTTCAACCCGAAGTAGGTAATCATCATCTAACACACTACTTCCGTCACCTGAGCCGCTGTCCTCAGCTTCCTCCATTGATTCATGTATTGTGTAATTCGGTGGTATAAAGTGCTGATTCATTTTGATCATGGTTAACCTCTCCACGTTTTTGGGTGAGAGACTGGTCCTTCTCACTGTTACAATGGAACCAGCAGCACTGAAAACATGCTCAGAAGAGACACTTGGGTCAAGTCAAGCCAGATAGTTTATCGCCAGCCTGCTGAGCAGTGGCCATTGGCCCCTTTTCCCATACCAATACCGCAATGGGTTTTGATCAATGTACACCTCTGTTGGGTCATCCAGATAGGCCTGGACCATCCGCTCAATGTTCAGGGGTGCTACACTTTGTTCGGCCTGTTTTGTCTTTGCATCAGCACTGGACCTAGCAAGTCCTTGCTGTAAATACCAATCCTTTAACGATTTTACTGGGGCTGATGATCCGGTTCTTGCTGTTGTCGATAGTGTTGGTGAGTGTTCTGAGCCAAACGCACTGCCCTCAGGCTCCAAAGTTGAACTTGACACCGGATGCCCTGCTGCAGTACTTGTTGTGGGTTTATGTAGCAGGCTTTTAATTACCAGCCGTTCATTTTCCAAATTACTGGCTGCCTCAGCTATCCAAGTTTTATACCGGGCAACATCCACTTCTGAAAAAGGAATTAATGTCTTACTGTTCAGTGCCAATTTAGACTGTGGATCCAGAATTGTGGCACAAATGTAATGTTCTTGTGACAAAATCTTATTTTGCACCCTTGTATTCTCAGCTAAGCGACGGGATAAGCTCTCCACCAACTCATATGCTTCTTTTTTTTCCTCTACACCTTTGTACACTTCAGACACCTCCTTCAGCTGTTGCTCTAGCATGTGCAACAATGGGATAGCTTGGCCCATAATACAGTCCTCCTTGCTGACTTCACGTGTGAAGACCTCGAAAGGAAGAAGCATCTCTGTCAGGCATTTAACTAGGCACCATTGGTCCATCTGAAGGGTCAAGCCTTTCACAGTAGCATCCCCTCTTCGCATGACATATTCATTGATTGGTCTGTACTGCTCAAACAGACGGTCAAGCATGTAATAGGTTGAGTTCCAACGTGTTGCCACCTCCTGGATGAGTGCTTTGACTGGCATTCTATAGTCACATTGAATGATCCTCAGCTGCTTCCGAGCTTTAAAAGAATGGCTGAAATGAGTGCATATTCTTCGGCAGGTGGTCAGTAAGTTGCTGACTATGGCTTATTTTTTCAGAAAGTCTTGAACTATAATGTTAATGCAGTGCGCCAAACACGGGACCCTGAAATAGCAACCAAGCTCCATGGCGAGCAAATGTTTGTAAGGTGGGGTAGTGTAAGGAACATAGATGCCACGAGGGGAGAAAAGCAATACGTCATTGAGGTGGGGGGAATGTAAGGAATATAGAGGTTGCACTTGTTGAGAAGCACGAGGGGAGGAAGGTAGTTTCGGATTAATAATAGAAAGTTGAGGTATTCATCCAAAGGGGTAGCATTAAGCTACGACTTTTTAGCGGGAAAACGTTGATTTGGGGGCACGTCATGGGTGGTTATGTACATCAATTAATGAGTGGGACTGGGTTAAACATAGTCTAATCAGTGTGTTTTGCATTTATAGATTAACAAACCCCTGACGAAGGGCCGGATATTAGGCCCGAAATGCATTTGGGTAAACAAGATTGACGTTTGTGGATAAAACTTACGTACACTTTCGTGATGCAGGATAAGGCTTGGATTAACATTTCTGCACCATTTAGAATCCAGTGATGATGTAAGCGTCTCTCTTGTGATTTGTGAAAAAATATGAAGAAATGATAAATCTTGGAGAACATTGAAAAAATAAATAAAAAAACTTGGAGACAAATGACAAAGTTGTTGGCATTTGTATAATGCAACGGAAACGAAGGCTGTGCATCCAGTATGGGGTGATATGTCGCCCCTCTCTAGTGGAGTATTTATAACAGCGTGGCGTTGGGCTGGCCACGTTTTCCGGATAGCATGCGGAAAAAGAGTACAACAAAGAACAAAGAAAGATATTTAAAACGATTTAAAAAGGTGTGCACTTTGTCACTTTTGCAGTGAAATATATTACTTTCGGCCCGTTGGACAAGTAGCACCCGTTGGAGTACTTTGAAAAAACTGACAAACTCAAAAACGTCACAAGAGAGACAATTGTATGAACATTTGTTCACAACATTTCTTATAAGTTTTAGTCTTTATGTACGACATACGGAGGATGACGAAAGTTTAATGTAGTGGTTACTAATGTGTTAAAGTTAATAACCTAAATGGGTAAAATTTGGTGTTGCATAATAGTTTGTTTTTAAGTAGACGTTCGGAATATCGAGGGGTGGGTATATCAAATAATCAACGTAAGATAAGACATTTTTGGGTGGGCGGTGCACTGAAGGTTGGTACTTCGGCAGATGATGTGGGTAGAGTTCAGGGGAGGGATTAGGAGGGTAACCGGTGCTTCATACCGTAGAGACGGGTTTACATACGAAGTGCATTGTGGGTTTGGTAGGCAGGTATTGGGTCGGGAGGCAGAGAAGGACTAGGGTGACATATGGGAGGGTATCCAATTGGTAATAGGTGTACTAGAGGGGCGGGGATAAGCAGTGGTATAAGAAGAACGTTCAGAAAGTTGCATATTAGGTTGATCCCGGTTTGGTGATGGAGAAACAGAGAGGACGAGAGTGCTGACAGTTTGAAAAATATGGATTTTAGTATGAAAGGTATGGATTATAACTAAAGATAAAATAGTCAGGAAGTTTACATCACGGAAATCGAGCAAATGTTTGTAAGGTGGGGTAGTGTAAGGAACATAGATGCCACGAGGAGAGAAAAGCAATACGTCATTGAGGTGGGGGAATGTAAGGAATATAGAGGTTGCACTTGTTGAGAAGCACGAGGGGAGGAAGGTAGTTTCGGATTAATAATAGAAAGTTGAGGTATTCATCCAAAGGGGTAGCATTAAGCTACGACTTTTTAGCGGGAAAACGTTGATTCGGGGGCACGTCATGGGTGGTTATGTACATCAATTAATGAGTGGGACTGGGTTAAACATAGTCTAATCAGTGTGTTTTGTATTTATAGATTAACAAACCCCTGACGAAGGGCCGGATATTAGGCCCGAAATGCATTGGGTAAACAAGATTGACGTTTGTGGATAAAACTTACGCACACTTTCGTGATGCAGGATAAGGCTTGGATTAGCATTTCTGCACCATTTAGAATCCAGTGATGATGTAAGCGTCTCTCTTGTGATTTGTGAAAAAATATGAAGAAATGATAAATCTTGGAGAACATTGAAAAAATAAATAAAAAAACTTGGAGACAAATGACGAAGTTGTTGGCATTTGTATAATGCAACGGAAACGAAGGCTGTGCATCCAGTATGGGGTGATATGTCGCCCCTCTCTAGTGGAGTACTTAAGTACATTACTGCCATTATCTGTGGCAACAAAACCAATCTTAAGCCCTCTTGGGTGCAGCCATTCAAAGACCTTGCTGTGAAACTCTTCCAAAATGTTTACAGCAGTATGAGATTTCTCCATGGCGAACATGGCTACAGTTGCATGTTTCCGAGTAGCATTAAAAATCTCAGCTGTGTCAACAGCACCTACTTCAGATAGCTTATCTCTAACCCCCACAAAATAGACCCAGTGGGCAGTGATGCACATGTAATCAGTGGCTTGGCAACTGGTCCACATGTCTGTTGTCAGGTGGATATTGTGAACAGCACTCTGCTGCAAAGCTTGTCCAACCAATTCCAGCACATCGTGATGTAGTGCTGGAACAGCAACTCTGGCGAAATAGGACCGGCTGGGAACCTTCCATTTAGGGCAGATGGCTGACACAAATTCAAGGAAACCCACCCCTTCCACAAATGAAAAAGGAGAAGGTCCAGCGCTAACATTTTAGCCAGCTTCGCATTGTACAACCGTGCCGTTGGGTGGTTGCGTTGGTACTGCCCCTCCGACCTAAGCATGCTCTCAATGGTAGGCTGGATTATTTTCCTTTGTGGTGCAGCTGTTTTCTTGAACCCAGTTAGGCTCAACGACGCACTTTTTTCATTGCAGTACTCGGTTGCCTTGGTGTCTCAGTCTGACTCTTACTGCGGTGCCACTGAGATGTTGCTGAGGATGTGGGCGGTACCACTACACTGCTGGGGACAGGGCTAGAAATGTCTCCCTCTTGTTCACCTTCTACCGCGATCATATCTTCCCCTAATTCTTCATCCCCAACAACAGCAATGGGTTCAGTTTTACTTTTTTCTAAGCGAAGTAGGTGAGCCTCCCACTGGATACTGTGGTGTATTTTGAAATGACTTGTTTGGCCTCCGGTACCATAGTTTGTACCAAGCTTACCCCGCCTAACAGTCTGTCGACAAATTGAGCATATAGCAATGTTCTCCTCCTTACTGCTAACCGAAAAGAAGTCCCAAACTGGGGAGTAGAACTTTCTGGCGCTGCTGGATGTGCCACTTTCAATACCAGATGAACTGGAGGGTGGGCCTGGAATTTGACTCTGTGCAGTTACACTACCACTACGTACTGAGGTGGTGGTTGAGCTGGATGTAGGTCCCTGCCGGGCCTTTGCAAATGCAAATATGGAAGCTGGAGGTCGTGTTGGTGTTACCTGTGTTGGTGGTATCCGTGCTACATCCCTCGCAGCGATTTTGGATAGGGTAATAATGTTGGTCTCCATCTCCTTTGGGCTGGGAGTGATGTTCGTGATGACTGGCTCGTCATCATCTTCATCCCCCTCTTGTACATCTACCTCCATAACTCTAAGGCTTTCTGGAACCTTCCTTTTCACTAGCCTTGTCTTGTGGCGTGCATCACTCTCAGACTGAGCTGGTGGCTTCCAAGTGGCATCTCGATCATCAGAAGCGGGGCTTGAAGAAGATGATGATGGACTAACCCTCCTTTTCTTGCTGGGGTCTGGAAGACAATGGATCTTCTGAAACAGTGGCTTGCTCCTCTTTGTCTGTAGGAAGCTCGATTTCCTGAAATGCCCCTACTTCAGGAGGAACAACTACTATTGTGGGCTGTTGTTGTGGCTGTTCTTGCGGCTGTTCTTGCGGCTGCTGCTGTTCTGGCGGCTGCTGCTGTTCTGGCGGCTGCTGCTGTTCTGGCGGCTGCTGTGGTTCTGGCGGCTGCTGCTGTTCTGGTGGCTGCTGCTGTTCTGGCGGCTGCTGCTGTTCTTGCGGCTGCTGCTGTTCTTGCGGCTGCTGCTGCGCCTGCTGCTGCCCACTTATCTGCTGAGTTTCCGCCTGCGTTGATTGTGTACTACTTTGCGATAATGACATTTCAACATCGCTGCTCGTTAGTAGACTGGCTACCTCTGCGACACTCATGGGCTTGGGCCTAGGTTGGTGGGGCTGGCCCGCTGATGCGGAGGTGGTGCTCCCAGCTTGGTCCCCGGACAACGCTGCTGCAGGCGTAATTTTTTTTTTCTCCAAAAAACACCTGGGGCGGCACACCAGTCTTGGTAAGTGCCACTTCCTTTTTCTGTTCCTTCTTCTCACTGACAACTTTCTTGGTACTGGAGGACCTGTTACCTTTCTTTGGGCCCATCTTCTTCAGATGTCAGCAGGACGCAGGTCCACAAGTTGCAGAGATGTCTGTGGTCACACGTGGACGTGACGTGGTGCGCAGCAGGACTTCTGTCTGGCAGTACAACGGGTGATGATGACACCTCCTCCTCTGTCTTTTTGTGCACCAAAAAGCAAAGAAGCCAGAAGAAGAACATCAGTGAAATGTTGCATTTGTTGTTGTGGTTCAATTACTACTAGTACAAACAAACAAATAAAAGATATAACTTAGTGTAGCCATTTGTGAGACTTTGTCAACAAGGGCTTTCATGGTATACTGTGTACATTACACTCTCAGGAAGGATAGAAAAGAAGAAGAACAACAACAAAAATACAAATGTAATGGAAGTGGACCCTGTTTGGCATTAAATTATTTGCTCATCACATCATTCAGGGAGCTGCTGCTGGCAAAGGGGATGGATGGAAGCAGTAAGCCAAGAGGAAAACCATGCAGGCCTATATGGCAAAAGCAGCACACTTATATAACTCCCACCAGAAATGGCCACCAGCCACATGGACACTCAAATCACAAGCAACAAGCAGGAGGCCTGGAAAACAATGAACTGAAACAGGCCTATAATAGCCAGGCAAAGGATGCATGCTAAACCACACTGCTTTGCCTTTAATGCAATAAAATGCAAAAACGAAAATCCACAGGGCTAAACAAAGTCTGCAAGGTACACAACAACACACCACACACAACAAAGGCATTTATTTAACACACACCCAAAAACAGAAATACCCCCAAAAAACACATTTTGCAATTCAATCCAATGCCATCCATGCCCCAAATGATGTTTAAATTCAACAGAACACACAGAAACAGTTGTTTTCATGCACCCATGACTACCTCTGAGCCTACTGGATGAAAGGCCTGTTGGCAGACTAGGCCACAAGCTTGCAGGCCTATGGCAAAAGCACACTGCCTGGCTTCAAAATGGCCATCAGCCACATGGCCAGGCCCACACAACTACAAGAAACTGAAGACAGACAATCCAGGCCTATTGCAAAAGCACACTGCCTGGCTTCAAAATGGCCACCAGCCACATGGCCAGGCCCACACAACTACAAGAAACTGAAGACAGACAATGCAGGCCTATTGCAAAAAGCACACTGCCTGGCTTCAAAATGGCCACCAGCCACATGGCCAGGCCCACACAACTACAAGAAACTGAAGACAGACAATGCAGGCCTATTGCAAAAAGCACACTGCCTGGCTTCAAAATGGCCACCAGCCACATGGCCAGGCCCACCACAACTACAAGAAACTGAAGACAGACAATGCAGGCCTATTGCAAAAAGCACACTGCCTGGCTTCAAAATGGCCGCCAGCCTCATGGCCAGGCCCACAACAACAAGAAGCCTAGGCCACAAAGGAATAACATGCAGGCCTATATGGCAAAAGCAGCACACTAATAACTCCCACCAGAAATGGCCACCAGCCACATGGACACTCACAAATCACAAGCAACAGGCCTGGAAAACAATGTACTGACAAAAGGCCTATAATAGCCAGGCAAAGGATGCATGCTAATTAAACCACACTGCTTTGCCTTTAATGCAATAAAATGAAAAACGAAAATCCACAGGGCTAAACAAGGTCTGCAAGGTAGACAACAACACACCACACACAACAAAGGCATTTATTTAACACACACCCCAAAACAGAAATACCACCAAAAAAACACATTTTGCAATCCAATCCAATGCCATCCATGCCCTAAATGATGTTTGAAATAAATGTAACACACACCAAAGGAACAGTTGCTTCAACATGCACCCACCCATGACTAGCTCTGGGCCTACTGGCTACCCACAACAATTTTTAAAAAAAATAATGATAAGTACCAAAATTGTAGTTGCAGCAACTGCAATGCCCCAATCAAACAAACAACAACACCAACTTACTTGTAAAATATCAAATCCAAAAGTCCTCAAATCCAATGATAATGATGCAGCAGACACAAAGAGTGATCCTTCCAGCTCAAAATCCAAAGGAAGAGTGAACAGGAGATGGACAAAGCACTGGGAGGAGCCTGCTGGACAGGAACAGGAAGTTGGAGACTCTGTGGCACTTCCTCCCTCTCCCCAAAAAAAGGACTCCTTGCACAAAAAAGGACAGCCAAATGTCAATCTGAGGAGTTTTTTACATCCAAATCATCATTTACAGAAGGTTTTATGCTGCTCGAGATATTATTCTTCTCCAGATTGAAAATTTTGCGTGTTCGGGATCGCGAGCTTCACCAAACTTCCGCCGGATGTCGGATGGCGCGTCCAAATGACGTGTTCGCGATCGCACGCTCTCTCTCGCTGTGGTGAATGACATGTTCGCGATCGCACACTCTCGCGGTGTCCGATGGCGCAGCGAATGACGTGTTCGCGATCGCAAACTCTCGCGGGATAGCGAGACCGGCTACCAACATCTCGTGGCGCACGCGAACGGATAGGAAAACACGTCGGCGAACGCAGGGATCCCGGTAAGTCGACCGCGCGCGCGAGAACGCATTTTTAAAGCGCGAACAAGAAAAAAAACTCTGCTACCCCGCGGATCGCGCAAATTTCGACATTTCCGCGTTCTCTGCGGAACGCGGAAATGCCTAAATTTTGCAAATTCCGCGAGCGGAACGGAATTTGCCGCCCACCCTTAATGTCTGTGTGCCTGATGACTGTTTGTGTAGTTGCCAGCACCAGCTACTCCCTGAGGGCTGGCTTACACTCACCCCACACACAGCCAGCACAGGCGTCACTGAATTGGTGGGCCTGCCATCACATCGTGCCGAACCAAGTATTGACTCTTTTCTCCCTGCACTGTCACAGGTGATCAAGGATATGCACTCTGCCCTTGGATGATGACACCCCTCCAGGACCCGAACACACCCGCCCAGAGGCAGTACAATGCGGCCCACATACGCACCAGGGGCATCGTGGAACGCACATTTGGCGTGTTGAAGTCACGTTTCAGGTGCCTGGACGGCACTGGTGGGAAGCTCCTGTACAGCCCGGACGTCGTGTGCAAGATGATCGTTGCATGTTGTGTGTTGCACAACATCTGTGTTCGCACCAGGGCCCCATGGATCCCAGTTCCAGAGGTACCGGACGATGATTGTGGTGATGGGGCAGGTGGCCCACATCCCACTGCAGCTGCGGCAGGATTGGCCCGTAGGGACACCATCATTGCCACTTACTTCTCATGAGCACGTCACATTGTGACCTTCCGTGGCATTCATTGGACAGTAGTAGATGTCCAATTGCACTGCATGTGTGAATAAAACATATTTGCAGATTGGAATTGACAGGTTACAGATTGGAATTGTACATTGTCATGTTACATGTCCCTGGGGTTTCAGATGTGAGTTGCCATGTTGTGCACATTTTCAGAAGCAGTTGTGTCCTGTGTTCAGTTGTGGAGGTGTTGCTGTTCGTAACTGATGTTGTCAATGTCGGGGTGCACTTCTGCTTATCTGCGTATGCTGCACGGTGGGTGTGCCGCTCCTGCGGCTCTGATTTGTCTGCCACTGGTCTCTTTCATGCGGTGTGCCTGTGGCTTCTGTTCTTCCACGGTGCTTGGATGTTGTGGTGTGCATGTTGTCCTCTGCAGTTGGCCAGGGTGCATCCGTGGTACTCCGCTGTTGATGTATTTTGTTCTGTGGCATTTTCTGTATGCTGTTCTTGTGCTTTTTTCCGCATTGCGCGTGAGTCTTGCTGCCCTCGCGCTGGTTGTCACTGTTTTCTTATCGCGCTTTGGCCCATCGCAGCTTTTTTCGCGTTGCGGTTTGTGTTTTTATCTCCGTCGAGGTGGTTGTGTCGCGAGCATTGGCCGCGGTGTAGGCCAACTATCGCATCCTACCGATGTGTTGTGAATTCCACGTTGTCACCGGGTTATTTTCCCGCGATGGGCTGCGATATTGGAAGTTGCGTTACGCTACTCTTGCGGTAGTTATCACACATTCTTGTGAATATACCCCTTGGTGTCTCCAAAGTACAGCGGGTGGGCGTGACGTCTGGTGATGGCGTACACTGACAGCGATGTTTCGACAGGCGATGCCAGTTATCTAAACTGACACAGCCAGATGGGCGAGCAATAGAACCAATACAAACAGAGGGAAATGGAAGCGAGATTTGTAAACCCAAGTGAAGTGCCCTGGTGCACGTGCATTAAACCATCCGTGCTTGTCTGCATCAGTTTGCAGAGAAGGATGAGCGCCAAGATTGCCCCAGCGGCGGATTTGGACACTTCGTGAAATCCCAGATTACTTTCATGCCTTACACCAGGAAAGGGATTCACGGCTCTGCGCTGTAGCGTAATGGCAATATAAAGTACAGTGAAACGTAGGGTAGTGGGTTATGTAACCTTAATGGTTACCCCATCGTCACTACTTCTGTACTTATCCCTGGCTCGAAGCCCAGCTTGCCTAGAGTTCACTTCCGCACAGAGTGCGCTCGGATGCCGGGGTGCCTTCGACATGTGCTGCCCCAGGGTCCAGCTATCCCCCCTGCCCCCGGCGGCTCCATCCGAAGAGGGTTCGGGGTGCGTGGGGTGCTCTGCGGCTCTCCTCCGGTCAGTGCCCCAAGGCTGGCACTGGCGCCCTGCCGCTTCCTCGGAGGACTTGGAGCGGAAACGTGCGTCTGCCACCACGGAGCGGTGGGAAGGGAGATGTTGGAGAGGTCCGGAGAGCCGAGCGGTGCTCACTGGGCGCTCGCCAGTCCTCCAGTCACCAGAATCCGCCGCTCATCCTCTGGCCCTTAGTCACATCTCTGGAGACCCCTGTTTCACCCGAGGCCTCCCCCCGGTTTAGCACTTGACAATTCTTTTTGCGCTCTACGATGTTTGAGTTTGTTTTGAAAGCTTTTCTGGCGAAAATGTAAGCAATACATGTTCAAGTTTTATTAGTTAAAAAAAACAAGCATTTGCAATGAACTTAAACAAACGGTGCAGTGAATCGAAGGGCACTGGTGACGAGCTCCGTGCTCATTATGTATAGAAGAAAGTGATAAACAGCGCGGCGCTGGTGACGAGCTCCGTGCTCATTATGTATAGAAGAAAGTGATAAACAGCGCGGCGCTGGTGACGAGCTCCGTGCTCATTATGTATAGAAAAAAAGCCCAAGTAGTCCCTAAAGGAAACGGACAAAGCCCTACAGCGCAATATAACTGTAGTTGGTCGGTGCTGCTTCCGATAAAAACGGAAGTGATGCATCGGACCAGCAACCAATAGGGAGGCCGGAAATCACTGTGAAGCCAATTGCAAGCAGGAGGCAAGCAGCAGGCGGGATTACCCTCGCTATACAGATAACTAGATGTCTCGGAGAGACAGCGCATGCGCGCTGCCTAGGCGAGACCTAAAAAAGGGAGTTATCAGGGTAAACCCGTATGTAACGGCAAACAACAAAAAACCAGGAAGGAGATGGGCCACAGAGGGAAAAACATCTTGGTCACGGATATCCCTTCCCACAACGCCATGCCGCTCAACTCGCCTTTCTAGTTTGAAAAAAAGAGAGAAGATGCAGTAAATCAAGGCACAAACAATAAAGGTAAAAAAAAAAACACTTAGACGGGGACCTCACTGTAGACCCATCTGCATATGAGCTGAAGAGGATATTGCCTGAAAAGGAGAGGTTGAGAATCCATTTGGAGGCAGGCTTTAAACAAATGCATCCAGGACAAACTATTCGGGAAACAGCCTTTACAACAAGGTTTTTACCACGTTGTGACTTTACCACGCATTTTTAAGCACGCATGTTTTTACGTGTATGTTTTTATAACGGATGCTTTTACCACGCATTTAAAGTAAGTTGGAGGCGTGGGGGGTCTCCCCCCTCAAAAACATTGCTTTTAAATGAATAAACAATGTGTGGTAAAAACATACACGTTGTAAAAAAAATGCGTGTTTAAGGCTTGCAACCTATTTCCCTGCGTTGTTCCGTCGTACAACCAAACCATTCATGCACAGGCAGATCTTAAAAGTCTGCAGCTGCATTTATTAACATCTTACAGACCACCATCCCCTCTGAGATAATTTCTTCAAAATCTTCTTTTATCTTTAAGAAGGTCATTGTGAATCTCTACAGAAATACCCATAGAGATCCAGCCTACATTTCCAGCAAAGTGGTAGCACCTGCATCCTTCATTGATGTAGCTAACTTGCCGCACATCTTTCGAACCCCAGTTGGAGCTGCTTTTGCAGATGCTGGCACCAGAAAGAGGTCCATAGCAGGGCCAAGAAGATCTGGACCAAAGGAAACATAGGATGCAATGTTTCAATAATGACTAATGTATGAGCTGGTGATGTAGGCACAGGAATGCTAAACTTAGCTGACCCTTTAAGTAATACCTCATGAAAAGTATTAATGTCATAGTTTGGTGATATCAATACCAGGGGATAGTCTCACGGAGTAGGTAAGTATCGTTTGATGGAAGATGACAAAGCATACATTGTGGATGATGCCGTTCTAAGCGTTTAGCTATCCTGAGGAGTTTGAGAGTGTGATGTCTTCTTGCAGTACAATGAGCACAAGGTATTTGTAATATCCATTGAGCCCACCTAGAACGGTGTAATGAAGACTGATGACAAACGGTGCCCATGAGGCATTGAAGATCTTCTGGGAAGAGTTATTTAGGCAGAGAGGTATCCACTGGAGTAGTACGTACTGCAGGAGGTGGACTAAAAAGCCCTTGTGTTTGACCTCTTTTTGCATCTCTTTCTGGGAGACTCCTCAAAGATGGTAGTTGGAGCCAAGGTACAAGGAGCACTCCCAAGATCTTCCATTGAGCCTCCTATCTTCTTTGCAACAGAGCCTATTTTCTCCCTGTCACCCAGAACTCTGTTTGAGCTGGACGATGAGTGTCAGGAAGGCAAATGAAGAGTAGGTTGTTTAGATCTGTTTGGCCTGCTTTTTGCTGCATGATGTACATTTGACAAAAAGAATAAAGGCACAAAACTAAACATCAGAAAACTGATAAGAAACACTCTCCGGCACTAAAGATATCACGTGGAGTAAAATGTAAAGAATTCAAGATGTTTTTCCTAAGGAGAAAAAATAAAAAGGTGAGCTCAATGTTCATCTGTTGACAGGAGCTAAAACACAGAACTGGAGCTACTGCCATTGACAGAGCATGATCAGTGATATACATACTTCCTTAAAGGAGCATTGTAAGTTTTTCAAGCCTTTAAAATCTGCTCCCTGTGTAGCAACATTTCATGGCCTTTCTATCACTTTTCTTTTAAAAAACTGTTTGGTTTTCTTGCTACTATACTAAAATTAGTAACAATTTCAAATTATAATTGAGATCTAGGTGTTGGGACTGGACTGTCTAATACATGGCATGTAAGCATATTCCCCTGCCTTGAGTGCCCAATTGCATGTATATATGGTATCCTGCCATTTATTTTCGTCCTGGCGTCACAGAAGCCTAGGCTTGTACCGGACGATGAGGGGTCTTGGATCTGTCCTGTGACCTGAAGGGGCACATCAGGCGTTCCCACAATACTGACAGTGGACTACTTTCCCTCTCATGGGAGTAGTGAATAGATTGGTGATGGCAACATACTGTGGCTAGGAAAATTCTATAGTGTGACCAGACCGTTTTAGCTCAGTCACTCAGGTTAAGGGCTACTGGCCCACCTGTTTAAAGTTTCGCTCTAATATGTGTGCCGAGGCCTTGTGCTGATGATATGTGAGTAAGGCAGACTAATAGAAGCCAGGCAGGCATGCCTTAGCAAAAGATGGAGGGTGAGAACTGTGCTCCCAGATGGAGTAGAAGTGTATTGTTACCTAGCAGACTTGAGACTAAGGGGGTGATTACGAATTTGGCAGTCCATACGACCGCCAAACCCGCTGTGACGCAGCGGCTACCGCCAAACCGGTGGTCTGACCGCCCTATTTTGAGTTTGGCAGTCAGCCTGCTGCAGGCCCGCTGCAACTGCCGGGGAACCACCATTCCCCGGTGGTGTTGCAGCGGTGTGAGGCAGTAATATGCTGGCGGTGCTGTTGCGGCACTGCCAAGCATATTACAAGTTTCCTCACTACCAGCCTTTTCATGGCGGTGAGCCCGCCATGAAAAGGCTGTCGGTGAGTGAACTAAGGGATGTCCTAGAGGGCCCCATGTTGCCTCAGCCCATGGGGATGCCTGCAGGGGGTCACATGTTGTGCCCCCCTGTATGCATGTACCCCCTTTCCTGCACTGCATGGCCTGCAGAGTCCATGCCGTGCAGGAACGGGCTTTGGCGCTCCCATTGCAGTGCCTTTTTCAAAGGACCGCCTGTAAGACAATGAGAAAATTCGTAATATGGCGGGCGCCCGACGGTGGACTTTGGCAGTGTATGAGCAGGGCGGCAGCGAGGTAGCTCCCACACCGCCAAAGTCATAATCAAGCCCTAAGACATTGAAGTGAGTAAAGGAAATCAGGGCTGCGTCAGACATTCTATGAACTTTTTCATTAACAAGGAGCGGCTCATTAGTCTTCCTGAGCATTGCCATGTGGTGGATGGTAGGGGTGAAAGGTGCGACTACCGACTCTGTTGTGTAAGGGGAGGAAATCTCTAGGTGTGGCCTGCCATTTGTCTTTTCTGGATTACTTGATCAGTTTGGATGATGACAAACAGGTGCAGAAACTTCCCTCCTCCTTTGAGTCTGCTGTAGGTGTTCAAGGATGAAGACAGCCACATTGCTACCTGCTGTGAGAAGCAACACTGTACACAAAAGCTGTGTCTGGAAAATAGACTGGACAAGACACTTGAAAGGAGAACCACCCCAAACCAGTTTGAGATAGTGGATCCACATCCCTTCTCTAGAAGTTGTGTAGAGATGTGTGCCAGTCCTTCCTGATAAAGAAAGTGAATGCTCCTTGAAAGTGAAAGGATTGCTATGCAACCAGGGCTGGTGTATGCCTGGCAACCAGCCTCCCAAAGGTATGGGGATATCACCTGAAGTATGGACCGGGCATGAAGTGCCCAGAAGCCTGCCTGCTAAGAGAGGGAAGGAGTCTGACTGATCCTGCAAGAAGAGAGTAAGCAATGCGCAGTGCATCTTTGGCAGCTGCGGGATGACCAGGAAGAAGCAGACTGCTTGAGAGATATCAAGGGAGGACCCTAGTACCCATTGGCCCTCCTAGTTTCTCACTCAGTTCCTGTTAGGAACTGCAAAATTGAGCACCTCATCGGTCTGATTGTGAATACCTCTAACAGACTACCATAGACCCAGTGGGCTACATCTGCCCGAAAGTCTTGCGCCTGAAACGTGGGTAGCATTTGCCTGACTGATGTGGCCTGTATCTGCCTGACTGCCGAGGGCCAAGCCAGAGCTATAGCTACTTTTGGTCCACTCAGAACTGCAACCAACCCAGACTACTGACAGACCGACTCATAGGCTATATCTGTTCAAACAAAGATGCATATCCGAAGGACTGCCACGGCTGAGTCCCTTGTAAGCCTGAATGAGGACGGACCTGTAACCTCTGCCGGAAGGGCTGAATGGGCCCGCGACCTTCACTTGGTCCAGGCACAAACAAAAAAACTTGCCAGCTCCCTGTGGATCCCACCAACCTTTGCAGGAGCAATGCACTGCTGGAGAACAGCATCTGAGAGACTTTAAGTACATCGCCTACCCAAGAAGATGTAAGATATCATAAAACACTGGGCACAATGACTTTTACATTTTACTTTCACTGACTGCAACTGAGCCTGATTCACATCACTATTTACCAGTGAAATGGGGAACCCTTAACTAGAAGGAATACCTAGAAGGGAGCAGAACGGGTGAGTATCATACAAAAAAGTGTATTTAGGATCACTGACCTGTATATTACTTGAAGTGTGGAATATTGAGTTAATCTGTGCTTAAAGTACTTTCTTTCTTGCAAAGACAAGCACAGGGCAGGACATAAATATTATTGTGTCATGTGGTATATTGCTGACTGCTGAACTCAGGCATCTCCACACTGCCTCCTTAAGAATCTTGTGACTGCTCACCCACACTTGTAGACGTTTTTGTGCTTTAATATTACTTGTGCATTATTAACAATGTGCAGAATGGTAATTATGTGTGTACACTTATATGATGCTATTGATTTTGAAACAATTTTGATGTAATCTGTTAAAGTGCATTTTCTTGGTTAATGCAAACTAGGCCTCTGTTTGGCATCAGCACCATCTTGTTCAAAATGGATGTCTCTTAATGTCACATTCACTGTTTATTATTTCTTCCGCATATATTCAAGCAAATCATGTCTTTTTATTTCCGAATGACGTTATTTTCTCAAAGAAGATTCTAGCATGTGCTCAGTAATGTTACATTTTCCAAGGTTTCTTCCGCCTGATCGCAGTTTGCATTCATTCACAATAGTTCACTGTTGTTTTGAAGCATCTTTGTTCTATCATACCCAGATGACATTAGCAGAGGGGGCTGAATCAGTATTCATGTAGTGAGAGTGGCTTAAGTGGTAACGCTGTATGGTGCTTTTTTTTTTTAATGCTCTGATTTGTTCGGAATATATTCCATTTGCTCACACCATGGTGAATCTGCAGGTTCCCTTATGGTTTATGAGAAGATTTCCTATATAAGCCCTCAAATTTGGGGGGTGAGCCAGAGACCTTTCCTATGCTACTGTAGATGATGTCTAATTTCTTACTGATGTACTGTACATTTGGGACAGAATTTTCCTCCTGATTTTGTCATTTTTCTGTGCTGATGGCCTTTACGGCAATTGATGTCCTATCTTACGCAGCAGTTTGTTCATTTAATTATTCTGTGTTGAATCTTTGAATTTTGTAATACTAATACACTTTTCTGAATGTTCTAGTTCTGCCCTAGAATTCACTTATTGAGTCAGTCCTTTCTTATTTGACTGTATGTTTGATATGCTTTTTTGCACAATATCTTGGGACATGGTTCACTGACAAAATATTGAAACCACAAATATCGTGAGACATAAATATCGTGTCAAAAACTAGAGCACAAAAATATCGTTATCCCATACGTATAATGTAAATAACAAAAATATCGAAAAAATTGCGTTATACACTAATATCGAACACAAAAATATATTTTTTAATATAAACTTAGTTAAACATAGTAAACATTAAATATATTAACATTAAGCAGTAATATAATGTAAATCAAATATATTTAAATAATTTAAAATTATATATTAATGTTATACTTATTAAAAACTCAACTCATATATATGTGTATGTTTATTTAAATATATATCACTTAAAACTATTAAAATAATATTTATAATTTATGTTACAATTTCTTAAATTTTGTAAGTTTAAAAAAAAAAAATAACAAATATATATATATATATATATGTTTATAGAATACCCTTGCAGGCATAGAGTGACGCATAATATTAGCAAAAAAGAAGAAGAGAACTATGGGTAGTTCCCAAGTTTAGGTGGAAGGCAGCTTCTGTATAGAGCACCCTCAACACCAGCGACACTCTAGATTTGCTCACCTCAAATGCCTGCTTTTCTATCAAAGTTTTTAAGCATAGGATTAGCACAGTGCTATCCACGCTGAGATAGAAAGGGACAAAGTCTTTTGCCATTTCTACAGCAAAGTCTTTAAGCATAGGAATAGCACAGTGCTATCCATGCCGAGCTGTTAAATGACAAAAGCCATTTACCACTCCAGGCACAGTATTACAGCTTTGGACTGGCAAAATACCATCCAAGCCAACCTGAAATGAATAAAAGCAACCCCTGACACGTGTTTCGCTGTCATTACAGCTCTTCAGAGAGGTTTAGCTTTGTCCAGACACAAGGGAGCACCCAGTATAAGTCAAAAGAATACCCTTGCAGGCATAGAGTGACGCATAAAGTATGCAAAAAAGAAGAAGAGAACTCTGGGTAGTTCCCAAGTTTAGGTGGAAGGCAGCTTCTGTATAGAGCACCCTCAACACCAGCGACGCTCTAGATTTGCTCACCTCAAATGTCTGCTTTTCTATCAAAGTTTTTAAGCATAGGATTAGCACAGTGCTATCCACACCGAGATAGAAAGGGACAAAGTCTTTTGCTATTTCTACAGCAAAGTCTTTAAGCATAGGAATAGCACAGTGCTATCCATGCCGAGCTGTTAAATGACAAAAGCCATTTACCACTCCAGGCACATTATTACAGCTTTGGACTGGCAAAATACCATCCAAGCCAACCTGAAATGAATAAAAGCAACCCCTGACACGTGTTTCACTGTCATTACAGCTCTTCAAAGAGGTTTAGCTTTGTCCAGACACAAGGGAGCACCCAGTATAAGTCAAAAGAATACCCTTGCAGGCATAGAGTGACGCATAAATTATGCAAATAAGAAGAAGAGAACTCTGGGTAGTTCCCAAGTTTAGGTGGAAGGCAGCTTCTGTATAGAGCACCCTCAACACCAGCGACACTCTAGATTTGCTCAACTCAAATGCCTGCTTTTCTATCAAAGTTTTTAAGCATAGGATTAGCACAGTGCTATCCACGCCGAGATAGAAAGGGACAAAGTCTTTTGCCATTTCTACAGCAAAGTCTTTAAGCATAGGAATAGCACAGTGCTATCCATGCCGAGCTGTTAAATGACAAAAGCCATTTACCACTCCAGACACAGTATTATTTTTTTGTATATATGTTTATATATACATGTATATATATACACACATTACATTATAAACTGTAACAAATAAACTGGATAAAGTTCTAAACAACATACCAATTTAACTACACATAAAAAAGTAAACAAAATAAAAAATAAACAAAATAAAAAATTACATTTTGCTACAAATATATTGCATATTGCAAACATTAATAAATACAAATAATATAATGTTAAATATACAGAAACATAATAATATAAATCTAAACAATATAAACTTGTAGGAATAATACATATACTATTCTCACTCCAGTCTCTGCATCAGTAGTGAAATCGTTGGACCGAGAAGGGGTCAAATTTACTATTCCCACTCCAGTCAGTGCAACAGTAGGGTAAAGTGTTGTACTCAGGAGGGGTAAAATCTATTATTCCTACTCAAGTCATTGCAACCGTAGGGACAGTGTTGGATTGCGGATGGGTAAGATTTACTATTAGAAGAAGAAGGGTATGCTGTTCCTCAAGAGTGTACGAACAAGGGAAATTGACACCACCCTGAACGTTTAGGTTCAGAGTTGGGAGTCCATTTATTGGATTGTAATGCCCTCACACACCCAATTGGGTGTCATGCTTCATCATCTGGGCTGCTCCTCGTCGGGTCGGCGGTGCAATACCCAACGGGCTCCCTGTAGTAGGGGCACTTTGGCAGAGATCTTTTTCCAATAGCCGTATGGTGAAGTGGGGGTGAGGGGCCAGAACTGTGTAGATGTATGTGTGTGATTTAAAATAAGGTTCGGAGTATCCGTGAAGACAATTTTTAATCAGTGGGTCTCCTACCCTAGTTAAAAATATGAACAATGCGGTGCTTGGCTAAATATTATGTCTTAGGTCTAAGCGTCGCTATTGGTGCAAATGAGGTACACTCTTGAGGAACAGCATAACCTTCTTCTTCTAATACTTCAATTAGGGCACCTATGCTGGACCTCCCTCGACACTGATAGAGGAAAAAGCCCTGTAGTCCCTCCTTTGTATACTAAGATCCAGTCGGTGCAATAGCAGGGAAAACGTTGCATTCAGGAGGGGTACAAATTACTATTCCCTCTCCAGTCACTGCAACAGTAGGAAAAGTGTTGGATTGCGGAGGGGTAAATATTTACTATTCCCACTCCAGTCGGTGAAACAGAAAAGAAAGTGTAGGGTTGCGGAGGGTTGACTAATAATAAAATAATTATATTTAATTAACTTCCCACCCTTTATCCCTACAAACCCAACAACGTGCACCTAATATATATATATATATATATATATATATGTATATATATATATAAACAATCTTATTTACATATTACATTATCAATTAAACAATTAACTAATACATTTATTATATTTATATTTAATTAACTTTCCACCCTTTACCCCTACAAACGCAACAACCTGCACCTCATATATAGCTTAAATGTTATTCATAATTACACAATTTACATAATTATCAACTCAATTATTAATATTTAACATTAATTATTATAATTAATTTACTTCACACCCTTTACTCCTACAGAAACCACAACATACACCAAAAATATGAATACAAAATTAAATTAAATACACAATTTTCGTAATTATCAATTAAATAATTAATCATTAAAAAGGAAGTATAAATAATTATAATTTAATTACTTCCTTCCCTATACCCCTTTCAAACCCCACAACCCGTACCTAAAATCATCTGTGAAGTACCCCAAGGATCCTCACTCAGCCCCGCCCTCTTCAACACTTATAAGACACTCATTCACAACATCGCCAAAACCCACAGACCCAACATCATATCCTATGCCGAAGACACACAACTCATCCTCTCCGTCTCCAAAGACACCACCAAGACTAACTTCCACAACTGCATGACAGACGTCGCCAACTTGATGGACAACTGCCTGTAGCTCAGCAAGGACAAGACAGAAGTGCAGCTTTTTTAAAACAAAAGCTCCCCATGGGATGAATCCAGGTGGCCCGCAGAACTTGGACCTACTCCTACCCCCACTGACCATGGTAGGAACCTAGGCCTCATTTTGGACAACAAGCTAACGATGACGACTCAGGTCAACCCCGTCTCCTCCTCCTGCTTCTTCACCCTCCGCATGCTTCGTAAGATATTCAAATGGCTACCCTAAAGTTCAAGTCGCACGAACACCCTGGGCCTCATCTCCAGCCAACTGGACTACAGCAACCCTCTCTACGAAGAGATTGCAGCTCACCTCCTCTGATGACTACAGACCATACACAATGCTGCAGCGAAATTCCTACTGGATCTCTATAGACGAACCCACATCACCCTATACCTCAAGGGACTCCATTGGCACCCTGTACAGAAAAGATGCTAATTCAAGCTTCTGACCCATGCATACAAGACCCTACACAACTGCGGACCTGCCTACTTGAACCACCGCTTGAACTTCCATCAAGCCACTAGACACCTCCACTCCGTGTCCCTTTCGCTAACCCTCACCCCCACATCCGACATAGCAGATGCGGAGGTCACTCCTTCTACCTAGCACGAAGACATGGAACGAGCTACCCTTTCATCTACGGACCTCCCCATCTCTTCCAGGGTTCTGAAAGTCCCTGAAGACCTGGCTATTCGGCTAATCAACTGGACCCTGCTAGCGCCTGGATCCCCTCACGGGTGACAAGTAGCGCTCTACATATCTATTGATTAATTGATTGATTGGGTTTGAATTAGGATACCTGACAGTACTGGTTAGGGGCACTCTAGGTTCTCTGGTCCAAAAAGAGTGGTACAAGTTCAAAGATCAGGTGGTCATGCTTGATGATGGTAAATGGAGAAATAAGGAAAAATTGTCAATACAAACGTTGGTTGCTGAATGTGAGAACAACAATATGCACATCAGTGAAAGTTCTGGCTACAATACATGTTTGTGGTCTGTGTCTGAATGGAGACCTGTTGAAAGACTTAAAGACTATGTTTAGTGATAAGTATGGGTTCAATGGTATCTATAAAAAGGAAAAACTATGCATTGTTGTTAATGTGGAAAAATGTATGTTGTGTTTATGTGAGGGTTAGCTTGTTGTTTATGTGAGTGAGAAGATGTGTTGGGTTTAGTTCTAGATTGTTGGGAACTAATGGAATGTTAGGATTTGAAGGTGTGGACAGTTGCTTCACTGCTCTACTGATCTCGTCTGTGAGCTTAAAATAAATTAACCTTTACTGACTACTACTTACCTGCTGGTGGTGTTTATGAGTGGAGGAGACTTTTCAACACTGACAAATCATTCCAGGTAATGTGGATGTGCCCAGGTCTGATGGCCCTGCAGATACAGTACTTGAGGAATATTCTTATAGATACTGGGATTACTAGCACGGCTAATGCCCATGACTTTTACAACTCAGGTGACAATAATAAACACTTGGTATTTTGTTTTTACCAGAGCAGCTACAGTCGCTGTAAATGTTTAATACTAAATTTTAGATTCTTATCTAGACTCTGACATTGTGAGGTCTTGAGCATTTTGATAAACATAACATAACGTGTGTATTTGTAAAGCGCACATTCACCCAAGGGTATCTTGGCGCTGAATAACAGATATTTATTGTTGCTTAACTCAGTGGTACTCATTTTATCGACTCAGAAGTATGAAAGGCTGAGTGGACCCGCTGGATGTTAACCTGTGACCATGTGGTCGAACACTGGCCCCTACAGTAGACACATTAGTCCACTAAGCCACCAGACCCGGCTAAGAGTGGTAATGTTCCCAAAAAATATCATGACGAATAGAGTTGTTGTCTGTGAAGAGATTATAAGTAGATTGTATTGCTACAGTGTGAAGGTATTTTATTGTTTCACTATTAAAGTTTATCTGCTACATTAGGTTTTACTAGTAAAACAACAACATATTGAGATAATTTGAATGTACCATTGAGGTACATTCAATTCATTAAGGTCCTGTCTTAATTAAAATGGCGGTCTTCTCCACACTTTACATTTAATTAAAACATCTTTTAATCTAAATCCCAAAGTTTTTCTGTTTTTTGATCTGGTCTTTCAAACTCTTGTACCTGCCTCGCCAGAGTACTGTTTTCCCAAAAATTAAAATATTATACAGAAAATAGAAGGGCTTTTGGTCAGCGGGCTTCATCCAGTGGTCTGTTAAATTGTCATTTACAGTTTGCTTATCCCGCCACATCATACAGCATGGGACAATGAGTCCATTTTGTCCATTGGCTCCCTTCACTTTGAATGACTGCACAAAGACTTTGCACATTGTTCACATCCACCTAGAAACAGTTACATTTTCTTCATTAACAAAGCTGGTTCAAAGTGCGCATTTTGAATGTAATGTATTTTTGGGAATAGCTTAAATATTTGCTGTTTATTTCGGCACCTCTTACAGTGCCCAGTTAGATGGTAAAATATTTTCTGTCTTCTTTTTAGGTCTGGCTCTTGCCAGGACCTTTTGATTTCACTAAAATTATATCTGTATAATATTTTTTATTCCTCCATTGGTCTTGTTGTGTCATTCACTGTTTCATCCGCCCACAACAGCACACAATTTGGGGCAGTAGGTCAGCAATTTCGGCCATTGGCTAACTTCACTTTGAGACATGGCATTCTGCTCTTTCACAAGGAGCAGATCCACACACAAAGTAGTTACACTACAGTGACACAAACTACTATGACAATGTGAGCTTTGTGAGACTAAAGCATTTTTCTTCTTTTAGCCAATGCTTATTTTTATATTGGTGGGAGCCCTGTAGGTTCCTCAACAATAACGTTTTAAAAAAACCATAGTAAAACAAAACAAGCACTGACAAAGCCAAAAGACTGATGGCCAATGCCAGACTGTGATTGGGTTATATCGTGATTTATTCCTGTGTCCTTCACAAATAATAATACAATGCATTGCACAACTAAAAGGCTTTTTATTTAAAACATTACTAGAAAACACAGCAATTAATGTTTTTTTCCATGTAAGATATTTATGGTAATCATATGGTGACCACATTTAGATGGTAGTATGTTTTCTTTTTTCCTTTATTGTTATGGCATATGCTTGCAATTATCAATTAGTTAAAAACGTTACTATCCCACCAGCTTGCCAATGTGTCTTCACATTGTAAACAAAGATTGGTAGATACATTCAATCAATCAATCAGGGGTTTATAAAGCGCGCTACTCACCCGCGAGGGTCTCAAGGCGCTGGGGGGGGGGGGGGCAGCTCCGGATCAGTTGAAAAGCCAGGTCTTGAGGTCCTTCCTGAACGTGTGCAGGGTCGGGGAGCGTCTGATGTTCACAGGGAGCTCGTTCCAGGTCTTGGGTGCGATGTAGGAGAAAGCTCTTCCACCTGCTCTGTTTCTGCGGACGCGGGGGACCTCTGCCAGGGCGAGGTCGGCGGAGCGGAGGTTCCTCTTGGGTACGTGGAAGGAGACTCTCTCGTTGAGGTACTTGGGTCCGATGTTGTTGAGGGATTTGTAGGTGTGGATGAGGAGTTTGAAGGTGACCCTCTTCTCGACGGGGAGCCAGTGGAGGTCTCGTAGGTGTTGGGTCATGTGCTCGTGGCATGGTGTCCCGAGGACGAGTCTGGCTGTGGCGTTCTGGATGGTTTGGAGTTTGTGTAGAAGCGTTCTGTTGATTCCGGCGTATAGGGCGTTGCCGTAGCCCAGTCTGCTGGTTATGAGTGCGTGGTTGACGGTCCTTCTGCAGTCGGGGGGGGGGATCCATTTGAAGGGCTTGCGGAAGATGCGCAGGCAGTTGAAACTGGTGGAGGCGACGGCGTTGATCTGGCGGTTCATGGAGAGGGAGGAGTCGAGGATGATACCGAGGTTTCGTGCGTGGTCTGTAGGGATGGGTGGCTTCCCGAGGGCGGGGGGCCACCAGGTGTTGTCCCAGGCGGAGGAGCAGGGTCCGAGGATGAGGACCTCGGTTTTCTCTGAGTTGAGCTTCAAGCAGCTGTCTTTCATCCAGGCTGCGACGTCCTTCATTCCTTCGTGGAAGCAGAGTCTGGTGTCTTCGGAATTCTTTGTGAGCGAGAGGATGAGCTGGGTGTCGTCGGCGTAGGATACTATGCTGAGCCCATGCTGTCTGACGATGGTGGCGAGGGGGGCCATGTAGATGTTGAAGAGCGTCGGGCTTAGTGATGATCCTTGGGGTACTCCGCAATTGATGTCAGTGGGTTCGGAGAGGAAGGGAGTCTGATCCTCTGGGTTCTGCCGGAGAGGAAGGATTGGATCCAGTCGAGGGCGGCTCCTTGCAACCCCGCGGCGTGAAGTCTGGCTGCGAGTGTGCGATGCGAGACGGTGTCAAAGGCTGCGAAGAGGTCAAGAAGGATGAGGGCCCCAGTGTGTCCCTGGTCGAGTAGTAAGCGGATGTCGTCCATGGCGGCGAGGAGGGCAGTCTCGGTGCTGTGGTTGCTGCGGAATCCAGATTGTGAGGCTGGATGGAGTTTTCTTCGATGAAGGCGGTCAGCTGGGCGTTTACGAGTCTCTCGGTCACTTTGGCCGCGAAAGGGAGGAGAGAGATGGGCCGGTAGTTTTTCAGGTCCGTTGGGTCGGCCATCGGCTTCTTGAGGACGGGTTTAACCTCGGCCCGCTTCCAGTCATCTGGGAAGATGCCGGATCTGAAGGAGGTGTTGATGGTCCGTCCTAGTTTGGGTGCAATGGCGGCGGCGGCTTTGTGGAATATGTGAGGTGGGCAGGGGTCCGTAGGGGCTCCTGAGTGGGTTTTCTTCACGGTTGCAGTGATGTGTTCGATGGTGGCGGGATCCCAGGTCGTGACGGTAGGCTTATCTGCGGTGGCGGAGAGGGGGGTGGCGTCCGTAGTCTGTTCGCTGAAGCTGTCGTAGAGGGCCTTGATCTTTAGATGGAAGTAGGAGTTGAGCTTGTCGCAGAGTTCCTGGGAAGGTGTGATGTCCGTGGCTTCGCTGGGGGGTTTGGTGAACTGCTGTATGACGTTGAACAGTTCCTTGGTGTTGGTCTGGATTTTGTCACTTATGAAGGTCCGTTTGGTGTCTCTTATGCGCTGGCGGTATTCCTTCAGGGCGCTCCTGTGGTTATTCTGAGTTTCCATGGTTTTCTGGTTTCGCCAGACTTTCTCTAGGCGTCTGCAGGAGCGCCTGGCTTCTTGAAGTTCTGTGGTGAACCAGGCGGCCTTCAGAGCGCGTTGTTTGGCGGGGTGGCGGAGGGGAGTGAGCTTGTCGGCGCAGCGGGAGATCCAGCGGTGTAAATCTCTGGCGGCGGAGTTGGTGTTGGTCGTGGCGCACGGGGGGTCTTGGAGGAGGGTGCTGTTGAGGTGTTCCTCTGTGACCTTGCTCCAGTTCCTTCGTGGCGGGAGTGGGGCGGGCTTGGGTGCTGTGGTGGTGTTGAAGGTGAAGTGGACGCAGTGGTGATCCGTCCAGAGGGGCTGGGTGGTGTGGCTGAAGCGTGTGTGTGTCCCTCCTGCGAAGATGGGGTCGAGGGTGAATTCGAGCATAAGCTATGGTCATTTTCGGTGGGTGGCATGGTCGGATCTGACTTTATCGTCTATGAATAAGCAGTTTAAATACACAGAGGCTGTGTGAAAAAGAGACCTTTTTATTCGGTCGTTAGTTAAAATTGACAACCCAGGCTACTTCGGGTGTGTGTTCAGTCATCCTTGCTTAAGTAGGGAATGCTGATTATGAATCTCCAAGGCCTGGAAAGATTGTGGGCAGACATAAGGAAAAGAGCAAGGATTCACATTATTGCAAATTACTTGGCCATGTGGGGTATGTCGCGATTCTCAGAGGGGTCCAACATAAACCTTCGGGAATTGGCAGCATTAGTAGGACAGGGGGTTGATGTTGCACTGTGGGAATTCATGCCATATAATCACCTTAATGAGAAAGCCTTTGTTAAACTGCCTCTCTGATCAGTTTGCAAGGAAGAGGAGGATAGGCTCTGGGTAAAGTGAGAGGAAGAAATGTGGCTAGCATTAAAAGTGTGTTTAGAAGAGTCAAAATATTACTACAGAGTACTAGGACTCCTACAAGGTTGATAAAACAACCATGTCACACCAGTCAAACGGTGTTTTTTATACACCCGAGGAGACTTAACAGCAACAATTGTAATATACGAAATAAATGTGGGAAGTTGGTAGCAGTCATTCCACAACGTATTCACCATTTGTTTAAGAGCTGTGGAAATTTTGGAATCGCAGTTTTGACCCAATCAAATGAATGGTGCCTTTCGAGTTGACTCTGACTAACTAATGAATTAATTATGAGGTAGATAAAACAGTTGCCACCTAAACAACAACACAAAGCAAGCTATTCATGCCATGACGGCGGCTGGTCAGACAATTATACCAAAGCAACGGCTTGAAATAAAATTTAAAGTGGCCATCCAATGGCCAGATGCTAGATGCTACCCAGTCTAGTATCACTGACACTCAGCGACAATGAGCATTCTAGAATGTTGCCTTGCTTCATGACGTCTTTGAGACATACTGTGACATCTTCAACAGATGGCCCCTTTTAATACATGGTTGGTGGAAATGGCTATTGTTTCCAACGGGAGAAGGTATTATCGAAGCTGATAGATGTTCTGGGATCCAGTGCTGGATCTGTGCATCTTGTAAGGTTGGTTTGTGTGGTTAGTATTGCCCACAATAGATCGACACAAGTTACTTGGATGAGCAAGGATCTTCAGATCGCCACATTGAAAACTGTATATGGATCATTGCCTTATATGTTCAATGACAATCATCACTACTAATGTAAATTTATTATATTTTAGTGACTGTGAAATAGTCTATGATTGATGGGTGACTGTGAGCGTAGTATAAGATTAAAAACGTACTGCCACCTCACTGAGGAGGAGTTAACAGAGGCCCTGGCGCAAGTGCGAACAGGGAAGGCTCCCTGTGGAATTTTTCTGCAAAATAGTTGGAAAAACATCCATACTGATGCTCCTTATGTATGAAGACGCGCTGCACAGGGGGTCCTCACCAGAAGACTTGCGACTAGCCGCCATCGTCCTAATACCCAAGGCAGGGAAACCCGCTCTTCGGTGTGACTCGTATAGACCAATTTCATTACTAACCGTTGAGGCTAAAATCCTGGCAAAAAGTCTGGCTGGCAGACTGCACGGGGTAGTGGCAGATCTAGTACATCCGGATCAGATGGGCTTTATACCCTGCCGCTCCACTAGGCTGAATCTGCAAAGACTCCCCAACAATATAACACAGTCTAATGCTAGGGAGAAACCGGTGGTGGTGGTATCTTTAGATGCCAATAAGCCGATCGATTCAGTGGAATGGCCCTTTTTATTCCTGCTTTTGGAGAGGATGGGCTTTGGGTCCTGTTTCTTCAACTGGGGAAAACTGCTCTATCAGGAACCCCAGTGCTAAAGTGAAAGTGAACGGTTGTCTTTCGAGGGAATTTCCGATTGGGAGGGGTAGGAGGCAGGATTGCCCCCTCTCCCCAGTGCTCTTTGTTCTGGCGATAGAGCCCCTGGCGACTCTCATGAGGGTGGACGCCAGCATATGGGTTTGGATGGGAACTCAGGATGGGAAGAACGAATATCGTGATATGCAGCTGACATCCTGCTTTATCTGACCGGCACAGACCAGTCACTGCTAAGGATCCGTGAGATTTTCCAGATCTATGGAGAGTACCCCGGGTTCATGATTAACTAGGAGAAGTCACTTCTGTTCCCCATGGTGGACTGGAAACAGACAGAGCCGATGCCACTTCCGCTGAGAGTTGAACCACATGGCTTCAAATATCTGGGTATATGGCGGACTGGGAACACAAACCAGCCCTGGCAATTCTGCTGGACCGGCCCCGGGGGAAGGTGCTAGTGAGAAGCAGCACTGCTACCACTTTTGCATGGCTGCCGCTTTTGTTACAGGGGGCCAATATTGAAGCACATCTGCAAAACCGGCCCCCAGTAACAAAACCAGCCCCCACTCTTCCGGCCCACTGGAAAAACACCCAGTGCGTCCTACAGCCAGTCCGCCCCTGATCAATAGAGATGCCGACTCGCATTTCTGTGCTAACCTGGACCCATTGCTGCAGAAATAGAAAGGGACATTAAACCTTAGAGCACTTTGCTCCTGTCAATATTGGGTGAAGCAGCAATGTTTAAAATGTTAACCCTGCCCCGTCTGCTATATGTGCTGCATGATTGCCCATATGGGCTTCCGAAGATGTTTTTTCACGAGTGGATGCCCATCTGAGGGGGCTGCTTTGGGAGGATGGACAGCCCCGCATAGCATTGTCTATGTTACAGCGGTTTAAATGGGGGCATTGCCCTGCCTAATTTTAGGAAGTATTATGAAGCAGCGCTGGTGGGGGTAGTGAATGATTGGGTATATAAAGGTGCAGAGGACCCGGTGGTTCGCATAGATGACTGGGAGACCATAGTTACATGCATGTGTTATACGGGGGCTCCTTAGACAAGTGGGCATGCCTGGCCACGACCATGGATCAATAATTCTGGAATAGGCTGCTGAGGGAACTGAAGTGGGACAAAAGGCTCACACCTGGAACTCCCCTCTGGGAGGGTACTCGTTTGAGAAGAGTGGCTGGATTGGAGAGTTCTTAGTCTGGGATAGAATAGGCATCAACACGTTGGCTGAAGTGTGGGATACAAATGGGGTCATCCCTTTTGATCATTTACATGGGGAGTATCAAATGCCTACCACACAATGGTTGAACGATAGGCAGTTGCGCCATGCACTCACATGCAGTATTACTAAGAAGGCACCCAGGAGGACTCCCCACTGGAGCGAAGGATATTAGACAGACAGATTAGACACAAACTGATATCGCTGATGTATGGGACGCTAATGTGGAATACGCAGGGGTCTTTGACCAACCTCAAAGAAAGGTGGATGTCAGATATTGGGAACTTTGATGACAAAGATTGGCAGGAGGCTGTGGGATTCCCAGCAGAAGGGGCCATAAAGGCAAGTTTTAGGCTAACTCAAATTAAGGTACTGCACAGGACTTATTATATCAGAACACTACTTCACATAATGGGGAAGGTTGAGAGCTCTTTGTGCCTTTTCAGGTGTGGGGAGGGAGGGACTTTCCTTCACACCTGGTGGCACTGCCCTGTAAGCCGTACATTCTGGGATAAAGTGAATAAATCTCTGGAGGAAGCGGTGGGGACGGACATAGATTTATCATCTCGTAAGGCTTTGTTGGGTATATGGGACCTCTCTGACCTAACAAGGTACCAGAAGTTCTCTTCCAGGGGATACTCATCAATAGTCATAAGCACTGAATGGTCCCGCCCATGCGCGGGGACCCCGGAGCAATAACAAATAATATGCATATACCTACATATATATATATATATACCCATATATATAGGTAATATGCATATATATACATATGCAGCCTGAAAATATATTACTAGGCTCAAAACTGCCACAATTGCATTGTAAAACTTTTACATTTGAAATAATAAAGAAAAATACGCCATGATATTTTCATGATACAGATAAAGAAAACTGTTTTCAGTTTGCTTTGAAAAACACAGCCTTTATTTTCAAAGGTAAAAAGGCAAGATCATAGAGGCAGATTAGCCTAGAGAGGCTGCATATAGAACAATTGGGAAAACTGGTTCCGTGCCTTTAAGACCTCAAGGAACCCCGAGGCTCCCATCATGCACCACAGGTGACAGTTAGGTCAGTTCTTTTTTCCGGCTCCTTCTGTGAGGATCCTGGAGCATTGAGCTTGCCAGTTAGTGGTTTTTTATCACTAATTTCTGGTCTAAAGTGGAATTTTTTTGTTTCACTCGACGTCTTTAGTACTTGGTACTAAATCCTGTTGTTTTTTCCCCTGATTTTTGTCTATTTTTTCCTGTCATAATGCCGGCTTTATTTAATAAGTGCCCGGCCTGTGGAAAAAAAATGGCTAAATCGGACTTACACTCGGTCTGTATTGCTTGTCTACCTTCATCTCACAAGCCAGACCAGTGTTACTACTGCAGCAAGTTTTCAAGAAGAACCCTTAGGGAAAGGGAGAAGATTAAACTGCACTCTATGCAGGAGAGAGGAAAGGGTGCAGCAAGTAGCAGAGAAGAACATCCCTTAAAGAAGCCCTCCTCTCAATCAAGGCTGGAGCGCAAAGAGAAAGGTGAGATGAGAAAACACCGGTCTCACACGCCGTCGAGGACAGATCGACGTCCAAGATACCTTTGTGCTCTGAGTCAGCGTCGAGGTCGACGTCGAGACGTCCTTCGCTGTCGAAGCGAACGACTTCAGGTGAGAAGTCCCATCATAAGCAGAAGTCAACACCAACGCGTAGGCGGTCCAGGTCTGGCTCACCTACGACGGCAGGCGGCCGTGGCTCGACGTCGACACATCAACGTCGTAGCCCGCCGTCAAGAGTGTCCGTGGCGACGTCGAGAACACCACCGACGTCGAGAGGTCCACGCGCATCGACGTCGAGCCGAACACCGAGGGCCTCGACGTCGGTAAGGCACAGTCGCTCGCCGTCGAGACGCATGACGTCGACGCATCCGTCACCGAGGAGGTCAACGGCGAGGAGATCGACGTTGAGACCTCGCACATCACCCTCTGGATCTAGGACAGGAAGACCGCGGTCCAGATCGACGGTGAGAAGATCGACGTCGAGGAGATCGATGTCGAGGAGGTCGCATTCCAGCCACAGGTCTCCTCCTGCCAAGAGACCTAGGGCGACGTCGAGAGCCCGCTCGACGCAGAAGGAAGTCCAGGTTGTGACATCCAGGAGTGTATCTTCCTCCCCGGGACTTCAGATCGTGCAAGTCTCTCCTGAAACCTCACCAGTTCCGGCGCCAGCTCCTGCAACTAACATCTCCCGAGATGGTGGGGGACATAAGGGAGTGGAAGATTCGAAAGATAACAACACTAGCGCATACTCCTAGCAGATCCAGATCTCCTATAATACAATCAGTGCACTCCTCTGAGAGACATGAGAGACGTGCCATGCCACAAAGGTCTCCGTCTTTGAGAAGGCGCACATCACGTTCTCCTAGGAGTCGGGCATCCAGATCTCGCCACCGCTCTCCTAGGAGACGAAGCCACAGATCCCCTTCGTGGTCCTCAGACTCCAGACCATCAAAGGCAGACTACTCTCCTACTCTTTCTTCCTCTCCTCCGAGTAGAATATCGCCCATTGATGATATTGTAACCTTCAATGAGGTCTTGTGTAGAGGGGCTGCGAAGCTTCATATTGAGATGCCTGTGTCTACTCCTGCAACGTCAGTCATCTTCGAAACACTTCATAACAGGTCGTCATCTGGACCTTTGCTTCCCCTGGTGCCTGGCCTGCTCTACAGAAATTCCTGACTCCAGCGTCGGTGGGGGCGGCCCCGTCGCGGATCACTAAGAAATACAAGGCCCCTGAGCAGGACCCGCTTTTTCTGAGAGCTGACCCTCCTCCGGATTCGGTTATTGTGTCAGCGGCACGAAAGAACCAGACAGGGGCAGCTTCATCTGCAGTACCACCGGATAAAGACAGTAAGGCCATGGATTCCGTCGGCAAGAGGATGTGCAACACCTCAGCATACTATATGAAGGTAGCCAGCGCCTCGACCTTGCTGGGTCGGTACGACCGCTCTCTGTGGGACTCTCTCTCACGCTTCACGGAGAAGCTGCCAAAGGAGGACAGACAGGACTTCCTGGAGGTCCTCCATGAAGGGAGTCTGGTGGCCAATCAGGTCATCAGTACAGCAGCTGATGCCTCTGACTTAGCTGCCCATGGATACGCACATGGGATTTGTGCCCGTCGCTCTGCATGGCTGAGATTGACGGGTTTGAAGCCAAAGGCTCAACATCGAATCCTCAATCTTCCTTTCAATGGGACATCGTTCTTCGGCTCTCATGCCGATGACGAAATGTCCAGGATGAAGACCGAACTGGACACGGTGAAGGCGGTTGGGCTCGAGAAGAGGAAGGATTTCAGGCGACGCTACCGCCCCTACGATCGACGCCAATACCAACAGAGGGTTCAAACCCCTCAGTGGTCTTCCCAGCAACATCAGGGAAGATCACAGTCCAACCAGCGGCGTCCTGTCAGAGGACGAGGAGGAAACTCCAGACAGTCTACACCTGCTGCCAAGCAACCACAGAAGCAGTGAGGGCTTGCTTCCCCTAACTCCGTTAGCCACGCCGGTGGGGGGAAGTGTCCTTTTCTACCTGGAAGAGTGGACCAAAATCACACTAGACAAGTGGGTGCTCAATATTGTGAAGAATGGGTACTCCATCAGGTTCAAGTCCCCTCCACCCTCTATTCCTCCTCGAAAAACTGTCATTCATCGCCTAAATCTTCTGAGAGAAGAGGTATCCGCTCTACTCCTAAAGGAGGCCATCAAGGAGGTTCCATACCACCAACGTCGACAGGGGATCTACTCCCGATATTTTTTGGTCCCAAAGAAAGGTCCAAACAAGGAGTTCAGGCCTATACTAGATCTCAGGCTTCTCAACAAATTCATTCTGAGAGAGCGGTTCAGAATGCTGGCATTACATCAAATAATCCCCCACTTACATCAAGGGGACTGGATGTGTTCTATAGATCTTCAAGATGCCTATTTCCACATCCCAATCGCTCGGAAGCATCGGAAGTTTCTAAGATTTCACATTCAGTCAGACCACTTCCAGTTCACGGTCCTGCCTTTCGGACTGAAGTCGGCTCCTCGCACTTTCTCAAAGTGCATGGCAGTAGTAGCTGCTTTCTTAAGGAGGAAACAAATCTTCGTCTACCCTTACCTAGACAACTGGCTTCTCAAAAGTGCGTCTCCAACTCTTCTGCAACAACACCTCACTTACTGCATACAGCAACTGCATCGGCTGGGTCTGCACGTCAATTTCAAAAAATCCATCCTCAATCCAACACAGAGGATTCATTACCTGGGCGCGACACGGTAAACGCAAGAGCGTATCCTTCGGAGGAGAGACTATCATCCATTCTCCTCAAGTGTCAGACCCTCTTGAAGGGACCTCATCCCACGGCCCGACAGGTTTCATCTCTACTGGGGTCGATGGCCTCGTGCATTTTTCTAGTCCCAAACACCAGACTTCACATGAGACCTCTACAGCAAACTCTGGAGGATCAATGGTCTCAGATCTCCAATCGCTGGGAAGACACTGTAACCATACCTCTATCTGTCCGGCTCTCCATCAGTTGGTGGATGCGGCGGTCTCATCTCCTGATAGGAACTCCCTTTCACGAGGAGCTTCCCAAACAGACTCTGGTGACGGACGCGTCCCTTCAGGGATGGGGCGCTCACATGGGGTCCCTGCAGATACAAGGACTGTGGTCAGAAAGAGAACAGCTATACCACATAAACATGCTGGAGCTCAGGGCAGTTCATCTGGCTCTTAAGGCGTTTTTTCCTTCCATCAAATCGACTGCTCTGCTTGTTCAGACGGACAATACAACAACGATGTATTACCTGAACAAGCAGGGGGGCACCAGGTCCAGACCCCTGTCTCTGGAAGCGCAAGCGATTTGGAAGTGGCTTCTAGCACGAGACATGAAGATCTCCGCAGTTCACCTACCAGACGTCCTCAACATCCAAGCGGACGTCCTAAGCAGGCATTTCGCAGAAGCGCACGACTGGGTGCTAAAACAAGAAGTAGCGCAAGACATCTTTCGCAGCTGGGGAACACCAGACATAGATCTCTTCGCGGACGCAGAAAACGCAAAATGCTTGTCTTCGCCTCCAGATACCCACAACCAGGCTCCATGGGGAATGCTCTGTTGATAGACTGGTCAGAGACATTACTCTACGCCTTTCCACCAGTCCCACTCATTCCCCTGGTGATCAGGAAACTGTACAAATCCAACACAAAGATGATCCTGGTTGCGCCAGACTGGCCTCGACAATGGTGGTACCCGGACCTTCTTCATCTGTCCAAAGTACCACACAGGAGGTTACCATGTCATCCGGATCTGCTGACCAGGGTGGGCGGCAAGGTGTTCCATCCCAACCTGCCATCCCTGAGGTTAGCTGTATGGCTCCTGAGTTCATCCAATATGGACATTTAGGTCTCTCTCAAGACTGCATGCAGATCTTGAAGGAGGCCCGGAGACCTTCTACGAGAAAGTCTTACGCTTTTAAGTGGAAGCGTTTTACATGTGGTGTACTGCTGAGGGTCATGACCCTATTCGAGGTCAGGAACAGGTACTGTTACCATACTTACTGTATTTGGCCAAAGCAGGTTTGCAATATTCCTCCAAAAAGGTTCACCTGGCAGCGATAACAGCATATAGAAAGTCCCCCACTCAGGCTTCTTTCTTTCAGATGCCAGTTGTCAAGGACTTCCTGGAGGGTCTAAAAAAGGTCTACCCACCAGTTAGGTCTCCATCTCCTTCCTGGGAGCTTAATGTGGTCCTCTCTAAGTTAATGGGTCCCCCATTCGAGCCTATCCACAAAGCCTCCCTGCAACATCTTTCATGGAAGACTGCATTTCTCGTGGCAATCACATCTGCTCGCAGGGTGAGCGAGATACAAGCCTTGTGCTCTTCGGAGCCCTATCTCGTTTTCCATGCGAACAGAGTGGTGCTTAGAACTCACCCGAGGTTCCTTCCTAAGGTGGTCTCGGAGTTTCACATCAACCAGTCAATCACTCTTCCTACTTTCTTTGTGAATCCTGTCACCCCTGCTGAGAGAGCTTTGCACTCTCTAGATCTTAAAAGAGTGTTAAAATTTTATCTAGATAAAACAAAGAGTGTACGAAAGGCTGACAGGTTGTTTGTTAATTATGGTCCATTGAACACTGGTTTTCCTGCCTCTAAAAGGTCCATTGCTAGATGGATAGTGTCTTGTATTATGTTATCCTATCAGCTGGCACACAAACAGCTCCCGGGCAAGCCGAGAGCTCATTCTACAAGGGGAAAAGCCGCTACGGTAGCGATGCTTAGTAATGTACCTATTCAGGAAATATGTAAAGCGGCCACATGGCGTTCGGTGCACACTTTCGCACGCCATTATTGCCTTGATTCTGACACTCAAGCTGATGCTAGGTTTGGACAAGCATCCTTGAGAAACTTGTTTGGGTAATATATGTTTTGTTAACAGGTTATGATATGATGGTATTCGTCCGCAGGGTATGGGGATGGGCTTGCTACTCTATTCA